>CM066741.1:26123214-28523214 GCA_033961575.1 Aselliscus stoliczkanus
GTTCACCCTCTCTTACATCTTTCCGTCTCTTTAGCACAGATCCACTTATGTAATAAATTGTAACTATTGCCTAGGCATTGTTCTAGAAGCTGGAGATAGATCAGTGGACAAGACAAAGTCCCTTTCCTCATGGGACTGCCCTACAGAGAGGGAAGATGCATCTCACACACGTCCTTACACATGTGTCATTTCCGATGGTGCTGAGTGCTGTCGAAACAACGGAGAAAGTAAGGCAGGCAGAAAGTAGTGTGTGGGGCAGTGCTTTAGGGTATCAGTTGGTCAGGGAAGGTCTCTCTCATAAGGGGACATGTGAGCAGAGAGGTTTGCCCAGAGCAGGCTATGCAGATCTCAGGGGCGGGGGGAGTGTTCGAGCAGAGGGAATAGCCAGTGCAAAGAGGGTGAGCCTGGGACAAGATTGGTGTGTCCCAAAAAGAGCAAGGAAGCCCTTGTGGCAGAAGCAGTGTGAGAGGAGCAGGGGAAGGATGAGGAGATGAAGTCAAAAAGCCAACAGGGCTCACATTGGGAACAATGTGCTGCTTCCTTCAGCAAGATCACTGGTGCTCAGGGTAAGTTAGATGGAGCCCTTGAGGGATGTATGTTCTGAGTGGCCACTTGTGCCTGACCTTTCTCTATGCACGAGGATGTGACAGAGCACAAACAAGACACTTGTTAAATAGGACAGGTGAGGTTCACGCCATCCTGGAAGTGCTACACTGGCTAAGGGGTCCCAGGTACAGGAGCCAAAGACCCAGAGGGCCCAGCTCTGCCATGAAAGACTCCCCAGCATAGTTGGGGAGACAGGAAGCGTAAATGGATATTTCAGCTACCGTGTCATCAGGGAATGAACTGTGCATAATGGGGTTACAAATGGGGGCACCTCCCACACACCAGGCAAGGTCAAGGGGCATTCCCCCAAGGTAGGTGGGCAGATGATACTGGTCCGTCTGGGAGAGAGATTGGTGAGGGCCCGCTTCCAAGTTTACAGACCACAGCCTTCTTACTGAGGTCTCACATGAACGGCAGGAAACTCAGGTGCCTCTTCCTCTTCTCACAGGGGCACCAGCCCCATCTGGGGGCTCCACCTTCGTAACCTCCTCTAACCCTAATTATCTCCAAATCCCCATCTTCTAAGCTAATATCATCGTATTGTGGGCTGAAGCTTCAAAATATGAACTGGGAGGGCCAGCCAGGCGGCGCAGTTAAAGCACGAGCTCTGAGCAACAGGGTCGCCAGTTCGATTCCCACATGGGCCAGGTGAAAAATGGCTGGGATACAGGCATAGAGCGCAGTCTCCATGCTGCTGGCCAAACTGAGCTGCCACTGAGCTGCCCAAGGGTGGCCAAATGACTCAGCTGTACAAGGTTGCTGGATCGACTCCTGCATGGGATGGTGGGCTGCGCCCCCTGCAACTAGACTGAAAGCAGCAACTGAACTTGGAGCTGAGCTGCACCCTCCACAACTAAGACTGAAGGACAACAACTTGACTTGGAGCTGATGGGTCCCAGAAAAACACAATGTTCCCTTCCCCAATTCCCCAACACTGTTCTCCTCCCCAATTCCCCAATAAAATCTTTAAAAAGAAACAAAATGAACCGGGGGCGGGGAGCACACATTCAGTGCAGAATAATAAATATTCTCCCCATTTTTACAGAAGAAACTGGACCTGGCCAAGCACACGTGGCCAGTAAGTACAGAACACTGATTCAATCCCAGGCCTCTCTGCTTCCATAGCACAGGCTTCTCAAAGGCAGGACTCCTGGACCAACGGTGCAAGGCGTCTCCCCTGAATTCAAAGACCGCCAGCACAGGTTGCCTTAGATTTTTCCGTAATTACATCTGTCCTCTGACCCTTTCTTCTTTGCTTGGATGAAAAGATGTCCTTGATCTCTCCAAAGTATATCTGTGTAGAATTTACAGTACAGTATGTGGCACTCCATTATTATCTCCGTCGTTATTTTTACTATTATTACTACTACCTCAATGCCAAACTCATCTCTCTTTTCTGAACCCATTTCTTCCTTGTAGCCCAGACATGTACTCATGTTTTGTCACTGATCCTCCTATCAGGTAGAATGCTTTCGGTTTTGCATGATTTAAAACCCAACTCGTATTGGCTTAAATGCTTTCGCTGATGTGACTGAAATAGCTAGACATAAATTTCAGATCAGACAAACCTGATCAAGAAGCTCAATCGATTCATCACATCTCTCGCCCCCTCCCCACTCTGTTTTCCAGGGTGTCAGCTTCATTCTTCAGGCTGTACATGACAGAGCCCCCTATGGCTCAACACTTTCCAGGCTATAGTGGACAAAATGGCCACGGCAGGTCCAGGGCTTACATCTGTCTCCATGCACTGCCTACAGAAAAGGGGGTCCGACTCTCTCCCACTAGCTGAATGGCGGAGGGCGGGTCTATCTCAGAAAACTCCTATGAGGTGAAAAATGGCTGGGATACAGGCACAGAGCGCAGTCTCCATGCTGCTGGCCGGAGAAGGGAAATGCATGTTTAGGTTGCGACCACCACACTCACTGTACAGATCTTTCAAATGAACGCAATAAATGTTTCAAAATTCAGATGTATGCCCCTTATCTCCAACCTTCCAAACCAGACTCTTGCCCTGGATGCTGGGATCTGCATTTTATAAAACCTTCCCAGGTGAGCCCAGGTGAGTCCAGGTGAGGGGATCAAAGCATCTCAAGTCTGCGTGTGCCTTTCTTGACTATTATCACACAGCGAAGGAATCTAGGCATATCTTTAAAAACATACAAAATAATACTTACAAAGACATATGAGAACCAAGGGAAGTGACCCTGCAAATAGGGAAACGTGATTGTTTGTCATCAGCACTGCTGCCTCCAATCTCTTCTAGAACACACGCACACACGCTCCGGGGGTGACTGCTGCGCCTGCCCCATCAGACTCACTAATACAGCTCTATTCTCTCAGATAACGTGATGAAGGCTTGCGTCTTTGAAGGCAGCCAAAAATCCATCTACTCTCCAGGGTGCCCCGGCCCCATCTGGGGGAAGTTGCATCCATAATATCACAGAGAGGAATCGGAAACAACCGGATGTCTCCTCTGATGACACACAAGAATCAGAAACGTTCCAGATAGGGAAGATGGGCATTTGCATGACTACGACAGGAAGAAACGTGGGAAGGATGAAATGCTCAGAATTGTAAAGCGGATGCTTCCTCCCTGGCACAAAACCTGCTCACAAACACGGGCTTCAGGGACTTCGATTGGAGGATGCCGACATAGCCCTGGGTGCCCGTGACCGTGCAGAAGGCGCGGTTGAGTCGGTCTGGCTCTGAAGGGATCCAATGCTCTAGACTGTCGTGTCTGGGGCTTGAAAGGAACAGAAAAACTGTACAGCCAACTCGAAGCCCTCAGCTGCCTGAGTGATGGTTTAATACACTCAACCCTCAACCGATTAAGTGCTTAAAAAAATAAAATAAAGGGAAAGAGAGGTGACAGGGACAGTGGCAGATTGCTGGAGAGACTCTGGCTAGGTCATCTTCCTGAACCACTTTCGCTCTCCTAAGGCTAGAAGGTTCTTTTCCTATCTTCTTCCAGCTGTGTATGAACTTGCTTCCTCTTAACTCGTCCACCTCTCATACCCCTTCTCACCTCTCTCTCTCTCTCTCTCTCTCTCTCTCTCTCTCTCTCTCTCTCTCTCTCTCTCTCTCCCTTTATTCCAACTGTTACAAGGAAACTGGCATGATGGATAACAGACGTTCCTTGACATATTATGTCATTTATCACACAGCAGCCCCAATGCTGCTAACAGGGTCTTTCCCATATGTCATTGTCGGCTTCTGCTCAGCCCCAATGCATCAAGTAGAAAGGGTTTAATACAATGTGCTGTAATTCCTGAGTCACAGCTCATTGGAGGGGCTGGGGATGCCAGCCTCCCCTTCCTTGCCACCTTATTTATTTGTTCCAACTGGCTCCTGTGCCTGATGAATGGGTGAATGAACTCATCTGAGGCCAGGTGGGGCTTCAGGCTGGGAAGGAGAGGGGAAGATGGGTCAGGGGAGAGTGATGGCAGCAAATGCAGGCTGCACTGTATGATCACACTCCCTGGTGGACTCTTGCTTATGTTTTGTGGAGTCCAGCACCTGCCACACTTGCCAATGAGGAGCGTCCAGTGGTGAAGATCTCCCTAGAAACCCAGACTGACATGGGAGTGCCCTGCTGTTCCCCGAAGGGAAGAGAGGTGACTGCCTCGGCAGAAGTTCCGCTGACCAAGCTTTGCTTATGGCTGCTCCTGCTGTGGCTGAAGCAAATAGGTTGCACGGTATTTCCTGGTAGAACCCATTCATCCCAGAAGTATCTCCATAGCAACCAGGCACATCATGGTAAGTACCAAAGGCTATCGCAAGTTCACGCGCTGTATGGATTTCAGTCTTCAGATCTCCATGGCAGACTCACTACTCCTGTCTGCTTGCCAGGGGGTCACGATGACCCAGTGTGATGGCCTTTAACCCAATGTGATTGTTCTTGACATACCCCTAACCTTAGGTTCAACACACACCCACTCCTGTGGGAAGCAGGTAGGACCATGCCCACAGTGATAACAAGTAACCGCTCGCAGGACAGAGCCACAGATTTGCACATATTGCAGCTCACACAGCGAAGATAATTTGTCCTCTCTCTTCCTTGTCTCCTAAAAAGACACCTTCCCCTCTGCCCCATTGGATAAAGAATATCTTACATTTTCGGTTTGGGGTATCTCAATTTTTCCTGGTTTAAATTGCCTCTGGGGGTTTTAAAACAACTCTGTTGGGGAGAAAAACTCAGCTGATTCAGAATTGAACTCTCTGGTACAGCTCTTTTTCTCCTTCTCCTTTTCCCCAAGATCACGTCTGGTTGTAGGGGATCAGAAAGACACAGGGAGCAGGGGCCACTGATGCTGTCAGTCCTTGGGCTGCAGAGGGCTGGGCTGCTGCTCTCTGCTAAGCAGGGGGCTCTAGGGTTCCCAAAAACAGAGCCTGAGGCAAGGATTCTCATACAATTGATTGGCTGGGGGGAAGAGGGAGGCTCTTGGGAGAAAAGTGGAGTGAGGGAAGCCAGACAGCTAGCAAGAAAGTGGCATTGTCAGGAGACTCACAACGCTGTGGTCACAAAGGGACACTGGAGGCCACATGGGCACCACGGATGGTCCAGAGTCGCAGCTGGAAGCTGGCACAGCCTGCACAGCTGGTCAGGAGTAGGGCTAATATGACCTGTCTTCCTGAGGGCAGCTCTCTGAAAAAGGAGTCAATGGTTTCTTGTTATCAGTCAACACAGCATGGGGAGAGTTAGTCAAGGGGACCTGGAGAGGGTGGCAATGGCACCCACCAGCGTCACCCATCGTCTTACTTCTCTGCAGCCACCTGCCTCACTGGGGGACACCCCTGCGCAGCAGTCTCACCTCTCTGCTCCCCATTCCTTCACATTTCTAAACAGAAAGAGAAAACATCAATCTCCTGGGCTTCCTCTTCATCCCTCGCTAACACATTTTCCCCAAAAGTCTTTATCCCTGTGCGTGGAGTCCAGGACACACGAGACTAACCACTCGCCTTTCTTCCTGTCACTCTGTTATTCCCGGTAACCACCGGAACTGGGCCTTTGGCTTTTCTTCCTTTCTACCACTGGTTCTCCAGCTGTTACATCTTTCATTCCCAAACTCACACTCAGCCTGACTCATTTCCTAGAGCTATGAGGACAGGTGGAATGAAGACAGAGAAAGTGGCTTATCAATAAGAAAAGATCTAAAAACGCTCCTCTGTCATCATGATTATGGTTTTTGTTTTGTTTTGTTTTTTTGAGGGCAGTATCACTGGCCCTCATATGTGGGATCCGAACCAGGGCCGCTGGCATCGCTGGCATTGCAAGCCAGCACTTAACCACCCCGCCACTCGGCGGCCCTGATTATGGTTCTTATGAATAGTGATATACTGAAATATACTTTGGGCCAGGCTCTGTGCTTCACATTCTCAACTAAGTTTCAGAAACCAGATAGGACTGTATCTGATTGGTTTATGAAACAGATCTGATTGTACCCATGGTACAAATGAGGAAGAGTCCTAGGCAGGAGAAATGTCCAAGGTGACACGGGTGAAAGCAGGATCCGGCAGCAGCTGATTCTGAGGCTCACACTCAGGCCTCTGTCATCTGCCCTCAGCCGTTTATATTGCAGCGTGGCCTTGGAAATATTTGGGGGTGGGGAAAATACCATCTACTCCTACTCCAGTCTCTGCTCCTTCACGTTCAAAGACAAAGGTGTTGCTTTTTTTGGTTCTGACCTGACCCTGTGTGTTGGGTACCACACCCCACATGGCTGGTCCCCATGGAAACAAGCACGCCTCCTGGCTCCACGCCAACAGTGGTCTTCAACCAGATGTTTCTCCTACCTTCACTCTTTGGTGCCTCCTCATATCCCAGACTTCATCTGTTGTGTCACCCTCTGTCCCTGCTCCTATAGATTTGACTATTTTCCTTTTGACCCTCAGAGCTCTTCAGAGCATGACCTGGACTTATCCTTAACCCTTTCTGATCCTGTCCTTGCCAAGAACTGATCTCACCCCTGCCCCGAGAACGCCCCTGGACACTGGGCTGCTGTCTTGCTGGCCTTGTCTCTCCACTGGCTTACTGCTGTCACCACCAGCAGAAAAGGCTGGCTTAACTCCCCCCACCAATGCCACTATGATTACATTCAACCCAGTGAGCGGACACCTTGGTTGGACAACTGCCATGGTTAAGTTCTGGGGAAGGCAAGCTGGCCGATCTCTTCCCGTGACAGGGACACCATGCTCCTGTGCCACTGTCACTTAGGGATTATGGTGGGGCCTTGGCATGTATGCACCTGTGGGCACAGGTATCTGGATAGTGTCCTAGAAACATAGCTGTATTATTGGCGCGCCCACTCTCCTTTTGCTTCCATGCATGTTGTCAGCCTAAGCTAAACAGAATCAGCCATTGGAGGCAACCCACTCTATACACTTGCCCCTGCTCCAAAGGCCACAGACCTTATACAAGCATGAATTAGAGAGAGCTTCTGGAATTTTTTTTTCCTTTCCATAGAATGAGATGTTGAATATTTTCATTCCAAAGACAAAATATTAGATCAATGTGAGAAAAGTCTGATTTGGACGTCACTGGTTTAGAGGATTCCCCAGTGATCAAGGGCGATCACGCCAAGTTTGCTGTATGAACAGTCATCACTACGTAATGCGGACGGTCGCCTGTCACAGTGACCACACCCACAGCCCTTTACAAAACAGCTCTGTGCCAGAAAGCCTTCCTCTGCGAGACTTGAGTGCATCATCTTTCCCGAGTCCTCGTGGGCAGATGGTTTCTGGCCTTGCTCATCAACTACAAAAGTCTCTAATTCTGAAGGTTAGGAATTTACTCCATCTATTCCTGCCCTGGCCCCTGAACTCTGTCGCCCATTACCACCACCTTGAGCTGGCTTCCCATGCCTGACTCTGGCTCGGAGGGTTGTTCCACTGAACTCTTGGCATCTCATGTACTTTCAGAAGTCCTTTATTCCGACTGTGGCCCTTGGTTCGAAGCTCACCTATGAGAGTGTTTTGGAGTTTGCTGCTTCCTGGCTCCACCCCTGTCAAGTCCATGCTGCAGTGTAAGAAGAAGGAGCTGTGTTAGATGCAAATATCAGTGGTGTCATTCATCAGCTATGTGGCCTGGGGCAAAATACCCAATTCTTTCCTTGTGTAATATGAGAACTGACTTTAGGAATAAATGAAATCTTGTCTATAAGATGCTTTGCACAGTGCCCAAAATAAACTCAATGGTAACTCTAATGCACTATTATGAGCCTGCTATTATTATTATTACTATTGTTATTATTATTATTATTATTATTATTCTCCACCCCATGACAGAGGTAGGACAATCACACATGTCAGTTCAGCCCTCAATGACAGGTCCTTGATTATAATTTCAGCTTCATTCTTAATGATCTAGAAGACTTTTACAAAGTTATCTACTTTTGTGTATAACCAAATAATATGTGAACAAATCTGAGTGTATTATGTGCGTTTTAGCATTCCCCAGTTGGGCAGAGTCCCTTATTTCTTTTTTTTTTAAATTACTCTATGCATCCCTCATGAAAAGAGCATTAAATTACCTAACCCAAAATGCCTCAGATCCCAATGAATGATTTTCAAACTATCATTTTCTCTTTTACTGTCATTTTTATGCAGCCTGCAAACAGTGTTTCCATTTCATAAAAATATAATATGGCTGCATGGGAATCACAGACAAATTATGGTGGAAAATTAGTCAATAAAATTTTATTGTATGAGCCCTTAATGCTTTTATTAATATTGAGGAACTTAAAATTAATATCATTCCAGAGCAAGATTTACTGCTGAAACTCCAGAGGTAAAGCTGCTGGGGTACCTATTAGAAGACCCTTCAGAATCTCATTGGCTGTTCTAATCTGGGGCTGTGTGCTCTAACATAAATATCCTCCCTAGGTAAAATGAGCATACCTCTGTTTATACATCCTCACTGCCATGGGCTGCTTGAGTGACTGAGGCCTGAGAAACGTAGCCATTGCTGAGAGGTCTTCACTCATTTTAGGATGCCTGAAGAAAATGTCTAAGAGGTAGAACCACATAATAACAGCATCAACGTATCACTGCCTGGTCGCAGCTAAACTGAAATGCATTTATTCATTTATGCATTCACTCATTCATTCATTCTTTTAACTGTGCCCACTTGGAGTTTACAGTCAGTCTTCTAGGAAAAATCAAAATCTACCATAATGGGCTGTAAATCCTAAGCCATCAGAATGGAGACAACCCATGGAGTTCACCTGAAAGAGATGCTATCAGAGGAAGTCTATATGGAGAAAAGTGTAATTACCCTGGCCAGGGTTTTCACACTTGTGACCCATGGATAACTATTAAAATACTTAACTAGTGCCAACATTTAAATATTGGCAGCTAACACATGCTTAATTTTGTATATGTCCAACTACTCCTGAAAATTGGTCACACCTAGCAACGTTGAGTTCCACGTTCCCACACAGAAACCACCAGGAGGAGAGGAGATGTCACCGCCCTCTGGGCACTTCCCAGTCACTATGTCTTCACCAGGTCCCTTTCACCCGTTGGCACTGCCAGCCTGGCCACTACAGACATTTGAGATCGCCTGTCCAAGCAAGACCTTAAATAACAGGTGGAGTTTGGTAAGGCATAAGAGAGCATGGGAGGAAGAGAGGTGCCAGATCAAATACAGACCCCAGTTAAATCTGAACTTCAGATAAGTAGATAAAACATGAGAAATAGTATGTCCCATTCAATAGTGCATACTTATTTTTAAAAAGTATCTGTTGTTTATCCGAAAGTCAAATGTAACTGGGTGCCCCGTATTTTCACTAGCTAAATCTCTTTACCTTGGATGATTTCGGGTGGTGCTGCGGGTGTGGGGAAATGAGGTCATTCTTAATAAAATGAAGCTCACAGTTTTCTCACAGCCCATCTTTTGCAGTTCCTCATTTTATCGGTGAGGAAACTGAGGCTTGGCTGGATTATGCATTTTGTCCAACGATACTTGGCTGGCAGTTGAACGAGGCTGGATTTGACCACAGATGGCCTGAGCTCATACCCTGAACCTCCTCTCTGTGCAGCCACCCAAGATAAGAACGGAAGGGATGAAGGAGACAGATGAAGAGACTGGGAGTTCTTAATAGGATTTGCAATTTTTTTCAGCTTTTGATCATCTCACTCCTAACCTCCACACCACAGTGTTTCGTAAGTATGAGCTGAAGTTGTCGGATGTTCTTGTAAAACTAGCAGTCACATTAGTCACTTACTAGGATTAAGATTATACTAGAAAAGGTATGGGGACCCAGCTAAATGGGGGGAATTATGTAAATATCAAAAGGAAAATGGAATTGAGATGACAGGATAAGATAGTTCCAGGCAGGCACTGGACGGTGGAGAAAGGACTGCATCTCACTCTGCTTCTTAATGTCCCATAATGATAACACAATGTCCCATAATGAAGGCCTGGAGCAGGGGCCGTGCTGCCTCCATCTGATTTACAACCCTCTCCCGTGTCTCGTAGGGGAAAGGAAGAAGCATGTCATTGGGCTAGTGCTCCACAAAAAGCCCGTATTATTTCTGTCAGTGCCTGGCCTTGGGGCAGACAGCGTAGGTCAAAGCAGCAAGGCACTTAGGAGTCTACACACGACAGCAGTGTTTATGACTGATGCTTCGCACTTCACCTCTCTATACATACCTTAATACACACTCAGTGCCTTCCAATGGAGGTGATTTATAAAATTACAGAACAATAATCCATTCAGAATGTCTCTTCCTGCTGATAGTAACGAGAGGGAAGGCTATTTTAAAGATGGTTTCAACGGAAAATCACTAAGAAGTTCAAATTCATTTAACGCAAAAAACAAACCAAAAAAGTTGTTCCAACCTCTTGCATGATGATGTTATTTCACGATTTATCAAAGCAGGTTTGTTTTATTTTGGTGGAGTTTCAGAGTCTTGAAGAGATTAGAAATCCTACCGTTGGTGATTATTTATTCCTTATTCCCCCATAGTTATTTTCCAGGACCATAAACTGGACCTCAAGTACCCCCTTTGATATATCCCTTCCTCAGTCTTTCCTTAGCTGATTCACTAAAAATAATTAATACTCCTCATTAACAGATCCTGTTCTGCTGTATTTTTAAAATGATAATTTTTGAGATCATGGCTATTAACTAATATTAATTATCACTAATATAATTATTTCTGTTAACTTAGTGTAACTAATGACATCATTTAGTGTGACACCATTCCATCAAAGGCCATGCCTCTGGTATTGTCACTCCATGCACAGTGCTTGTCATTTAGTGGGAACACATTAAATGCCCATTGAATAGATGGAAACTCGCAAGAATTCCCTGACCTCCAAACTCCTCTTGTACATAGAAGCCAATGCTAGACAAGACCATCTTTCTCAACAAGAAACCAGCTCCCAGACACCTAATAGACACACTTACCCCATTTTCTGTCTATTGTATGGTTCTCCATATTTACCTATTCCAGGTACTTATTTTGAATCTCCGGGCTATCATTTGTTGTTGGCTTCCCCTTTCGCCTCTACCCCATCTGACTCTAGCAATGCATATAGTTCAGAGCAGGTGGATTTAGTCTCCAGAAGACACCACTCAATAACTTTAATCTCCATAAGACACCACTAGATTTCCCCCATCACACCCACTTTTCCTATCTCCACAGAGCGGGGTACAGCAACAGTTATCTAAATGTATGCCAGCCTCAGAATTAAGGAGTTCAGTAAGAAATGAAGCCGCAAAAGAAAGAAGGGGAAGGAATGGAAGGAAACGTTAAGAAGCTTTCATGCAGTCACCCCAGGGAGGGACTCAAAATATCATCTTCAGGGAAGAAAGTGAATTTCAATCTTTCCTTAGCTCCTAATGAACCACAGTGAGAATAAATTGTAGCTAAATTAAAAAGCCAATATAGTTGTTGTTACTAATTATGATTCCATTGTTACTGATATTAACTATAATAACAATAGCTTTGACTTTATTGTGCATTTATTATATGCCAGGCAGAGGGTTAGGCACTTTATCTGATTATCTCATTTAATTGATAGGCCTTATTACCTACTGCACCAGCAGGGAATTGCAGCGTCAGGCTAAGTAATTGCCCAAGGTTTCCAGAAGCTTGGGAATTCTGGCCCCCATGACCATTTATTTCACCTCCCATCTGCATCAGGTAAAAGACCAACCTGAACGATAACTCCTCACATTCCAAATTCTAAAGCAGCCCTTTGCATCTTAATAAAATAACACAAGGCCATAAACCTGTAATTTGGTTTGAACTGACTCACACAGAAACGATTCTTTAAAAAATCAGCCTACATGGAGTACCTTTCATGGCTTCAAACTTAGGAGGCTTTAAACATGTGAATTTACAGGGACGGCCGGTTAGCTCAGGTGGTTAGAGCACAGCGCTCATAACACCAAGGTTGCCGGTTCGATCCCCACATGGGCCACAGGGATGCACCCTCCACAACTAGAATGAAACAACTACTTGACTTGGAGCTGATGGGTCCTGGAAAAACACACTGTTCCCCAATTTAAAACAAAAAAAAAGTGAATTTATCCAAATTCTGATTAAAATAAAACTGTTGCGTCAGGCCAGGAATGACCACATCTCTGAACAAGTTCACTGACGCCCAGTGGGGTGAGTCCTCAGTCTGCTGAATTCCCTTTCATACAGATGGGGAAACCGAGGTTCCCACTTGGTAATACACCCCGACCTTCACCATGCAAGAATGAGCATCCCCACGCTACTTAGTGGAAAACCTTCACAGTTCAAGTTTATCTCCCCCTGCCTGGTCTCCATCTTTCTCAGTTGCCTTAAGCATATTCAGTATTACCTCCACTCAGAGTTGAAACAGAGCGGGGGTCAATCAAGAACATAAATGGGAGAAGGGATAAAAAAATGTAATGTGGACATATTTTTTATGTGGACCTCATCTGTGTTTAAGTAGAGATTTCCTTGGGTAGGTAAATGACTGAAAAGTGACTTTTCTTCCCATTTTCTCGCCTCCTCCTAGAAATCCTGAGAACCATCTGAGTTGACCAATCAGTATTTCTGTTGCTCCTGCATATGATTTACAGTAGCTCAAGGATCTCCCAGCATATATAGTCACTCAAGAAAACTTACTATCGGACACACACCCTAATTTGTAAGCATGAGTATTTGTCATGGCTGTGTGAGCCAAACAAATGAAAAACAATAGGACATATGAGCCCTGAGTGTTGTGTGTTTTTTCCTTCTGTACCAATTAAAGTTGGAGTATAAACTGCTTCTGTGAGGAAGCCCTGTCCATTTAATCAAGCTTTACATACTCCCTTGTGTCAGCACAGTAACACATGGGATATTGTCACAATGGAACAACACAGTCCTTCGATCAATTCCAACATTCTCTGATGCCAGATATTTGGGCAGCAACTAGAAAAGTAGGGAAGAGGGGACCAACTAATGCATTCTATTTAGGAACACTTGATGAAAATGTTGACTGGCCCATGACCGATTTTATTCCTAGCACTTAAATGTTAGTTAGTTAGTCAATTTGAATGTTAATTAGCCATCATGACAAGGAATGTCTCCTTTTATGATCCCTTTAAAATGTATCCAGGGGCTAATAAGCAATGGGTGCCTCCCATAAATATAAGAAGCAAATAAATTAGCATCTGTTAATTTAAACATAAGCAAGCTGCATTGTGGAGCCTTTCCTAGGCTCCTATTGCATTTTGATCTTTTTCCCTGTCAGCAGCTCTTATCTTGGCCTCATCAATTTCATGATCTAAACAATATAGTAACCAGCTGAGGAACAAGGTCAGATATTATCAAATTCAGTGTAAAGTAAGTGGACCTTTCTCGCTTTTTAGACACATGTTGTCTGATACCTGGGCAGTTAGAATGAAGGTCAAAGGAAGTAAGACTCATAAAACTCTGCTTTATGTGAACAACTGGTTTCACGGTGGTGATTAACCCAGGAGATGAGTACAGTCATCAAAAAGGTAAATTTTGTCAAGTAACTACCTAGGTCCCATTCTGTTTAAAAGCGGAAACGACTAGGTAAGGGAATAATCAACTATTTGGGCTACAATAAAAGAGTGGGTTGAGGATGTAACAGGTCTTAAGTAAGAAATCCGTAGAATTAATTCCTTGCAATTGCCCCACTTGGATGGTTGAATATGGTCAGGAAGCCTTACAAACAGGGCCCCATAGTTGACATTTCAGTAAATCATTGCCTCTTCAAGGGAGGGGCTGCCAAGATCAATTCTAGATGCAGGAGAAGGCAGAGAGTTACCCAAAAGCGATGGTCTGTGTCTCCCCACCCCTCCTCCCTCCTTTGCTCAGTCTTGGTTTCGGGATTCTCTGGCTACATTAACGAATTCATCCAACTAGCAGAGAAAGGCTAATTGCTTGGAGACGGAGTAGGGTGAAAGGTGCCCTCTCTGGAGGTGCCAGAGACCATATGGAATAGTCTAGAGTTCTCACACTGTTCCCTCCCCAGCCTTAAATATAGAGCATCTACAGTGAATGTCTCTCTCCAAGAACGTAAACCGCACTCGAAGTTGTTGATTTGTGCGTCAAGGGGAGGGATTCGGAGTGACTGATTTTCTCGGATGGCCATATTCCATTTAATGATTCCCTGCAATTTCCTCCCATATCGACACTGATTTAATTTCCAGGGAACAGCCCTGAACACGAGCTGCCACCTTCCCTTCTAGGAGGAACTAAACAAGTTCATTTAGAACGCTGCCATCCATCCTGACTGTTTTAAGCTCCTCTATTCATCCATTAAATATGTGGCTCATGGCCAGAAAAAAAAAAAAGTGAGAGGAGTGTCATCTTCTTTCAAGGAATTCACTCCAAGGCCTTCTGGATCACTCCTCCCCAGTCCCCCCGGACTGCTGACCATCGGCATTAGCTGGTAACTGTCAGATGTCCCCTGACTGGAGCCACAGCTGAGCCGCCCAAGGCTCCTTTGCCCCTAGCCCCAGTCAAGGTGAAAGCCAGCCTCTATGTGACCTCCAGCATGGCCCCCAGAGGTCCTGCAGCCTCCAGCCTGACCCCACCAGCACCCTGAAGGAGTGTGGGAACAGGGGTAACCCCAGTCCTAGGGCCTGTCCCTATGCCAATATGCTGACTTACAGATACCCGCTCCTTGTTGTTGTCAAAAAATTAAATTAAATTAAATAGAAAATAAATAATAATAAATCTGTCAATCCTTTTTTGCCATTGGACCCAGGAAAAAAATTAACCCCAAAACAAAATAACCTTAGACTTTCTATCTCTTGAACTCCATGAGGCTTTTATCTAAGTTCCTCTTTATCTCTGCTATCCTTGGTGGTGACCTGAAATTATTTAAGTGCAAAAGGTTGGTCAGAAAGAGTACAGCATTGGTGGGGGGGAATGGGGAGTACTCTATAGCCAAAAAGGCTGACAAACAGTAGTGTAGCCAGGTCAACATCACCTGTGACAAGTCATGTTGATGTGACATGATGAGACTGCCACTTTACCTATGCAATCTTCTTCCTTAAACCCCATAACCCCAGTCTAATTGTGGGGAAAAAAAGAAAGAAAGAGAATCAGACCAATCCCAATTAAGGTGCATTCTACAAAATATCTGACTAGTAGTCTTCAAAGATGTCAAGATCATCAAAAATGAAGAGTCTGAGAAACTCACGGCCAGGTGAAGCCAAAGGGGATGTGACAACTGAGAATAGGTCTCTGCTTAGGAATGTGGAGCCATGGATGGAATCCTGGGACCCCCAAAAAAGTACATTAGGTAAAAGCTAAGGACATCTGAATAAAGCACGGACTCCCGTTAAAAATAGTGTATTAATATTGGTTCTATTAATTGCAATTTGGAGTGTACGTTGTTGTTTGTTGGGAGATTGGGTACCAGAAAAAGTTACCTTTCAAACCCCTGAGTTGGATCCTGGACCAAGAAACACCTGAGTCCCACACTGACCCCCTAAAACTGCATGCCCCACATCAGGGCCATGAGGAGGTCAGCGGTGGCAAGTCAAATGGAAATTGCACGCGCCAGCACCATGGTAGCATTCTAATGTAATTATCACAATTCAGTCCTCAAGCTGATACAGTCTGTTTACATTTTGGAATTGCACGTGAGATCCTATGGCTTTTCAGACACCAGGATCAGCAATAAAGAAAAAACCAAATCATGTTAGCTGAGACTAATTAGGGTGAAGGGCGGCCTGAGTTACAGAAAGGTTTACAAGCAGTTCTTTGGCTTTCTGGTCCTCAGACAAAAGCATACTTTGAGGACGGCTTTAATGCAAAGGTTGGGATGGATAGAATTGCTATTTTGCAAGTTATTTGGAAATGTACTCAGTAAGCCATACCTTCTTGAATCCCTCGTTACGTGCCAGGCACTGTGCTAAGACACCCAGGTGTGTCATTTCCTTTTGTCCCATTGGATGCTTCATAAGAATATGTCAGAGGAATCTGAGACATACCGGGGTGCCAAAAAAATGTACACATTTTAAGAGATATTATCCATGTATTACTTTCCAAAGTTGAATTGAATTACAGTAGCAATGTGTAGTATGACGTTCGCTCAAAAGATGGCGTCCACCAAATGAATGCTAGCATCATTCACTGAATTACAATTTTAGTACAGTCTTTTCCTTTCTTAAAATGTGTCTACATTTTTTTGGCACCCTCTGTATAGATCCAGCACTGAGAGTTTCATTGTATTCTCCCAGTGTATAATAACATTTGTATTATACATTGGTTTGCAGTGTCTTGGAAATTCAAAAGATTGGTGATGCCAAACAGATACTCTATTTCCAAGAACAAAATGCCAGGATTAAAATAGGATACATTTCACTGTTTTGATCTCCCAGAAGAGCAGCTGCAACTTTGGTTATTGAAGGCTAAAAGAGCTGACTGAACTGTAGGCCGCAGCGGGCACAAGGAAAGAATGTTTATCAAAGTCATTGTATTGTTGCTATTTGTTGTAACATGGTTTTTTCCCTCCAATTCCTTTTTATTTGTGTCTCTAGCTTTCTTGGCATTATACGCAGCAAAGATCAAAGGCAATGATCAGAAGGATGCCCGATTACCCAAACAACATATCCTGGGAGGAATTCATTTGCCTGAAATGAAATGAAAACTGTAGACATGGTTGCATTCAGCCCCATGGTGAGAGCAGAGCTTGAAATTATAGGGCTCTGAGTACCCAGGACAGTAGCCCTTTTATGTTGAGTCCTCAGAGATGAGTGGAAGCTATGATCCCAGGGAGCATTTGTGCAATACTTGGCTGTTGCCCTATCTGTCAAATTTACATTGTGAGTCTGCTGGGTCTGGCTATCATTTTAAGTTTGATAGTGTGATTGACAGTCTACTATGCTCCACGCTTTGTTTGTTTTTTAACTTTTACTTTCAAAGAAAAATCATAGCTTTCTGATTCTTTTTTAGTCATTATACATGTGTTGCCAACGTGGAGTTTTAGAGTTTTTTTTTCTTTTCTTTTCTTTTTTTTAATTCAACATAACAGCGTAGACCTACCCTAGCTTTGCCACAAGGTTGGCATGGAGGAAGGTGGAGGCAAGGGTCCCATGTTTGACTTGTTTTAAGCCACTACTAAGAGATGCAAGTACATATCTGCTTTCCCAGTCACAGAGTAAGATAGAAACCTCCCAACGAGGGAGCACCCTGCGTTCTATTCTAGACCTAAGGTTCTGATGATCTAGTGACCCAAGGAGTCAGTGTCCCTTGCAAGATCTTTGGGAGGGGACATGGTGAAGTGGCAGGTCACTCACTGTCTATGTGTTTCCATAACCCTCTCTGAAGCCGTCAGCCATATTTCCCCTCCTGTGTCTGTTCTGTTTCTCAGTTCCCACGTGTCTACAGCATTGCTCTCAAAGAGCCCATCTCCTCTATAATCCACTGAACTACCAGGAACTCCTGGGAGATTAGCCTTTCAATTATTATTTTTTCTTTCAGTGATAGCTGAGGCCATGATTCTCCAAAAGGGCAAACGTTATTTAATCTAAAAGGACTTCATACAGCCATCTGCTTCTAGAAAGAATTAGTTCACTCCTAGCTCATTGCAGACAGGTAGGATTCCAAAGTGTCGCTAATGACCTTCAGATATTATTCTGTGAACTCTGTTGCTACTCCATCCTCAATACTGACACTACCCACAATGAGCATAAGTACTCAGTTTCCCTGGCAATCTTCCCTATTACAGATTGTCTCTTGCTTGGTTTGCTCAAAGGAAAGGTAGAATTCCCATCAATCCATAAAATAACAACTAAGCTTATACTAAAAATCCAAAATGTATCTTCTACTGGATATTGCCCCTGAAGAGGACACTAGGAAGTAGATTATTTCTGGGGCCAGCCAAGTGGCTCAGTTGGTTAGAGTGTGAGCTCTGAGCAACAGGGTTGCCATGTTGCCAGTTCGATTCCCACATGGGTCAGTGAGCTGCACCGGAGTTGAGCTGCTAACAGGTGGCAGGATGGCTCAGCTGGGGAGACAACGTGCTCTTACAACAAGGTTGCTGGTTTGACTCTCACATGGGATGGTGGGCTGCGCCCCCCACAACTAAGATTGAAGCTGAATAACTTGACTTGGAGCTGATGGGTCCTGGAAAAACACAGTGTCCCCTTCCCCAACTCCCCAGGTTATTTCTAACCATAGTAGTTAAAAAATTTAGTATATACAGAAAAAGGCTAGAAGGAAAATAGAGGATGTTGAATGGCAGATTTGTGTCTGACAATCCCTAGGGTATTTCTCTTTCATGAATTTCCCCTTAGCGTAGGTACTTGCTTTTGCTGTAATGCACATGGCACTGCCACTGCCTCCTAAGAATGCCAGGAACTCCCTCTTTGTCTTACTCTTTATTTTATAGGCTTTCTACCCAAACCTTTGATGAAAGTTCCCAATGTCCAGAGTTTTATGCGGATTTGTATAAAGTTCGACATTTATGTTGGCTCAGTTTTCCAGATCCCTCCCTTTGACTGAGTTTATTTAAGACCTTTTTTTATTTTTTTGAATGCTGATAAAATTGTAAAGCATGCTAGTCTAGGAGACAAGCCATTCATTGGTTATAGTCAATACACCCTCTATGAATTGCAGTTTCATCATCTACAAACAGGAAGGCAGAGAACCATGGAGGATTTAAGGTCCCTTTTCTTTTGTATATTGCTTCTCTCTACAAGGTCAAGAGCAAAAATATAAAAGGGAAAGGGTCTTTGTCTTGAAGCCTTGTCCACTTCTGTTGTTATGGTCACCACGTTTGAATCACCCAGAAATGTTTGGGAACATGAGTTTTGATTCCTGGTGAAGACATGGCTGCGAAGAATAAGTCCAGTCAATTGCAGAAACTGCTAAAGCTGAAGTTGAAGTCTAATAAGTTGTGACTCTGTTAACCCCATTTAGGTGGCCACATCATCTATCAAGTGGTGAGAATAAAAGGGCATGCTACTGAATAATTACACTGGGAAGCCAGATACACCCTGGGATTGCCCCCTGAACACCCGTATAGATGGTCAAAGCCATATGAATGATCACTCTTGCTAAATGCCAATGGGCGTCCTCTTAAAACCATGCACAAAACTTGCAGAGCACATTTTATAATATAGTATGGGTCTCAATGCTTAATATAGGCTGAAAGAAAATAAAACAACATAAAAGACACTGAATGGCAGCATACAGCTGGAAATGTCATTTAGGACTCTAGAGATGTCCTGTTCCAAACTCATAGAAATATCGCCTAATTAATGACACCTAGTATGTACTAAAATATCTTATGAAAGACAGTAATATGCATCCCTTGGCAATTTCTGTTTCCTGGTTATGGGTATTACAGAAAGGCTTAGTGCATTTGTCATCACCCTTATAAAGTGAAACCTTTATAATATCATTCTGTGGTCTGTTCTTCTTTCTCCTCTTCCCATTATAGATATTTCTATGTGGTGCCTACCCCAATCGTGATTTATCAGTTCAGTCAAAGGCAGAGTAATTCAGGGGGCAACAAAGCAGGAAGTAAATGTTTTCCCCGAAATGATCACCACTTGACCCAAACTAAATAAAATAAATACAAAACCAAACAGACAAAATAACTAAGTAGCCTCACTCAGGCCGCTTTTGTGCACCATCCATAGAGGATTTCAAGTGATGTGGGCCTCTCTATCGTGTTGGATCCTCAGGGCAGAGCAGGCCTCCTTCAGGCTGCAGTGGGTGGGAATCAAGCCCGTTTCCCCTGCTCTCTCAGCACAACATATTTGAGGCTTCAGCTGTCATCTGCGTCTAGCTGGCTGAGGTGTGAGTGGACAGGACCCTTTTAATTAGGACCAAAGGAATGTACGCAACACTGTTCATGTGTGAGTGAGCCCATGCTATGGAGCCACGTGCAATTTAGTCAAACAAATGGCAGATACATATTATATATATATACTTGTGTGTGTGTGTATGTGTGTGGCACACATACACACACACACAGTGCCAAAAAAATGTATACACATTTTAAGAAAGGAAAACTGTCTTAAAATTGTAATTCTCAATATATACTGATAACAAAAGATGAATACAAGTCACGTTTGACCTCTGCAATGACAAGAGGTGCTCAAAGTGGCTCCCATCAGCGTCCAGACACTTCTGATGACGGCGAGCTACTGCTTGAGTATAGATAACATCACTTAAAATGCGTATACATGTTTTTGGCACCCCTGGTATATAAATATATGCGTTACATAGATAGATAGATAGATAGATAGATAGATAGATAGATAGATAGATAGATAGATAGATAGATATGCACTATATATATCATATGTATTGGGCTCTCAGAAAAGTCATGACGCATTTTTGCAATGAAAAACATAGGAAAAAATACGTCATGACTTTTCCAACAGTCCAATACTATATATTATATATTATATTGTATATAGATTATATATAACATAATATATAACAAAAAATGTGTTTTATATATTATATGTACTATATAGAATGGATATATAATATCAATAATTCTTCAACTGGGTGACATTTCACAGATCTGACTAGGGAGGCTTTCTTTGTCCTGGACCTGTCAGAATCCCCTTTTTTGGTGAAGGTGACGTTGGTTCCAGGTTGCCCACTGACCATTTTTATACCCCACGCTGATTGGTCCCACACCTGCCTGTGGTGAGGCTGATACTCCCTGTACAAGGGTTTTGACATTTATGTCAGAGGATCCTCAGTCTTTTTGTTTACACATCTTCAACGTTAAAGCCCTAAGTACAGAGTCTTAGTTATCTTTATTTCCCTATCAGCTCCCATTTTCTGCTATACATGTTCCACAGATGTGGTAAAACTCATCTCTAGTGGATGCTTTGAGAAGAATGTGTACTGCTTCTCTGGTGGAGATGGCTTCTTCCGGTTTCTCTTGGTGAAATCTCTCCATATGTATTATTTGTATGTTCTCTCTCTCTCTCTCTCTCTCTCTCTCTCTCTCTCTCTCTCTCACACACACACACACACACACACACACACACACACACTACTCACAATCTCTCCCCATAATCCCGACAGTGTGTTTGTGAGAAAGATTAGACAAATAACACACCACTGGCCTATTTTTAGAAATATACAGTAAATTAAAATTACAGATTCTTAAGCCCCACCTACCCCCTTACTTCCAATAAGAAATCAGACTCTCTGGGGGCATGACCCTGGACTGTGTGATTTTAGAAAGTTCTTCAGGGCATTCTGACGATCAGCCATATTTGAAAAGCACTGATAGAAATTACCGGAATTTTCACTGGAGAAGGAAACACTTTGTGTAGATAAACTCTCTAATATATAGGAATCGTTGACTTTAAATTGTTTCCCAAGTTACATTCGTAGTCTGGAATTTTGCTCTTTAACTCCTTCACTCTTACCACATGTGGACAACATTTTCACATTAGAAAATGCCTGTGATATGCAGGACACATTTTTTTTTCTATAATGTGTCACCCTGTCAAAAATGCTTAGATAATCTTTACAATCTACGGTCTATTCATATCCAACGAGAACTCCATTGGTACCCAAAACTATTAAGTCAACGGAAGTAAAATC
The DNA here is from genome assembly GCA_033961575.1 of Aselliscus stoliczkanus. Lineage (NCBI taxonomy): Eukaryota > Metazoa > Chordata > Mammalia > Chiroptera > Hipposideridae > Aselliscus > Aselliscus stoliczkanus. The sequence goes on from CM066741.1 coordinate 26,144,857, forward strand.
CTTTGGATTAGTGTCACCAAGAATATTCTAGATTGAAATGCCTGAAGCCACAATGATTTCTGACCCATGTGTGACACATCAGTGAACCAAGGTTAAGAGAATTGCAGTTCTCACACTCTTAGACTAAATCACCCTGGCAAGCATGGTAAATCGTCTGCTCTGGGGACAGAGAGTGCTAAGATCCCAATTAGGGCAGGTGCCTCTAGGAAGCCCGAGTCACCGCAAGTCAGGAGCAGAGGTCCCCTCTTCATTCTTCGAAGGCTCTGACGGAGCCCACCCATGTCAGTGATCTACGGAGAATTCCGAACAAGAGTGGAGGGGGGGCAAACGCACTCCCCCATTTTTGAAAAGGAGAAAATGACAGATGCAATCAGTGAGCTTGACATTGATCTTCGGCAAAATCCTGAAAGATATTAACAGGGAAGCCTGGGGCCCTCCAGAAAATGAAGCCAAAATTGTAGAAACCAGCATGTGTCTCCAAGAACAACTTAGTGAATCAGTACAGCCGTGCCAGCCCAACTTCATTTCACACGTTGACAGGTTATTAGATAAGGAGACAGAGTTTAACAGGCCTTCAGTGAGGAATTTGCAAGAGTCTCTCAAGATATTCTTGCGTGTTATATAAAGAAAGATGAGCTCAATGACAGGACTCAAATAGAGTAGAAAGTAGTTGACTAATGATAACAAAATGGATCCGTGCCTTCGGTGGATGAACTCTATTGTAGTATATTGTCCCCAGTTCACTCGAGTTCAACACATGTGTCAATGATGTGGTGAAAAGGACAAAGGAATTTTTGTCAACCCTGAAGGCTCCAGGTAAACAAGGCGGTTGCCAAATGAAACGGATGGCAGATTCGAATCCAAAGGCATCATATGAAAGTGGGACCAGTGTGAGTTCCAGTACTTGGTCTATCCAGGTCAGGTGTACATGACACACCAGGAAACATTCATGCTAACAGCAACAAATATAAAAAAGGACTCGGCCACTGTACTGGACACAAAACTGGATGGGAGTGGGCACTATGATGTGGCCATCAAACGGCCATGAGATGTCATTCTTCATGGATAGCAGTTGGCTTTTCAGGATGATAATGGTGGTCACCTGGGAATCCCACCTGCATAGAGACCCAGGTAGTCCTGGACTCCTAGCATGCAAACTCCTTCTATAGAAAGCTCGCGTGGCTCCTGGCCTTGGCTGTCCCACACAGCCTTTGCTCCTGGCGAACTTTTCTTTCGTAGATGCTACAGGAAGTGGTCCTTGACCCCAGAATTAAGTTAAGTGCCCTTCCTCTGGGCATCTCCACAGTTAATAAGGCTTCTAACCCTGTGTTACATGGCTTTTAATGGCCTCTTTCCACCTCTCTGTTCATCATTACATTCATAGGCTTACCAATATCTCTTATCACATGTCCAATAAACTTTTATTTAGTAAGTGAGCTAATCCAGAGAATTATCGGAACAAAGGCACATCATAAGAGAAGCGGTTGAGGGAACTAGAGACGCTTGCCCCGAGAAAGGACAACTCTTGGGAGTGATGTGAGAGCATTCTTCAATTCTGTAAAGGCCCAAAGAAGAGTGATTTAACTTATTCAACATACATCAAGGGTAGAAGTTTCAAGGCGAGATATTTTACCAATAGTTCAAGAGATAACTTCCTAATAGATCTACCAAAAGTTGGGGAAAGTTCCCATAAGGAAAAATAAATTCACCCACTAAAGTCTAAAGTGTAGACTTTAGAATTTAGTTTGGCTGCATGGCAGGAATGTCATAGAATTTCAGGCATAGGATGGGAAGTTGGACTAAATGCTAAATTTCCTAAGATTTCACGGTTATATGATCAAGTCATAGAAATACATCCGCCTATAACTCACATTATCTTCCTCTGTGTAATGATCCATTAGGGGGAAGATGCTTGCCTGAGAGAAACTGCACTCATGGAAACATCAGTAGAATGGAAGAGTGAACCATCTTTTGACTTGATCTCATCTGTGCTAGGAAACTGGGCAAATATAAATTCATAAGTAGCATCAAATCTCCAAGCTTATTTCTTTATCTGGACAATGACATATTGGATTGAACCAAATAATTCTGAATACTCTTTCAGATACATAATCTATTTTACGCTACGCAATGCCTTTAAATGACCTACCCAAGAAGTATAAGTTGTTTTTTCAGAGGATATCTGTTACATTATACATGCATTATGTGCTAAGTGTTCCCGTGGCCAAAATCCACTGAGCTCGATGCCAAGAGGGTTAGATCAATAGCTAGATGTTGAATTCCACTTTTAAAAAGGGCTTCTCCACATTAGATCAGATGGATTTCAATGGCCTTGATTACTGGTAAAGTGAGTCTTGCTGTCTGAATCTCCAAAATTACCACAGCAAATGACAAGCATTAATGTGCTGCAGTCTCTTTCTGGAGACAGGCCCGGCCTAATCAGGACTCAAACAAGCATCGGAAGTCTTTGTCCTGACATCGGGAAGCACAGCCCAAGCTTTGGACATCTCCACTGAACACTGCACTTGGAAAAGAGTCTCAGCTTATCTATAATAGCATCCAATCTCCCAACATCATTTTAGGACAGGCTGTGTCTCCCGTGGAGACAGTTCCTTTTAGATCAGGTCAATATTCGAATCAAGTTAGCCAATATCTAGCAATCTTTTATTCAACTTCTATCTTGGCCTGGATTTAATTATGTTTTCTCCACCAAATGCACGAGCTGCCTGAGGGAGTGCCTTCTGAGGGGGTGGACTGCTCTCATCGCAGAGATTTACATGATTAGGGAAAGAACACACCAGAAGATGTAGTCATAGCCTCTCTGTCCCAGCCTAAGAAAGCTATGAAGGGACACAATGGTGTGAACATATGATGACATACAGGCACTCAAGTCGTTTTTGAATTCACCAGGAGTAAACACTGTATTCTCTTTGTTCTTTCAGTTTTCATTGGTTTAACTAAAACTGGGAATTCCACGATAAACAACTAGTGTGTATCTTCAGTATTATTTTTTATCTTATTTCAACACTAGGCAATACCAGGCACATTGTACAATGACTCCTTTGAGTCAAAATGATTTTATGAAGGAGATATTACTACTACCCCCATTTTACAGATGCAGAAAATAAAATACAGTGGATGCTGGGGTATGCCCACAGAATACCCCTTTAGGACTGGGCATCCTTCATCTCTCCTATAAAGAGAGGGTGGGACTGGAGTTGGTGAAATGCAAGAGCCTTGCTAATGCTAACATCATAGGATTCTATTAACTTCTGTTTTTCTGTATAATGTAGTGGTAAACAGACAGGGTCTAGAAATACACACACCTGCATTCAATGCCCTCTTCATTCAATTGCTATTTATATTCTGTATGCCCTTACACTCTTATTTTGCCTTTAAAATATTACTTTCCTCCTGAGTAAATTCATAGTAGTAGTTCCCACAAACAGTTGCTGTGAGGATGAAAAGAATGGTTAGGCTTGTAAAACTCGTGGTAAATGATCAATACTGCCATTGTATTGTCATTGACGTTGGTTGTGATTGTGGAGATGATGGTGATGGTGATGGCTGGGAGAGGAAGTGGTGTCATCCGTGTTTCCACTGTGCATTTCGCCTACGTTTCCAATATGTAGGAGAAACGCACAAAACCAGGCAGTCAGGTAGGATAAGTGAGAAGAGCAACGTGCCCATATAATGAATTAATAGAAGTCTGGTGTCGCAATGACCATGTTGAAAAATGATGCTCAGAGGCACGGCAAAGCTATTATGCCATGTCTAATATGAAATACAGACCACACATGATTTAGGTTAAAGAAGAGAAGCGACTCAAATACCAAAAGGACTTGAAAAGATGGCTGTCATAAATAAAACAATAGCCCTAATGAATGAAGAAAATTAACTGTTCCCCAATCCCTCAGCAGACCACCCAAGTACAACTAGACATAAGTCACTTGCAGATAAAATTAGATGGTTACAGGGAAAACCCATTTGAACTCCAAGAATCAGTCAATACCAGCGTTTTACTAAGCAACGTACTGTGGCTTCTCCTTGGACGGTCACAAATGACAGGGGAATACCCATCTGTTTGGATGCTTAAGGGGAAGATCAGCTCCAATCAGAAGGAAAGATGCCAAAGTAATTGATGATTATACAACTTAACACGTTAAAAGCCGCTGTCCCCAACATAGGGCTGCTGACAAGGAAATTTCTCAAGGGATTCCCGGGGCCACATTTCCCCTTTAAAGACCCAAAGTATAAGTCAGCTAGAAGTGGGTGGATCCAAAGAGCAATAACAATACTGTCTAATTAGACAGTCTCCTGAGGCATCCACAGAGCAGTAAGAGTGGTGCTAGTAAATTAAAATTTTAAAATCCTGTTGCAATCACTCCCCTGACATGACCTTTCCTTCAGCTTCACTGTCGATTATTTTCGTATTTATTGTAATTACTTTAGCAACACGATTTGTTTTCTTGTGATTATATATATTGCTGTGCACGGGAACAACAACAACTAAATGATAGCCACAAAGAGTTATGTTTCTTATTTATCTCCTTGGCTGTTATTGGGCCATGGGGAGGGGCGGGGAGCAGGGAGAAGCTGTAAATAGAAAAGAAAGTGTTTTCTGTAGAGGGAAGATATATAGGAACATATTTGCAAAGAGGAAACGGGGCAAGGATGGAATAAGGCTAATAATTCAGTAGGGCTAGGTGGTCCAGAGAGATAAATAACCAAGGAAAAGGGACCTGGGAATCAGGTCCTGGACAGTGGATTCTCAGTGCCAAGGTTTAAACGCTGCCTGTGACTTTCCTGCTTATAACCCACCCGGCCTGAGGGGTGGAACGCCTCAGAACCAGAGTAAGGATCCCAGGCGAGTCCCCTGAGCCAGCCCTGGAGGTGCAGTTCCTCCTGGTTCCTGATGGGGCGCACTTTCCCAGGAAGAACCCTGGCTTCTGTGGGTGGGTGGACAGCAGGCCCTGTGATACCATGCCTGGGCACCCCAGGGTGGCAGGCAGTCCCTCCGCTGGAAAGACAGGTTCCGGCACCCACAGGCACTGCTCAGTAAGGAGCCCCTGAAACACTTTTCAGAGGCCCTGATGGAAAAGGAAGCTGATTCCAAGGCAAGAAGTCAGGTTTTTGTCCCTTCCAGCGGGCCAACTGAGTCTATTTAAACAGTAAGTGTGAGGAGGGGAAAAAGACATTAATTAGGTGAATTCCTCCAGTTCCACGTTTTCTCTACGGCTATATATTTCGACAATTTCTTTAATCCTATGCCCGCCGCATCATTTTTAAATCGCAATCACAAAGTCAACCGAAGCGTTAGTAAGATAGCTATGGATATATAGCATAGATGATATAGATATACAGATAGATGATATAGATACAGATATAGATATATAGACAATATATGGTAAGATATATATTAATTATATATATATTATAGAGAGATATTTTACATACATAATATATATTTATTACATTCGTTATGTATTTGCATGTGTATATATGTATTTATTGTATTCGTTATGTATATAAAACGTATATATATGGGTAGGCATTCCACAGAGGGAGGGATAAGGTCAAAGATGCCTACCCCACTGCCATAGAGACTTCCTTCTACTACATCTTCATCACAATTCCCAGATGGAAAACAAGCCAGTCGGGGGACAAGGAAAAGTACCAACTGGTTCCTCTGAGAAGGGCACGGAGATCTCCTAGCTCTCATAACCGGACAGGCCCCCTCTTCCTTCACTGAAGCAGCGCACTCCTGAGAGCAGTTGGCGAAAGGAAAAGGACTCTCAGTGTCGGCACAGGTGGTCAGGGCCGTGCTGCCTATTTCCGGGAACAGCTTAGGGAGCCAGGTAACATCCACCACTGAATACATGGTAGATGTGATGGGAAGCGAGAAGTGACATGTTTATATTATACCCAAGGGTTTGCTTTTTCAAGACGTCTATGCGTCTGTTGAAAGAAAATGTTCAGAGCAGGGACATTAAGAAGAGATGTCTAACAGGGGAAATTGAGACAGAATAGGTGTTCATCTGCCTGGTCACCTGCCTGCATCCCATTTCTTCCTCTTTTAGGGGGAGGAATGGAGAAACACTGGAATGCAGACAGATATCAGAAGTGGCCCAGCCAATGAGGGAGCAAAGCATTTAACAAAACAAGTGCATTTCCCCAAGAGCCTGCGCCCGAGCTTGATCAATGATTCTGCAACACTGAATCATTTTTAATTTAATGCTTCTGGGAAGTGGGGGGCGGGGGAGAGCCGTCAGCTACAGGCACAGTTGGCAAGAGCTGGGTATTAGCATTTGGCAGCGTGTATTATTGCTGTTTATGATGGCATAAATTAGGTTGATGCTGATATAATTAATAACCCTAAATTTAGGAATAATAAATAGTAATGTTTATTTGGAACTGCAATGTCTGAGGAAGGCAGATGGAGTGCTGAGGTGCCCGACTCCATGTGCAGGCTGCAGCAGGAATGGGGTGAGACCAAGGAAGCCCCTGGGAATGCACTCCCAGAACCCCGAGCGCCAGCAAGATGCATCATTTAACACTATGCAAATGACTTAGCAGCAGGACCTTAAGTTCCCAGAGCAAATAATTTTCATTTTGATCTGTGTGAGCAAGTTGATCAGCAAGATTGAATGTGCTGCCTTTCCCTCTAGAATCAGGCCCCTCAAATGTTCTCATAGCCCAGAGTATTGCTATGGCACACAGCAGTCCCCCCTTAACCATGGGGGGATATGTTCCAGGACCCCAGTGGATGTCTGCAACCACAGAGAATACTGAGCCCTGTATCTACTATCCCTTTCCCATACCCAACTATGACACAAATTTATGAATTAGGAACAGCAAGAGATTAACAACAAGAACTAATAATAAAACAGTACAATTAAAACAATATAGTATAATAAATGGTGTGAATTCCCTCTCTCTCTGTGTCTCTCTCTCTCTCAAAATATCTTATTGTACAGTACCCAGCCTTCTCCTTGTGATGCTGTGACATGATAAAATGCCTACCTGGTGAGATGAAGGCTGGTGAATGAGGTAGGCACAGTGACACAGTGTCAGAATGCTACTGACCTTCTGACCAGATGTAACAAGCACTGTCTAGCTTCTCTCTGGCATGTCCGAATGGCCAGCATCACTACTCTTGCACTTTGGGGCCATTAGGAAGCCAAATCAGTGTTACTTGAACACAAACACTGTGACACCACAGCCCTCAATCTGATAACCAAGATGGCTACTAAGTGGATGAGTCACGGCCTGGGTCTTGCGAGATTTCATCACAGCAAAGCACCAGATAAGGAGGCACTGCTGGAGGGACAGAGATTTGGACAGCTGCACCAAAGGCCATGTCCATGGCTCTCTCTACATCCTTTCACATCACAGAAGGAAAGCTATGGCCGTCCTGCCAAGTCCCTACAGACCATGATTTGAGAATTATTGACAGACATTTGCAAGGAAAGAATTCAAGGCAGAAAACAGCGACTTCTGCATCCTTTTGAAAACCTCAATGTGTCCCTGTCTTTCATTTCATACAATTGCAAGAAAGTATCTGTGGGGTTAAAATATTCCTAGATTATTTTATGAAATAAGCATCCCATTCTTCCTTTTTCTCCAGTAAAGGCAGCAGGTACATGGAGAAAATTACAGCTCCTCCGACCAAATGATCCCTTCTGGATCAAAATAACATCTCTCCCCATTCAAACACAAGGAAAGTAAAGCAAAGAGAAAGTGATTGAATACCCTTTGCTCACCTTTCCCGAGACACATGCAAACAGGGTAGAACCAGGTAGGACGTTTGTACCCAAATAGCCAACCTCTCCTCCAAGTGCAAAAACTTTTTCTGTACTTTTCCTAAAAAGAAATACAGCAAAAAATCAAAACAAAATAAAAAAACCCTCCACTGATAACTCCGATCTGTTCCAAATAGCACAAAATAGCAAAACAATCTAAATTTTAAACGTATATGACGGCAAGTTTACATTCCTATGTCTGCTCCCAGATAGAGCAGTTGAGTCCTATGTTGAGGGAATGGATGTCTGGTACAGGCTAAGCTATAATTGCTAAGAAATACGATCTTTGGGAGCAGGCATTCCACAGGGAGACTCCACAGCAGGAGCTTTGGATGCCCCTGGCCCTGCTGAAAGGAGAATTTGCAGCTGAAAGAGTATCGGGTCATGTCACGTCATCGTGACCATCAACATCATTTGTACAGTCAATAGGGACTCAATCACCCAGCATCCCAGAGGCCACTAAGCATGCTGAGCTTTGTCCTGATGGGCTTGTTAGCTTGTGATGATCTCAGCCTTCAGAGAGGGAACACAGTGCCTAGCTGAGTAAGAGAGAAAGAGAGAGACAGAGAGACATCTACTGGGAGGCTGACCATCTGACAGCTACCCTCCCTCTGCCTTACTGGTCTCCCCTGGTTTTTCCTGCCCCCACTTCTCCTCCCTACAAAAGAGCCCTGGTCCACCGCCCTTGCTTTGCAGGCCACACTTCAAAGCTTACCCCACAGGCATTCAGATCACCTGGGCTTAGAGGCCAAACGCGGACACCAGTGGAGTCCGTGGAAGAGCCTGTGGCTCCCACACAGGACCCAGCAGAACCCTAAGGGCGAACATAACATTCCCAGCATGGAAGGCTCCGGAAGCCCCGTACTTACTAAACCCTAGCCTGCTGGAGACCTCCCAGACATAAAGCCAGCCTCCGTGATGTGTCCTCGGTCGCCCTTTAACGACAGCAGGTGATGACCACAAGCAGAAGAAGGGGTTGGAGAATGCTAAGTAATATGAAGCCCACAGGTACAAGAGAGGATGCATACCTTAAACGGTTAGAATGCAAATTTTCCTTTCCTGCAGTAAAATGTCAGCAGTGGTACACCAGTACGTAAGGACTAACATTTAACTGTGTACCCAGCAGTTCATTTCTAACAGAGGTGGCTCCATGCTGCTCAGAGCCCTTGCTCTGGTCTGCAATGACCTACCTGGAAGGCCACAGTTTAAGAGACTTTAGAAAGTCAGGGATACCCAGGGTTAGACTTACAGACATGTACAAGGTCTGACAATTAAGTTCACAAACTCATCCTAGAAAAAGTGCTCCATATCTCACTGCTGAATGTCACTATTGTCACCTTCGAAGTTCTCCCCTTGGGAAGCTGTGCTCTGATGCCAGTGCCTAGTCCACCCTTTAAAGCAATTCTGGAACTCTTTTTCTGGAATGGCCATCACAGCTATCGTCGTATTACCTTTGATGTCCTGAATGGCATCAAAATGTCTTCTTTTCAATATTTCCTTTATCTTCGGGTAAAGAAAGAAGTCATCAGGGGCCAGATCAGATGAGTAGGGAGGGTGTTCCAATACAGTTATTTGTTTCCTGGCTCAGAACTCCCTCCCAGAAAGTGCCGTGTGAGCTGGTGCGTTGTCGTGATGCAAAAGCCATGAATTGTTGATAAAAAGTTCCGGTCGTCTAACTTTTTCACGCAGCCTTTTCAGCACTTCCAAATAGTAAACTTGGTTCACTGTTTGTCTAGTTAGTCAAATTCATACTGAATAATCCCTCTGATATCAAACAGGTTAGCAACATTGTTGCAACAAGTTCACCACTTAATTGTCAGACCTCGTATTAGGCACTTACCACTTTTCAAGTTCTATGCTAAAAACATCCTAGAGATAAAGCATCAGGATGACTGTCAAGAAACTCTGACATAAGTGGGGCTGTGTCACCACGTAGAAAAACCACCAGCTCTGCAGCCAGATAAACCTGAGTTTAATTCCTGACTCTAAAATCTCCACAATGTGGCTGACCTTATGTATGTCTCTGAATTTTTTCCTCAGTTTCTTTTTTCATCAGCAAAATAGGAGTAAAATACATTCGCTTTTTCCCCTATAGGCATAAAACATTAAAAATATACCTTTATCCTATCAGATTCACAAAAAATTAAAAGATTGATAATGTGCAGTGTTAGCAAGTGTCTGGGGACAAGGCACTTTCATCATTGGGGTAGGTATATACATCTGTCTAGTTTCTAAATAGACTCATCGGGCCATAATAGGTATCAAATATAAAATACGCATAACATTTGACTCAACAGGTCACTTATGAGAATTTATCCTAAGGAAATGACCAGAGAAATTCACCAACAGAATAACAAGAATATTCACCTATCTATTGTTTATAATGGAGAACTGTTTAAATTAATTATGGTCTCTCAATACTATGGGATTGCTATTTAAAAAACTAATGCGATGTGTATTCCTTGCCATCGGAAGATGTTGCTAGTTAACAAACTGTACTACCAAATACATTATCTTATGAAAGTTAAAATAGGTAAGCAGAGAGTGCCCCCAAAATGTATACACATTTTAAGAAAGGAAAAATGTACTAAAATTGTAATTCTCAATGTATACTGCTAACAAAAGATGAATACAAGTCACATTTGACTTCTGTAATGACAAGAGATGCTCAAAGTGGTTCCCATCAGCATAATTTTAATACAGTCTTTTTTCCTTTCTTAAAATATGGATACATTTCTTGGCACCCTCTGTGTATAGGACTATATTATATTTAAAGAAATAGCTCATATACATAAAGCTGTCAATTTATAAACATATGGCTAGTGGATCCTCTTCAACTTGCCAACAGTGTGTCTCTGCAGGCAGCCTGATTCAGGGAAGGCCCCCGTGTTACACAATTCTAGAGGCACCTGTAATGATCCTAGTCTAGAATATGAATGATGCCCCTTGGGAAAATGCAGTGCAATAGCCCTGGATTTGGGTGCTTTTTAATTTCTTCTTTAAGCTTGATTGCTACAGTGGAATTTTCTGCAATAATTATGTGTCCTTTTTTTCTCCCTACTGGAAACCATAAAACCATTTTATATTCTGAAAGCAAAGAAGTCACCTATACACAGTAATAAGCCCGATGCTAGCACATGTCGGGCACTCAGTAAATGGACGCTTTGTGCTTCTTTGTCACCCATTGTCTCTGATATCTCAGTCCCACAGTTCTATCCTCTGCTCTGTCACCCTGCAGCTAAAACTACAAATTACAACGCTCTGGCTCCCTGGCCAGTTGGCTTCCTGGTAGGTTCTGTCAGGAAGAGGCACCACGGGAGCAGCCAAGTGGCTCAGTTGGTTAAGAGCATGAGTTCTGAGCAACAGGGTCACCAGTTCGATTCCCACATGGGCCAGTGAGCTGCCGCTGAGCTGCCAACAGGTGGCAGGATGGCTCAGCTGGGGAGAGCACGTGCTCCTAACAACAAGGTCACCAGTTCAACTCCCACATGGGATGGTGGCTACGCCCACCCACAACTAAGATTGAGCACAGCACCTTGAGTTCAGCGGCCAACTGGCAGCTGGATGGTGACTGGACATGGAGCTGAGCTAGTTGCGCCCTCCACAACTAAGATGGAAGGACAACAACTTGGCTGATCCCCTTCCCCAATTCCCCAATAAAAATCTTCAAAACAAACAAAAAAAAGAGGCACTAAAGGGAGACAGGAAGGCAGGACGAGGAAGAAAAGGACACCCTTTCGGCTTCCCAGTTCCAGTTAATGAGCCTAAAGCAACAATTGTTTGAACCAGCGTCGTGAGAGGCATAGCACCAGCATTGCCACATGCTCTCACAGGTGCTAGCAGCAGACGGGATGCATCCCTTTGCCCCTTGGGTACCAGCCACTGTATGTGCCTTCAGCCTCTCCACTGTGCCCCCTGGTCTGTTGAAATCCCTGCCACATTGGTCTCCCTCCTCAGAGCTCCAAACACCAGACTCACGGAGCCCTCAACCCGAGTTCAGGCAACCCCATCTCTCCTTTGCTTCCCCGTCCTTGTCGGTGGGACCCAGCTCTTCAGTTATTAATTTCTTGGTTGCTTTCACATCTGCTTTTTGAACTGTCAGACTTCTACCACCTGGGTGAACCAAATTTCATCTTTGGAAACATCTGTTATCTTGACTCTATCATGCATCATTTTTATAACTAGAAAACAATAAAGCTATTTTTTTTGAATGTCCCAATTTCCCTGAGTATGATTCTTAAAACATTAGCGATTGCACTTGTTATTCAAGGGTCCCTTAGGAATTTCTCTCCATATGGCTGCCACTTACCCCCTTCCCCAATCTTGGGCACCGATACGTCCTTTAAATCTCAACAGCACAGCGGAGATTTAAAGACAGAAAGGCTTATTCTTTACTAGAGAATAAATGATATCACAGATGAGAACTACTCAAAGAAAATTTAAAACTGATTATTGGCATAGCTGTTCTCTTTCTCAAGTGGCCACTTAAGGGGCAGCCTCTTCTGGCCTCCTCCACATGGCGGATGCCACGCAGCCTTGATGCCCTAGGCTCCCTCAGGCTAGACTAGAGTTTCCCAATGACTATGCTACCCGCTCCCCACAGGGAAGGTTTCACAGGCAGCAGGTATGCTGCCCCCATGGACTAAAGACCCAGCCGCACAAACCCCTGGGTTACTTGTAAGACCGTATGTCAGCGAGAGGCACCCGAGCAACATCTAATGTTGAATTTCTCACCAGTCTGTTGTTTGGGTTCTCAGATAACATCTTCCATTCTTCCCTCTGCAATTTTTTTTAAATATACAATTACATACTTATTAGGGTCAGTTTTTTTTTACTGTCACTTATCTGTGAAATCCAAAAGTCTGAGAACTGCCACATGTTTTTATATTGAAGAGATTTGAAATACATTAAAAAGCTAGAGTTGAGGTCACCTCAGAAGGAAGCCCTGACCCTATCAAAATGGAGGATGAGGCATGGTCCAGCCCAGAGGTGAAGTGAGCTCCGTGGGGATACTGGTAAGCCCTTTGTAATCCCGAATAGTTCATTGAGTAAAAATATCCTATACAACAGGCAGTGGAATGGGAACCCCAGACAAAAGCATCAGCTGAGTGCTGTTTCCTCAGAAAACTGGCAGGAATGGGAATGGACGCATTCTCTGATGGAGAAAGCTGACAGGACGAGGTAGAGTGTCGAGGCCCAAGCCAAGCCAGGAATTCAGAGTCCATAGAGGACCAAGGATGAAGCCCTTCATTCATCCTGGGCCCAAATCTCAGAAAGCTGGCAAACCTGTGCCTTGGTTCACTCCAGACAAAGAAAATATCAAGGCCTAAGTCAACAGGACTCATGTCAGAGACCATTTGCTGATGGGGCTGGGGCTTTTTTTGTAACTCCATCCAAGGTTGGGAAGAGCAGACAGGCTAAAATGAGCAGGAGTTTTGGAGCCAGACATACTGGGTTCAAATCCCAGCTCCATCAAAAGTTAGCCAGATAGCCTTGAGCATGTGTGTGTGCGTGTGTGTCTGTGTACATTGAGTACTTTGATCATCTAGACAATTCCTCATGCCATTTTTGTCTTGAACTAGCTTTGTGACACTGGCTAACTCATTTTACCTCTTTAGTCTCAGTGTCCTTATCATCTGAAGGATTGAGACTATATAGCATACAAGAACCCTCCCAGCTGAAATGTTTTAAGGTTCTTGTATTTACCCTTCAATCTCCACAGAAAAGTAGTGTAGGGTCGACAAAGTTCTGGCCCTCGCTTTGCATCATCAGCTGTTAAAACTGCATCCAAGGCTGGCCTCTATGTGCTCATTTTCTTATCTACAAATTGGATAGAAGAAGACCTACATTTTGGGGGGCCATAGTTACTATTGGCGAAGAAAATATATGTAAAAGAACTAGGATCCTTCTTGTCCTGTAAAAGGTGTTCAATACATTTTTTTTTTATTTCTTTTTAGGTAAAGTCTGCACATGCTCTTTTGGAGTACAATAAAGCCTTCACAACCCATCGTGGAATAAAAGACTGTTGGCACTAACTTTAAATGGTTCCAAATAATTAAAATTGTCAAGGCTGTTGTTGTGTTTTTTTTTTTAATCTGATTTTTATAGTTTCATTTGTTTCCCCTAGGGCGTTTAGCTATTATTTCTTAATACCTTGGTGTGCTGCCTTACCGTATGCCCTTTCCTCTTCATTGTTGTTTGTTTCTGTCCCACAATGGCCTTCGAAGAAGGTGATCAGGCTTGTAGAGTTGTGTATCTATACTAAGAATTAATATACTCCGATTCTCCCGTGAGTAAAATGTTGGGCTCTGTGTTGCCGTTATAAAAAATATTTTGTCACTACAACAACCAAAGCTCAGACAGAAACTGGGAATCCTGCTAGGTTTTTTTTCTTCTTCCTCACTTACATGCCATGTCTACCTTTTAAGCAGTTCTAGAATCACCCACCTCCCCCCCACTCCCTGCTCTCATCCAGCCACCATTATCACCTGTGCTTTAACTCAGTGTGTTGACTCCCTGTTCAAATTCATCCCACACTGGAAAAAAATCTGAGCCAGGGGACCACTGCATTTTTCTCCTGGATTGCTTAGAACTCAGCCCAGTTTAATACAAATGACCAGACTAGCAAAATGGTAGGTTGTTTCTTTTGGAAACCATCTTCACGTTTTGTTTCCCCACCACAGATGTGTTGCTAAGAGATCTTCGACTTGGCAAGACCCACTATATTTTTGCAAGAAAATCCTGGCTTTGGATCCATGGCCACTATTTTCAGAACCTCCCAGTCATCCTCAGGGGCTCCATTTACCATCACCACAAAGGGCAATTACCCGACTTTTGCACATTCTTGCAAATTCCATGGTGGCCCATTCTTACTTGTGAAAGAAGAGTGCAGTCTAGTAAGTTAAGGGGCCCTTTCAAGTTGAGGCTCCATAATCTGTGTACAAATCTATGGTCAGACCACACACAGGGCGGTTCTGTGACCTTTAACAGGCCTAATAATAGGAATGAGTCTGGAGAATATCCATGAAGGTCAGGACATCGGAAACGATATCACAGAAGAAATGATTAGGTAAACTGCATCGAACTTGGAGAGGACTTCGCACGGGGAAGTTAAGGCACAAAAATGGGGGATTGGATCTTAGCCATGGGGTACCCCAAGGTAAGACTGCCTAAAACATGTGAAGTTCACAGGGCAAAACCCAAAACCTGGCGAAATACAAATCTACCTAATTATGCACCATGGAATGGGCATGTCCTGAAATGGAGTGTCCATGACAGAAAGAGTTCAAGTGGAAGTCAGAGAAAACCATTCCTCAGGTAGCTCTTAAGAAGAGTTCACGAGCTGAGGCTTGTATCTCTTCCCTTGTGACATGTCATGGGTCCGTGGAAGCCTCCAATAGCCACGAGCTGTGGCTTTTCCTGGCAGTGGGATATCGCTATGATTTCCAAGTCCCCTTCAGCCAAAATTGTTTGGTTGACCCAAATGAGCTACAAAGTATCTTGACCGTCTACCATGAAAAATGCTACGTACACAAAAAGGGTAATTTTAGTCCTAATACATCATGGTAATGATGACGAATGGCAGTGTCAATGAGAAGACGCTGGCCTGCCATGAGGGAGTCCAAAGCCACCAGCTGGGAGCTGGAAATAATGGGTGTCCAGGCCAGGAGGATGCTTGGTGATGGAGACCCCATTAACCTGCCCACCAAAGACTTGCGCCCAGCCCCTCATTGGGAGGTGCGAGCATCTGAAATGGAAGAAGACAATGATTATCTCTGAGCGGGAATACTGCCTGGGGCTTCTGAGGCCTTTCTCCAGACAGCTGGACAGAGAACAGATTATCTTCATCTTTCAATGGAAGAGACAACTGCAGGTCAGAGGGAGAGCCCGAATTCCAAACTACAGTGATGACTCTTTAAACCCGGGCTCTCTCCCTCCTATACCGGCCCTCAGAGAATCCAAGGGAAGGCGAGACCTCAGAAAAGACCTGACTTGGATGAGAAAATGTTGACCTGGTTCATGGCCCTCCAGATGCTTTGCTTAGCTGTTTTCCATCCACTTAGAAGCATGCCAGTAAAAGATTTGGCCCCTCTGGTAGGGAGGAGCCATTCGTTAATGTCCCAGAGCTGTTCAGGGCAGCTGGGGGAGCACATGGCAGGAACCAGCTGGGTTCTGTTGGACCCGAAGAGGACACTGCTTTAGGGCTGTGTCCAGCCTCAGATCTAAGAAGCCTAATTGCTGCCAGAGGCTTGAGTGTTGCTCCCCACTGAAGGACCTGGCCTCCTGCGCCTTATATGTGCCTGGGGAACAGTCAGCCAAACAAAGAAGAAGGACCCTGCTTTTGGCCCACAAAAGACCTCCAACCAAACAAATGGGGCCTGGGAGCTACAAAACCAGGAAACTTGTTAGGAACACATGAATGCCTTACTTATCTTCCTTCTTTCTGTTGAAATTTGATTTGTAGTCTATAGCTTTGACTTGCTTGCATTTTGGCTTAGTTTACTAGAGTTTACGATTTGAAATTTATTCTGATCTTTTTATATAGTATCTTTATGTTTTTAATCTTATTAACGTACCAATATTCTTTTCTGTGTTTATCCTTTGAAGCTCGTCTATTCTAAGCTGTTTAATGTTTATTTAGTTTTTTCTTAAAAATTAATTACTGTTTTTCTTTCTTAAAACATTCTCTTAATTATGTTAAGTCATTTTAATGTTATCTCTTTGATATTTTGTTTTCTTGTGTGTATTGCTTTATAAGTCTTATTGCTTCTGATTAACCTTTTTAATATTGCTCTATTTTCTGTTTTCTAAACTTGTAGCTTCTTTACTACTAATGTTATAAACTGTAGGTCCTTTTTCATTTTTAGCTTTGGAAATTATTTTTTCCTTCCATTTTTGTTTATCTTGTATTCTGTCAGTTCCTACAGTAAAAAGAAGAATCATCTAATTACCGTAGGAAAGAGCTTTAGTCTCCTTACATAAAGTGTGAAACAGGTATCTGTAAATGTTAATACTGCTTCCCCATCTACTGGCCCTGTGACCTTGGGGACCAGCACTGGCAGCTGGGCTTCAGCTCACAAACTCTGAAAATGCCGACCCCTTCCCTCAGGCCTCATCAGACACTGGAATTCACCCTGCCATCGTACATTCTGAAGGCAGGCAGGGGCTGGGGGAGAAGTCCTAGCCCAACCTTCTCTCTTCCAGCCAACCATTTTTCGTGATTTCACTATCAACCATTGCACAGACGTTTTTCAACCATTCCATTTAGATAAGGTACCACCCTTTTTATATCTGTGCCCCAAATTCCATAAGCATAGATGTGAGCATAAAGATTTCTCTAGGGTAAACCTTAAGATGCGAATAAAAGCATTGGTCTTACCTCCGAGGAAGTCACAGCCGGAGCCCTGATTTTTGCCACTAACACATCATGTGACCTGGATGAGTCATTTGATGACCCTGGACACCAATTTCCTCCTTTTTTAAAAGGAGAGTGTTGAACTAGATTATTCCTTAGCACCCCTCTGGGATTAATCGCCTGTGAATCTATACCTTTCCATTTAAAAACCGATGAGACCGACATCAATGTGTATGAAGGGTACCGTGTTATTTGTACCAGTTAGCAAAAGTTGAGGAGAATTCTTTGCCTGCCAGGGTACCAAGGCCTCTCCAGTCATGCCCTCTGGGCAAAACAGTGGTGTGTTGCCATGGTAACATAAATGTTGGCTATGTTGGGCCAGGCACCCGACGTACTTGCCATTGATGACACCATCTGGGTTGAGCATGGGGATGATCTTGAAAATGAAGTTTTCCCTCAAGAGCTGAGCCACTGGGTCACTGCTGACCAGGAACTCCAAGGTCCCCTTCATCACCCAGCTGGCATTGCTCTCTCCTGGGTGAACGCGAGCGGTAATCACCTGGTAAGGACGCTGCCCTGTAGAAAAGAGACACAGGAAAATGAAACCAAAATACGCCTTCTGGGGGGCCACTTGGAGAAGTACATGGGAATGTACTTAGACAAGTGATTTAATTTCTCCAAAGCTATTTTATCATCTATAAGATGGGGACAATCATACTGATCTCGTGTGGTTGTTAGAAAAACAAAACGATGTAAATGGAAAGCACGGGGCATATTGCTTGCCATTCAGTACATGTTAGTTTCCTTCCTTGTCAATTCTAAAGTTCATGGGTAGGATGACCGCTGTCATTCCTCAGTGGACATAGGAGTCAAGTGCATGACGTGTGTTGGGAATTGGTGACTGTAAAATGCTGAACCCAGTTCTTGAGAGAGATTTGACAAAAGAGTGCAGTGTCTACAAGCTCAATCTCGGGGTCATAGCGCTTTCAGATGGGACCAGGAAAAGAGTCTCTGCCCAGCCACAGGGACTGATTAAGCCGGGTAGTATTAGTATTAACCTGAATAGGCCTCATGGAGAATGCACTGGTGAGACAGAGAGAGACTGTCTTCCTTCCTTTGTAGACAGAAGATAGCTTGGAGCATCACAGTGTTGAGATATATCCTGAGACCATCTCTGGGCTCAGGTGGAAAACGCGTTTTGATTGATTAGTGATACTTGTCCGCCCTACACTTGGTGAAGAGGTGGTGGTGGTGGTGGGAGCAGCGATATGGCATCATACCAGCCATTCATGTGTGTTTTGTTCACACTCTCTTTTCCTTTTGTATCCCCACCTAATTCTTTATCACTCCTAAACCCACTCCAATGACAACAACTAAGTATTTGCCAAGTATAAATAACCCAGTCATTTAAACAGCAAAAAGGTTAGACTAGTCATTTCTTTTCATACCATTCAACTCACTGAGTCAAATATGGCTTTTTCTTTCTTTCAAGAGTAGCCGTAAAAAAAAAAAAGTCTCTAATTCTGTGTAAAGAAAGGCATAACTGAATAATGCTCAGAGATCTAAAGAACAAGCAATAGAAGATACAAAGAAATACATTTTTAAATCATATTACTAAATTACATTACTATTATTAAGACAAAAAAATACTCCATCTGTCAATAGCCATTGAAATGTAGGTTTAAGGGGCATAGGCCTGTACACTTTTTACAGACTATGTTGAAAGCAGGTCACTTCAGCCTCTTGCAGATTATTCACATATTGGGGACAATATTCCATTATGGTTTTCCTTAAACAGACATCTTAGCATATTCCACAAACTACAGGAGACACCTGGTAGAAACAGTTGAATAAATTATAGTTCTTCTTCTGTCAGGGGCCAAAGCGTTTGTCAGTAATGACACACATGCAATCAAATAATGACAAGTGAGCTAACAGAGGTATCTAAAGCACCAAAGGTAGATCTGACTGAGAGAGGTAAGGACATCCCCAGAGATGTGGTGTTATTTGGACTGAGTCTTGCAGAATAAGTATCAGAGAAGATGAGAAAGGGTCTTTCAAGCAAAGCAAAAGATCTATGCAAAGAACGTAGAGGTGCTTTCAAGAATTAAAAAAAAAAGCCATGAATGGATGAAGCAATGGACTGAGGATGCTGGCACAGGAAGTTAGAGAAGCAGGCTTGTGTCCAGCTGGTAAGATCTCTCTTTAGGGTATTTTCAGGGGCTTGGATTTTATTGTGCAGATCAGCTTTCAGCCATGAAGTCAGCATCTTACTGGTGTGCTGTGATCAGGAATGGGGCCTATTAAGTATGATCAGTTACTAACAAAAGTGTAAATACACGTACACACACATATATTATATATCCATATACTAATCCCCCATCATCTGCAATTTCGCTTTCACAGTTCAGATACAGTGGTCAACCAAGGTCCAAACACGTTAAATGGAAAATACCAGAAATACACAATTCATAGGTTCTAAATTGTGCGCCATTCTGAGAAGTGGGATGAAATCTCATGCTGTTCCCCTGCATCCAGCCTGGGATGTGAGTCATCCCTTTGTTATCCACTCTCTGCCTGTTAAGTCATTAAGTAGCTGTCTTGGTTATTAGATCGACTGTTACGGTATTGCAGTGCTGGTGTTCAAGGCTCCCTGATTTGACTTCCCAATGGCCCCAAAGCGCAAGAGTAGTGATGCCGGCCATTCGGACATGCTGAAGGGAAGCCGGAAAGTGCTTCCTTTAAGTGAAAACGTAAATATAGTACAATAAGACATTATACAAGAGAGGGAGAGAGACCACACTCACATAAATTTGAGTACAGCATGTTGTAATCATTGGTCTATCTTATTAGTTATTGTTGTTCTTCTCTTACTGTGCCTAATTAATAAATTAAGCTTTATCATAGTTACGTGATAAAAACATAGCATATGTAGGGTTTGGCACTCTCCATGGTTTCAGGTATCACTGGGATCCTTGGAACATATTCCCATGGATAAAGGGGGATGCCTGTATGTGTGCGTGTGTGTGTGTGTGTGTGTGTGTGTGTGTGTGTGTGTGTGTCTATATGATTAAATTCATCCCTATAATAATATTGCCCCGAATGGCATGCACTCAGGTGTTTTCTGGATAGGGGAGAAAAGAGTAAAAAGGAGACTTGTCATGAGAATGATTTGGTATGTGTGTCCCAGAAAATTACCATTGAGAATCACTACTTGAAGAAACAGAGAGTCGGGCCGGCTGGGTGGCGTGGTGGTTAAGCGCTGGCTTGGGATGCCAGAGGCCCCGGTTCGGATCCCACATATGAGGGCCGGTGACACTGCCCTCTACAGCTAAGATGGTGAACAATAGCTCCACCTGGAGCTGGGCTGCTGTGAGTCCTCAGGACAGCATGGCTGCAGCCGCTGCTGCAGTGGGCTGCCATAGGCTACAGTGAGTGGCCGGCAGCCAGCGTGAGTGGCTGGCAGCCAGCGGGAGCTGCCAATA
Source organism: Aselliscus stoliczkanus (assembly GCA_033961575.1). Lineage (NCBI taxonomy): Eukaryota > Metazoa > Chordata > Mammalia > Chiroptera > Hipposideridae > Aselliscus > Aselliscus stoliczkanus. The sequence continues at coordinate 26,165,499 of CM066741.1, forward strand.
GCCGTGGTGAGCAACCATCCAGAGGCCAGCGACCCATCTGTCTCATCCGGGAAGAGCGCAATGACGATACCAACATGGGCCAGTGAAGCAATGTCCTCCGCAACTAGACTGAAGAACAAAAGGACACCAACTTGTCTGTTCCCCTTCCACGCTGTTCCCCTCCCCAATTCCCCAATAAAATCTTTAAAAAACAAACAAACAAAAAAAGAAACAGAGAGTCAATGATGGTTTTTCAGCAAAAAGAAAGACGTGCCAAACGCTGTGTTTCAGAAAAAGAATTGACAGTATGGTACATAATACTCTTGTTTAATCAGAGATAGTTTGGCCTACTGGGGCGGAGAATAACTTTTAGAGCCATTATTTTCCAGGGGTCAAGGTCAAGCCCCACCATTTTCTACCTGAGATGAGTTCCACACATTTCTGAAAAAAGTGAATGTTGGACTGGGTGTTCTGTGTGTCCAACAAATGATTTGCTAACTGAACTTACTAAAGAAGCCTATTGTGGGAGAAAAGAGATATACACAGTTAGCTAGCTGAAGTTAAATGAAGGTCAACTTCACCACCATATGGTTTGCTTCCAATCCCTTTTTACTCCTTCCCGAGCAAGCTGGATTAGCACGGCAGTGAAAAGCTGGTTGACAAATAAAGAGGCTTGATGAATGTGTCCCCAATCAGTGGCCTATTTTCGGTTCTCTAATTCCCTGTGCCTCGCTTTGTGGGTTTTGAACTATGTTCATTTACAGCATATTGAACAACAATACTAAGTGCTCCCAGCCTAGCAAGAAGAAATAAAAAAAACAGCTTCAGTTCTTGTGCATTTTCAACACAACTGAACCCTGGCATTGTCTGGGCCGGTCAGCTCCCACTGTCTGATATTCCCAGGACAATGCAGGCCATTAGTCAATAAGCCACAGGCTGCCCTGGCACACAGATGACAATGGTCTCTTTCCTTTGGAGAGTCAGGCAGATGGTGGGCTACACTGTAAGATACCCCAAGACTAACAGGCTGTGCTGAGCAGCCTGAAGAAGTGAAGGAAGCCATGGGTTCTCGTGAAGATATAAGCAGCATTTCAGCCATTTCTAGTTGATTTTTCCTCTCTTCCTCTCTGGGACTTAAGGCAATTTTATAGTCAGATCCGTGAATTAAACGTATCAGATCATTCAGTCGTAGCAGCAAATGGTGCTCCCAAAAAAAACCCCAACAGACAACAGCCTTGCAACACATGTGCTATGTATTTTTTTCTTGTAATTGACAATTTCAGGTTCAATAACTCTTCTCTGCTTAGGCTAGGACCAAGAGAGTCAGAGATCTGCATTTTTTTTCCCTCTGCAACTTATAACATATACTCCAGAGGCCACCAAAATCTAGGGGTGGTCATGGTTTGGCAAGATTGTAATCCTTAAAAGTGACGTATTGAATTGACGTCTGTGGTAATGACATCTGAGAAAAGAGGTTAGAAACACGGGGGGCATTGTAGATGGCCGAAGAGATATCAGGCCCAAGGCCAATGAAGACATGTGTGATGATAACCGTATGTACCCAATTATATAAACATCCATTCATTTACTCCTTCTCGCTTTCAACAATATATATTAAGCTTCTACTGACACTCTACAAACTTCTGGGGCTTCCAAGAGAAATAATGGCTTTTGCCCTCAGGGAACTAATAATAGTCTGGCGGGAAAGACAGGCACGCAGATAATTATGATCCAATGCAATCAGGAACATTTGTCAAGACATTTCCAAAGCACAGTGGAATGCTTATTAAGACATTATTTATACTAACATGGGACACTGGAAATGACTGAAATGTGCCTCCACAGGAAACGAGTTAAGGACATGAAACAGAAGAAGAATACTATGCAATCATTAAAAATGGGACACAGATCACTTCCTGTTGGCCTTAGAAGATAGCTGTGACATAATAATTAGGGGAAAAAAGAGGCACGACAATTGCCCCCAGAAAGATTCCATTTGTGTGTAATTGCAACTTTGGCTTAAAGACATTTACACACAGATGCACACCTGTGACTGGAGGCCATCTGGGTGGTTTGTATGTCTTCTTTCTCTTACAATGCTTGCCTCTTCAGGAAATAATCACCATATGTTAAACTGCATAAAGACAAATATTTCCTAAGAGTAGCAAACCACAGAAGACAGGGGGAAAATGAGTTTTCGGAGAAGAGGTGACATTTGGTCTGGTTCATCCAGTTTGAGCAAGAGTTTGCCAGACTAAGAAAAGAAAGGAGGGAGGTGACAAAAAGGGCTAAGTAAATGTATTTGCAAAATAATGAGGTCTTAAGGTTCCTAAAGCAATTTCCTGTGACTGAAGCCCTAGCTAGGTGGAAGGTAAGAGTGGACCTGAAGCTACAACTCGAACTTTGTACCTGTTTTTTTTCTGGCTTCTGGGCCCACAATAAGGAAAAATGATGTTGCAAGCTGTAGAGGCATCATGGAAAATCATTATGCAAGGGTGTGATCAGATGGCAGCTCTTGTTGGCACTGAAGACTCAGCTAGCGAAAGGGTGGGAGAAATGGCCAAAAGAGTAGCTTGTGATTTCAAGGTCACGTGAGCAAACTCTCTAAAAGAGAGAATAAAAGTGAGCACATTGAAGGGCAAGTGGATAAGAGAAAAGAAAAGGAGGCAGAAATGGAAAGAAAATGTCAGTGAAAGAGAAAATGTGAGAAGAGGAAATTCTGTGTACATTTTGTGATACACATTATACTTTTTCCCACCAAAGGTAGCATCTTATGCATATTTTCTGCACCATGTGTTTTTCATTTACCGTTACAACTTGGAAATCTTTCCACATCAATATATAAATATTCTTCCATCTCTCTCTTTTTAAAATTAGCTACATGGTATAATTTATGATAAATTTGTACCAGTTATAATTTTACAAGTCAATGAATTTTGACAAATGTATGGAGTACTGTAAAACCACTATGATCATGATATAGAACATTATTATCATCGTAAAATTTCCCTTCATCTCCTTAGCAGGAAAGAAATCCCCTCCCCCCAGCCCTAGCCTCTGGCAATCACTTGTCTGCTTTTTGGCTCTAAAGTGTTGTCTTTTCTGGAATTTCATAATAATTGATTCACACAGCATATAACATTTCTGTCTGGCTTCTTTCACTTAGCATAATGCTTTTGAGAGTCATCTGTGTTGTTGTTTACATTAATATTTCCTTCCTTTTTGCCACTTATATTCCAGCATACCACATGGCAATGGATGCCCCACGATTTGTTGACCCCCTCACCTGTTCATAAGCATTTGACTCATTTCCAATGTAGGGCTATTATGAATAAAGCTGTGATAACCATTTGTATATACATTTTTCTTTGGGGTGAATACCTAGGAGAACAATTTCCACATCGGTTAATATTATTGTAGGTTCTTATGAGATGCTGCCAAATTGTTTCCCGAAGTGTCTGCACCACTCCACACACCCACCAGCAGGGTTTGAGAGTTCCAGTTGATCTACACACTAACTCTTAATATTGTCAGGCTTTTTAATTTTAGTCATTCTAATTGGGAGGTGGTCATGTCTAATTTTTAATTTGCATTTCCCTGATGACTAATGAAAAACCTTCTTCTTTGCTTTTTAGCCACTTTCATACCTTCTTAATAAAGTGTTCAAATCTTTTGCCCATTTTTAAAATCAGGCTGTTTGTCTTACTATTAAGTTTGAAGCGTTCTTTATATATTCTAAATGCAATTCTTTAATAGATATACAGTTAGTAATTTCTTCTCCAAGTCTTCGGCTTAGCTTTTCATTTTCTCGACTATGTATTTTGAAGCACATAGGTTTTTTTATTTGATAAAGTCAAATTTATTTATTTTTTTCTATTATGGTTTGGCTATTTTTTTTGTTCCATCTAAGAAACTTTGCCTAACTCAATGTGACAGTCATTTTTTTCCCCTGCAATATTTATAATCTAAGTTTTACATTTAGGTCTATTTATATTAGGTTTTGCAAGTTAATTTTGGAATATGCTATGATGTAAGGGTTGAGATTAATGATTTTCCCTCTATGCTATCCTTTAGGATTTTCTACACATTCAATCTTATCTTCTGCAAATAACAACAGTTTTATTATTTTCCCTCCCAACCTTAAAGCATTGATTTCAAATAAGGGGTGAGATGCTACTGGCATCTACTGATCTCTATAGGGTAGAGTCAAAGAATGCTGCCAAATATTCTACAATGCACCAGGCAGGCTAGCAAAATAAGAAAATTATCTGGTCTAAAGTGTCAACCGAGGTGACAATGAAAAAAAAAAATTGGCTTACTGCACTAGCTAGACTCTAGAGTACAATATTAAATAAAACTGGGGAAAGTGGCAAGCCTTCTTATTCCCAATCTCAGAAGGAAAGCTTTCAACATTTCTCCATTAAGGCTTTTGAAAGTACCCTTCATCAGATTAAGAAAGTTTTCTTCTATTACTACTTGCTAAGAGGGTTTTTCTTTTCATTTTAAATTATGTTAGATAATTTCAAGTGACTTTTTAGCACCTATCGAAAGAAACACATGATTTTTCTCCTGTATTCTGTTAATGTGGTGAATTAATTTTTTCTTCCTTTTATAGAAAACTTTGAATATACACAAATGTATTTATCACCTACCTACAACAATTATCGTTTCACAGTCATTTTTGTTTCATTTATACTTCCCCACACAGTCTCTATCTCTCACAAAATTAATTTGAGACAAATCTCAGGCATCCTTTTATTTCAACATTGACTGATTTTTTTTTAAAGTTATATCACCTTTACATTCCTGGAATCCAATTAATTTGATTACAATATGTTATCTTTTTATGTAATTCTGGATTCAGTTGTTCCTTTAGGATTTAGAGAGGTTGGCTTATAATTTTTCTTTCTTATAATGTCCTTGTCAGACTTAGGTATCAAGGTTATGATACCTTTTTTCCCCCCTATGGAAGATTTTTAAAAATTGGAAATATTTCTTCCTTAAATTTGCAGTAAAATTTTCTACTGAAGCCATCTGAGCCTATAGGTTTCCTTCTCCGAAGGTTTTAATAACAACCCAATTTTACATTATTACAAATCTAAATTATTTAAACACATATTAAAATTATGTAATAAAAATCCAACTATTCAGATTTTCTATTTCTTCTATTGTCAATTTGGTAATTGTACTTTTCTATTATTGTGCATTTAATTCTATGTTTTGAAATTTGCTGGCATAAAGTTGTTTTTAAGTCCTTCTTATTTAAGAATCTCTGGGGTGATAGTGTCTTATTTTTATTTCTGATATACAGTGTCTTTTCTTTTCTTAATCAGTCTCAAGAAAAGCATAGCATCTTTAGTCTTTTCCAAAACCTATTTTCTAATTGTTTTCTCTTTCATTAATTTTGGCTCCTAATTTTTATCTTTCTTTCTTCCCACTTTCTTTTGTTCTAATGTTTTTGCTTAAGATGGTATTTAGATCACTGGCCCAGCAGATGATGGAATTTCATAAATGCTAACCACAGCTTAAAACAATGTTGTTGAGTTCAGGGTTTCATATACACCAATTAGATCAGGTTAGTTACTCACATTGGTCAAATTTTCTATATTCTTACTTGATATGAGGTCTCCTTATTCTACAAGTTATGGAGGGGGTAAGTTAAAGTCCCCACAGATGATTTTGGATCTATGTATTTCTCCTTAGGTTGTTGTCAGTTCTTTATTTTAAAGCTATGTTATTAATTGAATATAGATTTAGAGTCGTTATATTATTCTAATAGGACTTTTTCACTTAACCGCCGCGCCACTCAGCTGGCCCCCCACATATTTGAATATTGTATTTTATTCAGTCTAACATTCTTTTCTTTTAATTGGAGCATTTTGTCACTATACATTTGATGCAATTAATGACATATGAAGGTTTAATGTTATCATATTATTATTTGCTCTCTATTCATCTTAACTATTGTGAATTTATTTTCTTTCTTGCCTTCATTTGGATAGATTGGTTTGGTTTTTTGTTTTCTTTTTCTCATCATTGTTCCTTATTTTCTCCTCTATTAACTTGGTACTTACATGTCATTTTATCCTTCGTTAATTAGTTCCCTTAGAGATTACAATATGTACCTTTGCTTTATCATAGCATAATAGAATCTACCATATTTTAATTCCCACTATAAATCTTAAAACTCAGAAAAACATGTAGACTTATTGCATTAGAAATTCAGTGTTAATTTTCGTTCAATCATATATTTACCCTTTTTTTTTTTTTTTTGAGGGCAGTGTCACTGGCCCTCACATGTGGGACCGAACCGGGGCCGCTGGCTTCCCAAGCCAGCGCTTAACCACCGCGCCACTCGGCCGGCCCCATATATTTACCCTTTTAATTACTCTTCACTCCTTACTGCATCTACAACCTTCCATAAAGTTTTATTTTCTTCTACCTGAAAAAGAATTACCTTTCAGTATTTCTTCTCCTGGCAGTGAATTCTCTCCCTTTTTTTTTTTGTTTGAAAGTGAATTCATCTTGTCTGCAGTTTTAAAAAATATTTTTGCTGAGATAGGATTATAGCAGCCATGGTACTGAAGTCTCTCTTTCCACTTGTTTCCCCTTAGAAATGTGTCTCTTCATTTTGCAGAAATAGGAAAAGATGCTTTTGTTCTCTATTACACATGTTCTTTTTACATGGTTTCCATTGAAAGGAAGTTGTTTTCATTGGAATCCATGTTCTTGAACTTTCTTCTTCTTCTTTGTTTTTTTAATTGGGGAGGGGAACTGTGTTGGGGAATTGGGGGAGGAGAACATTGTGTTTTTCCAGGACCCATCAGCTCCAAGTTAGTTTGTTGTCCTTCAGTCTTAGTTGTGGAGGGTGCAGCTCAGCTCCAAGTCCAGTCACCGCTTTCAATCTAGTTGCTGGGGGTGCAGCCCACCATCCCATGCAGGAATCAAACCGGCAACCTTGCTGATAAGAACACATGCTCTCACCAGCTCAGATTGGGCTCAGCTTCCTGGCCCATGTGGGAATTGAACTGGCAACTCTGTTGCTCAGAGCTCAGGCCCTTAACCAACTGAGTCACTCAGCTGGCCCTCTTGAACTTTCTTATACTGTTTTTATTTTAAATGTTTCTGTTGGTTACGTCGAAATTTCCAGGTAGACAATCCTAAAATCTGCAGGTCATGAAGCATTTCTTCATCTCTGAAGGTCCCATCCCTTATTCCTGATAAGAAATTTCTTGGTGTTTCTTCAATACTATGAAATGAAAAGAGTACTTAAATCTATTCCGTGTTATCACAACTGGTGGGTACATGTGAGAGATTAACAAATAATTTAGGCCAGCTCTGCGAAATGTGTGGGATTATAGGTACACGCATTCATGATACTCCTAGGGAACCTTTCAGCTGACAAGGCGCTTCCACCTACATTATTCCTTTGGTGCTTAGAATAAATCTGAGAACTAGGTAAGGAGGGCATTATTCTCTTCTTGTTCAGAAGGGCAAGAAAGGAGGGAAAGCAAGAGAAAAATGTAGATGTTTTGTATCAAAATCAAATGTCCTTTTCATTTGACCATGTATTATTCTGTGTGTGTGCTTAAGGGGAAGGCTGACATGAATTCTATTGAGGCAAAATGTGATGACATATTGAGGGGAACACAAGCGCCACATAAATTATGATTCAGGCAAACTGGACTTGAGGCCAGGCTCTGCCTCTTCCTAATTGAATGGATTGGGGAAAATTAAACTCCTTTGAAATCGCAGTCCCTCACTTATAAGATAGGCTCTTAGGTCTTTGCAGCAGTAAATTCAGTGGTTATCAACGGCAAGGTGAAATATGGTAGATGAAAAGGAGACTTTTTAGCCAAGAGTTTCAATCTCCTTTGATCCTATTATATTCTTCTGTAATCTTTTAATAGGTAACAAGGAGCAAAATTGCATGGAGCTTCATCTCCCTTTTTCTCTTTTTTCAATATACAGATGCAAGTGCTAATAAGTAGTAAAGTGGTCAAAGTCAGGTGGCAGCAGAAGAAAAAGGCGAAGGTAATCACTGCCAGTAATTGGCTTCAGAACAATCGATGTGGGCTGGGTACCTCCTGCTGCTTGTGACCACTGGGGGACAATTACTCCCAGATGAGTGGTCTGTCGGCCCTCTTTTACACACGTTCATGCTACGATCTGTCTGGCCCACATGCAGTAGTTCCCCTTGATCCCTGGTGTCAGTTATCTGTGGTCAACGGTGGCTTGAAAATATTAAATGGACAATTCCAGAAATAAACAATTCATTAGTTTTAAATTGCAGGCCATTCTGAGTCACGTGATGAAATCTCACATCTTCCCAGGCCATCCCGCCTGAGACAGGAATGTTCTCTTTGTCTAGCATCTCTATGCTATAAACACTACCCGCCTATTAGTCACTTAGTAGCCATCTCAGTTATCAGATCAATTGCTGCAATATGGTAACTGTATTCCAGTCATCCTTATGCCAGCCTAACATCACGTCACCACACCTGCATCATTACCTCACTTCACCTCATCATGTAAGCGCTGTATCTTCTCACATCATTATAAGAGGAAATACAGCACAAAATACGATATTTTGAAAAAGAGAGAGAGAGAGAGAACATTTACATCACTTTTAGTACAGTATATTATAATGATTTTTCTATTTTATCATTATTGTACTCTTACTGTGCCTAATTTATGAATTAAACTTTATCATAATGTATATGAGTATATATAGGAAAACACATAGTATCTGTAGCATTTGGCACTACCCGTGGCTTCAGGCATCCCCTGGGAGTCTTGGAACGTATTCCCTATGGATAACGGGGGACTCTTGCACCATCAGAATAAGAGATGGACCAGATTGCAGATTCCAGGCTGTTCTCATTCATGGTTCCTCCAAATGCTGAGATAAAATCCTCAGTTTTTGCCAGATTGTTCATCTTCACCCCTACCCTTCTCCAGTGACAAGAAGCAGCCTCAGATCTTGTCCCTTTCTGGAGTCTTCACTCTGCCTTCCCCTCAACACCTGAGATGTGACCTCCAGACCCCCAAATGAATGACAGCCGAGATGCTCTGACTTTTTTTCTGTGAGATGTCTTAGTGCCACCAAAGAGATATGGGGGCTCATGCAGTGGCAGAGGGGGGAGAGAAGACACTCATGGCCCCACTGGCCTCAGGGAGGGTTCTCAGGGGGCAGCAGGAAGGAAGCCATGCGCGAAGGCCGACCATAGGGCCCCTTATAGCCGACAAGCTAGGGAAATTGGAGAATAATGAACTTCCTACTGGCTGCCTTTTTCTTGAGTCTTTTAAACATCTTCCCAAGTTGTAAGTAATACACATAACAGGGAAGGAAACTGTAAAGCAAAATGCATTCCCACTACCGCCCAGGACATCCGAGGCTCATCCTTGTCATGAAACTCACTATTTCTTTTCAAATTCATTCACTCATTCATTCATACCCTCCTCACTCCATCATACACCCCTCCTCACTCCATCATACACCCCTCCTCACTCCATCATACACCCCTCCTCACTCCATCATACACCCCTCCTCACTCCATCATACACCCCTCCGCACTCCATCATACACCCCTCCTCACTCCATCATACACCCCTCCTCACTCCATCATACACCCCTCCGCACTCCATCATACACCCCTCCGCACTCCATCATACACCCCTCCTCACTCCATCATACACCCCTCCGCACTCCATCATACACCCCTCCTCACTCCATCATACACCCCTCCTCACTCCATCATACACCCCTCCTCACTCCATCGTACACCCCTCCTCACTCCATCATACACCCCTCTTCCACTTCCAGCAACCCCTGCATCTCCCTCTGGCCCAGCCACACCGTCTGGCTTCCTTCCCTGTCTCTCCTGAACCAAACAGTCTTCACTTTGCTTTTTACTGTTCTCAAAACACACAATGTCCTTTCCCTGCCGCGGCTCTGTTACTGCCCATTGCAAGTCCCCACTTGTCTGCCTGGCATTCTCTTACCGCCCCTCCCCCTTGAAGCTTTTCTTGGCTCCCCACGCGGACAGAAGAGCGTGCTGCCTGTAGGCCCTATGGCACATTTTTCATGCATCTGGATACAACTCCCCAGGTGCCCTTATAATCCACTTCCTTGGTGGGTCTGTCCCACTACCTTGACTGCTTCCTGCACGGTATTTCCCTGTCCCTAATGCCGTGTAGGTTGGGGGTTTTCAGAAGACATTTTGCTGAGTAGATGGGTGCAATTGACTGCAATTATCTCCTGTAGCTAATATCTCCATGCCCAGTTGTGTCACAACATAGTGAAGTTCACTATTTCTTTTCAAATTCATTCACTCGTTCATTCATTCATTATTGAACTAAGATGCACCAGGCACTATAAATAGAAAATGGAGCTTTAACAGTGACAAACTCAAAATCCCAACCACCAGGAGCTTACCTTCTAGTGGGGAAGGCAAACAGTAACATCATGTCAGTACTATGGAGAAAGATAAAGCAGAGGGAGGCAAGAGATGATTCAGAGGTGGGTGGGGTCACCGTGTTAGAAAATATGGCCACGGTGGAGGGGGAGGGCTCTCTGAGGAGCTGACCTCTCAGCAGACATCTCCTTGGACTGAGGACATTTAGCCAGTTCAAGAAAGAAAGTTAAGGGGGGCTGGAATCAACTGTGTAAAGCGGGTAAAGGCCAGGATGTGTGTGTTTTTACAGAGAAAGACTATGGCTGTGGGGGAACATCATGGAGGCTTGAGCAGGGCAGTACCATGACCTAATTTGTACCTTTTTCTCCAGTTAAGATAAATTTTCCACATCAGTCAGAAGAATGTCTGCAAAGTCCAGACAGAGAGGCCAATTGGTTCCTCCCATATGACAATCACACCATTTTGTGTCCTTGATACCAACGTGACATCATCGACGATGGATTACTTTAAATTATTTGCCCTCCCCCCACAGTGGCCACCCATCAGATTCTCCCACTTTGTGTGACCATTAATTAAGTTCCCATCCAAGAAGTAGTAGGCGGGATTGTGTCTCCATTCATCTACTCAACGTTTCTAATCTTCCGTGTGCCAAGAACTATAGCAAACACTGAAGATCCCCAAGACTTTTCAGACACAGCCTCTGTGCTCAAAAACTCTCAGTTTTCCCATGGGAAATAGGTATTCACAGGGAGTAAAAGAATGTTGGCTTTCAGAAACTTTTCTCAACTGGAGTGTTTCTCAAATTGCAGTGACTGCTGGCGCGCAGACCACACTTTGAGCAGCAAAGCTCTCTCTCCTGTCCAACAGAAACATAATGAAAGCCACGGAAATATGCAAAAATTCATTTTTCTACCAGCTACAATTTTTAATAAATAAAATAATAAAAAAGTTAATAAGTTACATCTAACCTAATAGATCCAAAATATTACCATTTTGACATGTAATTAATACCAAAAATGATTCATGAGATAGTTCCCACTTTCTTGTACGAAGTCATCAGGACTTTGGAGTGTATTTTACACTTTCAGCATCTCTCAATTTGGACTGATTTCTTTTATCTGCTCAACAGCCTCCTGTGCCTACTGACTACCAAATTCCACACTACAGCCCTGGACCTTCTTATCAACTCTCTAACACAAATCCTTTTACCACACTTAATGGTGAAACTTTATTAGACTCCAATGGAAAATACTTGAGACATTGAGGAAATGAAGAAAAGAATAAGGCTTCTCCCCACCTCTCAAAAATAATAATAATAAAAAAAAATCCATTGTGTTTCATTGCCTTCTTTCTCATGAAACAATCCACATTTCAAAAATTACAAACTCAGATTTCTTTGCACAAGCTGACCTCGCCTTCTTATTTTGTACCCCTCTGTGCCTGAACTATGAAAAAGCGGGTTTGAATAATGGGCATAAATGGAAAGAAAATCAGGAAATCTATTCCCGGGCAATTTTCAGATAACCAAGAGGAAGTGGTGTAATCGAGGCTGAGATAACAATTTTAGACTCGGCATACAGATGAGCAAATCTATCTGCATCTCCTCATCTGCATCGCGCTGTACAGATTTTTCTGGAGGTTTTGTTATATGATAATATGCTGGAAATAAAAAATAATACATCTGTGCTATAATGATACATAATGTATACAGGATAATAATGTCGTATTTGGATTGGGTTTGAGAAATTCACTACACAGAAACGACAGTCACTTGGGAGAAGTGGGTAATTGCATCAGGAAAATTGCAGACAGATGCTGCAGCATACTCCCCCACCACCCGAATCCATCAGCTGATCTCCATGAGGGATGTCGGAAGTTCTGCAGTTTTTGTAGGCTCTGTGGTACCCAAGGCACTAGCTCCTTAGCTCCCAACCTCCCTAGAAGTATGAATGCTGCCCAGAGGGAAGTGTAAGTGAATTTTCTCAAGGTCCAAGATGACTCGGGCACCTACAGACCACTGAGCATAGGACCAAATCCCTCCCTGCTGTGTCTGAATGGATGTCTTCTAAGGACATAGCCAAGGCTCAGGCTGTCTCTCACCAGCCCTCCTGGCCTGACCACTATCTCCACAGAGCTGTGCACCACAGTAACCTTGAGAAACGTAAAGGACCCACATGAACCAAGGCCTTTCCCTGTTCCATGAAGATGCATCATGAAGACGCATGCAGCATGGGGCCAGGTGGGTGCGAGGCTTAATAAGGGGATCACTTCGTACGTTATATAAATGTCTAACCACTACACTAAAACTAATACAATATTGACTGTCAAGTGTAACTGAAAAAATAAAAAAGTAAATTATAAAAAAGCCTCATCCAACACATCACCCCTAGTGATGCCACATTACATTTCATTAGACATATATAATATAAGGTACTGAAAGATACAAATCTTGAAGAAAGGGATTAAAGAGCTATTGGCTTTGCTCGGAAAACTTTGAAATAGTCTAGTGAATCATTCCACTCCCAGGTCACATCTCCTACATTATTTATTTGCCTGACATCTTTGAGCAGGAAAACACTAGAATCCTTGAGAAATCAGGCTCTGGGTTTCAAAGACGGTTTTTCCAGAAGCAAAGCGCCTGTCCTTATAGTGTTACAATGGGCTGCCACGGTTACAGTGGGCCGCCATGGCAATCTTGTTGCCGGGTATTATTATACATCCATGAAAAAGGAAAGGGGAAAAAAGAAAAAAAAGAGAAGAGTGAGAAAATAAAATGGGATCTCTGGTGCAATGAACATTTTGAAATAGGCAAGTAGGATGACTCATTTTTAAAGGCGCAATTCCAAACTGAAAGCCTGCTCTCATCTGGGCAGTCTCTTGTAGGAATCCTCGTCTTTACCCCAAACCCTTGCCAGTGTCAGTTACCCCTTTCCAGGTATCCCTCACTTTTCGAAATTTTGTTTTATGCCACTTCACTTTTACGAAAGACCTAGGTTATTAGTACCTGTTTCTGCTAAACAAAAAAAAAAAAAAAAAAAGAAAACTCAAAAAGCATTTTCGCTTTTACAGAAATAAAGGCAAGAAGCAAAAATAGTGTTTTGCATTTTGCAGTGAACCATTACAAAGGCAGCATGCCTCGCCCCCAGCCCTCCACCCCTCCCTGCCCAGAGGTGAGAGTGGCCCCTCCAAGCTTCTTCCCAGGGAATTACACTCAGGGTGTCAGCATCACAGCATCAGGCTGGAGCTCTGAACCATGCTTCTCTCCATTTATTTTGGGCATCCCTTTAGCAACACGTGTCCTAAAGTAACTGCTTCTTCGTTTTACACCACTTGGGCTTAGGAAAGGTTTCATAGGAACACTCACCTTCGGAGAGCGGCGCAGACCCGTATTTAAGACAGCAGGAAAACCACGAAGTGAAAAATGCACGATGAATAAATTACGGGCCTGAGTCACAAAGACCAAGCAAGTAGGAGGCGAACATTTAAGAGTGTTAAGCCCAAAACATATGTCACTGCCCTCCGACACGGGAGCAGAGCAGTTTACAACTGAAACCATGCCAGGCTATTTCAATAGCTGTGTTCCTTGCTTTGAGATGTGGACATTTTTTATGCTTACAAGGGTCGGTGTGGTACAAGTTGTTTGGGGAGCCTAAGAGGTGGTTAAGGAAGGGGGGAAATCCGCCATAGGCAAGGAAGCTGGTTGCTTAGTAACTTCATGAACAGAATCAAGAGCTGCTACCAGCATAGGTTGGAAAAGAGCTATTATATTTGAAAATTAAGGCTGAGCTGCTGGTTTGTACTAAGATGAAAGGAGGGAGCAAGGGAACAAATCAGAGAGAAAGAAAGAAAAGAGGATTATTATTGCTGCTGTTCCAATCAACATGACTACAACGGTGACCCGCCAGCTAGCTCTTCACTTACATAACCTGACAAGGGTATTTTGGATTCCCAGTTGCTTGGCAACCTGCCTTTGATGTTGAAGCCATTTAAATGTATTCACCTTCTGAATTAGGGATATTCACAGATGACTGGGCAACAAGAAAGAGCCCCCCAGCAGGCTCCTAGGAGGTGTGGAAGCAACAAAGTGTGTGAAGAGTGGGTCTGGTCAGAGGGCCTGACAGAAAATAGCAGGGACACATTCAAGCCTGAAAATGAGAAATTGAGATCAGCATACAAAGTCTTTTGCTTCTGGTAGGATCACAGACTTATTTCTGGCACTCTCTTTTTAGTGCGTCCCTCTGCCTCTCAGAAAACACTCCTGGCAGGTTGCTGTGACATGGACAGCAACTGCCGAGACATGTGGCTCTTGCACATGGGCCTTCGGACTCAGCTGTCCCCAGATCCCACTGCTGCCTTGTGTGGCCTGAGGCAGTAACCACATGCAGTGTTCTCATCCTTCCGGCCAACAGAACAGGAAGTGGGGAGGTCTCACCCAACACCCCCAACACAGAATTACCCCATATGCAAAGAGTTGCCAGGTTCTATCAGTTCTGCCTCCCGAATACCTTTCTGGGTATTTTCCATTCTCTCCATCCCTGTTCATTCAAAATACACCCCGCACCTCATTTGCTTGTTGGTGATTTGCTTTCCCAGTGGGAGATGCACACCCCATGCCACCCGTGGGCTGCCATGCCGCATACACCCACAGAGCACAGCTTGCAGCCTCCCAGTTCGGTATGCTCTGTTCCGCTCTATATCTTTGTATAGGCTCATCCTTTTGCTGGGATGCCCTCTCACACCGGCTCTGCTTGGCCAGCCGTCACTCGTTTCAGGGTAACATCCCTTCTCACATTCTTCAGTCTCAATGAAATACTCCTGAGCCCACGTTGCGATGCCATCTGACACATATTCCTACCATCGCATGAGTCCTCTGAGCTCACCCTGCCTGGCACTTATTGCCTTTCTTTTCTGTCTCCAGCGAGAACATATTTCGCGGGACGGAGGACGCACAGCGTTCTGGTCACAGTGCCTGTAGCCCACATGCCTTGGAAAAGTCAGACGAGGGTGTGAGACTTGAAAACATGTCTATATTGGCTCCCGACTATAAGGAGCATCTATTACATTGAAATCCATGTTTAATTGTCCAAAAAATAGAATTATTATGTCAACCTCATTAATTGTCAAATTTAGTAGTCATAAAAATTTCACTATCTTTGAAAGTAATTTGGAGGTAAGACTTCTGCACACTCCACAGGAATTGCAAATTGCAGACAATGAATACTGAGGAGTCACAGCCAACCATAAATTACGTATCACCTAGAGCCAAAAAAATTATAAATGCAAACATGGAATTATGTCAAAGTCAGTAAAAACTAGGATAATGTGAGAAATGAGTGTATATTATTATGTTTAATATAAGATGGGGATTCCAACTCTTAAAGTGCCTCAGGCCTAACAAGATTTTTAAATGGCTCTGAGTGTGTATATTTAATTCCACTTCGTTTCCCCAGGAACTAAGGAACCAGCACAGTGACTAGTATTCACACGTGTGCGAACACACACACTTACACACGTACACTTTAGAAAAAATGTGGATTGGAGGGACAGAGGCCCGTGAGCATCAGGCAGGCACCAAATGCAGGAATTTCTGAAGTTCACTGTGTAGCTATTGAGTCTTGACTGCAAAGGTGGTTATTTAATGGGGATGAGGAGCCGGGGGAAAAAAAACCCAGTTTGAAAGTTGGGGTTTAATAATACAGATTTGTAAACCATGCGTGTGCGTGGATGGCCTTGTAAATTAAGAGGAAATGAATGAAATACTTCTTTTCATCTTTTGGGGGTTTAGAGACAGAGAGAAAGGCAGACAAACACTCAAAGAAACAGAGAGAAAGACATAAATAGATGGATAGGAATGATGGAGAGACGGAGGCAGGGGGTTGCGTGCCCAAGGCAGAAAGATTCTATCACTTGAGAAACTTGAGTCATCAGTTTTTTCTGAGCAGTATATAGATTTAAAGGTCCCCAGAAAGCTATTTAATACAAGCCAAATGGCATCCCACTAGTGTCTTGGTTTAAAATAATCCTCTAAGTCATGCCAAGGGATGGTGTCAGAGGTGGGCCTTGTAGACTGCACTTCAACGGGTATTTTAAAACTAAAGTCATCTTTTAAATTTACTTTGAGGGCTTTCAATTTTGAAGCCACCTGCTATGAATCTCTTTGCAAAGTTAGAATTCTTGCAGCTGTATTTTGCAATGGGACCCCGCTACACAGGGAAGGCCGGACTGCTGCAAAGCACTTGAAGACGGCAGGTTAGCTGGGCTCCTGTGTATCTTATGTCAGTCAGCTCGCTAATCTCAGATCTGGATTAGAAGCCCAGGTCTGCACATTCTTTGTGGTCACTTAAGTTCTCTGAGCTTCAGGGCCTTTTTTGGAAAAACTGGGGGGAAAAAATAATAGTCGGTGATGGATGCATTAACTAACCTTACTGTGGTAATCATTTCACTATATATACATATATATATATACATGGAATCATTACGTTGTCCACCTTAAATGTTATATACCAATTCTATCTCATTAAAGCTGGAAAAAAATAATACTTGTGTCATTGGGTTACTGTCAAAATTAAATATGATAATGAATATAAAGCACTTTGCAAAGTCTTAGGCACATATTAATTGCTCAATAAATGTAACTAAGTGGTACAATTTTCAACTAAGGAGAATTATATTATTATTCTGACTATAGTAAATTGAATGAATGAATGAATGATTGGTGTGGCCACACCTAGCTTGAGAACCATCTAGATTTTACTTTAAAAACTTTTGTCTAAAGCACAATATAGAAAACGGGGATCGAGAGAAGTGAGCACTGCTGTATTAATCCATATGATATTATGATATTATATTCTGCTCCTCGCAGGAAAGGCAGTGTCCACAATATTTTAGTCGGAGGGCTCTCAGCATGTCAAATGGACTGCGATCTACACCGGGGGGCCAGCCATCCTGATTTGCCCGGGACTACATTTTAGCACTGACAGCCTCATTTCTTGTGGAACCCTTCAGTCCCAGCAAATTATGACAATTTGTCGCCCTAAATCCTAGTCCTGCCACCTCACTTGCAACTTGACCTTGTATAAATTATTCGCAGCCAGCCTCAGTTGTCAAATACGGATAATAATAAAATAATAATAATCATCCCCTGACATGATGTTGTTGTGAGAATTAAAGTAGATAGTACAAAAAGCTTCATCTCAGCCAGACACATAGTAAGCGCTTGATACATAAATATTTGCAAGCTCTCGTGAAGCCAGCATTTTTCACAAAGCAGCCCAGTTGGAAGCTCAAGTGGCTCGGAACTCATGCAAAACCCCACGCTGGGTCAATGTGGTTAGCAGGACGGTTGCATTTTCCTCTACTCTGGAGAAGTAAAAACATCCCTAGGAGACGGTCCCTGGAGACAAAACCCCCAAGAGAAGGAGGCAAGGGGAGGAGGGTGATGGGAAGGGAAACAATTTCCACTGACACAGAAATATCTTCCATGGTAATCAGCATTGACGGGAAAAGGAAGGAAGGGGAATTTATGTGACAGGTTAATAGGGTTTTGTGAAATACGATATTATTTTAAAGTTTGCCTGAGTGAGGCAGACAGCACATTAGGGTGACTCCGGCTCTAAAAAGATGACGAGACTGTATTTTAAACTCTGAAACTTGGCCCCACTGTTTTTTGCTGTATTATGCAGAGCGTTCTGTATTTATATGATACATACACGTGTATACACTGTGGTGTGAGCTCTTTTTAGATGCCAAGTCTACCTAGAGGCAAAGGGAAGTGTGAGCCTAGGTACAAAATGCCTGGATATTACATGAAAACTTGAAATTCCTACCCAGAAGTAATCTATTGTTTCCCTTTCCCTACCATTATTATTATTGTTGTTGTTGTTGTTGTTGTTGTTATTATTATTATTATTATTATTATTATTATTATTATTCATGGTCTTTTTTCTACCAGGGAAAGAGGAGAGGAGATGTGAGCATGAGTTATTCCCCCCAGGCAATTATACAAAGCATTCTCCAGTCAGTGTATCTAAGGCTCAAAGTTAGGTTCCAAAGCCCCAAACCCTGGAAAAGGGCAGAGGCTGTGGGGGCGGGCAGGGTCTGGTTTCCAGAAATCAGTGAGCACGGCTTCCCCCTGGTGGACAGAAACAGTACTAACCCACTCCGCATGGTGGTTTAGAGCTCAACACGCCAGGAACCAAACTCTGGAATGTCACAAATAAAATCAGCTTGTAAATTGTAATATAAAATAATGTGATGAGAGAAGACTTTGGGAGCTAATAAGAAAGAATGAAAATAGAGAGTTGGGAATTCAGGACTCGTCAGCACTGAACAGGAGAAACTGCTCTCATTTTAGGCATCTGAAACAGTTATTTAGACCAAAAATGCCACTAGAGAGAAGGCCAGTCCATCAGGATATGAGGGTTACCGTCTCTTTAATGCCCAGCTCCCTTTGCCCTGCGTCTGCGCTGACCAAGCTGCCTTCTGGGGTACATTTTGGTGATCTAGTGGATGACACTAGTGGGACCCCCTGTGGGGATGGCCTTTTGTGGGTCTTAGGAAAGGGATGCACAACATCCATGGGTGTGTGTATTTAATTATAAATTAATGTGATTGTGATTTTATCAAATTCATTTCTTGTGATGTTGGCCCGTACAATCCAATCCACCCAGAAGAATGGATAAAGTTGAATTACTGAGACCACAAAGCAAAGACAAGGGTTGAATTCATGGGGGTTCTGCCCCCATTAGGCCCAGCCAGAAAAACCCAGCCCACATAATTCTTATAATACAATCATTATAATTCTTACTCATAGGACCAGGCCCATTCTGTCTGGCTTTACCATATAGACAAGTTAATATTGTCTTATTCTGGATATCCTTATAATCTGTTTCTGCCCTGTGTCATCATCCATGGGATGATTTCAGAAAAGGGGACCTAATGACTCAATAACTACGAATGACGAATCAACTCTACCCAAAGAGAAGTCTGGCCTTTTCTCTAGGCCAGGGGTCGGCAAACTGCAGCTCGCGAGCCACAGTTTGCTGACCCCTGGTGGCTCTTCCATCTCAAAAGTTTGTCAACCCCTGCTCTAGGCTATGTGGGGGTGATCCATAGACCCCCGGAGTGCCATTGTTTGCTTGGGAACCTTGCCCTCTGGATAATCTAACAATGTGATATATGATGGGGACTTTGGGCAACATGGTATCACTTCCAGCCTTCAGAGGAACTGGAGACTACAAGTCAGCAGATGTGTGCAGCATGTGATCAATCCCCAATAAAAACTACAGACACCGAACGCTCAGAGGTTCTGCCCTGGTTGGCAATACTTGGTGTGTGTTGTCACACATCGCGGTGGGAAGGATCTACTGCTATCTCTTGAGTCCACAGGGTCTCCGATTTGGGACCCTCCTGGACGCTGCCCCATGTGTCTCTTCCTTCAGTTGGTTCCAACTTCTATCCACCTGAGGGTGGTTTGGGGAAACCCCCAAACTTGCAGTAGGTGTCAGAAGTGAGAACAGATTTGTGGGGAATGCTCCCTCAGACTCGGAAAGTTTCACGAACTCTGGGCGATCACATTCACCCAGCACTGACCCACTTCTCATCCTACGTATAGACCCTCCCTGATTCTGACATTAGTCCTCCTTCTCCTCTGGACCACGGAGGTCCTAGCTTGGCCTTCGGGTTTAAAACATCCCGCACATTCTAGCTGAAACCTTGGCCTCGCTCTCCTATAATTTTGCTGTCCATCTGCTCGTACAGCCATAGGTGACCTTAGATAAGCACCTGCTCAGATTCAACCTGAAGCACCACCACCTTGTCCCAAAAAGTCTGGCTTCGCCAGACTCGGAGCATGCCAACCAGTCAGGTGAGGCTCCGCCCTTCTGTTCCCAGCACCTGCCTTTCTTGCCTCGCCATTGGCCAGGGCCCAAACTAGCACATTTCCTTCTTGGTGATGGTGCCCTTCCACTTCCCCTTCCTCCCTGGCCCACACACTGAGGCCTTCTACCCTTTCCTGTCACACAGTAAACTATCAAGCAAGGAAGTAATACACAGAAGAAACCAGAATGATAAGTACACGGTCTTAGGACCAGCTCAGGGGCACCCAAGAGACTGTTGATGTGTTAACTCCCAAATGGCTGCGTGAACCAGTAGCTTAAAACCAGATAATAATCACAGAGTAAGGAGCATTTCCTACGTTTCCATCACTGATGAAGCACTTTGATCGTTTTAACACAAGTTATCCTCCACACAGTTCATAACGGAGGTGCTACTCAAATCACTATCGCACAGATCAAGTAACTGAGGCTCAAAGTACTTCAGTGACTGGTCTACAGTTATACAGAAAGCAAGTCCCAGAGGCTGGATTTCAACTCAGGCAACCTGACTCCTGAACTATTTACTAAGCTCAGCTACATATTAGATAAAAGTGCGTTTCAAAGGGATGGTCTTGTGGGAACTCCTGGGAGGAACACTGACACGGCAGTTGGGGGGGCCCTGGAAAAAGAGTCAAGAACTCGGAAGCTCCCCTTATGATAAGATAGATGGACCAGACAAGGGGCTGATGGGGAATCCCAACTTACAGGCTTAAGGCGGACGGTCCTGCTCACTCCATTCCACAGTCAGATTGCTCGCCAGCTCCAATCATTATTGCCATAGGGACAGGGATGGAGAAGTGGATAAGCCACAGCAACCCATCACCCTGGGTTTATACAACCCAGTGTATAAGCAGGGCCAGCCACACCTGAGGAAGATGACACCCGGGTCACAGTGTCTCCTTCATATGTTCTCACTATTACATGTATGATATTTAGATAAATGCAAACACGAAAGCCTCAGGCAGCCATCAACATGTGTCCACGAACCATAAAATTACACTTATCTTCACTGGCTCTGTAATAACTCAACAGAAGTTTCCTTACCAAGATACAAGTTATATTTCCCCCCAAATGCCAATGGATAGCAGTAGTTACATGCTTCATTGGAGATGCCCGAGGGTTAGAATTTAGAAAAGCTGAGTTATATTCCTGGCATTGCTTCGAACAACTGCTGGGACCTTCACCAAGTCAAATAAGCAACCCGGACTTTAGTTTCGGTCCAAATCTGAAAGCGAGTCAGGCTTGAGTAGGAGACGCGGGCAGCGCCCCATGCAGACTTCCACTATAGGGTCCAGCTCCATCGCCACAGCTCCAACCAGGGTCCCTGCCGGGAGGGTGAGGGAACCCTTAGCCACCCAGAGCTCTGCAGTCGGCCCTGGACTCAGCACCCTGCACACATACTTCCACTTAATTCTCTCCATTACAAAGCAAAGGGGTTTTACTGGCTCCACTGTAAATAAGAAATGGCTGGCAGACGTAATGATGCTCATGAATAGACTTCTTATAAAGAGCGCGTCAAGAACTTAACGCCCGACCTGAGTGTGAGACCTAGCAGCGTCTAGTCTTCCCATGCCACGCAGTCCCTCGCCTGGGGTTTTTCCTCCAATACCAACATCTTAGACTAAAGCCTCCTGACCTTAGGATGCCCACAGTCTGCATCGGGGCGTGGAATGTTGGCACCTGGTCTCCCTAGGCTACTGTCTACCTGCCTGCCTCCTGCAGCGCCTTCTCCTCCTCAGCTGTGCCAAGTGTCTCAGATGTCACCTCTGACACACAGGACTTCCCCACGCCTCCACCTGTACAGTCAAACCACTGGTCCTGGCCTCTGGGGCAAGCCCGCTGCCATCTCCACCTCTACCCCACTCTGGGCCGTTTCTGTTCTGTCACGGCCCCTGACCCAGTGTGTCAAGGTTATTTTCTGACCCTGGAAACAGGGCTTCCAATATGGGAAGGGAGCCAAGCCTCTCGAGGGGAAGTAATGAATCACGTTATAAGAGGCACTCACTCTTAAAGCAAACTGCACATGAAAATTCAGCCCAGAGAAATTCAAGCAGAATTGCACCTTGGGGTGTGTGGGCTCTCCCACAGTGAGTTAATCAGATGAGGACTGATGAGGTATATCTGGAAAGGGGGTGACACTTTAGGCTGCATGTTATTTAAAAGGGATGTGGGACCACTTTCAAAACTTCATGCTGCTGGGACTATTCAATTACAAGTCAGAGACTTAACAACAACAAAACAATAAAGAAGAAAGAGGAAAATGAAGGGTTAGAAGGGTTAGATCGATTATGCCAGTGCTTTAGCCTAAATCTCAGGCTCATCACCCCATAGCAGCCGGATGCCCAGGGCTGAGGGGGCACCAGGGGCTGGAGGGACTTCTCTGTCACTGTGAATACCTTTGAGCAGAGTCTCAGACTCCCAGCCAGGATGAAGTGTGGGAGCTAACTACATAAATAATTATGGTGCAATGTGGTGTTACGGTAAAGATATACATATATCGATGTGTTTATCATACATATTACTTATGCAAGATGATAAACATTACATATATATATATATATATATATATATATATATATATATATATATATATATATATATATGGTATATGCAGAGGATGAGCTACTGAGAGCCAGGTCTCGAGGGTGGACGGAGACACTCCGCTTAAAACACGTCCTTCTCCGGGTGTGCAAATACCCAAGCTGCCCATTCTCCTGTCACCTCTCAGCTGTCCCTGCTCCTCATCCCACTACCTTCCTCACCTTTTCTCCTCTGCTCACACTGATCAGTGCCTAAATGATCTTATCCAAACCCCAGGCTTTGAATACCATCTGAAAGCTGATGACTCTCAAGGTCACATCTCCGGCCTTGACCTCTGCTCTGAATTAGAGATCCACAGACCCAACAACCTTTGCATGTAGCGGGACCATGCGCTCCTGCCTTCCGCGGCCAATCAGGTACTCAGCCTTAGTCCATGAACCCTGATATAGGCATGGTAGGGGGTATAAGGATCTCTTTCCTCAAGGACCTTACAGCAGTGGAAAGAAGAAAAGATTAAGCAAGGTCACAGATAAGTCTACTAGGACAAACTGAGATGTGCCATGAGAGCAGAGATGTAGAGACAAAGATGCATAAATAAGGTCAGGTTGGCCATCGGAGGGTCTGTTCTGGGCAGCTGTCACTTGCCCTGTCCTTAAAGAATGGGGACAGTGAAAAGATGAGACGCAGTCATAAATGGAATGAACCAGATTCATAAGACCTACTGGATAGCTGCAGAGGTTACTAACGCTCCATCTCGGGCCCCAGGGCACTATTGCCCAGGGTGAACACCAGCTCAGTGGGCAGAAAAATTGTTCTAATTACCACCTTAGCTGCACCCCATAGGTTTTGATATGTAGTATTTTTATTATCCTTCAGTTCAAGACATTTTGAAATTCCAGGGTGATTTTCTTAATGAAGAATTAAGTTTCTAAATGTTTTCATGACCGATAGGGAATTCAGTTGCTCTATGTTTGTAAAAGCCAGTCTGTTTGTTGCTGATTCTTGGAAGTTGCCTGAGAATTCTTCTTTTGTGACCTGGAAGGTGGTTAGACTTATAAATCCACTTTTTGGGTGTGGAATTGTATACATACTAATGACCTGTATTTGATGAAATCATCTGTGGTATAGATTGATCCATGTCTCCTTGTAATTCCGTCTGGCTCTGCTCTGATGGTAGGGCGATTGTAGTACGTAATGGTTATATTTTTATGTAGTACTTCTCTGTATCCCTATTCATAAGCTGTCCTTAAATTCTCTCTCATCTGATACTAATATACTACAAATCTTGTTTTGGGTTTATATTTTCAAACTTTCTTTGAGGGTTGTTTTAGTATGTCTCTTGTAAGCAAGCAGAATGGAGATAAATTTCATTTTTTTATCAACCTGATAATTGCCAAATATAGATAACTGTAATCTGAGTCTATTTATTGGTATTACTGATATGTATATACACTCATTTCAACCTGCTTATTTTGTGTTTACATCCTTTTTTTTTCCCCTTTGCTGCTTTTTCCCTCTACTTTCTGGACTATGCTTAAATTGCTAGAGTTTAATACATTCTGCTTGCTTTTCTTTTTCTATTAGTTTCAAAATTATAGATTTTACGTCTGTGTTTATAATGGTTATCTTTATACTATAAATCTTCTGAACAAAATTTAGGTATTCCTAATGGATTTCCTCCCCCCCAAACCTGACAGGAATTTTAGCATATCTTTAAGTACCCATTAAATACTGTCTCCTGTTGTATTACTGCTGTCTAGACTCTATCGTATTAAGCAATAAATTCATTTTTATAGACAATCCTGATTCTAGTTTTTTCATAAAATGTATCAATTTCCGTGATCATCATCACTTCTCATATACCGTGCCTCCTACCATTTACTATTCTTGATGAAGTACATTTGCTAATTGTTCTTTTATTGAGGATTTTACTGATAAATTCTCTTCATCTTTTAAGAGTTAAAGATGTTTGTATTTATTTTATTCTCATTTAAAATGTTGTCTTGTTGCTGATCAGTTTCTTTCTTTTGTCCCTTGGATAGTTTTTTAAAAATCTCTATGTTGTTCTGCTGTTTCGACATGGTGTCTCTAGGTGTGGGTGTATCTTTATATCAGAACACCTATTCGGTATTCTGAATGCACTTTCGACAGTCTTTCTTCTATTCTGCAAAAATTCTAAGCTATTATTTATTCAGATATTATTTATCCACTATTCTCTCCACCTATTAGAAGTACCTTGGGGCCCCTCAATTGATCCTCCATGTCTCTAACGGATCTTTCAGAAAGATCCATTCCTCCTTTCTCTTTTCACTGCCCTCTGAGTGGATTTCTTCCAATTCATTAATTCTTTCTTCATCTGTGTCTAGGATCGAATTGATCCATTCACTTTTTTCATGAATTATATATACTTTTTTCATTTACAAGATTTTTAATTAGTTATTTCTCACACCTACCTATCCTCATTTTATTTCTGTCTGGTTTTTTGTTTGTTTGTTTGTTTGTCTCATTTGTTGTTGTGTTTCTTATTTGGCATTATTGCTTCATTATCACTTGGAGCAGCTTAAATGTGGTAACTTGGAGATCAATCTGAAATTTTCTTATATTTGATATCACCCGGAGTGAATTTGTGGTTTTATTATTGATTTGGTTGGTTACCTTTTTTTAATCACATAGCTTGGAATTTGATTTGTAGATTCACTTTAAGAGCATTTTGCTGGGGGTTTTGCTTGTTTATGTTTTTCTCTTTCTCCCTCCCAGTTCTTACCATATCTACCTAGTGGTGCTGTGTTCCCCTCACCTCCATCCCGGGGGTGTCAGGACTATCTTATCCCCACGCTGTTTCTGGTTGTGTCTTTACCCTCCTGGCTGCCTAGGCCCACAGAATCCCAAAAAGCCAAATCCCCAAGCACTGAGTCAACAGCCATTGAGTTTTCAGTATCCTTTCCTTTATGGGAGGTGGGCAGAACCCCAGCCTGGCTCCAAACCCCCAATTCATGGAGACACATTCATGGAGCAGTTTCAGCAGAAATAGCTTGGGGCTAAACTGGTGGGTGCCACCGTCTCCTCCCATCCTTAGAGCTCAGCTGGCCACTGACTTCAGGCCCCCTCATCGCTTTGGATTTCTGATCCATCTGTATTCCACATTCATCTTATTTTTGAGCTTCTATTCTTTTTTTCTTAATCGATCAATGTCAGATGGTGAGAGCATGAGAAAAGTGTCCTAAAAGACTTTTTTAATGGGTGGTGCTTGTAAATTTAGGAGAAGAGGCTTGTCTAAAGTGAATCCCATTCAGAGAGGAGCATACCCAAAGGATTAAGGCAAAAGACCAAATCCTGATGACCTTGTTCCATCCTTGGATAAAACCAGGCCTAAAGAGTCTTTTCCCCTGGACATCTGAACTGCATGAGTTCATGGATTTTCTATTTTGCTAAAGCCACTTTGAATTAAGTTTTGTCACTTGGGTCCATGAGAGTTCTTAACTAATACTCAGGTTTTCATAGAATGAGATGAAATTTTTAAGGCACATTCACACATATATACACATCATATGTATATAATTTGAAGGCACTCACAGATGAATGAAGCCCATCCATGGGCCCCACTGGGCTACAATCTATAGCATCAGGACCCGTAGATCTAAGAGAATAGAACATTGTAATCATGAGTGAGAAGTCATGTGACTTAAGCACATATTTCCTCTTCCTAGATCCTACTCTGGATGATAAAGCCTGTAAATACACGAGTGATTAGAGTGTGAATTCCTAGGAAAATGACACCTCAGAAAATCAAAGGTGTACTACATACCTCAGAGCTCCATGGTTCCCACACAAAAAACACCAGAGTGAGTACCTATTCAAGGTGCTCTATTTCAGAACCGTGTTTCATACCATGTATTTTGCCCAAATTAGGAAACACAAAAAGCAACTTCTTCGTTTCCCCCACGATTCCTGAGCCTCACACTAATTTAGTCTCTGATGACTACATAAAACATTTCTCTCTTTGTCCTCATGGAATATATATAACTATACATCATAGAAAAGCTGTCACAAGGCCGTAAGAAATGGCCTAATATGCCACAGAATGAGGGAAGTCAATGTACTACTAGGTTCTACACAGCAGACTTGGGGAAGGTTTTTATCTGCCCCTAGCCCGGCAGAAGATTCTGATGTTCATAGGTTTCTAAGCATGGTCCCCAAAGCCTGGGTGCCCCAAAGAATATGGGTCAAGTTTCGGACCCTAACACCTAATAGTCAGAACAGAAGGAGTCGCGTAGCCTGACTTCATCCCTGCGTAAAGGTGGACCCGGCCTTTTCCCAAGACCCCAGAGTTAGTTTCTGACAGAGCTGAGACAGCACCTCTCAGGCAGAAGTGATTCTAGGATTTGGGAACCTGGACACTTCCTGAATGTTTCTGGGATAGCTGCTTTGGAGAATATAAAGGAATATGATTAGAACATTCTTCCAAAGAGTAGCCCAGAGACTCACCAAAGAAGAACTGGATGGGGGTCTGTGAGAGACAGATGAAGGTAGGGTAGATGACAGCAAACTGAACAATGGTCAAATGCTGACAACTCTGGACACTGGCATCCTGCCATCTTTAAACTCTGGCTTCACCACCTGCCATTAACATTAGTCATGTGAATTACCCTTCTGTGCCTCGGTGTCCTCATCTGTCAAAGGGGTAAAAAAATGGATCAACATCATAGGATCGTTACGATCATTAAATGAATTAACATTTAAAGAGCCTTTGGAAAACTGACTCAGGCATATGAGTGTTTGTTTAAAACCAGATGAGTGTTTGTTAAATATATACTGATTTGTCCCACTCTAGCCTTAACCAAGTTCTAATGAGTTAAATGAAAAGGCTGGGTCTCACACATAATCTCAGACTTCTCAAGTCCTCCTTAATTTATGAAATGGGACTTGATGCAAAAATATGGGGAAGGCTTGTCCAGTCCCTGCCATGGCTGGATAAATTTCTTGAAAAGAACCAGTGATAAAACCTGAAAGCAACACATTAAATCAAGAATCTGAGCAACTTTATGGAAATAGTTGCCGCCCGGCTGGGGGACACAAAGGGCTGAAAAAAATATAAGGTGACTTTCTTCACAATGTACATGGAATCCACTCTGCTTTGATTCAAGCTCCTCTGGAAGAAGAAAAAGGTTTATTTTAAAAAAATTTTTTGAAAATTATGAAAAGACACCATAATCAGAGTTTTCCATTATCACCGGGATAAAATATCAATTTTTGTCAGGATAAAATGAAGTACAGATTGGTCCTGATAAGGAAAATTAAATTTCTGGCCTCCACTTGATTTGATATTTATCACTTCTTTACCCCAGAAAAAAACAGTTTTTAAAAAAATGTGTTCACAACACATCAAACAAACTTAGAGGCTCTTAGGAAACAGAACTGACAAATAACCAGGTGTGATTGCAAGAAAATCAAAGGACTGAGTGAGAAAAAGGGATAAGGAAAACAAATCAGAAACAGGAATATTCTCAGGCAGTTGGACAAAAGAAAAATGGATGTGGAGAGAGACTGCAAGCATGAGCTCCTGTGAGAGGCCAAAATTTCAGCACACACTCTCCAAAACAGCACCACCAAAGTGGTCAGTTTAGCTCACTGCAGTGGACAGCGGTGGGGATACCCTTCTACCTTGGGTAACAGATCTGAAGCAAGTAGCCAGGCGCTCATCACCTCCTCATTGTCAGCCAGTCGTCACTCAAGATTTGGGCACCAGAGGGATTCAGAGAACTCAAAATGAGTTCCTCCAAATGAACTCCTCTGTCAAAAAGTTCAGACCGTTACATGTCAACTTGAATAGCTTAGATAAATCTCTTCTATCTGATAGAGGAGATCAAAATTAGGCTATTAATTCTAATTAATTTTTTAAAGTTTTCATCCATTTGGATATTGGTATTGCCCTTGTTTCAGGTAATATCACTTGTTTCTTGTAGAAAAGGAAGATTTTTTTTCCCTCACTTAGAAGATCAGCTCTTGACATGTAAATAAATCAATGTCGTGTGTGTGTGTGTGTGTGTGTGTGTGTGTGTGTATGGAGAGAGAGAGAGAGAGAGAGAGAGAGAGAGAGAGAGAGAGAGCACAAAAAATGTATACACATTTTAAAAAAGGAAAAAACTTGGGCCGGCCGAGTGGCACAGTGGTTAAGAGCCGGCTTGGGATGCCAGTGGCCCCGGTTCGAATCCCACATGAGAGGCCAATGACACTGCCCTCTTAAAATAAATAAATAAATAAGTAAATAAATAAATAAATAAGGAAAAAAACTATTAAAATTGTAATACTCAATATATACTGATAACAAAAGATGAATACGAGTCACGTTTGACTTCTGCAATGACAAGAGGTGCTCAAAGTGGTTCCTATCTGTTTCTAGACACTTCTGATGATGGCTACTGCTTGGGCAACAATGCTGACCAAAGTTTCCATGTGGAT
Source organism: Aselliscus stoliczkanus (assembly GCA_033961575.1). Classification (NCBI taxonomy): domain Eukaryota; kingdom Metazoa; phylum Chordata; class Mammalia; order Chiroptera; family Hipposideridae; genus Aselliscus; species Aselliscus stoliczkanus. Next base: position 26,194,771 of record CM066741.1, read on the forward strand.
ACATATTTTTGGCACCACAGTGTGTGTGTGTGTGTGTGTGTGTGTGTGTGTGTGAGATATATATATATTTATATATTTATATATTGATTTATATTTATGTCACATATTGATTTATGTCATATATTTATGTCACACATATATGTCATATATGTCATACATATGTCATATATGTCATATATATGTCATATATGTCATATATATATGACATACAAATTAATGAGGCTACTTCAGGTTGTCTGAACCCTAGTTGTAGAGGTAATACTCATAATAGCATGAAGAAAGCGGCACTATACTAAACTAGGATAAGATCTGATATCTAGTTAATGTGCTACCAGTCAATTCCATTTAAATGACGACCCTATTACATTGTAGGGAAGGCACTCTGTTAAGTTACTTAAAGGATAATAATAATTTAAAAGAGGTGATTGGCAAACAGCCCCTGTTTTTAATAAGATGGCAAATACCAGAGCTGAGAAGCTAGGGGTACACTTTACTATAAAAATTTTTAAAGAAGTTATATATAAAAGTTAAAGTAAATAATGTGGGTTTTCAAATAAAGGACAGGAATCAGTAAAAGGTCCTTAGGGGAAAGCATATTTTCTAACACAAATCCTGTGAAAACCATTCCAGTCAGAAGGCAGTGAGGTGGCTGTCAACGGCAGATGCATTAAAATTCTGGAAAGCTGCATGTGGTTTGAGTAGATGAGCCAACAGAATATCAGAATGGTTCTAGAAACACCCACCTATTCTGTGACCACCAGCGAATTATTTACATTACAGTAATAGTACCTACTTCATAGGGTTATCAAAAATCACTTCACACAATGCCTAACCCAGAGTAAGCACTCATACGTGTTAACTATTATTAATAGCTATTATTAACAGTGGGTACGATACATGCAATTGGGTTCTATATGATCAAGAACCTTGAATTTCAGATTGTTTTTAATTTTGTCAGTGACAGGAAGCCAATGATGGTGTTTGAAGAAGATAATGAATATGCCAGAGTATGTAGGTTATGACTAGAGAGAACACGGAATACAGATATGCAGATTATGGGTTAAGATATTACAAAGATTAAGGTGAGAGGTCATTAGTTCCTCAATAAATAAAGTAGAGGTGGTGGGAATAGAAAAGCAAGAGACTCACTGGAAAAGAATCACAGGTAGGACACTTAGGCTGAGCACTGATTACGGAGTGAGAGGAAGGAAGATTCAACTCTGACTACAAAATTTGGGACCTGAATAGCTTGGATAATGCTGGTATTACAAAGAGCAATTAATGAATGAGAACAAAAAGAGAGGGCTTCTAGAAGGCAAGGGAATGTATTGCCTATACCAAAGGGTCATGAAGAATTCACGGAGGACAAAGATTGAGAAGGTGCTGCTGGATTTGGCAACCAGGAGGTCCTGGGGGGAATGTTCTATTATTTTGATAATTAAAAAAGAAAACAAAAGTTAAAAAATATATTGGAACAAATATCTACATACCCACCACTGAGTAGAATGATGAGAGAAGAGTCATGTATCTAAAGTTTATGGCATGAGTGTGAATTGGGAAATGGAGGCACCAAGTGTAAATAGATGGTTGTTTCATGAAAAGATTCAGAATGGACATGGGAGGGACAGCACAGTTACAGGAATATCATTTTAGGTTAGAGAAGGCATGGAATGTTAAGGTATAGCATGTGCCATTGGGGGAGAAGTTAGACAACAAAAAGAAGAAAAAGATGGAAATTGATGAGTACATTGAAAAGGAATGGGAGAAGACAGGATGGAACCCAGAAAGGTAACTTGGGCTTTGCTAACCAAACGGTTCTTTTTCACCCTACATAGGAACGAAAAAGCTGAGATGAGAATAGAAATCAAGAGTAAATTTGAAAAACGGGGAAGGGAGGGTAAACAAGTTCAGCAGCAACAGTTTTAATTTTGAGGGAAACAATGAATTTCAAGATGTGAGTTATCAAGCACAAAGCGACTCCACTCTCATGCCAGTTCTGTAATTTTCTGTACAGCAGCATTCCTTGCAAATAATCATTCAGACTTGACTTAATTACCTCAGGAGACAGAGAATGCATTATCACATAAATTAGTCACTCCCATCTTTGGACTGTTCAAATTGGAAGGCAGTTCTTCTTGATCTTGGATTGAAATCTGCCTTCCTGTCCCTACTATACCTCAATCCTGTACCTGAGCTATGGGGCCGCAGGGATTTCAGTGGATCCTTTTTTTACATGACCCCCTAACAAATATCTGGGGATAACAATTATGCCCAAGTGACTTGCTTGGTTCTACTGTGTTTCCCTGAAAATAAGACTGGGTCTTATATTAATTTTTGCTCCAACAATCTACATTCATTCATTCATTCATTTATTCATGTACAAAAATCTACAGTTATTCAAACAGTCATGTCTGGCTGACGATCTTAACTGGGGCTTATGTTTGGGGTAGGTCTTATATTACGAGCATCCTGAAAAAGCATGCTAGGGCTTATTTTGGGCAAAACACGGTAGCTAAACTAATCCCTGAGTCCTTAAATGTTCTCACCCATGAATAAATTCTACACTGATAGTCTCAACGTTTGTTCACAGAGCAACAGGAAACAAGGTTATCCTCAGGGCATATGGAAGGGGTAGGTAATAGGATTTAGGACTCAGGAAAAATGAAGGTTATTTGGATCAGTTAGTGTGGAAGCTAGCTGTGTAATGGTCGGATACTCGTGGTACCCACTGGGTACCTTTGGCTGCCTTAAACACAGAGTGAGAATCTATATATTACCTCACTTCCCCCATCATGCTGCATGGAAGAGGCTGCAAAACCAAATGCCAGAGATATCGCCCAAAGCAACACCACCTCATTTGTTCTTGGGGAAAGTCAGCCCTAACACTTCCTCCAGCCTAAGGTCTTGGTTATGGAAACCGGAGCCCTGCTTCTCTCGTACTTCCAGTGCAACTTCAGGGTAAAAAGCCTTGCCAAACCATCAAAATGATGGGACACAGCTTAGGTGGGATCTGTGCTGAGTCCATTTCATTCACCCCAAGAGATAACTTAGATTCAGCCTCTGAATTCCACCTGGATTCTAGACTATAGCCAGCAATCTGGATTCTTATTCCCTTCAGAGAAACAAAGGCTACTCTCATTATTTCTGAAGACATACACCCAAGGTCTGGATGTTAACTGATCTTCATTCCAGGAAGACATTTGACACCCCAAACCACCTTTCCCCCCGTTTTCCTATTAGCTAAGAAAAATATACCTAATTTATCTTCCTAAATATAAACCTACATGTTTTTTCCCCAGTTATTCTATTCAAGTCCTACTCTGGGTTAACTTAAAAAAAAAAAATTCTATTCTAACCTCTGGTTTCACACCCAGTCTCTGTATTTCACACTTTCATTTCCTTTCCCCCTTCCCAGCCTCATCAAATGGCCTCTCCCTCTGCTGTTGTGCTTCCTGTCAATCCAGCCGTGCTTATCATAAATTAGCATGTTTTTCAGCATCCACACTCAGGTTTAAAACACAGAAGACATCTTTGTTTACTGCCAAAGGACAGCACAGGAACTGCCCGGCCACCTAGGGGAACTGTCCATCCAGGCTGGTGCTGAACAGAACACAGTCAAGCAGAGCGGTGGCTCCCATGAGCCTCTCATTAAATTCTCACGATCGGGATGTGTGAGAAGAAGCAGAAGCTGTTTTCTCTGCATCAACTCATGGGTGAGCTTTCAAAACACAGGGCATCCCAAATAAGGGAGTCCTGGAAGAGCTATCACTGTGGGGAACGGACGGGCTCAGTGTTGAAGGAGAACAAACCCTCAGATCCTCCTACACCTGTTACACCCCCAGTCCATGGGAGGCAAGGATGTCAGCGTTTTGGCAGGGCTAAAATTCCAGCTCTGTTCTTAATGCATCAGAGGAGTGTTTTGGAAGTGAGAGCTAGATATCTACAGGTTTATAAGTGTGTGTACATACACACATACGCTATACACACAAAATGTATATTAGCTAGAAAGGGTATCAGATTTGGCAAAGGCATGGGTGAAGGCTGAGGCTGAGTTTGAACTGATGCCAGGTTCTATGAGCCAGCAGCTCTTAAGAGCAGATAGAATCTCTTTAATTAATCAGTGAAGAAATTTAAAATGGTCAAGTGCATCATGCTTCCAGACCAGCCCTCAGTGGAGAGTGCCACTTGCCCATAGGGCTGCATATACCCATGAACTCTATTTATTCCAGTATGTTGCATCGTGTATGGAACTTTCCCTGAGATATTTGTGTATTTCCACGCATTGAAAAATGATACAAATATCTATGTAATCGTAGATATGAGAATGTATTACTTTTTCTAATGCTACCATAACAAATTACCACAACCTTTGAGGCTTAAAAACAAAACCAATTTATCTCAGAGTTCCATGTAAGAAACCCAACACAAGTCTCACCAGGCCAAAAATCGATGCGTCACCAGTCCAGAGCTACTATTTGGAGACTCAGAAAGAGAATCTGCTTCCAAGCTTATTCAGCAGAATTCAATCTCTTGCTGTGTTAGGGGTAAGTTATCCCATTTCGTTTTGGGGGTCATGGAGGGGCCTCTGTCAGCTTCCTTCCACCATCTTTAAACTCAGAAACAGCATGTCAAGTCTTTTTCGCCATGTCTCTTCTGCCTCGTTTTCACACTGATTCCAGCCACAGAAAAGTCTCTTTTTTTTTTTCAGGGTTCATATGAATAGATTGGGCCCACCTTATTATACAGGACAGTCTCCCTATTTTCACATCTATAACCATAATTATATCTGCAGGGTTCCTTTGCCATGTAAAGTAACCTATTCACAGGATCAAGGAATTGGGGCCAAAACATTTTTGTGGGGCTACTATCTCTCCTACCTCAGTGCATATATTATTTAAATTCTTCTGTATACTAAACTTCAATGGACATTTCAGGATTCTTAGCTGATTATCCACAATTATGTATACCACTTTAAGATGTCTCTCTTCTTTGTTATCATCCTTCACTTTTGGAAATCCACCTACTTTACTTAGCCGTTGGTTATCCTCAGTTCCATTCAACGCCTGAACCATTTTTGACAATGGCAAAAACCAAAGACCTGTGCTGCGATCTAACCAATATGAGTGGGCTGTGGCCATTGGCCACCTCTCCCCCAGGAAGTTAAAAACTCATCTTCACACACGTCATCCACTGTCAAGGATTCAACCAGGAACTGCAATATCTAATGCCTCCGACAATATGATGATTCTATCAGAGAATTGAGTGGCCCTCCCTATATTTCTGATTCTATCAGAGAATTGAGCGGCTCTCCCTGTATTTCCCCAAGTCACCAAATGTAGTTCCTTCTTACTTATCCCTGCCTGAGCCACACCTTAGAGTAATTTTACCTAATTCTCAGACTATTCGAGTGTCCCTTGGGACCAGCTTCTGGGATAAGGGACCGAATCTGTTGTTCCAGGTGCCAAGTCTGGGCATACTCCTACTAAAATGTATGGAAGTCATGATAGTCACATTGCTTAGCACATACCTCTGGGGACTTAAAGCACTGATCATCTGTTCATTAAGGCCCTCCACAGAGCTCCACTTTTGAAGTAAAGTATCATTCGGTGATACAATCAGAACACTCTGTCTTGAGCCACGCATGAAAGAAAACATCAGCTGCTTTGTCAAGGGCACATCAAGTTTATTACAACTACAGTTACTGTCATTTCTCATTGCCCAACACATAGTCTGGTTCTCATGGGCTTTCATCTCTCAGGTGTTTGCTGGGATATCTGATCCTTTTATTTTCTTCTACTTTTACTTCCATACTGCCCTAAAAATCTGGACTCTGTGCCTGGGTATATATTTCTCCCTCCCCCTCAAAATCAAATTCCAGTGGCTTTCAACCAGACATTATGCCTTGTACTTTCCAAGATAAATGTCTCTTGTACCTGTATTTCTCATTATTTCCCTTATCCTTCAAATGATTTTATCATAAAATCACATACCCTGCAAAACAATTGGCAAAGCTTTCTAAATGTGAAGAAATAAGAATGACATTTATTTCCTTCTCTTGGCAAGGCAAGGCATTCCATTTTGGAATCATGATGGGTTTCATTAGAGTTCTCCACAGTCCTCTCTTTGCTTTTCATTAGTAAATGAAGCTTGACCTTGAGCTGACCTCAGTAGCAGCCCATTAGATCCATCCTCACTGTTAAGAACATTGCTCTGTATTGATGGTCTTTGTTTACAGGCATGCGCCAGGCTGAAGCTCCAAGGCTGTCCTTATTCGGGCCAATTTAATTTCACAAATAGAGTTTTGTGAAACTCTGTTGTACTCTTTTCCTGGCAGCAGGCTGAATATTTTCAAATAGCCCACTGCCAAACTGATTTCCCCCACTCAGCTCTTTTGCAGAGGATGGTAGAAAAGCTACAATGAATAACATAGTTTTGTACCCAGGAGCAAAAACTGAAAATCACATCTGAACCCTTTTTGGTAAACCATCTCTCCATTGCCCTAAGTTTCTTTAAACTGGAATGTAAACTGGAAAGTAACCGATGCTTCATAAAAAGAATGACATACTCCTCAAGAACAAAATTTTAACATCTCTTTTTAAATAATTTAAATAAAAACTTTGCTTTTTTCTGACATATTTATGGAGTCCAAAGCATGATCTTATGACAACGAAGCCACTTTTTTTTCCCCCAATGTAAAAGGTCTGTCTTAGCCTGAGGTCTAGAAAATAGAGCCTTAGGTAAGAACCTATGGAAAGTTCTTTCCATAAAGAAAGATGTGAAGTAATGAGAATATTGCATTACCATTGTCTGAGTCTGCTTGTGCTGCCATAATGAAATCCCAAAGATTGAGTGGCTTAAACAACACACATTTATTTTCTCGCTAGTCTGGAGGCTGGGAAGTCCCTGATCAAAGCATCTACAAGTTTACTTCCCACTAAGGGCTCTATTCCTGGCTTTTAGACAGCCAGTCTCTTGCTGTGTCACACATGTTCTCTTGCTCATGCCGAGGGAGAGAAAGATCACTCGTGTCTCTTCCTCCTGGCACTCTGCGCTAGAATAGGGGACCAGTTCCATCAGATTAAAGCCCCACTCGAAGGACCTCATTTAACCTTAATTACCTCCCTGTCCAAGTAAGACATCAATGGCTAAATTAATTTGATAACAGGACAGTAGGAAGTTAACCTTTTTTCCTCTAATGATCAAATATCTGCTCTTGTAGCATGCTGGCGAAAGAAAAACACTATTAAAAATCCTCAATCATGATTACCAGAAGGTGAGCCCGTGTCAGCCTTTCAAAAAGTATGTGAGTATAATTCTCAATATTCATACATGATCAGATTTACAGATGCCACGTGAAAGGAGTGATGAAAGGTGGGCCTTCCAAAGGCAAGATTTATAGCATCATATGTGTCAAGAGGGACACATGACCACAAGCCATCAGTGGCGCTATTGGTACCACAATGGAGTAAGACCATGCTACCTGCATATATGGGTCTCCTACATCAATTTCCTGGGTAGCAGGTCTGGCATAACTATGCAGAGTACGCTTAACTCAGATAAGAACTATTAGACTGGCTCTCCCTTGTGTTGATTCTGGTCTCATATACAAAAATGATTCCCTCAGATATCACTTAAATGCACTTATTTTTTTCTTTGAAATGTTCTGCCGAAAACTCCCATGGGTCTACATGTCTTTTTCCATCAGGATGTAACCCACCAGGGCACATACAGTTTAACCGAGACGCTGTCAGGGTATAAATTCCTAACATGATACATTATAAAATGGCATATTACAACTAGAAGGTTTGGTCTTTCTCTCGATTGCCACTTAAAACCCATTATCTTTTCCCATAACCTTTAACCTTGTCTAACCCACTCAACGGAGTGCTCTATGTAACTCCGGACCCTGTCCCATCATGTTCTCTCTCTTGCATGGCGGCAGATAACACCATTAACCTTCACCTAACATACTGCAGGTGAATGTAGGAAACCAAGAAGCCATCAGCACTCAATACCATGAGAGACAAACAACCCAGATACATGGCACAGTAAGAGCAAGCCAGGGACACTCTTTGCAGAAATGACACCTATAAGCACACACCCCCTTCATCTTACTTCCACATGCTACCTTCTGTTCCAATGCTACATGAGCCTCTCTGTTTTCTTTGATCGATCAAACAACCACTCAGGTTGTTGGGCAGGCGGCAAGTGCAGTTGAAAATATGGTGGACCTGAAAATCAAATCTGAGTCTGCCGCTACCCACTGTGGCCCTGGGAATTTTACTTCCCTCCTTTCAAATGGAGAAGAGCAATTGCTACCTCATGGGATTCTCCTAAGAATCATAGGAGGAAATGTGAAAATTCCTGGTAGACAGGAAGCACTCAGGGCTAAGTGTTACTCCTTTTTTCATGTTTTCTGCTTCCCAGGCAAAACTCACAGTTCCATTCTCATATATTTATATCTCCTGGATGTATGTGCTTCATGAAGCAGGAAAAGATACTTGTCCCAGTTTTTACATGGATAAAACATATTTACTTGGTATCTTTGACAGGTTCTCTCAGTGGTGTAGCCTGCTTGGTCCTCGCAATATCTCTACACACTATATACTCTAGGTATCGCTATTCTCATTTTATACATGGGAAAATTTCAGCTCAGAGGGAACATATGAGATGCCTAAAGAGTTGGAAATTCTTCTCCTTTTCCTGACTTCTAATTTACACACCATGCTTCTTCTCCATCTTATTCACATCCGGCTTTCCATACTGGGCTGCCAGGTCCCCACTGGACTTCTCAAAATGAAGGAACAAAAATCACAAACTGGAAAAGTACAACTTCAAAGACCTCAGAAGATGTTCCATCGACACAGGTGGCACCGTAACAGGATCATGTCCTGACAATCTTTGGTCGTTTAGTCACGTATTCAAGAAGCATTTCCTGAGCTCCTCCTAGAAGTGTGTCAATTAACCGTGAAGGAATCAAAGAAGCCAACCCAAGTCCCCTACCATGGGAGGGGTAACAACTTAGTCGACGGGCTGTCACCAGAAGGCATAAAAAGTTCAAGAGCGTATAGGAAGCAGCTAATTGTTGCAAACAGAGGAATTGCCTCCAGGCACATACAATAATCAAGCGCTGGAGGAGAACTACAGACGAAAGCTCTTCAACAGTTTCTCAATCTTGACACTATCGAAACTGTGGACCAGCTAATCCCCTGCTGTAGCGGGCTGGCCTGGGCATTGTAGGGTGTGTGGCTGCATTCCTACAGTGACTGTAATAATATGCCACCCAATAGGTGGGTCAGAGCAACAGAAACTTGCTCTCTCAGAGTTGTGAAGCCTCAAAGTCTGAAATCAAAGTGCCGGCAGGCCATGCTCCCTCAGAAGTTTCTAGAGAATAACAAGACTTGCCTGTTCCAGCTCCTGGTGGCTCCGGCGACCTCTGGCATTGCCTGACTTGGGCAGCATCACCTCAACCTTTGCCTCCATCTTCATACGGCTGTCTTCCCTCTGGGTCTGTGCCCCAATTTCCCTTTTCTTATAAGGACACCAGTCATTGGATCAGGCCACCCCCTCAGTCCAATAGGACTTTATCTGAACATGATTACATCTGCAAAGGCCGTATTTCCAACAGGTTACTCACAGGTTACAGGTGGACATGAATTTGGGGGAACACTATTCAACCCTGGATACCTGATTTTTAGCCACTACATTGCCTCCCACCCATCTCCAGATATTACCAAATGTCCTTTGTGTGTGTGTGTGTGTGTGTGTGTGTGTGTGTGTGTGTGTGTGTGTGGTATCAGCCCCCGTAGCTGAGAACCACTGCTCTACAGAGATCACAAAAGGGAAAAATTAATGTGGGCTGAGTATTGGGTAAAGGTGGGGTCCAAGGGGCCGGTTTCTCTGGCCTTTCAGAGCTCTTTCTTCCTCTTGGGGTCTCCTCCCCGCCTAATAGTTATTTCTTTCCTCTTCTGTATTTGTCCTTTTGTTATCCTCTCTGCCTCTCCGTTTCCCCTTCTTTCTCCCACTCCCTGCCACTACTTTCCTGTCCCCTTCCTTAAGGGGACTCTGTAGGCTAGCATCAGGAGGAAAGGTGCTGTGAAAAGTGTCAGATTCCAACTGGTAAGTGAAATATAGGTAGGGGGAAATTGGAAAAGAAGGGGCTACAACAAGCTCATTTCTGCTACCACCTTGTGAAGTATGGCTCTCACCCAGGCTGTTCTCTTTTTCAAGAGTTTATTAAACTCATTCAGTGAGAAAAAGAAGAAATGTAAAAGGAATTATGAAGTCTTGAGGAAAATTACTTTTTCTAAGGTTAAGTAGCATGACAATGGCAGCTGATCGAGCAAATTAAATTCTAACTGCACCAGTGGTCTGATAGATATCATTTTGTTAAGTGTTACTGAGAAATGCCTTCTTGGGGATATGAATCTCAAATGCAGAATGAACACTTGTCAGTCATGGCATCTGATTCAATTAGGTGAAATTCATTAATTTAAGAGGGAAAGGGTCCGATGCAAAATTGAAATTTGTAAAACAGACACAGAGCAGGTTTGTAGAATACATGCATGCACCATCTTCGGGATGGCATGTATTTATTTAATTTTGGGTCTAAAAGGAAAGAAAATAGTTGCTCTTCACATCATGGGCAATCACAGCAGTAGCTTGAAATCGTTCATTTCTTGTGACAGTTGAGAAACATGTACAACCTATGCTTGGTCTACGTGAACCCAACACAAAGCTTGCCAGTAACTCACTCATCCCAGGTAAATACTCTCAGTCCCTGGGATCTGGATAGCAAGATAAAGCCAGGAATGACTGCAATTACTCTGTGCCAATCCTGCACATCAGGAATTTTGAACATGGAAGGCAACTGCCAACTGGGACTTTCCACTAACCATCTAGTTATCCTTTGAAAAAAAAAGTTTAGTCAAATGGGTGCTATAAAATGTTCTCCATGCAATATTTATCACCCATTTAGTAGATCACTTTTCCTACGGCATTCAGGCCGGGCTGGTGAAAAGAGCTTCAAAATCTTATTTTGCCTAGATGCAAGCACGTCTGGCTCATTAGTGATCAATTACCAGTCAGGTCCACCCTAATGTCATTAATATATACCTTGTACTGTCAAATCCCGTAATTGGGCACCACATGTCCAATAAACCATCAGATGCTATTATTTATAAAGCCCTCAAAGCTCCACCAGAACCCACATTGTAGAAACGAGACACCAAATGGGGTGATTTTTCACTGCCTTCCAACTTGGCCGACAATAAATCACCACGAAGCAGCCAGTGCTCGGACCCAAAGGCAGAGTCTCGCTGGATGGCAGATCATTAGCATCGATTCCCAAGGCTTCCAATAGCAGTGTCGTTTACACAAGTGTCTTCTGGAGGCTGGGGAGCTATAACTAACTTAAAGAGACTCACAGCTTAGAGGATCCTGCTGCCTCCTCTCCCATGGGCAAGATGGCCAGGTCAGAGATGTCGCTACTCAGAGGACTATGAAGAAAGATCACATCCTGTCTCAATTAAAGGTTCTTTAAAAGGAGGGACTATTCATGCCCATCAAAAAGAGATGGGAGAGGGCCGGCCGAGTGGCGCGGTGGTTAAGCGCTGGCTTGGGACGCTAGCGGCCCTGGTTCAGGTCCCACATATGAGGGTCAGTGACACTGCCCTCAAAAAAAAAAAAAAAGAGAGATAGGAGGGTTGAAGAGAGAAATGATAGAAGAGGACCAAGGAGCGAGGACAGCGAATAACTTCCTCTCCTCAGCCTACTGAGTCCCCAGTTACCTTAATCCAGAGACTCGTCTAGGGTTTTCTCTACTATACGCTTTCATTCGTGCGTGCACGCATTCATTCAACGATGCATCCATCCGTTTGTTCTGTCATTTGACAAATATTGGTTAAACCAACCAATCATCATGCTCCATGCCAGACCCTTGGATGGAAAAAGACTGCTTGAAAAAACAGTCCTACATCCCTCTTCTTTTAGGATTTCAGAAGCTACTCTCCTACCTGCCCTCCACCTGCTACTCCAAGGCATCCTTCAAATCTCCCTCAAAGATTACTTCCACAGGAAAGCCCTCCACCCTTGACTCCCTCCCAGGTATAAGGGGCATAGCATTCTATGTTTTTTTGCACATTTGCTATTATTTAAGTCATTACTTTCAAACTTTCTTTAGTGTCTGTGTTTCTTACAAAACTGTAAGTTCCCCACTGTGCCTGGCACATAGTAGGTGTGCAATTCATTATTGCTTATTTATTTTATTGACTGTTGGTGCTTTCTCTGTTCACTTCTGTTCCCCAGAGCCTACAACGGTGCCTGAGAAAGAGGAGTTGATGTACTTTGATATACTAATTGATATACTTTGAATAAATGAATGAATAGACTGAATAAATAACTGTCGCCGAGCAAAGTGCCGTACTTGCATTGTCAGATTTTATAAACAAAATCACACAGAGGCAGTGTTATTATTACTCTTTAGAAAGTGAAGGCCACGAGGCTCAGTAAATGTAACAGACATGGCCCAGGTCACACAGGTAGACAGTCCGCGCTTCAGTCCAGGTCAGTGTGACCTCAGAGCCATCGCTTGACCACTGGATACACTGCCTCCTTCTAGACCCAGGGTGGTAGGGACCCATGGCCACCTCACATGACTGCATGGCCTATGTGCTTCACACCTCCGGTGGGGTCCATTCAGCCAGGCGGTGCTGTGAACGGTGTGTTCTGAGTTGGTGCTACACGGGAGGCAGTGCTCACACTTGAGAGAATCCAGCCACCTGCGACTGAGCTATTAGCTTGATCCTGGGCGGAAGTTCAACACTCGCCTCCCAAAGGAAGCTTGGAAAAGAGTGTTCCTGGCATTGTCACCATTCCGGTGATCACTCGGGGTGACAATCACAGAGACCATAAGGCCCATGGTAGAATTCTGCTTTTTTTGTCAGAATCACCCTGGCCTAGGAGCCGGGCCCCCTCCCGATGCTATGCCCATCACTGCACATGAAAACAGATTTCACTCAACTCCACTGGTCCTCTGGTTAATTTACACAGTGCCAAACTGGCCTTTCCAAATGGGTCCCCTGACACAGTGAGAGTGAAGGAAATTTACTGCCAGAAACCAAAAATATGCTACCTCGTGAAATATGGTTTTTTTTCATGGCTCGATTTGAACTTCATATCAGAACCCGTGGAGCAGGTTCAATGATTATTCACCATTGGAGGGAGGGGAATAAAAGCAGTTCATAGGCCTTCGGGGCCATATTTCACGGCCCTGTCAGAGCTTCACACAGGTGATGGAAGGCCTTGCGAAGCAGCGGCTACTGCAGGGCCTGCTGTCACATTCCAGGGAGACAGGGATTTCTCTGAAAGGGAAGAACCCTAACCCACAGGTGCTGGCAATGTCGGTGCAAATTTCCCCAGTCAATTCATCTGGGAAGGAAAAGTTCTCCAACTTTCCTTTTTTCTTCCAGTCTTTGGTTCTTCCATGAAAATCCTTCAAGGCCCCGTCAGCCTATGCCTTTCTGAGCTCAGATGAGACTTCAGTGGTATCTGGGTTTGTCCACCATGAAGAATCTACCTTGTGAGGAGATGCAGAGGCAAGGATAATTTCTGTGAAGACCAGGGTACCCATTAGGCCCTGGCAGTGAACAGTACAAGAGACTGGGGAAACAGGCAGGGATGGGACAGGACCCTGGGGCCAGCTGTGACCACCTGCAGGCCAGAGGCGCCAGTGGAGGGAGACGTTACTGGTACCTAGAAAGGGCAATGGTATGGAGCGGGGTGTCTGTCAGGGGTTGTGACCTTCCGAGGGGGGATGCAGCCAACTACAGCCAAGAAGGAAGCTAGGAGAACAATTATTTTGATGTCATTCTCCTCCCATTTTCAACTTTGGATTGCCTTCCATTGGCCAAGTCAAACCAAAGCCATTCCAACAAAGGACCCCATTGGTACAGGCTACAAAGATTAGCTTCCCAATTTGAAACATAGATATGTGGTGCAAGAAGGGGTGACTTGAAAATGTCCAGCACACCAAGGACATCTTGAAACCCCACACTTATCCTTGACCATCCGTTCTCCCTCTAATTTAATGCAGATCATTTGTCTGTGTGCACCAATCTGGCTGCTGGGCAGCAGTACACTAAATCTAAGTTATACAGCCCATTGCTACTCAAAGTGAGTTTTCTCCTTTGAATTCACGAAATGTTGCTATCATGGTCAATTCTAAAAAAGTGCTAATTACTTGGAGTGCATCCTTCCTTCCCTACTGTAAGATAAACTCCTTTGAGGCAGAAAGGCATGATTTGCTAATAACTAACATAAACTGAGTACCTATTTACACAGGTATCCAGCATTTGCTATTCCATTTAATCATCAAAACAAACATATAGGTGAGGAAATCAAAGCTCAAAGAAAGTAAATTTCACAAAGCGGCACTGCTAGTATGGGGCAGGTCAAAGATCTAACATCAGTTCTTCTTGCCTGGTAATTGCCCTCTTTCAATAGTTTGAAGATTTGATTCCACTCTCTCCTAGCTTGTAGAGTTTCTGCTGAAAAATCCGATGATAATATAATGGGATTTCTTTTATAGGTTACTGTCATCTTTTCCCTGGCTGCCTTGAGAATCCTTTCTCTGTCATTCATTTTTGACAGTTTGAAGCAAGAGGAAAGGTAGGAAGAAATCTTTAAAAAGCACAGAAAGACTTCCACTTCTAGAAATATACTGTAGCCATAACCGTTCCCTATTCCTGCCACTAAGTACAGCTAAAATCTCCGGTCATGATGCATAAAACAAACAGAAGACTCTGGGAGAGGGAGAGCAGAAGGTGGGCCAGCTAGGGTCCTCAAGACCCAAGGTATGACATGGGCCAAGTTCCCTGGCTTATCTTTTTACCTCATGCTTCCCAAACTTGGAGCCCAGCCAATAGGCACAGTAACCCCAAAGTTCAATAGGCACAGACAGAAAAACCCCAACAAAAGCCTGCTCTGTGTAGTCAAAGGATCAGGAGAAGGGCAGCCTCGCCAGTCAGAAAACATTTATATCATAATCACTCTACAGCAGTCAAACACCACGGGAAAACTGAGGTCCCACCCATACCAGCGAATGCCTAGTGGGGGGACTAGACTCCCACCAGGCTCCAATGAGAACGCAGTCCTGCCCCTTCCCCGCAGGGGTGTGTCAGCAAAGGCCAGGATGGGAAACTGGTGTTGGGGAGACCCCAAATGGAAAGCCTGACTCCCACCCCTACCCCCGCAGGAATGAGGCACCCTGCTCCTTCGCACTGCGGGGGTGGGGGGTGGGGTTGGGGGGGTGGGAGGGGGTTCTGTAGAGGTCTAATGAGAGTCAGGGCTTTCTGAAGAGTAGTGCCCCTCTCATTCGAAACCACAGAGACCCCAGGAAGCAGCACAGTATTTCCCAAGTGCAAAAAGAAAAGCACTGTCAACCAGACTCTAATACCTACTGATACTATCCCTCAAAAACAAAAGCCAGATCAAGCCACGTGATCCACCCATTAACAGGCTAAAGAAGAGAAATCACATGGTCCTACTGATTAATGCAGAAAAAAGGCATTTGATAAAATTCAACATCCATTTGTAATAATAATAACTAAAAAACAAACCTCAGAAAAATAGGAATAGAGGGTTATATTGTCAATTTGATCATCTACAGAACACCTACAGCCACATTGTATACAATGGTGAAAGACTGAAAGCTTTCCTCCCAAGCCTGGGGACAAGGCAGGAAACCCAGTCTCACCACTCCTATCGATATAGTACTGGAACTCTGGCTTCCTTGGATGACTGAGAATGAATGGTCTCTACACTGGGCTCCACAGCTCCACTCTTGTAGCCCGTCCACATTGCTTAGCTGGAGATCCATCCTTAATGACTCTCTTTCTTGCACGTCTTTATCCACTCCAACAGCAAAATCTATCACTCTGCCTTCTACATGGATCCAAAACACAACCACCTCCCTACCTTCACTGTTCTGTTCAAGGTCACCACTATGTCTTACCTGGATCAAGGTGACAGATTCCGCAGTGGTGTCCTGCTGCCTTGATGCCCTCAGAGTAACCCGGTGACCCTTTCAATGTATAAATCAGACCATACCATTCCTCTGCTTCAATTGCCCACTGGTGCCAGGTCACTCACAAGAAAATCCGGAATCCCTGCAGCTGCTGCAAGGGCTGCAGGGACTGGCCCCCATCTCTCCCAAACCTCCCCTCCCCCTCCCCGTGTTCAGCTTATTCAGCCACACTGGTCTCCCTGAGTGGAGCCCACCAAGCGCTCTCCTATCTCAGGGTTTGAAAATGGATTTTCTCTGATGTTCTTTTGCATTTGCTGTATCCTTTGCCAGGAATGGGTCTGCATGTTGAAGGCCCTCCTTCAACTGGAGCCTCCTCACCAACCACCTCTCACAATATGATGCCCCCGTTTCCCCTGGCAGGTCCCAGCCTCCACTCCACTTTTCTTTCATTCATATCTCTTAAGACCACCTGACACATCATTTATCGGGTCATGTGTGTATTGTCTGTGTCCCATCTCTAGAGTGCAAGCTCTCAGAGGACAGCACTTTATTTACCTTGATTCCTATGCACTGCTTTGTGTCCACTGCCTAAAAGAGTGTCTCGCACATACCGGGTCCTTGACAAATACTTGCTAAATAAATGAATAAAATTGAAAATACCCTACACAGGTCCTTCTGTCTAATTCCTTCCTTCTCTTCATCCCTACTTTTTTTTCTTTCCTTCCTTAAACAAACATAAAAATATCTACTGGCTGTGCAAAGCAGCCACGGGATTTTGCCAAACACGGGGGAACAGATCTGTTTTTTGCAAACCTGCAGGCATGTAAATACGTATCACGTGAGAAGCAGAGGACAGCTCCATTTACAAAAGCTGCGCCAGTGTACACCTGTGCAAATTACTAGAGAAATGTGAGCAGAGGCGAGGGGCAGAGGGACTCTGGAAACACTAAAGCCCCCAGGATTCCCAAATTAATTATTGTATATAGCCACTTAATGCTTCACTCTTGAGAGTAATGCTAATTCTTTTCCCCTTTCCTGAGAGCCAGAGTGCTTGGGGGTGCCCCCCCCAGAAACGAAGCATACGGCCCCCGTACTTACTTAGAGAACTTCCCTGAGCGAGATGACTACTTACACACGAAGAAGTGAGCAGCAGGACGATTCTTGCTTAGGTTAAGGGTTTGCAAAGATCGTGTGTCAAAATAGGAGCCTGCCTCGGGCCCCTTTCCCCTGTGTCTTGCCTTGATAATGGGCAGAGCTTTGCCTGCTATTCCCATCCTGATACAAACCATGGGTCATGCCTGGAGAGTGTCCAGAAAATCTAGCAGCTGTGCACTAACACCCCTAACCTCTTGCCACGCTGAAGCCAGACCGCTGGGGAATAAAAGCACCATGGAATGCCAAGTCTCACGGAACAGTTGTTATTCCAGATAAGTGCATCGTTCCAGCCAGCCCAAGACGTGGGGGAGATTATTCATTGAGCTCTCAATGCAATTTATTTTCTGAGCTTGTTTCAGTTTGATTCTCTGATGTTTTATGCTCCATAATAAGTTTATATTCTGTTCCACTTGAGTCGGTGAAACCTCAGGGGCATCTCTTGCAAGTTACAAAGTGATGATTAGCAAAAGCATGTTCACAACTTCCAGAAACAGAATCCCACCCGTACTGGGCAACATGCAGCTCTGAGGAAGGCGCCTGGAGCAGGCAGAGCGAGTCTCAGGTAGGAGAGATCGGCTGGGCCCCTCGGCTCTGTGCCAACCACTCCTTCACTGGTCTCAGAGCTTTAGCAGGGCCCGAACTTCCAGGGTGCTCAGACGCAGCAGGTGGAGGCCCGTTGGGGCCTGTTCCTTGACCCCTGGATGTGTCCACCCTTCCTCCCCCCCATCTGGCAAGCTGACCTCATGCTTTCCAACTTCCCTGTGTCAACACTTTCACAACTCAAGCACACTGCGATCTGGGGTGGCAAATGACGATCTCTGTGCAAGATGAGTTGATGGCCTATGGTTAAAGCTTGTCCAAACAAAACCAGAAAACATGCCATACATGCTCTTCATCTGAGAAGTTAGGTAACGTAGCTAAGTTCCCACAGCAAAAGACCCGGAAGTGGGGTCTCCTGAGTCTAAGCCATGTGGACCCCTTTATTTAATACCCTTATAATGGGTACATTTTCCTCTCTCTCTTTTGCCTTTTTCTTAAATTTTTCTCTCTCATTTTTGCCCTTTTCTTTTATAGTTTTCTCCAACTTTCTCATAACAACGCTACACCTTACTTTTGAGTTTAAAGAAACAATTATCAAGCACTATATCATTTTATGTGTCTTTTCCTTTGGTTGTCTCTAAGAATCTCTCCTGACATGTGGGGCTCTGCAGTATCACTTCAGCGTGTTCAAGTGCAAAGTTATTCTTATCTTCAATTGAAGGATTCATTTCCCTCATAATTTTAGAAGATTATCAGCTAATATGTGTAGAATGTTGCCTCTTCCCACTGTCCATTCTCTTCCGAACCTGCTTACACCCTCTCATTTTATCTTCCATGTCTCTCAGCCTCTCTTTCGTGGTGTTCACCTCTTTCTCTAGGACATGTATTCAAGGTTATGTCCTCAAATATGTTTTTGATTTTTCTTAAATTCTTCAACTGTGTATAAACAGCTGCTTATTTTATCTATTGTTTTAATTTCAGTGGATATACATTTTTTTTAAATTCCAAGAGACATATTTGCTTTCTTTTCTTAAATATGCTTCTTGATATTCAATTTTCCACTCTACTTTCATGATTTCTATTCCTCCTTTCATTTTGTTGGCAATATTAAATGGCATAATTTGAAGCATCTTTTGGGTTATTCTACCATCTCAAATCCTTTAGGGGCTAATATTCCTGAATACTGTAACTTCTGGCTTTCCTCCATGGTGCAACATTTTATCATCAGCTCACCTTCGGCAGTGAGAGTCCAATGTGCCTAGATCCTAAAGGTATTGTTAAAGAGTGGTTCTGCAGTGCCTTCTTCTGGGTAGAAAATTCCTTTCACTAGGACCTGTCCTTACATGGATTTTACAATGATACCAAGCTGGTGTTATTTAGTTGTGGCAGGGTCTAGGGCTTCAGCGTCTCTCGGGAGACTTTTTTTCCAGTATTATTCTCTAACCTGGAAGACAGGGTGTTTTCACTTCTGATGTCAATGAGGGGGACATGTCACATCCGGTTGATACCTCCTACAAACACAAGACACATCGCCTGGCTCCACCTGGGATCGGATTGAGTTCTTGCATCCACACATCTCTCACAAGCTCAGCACATAGGCCAACTATGTCTTCTTTTATGGGGCTCCTATCACAGGTGGGTACTTTGCCTTCTTCCATGCTTGGATGTGTTTTCTACTTAAATTGTGATTTTTTAAGTTTTATTTTGAAATAATGTCAGATGTACAGAAAAGTTGCACAGTAATTCAAAGGATTCCTGTATAATCTTCATCTAGATTTTCCCCAAATTGTAACATTTTTATCATACTTGCTTTATCATTCTCTCTTTCACTTTCTGTACTTACAACTGTTAAAATGTAATAGTCTGTGCTCACTTCAGCAGCACATATACTGAAATGTAATATTTTGATCCCGTGTGTGTCCGTGTTGTGGTAGAAGAATCACTAGAAGCATGAACTTGGTCTCCCCCATGTTTAGGGCTAGAAATTCTGTAGGTGGAGCCTGGTAGAGAGGGTGGGGGAATGAAGAGAAGAAATATCCATGGGCCAGGATCTAAGCTCAGTACATTAAACACTTCACTCATTTGGTGCTCAGACTGCCAAAAAAAAAGAAAAATTTTACGTATCATGAACTTCACTTTGAAGAAAGAGAAAAACTGAGATGTAATGACTTGCTCGCCACATGCATGTTTGGTGTTTGGTCGGGACGTCTTCGCGCCTGCACGTCTGCACAGTCAAGTGGCTGGCAACTGGGGGACGATGGGGAGGCGGAGGATTATATAAAAGTCTAGCTTGAGTTCACATGCTATGAAGTCCATGTAACCGTGAACCCAGGACTATAAGCCATAACCCTCTTTCCTTTAAAACATGGAAGCTGCTCGGAGGCAGGGTACAGCACACCCC
Organism: Aselliscus stoliczkanus; assembly: GCA_033961575.1. Classification (NCBI taxonomy): domain Eukaryota; kingdom Metazoa; phylum Chordata; class Mammalia; order Chiroptera; family Hipposideridae; genus Aselliscus; species Aselliscus stoliczkanus. The sequence goes on from CM066741.1 coordinate 26,214,891, forward strand.
ATCTAACAGTCGCTAAGATTCTCATATCATATGACTGGAGTGTAAATAAATTAGAATAGAGGTGCTTTTTCCATCAGCAAGTAATTAGGCAAGACACACTTGCCTGAGGTTCATTTGTAGATACATTCTGGCTCCTTTATGCCTTTTATACCTGACTCTGTTGGCAATTAACAGGCTCAGCAGAATTTTCTATGACTTAACTCAAAATGCCATATGCTCACAAAGGTACAGGTAGAGGTAAAGCACCTGAGGCTTCAAGGAAAACATAAGCAAACACTATGCATACAAACATTTCTGCAGGGCACACAGGCGTAAGATTTATCTTCTTTTATGGGGCTCCTATCACTTCTTAAAATAAATAAGCAAAACTAAACTCATTTCCAGTGACTTTTGCATTCAAAGCATAATTTCTGCATCCCAAGAATAAAATTTACTACCAGAGAAGAAGTCTGAGGTGTTGTCATCTTTAGCTTCCTAAATAAATGACACTGTGTCTAGCTATCATGCATTGGTATCTAGTGTTTGGCACGTCATGAATTTATCAGATAAGAATCTCCTTAGCTCTAACTCCATAAAGCTAAGAGTTTATCACCTAAGCTTTCTTTCATTCCCCAGTCTTTCCACTTCCTTGTCCTACACACCTTCAGCATTGGGTCAGCCTGTCCACTGACTTTCTCAACTCCAACAGGCCTGCTGAGAATTGCTGGGGACAAGTACGCATCTTCATAGAACGGGACCACACAAATCCATGGTCTCCCTTTCCACTGGTCTTTAAGTCTCTCTGTCACTCATTTCTAGCACTGGTCAGTTTGACCTTTCTCCTCAAAGCATTCTCTCACCCTCCCACCCACCTGCAAATGTCATCCGCATAGTTCTCTACACAGAAAATCAAGGCTGTGCAATTCCTGCTTCCTATGAGTACATCTATAAATTTGTTTTCATTGCTTCTAAAACCCACCTTCTTCCCTTCAATCTCCAGGAAGAGGCTCCTTTTCAATTGTTCATGATTAATCTATTCTAATTTCCTTCTAGATTCTGTGGAACATTTCATCATCAATCACGCCTCGTTAGGGCTGTGCTTTCCATCTTTTTTTATCACAAAACTAGCTTCTGTTCTAGCCGTAAGATTTTAGAAGCTTGCTCAAATGCTTTAGTCTTTAAATAAAACAAGCGAAAAAAAAATCAACAACAAAAAGCCGAAATAAACACAATCCTAAATGTTCTCTAATTATTACACCAATGGTCTCTTTCCCTCAACAATTAAGTGTCTCAAAAGAAGACTATGTCCATTGCTTTCTTTCCCACCAGCCAACCTTCCTGAGGCAAGGAAATGAATGTCTCTTTTTTTGCATCCTCAACTATTTGGCCTCCTTGCAATATCTGATGACTTTATTTATATTGTAGAATAAACCAAAAACCATTCTTTATGTACCTCTCCCTACTATTAGGTTGTCAGAAAAGTCATGAAGTATTTTTCTATGTTTTTCATTGCAAAAATGCGTCATGACTTTTCCGACAACCCAATATTTGGTAGAAAATAAGTAAATAAAAAGAACTTAATAGAAATGCTTTTCATTCATCCCATATGGCTGAGAGAGAGAGAGGCTTATAGTTAATGTAACCCCATGAGTCTGTGTTTCTTTCTGCACAAGGAGGAAAGAAAATATCTTAATAGAAGGAGTATCCATTGCTCATATGAGACTGAACTGTGTTGTCCTAACAACAACAACAACAACAACAAAAAAAACAATGCTCACCTTGATAATGTGTGCTCGCTTCCTATTTTATAGAGAGGAAATCAGCTATAGCATTTAATGGAGAGAGTGAATCATAACTGGAGCATCCATCTGCTTTCACTCAAAGTACTGGGGCTGCACCATTCTCACCTGGACCTGAGCAGAGCTTTTCCTGAAGTCTATGTGATTGAGCTTGGAAGACACAGGAGCGGGTAAAGGACCAGAACTCCCTGCTCAGGTGGGAAGGGCTGGAATTTTCTCAAGAAGCGAGTGGGGGACTGCCTTTGGGAACTTGGGTGTAGGAGATTCAAGAGAAAACTAGGAAGAATTAAGAAGTGATATTTTAAGAAGAGGATCATTCCTGTGAGGCACCATCCCTTCAAGGACATAATTCTACAAGTAGTTTCCCATCTGGCTGGAAGTAAACAACTAAACCAAATCAGCCCTCGTATAATTATTTCTGAATTAGCAGATAAATGACTGAATGAGACATGCTATGATTCTGGTTTTTTGGCTTATAACACATGAAACCTCCTCCTGCAGAAATTATCAGATAATCTTCTCTGTGCACTTCGCGACCCATTACCTCGGGTGCTAAGATGTGCCACAGTGAAACATATAGGTTAATACCTAGCAAATTACATCCCTTCCAAGAAGCAAGGCATGTCAGACTGCACAGAGAAAAAGAGAAACACCATGAAGAGAAGTCAGTCATAAGCCCATTAAGTTTGCAAAATACTGTGCAAAACCGAGTGCCAATGGTCCATGACCTCAGTCGACTAAAAGAAATCGTTTCCAAGGTCACAGTAAGATGGAGTCAGAGGCATTAGCTTTTTAGAGATTAATTTTACACCTGGATGAGAGGTATCACTATTAAACTCAGAGACTAAACACAGTTAGCACCAAGGTCCAAGCAGAGATTCACAGTGGCATTTATCTAAGTTCCAATGCCCTTCCCTCTAGCCAGATTACCCTTAGCCCCATCTGCCAATCAAATGACTCCCTTTCGTGACAGTGGATGAAACTCGATCGTATGGTCCTTTGACATAACAATTGGCAATATCGACGCTCATCCAGCCACATTACAATGACGTGCATTTATCTAATTTTTCTTTTCTAGGCATGAAGTCTACTTGACAGGTTTTAAGTCAATTACTAACGTTATTCAGGTGTTTATGTAACTATGGAAAAGCCAAACAGTGTATTGTTTCCAAAGCTATTTGGCATATATTACTTTCTTAATGCCCACCACAACCCTGAGAATAAGACATACTATTTGCCAAAAACCTTCCGTTTATGAAAATATAGCAGATGCAATACTCTCAATTCAACCCTCCCACACAAGCAACCGAACAGGTGGATAAAATGTGGAGGACCAGCATGCCGGCCTGAGATAGGAAATGTGCTGTGCTCTGAAGCAAAGTAAAACCATAAGCCTTGGGAATAGGTGAGCATCCAAGCCACCTTTGACCCTGAGAGTTTCCTGCCAATCCCTGGCTCACTTGAGCTTGTGCTTTGCCAACTGTACAGGGCCCAGGAAATGAAGGCCAAGGTCTGGCTGATGGGACAATTTAACAGGAGACCACCACAAGAAAATGATGTCAGGTAGGACTGTACACATAGTACAAAGGTGGACTAGAAATGGTCCCCTTAAACTGCCAGATTTAATTCTGGTGCTATTCTGGGAAACTGTCCATGGATAGTTGGTTTCCAGTCCAAATTCACACTACCTACATGGTTTGAAAGTCACCAAGCCAAGAATTTAACTCAAAGTGGACTCACGTGGGGAGTGCTGCTAGGTGAAGGGCAGAAGAAATTCTCAGAGGAGGAAACTCAACCCAGATTACAAAGTGGTCCCTCCGATGCAAGTCAAAAGGCAGCTTACAATCAATTTCATAAAATGAACAAGAAGGAAGATAATACAAGATGAATGAAAACAAGCAAAGGAACTGAGTTGTTTTTTTTTAAAGTTTCCAAATACATACACTACAGGAAATGAATATACCAGCCAAATACAAATATGAAGAAAATTTTCAGTAAAAACACTAATGTCTAGCAAAACTCTCTTTAAGGCACTTGAGAGAAAGCAATTGCTACATAATGACCAAAATTTCCATTAATTAGGAAGATACACTATAATTCTAAGTTGATATGCACTAGCAACATAGCCTCAAAATACATAAAGTAAAATTTATTAACAAAACAAGGAAAAATTAACAACACTATCATTGTATTGGGAAATTCTAGCATGATTCCCTCAAAAATGATAGGTCAAGCAGCCAAAGCAGAAGTGATTCGAGATGTAGGAGATTCAAACAACACAAATAACATGTTTGAACTCCAGCATATAAATAGGACAGTGCACCCAATAGTTGACAATAGTTCATGCACAGATGAGATAGTTAACAACTCAATCATACATCAGGCCATAAAGATAGGAGATGCCATTTTCTGTTCATAATAAAGATAATTTAATATCAAAATTAAATAGATAGCTGGGCAAACTACATACATTTGAAAATTTAAAAGAAACTATTCAACAATTAAGGGGTCAAAAAATGAATCATGATGGATATTAGAAAAATGTTAGCACTGACAGAAAATTAACATACCACATAGAAATGTCAGTGGTATAGAACTAAAGTGGTACTTAAAGAGAAATGGATTGCCTTAAATGCTTGTATCAGAGAAGAAGAAGTTATTAGCAATGTTAAGAATGAAAATACAGCCATAGCTATACAAGCTGAAGAATTTAAGCATATTAATACGAAGACATGGGATCAAAGTTATGCCAGACTTTTTAAAAACTGATATTAAACAGACACATTACAAGGGAAAAAAAACAGCTTTCCAAATTAATCTTTAAAAGAAATAGGAAAACAAAACATTATTGAACCAATAAAGGAATTGAATCAATAGGTAAAAAACTTTTCACAAGAAAGCTCCAGGCCCAGAGATATCTAGAGGCAAATACCCCCAAACATATAGAAAAGAGATTATTGTCATGTAACCAAACTCTTTCAGAGAATAGAAACCAACCAAAAGGACTATGCCCTCAACTCATTTTAAGGGCCAAACATGGCCCAATACCAAAAGCACACAAAGAATCAAAAGGGAAGACAACAGCAAGCCTCTAGCAACCATGGCCACATAGGGCACATATGCAAATCCTAAATTTAATCAAGCGATGCATAAAAAAAGTAAGATATTATGACAGATGGATTCATACCAGGACTGCAAAGTTAGTTTAATATAATAAAAAATTGATTCATGTGATTTAGCTCAATAACATATAAAAGGGAAAAAACTGTCTGGTCATCATAATAGATGTGGAAAGCAGCATCTAGTACAATTCAACATCCATTCATATTAAAACTCTTAGCAAATGGGGACGAGAAAGGCACTTCCTTAATCTCGTAAATGAAATCCACATGTGCGTGTGGACACACACACACACACACACACACACACACACACACACACACATCCTGTCAGTAAATGCCTTCCTTTTTTTCAGCTTTAAAAATCATGTAAAATTTTTTTCAATTAGAGTTGGCATATAATACTAGTTTCAGGTGTACAACAGCGTGATTAGACATCTATACAACTTGCAAAGTGATGACCTGATAAATCTAGCACCCATCTGACACCACACATAGATGCAACGTTACTGACTATATTCCCTATGCTGTACTTTGCATTCCCGTGATGATTTTGCAACTACCAATTTGTCCTTCTTAATGCCTTCCCCTTTTTCATCCATCTGCCTAACCACCCTTCCACCTGACAACCCTCAACATGTTCTCTTTATCTAAGAGTTTGTTTGTTTCATCTGTTTGTTTGTTCTTTAGATTACACTTGTAAGTGAACTCACATGACGTTTGTATTTTGCTGTCTGACTTATTACACTCAGTGCTGGTGGTTCTGTACTCTAGGTGTAATTCTGAGGCGGCTGAGAGGGGAGGTAAAGCACAGTGTTTATTTACTCCACCGTCTTGACTGGAAATCAGTAAATGTCATTCATAATGGTGAAATGTTGAAACCATTTAAGATCCAGAGCATTTATTTTGTGCATTCATTAGCAAGATATCCTAAGGTGATTGCTTCTTCCTTTGTGCCATTATAGCTTAGGAAATTCCATAGGTACCCTCTACTTTGGATAGTGGAGGAACCTGTACTACAATTTAGACGGGAAAATGGCCAAGAATAGTTAAAATGCTCTTGAAGAAGCAAAATGAAGTACAGGACTTCCCTATTAGATAGCAACATTTATTTAAAGTGCTAGAAATTAAAGCAATAGGATATGGGTTCAGAGATGGGTACAGAGAACAATGAATCAGAAATAAGATACCAGAAACAGACTCACCTGCCAAAAGAAAGGTGATGTCAGAGCAGGCATTGCATGTGAGTGAAGGAAAGGGCTCCATATAGAATGTGGGAGAAAGACAAACCAATAGCAAAATGGAGAGAAAATGAACGGACACTGTACAAAAGAGGAAACCCAAAGGGCCTCAGGAACCATTTGAAAAGATGTTCAAACTTGTTTGTCAAAGAAATACCAATTAAAATGACAACTGACGTTATCATCACATACTCCTCAGCTTGGCAAAAATCAGAAAGTTTGAAAACCCTAAATATTAGACAGGATGTAGCAACAATAACTCTTATCTCCAACCGTCAGGAAGATGATGTTGTGTAGTCACTTCAGAAACCAGTTTTGTATTTTCTGCTCAAGTTAAGTATCTATGCCGGGAGGCACAGCCCTGCACCCAGCTAGTCCTCTGCCAGGAACCCGAGAAAAACCGGTATACACATCAAGAATGTTCATAGCAACATCACTTGTAACCACAAATATCCAGGGACAAGTCAAATGCATCCTCAGTAAATATGGGTAAATTCACACACTGGAATATTATACAGCAATCAAAATAAACTCTAGTGAGAAATTTTTTTTAATGCTCTTTCTGGCCGCAAGGCTGTAAGGGTGAAACTGGTAACTTAGACATCACAACCCCGACTCACAAGAAAGATAAATGGCTCCCAATTGAGCCATGATGCACATCACAGATCACATAAGCCCAAACTCTTTCAAACTGTTTTATCCAGATCCATATATTCCAAGATAAAACCACAGACAAATGAATCTAACAGGAACTCGTATGTTTCCAAGATAGAATCACTGACTATTCCAGCACCGTGGTTTACAAATTTTGGCCAATCCCTGTCAATATTACCTATGACCAACTGCAGCCTCCCCAGCTTATAAATACCCTCCCATAATTCCCCTTGTGAAATGCCCAATAATTCTCCAGCTTTCCATCTCTTGCTATAGCAAGTTCATAAGTCTAATATTGTTTGACTACAGGTCTGGTTTTAGTGGTCTCTGGTCCCCCAGGTTTTATCAATAGCTGCACACATCTGTGTGGGTGAATAAAGTTTTAAAAAAAAGCACTCTTAAATAAAGTAAAAGATGTACATCAAAGGAGAATAGTACAGCAAAGCTCCAGTAATTAAAAAATCAAAGAGGCAAAATTAAGACACATATTTATGAAAAAGACATATGTGGTTCAACTATAAAGAGAAGCATGGAAATAATTGACACAAAATTCTAAGGGGAAGCGAGAAAATGAGACTTAGAAAAGCCACTCAAGGGACTTTGTGATATTGGTAACATTTTTTTTAAAACGGGCGGTGGGCAAATAGGTGTTTCTTTTCTTTGTTTATACTCTACTTATGCATATCATGGATTCTCTTGCACATATAATAGGGCTTGTGGTTTTTAAAATATTAGATTTTTTCTAGTGAGAAAACGGGGGTTGATGTTGGTTAAATGGCTTGCCCAAGCCAGCACAGCTAATTAGAACATAAAACTTTTGATGACAGATTTGTACACTGCTGCATCCCCAATGCCCAAAACAGAATATTTCAAGAAGCAAATCTGCAACAAGTAATTGCTGAATAAATGGAGAAGCTGGGACCCGCCTATTCAATACCCATCTATCCTTTCTACTCATAATGCACGAACCACTAAGTCCCAGAAGCCAATACTGTCATCAAGGACCTTTCCATGGAAATATGGGTTTATAGTCCATAGCCCTGTATTTCAAGAATTTCTTGTGCCAAATCCAGCCAACTTCCTATTTTTATAAATAAAGTTTTATTGGAACACGACCATGGCCATCTGTTTATGCGTTGTCTGTAGCTGCTTTTGCATTACAAAGCCAGGATTGAGTAGTTGAAACGGAGACCATCCAGCCTACGAAGCCTAAAATATTTATCTTTTACAGAAAAAGTATACTGATCCCTGCTCTATTTCATTATAAATACCAACTGAATCCTCCTCTGAAAGCTAGCCTGCGATGGGCTCCACAGCCCCTGGCACATTTCTTAACCTCTCATAGCTTTAATTATCTTGTGTGTAGTTCATGATCCCCAGAGAGTTGTGCAGATTCCTCATCCATAACGCCTGAAGGAAACAAGTTCTACTCACAGGCTGCTAACTTCCACCCTTAATTTCTCTGATGCTGCCTGGAAACAATCCTCCCTCATTGCTTCTTTATCTTTCTCTCCCTTGTTCTTTTGTACCAAGGAAATTTCTGGCCAGTATATTGTTGTCCTTTTCTTTTTTTTCCCAAAAGGCTGTTGACTCACTTGCCACCTAATTCTCAAGTCGCCACCCCCTCTTTGTGACATCATGATTGGTTACTACGGAAACGGATGAGCTAGGAACTAGAGTGTTTTATGGACACTTCCTTTCAGAAAAGTAATGGGAGTCCCAAATTACATGAATCTCCTTGGAAAGAAAAAGTCAAGAGGGTGGAGAAGCAGGAAATGGATGACAGCCAGGAGGTACTCAATTGTATATTTATAAATGTTGTGAATGAATATGGCAGCCATGAAGGAGGTCATGTGGACCCGTAGTCATGGAGGCTGACATCTGCTTGTCCCTAGGACAGCTCATAGCCCTGAACGCCCCAATAAAGCTTTCACCATCATCGTACACAAGAGAGCTAATGCTCTCAGAACTGCATCTTCCTGGTGGGGGTCAGTCTCTCCAAGGGAAGTATAAAAAGCCAGAAATCAGGACCCAGAACCCAGCTGAGATCGGGCAGGAGGCCACCGCGACCTGTCTATACCTTGATTCACAAAGCAGAGCTCAGGCTGCTGCTATCAGCACCGTAAAGGATGACAAGCATCAGGGTGAGATGGGAAATGTGATGGCATTTCTACATCCTCTGACCCGCTATTTCCTTTCCAGAAACGTGCTCCCAACTTCACAGATACAATCTAGTCTGATAGGAAGAGCTTAGCAGCCCACAGAAAGTGAAGGGACCCACCGATTCCCAGATCCCCCCAGGCTCACCCCCAGTAAGACTGACCTCTGCGTTTCCCAAAGGAAAAGACACTCAAATGACAACGTGGCAGAGCTGGCATGAGGACGAGCGCAATGGCATCAGAGCCTACTCTTACCCTACATTTTACTGCTTGTGTCGTAACACCCACAGCATGACTGGGTGCGGCTACTCAGTAAAATCTGCACGAGAGGGACAGAGGGAGACTTGAACAATAATGAGTCAAGCATGAGTCAAAGAAATAGTTCTAGGGAATTTTCTAGGGTCTCCAGAGGAACCCTTCACTCCAAGATGAATTTGGGGTTCATTCTGACTCAGAAACAGCAGACTATTAAGAGATTGTTTCCACACAATCTTAGTATTTTCAGGGCATTCTTCCCTTTTAGTTTCATCTGAACTCTTTACGCTAATATAATGAGACTCATTCCAGTACTTTCCATGGGTTCACCGATGATAGACAAGCTAGGCAGAACGAAAGTGTAAGGAGTAGAGGGAAATCCATTGTCTAGGCTAAAACTAGATACATTTGGGTTCAAGATAACGTGCACATGATGAGTGAGTGTTGATAAGTGAATAGGTGAATATGTGAATAAGATAGTGTTTCATCTCTGCCAAAACGTATCCTTAATTCGATGTATTAAAAATAGACAAGTTTCATTTTCTTGTTTTTTTGTTCCCCTTCCTGAGCTCTTTGAGACAGGTTGTTTTGTAATGCTTGCTACTTCCTGCATGCTGGTATAGTATACTCTGAGATTACAAATGGAAAAGGCTGGATTCTTCTGTTTGGTCAATGCCCCTTTGAAGATGATTACTAGCTATGTAGTAGGCCCATATGAAACGAGTAAGAGGGAGATGGGGCACTAACTTTTACTGAGCACCTACTGGGTGCCTGGCACTGTGTGCCTGGCACTCTGCTTTATATGCATTCGTTCTTTTAAACTTCACCATATGAAAAGAGATTGCCCAACAGTCAATGTTTTTTTTACAATAGTCTACCTAGCTACTGTGAAGGAAGGCCCAGATTAGAACGACTCCAAACCTATGCTTGGGCTATAGCTCTTGACATTGCATTTGGGGAGCTTATCTCCAGTTGAATCTCACCCTGTACCCCTCAATTCAGAAAGCCATGGGTTAACCTATTAAAATGGCTCCAAATAACATGGGCGATTACACATTAGCTTACAACATACAAGGAGGGCAGAGTGAAAGAATATATACGTTAGCATTTAACAAGCATGCTCTTCAAGGCACAGGTGTAGGAAAATATACCTCACCACATCTTCACCACCACCTTATAAGGGTGCTAATAGGACCCCTATTTCATAGACGAGGAACTTCAAGCTCAGAGTGGTTAAACCCCTTTCCCAAATTCACACAGAAGATCCTGGATTCCAACCCAGGCCTCATGACAACCCTGCTTTCCCACTCTAGCCAAAAGTTTCTTTCCTGGAAAACGTGCACTTGACTCCATGCAATTTTTCATGTAATGCACACAAAACAGAAAAGACAGAGTCTGAAGATGCGACCTCGTTTCCTACCTGGCTGCTTTCTGCGCTGGGTGCTGGTGATCAAAGGGCAGTCCAGCAGGAAGCACTCTCTCAGAAGAGGCACTGCTGTCCTGAGAGGGAGTCCCCATTCATCCAGGAGTGAAGGCTCCTACTGTGCTAAGGGTCAGATATGGCAACAACATTGCCTCCTGGGAGGCCATCAATAAAATCAAGCCCAGGTCCTTCATGGAAAGCTGGGGAAAGAGACTCACAAGGTAAGAAGGGACCATGAGACCTCTCCACATTGGGTCTTGCCTGTCACATTCCACCCTCCCTTCAGCAGGAAACAGGGGCTCACGGTGCTGCCATAACCATGTGGGCCTTGTGGGCATTGCCCCTCCTTTCATCTTGACCACCTGTGGACTCATGCCCCACTGTTGTCTTGACTCTTCGGGCATGGCTGAGACGAGGCTGGGGTTCTGAAGCAAGATTTGTCTAACCACCCAGCAGAAGCAAATGGAGCTAGATGAGGGAAGTAACACGCACACATCTAACCTGGGTTAGGTGGGGTAACACCTCTCCCTCAGCTCAAGGCCCCTTCATCTAACAGCTCCCACCCTGACTGGCTTCCACCCCTCCCGCCTCCAGCCAGAAGAGGTCCTATTCTGGCATTAGACTCCCCAAATATCCACACCTCAAGGATGAGCACACTGGACTCCAGAGGGGCAAGAATAATGTTTATACAACCAGTGCCTGACTCAAGTGAGTGGCGCATAGTAGGTGTATTTTCTTGGAATAACTTTTTGGTGTGATCTCAGCTAAAAGAGAAGCTTGTGCCCACTGTCAATAGGTGGCTGACTAATACATTGATGTTAGACATTCCAAACAGTTATTCCTTTCCCAAGGTTTAAGGGTCAACTTTCACACTGCCAAGTCTCGTTCTCTCTCTGAGGATCTATCTCTTCCCCCAGACAACAGTCTATGGGAGCACTATCTTTTGAGGGGAAAGACCCCACTCCCCACTGGTTAAGGCATCATCTTGCTCAACAAGCAGAATCCACCAGCTGCTGATGCTGAAATCACCCATGTCACTCATTAAGGCTCAACATCCAACTCTGCCTTTTATTCCTTAAAGCCTCAGCTCTTAAAAAGTAACATGCCTGCTCCCTTTTATTCAACAACACAGGGCCGAGAAAGCCTAGCCCACTCTGACAAGCTATGAACTACAGATAATCTTCCTTCATAAAAACAAAACAAAACAAAACATCAGCTTTGTCTCTATAGTTATCCCAAGAAAAAGTGCTTGAGCATTTTATAATGAACAGGTGACAGCAGGTAGTGTGAACAAAGATGGCACAATTCTAATAAACTGAAGTCAATAATTCATAAGCAATAATGTTTTATTAATCAATTATTGGGGCTTGAACAACACTTAATGAGATTAAGCTGATTGCCACACCAAGCTGTTGGATACACATTGATTTCATCAAAGTGCTTAATTAAACTACGCAAGCTGCCCACCAAATCAGTACATCACCGCTTCGTTCAAAGGCGTTTTATTCCACTTCTCTTCCTTGTGAATTAGGAAGAGTTATTGATTGGAAAGAAATTAAGATAAAGATTCTTGCTTTTGCTAACAACTTATGAAACTACCATGCATTCTGCCTACCTTTTTTTTTTTGATCATAAGAATAAATGCTGTTAGCACAAGTGTATTCAGAGTGTAATTTGATATGTAGGAACCCTTTACGTTTTTCCAGGGTTCAGAATCTTAATAAACAAGGCTACATTAGATACCTAAATGAAGAAGAGAAGCGCTTACAACCCTCCATTTTAAAGACCAAATCACTGAGCCTTAAAGAAAGGAAATAGCCCTGCAAAATACTGAGAGGAAGCGTGATTCAAATTCAAGTGTTCCTCCATCCCTTTCCCAGACTAAAATGTTTCCAAAACTTCAAATTAAGCTTCAGTCTACTGAAAAGCAGAGCCTCATGCCCGTGATGCCCTACGGGTTTCCAGTAGCATCTTCTAGAAGCTTAAGGCTGTCTCCCCAGCAGCTGAAAGTTTTTCAGAATCATTCATCACAACCACAAGAAGACATAAATCCTTGTCTTTTGACATGTGGGGCCGCCTTCCCCTTGTCACACTGCTAATGATGGGACTTATTTATGCTGAACACTGAACAAAATGTTTTTTGTGCTCATTGTTCCAGCCCGATGATCCTGCCTGAGGGGAGACAGTGACAGCTCTGTTGAAGCATCGTGGGGTACAGGGAGCCCTGCTGGTCCTTCTAATTAGGGCTTTACCTGTCAGTTTCATGAAGAGCCACTTCCCACCCAGGTGCACATCACCACGTGGTGAAGCGGCCCTTGCCCTAAAATGTTCTGCGATGTCAAAATGCACAGCTGCCACTTGGACTCGACACTCAATGAGCCACAGAAAATCAGCTTTGGGGACAGTGTGCAGACAACACAGGGGCACACCCAGACCCTCAGAGATGCCATGCAAGCTTTTAATGCACTTGGCTATTCTGGGGGGAAAAGCAACACCGAGCCCCAGCTGAGGGTGGGGGGGAGGGTTCCATCATCCGATCATCACCAAGGTGACTATGGACATACATTTTAATTACTGCATTTTGGGCAGTTCATATGCCTGGTGACTCAGCCCATACCCCATTATCCTGAATCTCTCTCTTGCGGCTATAATCAGTAGAGTGATCCCCCAGCTATGGCTTATGTGGCTAAACTACTTCCTTTTTACAAGTTTGGGAGAAAGGGGATAGGAAATCGCCATGAACAAATTGGAAAATGCTGTTATCATTCACATCAGCTTTCCTCCACCAAGTTCAATGCCTACTTTCAAGAAGAGAGAGCATGATAATACAATCTCAGCATTCTGCGAGTCAGGCGTGTGATGCAACTATGTTTTTTCCTTGAGGGTGGGAGGGGGTCCCTGCCACATAGTCACTCATTACCTGCCTCTAACAGAAGGGAAGGAAAGAGCCCAGTAGGTCTATGAAGATTCATTATGGAAGAGCAGCTCATTTCCATCCCAGGTTCTACTGCATCCTGCCACCCTGGCTTTCTGAGAGCACGGTAACAGTGATTGGCTAAGCTCACCAATCACTCACTGTCCCGGTTACACTGCTTACGCCTGCCCTGAACTGACAACGTAGAAACTCCACTATGGGGACCAACGTACTCTCTACCAGCTGTAAGGGAATGAGGAGTCCCCCTACACCTGGAGGTACCACAAACAAGACTCATGGAGCAGAACTGGGATGAACTAAATAATTGTCTTTTTGAGATTTCTGGTGTTCATGTTGGGTATGTGACTGAAATCGGACAGAGGTGCCTCCAGGTGAATCAGTCATCTTAAAGGCAAAAAAAACCAACACATATTAAAATCAAAATCATTCTTCTGGAAGGCAGTGTGGAGATTCCTCAAAAAATTAAAAATAGGGCCGGCTGGCAGAGTGACTCATTGGTTAAAAATTGGCTTGGGACACCAGCTCTGAGCATCAGGGCCCCCGGTTCGGATCCCAGATGAGCCAGTGACACTGCGCCCTCTAGAGCTAAGATGGTGAACAACAGCTCGACCTGGAGATGGGCTGCTGTGAGTCACCAGTGATGGTGTAGGCTGCAGTGGGGCTGCAGTGGGCTGCCATAAGCTACTGTGACCGGCTGGCAGCCAGAGTATGCAGCCGTCCAATGGCTGGTGAGAGACTGCCTCACCTGGGAAGAGCACAATGATGATACCAACATGGGTCAGTTAAGCAACGTCCTCCATAACTAGACTGAAAAACAAAAGGACATCAAACTTCTCTGTTCCCCTTCCCCGATTCCTCAGAAAAATCTTTTTTAAAAAAATTAAAAATAGAATTACCATATGACCCAGCAATCCACTTCTTGGGTATCTACCCAAAAAATCTGAAAACATTTATCGGTAAAGATATATGTGCTCCAATGTTCACTATAGCTTTATTTTTCAGTGGCCAAGACATGGAAACAATCAAAGTGTCCTTTGATAGATGACTGGATAAAGAAGATGTGGTACATATACACAATGGAATACTATTCTGCCATAAGAAAAGGTGAAATAGTGCCATTTGTGACAACATGGATGAATCTTGAGATTATAATGCTGGGCAAAATAAGTCAGATAGCAAAAGTAGAGAACCATATGATTTCACTGATATGTGGGATATAAAACTGAAAGCAACAGAAGAACAAGAAAAACAAGTGGAGAAAGAAAACTCACAGACACAGACAACAGTTAAGTGATTACCAGAGGGTAAGTGGGGGATGGGGGTGGTAGATGAGGGAAAAGGAGGTAATGGAAGGAGAACTGACTCTGGGTGGTGAGCACCCAATGTGATATATAGATGATGGATTACAGAATTGTACACCTTAAATTTATGTAACTTTACTTACATTTGTTACCCCAGTAAACTTTAACTAAAAAAAAAATCACTCTTCTGATGATTTTCATGATGTCAAAGAAAATAGACAAGGAGAACTGGAGAAAACCTGGCCTTTAGCAGGATTTTTAACTGAAAATACTTCCAAAGTATTTCTTCAATAAAATTCTGACCTTCCAATAGGGGGAAAAAAAGTATTCCAAGAATCAGAAAAAGAAAAATATTCTTTCAGCAGCACTAATGTCACTTGTAAATATCAAATAGCAGATAATGCTATTTCAGATTCACAAACATACTTCCAAATTCATATTATCCATTACACTAAACAAAAAAAAAATGGACTTTCATTTTCCTTCCTAATAAAAAGAAGTACCGTGGAAAGTGGAAAGATCAAGGAGTGAAAACTTTTATTTCCAGCAGAATAATAAACTAAATATTCAGAGCAACCCTCCAAATGAAACAACCCAAATGCTCAAATATTTTTTTCACCAAAAATCATTGCTAAGGCATTGCTGGTCTGGTCTGAAAAGAAGTGTGCAGATGCCAAAAACAAAGTGAGATCAAAGAACCCTTGGAAGGTAAGCAAGCACCAAAGCAAAATTTGCTCCTTGTGGTGTCAACCAAGCCTTAAGTTTCTGCTGTGAGGATGACAGGGGATGCAGGGAAGCAAGCATAGGGCTCATCCATGGTGAGGATGTTTTTTAACATCCTCAGTTAAAAAAAGGGGGAGAAAGGGCTGGCCGGGTAGCATGTTGGTTAAGAGCTGGCTTGGGATGCCAGCATCCCAGGTTCAGATCCCACATATGAGGGCCAGTGACACTGCCCTCTACAACTGAGATGGTGAACAACAGCTCCACCTGGAGCTGGGCTGCTGTGAGTCTCCAGGACGGCATAGCTGCAGCCCCTGCTGCAGTGGGCTGCCATAGGCTACAGTGAGTGGCCACCAGCCAGCATGAGTGGCCAGCAGCCGGTGTGAGCTGCCAAGAGCCGTGGTGAATGACCATCCAGAGGCCGGCGAGCAATCTGCCTCACCTGGGAAGAGCGCAATGACGATACCAACATGGGCCAGTGAAGCAACGTCCTCCGCAACTAGACTGAAGAACAAAAAGACGGCAACTTGTCTGCTTCCCTTCCTCGGTTCCCCAATGCTGTTCCCCTCCCCCAATTCCCCAATAAAAATAAAATCTTTACAAAATAAATAAATAAATAAATAAATAGAAAAGCAAGAGTCCATTTAACATATAATTCAGGATGGCAGCTACTCTAAGGTAGAAATAGTGGGGAACTATAGGAGAAAAGTTTACAGGGAGCTAAAATATGGGTAATGTTGTACTTCCTAAATTGGGTATTATTATCTGGGTGTCCATTTTGTTGTTGTTCTTTAATCTAGCCCAGGGGTCAGCAAACTGCAGCTCGAGGGCCACATGTGGCTTTTTGGGGATGTACATGTGGCTCTGAAGTAAAATTGAAAATGAAAATAAAACTATTATAGTTTCATTTATAAAAGTTTTCAAGGATGTTATTCACCTAACAGTGATTTAATATGTTTTATGGCTCTGAAATAATTTTTAAATTGTTGTGAGGGACAGGATTGGCTCTTCCATCTCAAAAGTTTGCCGATCCCTGATCTAGACCTATATGTTACATGAATTATTTTATAAGTATTACATTAAAAAGAAAGCACTTTGTCTAATTAGAGAAGACTCACATTCTGATTTCTGGCTCCATATCTACTAGCTTTGCAGTCAGATACAAGTCATTTCAACTCACTGGGTCTTACTTACATCATCTCTAAAACAGGAATATTTTTTCCGAACACATTACTTTCACAAGCATGAAGGAAAAGATTGTTATATTAGACTTCATGAAAATTAATGAAAAAAGTTAAAAAATTTGAAAACAAGTGACAGGCTAGAAGAAAACGTGAGCCAGATGCTCTAGCCCCTATGCTTAGAACAATAGTCAATACTCAATCAATATTTGCTAAACGAAGGAATTAATTTTAAGAGAATATTCCTAACATGCTCCTAAAACTCATTTAGAAAAAGAGAAAGCATCTAACAAATAATAGACAAATGATTTTAAATATAAGGAATTTAAAAGGGGGAAATATAAATGACATTTTAAAATATGGACCACTGAGTTGTGCTCAAGAAATGCAAGTTAAAATAACATTGAAATGGTATTTTGAGGGAGGGGATTACATGTT
Source organism: Aselliscus stoliczkanus (assembly GCA_033961575.1). NCBI lineage: Eukaryota > Metazoa > Chordata > Mammalia > Chiroptera > Hipposideridae > Aselliscus > Aselliscus stoliczkanus. Next base: position 26,232,095 of record CM066741.1, read on the forward strand.
TTTAAACTAATAGTAGGAAAATATAGAGATAAATCCACTGTCCATTGAGCCCTAGGGGAAAATAATCTCTTATTCTTTTTGTGAGAGTGCAAATTGGTGGCACAGAATTGGGTGAGGATGTTATTCTCACAATTCATGGGGAAGAGACATGAACTTCCACAGAACAGAACTGGCAGGAAGGCTAATTTATGTCCATTTATCTAAATGTCAAGATTCAGTACATATGAGTTTATGTGTTGATGTGTGAGTGAGTGTGAGTGTGAGTGTGTGTATGTGTGTGTGTGTATAGTGAAGAATATACATTAAGGGGCCACCTGAGTGGCATGTTGGTTAAAAGTTGGCTTGGGACGCCAGCTCTGAGCAGCAGGGCTCCAGTTCGGATCTCACATGAGGGCCATTGATGCTGCACCCTCTACAGCTAAGATGGTGAACAACAGCTCGACCTGGAGCTGGGTTGCAGTGAGATGCCAACGACAGTGTAGGCTGCAGTGGGGCTGGCCAACAGCGGGTATGTGCTTGCTTTTGTGAGCTGCTGTTAGCCACTGTGAGCGACTGTCCCATGGCTGGCAAGCAATTGCCTCACCCGGGAAGAGCGCAATGATCATAATACCAACATGGGCCAGTGAAACAACGTCCTCCACAACTAGACTGAAGGACAATAGGACAGCAACTTGTCTGTTCCCCTCCCCCAATTCCCCAACACTGTTCCCCTCCCCCAATTCTCCAAAAAAATATTTAAAAAAAAAATACACATTAAACTGTGCACAGCAATTGCTTAGGGAGTAGTCATAGGAAGAATATGGAGGTTATTCACATCTTACTCTAATTTATCAATGTTTTAGAACAAGGCCAACGTTTTGGCATTTTCAATGTAATGTTTTCATTTTTAATATGACATATATTGTTGGAGACACTCAGAAAATATGGCTGACACCCATGCACCTGCCCATCCAAATTTAAAAGTTGACATTTTGTCACATTTTCCTTAGAACTACTTCTTTTTGAGAAATACACACTCCCCCACAGATTTGAAATCTACTTTCCCATCCTGCTCCGTCCATCCTCACTATGAAATCACTCTCTTGAATCTGGAGTTACCTTTTTTTTCAGCACAGTTTTATACTTTTTCTATACGTACAAGCATCTATAAACAATACATTGTTTTATCATGTAAAAGTTATATATTTTAATGGGAATTTCAAGAGCAAACTGACTGTCACGTTGTGAGGCTTCCATAAAATATATGAACCAAAGTATCAATGTGGTTAGCTCAGCTGAGTAGTGTGAGTTTGGCTGGCAGGCTGGTGATGACCCACCCTTCAGAACATGCATTGAGAGGTATGAACGCCTTTGCAGCTGGAGGTGAAGACAAACGACTAGTTTCCGTTAGGTTTCTGTGTCTTAGCTACAGGACCCCTGGGAGAAAAACATCTGCCTACCAGAAACATGGGCAGCCGTTTGGTCTCTGCCCAACTTGTGAAGAAAGAGCTGTTTTCACAGAAACTTGGGGAGACTTTGCTGCCAAGCAATGTTGAGGTGCAATGAGAGTTCTGGGAAGTGCTAATTCCCACCATCTTTACATGGAATCTAGCAACTCTCTGAAAACCCAGCAATGATGGTGGCAAGACTCCTTTTAGGAACTGCAAAGAGGGCAAAGACCACCAAGAGAAGTTCAAGCATCAGGGAAGAAAGGAATGGCCCACGGGGTGACTGTAGCCAATGGCTGCTTTATAAGTATATCTGAGACTATGCTAGGGTACCCCAAGCAACCCCAAGAAAAGAAGTAACTTTTCAACAGAGAGTAAAGAAAGGCCTGCTTATGGGTGGGAGCAAGAATAGATTCAAGAACTTCACTACTTTTCAATAAATATTTAGTGTACGCTTGCTTTGTGCAAGGATTGTCAGGTCCTAGAGATACAATACATTCTGTGCTCTTGTGGAGCTCAGAAATAGGGGCCATGAAGAAAACAGAACAAGGTCATGGGATAAAGAGGCTCTGGGACAGAAATATTAGATATGGTGAGCCGAGAAGGCTCCCTTAACCTGACCCAGGAAAACATATGACAAAAAGAAATCAATTGCGCCAAGCTATGGAGGGACAGTGTTCCAACTACAGGGAACAGCAAATACAGAAGCCCAAGGGAGACAGGTAGGTTGCTGAGTCCAAGGAATAGAAGTTTATGTGATTGAAGGGTATTGAGGGTAAAGGGATAAGATCCAGGTGTGAAAGGTGGGGAAGGTATGCAGAGCCCTGTAGAGGCAGTAAAATCTAGACTTCCCTAAAATTCCATGGGTTATTAATGCTAACATGACCATCTCTGGACTCACACATTGGAGAAAACTCAAACATATTACCTGTCGTATAAACAATTAGTTTTACATATAGGAAATTGCACCTTGAAGATAAAAGATTTTTCTCTCATTGTTGCACAACTGAAAGAGGCAGTAGAGTGTGGGGATGAGGGGGTTAGGGTTATGATTCAGAGAGTTTTGGAATAAATCTGAGCTCTAGCTCTTACTGATATATGACTTTCTCAGGGCCTCCGTTTTAAAAATGGAGATAATAAATGTCATTATTTTCTTTACCACACAGAGCTGTTGCCTGGAACAATTAATCATATGTAAACACTCTGTAAACAGTTAATTGCCTTAAAAGATATAAATTATTAGATCTCATGAACATATTTACAGGACAAAGCATTCTAGAATTGATTCCGATGAAATACGAGTATATTACATGTTTCTGCTACGGTAACCACATATAGTCAACTTTTAGTATCCTCGCTAATTGAGAAAATTATTCAGGCAATGCAAAATTTGTTTTATTTCCTTCTGAAATAGGTTATATTTTATAGCATATTGGCTTTGTAATTATGCTTAGCCTGAGTTCTTAGATAATTTGCAGGCCCCTGAAAATGAACATTTCCCAAACTGAACTCATGATTCCTCCACTATAGTCTTACTCTCTTAACTCCTTTGATGCCATCAAACTGTGCACCCATCATCCAAAGTAGAAATAGTTCAATTTCCTGCCCTTTATCCCTAGTCCCAATCAATCACCAAAACCTGTCACTTATAACTTAGACACACCTCCTAAAGTTAGACCCTCCTCTCCCATTCTCATAGACTCACCTTCCTTAGGAACCTCGTCATCCATATAGATGACTAACAATTGCTAATATTATTTCTTGAATACTCATATGTGCCAGGCACTCTTCTAAGCCCTTTACAATCTTCAGATTGCCCCCATGGAAAGGGTACGATTATTCTCTACCATTTAATACATGGGGAAACCAGAGCACGGAGTGTGTAAGCCTCTTCCCAAGGTTATAAAGCTGCTACATGACAGAGCCAAGATTAGAACCCAGTGAATCTGAGTCTAGGATCTAACTACTGAAGAACTCTGTGGGGGCTTCATGGCCCCACAATTCTCCTCATTCTGGACTCCTCTTCACATCACTGCCACAAAAGCTTCCTCCCAAAAGAATCTGAGCTTCTCACGTCTCTGTTTTTAATCACATCCTATTAGCTCATCGTTGCTGTCAGGATAAACTTCTTGACATGAAAACTAAGGTCCTTTACCACTCAGCCCACCTTACCTGTCCCACCTAATTGCCTGATCCCATCATCAAAGCCCCACTCTCTAGCCCTGGCACCCTGAGTTTCACGGCATGGTGTCCAGGCCTCCAGGATCTGCAAATGTTGTTTTTCTCCTTGAAAAGACATGCCCACCCTCACTTCTCTGCATGTAGCTGCCTGACTTCAAGATGCAGATCAAATGTCATGGGTACTGAATCTGTTTTATCATTATAAAATAGGCATAAGAATTCTTGTCTTCCTCAACTCACAAGGGAATGATGAGGACCAAATAAGATTATGTAAAACCTTTGCAAGAATAAAATACAAGTCAGGGTATAAGCAAAGCTATTCAGCTATAAGGTGTTTATATCTTTCCCACTGCTTCCAACTAGCCTTCGAAGAAAGAAGGGTTCTTGGTCTTTCTTTTCCTAGAATGATCAGGCTAAAAGGAGAAGCAGAAAGGAGATATTGAAACAGTCAATGTCATAGTTTGGGCTGGCCGAGTGGCTCATTTGGTTAAGATCTTGCTGAAGAGTGCAAACTCTGAGCAACAGGGTCGCTGGTTCGTTTCCCGGCCAAGTTGAGCTGCCTCTGAGCTGCCAACAGGTGGCAGGATGGCTCAGCTTAAAAGAAAAGTCCTAGTTTTGAAGGTCTGTATCGTAAAGAGGTGGGATTATTGTGAACCGCAATTTCTGTGCATGAGGACTGATGAGGAAAAAAATTTTTTGATGGTTTGGTTGTATTTTATACACCCTCCCCCTTTTTATGTTTTCTCAAGAGAGATTCAAATCATTCTCCAAATAGTTTTTGAGCTGTGTCAATATAGGAGCACCATGCACATGGGGATTATTCAGCCTACCCTGAGGGGTACAAGCCCCCACTTGATTACTATGCAGGTACATGACCTTGCCTTGGCCTCCACTGAACTTTGTCTAGCCCCTTCTAACATAATGCGCTGTATCATACTCACCTGTTAGCAGACTTTTCACACCCACACTCCCTCTATATTGTAAATGCCTCCATGACAAGCATTAAATAATATTTATCTTTATAGTCCTAATATCTACTGTGCTTCCTGGCCCTGGTTGTCTGAAGAGATGGAAACCCCAAGGCAAAACAGGGCACAGTTCAGTTTCTCTAATTCTCCTTTTATTAAACATTTCCATTGAGAGAAGACTTTATGCTCTTGTAATTCATTTCTTTAAGATATAATATTTGTCGGAAGAAGTGCTTTACAGAAAAATCAGATAATCTAACCGGGAGACAAAAGGTCTGAGGTCCAGAACCAGCTCTGCCGTCAGCCAGCCAGGTGACCTAAACAGATGACCTCAACAGCAACGGAGAAATCTGGACTCAATAGTCTTTATGGATTTTTTAAGTTCTAAAGTTCAGTGATCGCCACATGCCTCAAGGGTTGGGGGAGGGGCGAAAATCCCCAGAAATTTCCAAGTCTTCACTTGAGCTTGTTTTCCTTGAACCACTGACGTCACTACCAGATCTCTCCAATGGTAAGCTCTGTTCTTCCTACCTGACCAGGTATCTCAGAAAGAGAATCAAGACCAGAGAGGATGGAAAACGATGTGCAAAGAAGACAAAGGCAGAATTCTGTAACTGTGGCTTACTCCGCTTCATTCTAATTTAAAACCACTTACAAGTGACAACTCCCCACCCCGGGCAGGTGCTGTGTGGTAGTTCATTATACCCTTGGGACCCCGTGTAAATTCTTCTCTGAGAACAGCTATTGTCTTCCAAGGAAAAGCTTTTAGCATAATGGCAGGCAGAATATAACGTTGCTTTTATAAGAATAGTTTTAAGGAAAAAAAAAGAGAGAAAGGTATTCTTAAACAACTGCAAATGTAGACCCCTGCTTCCACACCTGAGACCCCAGGAGGCAAAGTGTGTGAGCCCTGGCTGACTGTGGCAGAGCAGCGAGAGTCTCTCACCTCCACAGACCCAGAAAGGTTACGCGCTACTCTTTTAGGTGATGCTGAATGCGGGATGAGGGTGTCTTCTGTATCAAAATTAGCAGGTCCAGTCCCTCCCATCTCCATGTGTTGTTTCTTGGCTTCTCACCAGCGAGTCAGTGAGCAACTATTGTACTCCGCAAATGAGAGTTTCTGGGACGAGAATGACATGTTCCCTCAGAATATTCCCTCAAATTATGTCCTCTGAGGCCTTGAGAACAGTCAAGACAATACTGCGATAGGGTCTGAATATACAAATGTTCAAAAAGCCAAACTTTAGCCATAAAGCTCCTAAGAAAAACGACAGAAAGACCCGTGACAGCTAAGGCAGCACCTCTGTAAGAAGCAGATAGCAGACATGGCTTATAGAATGGCTGAGCCTTGAGAAAGGTAGACCCACTCTCCTCTCCGGGTTTCTTACCCACTTCCACTAGGACCTGGGTACACCACGAAACCTCCGCCCCCTCCCACACACACACGGCTTTCTTTACACTCTGCATTGGCTCTAGTTCTGTTTAACTCTGTCTTCTCTCAGTTCAAATCCAAACAGCAGACAACACCCCCACACACACTTTCCCCGAAGACTGTGCAAACAGAAGAAAATAGGACTTCTCAACCCTCCATGTGAAGTTGCCGATTCAAAAGGTCTGCTAATCAAAGTACCTATTGACGTTGCATGTGTGAAAGGATGTCGCTAATGTGTAATTGTGCCAGAACGCCAGTAACAATGAGGACTAGTCTCAGAAAGCACTAGATCCTGTTTCCTGTGCTGATCTTGCCTATCAAACACACCCGTAAGACACATCTGATGCCTGTCGGAGCCTGTGTCCCATCCTCTGGGCATCCGTCCGTTCCCCCTCACCCACCCTCTGCTCGGCAAATCCCAAACGTCCTGGGCTCCTGTGAAGAGCCTGGACTTGCCATTTTTCCAATGCCTCCTCCCCTAAGCATCCCCGAGGATAGAAGGAGCTATTCTTCCTTTTGTAAGGGTTCCCTTTTGTCATCACTTTCTCCTCACATCTGTATCTTCCACAACGGCTTTAGTGACAATTTCTCAGAGAAACTGCCTGGTCAGTGTCCTATTGAAAATGACAGAGAGTGACTTTCTACTTGGAGCTCTGCCAGCATTTTGGCCGAGGGCTCCTATCTCAAGGTGAGTCAAGTAGTCAATCTGAGATGGAGGGTACGGTGGGAAGCTGCCCCACCTCTGATCTGCAAATAACAACAAAGTATACACCAGGCAAATATATTTTACAAGAAAGTAAGGCTACATGTTTCCAGGAAAATATCTTTTAAAAAAAATTATATATATATATATATATATATATATATATGCTTTTGAAAAATAAATCAAACTGAATTAATGTTTCTTGGAGACTCTTTGGAGCCCAGACCCTGGGCAGGACTCAAAGTAATCAATCAATTATCCTGGGTAATCGCTGAAGGTGTGGGGTGTTAGACCAGACCACCAGGGGACCCCATCTCAGGCAGGTCCCCTGGTGGCCTGGGCCCCAGAGCCACGCTCTTATTTCGTGAGTTTCTAAAATAAGGCTGAAGTGATGGTCATGCATGGTGGAAAGCAAGCCTTTCAGGGCACAAGTACCTCCTTATGCAGGTAAATGGCAGCCACTGAACCCGAAATAAGCCAAATCACAGCCAAATACAACCCCAGCCCCAAGCTGACCTTGGTCCCTGGAGGAAGGAGGCAGGTCAGGCAACGGAAGTTCACCCAGAAGCAGGAGCGCCCTGAACTGCTGGTTCATTTGCTACCCAAAATCAATACACTGCATTGTGTGGTTCAAAGGATGCTAAATGGTTTTATTTCAGATTTACAGATACACTTCATCACATTTTGGAGGGTAGATGACATTTACATTATGCTGGGTTCCTTTCTCTTTCAGAAATGCAGCAATGGCACGAGTTCACGTATATGTCACGACCTGCGAGCTAATTGTCATTCTGTGGCCCACCTGAGACTGTCCCCAGCTCTGTGCTGGGACCTGAGGGTCTGAATCCTCTCTGCCTTCCTTCCTGCCACAGCGTCTGAAACACCCACCATGAAAATGCTTTCACTGGGTTAGTAAAAGGAAAAAGAAAATGCACTGTGAGAAGGAAGAGGGTAATACATTTATTTGTGGTCAATTTAGTGTGAGGAAGTTTAACAACTAAGCTAGCTTCTAATAAGGCCAAAACCTAGAACCAGGGGTGAGGGGTGCGGGCTTCTTTCTGCTGCACAGAAATCCCTGTTCTGAGGACCATGGCCCATCAGCTACATGATCCATACAAACAACATTTTCAGAGTTCGGGCAAATCAGGTTGGAACTCTTCCTGCACGATTTGGAAATAGAGGACAGTAGCATGCGACAGGCACTAGCCTTTGTCACTTTTAGCTTTATGACCTTGGATTCATCCCAGGACTGGCTATACAAATTGCCGAGCCCATTGCAAAATGAAAACGCAGCGCCCCTGGTTCAAACCTTTTTAAAGAATGTCAAGATGGCGACAGAAGACCATTAAACAAAGGACAAGGTCCTTCTGAACATGGGACCTGCTTTTCTCCTAGGGCAGGGCCCTGGTGTCCTCTGATCCAGCTCAGTGACTGTCACTTGCAAGGCTACAGTGCCCAAAAGAAAAAGAATAGCATTCATTTGACCATCCAATGGACCCTCCCCACTGCACCCAGGATATGCCTTGAGATGAACAATGGCCGACATATTAGCACATTTCAGAGAGAAAACTGCACTGATTCATGACAGTATACATTCGTTAGAACTAATCTTACTGAACAAGCAAACACCAGTCTCGTTTGACTCATATCAAGGTATACTAGGAGATCTTTCCTCTCTTTTTTGTTTTAACTGAACTGTTTCCTGGAGTGTCAAATTTATGGGCCATTGCCATGTTTCGAGTCCTCTCCTTAAAGTAAGAATGATTTCTATGGTTATCATATCAACATAAGCACCAATGTCAGCATAAATAAACATGCAAAGGCAGTGACAGGTTGATGTCAGAATTATACAGTAGGGTTCTGCTCAGCTCCTATGCAGAAACTGAACCTGCAAAACAGTCTTACACAGATCTGCTTTATTTTTTTTAAATAATCTTTATTTTTAGGGCCGGCTGAGTGGTGTGGTGGTTAAGAACTGGCTTGGGACGCCAGCGGCCCAGGTTCAGGTCCCACATATGAGGGCCAGTGACACTGCCCTCAAAAAAAAAAAATCTTTATATTTTAATTACAGTTGACATACAATGTTATATTAGTTTCAAGTGTACAACGTAATGATTAGACATTTATATAACTTATGAAGTGACCACCCCTATAAATCTAATACCCACCTGGCACTATACATAGTTATTACCATATTACTGACCCAATTCCCAATGCTATACTTTACATCCTCATGACTATTTTATAACTACCAATTTATTCTTCTTAGTCCCTTCCCCATTTTCACCCCCCCTCAAACACCCTCCCAACTGGCAGCCCTCAAAAGATTCTCTATATCTGTGAGTTTGTTTCTGTTTTGTTTAATTTGCTTTTCAGATTGCATATGTAAGTTAAACTATTATTTCTCTTGCTCTGTCTGACTTATTTCACTGAGCATAATAGTCTCTAGGTCCATCTATGTGGTTGCAAATGGCAAGATTTCATTACTACTCACAGCTGAGTATATATGTACTCCATTGTATAAATGTACCCCCTCTTCTTTATCCATTCATCTGTTGATGGACACTTAGGTTGCTTCCATATCTTTCTTGGTTACTGTAAACACGCTACAATGAACACATGGATGCATATATCTTTTAGAATTAGTGTTTTGGGTTTCTTCAGATAAATATCCTTCTTTGTCTCTTGTTATAGCCTTTGTTTTAAAGTCCATTTTTTTCTGGTATAAGTATTGCTACCCCAGCTTTTCATTGGAGCATTTAATCCATTTACACTGAAAGTAATTGTTGATACGTATGCAGTTATTGCCATTTTATTATTCATATTTTGTATCTTTTTTCTTCTTCTTCTTCTTCTTAAAGAAGTCCCTTTAACATTTCTTATAATACTAGTTTGGTGATTAGGAACTCCTTTAGGTTTTTCTTGTCTGGGAAGCTCTTTACCTGTCTTCAATTCTAAATAATAGAGAGCATCTTAGTGTAAGGTCTTTGCTTTCCTCACTTGGAATATTTGCTGCCAAGCCCTTCTGACCTGCAAAGTCTCTGTTGAGAAATCAGCTGACAGTCTCATAGAATCTCCGTAAGTACTAACTGCTTTTCTCTTGCTCATTTTCAGATTCTCTTTGTCTTTAACCTTTGGCATTTTAATGATGATGTGTCTTGGTGTCTTTGAGTTCATCTTGTTTGGGACTCTCTGTGCTTCCTGGGCTTGTATGTCTATTTCCTTTACCAGATTAGGGGAGTCTTCCATCATTATCTTCAAATGGGTTTTCAATTCCTTGTTCTCTCTTCTCCTTCTGGTCCCCCTATGATGTGAATGTTGGTACACTTGATGTTGTCCCAGAGGCCCCTTAACTATCCTCATTTTTTGGGGGGAAGGGGAGATTCTTTTTTCTTTTTGCTGTTCTGATTGGGTGTTTTCTGCTACCTTGTATTCCAAATCGCTGATTTAATCCTTTGCTTCGTCTGATCTGTTGTTGACTCCCTCTAATGTATTCATCATTTCAGTTATTGTAGTCTTCATTTCTGACTGGTTCTTTTCTATGTTTTCCATCTCCATTTTTATGTTCCCTAACTGTTAGTCAAAGTTCTCCCTGAGATCACTGAGCATCCTTATAACCAATGTGTTGAACTCTGTGTCTGGTACATTACTTATCTCCATTTGGTTTAGTTGGTTTCTTTGGAACTTTATTCTTTGTTTTCATTTGGGACATGTTTCTTTGTCTCCCCATGTTGGCTGCCTCACTGTATTTGTTTCTATGTATCAGGTGGGGCTGCTGTGTCTCCTAGTCTTAACAAAGTGGCTTTATGTAGTAGGAGTCCCATGGGACCCAGTGGCACAGTCTCCCTCATCAGCTGAGCCGGGTACTGCTGGTGTATCCCTTGTGTGGGTTGCGTGAGCCCTCCTGTTGGAGTTCAACCTTGTTTGCTGCTGGGATGTCAATGGGAGGGACTGACCTACAGGGCAGGGGTCACTTTAGTGGGGCTCTGGCGCCTGCCCAGTCTGCCCTTTGAGTGTGTTGTACAGACCTACTTTCTTAAATAAATAATCGTTCAATGAAGGTGGCACTGGAAGAATTACTACCTCTAGCTTCCAAGCACCGCTCATCTGCGAGTGAAGGACTCCATCTCTATTACAGAAATTGCTCTTAAATGCATAAAACACATAAGAGAATTTTTAGAGAAATCCCTTATTATTCATTAAAACATTTGGGGGCCTCATTAATTCAGGTGGGGTACTCCGTTGTTGATTAGCCAGGTTGTTAAGCATCCATTGTCAGAAGCGGATGGGATGGGAGAAATTACATTTCCTATCCACCAAAGAGTCACCTGCAGGCAGTTAGCACTTCATCAGGTAAGGCTCCATCTTCTGGGGATAAATTAACTGGGTTTTTATTCCCCAGCCTTTTCTTTCATCTCCTAAACATTTCTGTATTGCGAAGCATGGCTCATTCTATATGGTTGTTCTTGCCTGTCCAAGCTCAGAAACTATGTCAGAAGCCAACTTTAAATGCTAGCTGGTTATAGGTACGTTGCCCTTGTACTCAGGGCCCTAATACTAAGAGAGCGAGCGTGTGCGCATGGTGTGTGTGTGTGTGTGTGTGTGTGTGTTTTGGTTTGGTCTTACAGTTCTTGGCTAGGGCCTTCTCCACACCATCTGCCCTTCAGGTCCAAAGGGCATTCAGGTTATCAAAAGGGATTCCTCAGACTGAGCTCCAAAACTCAACCTCCTTCCTCTGCAAATTTTGACTCACTATGAGAGTAATATAACGGCAGTAAGCATGATGAGAAGAATCCATGGATTAGAGGTTGGAAAATGTGATTCAGTGTCCCAGGTCTGTTTAGAAGAGGAAGCAACATCACTAGTCAACTGCTCGTGGTGCCCTCAAGCCATCTCATCTCCCTGAGAGTTTGTAATTTGTTTTTTTCTCCCTTTAACAACAGAGTGACATTAGTATGTATCCTTTGGGTCATTTGAAGAGTTGGGGGTGTATTTCTATGAAGATGGATCGGTCCACAACCCTTTATGAAACTTCTGATTTCAAAGGGACAGAGCGCTTCCAAGACTGCAGGCACACCCCTCACCACCAAATCTTCCAAGAAGAGGGTTGTCATTTTACTCACGGAATTGCTCCAGGTGGTCAGCGCTGTCAGATTCGGGCATGGCTGTGATGGTCACCAGGGGACACGAATTCCCTCCGAGCGTCTGGCAGAGGACCTCCTGCCGGAAGTAAACCTGTTTGGGGTTCACACTTTTTTCCAGGATGTCAAGGTGAGTCTGGAGGAAAGAAGACAGATGTAGCTACTGTTAATATTTTTGATAACAACAATACTAGAAAACAGCAATGAAGCTTACATTCACATAATTCCTCATAGTTAGGAAGTATTTTTGTTGACCTAAAAAGGGGGCTACTCATACTACCTAGGAGAAGTTCAATGAGGCAGAACAGGAGACATCATTCCTGAATGTGTCTGCGTAACAGAATATCTGTTTTCATGGGGCACTGAAAGCAAAAGGGCAGAGGCCTACAGCATCTTTCCCATCACTGTGGCATGTCAAGAATGTGGTTACCATGATGCTAGAGCATACCCAGGGCACCCAGAGACATGGGATGGAGAGCTTCAGCAGCACATGGTACTTTAAAACCGAGCAATATAAGGAGGGTTGTGAGTATATTGAAGAAGAATTGAGAATAATGGATGCAAGGGGAAAGTCAAGTAGAACAACTGGTAGCAATTGATTTTTCCTACCTTTTCTCCCTATTTAAACACAGAAAGATATAAAAATGAGATAATCACTGAAACTGGGACTCTTGGTCAACAATCTTTAAGACCTCTGAAAATATTTTCACTAACCCCAACAGTGGAATTCGTCATAAATCGGTTCAGAGATTTCCTCCTACCTGCCCTCCATACCCTGACGACAGTGACACTGGGATGTCAGTAAGCAGAGAGCTGCCTCAGTCCAGCCCAAGTACATCAGTACCCCAAAATTATTCCTCTCCCTGAAGATATCAAGTTTTCACCACAGTCAAGTAGGTTTAAACAGGGCCAAGGAGAAGCTGCCTACCTTGTTGTTGTTGGTTTTTTTTAACAAATAAGAAGTGCACTAGAAAATGCAAAAACAAACAAATTCTATGTAAATGTTTAAGAAATAGTCCTAAAATATATTCTGGAGAGGGGAACAAGGCCCTCAAAAGGTAGAAGGAGTTGACATTTGAAAAGGATCCACTTCAGAAGTGGCACCTCATGCCCTCACGGTCACAACCTGTAAGTATGTGACCTCACATGGCACAAGAGACTTTGCAGGTATGTTGAAAGTTAAGGTATACTTGAGATGGGGGATTATCCCACATTATGTAATTGGGACCAACCTAATCAAAAGTGCTGAGAAACAGAGAACTTTACACAGCTGCAGAGAACCAGAGAGAGATGACAGCACGAGAAGGACTCAGGCTGCCATTGCCAACTTGGAAGGTGGAGAATGGGGGTCAAAGGTCAAGAAATGGGACCCAACACAGTAATACAGAATAACCTCCGCATCTCAAGATGCTTAACTTAGTCACATCTGCAAAGATGTAAAGGTGCAACATAACATCTTCACAGGTTCCAGGGATGAGGGCGTGAATACCTTCGAGGGGCCGTTATTCTGCCTATCACACCAAGGGAAGTGATAAACTCAGGTCTGTCTTAGAAACAGGTTGTTCTCCTGATGTTTCTGGGAGCCAGCGTTTGCCACAATACTAAGTAAAGGAATCGTGAGGGGCGTGTCTATCCCAGATGCAAGATGAGAAGTCGGCTGAGCACATGTATTCAACCATGAACTTTTTACTTCATTCTTGGGATAGTTTGAGTCATGAGTGCCAGGTATTGTTGAGATGCACCTGCTGCAGGGACTGGAGGCTGATACCCCTGTGGAGACAGGAGGCTAACTCACTGTGCACAAACACAGAGTACAAAAAGGACCTCCGTGATGAGCAAAATACAAAAGCTGATGAAACCCCCGGGCTGTTGGCTTTCTAGGCTGAGATCAGCTCATCTCCCATGACCACACGTGTGACTAGTGATGAGCGACCAGGACAGAGGATTCTGTGCCTGGGAGTCCAGGGACCCTTACAAAGTCCTTCCTATGCATGCTGTGCTGCTGCTTGCCCTGTGTCCTTTCTCAAGGGTGACTTAGTTCTGGGGGAGGCCTGGTCTTGTGCATTTGATTGCCAATCGAAACCCAACACCACTGCTCCTTTCTAAGCCAAAAGGGGTGGCATCCTACAATTAAGGTTATTTTTGAAAAGTGAGTGTGTGTGTGTGTATACATACGTACACGTATGTATACACAAACCATCATTCTTGGGTCCCACTTCCTTCTGCAGCACTAGATATCAAAGGAAATGAAGTATTGCTCAGAGTTTGAAAATAGAAAGGATTGTAATCCATTAAACCTATAATTGACCAAGCTTTTGCTCATGAACAAATGTAACATACATGCTCATATATGCAAGAACTCAGAAAACATATCACCTTATCATTACTGAAAATACTAACTTGACACACTTCAACTGCTCCAAAGCAAACTAAAGAACAATACAAAAGGACAGTCCAGTTCAACAAAGTTTAAGTCCAAATAGCTATTGAAAACATGATTATGACATGAGACAATCATAAAAAAATATTCTTTAGGGAGAAAATATATATTGTCTCATTTTAATGTCATCATCCGATTCTAAAATGAAATTAAAAAGAGATGTGTGAAGGGGAAATAAAATAAAACAAAATATTAACTTTTTCAACTTACATGAACAGAGTAATATTACTTAATCCTTAAAATTAGAAAGGCCATATAACAAGATGACTAAGAGGGCAGGCTCTTGAGTCAAACTGCCCTGGGTTCCAATTTTGGCTATGGATTCTGAGAAAGTTAGGTAAATTCTGTACTTAACCTCTATTTTCTCATCTCTAATATATCTATAAAAATAGCATTACCTACTTCATTCAGTGGCTACTATAATTCAGGCATATACTGTGTATGGAAAGTCACAATGGAAACCCTCAATTTTAACAGTTATTATTAAGGGGGAAATATAGGTTCAGATATGTTTTTAAGAAGTAAAAGGAAATACTAGTAGAATTATAAACACTTAGGGGAAAAATAGAAATCAAAGAAAATATGCTTGGTCCATGGTGTGTGTGTGTGTGTGTGTGTGTGTGTGTGTGTGTGTGAGAGAGAGAGAGAGAGAGAGAGAGAGAGAGAGAGAGAGAGAGAGAGAAAGGAAGAAAGAGGGAAGAAGGGAGAAAGAGGGGAGGGAGGGAGGGAGAGAAGGGGGGAAGAGCAATGAAGCATGAAAATAGCATAAAATCAAAATGACAGACATAACACCAAAAATTGTTATAAGTATAAATAGGTTAAACAACCTTATTAAATGACAAAATCTTTCAGATTGGTTTTTAAAATCCCACTGCATATTGTATATAAAGGTACTTTTAAAAGGGAGGGGGCGTGGCCAAGTGGCGTGGTGGTTAAGCGCTGGCTTGGGACGCCAGCGGCCCTGGTTCGGGTCCCACATATGAGGGCCAGTGACACTGCCCTCAAAAAAAAAAAAAAAAAAAAAAAAGAGCGGGAGGGAGTCCAGTTTCCTCCTGCGCCTTCCCTGTGGGAGTTTTGTGACTCCTACATGTAAACCAAGAATTTACTGTGACTATAATAAACATTAGGTTGTTCATGTTAAAAAAAAAAAAAAGAGGGGGGAAGCAAGACGTATATGAAAAAGTGCCTAAATTATCCCTTTACTGTTTGCCTCTACTACAATGTTTTAAACGAGAAATAGTAAAACTAAAAGATTAAGCAAACATAAATTAAAGCAGGCATGGCAATAGTAATATATGACAGTCGTATTCAAGAACAAGTACATTAAATGGGATTTAAACATCTTATTCTGATAAAGGGCACAATCACAACAAACATATAAAACTCATAAATCTTAAGAATCAAATATCACAGGATTGAAATATGCAATGCAAAAATGGCAGACGGGGAAAAGCTGTACTAGGATAGCGAGTCGTTAAGACAGTAACTCAGAGTGGCACGGTGGTCAAGCGCTGGCTTGGGAAGCCAGTGGCCCCGGTTCGGTCCCACATGTGAGGGCCAGTGACACTGCCGTCAAAAAAAGAAAAAAAGAAAAAGAAAAAAAAAAAAGACAGTAACTCAGTCTTAAATAAATCAATTCCTCAAAAATAATGATATAGTGCATTTGAACAATATTGTTTTTTTATACATATATGTCAAACATTATACAGGACATCCTTTTTTTCCCAAAACATCCATGGAACTGTCATAAAAATTAATCATATAGAGGGCTATAAAAAAATTCAATAAATTTTCAAATAAAAGCAGATAGTGTACAAACCACATTTTCTAATAACCATTAAATAAAGTTAAAGTTAAGTAAAAATGGTTTTAAAAACAGCAAAAATAAGACCATTAGGGAATAGAAAAACATCCTCCTAAAAGAAGCACACTGAATAGATTCATGTGTTAAAGAGGAAAAAAAATCAATGTTAAATCATTGTAATTAAAGCCATGATGAAAGAAGTGGACATCTGGTATCCCAGGAGAGATGACACCAGATAAGAACGAAAATATCCCCATCAGACTCTTGTTATGTGCTGCCATCCTGGTTAAGAAAAATCCCAGCACCTTAGTTAAGAGAATGAAGATAGTACTAGATTTAGATGATATGCTTTGTGGTTGTAATCAATTATTTTAATCACTTTCATAAAATTCTGGGTGAAAACTGCTCCAGATATTATTTATGATTAAAATCCAGACTGAATGCAACCTGCCTCACAATTACTATCAAGATTCTAGGAGCCCCCCACCTCCCTAAACTAGGAAAGCAGTATTCTTTCCTGCAGCATTTTCCAAAATGAATTCTACAGGATGTTACTAAGAGCTGGGTGTGGACGAGGAGATGGAAGATCCAAAAGTTCACAGCCAAAGCACTTGGCACATGGTGAGTTGAAGACAATAAATACGTTTTCACGGCTGCAGAATTTTTCAGATTCTTTCATAGGCCTGTGAACTCTGAGAAGAAAATTGTAGCATCCAGTTTTTCTCTCAAGGTCTCAGGACCCTGGAGTACTGAAGAATCCGTTTTGGGAAACACTGTCTTTGCTCTATTGTTTCTATATGGTTTGGGTTTTTTGTCATCAAAGCTCTTTTAAGCATTTTGGTATGGCCACAAGGGTTCTTACTGGAGGGGCAGCAGGGGGTTGGGGGACAGGAAGCTGGGTGGAGAACCTTCTCAAGGAAAGCGCTGACCTCCATTCTGTGGTGTCCCCAAGTTACAAATGGGCCACAGCTCCTTGGTGTCTGATGCCAAATCGTAAAATAAATAAATAAAAATAAAAAATAATGAACTCTAGATTTTATGAATCAGATATTGGAAGCAGGTTTGTTTATGGAAGTCATTAAGCACAATTAGCTAGGAGAGAAAAGTAAAAAAAAAACAACACACAGAAAAAGGAAAAAAAAAAAAGCATCATTGTGACTATGTCACCCTGGCAGCAAATGCAGGAGGAGGCAAAGCTGAAAAGTTTTCTTCTCCTATGAGATCTCTATTATTTTTTACTACATTTTTGTGTGTGTGACTAATAATATGACAACACAACAAATGCCTAATGTCTTTCAGCTTAAGCTCATTTTCTGTAAACTGTAATTGTTCATGCAGCCATCTCCCTGTAGCCCTCAATCAACCATCTATCTCATTCTACCAAATATGCAACACCCCCACTCTTTATGTAGGGCAGTATTCCAGGCCGGTCCAACTGAAGGCTTCCATAACTAAACCAATGATAAGCTTCTGTTGGATTTCCTTTTGCAAAAATGGCCTTGTAGTGTTCCCATGAAAACAGTTTTGAGGTAAATGCTCCCATCTCTGGTCCAGCTCGGACATGTCTGTTGGGGTCACTGATGAGAGAAGTGGGGTGCCTGATTGCATGTGCCAAGAACCAACTGTAATGACAGCCCTGCAGGAGCCACCCGGGTGGGTGTCTTTATAAATATGGGGATGAGTTCAGGGCATTATGGAAGCTTCCCCAGAGAGGTTGTCTTCTCCAAAGAAAATCCCACCTGTTCATGAAAGGTTGTCAGGCTGATAACCTTACCTGCAGCCTCACTGGTCCTTCTCCACAGGAGTCTTCTACCCACTCCCCTTAATAACGGTTCCCTTAAAACGCCCATAAAAGATTGTAATTGACCTCAGCAGGTTACCCTGTTCACGGCTACTGACAAAATCAGAAGGACTATACACTCAGAAATCGGTTCTTATTGTGAAGCCCTAATCAGCTATACTCTGTCTCCCAAATTTAAAAGAAAGCGTACCCCTAAGGAGATGTCCTATTTTATTTGTGTGCTGCCTAGTTCTCAGCTGTCACTTAAATACACCCATCAGAGCATCAACGCCTCCTCATAGTAAGAGAAAAACCAATGACACCTTTAAACATTCTATCAGCTCATTCTATAATGAGCTTCCTCCAACTGCTTCAGTCTGCCAATACCACTCTCCCCATGTTCAACGGACTCACTTTAAGAAGTGAGTGAAATAAGTAGTCTCTAGGTGTCTACTCACAGATTTGCTGATTACAAAGAAAAGATGATTTTAATATCCTTTTTCCATTAAAAATAAATGAAGTTAAATTGCTGATGACTTGGAAAAGAGAGCAAAGAAACAATAATTATAATCAACCACCCTAAGACAACCATCAGTATTTATTTCTTCATAGTCCTTTATTTGGATTTTTTTTTTTTTACCACCATCAGAAGCATTTATTTCTTTTTTGTCCTTTACTGAGGTTTTTCACATAATTTTAATTGTATTATAAATTATGGAACGGGTCTCTTCCAATCAGTCCATTGGGCAAAATGATCACATCATCATAAAAAAATAAGAGAATAAACACTCTGATGGATTCCCAAAACTTTCCATGTACCAAGTTAATCTTCATAACAGCCTGTGTAGTAACCACTTTTATATTTTTGCTTTTACAGATGAGAAAACTGAGGTGCTGAGAAGTTAGGTAGCTTGCCCATAGCTACAGAAAACATACAGCTGAGACTCAAATCCAGGACTGCCTCCCAAACTTGGTCTTGCCTTGCTCTCAAGACCCCAGAATTCCGGGCTCCTGTGATCCAAGGGTCCACCATTCCTGCACATCCTGACAACCTTCGGAATGGCCATCCATGTCACCTCATCATCAGGACCCTTTACTGGTGCCTGTCCTCCATGTGGACCCAAACAAGGATAGATCTCCGCCTATTGATTACCTGACAGCACTGATTTATGACTTGCTCGCTGCATCTTTGATCTGCCACAGGTGAATCCACATTCCCCAGTTGACACATTTTAAGCTGTTTATGTATTCAGAGCCCTTTATAAGAGACTGTGCATACAGCGTTCTAATTCTCTCCTTTCTCTCCCTTCCCCTCTCCCTCTCTTGCCACACACTATTTTGTGTCTGAAGATAACAGTGGTAGCATCTACCACAATAGGGATACAAGTCCGGTGAAAAACCCTATTGTATGTACCTTTTAAGATCCTTAAGCTATCCCAGCAGATGTGTCCTACTTATGACCACTTTTCTTGTCTCATGCCAACTTATACAGTTATAAGTTCTCCGTGAGATCTCTTTTTCATACCCTCTAAAATGTCCATCAGGAACTCTCCTGGGGTCCTATTTTCAACCAATACTACTGGCTTTCCAGGGGCAATCCACAACATAATCCAAATACTTTAACAAGTATTGCTAACAACACTTTAACAGTTATTGCAATTACCGATAGCTGCATATGGATGATTACAACAGAACTTTTGCTTGCTTCATAATTATAATAATATTGTATTTCTTTCTTTTAGCTTTATTTTAATACTCTAATTTGGATAATTATCCAACAGAGTTGCTGGCAAGCATTTGGAAGATATCAATTTGAAATTTAAAAAAAAACAAGTACTAATTCTCTTATTATAAGAGAATAAAAATTTTACAGTTGCAAAATTGTATTCGTGTTGAGAAACATCCAACATTATATGTCCTCTGCTATAAAAATGCCTATAATTATTAAACATAATCCATGTTATAAGAGACTGACAAATTGAGAACTCCACCTAGAAATGTATTTTTCTGCCCATCTGCATAGACCCCAAGTATCACACAGTTAACACTACCCTTGGGGTCTCATTCACATTTAATTTATCACTGATCTATAGGAAGAAAAGCCATTTCTCCTTAGGACAAGTCCAAAAATAAAAACGACTAGTGTGCATCATAAAATGTACTCATTCTGTCCATGATGGGAGGATGATTTTTTTTAAAAGAAGTCACAGAGTCCAGTTTTCTCTTAAACCTACAGACGTCAAGACCGTACATTATTGGAAATGTAAAACCTATAACTGAATATATGCATTTTTCTCTTTCAAGTAACACATTGTCTTCTTACTCTTTTCTGCTCATTTAGGAGAAATGAAAAGGTCTCCCTGTTCTAGTCTCTCTTTCTCATTACCTCTCCTCAAACGTCCCTAGTGGGAAGAGATTTACAGTCCACAGGCTGAGTAACAAGCCAACGGGCACCAATTCATAAGACTATTCTCTCCGTCTCTTCAAGGCCAACTGACTGGGGGTAGGGGCTCTCTTTTCTTGTGTTTTTGTCTCCCCTCAAGATGAAATTATTCCCCCATTGACCCCAGTGGCTCCAAAGCTATGGCTGATTATGTACTTTTGACCCTGTGCACTGGTTGACAAGAAGACAAAAGGTAAGTGGTTCCCAGGGGCACAAGCTATGACATACAGGAGCTACTGTGACTGCAGCCCACATGTATAGGTACGTGTAGGTGATGGAATTGTGTGATTCTGTAGCCTCTGATGGTTGAGTTCCAGTCATCAACCCAGGAATGTGATCGAGAATGCTGAGTACCATGGATGGGAGTTAGCTGCATACGCAGTTCCCCAGACATGGTCCCATTCCTATCCCCAGATGTTCTGGTGGGTTCTTGCTAAGTGCCTACAAGCTGATTCAAAGTCTGAAATTCAGAGGAAAAACACAGATGCAGCCCAGGCTTGGCTGAAGGCATTTCAACTTCTGATCAGCTTGGAGGCACCTGATGGGATGGTACCCCCACGGAAAAGGCCAACAGGTATTCTCAAAGGAGCCCCTCCCCCAGCGGCTTCTCACGTGCCATGTTTCCTAGGTGAGACAAGAACAGCTGTGAGAGGGGGTGACGAACCGTGTCTCTTCTGAGTCCCTACAGGCAAAAAGCATGTTTTATAACAAACACAGCTTGTTCCAGCCTAGCTTGGGATGCACATTTTTTTGGATTAACTTCTCGAGATCTCTAACTGTGATACACAAATAATACTCGTTGTATATCTTTTGCAATCTGGAAAACAGTAAAAATCTCTCTTAAGGCAAGACAGCATATGGAGAGAAGGGCAGATGCACTTCCAGGAAGCATTAGCCAAGTGGTTTATGATACGCCTTCTCAATTGAGAGGGGGGAAAAATTTCATTTATACCTGAACGTTCCTTTTGAAGGTAAAGATGTGCTTGGTTATTATCTTTCCCAACTCCTTATCACAGACTTAAATTGAAAATGCTCTTCCTTCAGGATGAGTGATCTATACACTCATACACACACATATTATTATAAATATGCTAATAGCGTTTTGCATTAACATAGAGGATGAAAGTGCTTTACGGAAGATGCATTAGCTCATTAATCCTCAGGATAGCCATGAAATAGCTAGGGGAAAGAGATGGTTTGCGAGCTATTGCAAATGACAGGAAACTGCACGGTTTAAGCAGGTTGTGCAAAGTTGCCTCACACACCTTTTGCAGGACCTGATAGAACGCAGAAGGCAAACTTCAAGTTTGGACTGAGTTACACTACACGACCCTCGTAGCAGTAACTCAGTGTCTTATTCTTTCACTCCTCTTGTCTGCACCTCCAGCCCACAGCCCTGGGAACCACCAGAAAAGCTGCAGTGGCTGCTTACTCACGGACTCAGGGAGGTTTTCCAAGCTTCATCATCCTGCTTTCTGCTTTCCTCTGCTCAATGAGTCTCCACCCGTTCAACGTGTATCTCGGCTTACCTTACGCTTTTATCTCATTTCAACTTGATAACCTCCCTCCAATGCTCCACCATGTGTTACTCGAGGGTTCCTTAAAGACAGGGGCCCTAACAAACGCCCCGCCTCCTACCCTCGACCCACCAATGAGGTGCAGCACATGCCATCTGGGCATTTAGAATGTCACTGCTCATGACCTCAGCCTCGTGCTCTGTTCAAGGGACCAACGGAAAGCCATCAAGTCAGTGCTCACACAGGCTGGACCCCTGAGGATCAGGGTCTCCTGAATGTTTGCAGCACTACCTCGGGGAGCCCCTCTAGTCTCGCTGGGGTAATGCCATGAAGAGGAAGTTACCATGAGGGCGGTGTAGGTGAAGGGGTAGTGATAGGCCAGGTAGCAGATGTCCTCACTGTGCGGGAAGGTGACGGCAAAGGTGAGGGTATAGTAACACATCCTCGGTGTGCCCCCTGTGACGGCTGCACTCTGGCGGTAATGATTTCTAAAAGAGAAAGGAGACGAGGGGAGAGTGAGGGCGAGATGGAGGAGATGGCCCGTTAGGATTCTAGGTGATACAAACCTCTCGCGTTACACTCTCGCAAAATGTTCACTGGGAACCCTTTGTGGGTGACTTTTAGAACACAGAGAACCGTACCAGTGAGCTCACTGCCGGGGCATGAGCCATATCAGCAATGTCTAGACTGTCTCCTAATTGTGACATATATCCACAGGCCTTTTCTTGCTGTGTCTGAAAATGAGACTGGAGTCACTGAGCTAGAAAATGGAGGAAAATGGGAATAATTCTGTTTTTCCTCGGATTCTATGGCAAACATGCATTTTATTCCCCAAATCTGAGATAGCCCAACCTCTGCCTCTCTGTTAGTCACAGGCTACAGCTTTTCATTTCCCTTCCACCTACCAAGTAGGCTGATTAGCGATCACCATTACATATTGAGTTCCAACTCAAACCTTAATGTACGCCATCGTGTGGTATCATTGGAACCACCCCTTGTGGAGATGAAGAAACAAAAGCTTAGAAAAACTAATTCGTCAAAGGTCGCAAAGCTAGTTAAGTGATCAATACAGGATTCGATCTAAGATCTGTCTGTCTGCCAAGTCTTTGTTCTTTTCACTGTACAATACTTTCCTCCCCAAGGAATACATGTCTCACCCCAGATGTGGTTCAGCGTCTTATATTGGGTTGTCAGAAAAGTCATGATGTATTTTTTCTGTTTTTTGTTGCAAAACTGCGTCATAACTTTTCCAACAACCCAATAGCTTCAGAGTGCACGTTTTCCTTTGTCAAAGATGAAGAACCAATTTTGATACTTCAGAGAACAGTATCAAAGTAAATTGTCCCCAGAAGTACATTCGGAACAATATTTTCCCCACATGCTGCCAGACACGTTCTTGCCTTGCCTGCTGATGCCGAGACAGCTGTGCAGGCTTTGCTGAGAAAAGTTATCATCAAGGCTGCAAAACAATGCAAAATACACCCAGACACCAAAAGACGAAATTCCACCTTTGAACATTTACAATGTTGGCTTACTTGTCCACTGTGCTTTGGGGGTTTCATGGGGGAAAGGGTGGGGAGAGGGCAGGAATAGCAGATAATTATTCCATGTGTTCTTACAAAATATATATATATATATATATATATATATATATATATATATATATATATATATACAAAAAAAAAAACACATGGATTATTCTTTTCTGCCTTTTGGCTCCTTCATGCTACCCTTACCAAAGCAAAATAAATTGAGCAAGCAAGGAAGGAAGAAAGGGAAAATCTATGTCAAGAGTCTGTGGTTTTGTGGGTTTTTTAAATATTATATTTATAAAAATAGAAATGGGACTAAGAGAACATCGCAGTCCCATGAACTGTGGTCTGATACATTTCTCTTGCCTCAGTTTCTTCCAACATGGCACCCTGGAGCCTTGGTCATTCTATAAAAAGAAGGATACCCCTAATGATGTGAGCCCCAATTGATTATGCCACCCAGCTTTTCAGCATCACATTAGTAAGACCCATTTCCTTTGCAACTACAGGATTAGACCCTCCAAAAAGGCATCTTCGCCCTTGATGCCATCCGAACCTCAATCTACAACTGAGTCGACAGTTTCCAGGTGGTCTCTGCTGAGCCAAAGAAAGAAAGCATGCAATGAAAGCATGCAATGGTTGTTAGAAAGCATGCAATGAAGCCAGTGGGAGCTCTGAAGGCATGCCAGCTTTACCCTTTACCGTCTTTCTGATTTCACTCATACAGGCTCCACTGCAAATGGACATTGAGTTTGCACCAAGCTGAACCTACAGTCAATCATACCTTTTTACAATGGAAGAGCAAACCAGAATGAAATGAGCTGGTCAAAATGGTCAAAATTTAGACGATAGATCAAAATGTGGAAGAGAACTTCCCCTGTGAGCATATGTGTATGAGCACGTGTATACACACACACACACATGCCACCTGAATGTAAAGGCAGGTGGGAATACGCCATCCCAGAGCTCCTGACCTACCCATAATGGAGTGTGCCTTTCCTCAAGATTTACAGATGCCCCTGAGGGCGAGTGGGGGTGGTCCCCTTGGACATGAGCTTTGCTTCCCACCACACTACCAAGCACATTCACATTCAAGAGGACTCGACCTTACATCACCAGTCACTAGGGAGAGCATGACAGAGAGAGGGAGTGAGGCTGTGAAACCCCCGCCCCTGTGCACTTTCTGCCACTCAAGCCAGGGAAGGAACAGGGAATTAAAACGGGCTAACTCCTAGTTTTTGAGCGTCTGTAGGCCCAGGCCCTTAGTGATTTAAGGGAAGTGTAAGGAATTCGAATGGTCATTTTAGCTATATGAAATCTACCTTCTCACACCCCAGCACACACGTGCGCGTGTGCGTGCGTGCACACACACACACACACACACACACACACACACACACACCTCTGCGTTGTGCTGGACAGGCTCTCATGGGCATCACTAGACGCTCACACTGATTAGCCTTCCCCAGGATGGTTGCAGGCTGCTGGAATTGAAGAAAAATGGGTAGCACCTCATTCAGGATGGGTTTCAGCAAAAAGAGATTCAGTGACCAGCCTAGTCTGGGGTTTAAACTCTAGCTGAACCTGAAACAAATGTCAGTCTTCCCCACTGAGTCCCCTGGTGGCCATATTGTAGCAGGGGGATCCAGGAAGTGACTCTACCACTAGGAAATGTTCCTCTTCGGAGACCTTTAACCTTCCCTAAAGCCCCCTTCTTCAACAGGAAATGCTTGTTATTTCCCTAAACGGAAGCACCTAGCTTGCTACAATTCAATTTGTCCATGATACACTGAGATCCCATCAACATATTATTTCCTTTTTATTTCCCCAGTTATGATATGAACACATTGAGGGGTGTTTGCAAGGCAGTAACATTCACCCTTCCTATTTCAAATGGTTCCCATGTTTTTCCTTTGAATAGAAAACCTTTTCCTTCTTCTTCATTCAGCCAACTCCTCTCTTCTTTCTTCAAGACTCAATGCAAACATTTCCTCCTCCAGGAAGCCTTCTCTGGTATCTGCCCTTTTCTGGAGTTATCACACAGTGGGCCTCCCTCCCTGCCAACACCTTCTGGCATGGGTCATGCTTAATCATTTGTCTACCTTCATGCTTGACACAATTCCTAAACTTAGCAGCTGTTCAGGTAAAGTCTGTAAAATAAATGGACCTAAGGTTCCAGGATTAATATTGAGGATACTTACCATATTTTCTCTCTAATCCTAATGATCCTAATAATACTTTCAAGCGTAAGTATTATTATACACACTCTACAGATGTGGCAATTGAGGATCACAGATGTTAAGTGTCTTGAGTAACTGATACCACAGGCTTAGGAAGCCAAATTCAATCCTAGGTGTGGTCTTATTTCAAAACCAAGATTTTAAAAATTCTATCACCTGTTTCTTAGGAATGGCTAAAAGGACAGGAGGGGTTTTGTTTTGTTTTTTGGCCCAATTCATCAAGGAAGAATTTGATGTTTTGGTCTCCATAAATCAGGACCACCTATAAACTTAAAGACTAAAGTAATAGAAGGATGGTAAAATAATCCAGATAAGAGCCAGTGAAACGGTCCATACACCATGATTCTTTATGCCATTGTAGTTGATGTAAGATGTCTCTGCTAATTATGAATAATAATTGCTAGCATTCATGAACACAGACTAGGCGCCAGACACTGTTCCAAGGTTTCTATGGCTTTATCTCAGCTCATTTCATTTTTCAGAAGACGAGTAAGTCTAACAGGCTGATACCGTTATTGTCCCCATTTTACAGATGCAGAATCTGAGATGGAGAGTGGCTGGAATCATTTGCCCATGGTCACACCATTAATGAGTGGTAGAGATGGGATTCCAAGGGCTTTCTCTCCTCAGTATGCTCTCCTGGGTGGAGAAGAAGCCTGAAGAAATCAAATGAGCTCTCGGATTTACTGGATCCTAGTTAGGTCCTCTTGGGTCAATGACCCCAGGTTGCATAGATCCAGCTATTCTTCAGCTAAAAGCATCGCTTTGCTTTTCTGTTCCCTGAACCATTCATCTTCGGGAGGATCTGCACGTTTATAATCATAAAGCCTTCAATGAAGCAAGGAGCAAAGTACACAAATGCATAGTTATGAATTCAATCTATTTTCATTTGTACTTAAAAATATGCTGGGAAGTCATTCGTTTTCTCTGTGTTGGCATGAAATAAGCAAATGCTAAGAGAGTAAATGAGATAATCTTATAAAGACGATGGCTCTGTTCAACAAGGTGCCTCATTTCACTTAAGGGGATCTGATAAGGCAGAGCAGCCATGTCACCAGGCTTCTCTGGGTCTGCAGGGCTTCTAATATCCTCTCTAACCCCCAGTCTCTCTCCTGAGATCCTCAGAAAGATGCATGATGCCCGAGCTCTTGTGTGACATTCATCTTCATGAGCGAGCTGTTCCATGTCCTCTCACAAGCGGAGATAAATGTCAGAAGAGATGAGCCGTTGTGTATTACAGGGCCACTGTGAGCTTGCAGCTTCTTCCCTTCCCCTGCCCTCCGGCACCAAAATTACTGTAGCCAAGAGCTGGGAGAGAAAGGTGTGAGGCTGAGGACAGCAGGGAAGTATATAAGGCAGGAAATAAGAGCGTCCTGGCTTACATTTAGGGGAGGCATGAAAAAAATGGGTCAGCCCATTGATGTTCCTCCCTCTCAGGATCATTTTTTTATTTTCTGGCCTGGGGTCTGCAAAGTGGATGGGACAGTGGGGTCTGATAGAGGGGGAGGAAGTACTCGGGGGAGCGGGCAAGAGGATTGACTGATCATGGGGAGGAAGTATTAGAATTTCTCTTTAAATTTATTCTGAATTCGGTTGCCTAAGGTTGCATCTGAGATTGGACAGCACTGCCCTTACACAGTCCAAGTCAATCAGATGTGATGAATAATTATAAAACCTACTAGGTTCCAATAGGGCACACTTATCCACAGTTCTCTGTTGTTTCCTGGGGCTGGAATATGAAAAATCCATTACATTTCACATCTGTGGTTTTCGTACGTCAGATAGTAAAGTATCGATTGCTGTGGAGGAGGCTTCCTGAGCGAAGAGTAGGCATAGCTCACTACCACACTCTTTTGCTTGTTTTAGCTTCTGGCAAAGTATTTAGGTCTGCAGAAGCCTAACTTAGTGGATTTACAGATATTACCTATATTAAGCTAAACTTCATGATATAGACAGTCTGTTGGGTTTTTTTGTTTTTAATTCTGCTTAGAAGCCATAGAATAACAATAATATTTAATTTGAAGCAGAAATGACCAAGAAAATGGAAGAATGGACATGGGTTCCCTCCTCCTCTTAATACTAGCTCTTAAGAATTCTTAAGAATTCTAATTTAAATAGATCTGGGAAATTAACCAAAAAATTTTGAAAGTTATCCAAAAGACTATTTACATCGTATTTCTTCACGGTACATGTTAAAGGTATACGGTATGCCCTGAGTTATCAGTGGTATAAAAATACAGTTGACCCTTGAAACAACATGAGTTTGAACTATGTGGGTCCACTTATACGTGGATTTTTTTTCAATAAATACTTTAAAGGTGTTTTCTCATCCTTATTCTTTTCTTAACTCCTTAGCTTACTTTATTGTAATAATACAGTATATACTACACATACAATATGTTAATTGACTGTTTATGTTATTGGTCAAACTTCTGGTCAATAGTAGACTATCAGTAGTAGTGTTTTGGGGGAGTCAAAAGTTACACATGGATTTCTGACTGTGGGGATGGGGTATGGGGGGGTCAGCATCCCTCACCCCTGCACTGTTCAAGGGTCAACTGTGTAACAATTACGTAGACAGTTAAAATTATTTGTTTCATTTTTTCCCCCATCATTTAAAATTCCTAGCTTTTTGCATGTTTTCTAATGTACATCATATATTAGTACAGTTTGCATATGTAATTAAGTAAAATAATTTATAAACAAATCTATAAAAGTATATGCGTAACTATATCTCGTCAAAATAGTTTGAAGGCTACACTCTAACGGATGACAAAAGGACCCACAAAAGCAGTCAGTCTGCCCCCTTAATGGATTATCGTTGCTGTCACTTTTTGAAGGAAATGAATATTCCTTCTGAGTATCCTTTTTTCTTTCATCCTTCCATATACTTAGGATCCATGGTCATGGTTCTCTCCACAATGAACACCCTGGCACCCCCCCTTTAGAACATGGTACTAAATCTGGGAATTCAACAGCACAAGAGAAAGAACTTCTGAGTTCCTGATGCCATGTTGAAGACAAAGAAATAAGGAGATCAAGTTCACCCGATGCATACACTAGAGAGAATAAAGGCAGAGGGGAAGCAAAGAAATCTTCTAAAGCAGATCAACTCAAAGATGGTGAGAGCTAAAAAGGAAGAAATACACTGTATACTCTAAGGCATTCGACAATAGGGCGAGTTGTTCTGGTCTGTGGTTGCATACCAATACCCTACTCGATACCCTACCCGTATCTATCCTGTTTTTGTATCACCTTATTGGAAACGTATTAACACAATGTGCAAGATTGTAAAACAAACTGCACTACAATGTAGCAATCGTATCCATTGATCTCTGTTGTATTCAGGGCTGGAAAAGGAAAACTGAATTACATTATGCATTCCTGGTTTTTCTGTTACCCCTGTTCTTCTTTAATCACGTAACAATTGTCTAGCTAATGAATCTAAAAGCTATTAACATTAACATTGGCTCTCCTTAGGCCAAGGCTGTGCTTTAGGATGTGTGGCTTCCTCCTTCTCCTTTTGGCAGATACCTAGTCCCTGTAAACTTACTCCTTATTCTCCACCTACTAGATGGGCAGCCTCAGGGGAAAGCTATGCCCCACTGGGAGAGGATGCCACGTGTTATTCTTGTCCAGCCTCTTACTAAGCTCCAGATCCAAGCCGGCTGCAAGCTGGGTCTTTGACGTTTATTTAGGCTTACTATTTTCATAGGACACGAAAAGTTATTCCTGATACACCGAGGTCTAAATTTAGGCTTTTATTATTTTCCCCTGAAGCTGTGGCCTCTATTCCCTTGAGGTGATTTTTTTGTCTAAATCTCTTTGGACCACAGAAAGGTCCGGAGATTCTCTAGATAGATGGGCCAGGGAGTGATTGCTATGTAGGTGAATGAAAAACCAACAAAGTTGCAATATTTTGCTATTGTTCTGAAGATATAATGAAAATACCAGCCAGGTGCCAATCCTAATACATCAAGGATTGAGGACTGCCACCTCTTTTATTGCAAACTGTTAGCCCAGCTCTGTGTTTTGTAGATTGTTCTTATCTCTGTGGTGATTTCTGCCTTTTGTCTGATAGAGAAACAAGATTTGTGACCTTTCCTATCTATCAATGTCCCTGTCCTCAGTCTCAAAAGCCAAGAGCCATAAGGGTATGTCTTTCTGATATTGATAACAACCTAAACTCTAGAATATCTGATTCATTTTGAAGGGGCCTCTCGGAATCTCAGAAAAGGACTTACTTTATCCAAGAAAATAAACACTAGCCTATCGGTTTTTATTTTTTTTAAAAAACAAACTAGCAATGAGCTAATAATTAATTATATATTTTCTACCTCTGATAGCAATTCCTATCCTTCTTTTTCTTATGAATGTGTATCTTATTTTCCATTCAAAATGCACTAATAAGCAATTCGTGGGTCTGGATTTCTTTTGTCAAAAGATATGAATAATTTAAATATTATTACAATTTGACAGGATAAATTTGATGAAACTGGCTATTGATAAAGTGTTGAAGATGAATTTTGAAGACCCTCTCTCTTTTATTTTATCAAAAAGAAAAAAAAATCACCTTACTATGGAGAAACCGTTACTAAAGTGTATTTGTCACCTATTCCCCCTTATCTACTTTGGAAAACTGAAGCATGGGATGGATAAGAATATGCCAGGATGTCTCAGACTTTTTATTCACTGGGGGGGAAAAAAAAGGGAAAGAGGAAATAACTTAAAGCTTGATGCACTCATCAGAGGCTGAGTCTGTGCAGCTTCTAAAACCCAACAAGGTCTAAAGGTTTTAATGTGTTTACAGAAAGAGAGAGACCACATTCAGCAAACCAAAGGGTATTTCTTGGGGTCTACTGTGAGTGAAACTGAACATGCTTATGATTCCAAAGAGCAAGGACATTTGCCACAGAGACAGTGACAAGTATGGCAGACGAGTACGGACTGCTGAGGTTTATGAGAGCGACACAGAAAAGCAGGCAACTGAGAGAGAATGCAGGAGGAGAGGAAAGGAAAAGAAGACGATTCAAACTCACTTGTAATAACAGATGTCGTAGCCTGTCCGTGTCCAGCTGGGTCTGCCAAGAAGAGCCTCCTTCACAGAATACAGAGTGGGTTGCATCCCTACACAAAGCAAAGATAGGGTCAAGCGGCTGGGAAAAAGAAAAGGGCAGAGTTGGAGCAGGCTGCCCAGTGGCCGTCCAGGTCTTCATCCCTGGAACCTGGAAATGGTGCCATGGCAAAAGACACGTGCATGGCAAAAGACACTTTGTCATTATGACTGAAGACCTTGAGACGGGGTGATTATCCTGGGGGACCCTAAATGTGACCACAAATGTCCTTATAAGAGGGATGCGGACAGATTACACTACAGAGGAGAAGCAAGGTGACTAACTGGAGAGAACTTTGAATATGCCATGTTACTGGCTTTGAAGATGGAGGAAGGGCCCATGAGCCATGCAACGCAAAGACTGCAGCTCTAAAAGCTGGGAAAGGAAACAGAAACCCCCCTAGAGTCTCCAGAGGGAGCATGGCCTTTCCAGCACCTTGATTTTAGCCCAAGGTAACTGATTTTGGACTTGTGGGCTCCAATGCTGTAAAAGAGTAAACCTGTCTTGTTTTCTGCGGTTTTTTAAAAGATTTTATTGGGGGATTGGGGTGGGGGAAGTGTTGGGGAATCAGGGAAGGGGAACAGACAAGTTGCTGTCTTTGTTCTTCAGTCTAGTTGCGGAGGACGTTGCTTCACTGGCCCATGTTGGTATCATTGCGCTCTTCCCGGATGAGGCAGATCGGTCGCCGGCCTCTGGATGGTCGCTCACCGCGGCTCTTGGCCGCTCACGCTGGCTGCCGGCCACTCACTGTAGCCTATGGCAGCCCACTGCAGCAGGGGCTGCAGCCTACACCGTCGCCGGAGCTCGCAGCCCAGCTCTAGGTGGAGCTGTTGTTAGCTGCCGAGGGCAGTGTCACTGGCCCTCATATGTGGGATCCGAACCGGGGCCGCTGGCATCCCAAAACCAGCTCTTAACCAATGCACCACTCGGCCGGCCCAAACCTGTCTTTTTTAAGCTATAAAGAGTGTGACTATTTGTTACAGTAGCCACACAAAGTGAATGCAAGCCAAGGTTCCTGTTTCTACACCAGCAGCAGGACAAAATAGAGGCAATATCCTGTGCTTGGACCTGGAGATGTGGGAATACTTACTCCCTGCTGAAAGCCACTTGGCAAATCGCTATATGAGCCAACAATAACATGCCACATTGCTCACTCCTCGGTATGTTGAAAGGAAACAGAGGCTACCAGTCAGTCTTTGGCCCTTGAATGTCTCCTCTAAAACTGGCACAGGGTATTCGGGAGAATTTAAACTTTCCCCAGAGTCTTTCTTTGCATGGAAATCAGTGTTGCGTGGTGCTATAATATTTGCCTGTCTGGGACAAATAGGTCAATATATTTGCTACTGGGGGATTTAGGAGATTGAGAGAAGAACAAAATCAATGAAAGGGCTCACCGACCTCAAAAAGTTCAAGGTGGGGCAAGGGAGCCAGGAAATAGTGGAGTGTTAGGTGTGGTATTAACATCCCATGGCAGAGTAAGGACTTTCAGCTGTCCCTACCCTGTTGCCACACCTGGCAACCAAAATGGGTCAACCCAACGCCAAACCCTTTGGGAAATCGAAGCAGGGCTTTTGATTATAATCCCAACACTCACAAAGGGTCGCCATCCCTGGTGTTATCCTAAACGTCTCTCCCCCTCCCACACCCCCACCCCCAGAGCTCATACCGTAATTAAACTGGCTGTTGGGCTTCTCGCAGTTGATGATGTTGAAGCGGTACGGGATAGCAGCCCGGGTACCGCTGACCTGGAAATAGAACCACTGCTGGTGCTGGGTGCTGTTCACATCAGCATTGACCAACAGGTCGTACTCAAACCTGCAAAGTCAGAAGGGAGGCCGGAGGGTTACAAGTCTTCAAGATAACTTCCAACACTGAGAATCTACCCATCGCAGGTTCTGGAGGCTAGATCTAGGACCTGGGGTCTCAGGTGGCTGGTAAGCAATACGTATCATCTAGGATACGGGTCGGCAAACTGCGGCTCGCGAGCCACATGCGGCTCTTTGGGTGCGTACATGCGACTCTGCAGTAAAACTGAAAATGAAAATAAGTTGATTTGCTTTCTGTCCTTTGACCATTACCCTGACCACAATGGATTCATTTCAAGATTCTCCATCTGGCCAATGGCAGAGGTGGGGAGAGAGAGCGAGCCCTGAGCAAGGCCAGCAGCTGAGACATATCCTAGACTGAGCGCTGTCCCACTAGGAGACTCTGAAGTGGGCCTTCTCTCTGGGATCCTCTGAACATGATGCATGGAGAGAAGGAACCATAACAGAAGGACCAGGGGGAGAAGCAGAAGGTGAGCTGGCCAGCAAGAAAGAGGAGATGGCTGAGAAAGATCTTGAACATAATGGTCTTTCCCTTCTTCAGGCCAGGTAGCTCAACTTCCGGTTTTATATGTTGGGGCTTCCTTGAAATAATTCATGGATAGAGACAGAGAGGAGGGGGAGGAGAGAGGAGGAGAGAGAGACAGAGAGGGGGAGGGGAGAGGGAGACAGGGAGAGAGGGAGGGAGGAAGGGAGGGAGAGAGAGAAGGCGAGAGGGAGAGAGAGAGAGAGAAAGAGAGAGAGAGAGTTATCACCGCTCCCCTCCCCTCCAAGAAATAAAGACTCAGAAAGGACTCCTCAGGTGAAGGCAGAACAGGTCTGAGCGATACTGAGCCCTGAGCTGAACACAGTGAACCACCCTCCCTGGAGAAGGGCTAAAGCTGACCGAGTGCTCACTGCGTGCCAGGTACTGTGCTTAGAGCTTCCGTGTGTTACCTCCCTCGCAGGAAATCGCCATGATGTGGCTGCCCTTGCTGTCCCCCAGTTGTGGGGAAGGAAACAAAGGCATGGAGTGAGCTGGGTGACTTGCTCAATGTCCCCTGGCTGGGAAGGGGGAAGGCAGATTCCAGAGCCTGTGACCACCACACCGTTCCCTGTCCCGGGCTGTTGCTTTCAGAAGTTCACGCACAGAAGACGGATCCTGCATCTTGCCTTTCGGTAAATGGCAAGTGTAGTCTAGAAAGAGTGATGGCCAGAACTCCTGCCACTGGAAACATTTCTTTCCCTCTGTCCATTCTGTGCAGCCCTGGTCTTTCCTGGCCTATGAGACCCATTTCTATAAACAAGCGCTCCCTGGCGGGTTCCAGGAGAGAGACATGGCACGGAGCATCCCTTGAATGCCGGAAGGCTCCCCTCTCTATGGGGAGCCCAAGGTTTCTGTCACCTAAGTACAAGCTGGGGGCGGGGGGGACAGACATGGAAAGGGACAGGAACACAGGACTCGGCACCCTTCCACGCCTACAGAGCCAGCCCCGGCATCCGTGGCCGTACAAATGTGCTCTCACACCCAGATATGGATGCATTATTGGAACACGGCGTAGTCCTAACAGTTCACCTCTAGTTAGTCCCCACCTTGCTATGACGTCAGCCAGTGTGCCCCCTCGTGGCGTATAGGTCCGTGCTTAGACTCTTGCCCATTTTCGTGGTGTAAACACCTCCCCCATCACCATGGCTGATTTCAAGCGACCCATGTGCGGTCACAGCAAAGAATGGAGGGAAGGGACCATCGGCCCTGCTCTCCTGAGCTGCCCCTGCAGCACTCCTTACTTACTCACGCACTTGGATGGCTTTGCGAAGGTTCCCGGACTCAAACTTGGAGGAGAACCGTAGACAATTGGAAGCAGTGTCCTGCCTGCCACAACAAAGGGAACACATGAACGGGTGAGTGATGGCTAGTCGTGGGCACAGTTTGACATCTCTAAGAGATAAGCTTTCTCTTCTAGAGTGTGAGCCCCAATTCTCACCACGCTGACTTTTGGAGTAGGAATGCATTAGTAACATGAAACACTCATGTTCTCGTGGCATTAACAGAATTCTCCAGACACCCCCTCCCCGCCTTCCACTGGTGCTCAAGACCACCTACCAAGGCTCATCTAAACTGAAGACGACTTTATTTATAACATCACTGGGCTGGATGAACCTCTGGACATCCTCCAATATCTTGATCCTGCAAAGGAAGTTTGGAAACATTTTAAAGGCTCGCCCTCACTCCTTCCCTCACTCATCCTCTGGCTATCTGGGAGGGGCCTTGAGAGTCTTCAGAGAAATAGAAAAGCTTAATAACACCCCAACCTCAAGCTGAATGAATGCAGAAAGCACTAGCCCCTCCTTGCTTTTCTTCTTCATCATTAAGTCCACGCTGAGCGGTAGGAATAAAGCAGTGATACTAGAGCTCAGTCAGGAGATCCTTGACTTGAAGGAGAGTTTTGTCAAGAGCATTTGTGCTAAGGGACTCTGCAGGTTTCTGGTGGTGTGAATTAGAGCATCCTTGGCACTGAGACATTTCCGAGGGAGAAGTTAGGCTTGTTGACTCTTGACATCCTATGTATGAACCGGAAGGTCCCAATAAGCCTTTGGGCTCATGTGTCATGTATAGTCCTTGGGTTCTGTCTGCCACAGAAGGCTAGGGTCAAATATTTGTCTGAGAAACACCAACATGTGGGAGATTTAAGTAAGACAGAGGAAGGCAGCCCAAAGGATCTTTCGGAATCCAGGTCTCTGGGCTGGGGTGGGAGAAAGGGGAAGTTGAGACGAGGCCTGGACTCCAAGGGCGAATGTCCTATCGGGGGGAAGCCGTTGCCAGGCCAGCCCCCATGCTATGTCTGTCAGGAGCTTGAGCATGGTGACTAAAGTGCAGGGGCTGAGGCCAGAAATGTCAGCCAGGAGGCCAAGTGGGAGCAGCTCTTGGGACCCACCATCGATTTGCTAATGAAATGGAAAATAAGTTAATGAAACTTTCTGCTATGCACACTTTGCTCCATTGATGTAGCGCATGCCTGCTCCATTTTATTTTCAATGGAAAATAATTTTGTTTCCTTGGCTTGAGCCATTTTCATTTTTATCTCCCTTTGCCGAGCCAAAGGCCATGCCCCCTTTCCTGATTTCTGGGAAGAATCCATCACCCAGTGTTTCTTCCCTGGAGAGTGCATTTGTTTTTCCCCCATAGAATCCTCAGTCATAGAAAAGACTATTCTCCAAGCCAAGCCAGGTTCTATACGGTTGGGAGTGTGGGATAAAGGGACACCACCTCCTCTCATTCACAAGGGACCAGGTGCCAATTGGTAATGAACAAGAAAGGACATCCCAAATAATCTATGCTTGTTTCCTCTGAGCACCTTCCCTCAAGGAATGATGCCAGTCTTGGGAGAAATTGGATTATCTTTCCCTGTCATAGTGACTTGCAATGGATATGGGGCCAGGGGTTGCATTAGAATCATCCAAGGGACTCTTTTTTCAGAAAACATATGCCTCCCACTACCCCACTTGGTTCTGAAATGTCCTCGTAGAGAGGCCAGCTTGTGTGTTTGGCCCAAGTGTCCTAAAGGTTTCTACCGTGTTCCTGACGATGCTCATTTTTCTACAGAGGGCAGGACTACGAACCACACCATTCCTCCAAGAAAAACCATTACAGAAACCCCACAGCTCTCCACCCAGCAGAACCATCACCTTTGCACTCCACACTTGCGTTCCAGCAAGGGCTGGGGAGAGGGAGACGGACAGTGACCCCAGAGGTCAGGAAAAGCCATCATCTTGAAGTCGGCCACAGACCTGGTTCTTTTGGCTTTGGCCATGTAAAGATAGGGGTCATGGAAGGCGACGAGCCTGGGGTGTGTTTGCAGGAGTTTATCTATGACTCCAACCGTTTCTCCAGGCCTCGTGAAACTGGGAAAGGAGATAGTTGTGGTTGGACAGGAAATCATATCTATGTCCCAAGCGTCCTCTTTGAGGAAAGCCTGAATGTCCGGGATTTCATTTCTAGAAGAATCCATCCCAAGGCCACTGGCTTGTGCATTTTGGTGCGGGCTCATTCCGGGCCCTTTTTTGGAGGCTCGCTGCACGGGGGACCTCCCTCTCTTCACCAATCTCAGAAGGGAAGTCTGGGCTGTGTCTTCTCTCTCTTGCCCCCAGGAGCTTTGGTCCTGATTCGCGCAGTGCTGCTTTGGGGAGGCGTCAGTCGGAATGTGATGGTGATGGTTGGCATACTGAGGCCCTTCAGAGTTCAGACTGTCTCCAGGTTTGGGCTGCAGTTCCTTCAGGGGTAAAGCAGGAAAGAATATGTCAGGTCGAGAATACAATTTGATCCCTGTCTTCACTCTCTGGGTGCAGAGCTAAGCAGACCTGCTGTGAGGTGGAGAGCTATTCCCAAGGTCAGCCAAGGAAAGACTGAGCTTCAGGAGTCTAATCAATGGCAGAATCACAGAAACGCACATTTCTAAGAGATGTTTGGTGAGTCTAGCACAAGCCCACACAGTCCATGGATGACTTCTGCTGCACCCTCAATAAGCTACAGTCTGACTGAACCGCCTCATTCACAGGGTCTTCTCTGCAACCCAAGGCAGTGCTTTTTATTTGAGGATCATTCTGAGGCTTAAAAAAGAATCCTTCTTTACCCTGAACTGAAATTTCTTCCCTGGGATTTTTGCCCGCTGATCTTCTGCTTTTTGGAGTGAACTAGCATATATTAACTCTCCTTTATCCATGTGACTTAGCTTACAGCATTCGCTGTGCCCCAATTCATGATTTATTAAGAGGCATCAGCAAATAATGGAGATGAAAAGGCAGGTCTAGAATACAGGCAGCAGCAACAGCAGTGGCAGCAGCCACTCGCCCCCTGGGGTTAACATCAGCAGGTGTGAGGGTCTCCATTTGCTTTGACTAATAAAGCCACCCCAGCACCAGGCTGGCCACGTTCAGAAGGCCAACTAAGTACAGCGGTCCCACTCTGACAAGGGAATGATGAAATCATCTAGAATTGTCACTTGCTCTTTCAGTGCGTGGGGGCAGGGCACTGGGCCACCGACAACACGCAGCAGTATGTACCTGCATGCCCCTTCCATCCCAGGCATCAGCTGTCAGACTGTAGGACCCTGGCCTGCATCATAGCTCAGCCACCTTTTTCACATCCTTGCTTCTCTCTCAGGAAGATCCCAGAAGCAGGCTGCTGGTGATGAGCGATGCTTTCCATCTGGAGACCTCTGTGGGGCCTCCCAGGTTCTGCAGGGAACCCCCCCATGCATCACCAAGGAGCAGAGCCATGGCATATGTCCTACCTCAAAGCTACAGGAGAGCTCAAGACACATGAGCTCGTATTGCATCAGTTCCTCTTCAGGCCTGTCAAGAGCAGGTCTGACACTCAGCTTCTTCACATCCGTTTCCAAGTCATCATCCTACAGTGGAATATTCCAAAAAATAATTACAACCAAGAAAATCACCCCGAGAAGCATCAAGACAAAGCAACACAGGTGATTCTTCACAATCCTGGGACAGGGCTTCCTTGCCTCCAAATGATAGCGCTAGTTTATGCAAAGGATAATTTCATAGGTCTGGGTGTATTTCTAAAATAAAAAGATCTACAATGTGTCTCAGCATGTATGCCAGTATTTATCAGCCCTCATCACCAATAAATAATAATTTATATAAAATGAGGTGAACTATGTAAGCATAATAAAGCACAATATGGAAGAATTTTTTTGTTAATCTCTTTACTGCTATCAACGTAATCATAGCTATCAAACCTATTCGCCCATCTCCCTTTGCCATTTAGGTTCTTCATGCCTCACAAATGTTTAATGTGCACCTACTATGAGCAGCTACTCTTGTGGGTGCCACGGATTCAGTGATAAGGAAACAGAGAAAGGTCTGTGCTATCATGGAATTTGTCTTTTAGGGAGAGAAGGGAGACCATAAATAAGAAACTGAACAAATGACTAAGGCAATTTCGAACGGTGCTAAGTGCCATAGAACTGATGAAAGGGGGTGAAAATGACTGGGACTAAACCTAGGTATGGAAGCTTTTAAGATCGGGTGACCTGAGAAATCCTCGCTGAGGAAGCCACATTTTAACAAGACCTAAATGACAATAAGGTCCAGCCATGCAAGCACATGGGGAAAGGAGTTACTAGCAGAAGGAACAGCTTAAATTTGCTTACAGAAAGAAGACAGCCGAAGCATAGAGAATACATACGACGAAGATGACAGGAGTTAAAACTTGAGAAGTAGGTAGGGTGCCAAGCTTTGCAAGCTCTGAGGAAGAGTGTGGGGTCACCTCCTGCTACCCCTTATTACTTTGTACATGTAAGTTTGCCAAGTCACCACAAGTCTGGTTTTTCTTTGGGGGTGAATATTTCCAGACCCTTTATTTTTTTTCTTCTAGGTCATCATTTCATAATAGTTTAACAATGATGGCAACTTTCGTCCACACATTTCCGTATTTTCCAAAGGTTATAGACTCTTACAGAGAAAGGACACCAGGACCCAAACAGTCTAGTCTCTTCATCTTTCAGTGTCTTTCCTAGATCAAGTTTCCCTAAGAAAATAGGGGTGGAAAATCTACCCTGTGTTTTCGAAGCGGGATTGGTTGGTTAAGGAAAAACCTGGCAGTCTTGAAGACCTGGATTTTTCTTCTCTACATCAAATAAATGTCGAAAATAAATGTTCAGATTTCTGATCTAAGAAAAAAAACCCAACAAAATGCAAGAATAATATTCCATCTATCTTCTGCAGTTTTCTTCCAAACTTCAAATTAAAAGAAAAATTGATCCCATGAGGTTGACTTAATGATATTTTCAGATGCAGTGCACACCAGGCCCAAACTTAGTAGTCGGTCTTGTCAGTCCCAAAGCTCTCATTGTTTGCAGCTTTATCTCCTGGTCTCTCCTTGCCTTCGCTGCCTCTGCTACAGCCCCAGCCATGCCCAGGGTGGTACCATGGAAATGCACCCTGGAAGTGTCTCCCCACCAGCGCTCAGGCTGGTGTATCTGGAGCGAGGTGTCATGTAATCCACGAGCTAGCTGCAGCCTATCTCATTCCCCAGGTGGCGAGCCGATCTACGTAGCTTTAGAGACACGGTCGGCAAAATATGGCCCACTGCCTATTTTTGTAAATACAGTAAAATCTTGGATTGCGAGTAACTTGGTGTGCGAGTGCTGTGCAAGATGACCAAACATTTCTAATACATTTTAAGGTGGTGAACAAGCGATGTCTTGCAATATAAGTAGTTTGTTTCCCGAACTAATTATAGCTCGCACACCAAGGTACTACTGTACGTTTTTATTGGAACACAGCCATGTCCATTCACTTAGGTATTGGCGATGGCTGCTTTCTCAGTTACAACAGCAAAGTGGAATTGTTTGTTTGTTTTGTTTTTTGAGGGCAGTGTCACTGGCCCTCATATGTGCGACCCGAACCGGGGCCGCTGGCATCCCAAGCCAGCTCTTAACCACCGCGCCACTCAGCCAGCCCATCAAAGTGGAATTGCTATAACAGAGACCCATCTCTATTCTGCAAAGTTTGGGAAGGTGGTCTCTGACTCATGAGACACTCAGGCAGTTTCTCACCTCCTTTTGTATCTCTCATAAGTACCGCTTATACCGGGGGTGCCAAAAAAAATGTACACATTTTAAGAGATGTTATCCATGTGTTACTTTCCGAAGTTGAATTGAATTACAGTAGCAATGTGTAGTATGATGTTCGCTCAAAAGACGGCATTCATCAAATGAATGCTAGCCTCATTCACTGTATTACAATTTTAGTACAGTTTTTTCCTTTCTTAAAATGTGTATACCTTTTTTGGTGCCCCCGGTATTTATTTAGGGGTGGGCCTGCTTCTGCGTCCTCACAGCACCCCAGACAGTCCTTTGCCATCTAGGATTCTGGTACCCATCTCATCAGATAATGCTTCAGGCCTTTCCTCTTCAAAGTGGACGCTTCCCATATTGACTTTTTCCAGCCTTAGTCTTGAGTTTACCACCTTATTGAAAGTGGTGATTTGAACTCTGCTAGAACAATCCCCATGTTCACTCGGCTGTGAACTCTTTCAAGATAAAACCTATGTCTCATTTCCTTTTGTATCATGTTACCGACCCTGAGCGTTTAGCATGCTGCCTCATACATGGGCTACATCCAAGAAAGTACCTAAACGAAATAAAAAATAAAAAGGAAGGAAAGAAATTCACGCTGTTTATCCTCCTGTTCTTCTGAGTTTGTTGAAATCTATTGCTCATGTTAATAAAGAAAAAAAAAAACAAAAAAAAAACAAACGTGGCTACCATCTAGTCTTTATTTGTTGCTAAGTTTCTTTTTTCTTATGTTACCATTGACAATTTTAAATCAAAGACAGCACCTGGCTTCCCCCCCGCCCCTCCTGAAGACCCCTTACAGATTAAAAAAAAAAAAAGTTCCTTTTAATCACTCTTTCTAAGATACTCATCCCAATTATCTACTAACTAAGCTTTTCAAATGACAAGGCCACCAGTTGAAGTCCTGGGTCACTTCTATGATGAGAAACAGATACTTCTGGCTTCTTGTCCACATTTCTTTGCAGCAAATGCTGCTGGGCTCACCAAGGAAAAACCAGCTTGTTGGAACACCAGTTCCCTTGGTTTTGCGACACCCCAGAACCCAGCCGTGATTCCGACACCCCCTGTGTTTCTCTACAACTCATGCTCTCATTGAGTTCTCAGCATCTTCTGGCTTGAAGGCTTTGGACGAATAGTTTCCAGGCCCTCGGCAATTTGTCTTGTTCTTCTTTCCCTGCTGGATTTGTTTATCTGTTTCAGTTGCACTCCACCCCAGTCCACCACGAGCTGCAGAGTAGGAACTCGGGAGAATATCTGAAAGCCCCACCACTGCCACCACATGCTGTGTGAGGCTAGGCACTGGCTGTGGCTTGTCCCTCTACCTCAGGTACCAGAGGTGACTGACGCTGTGCATTAGATGTTCAGTTATCAAAGCGCAAGCAAGAG
The DNA here is from genome assembly GCA_033961575.1 of Aselliscus stoliczkanus. Taxonomy (NCBI): domain Eukaryota; kingdom Metazoa; phylum Chordata; class Mammalia; order Chiroptera; family Hipposideridae; genus Aselliscus; species Aselliscus stoliczkanus. Next base: position 26,273,603 of record CM066741.1, read on the forward strand.
GGGAGGGGAAAGTGGCATTGATGAATGGCAGCAGCAGCACAGTATTATTCAAATAACTCAGCGAGGACTCCATAGGCCCTGCACTGCCAAGCTACAGCAAAGAACCAATTTGCTACTGATGACTTCAGAAATGATTCTATTTATCAACAAAACCCTGAGAACGCCAGAGTGTGGATAGCAGCCTTAACCTAGAGACCTGGCTACGAGATGGTCCCAATATGTCTGCTATATCATCAGCAAGGTGAGTGGTTATTATGATAGAGAGCTGTAAAAGTCTCTTTCTAGATAGATAGATAGGCAGGTAGGAGAGTAGGAAAGTGGGTAGGTAAAGAGAAAGGGAGGGTCGGAGAGGGGAAGATGGGAAGATAGATGGATGGATGGATGGATGGATGGATGGATGGATGGATGACAGATAGATAGATGACAGATAGGTAGGTAGGTAGGTAGGTAGGTAGGTAGATAGATATTGACTTTTCTTTTTTTTTTAGTTCGGGTTTCATGTCCAGAAATGTCAAGAAAGGTAGCATTTAATTCTCAGTCTTACTTTGTAGACAACAAAATTGAAGGAACTATAACTTAAAGGGGCTTGTCCATGTTTGCGTCTACCAACAGAAATTGAGACAGAATTAAAACTCATACATAAAGCGTCCATTATTCTAGAACAGAGGTTCTCAATCAGGTGTGATTTTGCCCCTCAGGGGCATTTGGCATTTCCTGGAGACCTTTTTCGTTCATGACCAGCGGGCAAAGAAGTGGGTGCTACTGGCACCTAGTGGGTGGAGGCCAGGGATGTCACTGAACATTCCCCAACAGGCAGAACAGCCCCCACAACAAAGAATTACGCAGTCACAATGCCAGGAGTACTGAGGTTTAGAAACCCTTTACTAGAAATGCCATCAGTATACTATGTCTGTTTTTGTAAATCCGGCTTTACTGGAACACAGCCACGCCCTATCATTTATGCCCTGCTTGTGGCTGCTTTTGTGTTACGATGACAAAGGTGAGGGGTTGCGATGGAAACTGTGGGCCTACGGAAATCACTATCTGACCTTCTGTAGAACGGTTGCTGACCTCTGTTCTATAGCACAGGTCACTATGGGATGGAGATCAAAGGGCACCTCCCCGCTGCTGCCCAGAGCGTGCACTGTGCAACTCTCTGCCAGGCACTGGGGTGGAAATACAAACGTACGTCATTAAATTTACACTGGCCTTAGCTGAACCTAGAAAGCGATATATTCCTTTGTCAGCTGTGAGTGTGGAGAAGCAGGGACTGGTGCACCTACTTCCTCTTTCCTGCCTTCAGAATCTGAGTCTTTGTCTTCTTCTTCATCACCGTCATCTTCAAAATCCTCTGGGTGGGGAAAAAAAGGGGAAACGGGTGAGGCTTCTTCTTTGTGTTAGAATTGGATGTTCACCACACAAGCATTCGTATTTCTTCCTTGCACTCATCAGGGGCTCATTATTTGAAGTGCACGATATCCCCACACGTCCTAACGCCTGCGGGTATGGGAAATTGGGTGCCTACAGGCACAGGAGGGCCCTATATCGCAAAGTTTAAACTGCCGTCCCACATTGCATGCAAAATAAAATAACGAATAAAATGACACACGAATACCATTCTGGCGTCTCCCACCCACCTTAGGAGTATTTATGCAGCTAACATTGCCCAAGACAAGAGATCATATACATACAAGATTTGCTGTGACTTAGTCAGCACTTTGATTGACTCTCCAATATTGATATGAAGGAATTTATTTTAACCATAAGTCCACAGACGCATTGGTGCCATGGTGGCAAGTTGGTGTCTATGGGAAATTCGGTTCCATGGAAGAAGGATGGGCTCCGAAAGCCCTAGAATCTTTGTAGAACCATCTTGGAGATTGGGTGATCATACTTTTGGATATTGTAATATGACTAGCATGAGGTTTGATTGCAGAAGTTTTATTTCAATGTTACCCGTAGGGCACATTCATTCCAGAACCAGTCAGTAAGGCGCAGGGACTCATCATGGGATTGTGAATAGGTATTTTTTTTTAATTAGCTGAGATCACTGTTACAGGCATTCAAGAGCTACCAGGCAAAGTGGCTACAGTTAATAATTACAGACACAATAAGTGAGCTTGGTAATGATTCACTCGGCATATGAAAAACTTTTCATACCCAGTTCTAATTAGCTTATTGGATACTCATGGCTGACCCGTAAAATAACTGACTTTCCTTTCATCCGCATTCCTCTGAAAGATTGCCAAAAAAACGGGTTGTAAAGCTCATCGCTACCCCCGTGCTTTACCTTCAGGGAGAACACGCGGAGGCTCAGAGGGGCTGCTCCCGGGAACTGGGAAGACATAAGCACTGCTGGCTGTGACCAAGGGGAGGGGACATTTCGGGTAGCACTGCCTCAGGATCTGAAGCACAACGGAGACAACAGGCCCCAAGCTCTTGTCATCCAGGCACTTCTGAACAAAGAGAAGATGACGTCAGACGCTGGCATCTTGGCTGGGATGGTATTTCAGCTAATGCATTACACATAGGCTAAGCAGACAGTAGACAGCCTCTGTGAACACTGTCTAATTTGAATATGCTAATAGACATTCTCGGTATATAAGGTCTAATTTGAATATGCTAATGTAGAATTTTGTCTAATGGAGACTCTGCTTTGGCCCAGTGTATAATCTGAATGTTTACTTTTCTTTCACAGCTCATATGTCATTGCAATGAATTTTGACTGAAAATTGACTTAAAAGTTTTTCAAGAGATGTTCCTCCAAGGGGAAGGTGTTGTTCAGGATGGCTGGGGGATGCGAGTGAGTGTCTTCCTTTCGCTGTCCACACGCCATTGCAAATGACGGTTTAAGTTAGAGAATGAGTGACGAACTGGGGGAAGTCTTACTTTTCTCTTTCAGCGGCTATCCAGAGAATAAAATGGGAAATCTGAAGAAAAACTCAGTGAATCCCATGTACCTAAATTAAACAACGTGCCTCTTCTCAAGGCCTACAGTGCTGGTCCCTCTTGGCACCCACCGAAGGGAAAGGAAAATTGGGTTTGCAGATGTCACGTGTTGGTATTGATGGGACATGACAAGACCCTTCTTTTCAGACACCATGAAAAATGTGAGAACAAGTCTACAAAATTGAGAGAGAAAGTTGGGAGACATCCGGTTATGTGTTTGGCAAAAACAGGGGCCATTTTTTTCAGTCTCTCAGTAAGTGTTTTGTCTACTGACTTGGTACAGAAAGTTGACTAGCATGAGCCTCCTGTTTGATAGTCCTAAGGGGTTTCCAGCAAGCTCCGAGGACCACAAGTCACAGCGAAAGATCCAGAGGGTGCTGAGAACCTGCCATAGGGCAGAGCGACTGTTCCTGGTCAGGTCACACTAGGGTATCTTCAGACATTACAGGTGGCTCCACATGAAAGAACACGAAGAAAAATAAATAGAAATTCAGCCATGAATTCAGGTTACCCAAATGACTCTGAAATAGGACCAAAGTCAGGCCACTTTCAAAACAGCAATGTCTTAATACACTCACGAATGCTATCTCCTTGTCTGTGGGCTCAAATGGTACCAACCAGGTGCCCTGACCCAAGAGCAGGAAACACTCTTTGTGGAAAATGAATTAATTGAGGCGATTTCACCTCTGGGACCAGACAGATGATTTCAGGTGCTAAGTGAAAAATGTGCATATTTGGGAAAAGACAGAAGTAAGCAGGGTGGAGAATGAGAGGGGTGGTAGATGGTACATCAGAGGTAATGGGCTGAGCTTTCAGCCTCAGAAGGTAGAGAACTCATCTACAATCACCCATTTCTCCGAATCGATGACTATTCCCTACTGTTTCAGGGCATCCTTGTAGGGTTTTCCTTTTTAAAACCTTACATTCAAATTGTCATCTTTCTTCCCCCTTCCTCATACAAAGCTCCAACAAGATTCCTTGACATGACATAGCGCCCTCACTGCCTATGGACAATACGATGCTCTCAATGTTTAAGGGATGCTTAGAAGGTCTGTGCAAGAAGGTGTCACCCAGGAGACAAACAGGTGGGGTCACTGAGAGAGGGACACTGCAAGCAGTTGCCTCAGCCGGAAGGCAAAGGGCAATATGATGGCCAAAGGCTGTGGGAAGGACTCAAAAACAGTTGTTTCTGTCACTGTCATGCCCAGTCGGTTTGCAGTTCCATGACAAACACCGATAAAAAGAGTACAGGGCCGTGGTTTTCAGGGTGTGATCCCCAGGCCAGCAGCAACAGCGTCACTTAGGAACTAGTTAGAAATGCACATTCCCAGGCTCCATCCCACACCTACAGGATCAGAAACTCTGAGGATGGGGCACTGGCAGCCCTGCAGGTGACTGTGATGCCTGCTCAACATGGGCAACCGCTGGGGCAGAGGACAGGTGCACGGGCTTCTGTGCAAGACCCCTGCTTTCCAACCCTTTAAAACGTGGAAATCAGAGAGCTGTGTAAATGGTGAAGCCCGCCCTGGGCCATACATAGTAAGCTCTCCATACAGCTCTCTTGTCTTCCTCCTCCTCGCTCATTATCGCTGTCATCACCACCTCCTCCTCCTTCATTATCATTGCCATCCCCGCTGTCCTCCCCATCAACTGCAGCATCAGCAGCCACAGTCTAATTTGCAATCGCCGCTAAAATGACATCACTGGATGCAAGGTTTTCCCAAGTTGGCCCCCAGTGACGCACGAGCCTTGTCTTGCAGAAGAGGGGACCGATGGGCAGTAGGGACCCCAGCACGGCTGCAATGGCACCTGTGTTCACAGCCAGGTGCTGGGAGGCCCTTCAGCTAAGGAATCCAGGAAGGGCAGATGCTGCCTCCAGGCACATCCCCTGACGCTCCCAGCAGCAGCTGGAGGCTGAGCCCTTGTAAATTTGCTTAGTGGCGCAGCTGCGGTCTTCACTGACCCGCTGAGAAGCTGCTTCGAGACTCCAGCCCTTTTCATGCCCGGGCTTCCCTTGATATTTTGTCTCCCCTGTTCTGACCATCGATATGTACCTCTGGGATCACCATCTGCTTCCTTTACTGCCCTTTTAATTGTTTTCTTGATTTTTTTTCTTAACACCAAACAGAGAAACAGCCAATAATGCAGAGGGCAGAGGAGCTGGCGGAAACACTCAAGGCAAAATGGGGGGCCGGGGGGGAGGGACCTGTGAGCCATCAGCGATGCAGCGGGTGCTTCACTGGGAGAGATTAGAGATGAGGGACACACAAGTTTACAAAGTATGATGAATCCTGGAAAAATTCTAAGCACTTCCCCATCCAGAGGAACAGTATGTAACATGCAGCTGTTTCGTGACTGAGCAGTTCTGAAAGCTGCAATGATGGAGAGCAACCCAGAGGACAGCAGATAGAAAATTAGGTATTGGTTTGCAGCACAGTGTCATGTTATTGTTTAGAGGAGGGGGAGAGAAAAAACTAATTTTTAAAATGGGAAAAGTCCACACACGCCATGGTTAGAAACCAGCACTCTCACTGACTGCCTCGTTATCTCGGATATACTCAGGTAGAGAAGAATTGAACGGTGTCCAGAGAAAAGCAAAAAGAATGATGAAAGAAGACCAGAGGCTGACGAGTAATGGAGACAGCAAGGAACATAAGGCACATGACACCCGGCTGCCTTGACCCCAGGAGAAGGTGGGTGAGCAGATGGCGACATACTGGGGAGAAGGTTACAGCAACACCGAGGGTACAGGTAGCCTTGCATGGAGCCCTAACCAAACGAAGGGAATTAAGGGATGGCTATTTGGGTTGAAACGCAGGAACCCCTAAACACATGTACCACTGGGGTACACATAAGTAACAGCCCCGGGGGTCCCTGCACACCTCTGACCTAACCTTCATTGATTGCATAGAGCAATACGAAATGACCTTCCTCATGAAATTCTTTGATTCCTCAGGGTCTGACTCTCCCGCTAGGAGGTTTGTCCTCCCAGGATCTGGGATCTGGTCTCATACTCACCACGGGGTTCCGCAGGCTAATTATTCCAATAACCGTTCACGCGCATAAGCTAAGTGTGACGTGTCTCCATGAACTTACTGAGGCCGCACAACAACCAGATTTTATTACTTCCATTTATCTTTTAAAAGAAGAAACTTGAGGCCCCGAGCATGTCGGGCACTTTCAAAGTTTCAAAGCTGTAGGTGGTAGGGCTGGGATTTGAACCTACATTCTCTAGCTTTAGCGTCAACACTCTGAACCACTGTACCATGCAGCATGTACCCAATAAATGTGTACATAAATGAATCAGTGCACGAGTGTATCAGGATTTGAATTCCAAACATCTGCCCAGAGCAGGCAGCAAAAATTGTAGGGTGGTTTCATCTCTGTTCAGGGTGATTGACAGCCTTCAGGAATCCATTCAGGAATCCAGCCATCATCCAACACATGGGTGGTCCCAGGGCTGATGACCTACCTGTGTGGTGCTGAAGAGAGTCTCCATGCCCTGGGCTGCCAGGAAGGCCTCCCTGCCAGACCGGAGGGCAGCAATGTGCTTCAGGCAGAGCAGAAGTGCCCGGCGGATGGGCACGTAGGCATTGGCCGTGTCGTGGCTGTGCCAATCCTGGTGTAGCCTGAGCAAGCTGGTGACATAGCCTCTGTTCACCGCCCTGCGGCTGTTAGACTCTGAAACCAACAGGAAAAGGCGATATCAGTCGCAGGTTCTCTCGGGGGCACCTTGATGTCTCAGGGTACCTCCCACCAGACACCTCTTAATTATAAAGGGAATAATAATAACTTTCCAGTGGGAAAAAACTTTAATCGAGTCACCTTAATCGAGTGATCAAAGTCAGCATCACCAGATGTGGTGACGCACTGAGAAAGACACGTCATCGCTTTGATGGTATTCCTGCCCAAAATGCATCATCTGAATTTAACTGTCAGGAAAACCAGCCAACCCTAAATAAGGGACATGCTACAAAATATCTATACTTTTCAAAAACGTCAAGGTCATGAAAGGCAAAAAGAGAAAAACAGAATGAGGAGTTGAGCTAAAGGAGACTGAAAGACAGGATCCTTAAGAACAAGACATAATTATCATTTAGATCCTGGGACAGAAAGCACTGTTTTTTCTCTTGCTACAAACGGCCATTGGTAAAATTTGCATAAGGTCTGTAGATTAACTAATAGTATCATATTAATGTACATTAGGTTTGGATAAACTAGTTATATAAGAAAATATTATTTTTTAAGGAAATTCAGAGCTGGAGTACAGAAATGTCTGTCAGTAATTATGAAATAGTTCAGAAAAAATAATAGTGTGGGGGGGGGAGAAGGAGGGAGGAAGGGAGAGAGAGAGAGATTTCCACCCTCCCACTGATTTTCCAGAAATTTCTGTGGATGACGGATATTGTTATTGGGTTGGGCACACTGTAAGGTTTAGGTTGAAAAGAAGAAGACAGTGAGTGAGACATAATATCTGAAAGGCTGTCATGTGTAAGAGATACATTTGGTGGGCCGGCCGAGTGGCTCAGTTGGTTAAGAGCTCACTCAAGAGTGCAAGCTGAGGGCCGGCTGAGTGGCGCGGTGGTTTAGCACTGGCTTGGGAAGCCAGCGGCCCCGGTTCGGATCCCACATGTGAGGGCCAGTGACACTGCCCTCAAAAAAAAAAAAAAAAAAAAAAAAGAATGCGAGCTGAGCTCTGAGCAACAGCAGTTCGATGCCCAGCCCGAGCTGAGCTGCCGCTGAGCTGCCAACAGGTGGCAGGATGGCTCAACTAACAAAAAAAAAAAAGAGAGAGATACATGGGGTGTTTCTCCTAAAAAGGATGGGAACCAGTTCCCAGATAATCAAGGTTTTGACGCAGTCTGAGAAGGGAATTCTTCACAGCCAAGCTTATCCAATAAGAGGATGTGGTACTGAGCAACCAGTGGGAACGTTCAGGTAGAGGCTGGAAGTCCACCCAGCAGGAACTCTGCATGGGCTTTCTGACATCTGACGGACAGCTGTAAGAGTCTGCTTTTATGGTTCCCTTCACCTAACACCATGATGTCCCTTTGTTAGTTCAATGATCCTGCTTGGGAAGCCCGTGAGACACATTTTAACCGTTCACTGGGCCCAACTGATCTCACAGATTAATTGCACACAGAGATGCAGCCATGAAATACGTCTTTACTGTATTGTCACAAACACGACTGGCGATAGGTTACGGTAGAGGGGGAAGATACGGAGGCAAGGAGCCACGATACTTAACTGTTAGATATTTGAAAATTTGTGGGCAATGAATCTGTGAGATCAGTTGCGCCCGACAGAGGGTTAAGGGCTAAGTGATTTCCTGATTTTCCAGAGATATAGTTTAAATTCTCTTTGAAGAAACCCAGGGGGATGCACAGCCCAAGGTACCTCTTGCAGCAGTGAACATCTGCCCCTTTTCATGCTAAACTCATCAGGCTACAGGATTGGGGGTGAAAACTACCCGGTCAGGCCTACCCAGGAGATAGAAGCCTGCTCATCTCCACCCTGGGACACTCTAACCGCTGATTCTCAGGCACAAGTGCTCAAATCTTGCAGCTTTCCGTCTCACTACTGCATCTCTCCATTATCCAAACTGTTCACCCTGGTTTCTGAGACCATACATGCTTCTGGTTGCATGTGTTTGAGAGTGATCTCCTGAGCTGCAACTGGATAAGCACAAATTTCAGCTCAAAGTCAAATTTTTCCCTAAGACCATGTAAGTGCACATGAGCGAAAGAATAGTACACAAATTCAGTGCTTTGTGCCAGGAGGGTTTTCTCATAATATTAATGAAATTTCTTTTTTTTTTTCTGCTTGTTTGTCAAATTCTAAATTGTCAGGCTTGCCGGAACCCCAGTGAGATTTCTGACCCATTTCTGCAGTTGGTTTTACCTTTTTTTTTTTTTCTTTTTCTTTTTTTAACATTTCATTCAGCCATGACCCTGAACTGAAAGTGATGAGCTTTATTCACTCGGTGATGTGTTTGTGGAAGGTTTAAATCGCCTTCATCATCTCCTTTAATGAATTATTCTTTTGTATCGAAAATATTTCTCTTCTTGGCTGGTCCCAGCCACAAAGCACTTGAGTTCTTTACTGCCTAAATGAGGTTCCTGCCTATCCAATATCTGATGTTTAAAAGAAAATTGAGGATTAAGTAGGAGGTATGAAAGGAAAGAATCACCTGCTGAAAAGATGCCAGAGTGGCAAAAAAAAAAAAAAAAAAAGAACAGTGCACAGGGTCCCCATGGGCAGTGGGAGGTTAAGGGCTTATGTCTCTTATCTATTTAAGAGTAAGAGACTAATAATGCGCTATCCTGATGACCGTCATGCTTTTGGGATGGGGGAAGAGAATGGAAAAAAAAATCTTTAATTATCTGAGAGAAAAATCCCTTATCAAATTCCAATGATTTTATTCACAATTTTCTCTTAATCCTCAACAAGCAGTCCTGTTTACTAACATGGAAAGCAGCTACACCCCCATCGCCAGCCCCCTCCTTCCCCCCATCCCCCATCAGTTAATCTTCCCCTGAGAATGGCTCCGAGTGTTTTGCAAAAAGTCAATAGGTATCTAAAACCCCGACAAGAACAGATCCATCAGCCTAAGGAAGAGCAAATGTGGAGAAGAGTCAAAGAATGAAATGAGGGTCACTGAGATCAGCGACGCACAGGAGTTTTAGAAGATTTGAGAGAAAAACACCGCTTCTCCGCGGGAGCCCACATAGTGAGGGGAAAAGGTGGGGGTTCCGCTGCTTGGAGTGAGGTCAGGGGTTGGGGGCAGGGAAGGACAGGTCCCCCAATCCGCTTCAACACTGACCAGTTGCACTTTGGTTTGCTTATATAAATGGCTTCCTCCTAAGATTTTCTTTGGAAAAAAATTTCTGCTCTTTAATTAAAAAAAATTTAATTAAAAAAAAATTTCTAAGTAGATTGGTTTATCTTAAAGTCGCTGGAGGATGGGGGTGGGAGGGACAGAGAGGACTCCTGAGGGCCTTTCACGCCTTGCCCCAGCCTTCCCTACCCCATCCTATAGGTGCTGTGTGTGGGGGGGGCACATCTCCATCAGCCCCTCCCAGGCTGCCTCCTGCTGATGGACTTATCTGGCCGGTTTTGCTTTGCAAATCCATGAATTTAACCTTATTCTCCCCTCCAATTAGCCGCCTTATATTCTATTTCTACCACCTAGATTATATCCTCCCAGGGTCTTCTTTGTAGCTACTTTCTCAGTCTGAAATGTGACCTATGATATCCTTAGTTTTACCCCACACATGTCCTCACTAGGTTTCAATGTTTTTCTTTAGCGCAGACCCCACTGACGCTGCACGTTTTAACACTCAAGCTAAAAAAAATTAAAATTTATAAAAAAAGAAAGAGAGGGCCAGCTGAGTGGCTCAGTTGGTTAAGAGCTCGCTCAAGAGTGTGAGTTGAGCTCTGAGCAACAGCGGTTCGATGCCCAGCCCGAGCTGAGCTGCCGTTGAGCTGCCAACAGGTGGCAGGATGGCTCAGGAAGGAAGGAAGGAAGGAAGGAAGGAAGGAAGGAAGGAAGGAAGGAAGGGAGGAAGGGAGGAAACTGGAAGGGAATATGCCAGAATATCAATAGTACTTACGGAGAAAAAGGTATTGATGATCCTATTTGCTTTAGAGTTTTTAGATTTGATTTAGACTCTTTTTTTTGTGGCTTTTAGTTCCCACGTAGTCTACAGCGAACTCGGATTCACTGCAGAGGCAAAGTTGGGAGCCTGCCACCCCGAGCAAGGAGCTGGACACGTTAGCAGCCCCAGCTGGAGGAATGACACATGCAAGCTAGCGCAGCCTCTGAGCTGGCCTTTAGCAGACTCCTGCGCCTTGCTGGGCCTACTCCATGGGCAGACCCTACATCTGGCAGCTCCTGCCCAGGGGCCCTTGCACATGGCTCCGACCTCCACCGCCTTCTAACCAGGTTCCCTGAGCATGTCACCTCACAGCTCTACCACTCAGCCTTTATCTGAAAAATAAAACTAATAAGAGTCCCTTCCCTTATTAGAAAGCTCAATCTCTGGCACATCGTAAGCCGCCAGTACCTGTTGCCTAGAAAACTGTCATCACCATCATGATATGCATCATCTACAGAGAGTGCCCAAAAAGTATACACATTTAAGACAGGAAAAAACTGTATTAAAATTGTAATACTCAATATATACTGATAACCAAAGATGAATACAAGTCACGTGTGACTTCTGCAATGACAAGAGATGCTCAAAGTGGTTCCCATCAGCGTCCAGACACTTCTGATGACAGCAAGCTACTGCTTGGGCAACGGTGACTGAAGTGTCCACTTGTGTGCATGTTTCTGGCATCCCCCGGTATATATTATTCCAACTTCCCCCCTATTATTATGGACAACAAAACACCAGGTAATCAGGATATGAGCATATGCCTCTTGACAGCCTCCATCAAGAACAGGAGGGCCAGGGACACACAGCTGTTGATCTGAAGTTTGGCCCTCCCCCTTCCTAGCTATGTAACTTTGGTTAGGTTCCCTAGCTATTCTGAACTATATTTCCGCCATCTGCAAATATTAAAGCAAGATATTAAAAAAAGATAATGAAAGCATCAGACTGACTGGTCCATGATAAAGAATAAATGCATAGCATAACACCTGGCACAAAGTATGTGCTCAATAAATGGTAATCCCCTTGCCCAGAGAGTGACATCCAAACTGTACATTCCTTTCACCAGTGAGGGGACCCCAAGGGCTCCTGAGGGAAGCACTGGGCCAATCATCTTACATGATCATCTCATTTCCCTCCTGGACATGCTCTGAGATATGCCTTGCATTCCTGCTTTTACAAATGAAGACACAGAGGCTGAGAGAAGTTAAACTCGTAGAGCTCATACCTGGCATGTCTAGGATTCCAATGGCATCTGCACCTGCCTCCAAAGCTGATATCCCACATCGCTGTCCCCAAAGCTCTGGATGCTGGTTAGTACACTTTACATGTTTTTGCACCCAGACAAAGACCTTGAACTGTTACCACGGAATCAGCTTCTTGAGGGAGGTTCCTGACCAGCTAATGGGGATCCAGCGCGTGGGACACCCGAAGCCTCAGGGACTTGAGGGCAGTGACCTTCAGCCAGCTTTCACTCGGCTCAGCCCTTCTACCCAACCTGCCTCCATCTCTTCTGCTCCCTCCCAGACTTGTGGCAAGAGTTGATTTTTAATAGGAAACTCGAGAAGCTTTGAAGGCCCAATGAATGGCCTATGGTTCTTTGGGTCACTGGAGGGGATGTGTGGGAGGCTTCCAGACACCCAGACAGCGACTTCACAAGGCCAGCTCAGAAATCGGGCTCCACACCTGAGTGCAATACCATTCAGAAGCAGACCGAGACTCATTCGCACTCGTTGCCTCGCCCAGCAGCTGCTGGAGTGCCTTGCTCACATAAGAGGTCAGCGATACATGGACTGAAATACAACTGATCATTGGTCATAGAAATTATACTCGATTATTATTAGGTCAAAGAAGAATAATGATATGGAATTAGCTCGCAGTTATTTTGGTGGTAGTTGTAGAACAGCTGCATTTCAGGACACCTGGCTACCAAGTAAATTTTTGTGTCAAGCCAATCTTGTTTTCCCATTGACTGCCTTTATAAAATTAGAGACTTTTTTCTAAGCTCCAGGAATAGGGCTGAGAAGGCTGAGAGACCATCATTTGTAGCACTGTTTTAAATCTAGACTCGTCTACTCATTTCTGATTGTTTGTTTGTTTGTTTTTAAGAGGGCAGTGTCACTGGCCTCTCATGTGGGATCCGAACCAGGGCCGCTGGCATCCCAAGCCAGCTCTTAACCACTGCACCACTTGGCCGGCCCTCATCTACTCGTTTTTTAAATCACCAACTCCTTCTAATGCCTTGTAATCCCAAACCATAGGGGTTTCTCTACTCTTAGGCACCCATCATGAGTCTCTTCCACTCTTTCTCTAGTTCTTTCTCCAGTTCTCAGACTGTACTTACTCCAAGGAAGGGTGTTAGGTGGCAATGCTATGAGACAAGGGGCCACTCACGGTGACATACCCCAGACTCCAACCTTCCCAATTCGGTACTCTGCAGCCCATACGATGAATCCATCTCACCTTGTACTTTATCAGTCCTGAGACATATATTTTTTCACATTTTAGCATTTCCAAAATTAAGATGCTTCTTTACCAATGATGGCTTTTCGATTATAACTGGCAGTGTTTTTTTCACTCTTAGTGGCACATAAAAAATGGTGCATTTTATAGTCAATGACAGCTTAGATTTGAGGCAAGAGCATGAATTTTTCAAGACTGTTAGTTTGGAAATTCTCTAAAACGAGTTGGTTCCCAGCAAGAGGCAATCACTTAAGAGGTTTGCTTTCCATGTGCAAATATGCAGAGACACTGGTGCTGCAAGTCAGATCCTGCTATGGCTAGGCACACAGAAAATCACCAACTAAAACCATGCTCATATACCCAAAACCCAAGGCACCGTCACTAATTCAATCAACAAACACCTACTTAGCAACTACTATGTGCTAGTAATGCACCAGGTACTAGTGTAGGCACTGGAGATTCAGCAGGAAATGAGACAGACACCGTCTCTGCTGTTAGGTGGTATGCATCCCCCATCGAGAAGCTGGGGGCATGCAGATCCAAATAGGCACACACAGAAAGGAGGAACAAATAGGTAATTTCACATAGTGGTAAGTACTTCAGTGAAAATAAAATAGTGAGGCTACCATGACTACGTGGGGCAGCTTGGTTAGATTCGGTGGTCAGGGAAGACCCCTTGGGGAGGAGGCATTTGGGCTGAGACCTAAGTGATAGGAAGGAATTGGGATGTAGAGGTCTGGAGACAGAAAATTCTAGAAATCTCAAGAGCACAACAAGTGGAAAAGCCCAGTCTTGGTGAGTGCAAATAACAAAGAATGTGGAAGCCGAGACCGGTAATTAAACTAAGGACAGAGCAGCAGACACTGAAAAGGAAGGTAGGGGGCCGGCCCAGTGGCTCAGTTGGTTACAGCACGAGCTCTGAGCAACAGGGTCGCCGGTTCGATTCCCACATGGGCCAGTGAGCTGCACCTGAGCTGCCAACAGGTGGCAGGATGGCTCAGCTGGTGAGAGCATGTGCTCTTAACAACAAGGTTTCCGGTTCAACTCCCGCATGGGATGGTGGCTGCGCCCACCCGCAACTAAGATTGAACACGGCACCTTGAACTGAGTGGCTGCGAGGTGCTGACAGATGACCAGATGGCGACTGGACTTGGAGCTGAGCTAGCTGCGCCCTCCACAACTAAGACTGAAGGACAACAACTTGGCTGTTCCCCTTCCCCGATTCCCCAACACTGTTCCCTTCCCCCAATCCCCCAATGAAATCTTTAAAAAAAAAATGGAGGGTAGATATCCGAATGCATGACCCCATCCTGGGACGGGCATCAGAGTGTGTTATGCAAAACCAGGGGAATATGTACGTCAGGCTAAGAGGGTATGTTTTTGGTATGTCTGTAAGAAAGCCTTTACAAATGATCAACTTCGGCTGGACCCAAATTTTCCCAGGAGTTTTCCTCTCCATCCAGACTCTTGACAGGGAAAAATGCACTTGCTAAGCCCCAAGATAAGCCACGATCCCTGCTGGGTCCCTGGCGAAAACCGACCACCTGGTGCCCGTCGGCCGTTTCCTCTGTCACCTAATCAGGAGAGGCCACCTAATGAGGTGGAAAACCAGGATTTGCACCAGGAAGAAGACAGCCAGCCGGAGCCCTTGCCCCACTGCTTTGCTCTTTCACGTGATCTGTGAGACACCTGTCTGTGGGTGGTCTCACCTGCTTCGGGCCAGAGCACAGACAAGCCACATGGACCGCAAATAACACCTGCACGGTGCAAACGGCCTGCTGCATGGCGTCTCCAGAACTTGAGGTTAGCCTCTGTGCTCCTGGCCTGCTGCCCACGTCATCCAACAGCATAACGCTGTAAAACCACAGAGCCGTGAGCCTGCGCTGCCTCGTTTTGACTCCTCCCTCTCGTGCCCCTTGCAGTCCTCTGGCCTACCACCTGGACGGTGCCAGGAACAGACTCCTACGTGGCCCCTAGGCCCCCGGGGCTCGCTCATTGCTCAACACATCTTGAGGCTGTCATCCTCTACTCGAAATAGGTAATGGCTCCAGGAAAATCAGAAGCTCTGAGGGTGCCCCGAGGGATGTGGTGTTTTCTGGGCCTCACTGCATGGGAGGGAGGGAGGAGATAGTGGTGGCCATGCTGTGTGGCCCCTGGGATTGGGGAGGGATGCTCCGGAAGAGGCTGAGCAGGGTCGCAAACCCCCACTGCCACCAGAGCAGCTTCACCGACATCTGCTTACACGCAATGGCTCTGCAAAGGACTTCATTTAAAAATTAAAAATCGTCGTATTTCTTTGTTTGTAAAGAGGAAAAGACTTGAAAGCCTCTGCTCGTGAAACGAAGACATGGATTTCAGTCCCAATGGGCCCAGCACACATCACACTGTCTTGAGCAAGTCAACCCACTTCTGAGCCTCAATGTTTTCTCTGTAAAACAGTTTCCCTACTGTGTACTCTTCACATTTGGAGGTGACTATTCTTTCTTGGGGTAGGGGGCAGGGGGAGAAGGCAGTCTCATTCATTGTCGTGTGTTTAGCAGCATCCTAACCACCCCCATAGATGTAGCAGCCAAAAATATCCCCAGTCCTTGCTCACCAGGCCCTGTGCAGAGAATCACCACTATAGTCCAATAGTTACACATTTCCCTGTCTTGCGGGACTACAGTGAAGATTAAATGAGATAATACATGGAAAGGTGCTTTGTAAACTGCTATTATTAGAATGCCCGACGTACACCTTGACATAAACAAATAATTGCACAGCCAGCCCTGAATGTGGCGACAAAGCCACTGTTCCCCAGAGACGCCGGAGGTGTTTGTCTTTTTTGTCTCTTTAAATTTTTGCGATGCTTCCTCTTTGTCAGTCCATCGCCAGCCATTCATTATGCCAGGATGAAGTTCTGAAATCCAAAACATTCAGAGCTCAGCCATCCTGGGTGTTAACCCCTGGTCCCCTAGAATGAAGACAAAGTGCATGCGGGTCACCTCCACAGGCAGAGCCTACCCCCGCCCATTTATTTATGGAAAATGCTTCTAGAAGGAAGACAGACACTGAAAATAACTATGCATCATTCAAGGCACAGGGAGCACTGATGGATTGGCACTGCAAGAGGCTTTTATAGGGCCAATCCTTGAAACTCCCAGCATGTTCCGAATCGTGGAGATAACATAATGAGAGCTGGTCTTTATAGAGGCTTACTAAGATCTAGCACTAGACGTCCATCCCATGGCATCACCTTGTTTGTATCTTACTAATTATCCTTGGAACATACCCTTCTCCCTGCTGCAACTATAGCAGGGAGGCAACTACAGCACAGTGATAAGGCATATGCCCCATGCGGCCACGATTTGAGTCCCCGAAAGCCAGCATCGCGACCACTGTGCAAAAACGGTCTCAACTATGTTTTATCCTTGTGGAGAGTAACAGCTTTGAGCTTTAAGCAAACACACACCGCCTTCATACATGACCCTGAACCTCCCTGAACACATTTACGCTGTTGCCAAAGCAACGGCATGGCTCCAACCTACTGGCAGATTGGCAGGCCCGAGGGAAAGCCCTGTGGACAGAAGCAGGGAAATTCGTGCCAGAGAACAGGGTCACCTAATGAAAAGACAGCCTCCTGCTTGGGTGTAAAGAACAGGGATCGCTCACCATCTCATGACAATATTGTATGTGGCCAGGTTTTGCGTCAAACAGGAAACACTCAACACCACCGTCTGCAGCTCTGTTAGACCCTGTGTGGGAATCTCTGAATGCCCTGGCCATCGCGAGAAGTTGCTCGCCACCCTTTCCACCCCACCAACCATTACAATCCCCAAAGAAAGCTGACCCTCCTTGTCTAATTAGGCTCTGTTTAATTAGGCATCTTAGTGCAAGAGACTCAAAAGTTATTTTGGCTCAAGGATGCATGCAACATTTCGGATCTTCACCTCACTAGCTCTTCTTGGGACCACCCCATAGCAAGAGTGAGCACACTTTCAAAACACCTAGAGGATACATCTGCCCCCTTGAAATTGCAATCTCAGACAACAGACTGAGCTGTGAAAGCACCCCATGAGAATATTTAATTAAGAGGTTTTCAAACTTGATTTCTTTGAGCCCTAAGGACCTTCCGTGAAAGTGACTTGGGGTCAATTAAGAGTGAGGAGGGCCAACCGAGTGGCGCGGTGGTTAAGCGCTGGCTTGGGAAGCCAGCGGCCCCGGTTCGGGTCCCACATGTGTGGGCCAGTGACACTGCCCTCAAAAAAAAAAAAAAAAAAAAAGAGTAAGGGAGAAGGGGAGGCGGCAAGGGGAAGACAGGCTATCAGTCACTGGGGGTGCCCACTTCTCCGATTTTATCTGCTTTGATGCGTCACTTCCTCCTAAGACTAAAAAAAGAAAATTCTTGTAATCAAGATTTCTCAAAACGACTCATCTTGTGTAGCCCTCTCACTTTTGGAAAACGAAACTGAAGTGCAGTGCAATGCCAAAGAACTAACTTAAGGTCCCACAATCCGCCAACAGGTGTCCTGGTTCCAAGTGGATGGCAGGAATCGTCTTTGATTAAATATGAAAATTTTTCTGCTTCGGATACGGTCACCCCTGAGTCCACACTTTAATTGTCCACTTGCCATGTGTGGGACTTTGGGACAATCAGTTCCCTCCCCTCACTCTACCTGCCTCGTGTGGAAAATGGGACTGTAAAGTGCCTGCCAGGAACTGGTGCTTTATAAGTAATAGTCAGGGTCAATTATTCACCAAAGGTACTGGAATCAACAGTAATTCTCTCCCCAGTTCCTTGAGGGCTCACAGTCAGCAGTTCAGGAAACACATTATCACATGGGATGGGGGTGGACTGTGGGAAGGCAGACAGGCATGTTCCTCAACTGCTGTGTTTGACCTTGGCAGTGAAGGGGAAGGGGACGCTGAGACGCAGCCCTCACAAAAGCTGCTGGGGAAGCCCCGTGCCCTCTAAGTCCTGCTCGATTATGCTAACATCACCAGGAATGCAACAAATTCCAGAGGTTCTTCCAGACACCAGGCTCCGCTCCCCGCTGCCTCCTCTCCAACTCCCTTAAATAATGGCTGAGCAAATGCCTCCGAGACCATCTTCAGCTAATTTCCTTCAAGACATGCACGCTGCTAACGCTGGGAAGCACAGATAGTGTAGAATAGCAAATATGGCCAAAATTAGATTAAAATAACCTCCTGATAAACAAATTACTCACTGAAAATAAATATTGGACTAGCGTGGCCAAGATAACTGAAAGAACATCGCCACCACATGGCGGGAAGAGGGATGACATGGATGCTGCCCAGTTTCTGACAGCTCACCCAACTAAGGGGTCTGACAAAGGGGGTGGGAGGGTACCTTTTAGCTCACACTTTAAAAACAAAATACATTTTATGTACTCATAAAACACACACAAAAAAATATTTGGCAGAGGGGCCTGAACTTTGAGCCAAGAAAAAACCAAAGAACAACGACGCACCAAGTTGAGCGTGGCATGACATGACACGCGCCAGCGACCCTCCCCTCCCCTGTCCCCCTCCTCTCCTTCACCCCATCATTCATCAGCTTCATCTGACGCTGAGCCTCGCAGCAGAGGCTCAGGCCCTGGCACAGCGATCGGGTGTGTGGGGCGCCTCTCTCGGCTTCCACTCAGACGTGTATATGGGGTTGGCCACGGAATGCTCTTTTCTAAACAACTCCTGACAGATGCTCCCACCCCAAAAATCCTTCTAACACTTAGAAAGTATTTCTTTAGCTTCCTTTCAACTTTGGGTCGTATCTTCTTTAGGCTGGCGGGTAAACGCTGCCGTGCCCCAGCTGGGTGCATTATGTAAGCTTTCCAAAATTTCTACACCTATAAAGTGCGGATTCTGATACTGCTCGACAGGCTGAATGTACCGTGTTTCTCTGAAAATAAGACCTAACCGGAAAATAAGCCCTACCATGATTTTCAGGCTCATAATATAAGTCCTACCCTAAACATAAGCCCCAGTTAAGATCATCAACCAGACATAACTATTTGAATAAATGTAGATTTTTGTACATGAATAAACGAATAAAATGCATCTTTTGGAGAAAAAATTAATATAAGACCCGGTCTTATTTTCGGGGAAACATGGTATATACAGCAAATGGCACAGGAAGAACTCAACAGACAGGCTGTGGGTCATCATTTCAACTCCACAGTGGGACGGGTGTCGCTTGCTATTCTGCACTGATACGAAGCCGATCACAGCATTCCATCCCAGGGTGACAAATGCAAAAAGAAATCTATCAATATGATTGGGGGCAGATTTTTGGCTCATCACAGAAACAGATGGTGTGCATCTCCAGAAATTGTGGTGGAAGGAAAGTCATTGGGTCTATAACGACACCATAATTTGATTCTTTCCAGGGACAGGAGTTGGGCTGGCTTCTTGGCTGGGGCAGATTGACAGCAAATGTACGGGGCATTTAAGTCAGAAAGATGGACTCCTTCCTTCATCAACTGGCACAGCCCAATGCGACATGTGGGGGCTACGGGAGGGATCCCAGGTTTGGGGAGCTATCCCAGTTGGAAAAATACATACACAAAAATGAATACATACATACACTTAGGCAAAAACCCAGGAACCCCTAATTCCAGTATGGTTAATTCTCAGAAGTATAAATACGGGGTTCTGTGATGAGGCTTGACAGGGAGCTTAATGCTGAGCAAAGGTGGGGGGTTGGGGGGTGTTCAGAGAAAACCCCTTGACAGAGATATTTGTACTGAGACCTGAAGAAGGAACCAGTGTTAGCTGCACAGGAAACCTTTAGAGATCTGAGTGGGTTCTTCCCTTTTCCTGATCTTCAGTTTCCTCATGCGAAAATAAAGAGAGGATGGATAGATAAGATCAACAGTTTTCCGGGATATAGACAACAATATTGTATTCTAATCATCAAACTTGCCAAAAGACGAAATCTTCATTTTGCCAACCGCTGAGAAGGAATGATAATTACATGGTGTGACAGAGGTGCTAATTATAGCTCCAATAGCAATCATATCACAATATATAATTGCATCAAATCAACACGTGTTAAATTTACACAGTGTTGTATGTCAAATATATTTTCATTAAAGAAAAAAAAAAGATCAATAGCTATCTGGGTTCTCATGAGCCCTATATTTTTGTGACTGTCTGAGGTTACCTTGGAAGAGAATCAATGGAAGGTGGACAGCTAATTAAAAAAAAAAAAAAAAGTTTGAGTACCTCTGCCCTAAGCAGCCTCGAAGGTCTTTTCGAGCTGCAATGGCCTGACTCCGTGGCCCTCATCTGGAAACCAAAGGGGAAACAAGCCGTGCGGGCAGAACCCTGGGGCGCCATGCTCCTGGAGGCATGTCAGAGCCCCCGGAATCAGGAGGGCAGACTCCAGGCCTCGTGGAAACACAGCCTGTATACGCGAGTCCTGTGAAAGCTGCCCTGACCCACTGCTGTTTGTGTATAAAATCACAGCGCCAACCTAAAGCATCGATGGCCATTCTGAGAACGCCTTAGAGCTCCCAGAAGTCTCAGGAGGGGGCATTTCAAAAATGGCCCCTTCTTTGACATTTTGGGGTTGAACAACTCTGGCCCCCAGGTTCTCCCATCACTGCACCGCTGCTTGCCTGGCCACAGGAGCCAACCATGGAGAGTATGGCTGGGGGCATCTGCACACATTCAGGCTCTAGGCTGTCCCTTCCTATACTCCTGTAGCACCAGGCTGGCAGCTATCCCCAGGAGCCAGACAGACAGCACTAACTACAAAGATCAATGGGAAGTCTCTTCCTGCCAAGCTTCCCATTAGCTCGCCCGTGTCTCTCCCCTTCTTTCTTCTCTGCCTCCCTTCCTGTGCTAACTTACTGTCTTATGCCTAACACTCTCCCCTTGCCTCAAACTTCCAGACTCCTTTCAATGCTAATTCTTACGGAGAATAGTCTGACATAAACCGAGTATCCTCTTACTAAGATTTACAGCCTGAACCAGGAGGTGTTTCCTTGTTGCAAAAATGTGACCTTTAGATCTGGGCAGCAAGGTTCACACCGAACTACTATTTGAAGACGCATTTTTGGAGCCCAAGCAAATCAGGCATAATCTCATTGTCTCGTCCTTATTCCAGGGATGCAAGTTTTTTCAAAGCTGCATTTATACCTAATGTTCATGGAAGGAAGGGGTGTTAGGGAATGAAAAGGGGGAGGTGGAGGGGACCATGATAAAAAGAAGAGGATGAGGAAAAAAGGGAAAATAAAGAAGTAGAGGTATGAAAGTAGAGAGATAGAAATATGAAAGAGAGAGAAAAACAGAGTGGTGGCAGACAGCAAGAGGCAAAGGGACAAAGGATGATACGTTGTTTTGATTTGTTCAAGAACAGAACTGCTTGCAATGGAAGAAGCATTATTTCTTAATCAGAGCTTTACTTTGGGTGATAAAAAGCCAAATGGTTTTGCATGGGGTAAAGTGTAAAAGAGCAAAACTTTCAATATGGGAAAACTGAAGTAGGATGTGAGCGTGAGTGAGCGAGAGAAGGAGCATACAGTGAAAGGGATGGGGTTTGGGTGCATGCAAAGAAGGACCCCTGGCTGAGCGGTGGTATTTGTTTGTTTGGTTGGTTGGTTGGTTGGCTTTTCAGCTGAGCCATCCTGCCCCCTGTTGGCAGCTCAGCGGCAGCTCAGCTCGGGCTGGGCATTGAACTGCTGTTACTCAGAACTCAGCTCACACTCTTGAGCGAGCTCTTAACCAACTGAGCCACTCGGCCGGCCCTTGAGTGATGGTTTTTAATTGTCCAGATCCCACGTTGCTGAGACAATTGGAAAAGAGGCCTAGGACCGCCACTCTTATTGGGCCTGCCATTGCTTAGGAAGGGAAAGAGGTGAGAGACAGGTGTCTTTGGGTTCGTTTCCCTCTTGCTGCCATCCTATAGTGACTTCTCATACAGTAGCTACTTGATAGAAGAGAGAGCTGAGGCAAAAATAACAAAACCTGGGGGCTCTTCCCCTTTCTTTTTTATCACAGTGGGTGGGCTCCAAGGCCCTCAGACCTCCCCAGGCCTGTTTTTCCCCTTACTGGTAGAGATTGCCTCCAGCTACCAACTAACTGACCCCTGTTAACCTCCTTTTCCCAAACCCAGCCATGTTCATTGTCACAGGAACACTGACTGTCCCCAAGGTTGTAGACATGTCCTTCTTTTCATGTGGCTTGGGGAATGTCCTCCTTTGGTGATGCAATTACAGGGATCAGCTCCAATGGCCAATGTTTAGGTTGACAAGCAAGCATCAGGGCCATATACTCACCACCTACAAGGACCGCACCTTTAGGAGCTAACGGTTCACAGAAAGAGGCCCAGATACCAGGGTCAGATGGTGAGGTTTTGGATTTTAGACAGAAAGTGACTTCCTACATTTAGGTTCAGCTGACATGAAGTCACCGGGGATCCAAACTGACATTCTATGTGAGGGCTTCACTCTGCATGAAGACATGAAGACAACAGAAAGCACCTAGGGAGCCCCCTGGCGCTCACCTCGCCTGCGGCACCCCCAGACAAGGTGGAGTGGCGCTATGCATACCCAGCCCTCCATGCTATGAAATGCTATGGTGTGGATGGTACCGGGAGGAATCCATCCTGCATTTTGCTATGTAAACACAGCCCTCTCCCCTGCTGGGCTCAAACATGGTCTCAGAATCCTCCTACCCACATGGGTGCTGTCCTTGGATGAAAGGCGCCTGTCCTCCTGTTCTAAGCTCCTCAGGTTCGCTAGAACCCACTCCCCTCCCAAGTAACCTTTACGTGTTCACAAGGACTCTGCCATCAGCATTCTTCCCTCTTGTGAGCCTAGAGGAATGACATGAATGCTGAGTTACTGAAGGTCAATTATGCAAGGAGGGCATTTATTTCTAAGAAGACATTTGGAAACTTGACTGGGCATCAGCTCATGGGTGTAGTCCCACACATCAGTGATTTAACAGAAGGCCATGGTGACCTCCCAGGGGACGTATGTCAGTAGCTAGGGACTATTGTATTCATTACAGCTGGCATCTGGTGAGTCAAGGCCAGGGACCCTGAAAGGCATAGCACAAACCTCAACAACTAAGAATTATCCAAAATGCAATAGTTTCAAGACTGAGAAACCCTGATGCCCATTAAGGCTGAGTATTTAGGGGTAGAAAGAATGGCAGAGAAGCTCTCATGCAACTGTCTCGTGTTGTAAAGAACCTAAGACCCAGACAAAAGTTTGTACGGACAGCTCAGCAGAACTAGCAAATAACCCTATCCATCCCTCTAATGGGACAATAGTACCTGTGTTAAATGCACATAACCCACTCCTATTATATGTGTAACTCTAATAGTCTATTAGAGTTAAATAGAGATTAGAGCTACAAATGGTAAGGCCACTGGCTCTATGCATGGGTTCTCGGATTCAGGTAGGAGGCGGGTAAAGCTGGCATTTTTATACATTCCTTCATTTAAAAGCTTAGTCCCCAGATATTTATCTTGGGCATCTTATGGTGCTGATGCAAGTAGCAGAGCTATCAGCACCAACGACTCTTGCCCACAAAAGTCTGAGTGGGCTAGGGGGGATGGATGAGAGCAATTTCAGTGCAGCGTGATGGAGGCTGAGATGGAAGGGCCTGCGGTAGCCGGGGAGAGTGTTTTCAGAGGAAATGACATCCGAGCTGAAGAGGAGGAGTTTAGAAAAGCTAAGCGCTGAACCCCTAGCACCGCATAGACTCAGTTTGCAAAGCGTGGCCCATGTGTTGAAAACCTGGCAGAATTACCCCTATTTGCACCAGCTGTGGGTTTCTCCTGAGCCCGTGCATCACAGTTCAGGTGGGAATAGTTCATAATGGCATGTGACTGACTGCTTTCACATTTTTACAAATGGGAGATCCATCGTAAATCAGGACGGCTCCTACGCTTATGGACTGAGAAGGGAAAGGGAGGCGGAGGAGGGGTAGGGGTGTGTGTGTGTGTGTGTGTGTGTGTGTGTGTGTGTGTGTGTGTGTGTCCGCCTTTCTCAGTCCTCAAGGCTCTCTTCCCATGAAACATCACAACCTCTGCTGCCAAGCCCCGGCTGGTGGCTACAGGAGAAATTTACTTTCAAAGGCACAGCATTCAAGGGCTAGTGTCCCCAGCCATTCTCTGCACCTTTGTGTCCTGCAGTCCAAAAATTCCCTCACCTTGCTGCATCCAACACCTGGAGCTGTCATCGGGAGCGACAAAGTGAGCAGGTTACAATGAGAGCCGAGACGCAGACCTGAGGCAAGCCCGGTCTCAGGAATGAATCTCTCTCTCTCCCATGGCCCTCAGGTGACACTTTTACATCCCCCTCTTGTCTCAAGGGCTTAATTCTGCCCTCTTGACTTGCCCAACCTGCTCTAAGCACCTTCTCTCTACCTGCCGATCAGAAAGCTGTGGAAAGACTTGTGTATTGGATCAAGCTCCCATAAACCAAAGGAACTCGCTTCCTTTTTTTTCTTTTCTTCTTTTTTCTTCAGTCAACAAAAGGAAGCCCTATGTGATATGGGTTTTGCCGTGTGCTCCGAGTTGACAGAGATGTATGGCTGGGGGGGGGGGGGAGAAGGTGTTTTTGTTTTTATTTATTTATTTATAAGTTTTATTAAAGTTCACCTCTTACCCACAGGCCTCGGGCCTCCTACAGAGAAACAAATATCACCATTGAAGCAGCTGGTTTCCAAGCTGCCAAATTAAAATAGATGAAGAGTAAGGAAGGGGGGTGGGAAATGAACACATTAAGCTATGACTTCTTCACTCCCAAGTGCATGATGCCTCCTGTTATATTGCACACATGAAATTGACTCCCAGTGTAATTAGATGTGGGCTACTAGGCAAGGAAAAAAAATCCTCAAATTATTCAGACCCCCCCAGAGGTATCTTTTGCAATTACTCAAGTAACTGAGAAAAGAGACAACTTTTTAATATGAATTTGTTATCGGCATCTACACTGTCCAAGCAATTCCCAACACCCCACCTGCCCAAGGAAATAGAGGCACAGGCAGAGGTGCGGACCAAACAGAAGAACCCTGCTTCCCAGCCACTGTCACAACCTTTTCTTCTCTAAGCCAATCCCAGGGGAACCTGGCGTGTGTGTCAACAGTCCTTACGGGCTGCTGGTCCTGTTAGAAGGAGGCAGAAAGTTCTTCACGTCTGCAATCAATATAGCACTCCCTTTAGAGTCAATTGTCTTAAAGGCAGTATGTACACGCACAGCCACGCCAGGAGATCTTAACTCTCTCTTTGCAGCTCGGTGCTTGGAAAAGCTGTACCATTCTCCATCTCATCCCCCAAAGAGCCCAGAATAGCTCTGCTGCCCTCCAGGGTGGAAATGAGCCATGGAGACAGAAAAGCATCCCTCACTGAACTCAGGGGGGAAAGAAAGAGCCACTTTTCAGAAGAGGTGCTTACTGGATTTCAGCAGTGCTGACAGAACCTCCGTGGCGGCCCTGGGGAAAGAGAAAGAAAAGTGAAAAGTCAACGTGCAATGGTCTTTTTGTCAGCCCATGGATCCCACAGCCCACGTGCTTGTGGCTGCCACCTCACGGCCCCATTATTAACTAGACAGCAGGCTTTCTATTCATTCTCCCACTGGCCATTTGAGAGGTGTAAATGCAGGACTCGCACTGAGTAAAGGGTCCGTCTTGCAAATGGGTCCCAGGAATCCCCTGGGATTCTTCCCTCCCTCTCTTGCCTCCCACCTTTCACCAACTTCTCTACACTGAGCTATTTCTTTTTCTGCTGCTCATGCCAGCCGGGGTTCTTGATTTATCCCTGGAAACCCCCGGCGACTCTCGTGGAGCGCGTGTGTGCGCGCTTGCACGTGCGTGTGTAAGTCCACCTTTCTCAGTCCTCACGGCTCTCTTCCCATGAAACATCACCGCCTCCATGGCCAAGCCCAGGCGGGCAGTAGAGGGAGGGGTGGGACGTGGAGGCTGAGAGAGGGCAGCAGGGCCCTGCAAACTTCCTGCCACGCTCCTGCCCTTGGGGACACACTGAGAAACATTCACAGCCTGGAAAGCGGGGCTGCGTCCTCAGGGTGGAAAATGGTTAGGTTGCGTTTTTCCTTACAAATTATTTTCTTCCAAGGAGGACATTCACAGCTTTTGCAAGAAGGACAGGCACATAGAATGAAAATGCCTTTGACCCATATCAGTGATGGGCTCCTTCATTTATCCTCCCCAGCCATGTTTTCCTACAATCATCTTTTGGCATCTTCAACCCCATTCTTGGGCAACAGTGGACTCACGGAAGGACGTGTTGAAGGGGTTGCTGGGAATCCAAGCCAGTGTGGAAAAGCTAAGAGCCACACTGCTTAGGGCAGATTCTTAAGCTTGGGCTGGAGCAAAAGGAAAATCAGTCATTTGCGGAAAAGCAGACTGGAAAAATTAAGTTCATGGAAGGGGGCTAACAGAGGAACAGGAACCACAGATGCATGAAAAGAATGAACAGGGATGTTCTAAGCAATGTTCCTCGCCCCATCCTAAATCACAGGCCACATCTGTAAGGGCAACCGTGCATCTCTGATGTGGGTTCTCATTAGTTATCCACCAGATAAGAGTTTTCTGATGGACAGGGAGCAGGCAGTCCCCTTAGGAGGATCTGAGGGGACACAATCCTACAACCAAGAGCAGCAAGGAGGAAGAAAAGGGAGATGGTGAGTTGAAGGGAAGTTTGAGCCATACTACACAAACATGGATCTCCCAAGGGCAGCTTTGGATTTCCTGGGAACGAAACAAATGCAGACCCTCAAGCCCACCTCTGGCCTGGACTCAGAGCCTTTACTGTAACAGATGAGCCATATGCACATTAATGTTTGAGACTAACTGGCTTAGGGGACAGCATCGACATGACTTGCTTACTCTTTGATGTTATAGGAAGATTCAAGGTGACTCCCAGACCTCAAGCCTCCAGAAAGTACCTAAGAGCATGGCAATGTCATAAACAGATATGAAAGCAATCAGCGGGAATACGTGGAGGAAACACACGGTAAGTGTCACATTAGTCACAGAGGGGCAGCTGATACCTGAGTGACCAGACAAGATTTATTCCTTTCCAGTCTCCAAACAGGGGATCATCCTATAACGTAGCATAGGAAACCTTTAGAGCAATGACGGATAGAAGGTTTGAAGCCATACCCAGTATTCTAAGAGTTCAGATTCAGTTCTGTGAGTAATAAGAATTTTCTGATCTTGGGGGCGGGAGGGGGAGGTTTGTTGGCAAGGATGGAAAAGTGAGACGAAGCTTGTAAGTGAAGAATTAACAAGGCTGGATGACAGGCTAGTATTTATGGAGGACAGAGGAAAGAAAAGAGTCAGTGATGGCCTGCACTTCTGAGCCACGGTAAAGGAGAGCCCTTGGAAGCCACTAGCAGACGAAGGAGGAAAACTCAGGCGTTTAGAGAAGATAATGATTTTGACGTGGGGTGTGCTGAGCTCAAGATGATGGGGATAAAGCTACAAGGAACCGTTCAGAATGCGACTGGAAGTGTGGACAAGAATCCTGGAGAGCACTGGATTGTTGGGGAGATAGATTGTTGGGGAGATAGACTCAGCAGTCAGTACAATGGCTACAAGAGCTGTAGCCCTGGGAACAGGTTGGGGGGAATTCTGTCAAGAGTGGAACAGAGGGCCGGCCCAGGGAAACCCCTGAGGGACTCAGAGAATACGCAGGTCGGGAAATAGGGGGAGAGCTGCGTGGAGGAAGACGGGGTTCGGTTTTGAAACTGAAAGCTGGTAGGTTTTCCAAGCACAGCGTTTTTCAGACTGCAGGTTGTGAGCCAACAGTGGGTTGTAAACTACATTTAATAGGTATTGACTATCTTTGTTAATAGAATATATTGGAATGGAAGAGAGTACATTGGAGTCACCTCATGTAGCCAAGATTAGCGGCGATCTGAGCCCGTTTATTTTCATGCACCTACATACATACGTGTGCCTACTGGGAATATGATGTAAATGTTTTCCTTAAAAGAAAAAAGATAAAAAAGCTTGTAAAGATGCTGTTTAAAGTGCAGTGTCCATATAAGATCTGAACAAGAACAAACATCTGGAAACAACGAATGAACTAATAAGCACAAATAGAAGCCGTTTGATCTCCCACATGGTACTGGGATCCAGGCACCGGGCCAGTCACGTGAATGTCACCAGGAGGCCCTTTATTTTGGGTCTGTTTGATGGATAAGTGTCTGGAGTTCGGGTTCACTGTCTGAGCATTGCTCCCTGCCTCTCTCCTGCTCCCCTCCCCTGGACCCGTGTAACACGGAGAATACAAACCCCATCAGAACTTGGGCAATGACTTTGTCAACCAGTGGCTAACCCAACAAAAAGCAAAAAATTGAGCAGCTAAAATTCAAAAGAGTTAGTAAATATTAACTTGCTTCTACTCCAAGAAACCAAACCCACAAGGCACTGAAGGACTGAACTGGGGTCCCAGTGTTAGTGCCTCTGGGGTGCTACACTGCCCCCCGCTGGACATGGACATCTAGCACCCGCTGATTCTACAGAAGAGGACTTCCTGAGAGGGCACGACTGTCCTCAAATGCCAACCTGTACCATCATCCTGCACCGTTTGGGTTTCCCAGTGGGGTGTCCATGTGGCACTGAAAGTAGAAATGCTAAAATGTCCTCCTCCATGGACGTTCCCTGAGTTTACACCACTGAACGGGTCATCTAATAAATCTTAGCCAAACATCCTGCTCCAACAAAACCACCACAACACCCAAAGACCAGGTGGAACGGTCTCCGCCCCACCCAATATTTTAACGTGATGGGGTAACTCAGTCATGACCTAGAAGTCAAGGTCACTTCCATGTTCCTCCTCCTGGGTGAACGCCAAGCTTAAACCATTGGCTAATTCATAAGTATTCTCTTGTCAAGAATTTAGCAAAAAGTGACAGACTTGCAACAATTCACTTTACTTATTTAGGTAGAAATAAATCTTAAGAGCCCTTAGAATAGTCTTTAGGGGGGAGTCTATTTGGGGGAGCCCCTACGAATGACATGCACTGTGCTAAGTATCCTACCGACACGATTATCATCATATTTAATGCTCACAGGAATACTGGAGGGTGAGATTATTCCTGTTTTATGAATTACAGCAATGAAGTTCACACAAGATGCATAGCTCACCCAAGTTCCAGCAGCTAGCAAGAGGCAGCGTTGAGATACAAGTCCATGTCCATCTGGCTCTAGATCCAGTGCTCTTAAACTCTCCTCTCTAGTTTTAACATAGTTTTAGAAGGAATCTAAAGTATCTCGGTGCAAATAAGGATTGCACAGTTCAAGAGGTTCAATGACAGGATTAACATGTCACACAGCCAATGGAACAAGCAGTCACTCCAGCTTGAGCCCAATGCTTGACTCAGGATTCTATGTGGAGCAGTTTAGCTGAAGTTTGAGTGGGCTTAAATGTTCAGAGGTAGGCATGGAGACAAGGACAGAGAACCCAATTGGCAGCAAGCTATTGAGTCTTTAGATGCCAGGGCCGAGTGGCTGAATTAGGAATGAGAAAGCTCGGCTTTGAGACTTGGAGAGGCCGCTTTTGTGGTCTTGGGTTCTGGGTTTACCTTACAGATGAGGAAATCTCATCTATAAAGTGGATACAATAAGATCTAACTGATAGGATGGTGTGAAGAGGGAAATCAAGCCAAAATTAAGCTACACTACATTCCATTAAATTCAATGTCTCCCACAGAGCCTGAAACATAACACTCACTTACATGGCTTCATTGGTAGAACCAGTAGCAAGTCAGGGAGTGCGGCTCATCTCTTTATACCTGTTGGCAGGTGCTGAGCCTAAAGGATTGTCATTTGCCAGTCAGGAGAGGTCCCTGAGAAAAACGAGCTCCTATCCCCAGTCCACGGAGAAACAAATCACCAAACTCTCTCTTAGAAGCCAGACACAGTGGTTGCCGTCTGTATTAGTTATCTCTCTGTGTGTAATAAATGACCACAAACCTAGCAGCTTACAACAGCAGGCATTCATTATCTCACAGTTTCTCTGGGGCAAGAATCTCATGCGTTAGCTAGACCCTCTGCTTAGGGTGGCCCCAGGCTGCAGTCACGGTGACACCCAGAGCTAAGCCTTGGTCTGAAGGCTCGGCTAGGGAAGAATCTGCTTCCCAGCTCAAACGCAGGATGTTGGCAGACTCCATTCCCTTGCAGCAGCCAGGTTGAGGATCCTGGCTTCCTGCTGTCTGTCAGCTAAAGGCCACTCCCAGCTCCTAGAGGCTACTTGCAGTTCCTAGAGGCCACTCATTGTCCTTTGCCATGTGAGCTGCCCCAACAGGACTGCTGACTTCATCAACAAAGAGAGTTCCTATAGTGAGTATGGGGACAAGACAAAGGCTTATATGACATAACATGCTCTCACTTTTGCCATATTGGTTAGAAGTCCCAGCTCTCACCCATGCTCAAAGGGCGGCGACTACGCAGGGACACAAACATCAAGAGATGGGGATCATGGAGAGCCACCCTAGACTCTGTACACCACCCAAGCTCCTTGCTATCGTTAGTACTCAGATACCAGGATCCTAATATTCTCCACATGACCCTTCCCAGTCTCCCCCTGCCCAGAGGATGGAGCCACTACTTTCTCAGAAACTGAGCATGCGTCCTTCTCATCTACTTGCACTGACCACCTGGATCTCACCCCACACTCACTCACCCCTGTGTTAATTTCTAGAGTGCTCTCCAGTTCTCCATTCCTTCTGACCTCTGCTGCTTTCACAAGTGCAAGCCTGGGGGTGGGGGGTCTGGTACTTCCGAGAGAAACGTAACTCCTAGACTTATTGGTCCTTGGTTGAAATTCACATTTTAATGTCCTGCGTAATAACTGCATAATCACTTTAGATACATTAGAAAATATAGTTAAGCATAAAGAAATGGAATAAGTTAAAATCACCCAATATCTCTCACCTAACTACTGCAATAACCTTGGAATGGATCTATCCACATCTACTCTTCTCATTATTCTTCAGGCTGTAACTAGAGTGATCGTCTCAAGAATATCTGATGAGGGCACCCTCACACTGCTACACCCACACCCACTCGTGCTGTTGGATAAAACTCCAAACCTGAAACATGACCAGGAGGCCCCACCACATGTGGCTGCTGCCACCCACCCCCTCCAGGCACATTTCACACGACCTTCTCTCATTCCCTGTAGTTCCACCCCTCTGGCTTCTTGCCAAGCCTTGGAATGTGTTCCCATCACTTGTCCTTTGTCCCTGGGAATGCCACAGCCTCAAATGACTAGGCCCTCCTTTCCTCCTTCACCTGTGGCTCATACCTCATCCTTCGCATCCTAACTTAGGTACCACTTCCTCAGGAAAGTGGTACCTTTACTGGTGTGTGTGTTCAGCCTCTCCCCCACCCCCACCCTTTTCTCATTGCACAATTCAATTTGTAATTATCCACTCAAGTATGTGATTATTTTATTACTGTTTGCCTCTTCTTCCAGTCTGTAAACTAAAGAAAACAGGAAGCATTTTGCTTTCTATTTCATAGCATGTGAATATAGAACGCCACTGAATATTTGTTGAATTTTTTCCAAAAAATCAGGCTCTGGTCTAGAAGCTTTATATATGTCATTCATTCATTCAACAAATATTTACTAAGCACCTACCAAGTGCAGGGATAAACTGATAAACCACATATTCTTATATTCAAAAGGGTTAGGGTAAAGGTGGAGGAAATGGTTAATACACAATTATTTTTGAATAATAGATGAATAAGTAGTCTAAAATGTGATCAATGCTATGAGGAGAAAAGGAAAAGCAAGAACAAAGTAAAGAGATCAGATGGGCAGCAAGTTTTAAAACGTTGGCTAGAGCAGGACTCATGGAGCAGTGACGGAAGGAAGTTAGTTGTATGAGTATCAGAAGGAAGCATGTGCAGACACTTGACTATGACAACAGGCCTGATTGGTTCATGACAGCAAGTTGCACAGGGAAGCTGGAGCCAAAACAAGGTGTGAAGAGAGGAGTAGTTGCTGAGGGGAGGAAGGCCAGGGTACCATTCGTGTAGGGCCTGGTAAGCACTGGAAAGGCTCTTGCCTCATTCCAAGTAAAGGCTTCTCTATAGGATTCTGAGCAATGGCTCTAACAGGTTTTAAGAAGATTGCTCTGGCTACTCGATTTTTATAATAGAAAAGAAAAAAGACCCTAGGGAAGCAAGAGTAGAAACCAAAAAGACAGAACAGAGTAGGAATCAGTCGAAAGCTATGTGGACCAAACCAAACACAGCAACAAATAAAAAGGATTATGTGCAGTGGTCAGGTGGGATTTGTCCCAGGAATGCAGAGTTGGTTTAATATCCGAAACTCCACCAATGCAATAATCCACCATAGTAATAACGGATAGAAACCATAGCATCATCTCAATAGACACAGAAAATCATTTGATAAAACCCATCAAACTTTCATGATAAAAACACTTAACACACTATCAATAGAAGAAAACTTCCTTGACCTGATAAAGGAATTTACTTAAAGCCCACCGGTAACATGATACTTAATAAAGGAAGACTGAATGTTTTCTCCCTACCGTCATGAACAATAATATAAGGATGTTCATTCACAATGCCTCTGTTCAATAATATACTGGAGGTTCTAGGCATGGAATTTAGGAGGGAATGAATGAATGAATGAATGACATGCAGATTGGAAAAGAGGAAATAAAACCATCTCTATTTACAGGTGGCTTGGTCTTATATATAGAAAGTCTTAAAGAATCCACTAAAAAAAACTATGAGAACTAATAATATGCAATGTGACCATAATAAAAGGTCAATTTTATTTCTGTATACTAGCAATGAAGAGTCCAAAAAGGAAATTTAAAAATGCAATCTCACTTATCAGGGCAGCAAAAAGAATAAAACTCCTGGTGATTTAACAAAAGAATCCCAAGGCTTTAACACTAAAAACTAGAATTAAGTGTTGAAAAAAAATTAAAGATCTAAATCAAAAGAAATCACAAATGTCAGCTGTCACTTAACCGCTGCCATAACCCCAGAACCAATGGGACCATACCCATTCTGAGTCCCCTGCGAACTCTCTTGTGGGGTACAACTAGAGGGATCTTCCCCAGAAAAACGTGGATGCTTTTTTGAACTGAGAGCTAACAGGATTTCTGGACAACTGGCTACTGTTGTAGAAATAACATTAGCTAAGTTATTTCTCATGACAATCCCCATTGGAGAGATGAACAGACGAACCAAGCTGAATTAACCTGCCCTGAATTAACATTAGAAAGCGGCCGAGCTGGAAGGGGGTTGGGGGCTCGTGTCTGTTTGACCCCAATGTCTGGGCACTTTCCCGACCATCCAGTAGCAAGTGGACTGCTAGGGCCAGCCAGCTTCTCCAGGATGCTTCCAGAAAGAAGGAAATAACCCTAGAATTTAACACTAGGGCCTGTCTAGAGTTGGCCCTGGGTTGCAGGTGAGAGGGTGTAGCAGCACAAATAGAAAGTGGGAAAAAAAGGGTGCTGCAAGTAGATAAAAAGGGTGTTATCCAAATAACAGGTGGATAAAGCAGGAGGCCCTTTACCAGGGAGTGAACACATTGCCGACAGAGCCCAGGCGCCCAGAACACCATCTGGTACAGTCCCGGCGTCCTGCCTGGCTCGAGGGGGACAAGGAAAATGGATGACAAATGGATCTCGCTCATCACCATTTTCAAGGGAGAGAGCGGCAAACAGAAATGGAAACCGAGATGGCTCCTACATGGCGAGAGGAATGAAACACCAGGAACATATGGTGGAAAGGTTGAACCAGATCCTGTGCCCAGCGTGGAACTTGTTCATTTTTCCCTGGGAAAAAAATAAAGAGAAGAAGCAGAAGGAAAAAAAAGCACCCCACCTCCTTCCTCCCAACTTTATCCAGATACTGTCAAAGACAGCTTGTGGAAGCTATCATCAACCATGGGAAATGTTTAGAAGAGAACCTGAAACCCAGACCACAGACTGGTTTGGTGACACTTAGCAGGGAGTGTGACAAGAGGCGGGAACTGCCTGAACCAGGGAACCAGGAGTATTGGGAGAATCACACCCTGTCTGGCTTGTCATAAGCAGCAACTTTGCAAAAAATAAATGGTTCTGAAGTATGCCCGCATGCATGGGCAACCCCATGAGCGCCAAGAACTCAGACGAAAGCTTTAGAGAGTCCCCAAGACCAGGATGGGGGGGAGGTGGGGACAGCAGAGTGAGGGGTCCAGTAAGCTCTCACAAACAGGGGAGTCTCTTTCCACAAAGGGGTGTGACTCTTGAGTTAGCACACAAGGCAAAAATTACCCTTGAGTTTCCATAAAGTATTCATGAAGTCCAATGTGCATGAATGTGTGACTGTTATCCTATGCTGCGATGTGCATATTAAATGTATAATGAGTAGAGCATATAATTATGTATACATATGCTAAATAAAATGTTACAGGATGGTTGCTGTATTACTATAGCTTGCTGTAGCACACACCTAGTTGAATTCTTATAAGTTAAACGCATGCATGATACAACCCACTCTTCAAATACCCAGAAGCGCAAAAGGCAAGATGTGATGCCCTGTGTCATTGCATGGCACAGAGCAGGCATCCAGCCGCTGACTCAGTGAATAAAAATGCATCTGATTTACTCTCGCTAAAGGGAAGGCAAAGGCCAGCCTCACCATTCTTCAGCCTGTTTCGCTGAGGTACTAACAGACTCCCATGCTTGGAACCCAGGCTTAGAGCCCCAAGCGCTCATGCAACCAGCACTTCAAAAGGTCATTCCCAGGCAACTATCAGATGAGTCTTCCCACTTACATGAGCCACCTAGACTAGGCCAATGGAGAGACATAAGTACATCAGAAGTGACAGTAACCAGGGTGCTGACAGGAAGGAGATGGAGAGTTACGGCTTAATGGTTACAGAGTTTGGTTTAGAGTCATGAAAAAGATTTGGAAATAGTGGTGACAGCTGCACACGGAAAACGTCATCAATGTCACTGACTGTACACTTAAAAACGGCTAAAAATGTCAATTGTGTGTTATGCAGACTTTACTACAAACCACATCGTCATTGGATGTGATGATGAGCGACGGCTTTAAAAAAAATAAAAAAAGCTTAGTTTTCTTTTTTTTAGGAAAGAAGGGTAAAGAGTGTGGCGAAGGCCTATGAAGTGCTCCCTCCAGGCTGGACATGGGCTTCACGCCAGAAACGTTCACCAGCGCCCACCCACACCAGTGATTCTCAAACTGGAGCCCGGTCAGGACCCCGGGAGGGCAGGCGGAAACCCAGCGCTAGGCCCGGCCCCGGGACGGCTGCGAGGAGGTCTGGGCTGCGGCCGCCTCGGGGTTGTGCATCCTGCGCCGTGCGGGGTGGGGAGGCGCTGACGCTGCTGGCCTGCAGATCACACCTGCAGAGTGCTGCCTAGGCAGCAGGTAGGTACTCGGTAGCCTTGGCAGAGGGGCTTCCTTAGGAAGAAGCGAGGGGAGCCCTCCTAAGCTATTTTCCTTTCCGGCCAAATGCTCAAGACGTTCCCCGATGCCCCCAGGAGTGCCATGACCGCTGGACCTCCCAGCCAAGGCGTCATCAACATCCCTCCCTCTTCACTAAAATTAAGGACCGTCACTTGAAGGGAGACCTTTCCAAACTAGGCTCAGCAAAGGCAATAATTACTCCTCGGTGTCCATCTCGAAGCCTCCCAGGCACTTGGGGCTCACTCTTTGGTGGACAGGATTTACCCTTACAATTTCCAGCCCCCATCGGGTATTTATCTCCCTTAGAAAGGAGGCTGGAGGGAAAAAATGTCAACCCCACTTCTTTAAAGGGCTGGAGTTATTACCAGGAAAAGCTGACATTGGCCATCATCGCCCAGAGAACCCCAGACACGAAATGCTACTTACAAGTCCCCCCAACACCCCACGGTCCTGCACTGGCCCACAGGTTTGCACAAGCGCTTCTCCCGTTCTCTGAAATCTCTTTCCATCTAGCAAATTCCTACCCACTTGACGCCACCCAGCTCCGCGCTCCCTGAGTTTCAGCCCCCCACACAGTTCTTCCTGAGTTCTCACCACACATTTGACTTATCGTAGCATTGTCATAGCAACATGAACATTTTCTGTTTATATAGCTAAACTCCATATTGAGCTAGGAGCGCTCTGAGGACAAACAATTGGGTTGTCAGAAAAGTCATGACCTA
Organism: Aselliscus stoliczkanus; assembly: GCA_033961575.1. Classification (NCBI taxonomy): domain Eukaryota; kingdom Metazoa; phylum Chordata; class Mammalia; order Chiroptera; family Hipposideridae; genus Aselliscus; species Aselliscus stoliczkanus. Next base: position 26,309,841 of record CM066741.1, read on the forward strand.
TTTTTTTCTGTTTTTCATGGCAACAATGCGTCATGACTTTTCCGACAACCCAATATATTATGATCTTTGAAGTCTGAGCACTTACCATGGCACCTACTCCATAGTAATTGCTACATACCTATTTGGTGGGTAACTTAGTAAGTGAATAGGTTCCAACAGCCTTCTGATAAACGAAAATACCACAATCTCAACCCCGTACTATCTCTAAAAACCACATAAAGTGCCACAAAGAGCTTTTCTTCGTTTTGTTTGTTTCTTTTTTTAAGACTCTCAGGAGTTGCAATGGTGGGAGGGAGGACAACAGGACAAGGCAGGTACTGAGGGGAAGGCCGTGCGGTGCTGGGCAGGCTGCTCGGGTCCACTGAGACCGGAGGTATAGCATACGGATTCCTGCAGCTCGCACTGAAGCTGCCAGGGCTCCCAGCAGAGTCTGCCTGCTTGTTTTCAGGTTCCCTATAGAGACTTTGGCTGTTTCCCAGACCCCTCATCCCCTGTAAGTCTCAGCCTACCATCTTCCTCCAGAAAGGCCACAGAAAGGTTGGTGACTTGTCTAGATTGCAAGGTGAAGAAAAATTTCTTCTGTTTACACAGTTTTGTTTCTTTTCTATTGGGATTGCTGAATCATTCCTATCTATGTAACCCAAAGCAAGTATTTTCAGATTGGCTGGGCGGATGGAGGGATGGATGGAGGGATAGACGGATAGATGATGGAAAGATGGATGGAGGGATGGAGGGAGGGAGGGAGGGAGGGAGGGAGGGAGGGAGGGAGGGAGGGAGGGATGGAGAGAAGCATAAGAGATACTGGCTTCTCATTCAAAGTAAACTGAAAACATGAATTCACTTCTCTTTCCTCCCAAAACTTCAATAATTTCATCACGGAAATACAAAAACCAAATAATTTCATCATAGGGGGTAGGCAATAGGGGGAAGTCATCAGCCAATCAAAGATTTTAACAATCTTTTGGAAGACAAGAAATAAAGGAAGTCAACTGACAAATGAAACAGTGGTGAAAGCCACAGTCCAAAAATAGCTATGGTGAGGCAGCAAAAGATGCTGAAGTACCCACAGGAGTTAATCTGTCCATCAGAAACCCAGAGAGGCAATGGGTCAAAATGTTCCCCAACCACCCACTCCCACCTAAAACACCACAGTTTCTTATTCCTGAGTAATAGACCTTACAAAGGAAAACAATACTCAGATTGCCAGTTTGGGAAACAATGACCTAAGAGCCTAGTCTTATGAAAATTTTTCAACTCTAAGTTATCACTTAAAAGAAAGAAAGAGGAAAAAAAGGAGGCGAGTAAACAGGTCCTGCGGTACTGCCCCACCCTTGTGCGTGTAACACAGGGTTGGGTCTTTATTGAACATTTGTAACTGAGTTAAATTGATCAGCTAGCTCAGATGGGCTTCCTCTGTCTGCAGCACCTCCCTTTGCATGGGCCCATGCCTTTCTGTTTTGGGGTGAGCTGCCAATAAAGACTTTTGGATGAGAAGAAGCTTCTAACCCTTTTGGACCCAGGCCTGCCGAAGTAGCTGACAGAGCACATTTGAAGCGACTGAAACTCCACAGATTTTGGCACTGAGAGCGATGCCCAAGGTTCCCGCAGTGTCCTGGGGGCTAGGTGCATCCTGCATTTGCAGATACGCATCTTCAGATTCTTGAATGCATTCTAACGCTGCCTCCCTCCAGCCATGGGGTTTCTATGGTCGTGCCCAACGCATACCATGGGACAGAGACAAACACGGGCGGCTATCACCCGATCTCTGGACAAAGTTCTCTTGGTGAACTTTGGACAAGGACTGCATGTCGAGCAGGAAAGGATCTGACAACCCTCTGAGTCACAATGTTAGGTGACAGGGCCATCTCTGGCAGTGAAAGATTTCTAAAAGGCATTTTTCCATTGAAGGCAGCGCCCCCTCTGTGGCCTAACATCTCAAACATGGCTGAAGAAGGCTGTGTGTGCTTGTAAGGGACATGCAGGTTGAAAGACTGCAGTGATAATAGCCAAATGATATCTTTAATCAACCCCTACCCGAGGTAACCTTGCTAGGTATAAGAGCATAAGAAATGCCTTCTCTACTTAGGGATGCGGACGTGGAAAAGAGAAGTGATGATTTGAAAACTGTTATAATATCCTCCACAGAATTCCCCAATACCTTACCTGGTCTTTGTTGACCCACAGGCAAGTCTACAATGGTCCTTGTACATCTGTAGACCGGATTGTGTCTGTGCATTATTAGAATTATGTTTGGTAGAGTGTGATGGTAATGATACACATTTTTATCATGTGTAAGTATCCATACATGCTATATACAATTGAATATATACCTTAAGATACCTTTGATTATTTTAGTACTATAATTATACTTATTATATCATTATTAGATGTTATGCACTTTAATAGAAAAGTATTTCGATGGGAGTTTAAAGAAGACGACTATTTTTTTTTTTTTAATTTAAAGAATCCATGATTCTTTGAGGCAACACCATGCTGGGAGCTAATGAGAAAATTGATGGCTATTACTCTAGAAAAATAGTGTAATGGAACTAAAAAGCGCTACAAAAAAATAACACCTTTAAACACTGAAGCATGGAAAATATCCCAGCCTTTAGGGTCTGAAATATGGGTTATTATAAATCACCCCTTGTCTAGAAAGATACCAGAGATGACATAAATAAAAGGCTGAAGATGAAGTGGACTTGGGCAAGATATTTTTTCCTTGAAGTTTTTTGAAATCAAGAGAGAAAGTTCATTAAAAAAAATTTAAGTCTCTGATCCATCAATTTAATGACTCCAGTTCTTTTTCTTTCCCTCTCTTTCTATGTGCTGTCACCCAAAATAAATTCAAGCCAAAATAAGGCTTTAAAAATAAAGACATGAAAAATTAAATTGTTTGACAAGCCTTCCAAAACACTGCATCGGGCCCTTCAAGCAACTGAGTCAATTAAAGGAGATATGAACAGCATTTGTATAGGAATCGGATTTACAGAATAATCTTGTTGGAACCCAACCCAGTCCTCAAGGGAAGGTCATTTTTTGTCTCTGGTAAACACAACAATACCTTGCACACAGGACAGTTGTGTAAATTCCCAGGCATGTTAGAATCATCCATGCTTATTTTAACAAACCCACTGATAGGATTAAATGAGTTTAAGGATTAATGAATTTACAAGGGTGGGTTTCTTACATTTACCGAGTGTTCGTTGATAAATAAAATTAGAGTCAAATAACACAAATTATGAGAGGTAATTTTCCTTGTCAACATTAGACAAATTCTTAAAATTTTTCTAGGGCAGCCACAATCTTATCTGTTGCCAAAATCCTGCCTGTAAATTCATTAGTCAGATTTATTCCATTCAAGCCACATAGGTTGAAGGAAAGTTCATTCGAGATGGAAAAAGTCCGCTATTGAGTACATCACCATTTCCCTAACACACAATGTTCTGCATGAAAGAACAAAGTGCCTGGTCCCCTAAAGAATGGGGAGTCAGCCTTTTTGATGTCCTTTGGGTACCATCGGCCAGCTATCTTCTGCCATGGTCAAATGTCCTAAGAGCTTCAAAAAGTTAAGGCTTCTTTTAAGGCAACAAACAGAGAAAACGTGTAATCCTAGATCAGTGGGTATAAAAGTGTGTTGTGCTGAATACAAATCCGAGGAGATAGTCCATGTTCAGATAAGGGTGGGAACCACTTCATACAACATCCTTCCAGGCTGAGCAAGTTGAAGAAATTTGGATGCATCTGCATGATATATTTATACAATCCTTATAAGGGATGAGGTTAGGGTATCTATTTTGATAAGTGAAAATAAACAACTTGCATAACAGCAAGTAAAAGGCCAATGTTAAAAAAAATAAAAATTAAATATCCAAAAAAGTGTGTGTGTACAGTGCTATATATACATACATATCTGCACATGAATACATACATACTTGTGATAACCATTAAAAAGACTAGAAAAATATGCCACTCATTGTTTTTAGCAAGAATCTCCAGGGATGGAACGGGCATAAAAGAGGAGCATTTCATCATTTTTCTAGACACGTCTGTATTCTTTGAATTTCTTATCACTTTGATGTGTGTATTAGTTGGCTCAGGCTGCCATAACAAAATACCACACACTCGGTGGCTTCAACAGCAGAAATTAATTTTCTCACAGTTCTGGAGACTACCAGTCCCGGATCAAGGTCCAGCAGGGGAAGTTTCTGGTGAAGCCATTGGGTTGTCAGAAAAGTCATGATGCATTTTCGCAACAACAACAAAAAAACGTAGACAAAAAACGTCATGACTTTTCCGACAACCCAACAGTTTTCTGGCTTACAGACGGCCATCGTCTTGCAATGTCCTCCCTCACCTGGCTTTTCTTTGGTGTGTCCCCCACTCCACCCTCTCCCCGCTTTTACAAGGCCACCAGTCTTATCAGATCAAAGCCCTACCCTTATGACCTCATCTCTTAATTACTCCCTAAAGACCCTATCCCCAAATACAGTCAGTCACACATGGGGGTCTGCAGCATGACTCCAGGGAGCCCCATGATTCAGCCCCCAACAATGCGCTTCTTTAATGGACATTACCAGCTGGCTGCCCAGCACTTATTTCCACCTAACCCCCTCCAATCAGGACATCCGTTTTGTGCTGGTATCTACGTCTCCCACATACAGCCAGGTGCTTGAAAAAGGACTCCGCCAGCTTCCTGGCTGTGGATTAGCTTAGGAGTAAAGTTAAGACCCAATTCCAGCCAAAGACACATGAGAGGCAGTCTTTTGGGAGCCTCTGGCACAAGTCTCTTCTCACTAAGAAAAAGCCCCGGACAGAAGGGGTCACTTCTCCCTCTTCCTAAGAACACTGCCGTTCAAGACCTGCAATCAGAGCCTACTGCCACCCTCCTGCTACCAGTTGGGGTATAAAGTCAACCTGAGAATGGCAGAGGGAAAGATGGAAACCCTGAGCCCTGCTGGGCTTATCAGGGGACCACGTCACGGATGGTGTAGGTGCCTGACTACTGCACTGTACGCCTGAAGCTGACGGAGATTAATACTGAATGTCAAGTATAATGGAATATATATATATATATATATATATATATATATATATATATATATATATATATCTCCTGTTGCCCCAAAAATAAGACCAGGTCTTATATTAATTTTTGATCCAACAATCTACATTTATTCACGTACAAAAATTTACATGTATTCAAACAGTCATGTCTCGCTGACGATCTTAACTGGGGCTTATGTTTGGGGTAGAGCTTATATTAACAAGCATCCTGAAACATCATGCTCGAGCTTATTTTCCAGTTAGGTCTTATTTTCGGGAAACACTATCTATCTAAATATCTATCTATATATTTTATTTTTATTTTATTTTTATTGTTTTTACAGGATGTGGAGTACAGCATAGGGAATATAGTCAATGGTTTCATAACAGCCTATATACGATGTCAGAGGGGTAGTGGACTTGGGGTAGGGGGTTATCATTTGGTAAGGAGTGAAAATGTGTATTACATTGCTTTGTACACCTGAAACTAATAAAAAATAAAATAAAATTATGAAAATACAGAAAAAAAAAAGAAAAGAAAAACCCTGAGCCCTTGATGCTGCCACTGAATCAACCACCCTAAATCTGAACTTCCAGTCACATGAAACGATAAAATTTCTTGTTGCTCAAATCATTACAAGTCAGAGTTACGGCTATGTAAAGCCGAAGTCATCGCAAATAATCCAATTTCTAAAAAATAGTTAAAATATTTAAATCTTTTCAAAGACTTTTAAAAATCACTCTCTTAGAAATTCACAACATATATTGGTGTATTAAAGCTCCAAAAAATCCTATGGTTAAAAAAAAAAAAATCCTATTGGATTTGAACCAGAGTGACCCAAATTTATTTGATAATGGGATCCTTTTATTTCTCTCTTCAAGGAGTCCTATTATTCTCAAAAAGCAAAAGAAGATAGTTGTTGAAGGACACCCCCAGGGCATAGCTGGGACAGATTTAGCAATATGCGAAAATGACAGAGCCTGAGTTGAAGGAAAAAAGCAGCAAAAATCCCAGGGAAGAAAATGCTTCAGGGACTTTTAAAATCTGGGATGGCCAATATCAATTTTTTTTTTCCATTTAATTCCCATCACCACCACCTTTTGCCCGAAGTCTTCAGTAAAACTCACCACATAAACAATTTATTGGTGAGTGCCGGACATAAAGGAATGCTGGTTTTCCCACCAGCTGTGGGGGTGAAGGTCACTTTAATCTGAAGAATATGAGACCCCAGGAAGCCGGATGATGTCCAGGCCTTCAAGATGCTGCCCATGTAATACCACATTTTGAAAATTTGCTAGGTATAATTTGGGTAGGGGAATTAGGTTTGGGGACTTTTCATCTGATAAACTAAACGATGCTACATAGGTAGTAAGCGCAAATAAAAACCACCAAACCCTATGGAACCTAGACGATACAACATGACCTTACCTTCGAGGCAGTCACAGAGAAGGGGGCATGTGTATACGCATGTCTCACGTGGTCCAGGCAGCTCACGAGCAAGTTCGCCCAATCAGAACCCCAAAATACCCGACATACAAGCCCTTCACAGGGGTACCCTTCCATCACTGTTTACCTTTATTGTAATTTTACAAGTATTTGTGGGGCTTGAGGCTTAATATCTGTTTTTGCCTATTATTTGATAAAACCCATCAGATAAGATAGCATGCTACTTCTACTCCCCATCCCATCCCTGATACCTATTCAGGACCCAGCCTGCGGTAAGCTCTCAGTAAACGTGTTAAGAAAAGAATGAATCCATCAGCGAATGAGACAGTTAAAAACCCTCATAGATCAACTGAAGAAATGAATCAATCATGCTTAGTAACTATCATAAAGAACAAATTTATTCCCATCTAAAATAATGTCTACGAGTGAAAGAGAAAACGTCCAAGACAGTGTATTTGTACCAGGTGCAGCACGAAGACCTAAATGACAAATTACAGAAATAAATATCTTTCCCCACATATGTCGATTGCCTAAGACCTTGCTAGGTTTTTCCTTCCGTGCCTATTTTGACAGGGTTGGGATTAAATCGCCATGGGGTGAGTTTCCAGGTTCTGGCATTCGCATGGGAACACGGGGCTGCCTGTTCTGTGCCTGAGTCCTGCCACATCTTCCCATTGTACGAACCATCCAACATGGCATCAGGAGTTCGCTGTCTAATCCATCTTTTCCCTTGGCTTGTCACCAAGAGGTTAATTAGTTGTAACACTGGTTATGTTACAGGAAGTTAGGTCTTCCAGTGAGCAGGGACATAAACAGAGAAAGCATGGATTTCCTACTTCTAAAACCATCATAAATCCGAAAGCACATCAAGTTGAGCAATGTTCTTTCTCAGAGACTGAAAGTGATGCTCTAACATAACAGGGCAAATGGGGAGCAGAAGAAAAAACAATGTGGGTGAAAGATCCCGAGACGACAGCCAAGCAGGCATTGCACCCTACTTGTGTGGCTCACCCTTTCATTTTTGCAGATGCCGAAGCACAGGCGCAGGCAGTGTGACAAATAAGCAGGATCTTGGAGAACCCTGAGGAAGATGATTAAGGGGCTGGAATAAGTGATATATGAGAAGAGAGGTTTCTGAAATACCTCATTATGAAGCAACCCAGCCGAGTGATGAGTTTGCTGAGCAAGTGCAGACATACTTTGGGTTGGCACTGAGAAGCCAGCCCCGGAGCATGTGAGGAACAAAATAAGTTATTCCAATAAGATGTGAGGAGGAGCGAAAGGAAAAAATAAAAAAATGGAAGCATTGGGCCAGCCGAGTGGCACAGTGGTTAAGAGCTGGCTTGGGAAGCCAGCGGCCCCGGTTCGGTCCCACATATGAGGGCCAGTGACACTGCCCTCAAAAAAACAAAAACAAAAACAAAAAAACAAACAACAACAAAAAATGGAAGTGTCACAACCCAGCATCAGGGCAAAATTCCTCCCAGGAGAATGTGCTACACTGTGAAGATTTGCCCCCACATCTGGCAGTCTCGCCTTGACACAGAGGACTTGGAAACGGACCCCAATTACATCCTACTATGCACCCCCCCCTTGGTCTGCCCAGCTGGCTGGAGTGCCCTGTCATTTCCAATTAGTGTGGCTGTTTGATGAAAACGGCTTTCGTGTTTATGATAGGGAGATGCTTAGAATCAACACAGGAAATATTCCAAACTCAACAGGGTTTGAACACCTTCAAAGTCTGGCTAACAGGGGGACTTATGCCTGCGAGCGTGGGTCAGGCACCTTTCTTTACACACCGGTCTTCACGGTGTAGAGAAATACAGTCCCTTATTCTGATGTCCAACTGCTCCACGTTGCCAAGGTTTCGCAGAACCGGGAAGGAGACACTCGCAGAGCCAGCCAACCTCTCAGAGCCTGTGTGCAAGTCCTGAGCCCCTCAGCTTTGCCACTAAGCAAAAGCTACTCAAAGTGGACAGGTGGTCCCATCTCAGGGGAGCTGTGGAGTCAGAAAAAGCCACCAGGAGCCCTTCAATGTGCCACCTTCAATTTGGAAAAGGCTTAAATGGCTCTGTTGCATCCTTCTGAAGGCCAGTGAAATGAACAACATCTTCACCTATGAGACCACAATCTCCCATTTCTACAGTCGTGTTTTTTTGGCCTCCATTTCTCTGCTTGTCCTCAGACAAGTCCATTGGCCCTTCATCTGGTCGTTTCCTCCTTGTTGGAAAAGGAATGCTCTGGGGAAGCTGGGCGATAATTAGAGACACACCCACCTTCCTCTCAGTGACATCGCTAAGTAGAGCCGGGGGAGTGTTCTCATGTGGGGTGAAGAGGTCCCCAAAGCTTTTTACATACCTATTACAGAAGCTGGTGTGACCAGGCTACAAATAAATCAAGGTGATATCATTTCTGCGCTCATAATTATTGATATTTCTAAACAATACCGTATTAGGTTTTTAAAAGACTTTTAAAAAATACTTGTTAGCTAAAGAAAATGTGAAAAAAATGACTGGTAAAATAAAATCTATTCTTTGTGTCTATCAGGCCAGCTTTCAACAGACAGGTGGATGGAATGGGATATATGCCCGACAGATTGCTTAGCAAGAAGATGTATATAACATACAATTGATCATATTATATGCACTATTTTGTAACCAACATCTGCATTTTTTACCAAGATTTTTAGTGTTTTTCTAAAATATGATTTTTAATGACGACATAATATTTGATATTATGTAACTACCATCACCTACTTCATCACTACTCAATGGTTATATTTTTAAGTTATTTTTAATCTTTTATTATGAGAAAGAATGTTGTCTCAATACCAATATATACAGCTCTCTGATCATTTCTTTAAGAAAAATTCTAAAAGTGGGATACCTAGGTCAAAGGAATTAAACAATTTTATTATGGCTTTTAATTCATGTTGACAACTGTCAACATGACAGTTGTACCTTCACCAAAACTCACATTACCATTTTTCAGAATGGTTCATGGGATAGACAAAATGTATGTGTTTTGAACCAGTTCTAGCCATGAAACCCGTCCTACAAACACTATGTAAAGGGTAATATTTAGGCCTGACCCTGAGAGACAGAAAATGTTTTAGAAACTCCTTTTCAAGAAATGGGAAATTATTTCAAAACTCCTTTTTAAGCTGTTTGTCCTTTTCAAACAAAAATACAAATACAGAATATCTGCAAAATTCCACGGAGAATCAAAATCCACTCAACAATTAGCTTCCAACGTACACTCTTATTTCTGCTTTGAAAAACAGAATCACATTGACCCAACAACTAACTTTTCAATGACCTCATTTCAGCCTCTGCCCACATCTCTCACCGGGAAAGAATATTAATAATAGGATACTACTTGCGGTGAGCATTTATACCCATCACAAACAGAATTCAGGAAGGCAATATTTGGGTTCTCCAAACAACAGAAAAAAAATAATACATTCAATTTCTTAAAAAGCTATTTGCTTTGAGTGTCTTGGAAATAACATCTCTATACATATGAAGTCACCTCATTAGAACACTTTATACTCCTAATATCTTCAGAAATGTATGCCAGGTTTGTGGGTGAGGCCATTGAGAGCTGCAATACTGGTGGCTACCAAGAGATGGCGGTGGACTACATATGTGCCCTGGATCAGTGGGCTGCTGCCATCCGGACCCGCCTTGCCTACTTCTCTGCCTCACTGACTCATGATCTTGTTTCAGAAACACTGCCTCTTTCCATTGCCATCGCTTTGACCATTTCCCACTGTCCCTTTTATCCTTGATTATCATAGCTCTCCGCTGCGTTATTTAGCTTCATAACAGCATCATGTAATTGGGGGACCTTGATGATTAACTCTGAAAGGCATTTTGGGGGGAATTCATTTGGCTTGAAACACGCCACATAAAATGGGATTGTATTATGTGTGATGATTACTATGATTAGGGCGGGCCACGTTCAAAGACAAGCTATTTTGACCCCCAGCAAACAGAGGTCTGAGGCTGCCTCTTTCTATTTTCAAGCCCTCTGGCACTAGTAAAACTGCCCACTGCACATGCTTTACTTATTTATTCTAGTCATTTGCTCATTTCTGCTTTTAAATTTTGAGGAAAAAAGTCAATGTGCTGCAGCATGGAGTGCTGACAATAGACTTGGATATTCTTATCAGAACTGGAGCCTTACCTGACCTCTTCTACCTGGGTAAATTACAGGACATCTCCTATTTTAGACTCAAAGTCTCTATTTGGCAAGTAAGGGTATTTGAACGAGTACCTTCTACTTGCCCTTCTGCATAAAACATTTAAAGATTGTATGGAAATGTAAAAATTTATTGCGATGTCACAACGTGTAAGATTGTTTCACCACTTGAAAAGTAGAAATACAGAGGGTGCCAAAAAAAATGTATACATATTTTAAGAAAGAAACAAACTGTATTATAATTGTAAGACTCAATGAATACAAGTCACATTTGACTTCGGCAATTACAAGAGGTTCTCAAAGTGGTTCCCATCAGCGTCGTTTTAATACATTTTTTTCCTTTCTTCAAATGGGTATATATATTTTTTGGCATCCTCTGTATTTAAATTGCAAAAATGTCAGCAGTACTAAGAAACAGGAATGAGGTTATCCCAAGAAAAATATTTAGAAGAACCTCTGAGAGAGGCACCAGAAGAAAATGGACAGACACCCTAGCAAATTGTTGAAGAAGACTCCTATGCAAGAGAAATGAGAATCCAAGGTGAAAGCAACATGGGAATCTTTTGGACAGGCCCCAGTGTGGTCACCTTCCTAGCACACTTGCCTGTAACAAGCCCCCAAGTAAGTTTTTGATCACATACCCTGGAGAATTAGCCATGATGGGAGCATCCTCTCAGTGATATTGAAATAAAATAGCAAAACCTGTTGCCTAGATCTTTAAACTGATGAAGTCATCAGTACTCGGATTTCTTTCTTTCTCTTTTTCTTTATTCTGACCCTGAAGATCTTGCTATGAGACACTTATAGAGACATAGACCAAACTCCAACACAACTCTGCCCATTTCTATATTGTTCATTTTCTTACTATTGGATTTTGAGTGCTCTTTATATATGCAGGATAAAACCCCATTATGAAATATGTCATTGAGAAATATTGTCTCCCAGTCTGTGACCTCTATTTTCATTTTCTTAATGGCTCCCCGAGATTGCAAAAGTTTCTAACACTGATGGAATCCAATTTATTCATCAATACTTTATGAATTGTGCATTTAATGTTGCCATCTAAATAATTTTTGCCTTGGGGCCAACTGAGTGGCTCAGTTGGTTAAGAGCTTGCTCAAGAGTGCAAGCTCTGAGCAATAGGATTGTGGTTTGATTCCCGGCCCGAGCTGAACTGCCGCTGAGCTGCCAACAGGTGGCAGGATGGCTCAGCTAAAAAACAAAGTAAAATAAAAAAATAAAAATAAATAAAAAATAAAATAAAGAATTTTTGCCTTGCCAAAAGTCATAAAGGTTTTCCCATATGCTTTCTTCCACAAATTTTATAGCTGTAGGCTTCATGTTTAGATCTATTATCCATTTTATGTTCATCTTAATGGTATGAAGTATAAGTGGAAATTCATCTTTTACATATCGATATAGTTTTTCAAAAATGGTACATTGAACAGACTATTGTTTCGCCACAGATTTTGCCTATGCCGAAAATCAATTGTCCCGGCATGTGTGGGTTTATTTCTGAACTGTCTATTTTGTTTCATTAATCTACTGGTTAGTCCTGACACCAATATCACACTGTCTTGATTACTGGAGCTTCATGGTAAGTCTTAAAATATAGTATTGTTAGTCCTCCCATTTTGTTCTTCTTTTTCAAAACTGCTGTAGCTATTCAAGGTCTTTTGTATTTCCATCTGAATTTTAGAATCAATTTGTCAAATTCTACAAAAAAAAAGTGTTCACAATTTTGACTGGGAATACATTCAATCTACACATCAATACAAGGAAAACTGACATCTTAACAATATTGAATCTTTTGAGCCATGAGCTCTCTCTATTTATTTAGATCTTCATAAATTTGTTTCAGCAACGTTTGTAGTTTGCAGTGTACAAATCTTTTGCTTCTTTTGTCAGATTTATCTCTAAGTAGTTCATATTTTTAATGCTATTTAAATTGTAGTTTGAAATTTTTATTTTCCAACGGTTGGTTGCACTATATAAAAATATAATTTATTCAGTCTCATAAAAATGTAACTTATTGTGTGCATAGATTTTGCAAAATTTACCTAGAACTTGGGTAAATTCAATAGTTCTTGTAGCTTTACAAGTGTAGATCCCATCAGAAATTCTACATAGACAATCATATCATCTGCAAATAAAAAGTTTTACTTTACCCTTACCCATGTGAATGTGTCTATTTTTTCTTCTTGCCTCTTTACCTGACTAGACTCTCCAATACAATCTTGAATAGAAGTGGCAAGAGTGGACCTTCTAGTCTTGGTTCTGATCTTAAGCAGGAAAGTATCCCAACTTTCACCATTAAGTATGATGCTACCTAATGGTTGTCATAGATGTGATTTGCTGAGGAAGGCTCTAACTCTAATTTGTTGCATTTTTATTGAGAAATGATGTTGAATTTTGTCAACTGCTTTTTCTATGTCTATTGGAATAATCATATGTTGTTGGGGGATTTTTAGTTTTTTTAATATGATAAATTATATGCAATGATTTCTGCATGTTAAGCCAATCTTGCATTCTTGGAATAAATCCCAATTGGTCTTAATCAATTGATATTAATTTTCCAAAATTGGGTTAAGGATATTTGCATCTCTATTCATAAGAAATATTAGCTGGTAGTTTTCCTTCTTTGTAAAGTCTCTGCCTGCTTTTGGTATGAGGGTAATGCTGGCATCACAGGATAAGTTGGAAATATTCCTTTTTTTAATTTTCTGGAATAGTTTATGTGGAATTGCTAATATTTATTTTTTAAATGTTTGGTAGAAATCACCAATGAAGCTATCTGAACCTGTACTTTTCTTTATGGGGATGATTTTATCTATGCATTCAAATATGTATTCCATTCATTTAATAAAATAGGGTTATTTTGGTTATCGATTTCTTCTTGAATGAGCATTGGTAGTTTATGTCTGTCAAGGAATTTTTTTCACTTCATCTAAGTTGTCAAGTTTAATGGTATAAAGTTGCTCACAATATTCTATTATCCTTTTCATATCTACAGAACTTGTAGCAATTTTTTTTAAAGATTTTATTGGGGAATTGGGGGAGGGAAACAGCGTTGGGGAACTGTGGAAGGGGAACAGACAAATTGCTGTCCTTTTGTTCTTCAGTCTAGTTGTGGAGGACGTTGCTTCACTGGCCCATGTTGGTATCATCATTGTGCTCCTCTCAGGTGAGACAGATCGGTCGCCAACCTCTGGACAGCCACTCACAGCGGCTCTTGGGAGCTCACACTGGCTGCCAGCCACTCATGCTGGCTGCCGGCCACTCACTGTAGCCTATGGCAGCCCACTGTAGCAGGGGCTGCAGCTATGCCATCCCGGGGACTCACAGCAGCCCAGCTCCAGGTGGAGCTGTTGTTCACCATCTTAGCTGTAGAGGGCGCAGCATCACTGGCCCTCATATGTGGGATCCGAACCGGGGCCCCGCTGCTCAGAGCTGGTGTCCCAAGCCAGCTCCTAACCAAAATGCCACTTGGCCAGCCCATGGTTTCTTTAGAAGTTTGTTATTTAATTTCTAAAAATTGGAGGCTCTTCAGCAGACCTTTCTCTTATTCATTTCTAATTTAATTTCATTATGGTCAGAGAACATACTTTATATCACTTGAATTCTAATAAATTTATTGTGACTGGTTTTATGGTCTATAATATTGTCTACCTTTATAAATAATCCATGTGCACTTGAAAAGAATGTATGTTCTGCTGTCTCTCTCTTATTCAATCAATTGTTAAAAGAGGGTTATTAAAATCTCCAACTATAGTCATGGATATACCTACTGCTCCCCTCAGTTATATTCATTTTTATGTTTCTTGTGTTTGTGGTTCATTGAGTTCCTTGGATCTCTGACTTGATAGCTTTCATCATATTCAGGAGATGTAAGCTAGCCATTATTTCTTCATATATGTTTTCTGACCTCACCTCTCAGCACAGACTCCAATTATATATAAATCAGCCTCTTGAACTTGTCCCATGATTCACTGGTGCTCTCTTTTTCTTTCTTTTCAGTTCTCTTCTTTTCTCAGTGCTTCATTTGGGAAACTTTCTGTTGCTATGTCTTTGAGTTCACTGATCTTTTCTTCTGCCATACCTAGTTTGCTTTGATTTAACCCAGTGTATTTACCTCCTGCACACTGGAGCTTTCATCTCTAGAAGTCCAATTTGGGTCTTTTTTAATATCTTATGTGACTTTAGTTAAACTTTGAACATATGGAATATAGTTAGAATACATTTTTAATGTTCTTGCCTGATCATTCTAACATCTACTTCAGTTCTCGATTTAATAAGTTATCTCCTGACGATGGGTAGCATTTTCCTGGTTCTTCACATGCCTGATAATTTTTTATTGGATTCTAGACATTGTGTCTTTTGCCCTATTGAGTCCTGAATATTTTTGTATTCCTACAAATATTCTGAAGCTTTGGCCTGAGATGCAGTTAAGTTTCTGGGAAATAGCTTTCCTTTCCAGGTATTGCTTTTCATATCTGATAGGCAGGACCAGAGCGGTGTTAGCTTAAAGCTAACTGCCGCCCCGCTACTGAGGCAAGATTCTTCTGTGTGCTGTGCTTGGTCTCTGACCCACAAATCATTAAGTTCTCCAGTTTGCCTTGTAGAGCTAAACATTATTTCCAGCTCTGCGTGAGCACCCGGTATTGTTACCTCCAGTCTTTTCTTTCTCTGGCCTTAGGTAGCCAGAGGTTTTTGGTGTGTGTGTGTGTGTGTGTGTGTGTGTTACGCTCTTCCTTCCAAGCACTCTGTCCTATTGATTCTAGGCACCTTGGTGTCTCCAGATTCTTAGTGCTATCTGTCCTCAACTCAGGCCATCTAATAGGCTGTACCTGGGGTCTGCCTACACTGCAACCCAGAAACTCTCTTACGAAAATAACTGCGATAATTTAAGGGTCATCAATTAGGGCTGACCGTCTTTCATGGCTTGATGTCTAGTATCTTTTAAAACATTGTTTTATATATTTTATCTGTAACATGGTTTTGTTTTTTTCTCAGGTAGCAAGATACATCTGAGCCCCAGTTTTACCATCTCAGCCTGAAGCGGAAGTCACATGCTTATTTTTATTATAATTTAGGTCATACTGAATTTTGAACCTAACTTGTCCTATTCAATATTTTAGCATAAGCTATAACCACTGGCAAACATCATTAATCTATTTTTTGTGTGTTTCCATATGACATTACAATGTATAAATGTATCACTTTTAGTATGTATTCCCTGTTACCAGGCATTTTTCTGGTTATAATATTTCCAATTATAAATAATATTATGATTGAAATATTTTTGGGTATAAATCATCATGCACCGTTCACAATGATTCTTTTGGATAGATTTCAAGAAGTGACAAAATTGGGTTAAGGAATAAGATTTTTTTTTTAAATCTTGATATATATATATATATATATATATATATATATATATATATATATATATATATATATATATATATATCTCCTCATTGTTTTCATGAAGGTTTTATCAATCTACACTCCTGGCAGCATATATGAGTGCTCATGTTATTGAATCCTCACCAACAATAAATATTATCATTTTTCAAAATCTTTACTACTCTGATTTGTGAAACTGGTGTCTTGGTATAAATTGTGTTTCTCTGATTATTGGCAAGTTGAATATTTTTACAGTGCATCAGTTTTTCTATTTCCTCTTTGTGAATTACATATTCTCATCCCTTGTCTAGTAAGATATTAGTGTTCCAAATCAATTGTGTGAGCTCCCTGCCCTTACTTCCTTGAGATATACTTCAGCCATATAGACACCCACCATTTTTTTGTGTTCTTTTTGTCTTTGCACTTGCTTCTGCCTCTGTCTGGAAGGTTCTTTTACAACCTTAGCACGTTAAAAACTCCTACCTTATTTCAAACCAAAAGCTGCCTTCTCAATGAATACCTCCCTGCCAGTTCCTGGGTAGACTAAAATCCTCTTTCTTTGAACATCCTGCCATTATAGCATTTATCTTATCAGTTTACATGCTAATGGTACAAGTATCTGTAAATTCCTTGAGGGCAAGGACTATGTATTTCCATCTCAGAGCCCACACATTCTGCTAATAACTAGTGCTTCAAAATACTTACTGAGTGAATAAATGATTAAAAGATGCAATTCCAACAAACCAAAATAACAGTGTTCATTCATTAAACTGGCATTTATTGAATACCTACTGTGTACCACCTGAAAGAAACTCAAAAGCTAATTCATAATAATTCACTCCTTTTAAATGGCAATCTATTGTTTTGGGCCATTTTTCTCATTGGCCCTGTTGAATATAATTAATGATCCCAGGAGATTAATATTAAAAGAACACTATCATTGAACTTAGACAGAAAGCCTCCAATCTGTTCCCATCCTGCAATCTCTGTCTAAATTCTTAAAAGCAGCTAGCTTTAGATGGCTATACATCTGTGTAATGGCTTCCTTTTGACCCTTTCTCTTCCAGCTAATTGAGTTGGCTTGTCTCGGCTAAAGACGCACATCCCCAGAAATTGCACCCACTCGCAGCCTCACAGGAAAAGCAGTGTGTTTCCTTCCCCACTCCATATGCTTTATAATTGGTGGTGTCTGTGTGTGGGATCACTCCCTGAAGAATTTGATAATGGCCCATGAGAAGTGTCACCTCCCTTAAAGCAAAGGGTGAAGGTCACAAGAGTCTCTCCCGATAAGGGTCTTTCCGTACCTACTTCCAGTTCAAATCCACTCTCCCACATATTTGTGGGCAGTTCAACTATCGGGAGGAGGGTATGACTTATAGGAAAATGTCAAGTTCTTTGCAAAAGCTCCTTGCTGAGTTGGGCTGGGCTAGAAGATTAACTTCTATGGCAAGTGAAAGTTTCTAAGAGCCTGCCTCCAGTCACTGGGGGGGGCGGGGAATGGGGGCAAATCCACAGGCAGGTGTGGGCTGTATAGGTTTCAGCAGAGAAATATAGATATGTGGTCTCCCACAGGTGGGGAGAGAGGGTTGCATGTAAGACCACCACAGGATATGCATGGCCCAGGAAGTTTGGGTTTGGAATTTGGGGATTCTGTCTATATGATTTGCACCCAAAATCAGCATGTCAGCAACAGTCTGTCTGCTCCCTCTCATGTTATGCTGCGGAAGACTTAGCTAGCAGGCAGCCGGAATGATCTGATTGCCAGCTCATCATCCTTGACTCAAGGACTGGCCATGAGATCTCAAGACAACTCCATATGCACGTGTTGCAGAGCTATCCTCCTTAAGCCATCTGGTCAACTTCCCTGAGCGGGCAGGAGGTCAGAGAGCTCCCCAAAGTGGGGGAGGGGGAGAAGCAGGGACTGGAAGCCCTGTCTGGATGGCACTGCCAGCCCAAGTCCATCTCAGCCACTAGAGGACTTTATGCTTTGCAAGGATTGCTCACCCAAGTGCACAGAGCAGAGGCCTTGTTGCTCAGGTTTAAGGGCATTTCCAGATAAAGGCGTTCCTGAGAACATTTCCATAGGACAGAAAGCTGGCCCGTTTCAGGAGGGGCTCTTCTGACCATACTGTATTGTTGCTGTCACCATAAACTGTCAGCAAAATGAGGATTGTTTTCATACCCCCATGCCTGGCACCCAGACGGACACATAGACTATTGTCAAGTAAATGTAAAAAGTCTAGTTCAGGCCACGGTCACTTTGCTTGTGCAATAGAGCATGTTAGAAAAATGAATAGTGTCTTGAAATTAGGAGGCTTGGTTCCACCTCTCTGGGTTTCAGTGACCTCACCTGAAGATGACGAAGTTGGGCCAGTACACCCATAAGGAACTTCCAACTTTAGAGTCTATGACTCAAGTATCTGTGACTGGCTCTAATCAGGCTTCCCAGGAAGATGAAAGGGATTTCAACCAACCAACCTACGTGCCAAGGTTTAATGCATGTAGGAAACCATTCATTGCACCATCAGCTACAAGCGTGGAGTCAGGTGGCAATGCACTAATCACTCTGTCAGTAAGGTGAACCCATGTTGCATATGCCCAATATCGGCCTTTGGGAGGCTGGGCTGGACTTTGTTTGTTCCTGTTGCATGGTATTTGAGTCCAAGTGATCCGGAGCACACAGCCTCTGAACTCCCAATGCGAGTCCATGCCCCGGAGCCCACAGAGTCTAATTAGAATGAACAGACAGCAGGGAAAGCCACAAAGCCATGAATGGGGGTGGGTAGGCGAAAATGAATGCCCAGGGAGAAATTCGGTATCTATTTTGAGAAACAGGAAAATTTGCTTCTTTGTCTCAGTGACAAAGTAGCTGAGTCATCTAATCGCTCATGATCTCGGGGAACCCATTAGCTTTGGTTGAGTCCCCACTCATCTGTCAGCTACAAGGATCAGATAAAGTAGAATGGCGCGAGGGTTGGAGAAAGCCCAGAAAGCCTGGCTTTGGGAAAACACAGCAATTTGGAGGGGAGGGAAAGGAGGAGCAGGACATTGTTTACATCTCGTAAATTGAGGACGGAATCGCCATAAAGGGAAGTGATGCCCAGTCATCCTGCATTCAGGCAAAGCTCAGATGCCAAAGCTGCCCTGAGATGGGGTCTTTGAAAGGAGGCGGTTGCCTACCACTAGTCTAAACACAGAGAGCTACCGCGCGGACGCCAGGGGCTAAGCTGGACAATGTGCTTAGGAGACTTGCCGCAGACCCAGCACACCCATCTCTCCCTGTTGCACGGTGTGGACGCCCAGTGGAGCACACGGCCTCCAAACCCGGTGGCCCCATAGCCACCCAGGCCCCGAGGGCCCCTGAGCCCAAACAGTGTAAATCAGAGCATGGGGATCTTGCTGCAAACCTGAAAGGATATTGAGGAGGTGAGAAGACTGGAGGGGCTCACCTCTGTGAGGGTGAGGCCAGCATGGTCCCAACAACACACTTCCTGACCTCCTGTGTCCTTGGGACAGCTCCAGAGGAGATGAAGGTGAGGGATGGCAGGGACTATCTCAGCCTGGGGCGGACCTGATTCCCCTTTCCCAAAGAGTGATGCATCGGAAGAACAATTCATTTCTGATCAACTCCGATGTTTCCCAGTTCTAAGTTCTGGGAGATACTCCAGTGATCACAGCTGATGAGCCGGCTTCAAAGGTTGGGTCAAGTATCACCGTGTTCGAATCCAACGGGATCCACGGGGATGCGGCCATGCTTTGGAAATGGGCAAGCAACGGACATGGCCACTGTTATGACACAAATCCTCAGGCCCACCCTGGAAATGAGGGAAAGAGAGTACAGCTGCTACAGGAGGTGTTGAGACATGAACTAAACACAAGCTTTTCGAAGGTCACCAGATGAGTTAGTCACTGATAAGCAATTCATCTTTGCCTCAGTAAATTTTCCTACTTAGTGAATTTGGACAGCTCTGAGACAGCTGTAGTGCTGATAAACAAGCTTGCCCAGAGTACAACAAGCTAGCGAGAGCTAGGTCACCCTGGCCCGGTGTCATCTCTTCCTCCCTATTTCTATAAAAAGCTTCCCGCTAAGTTCTAAAGCCCTCACTAAATCAATTATCAAACCCAATTCCAGAAGCCTATCTCCCCTGGGAAACAGTTTTAATGTGAACGTCACCCCATACATCCCTCTAACTCAGATCTTTCCCTTCTGCCAATCTTGTCAGTACCCCCAGACAAGTCTAAGAAAAAGGAAGACACTCCAAGTTTTTCCTTCCCTCCAGGGAGTGGGACTTGGTTCTCCTTCCAGATGCTTGCTACCTCTCTCTCTTAGAATGAGTTCTCTCCCGGAAGTCACGTCAGCCCCTCACGTCACGGAGTTCTCGGCAGGCCTGACACATCAATTCCCAAACAGGTTGAGACAGGATGGAAACCCAGAGGTGGAGTCGGCTTGGGATCAAGGAAAAATACAGTAATAAATGTGAAGTGCCTACAATAGCATCCACAGAACTAATGCTGGCTTTTATTCATGACTAGATACATTATCACTAGATATTGTTTTTAATTGAAGAGTTTCTTTTTTTTGTTTTTGTTTTTTTTGTTTTTTGAGGGCAGTGTCACTGGCCCTCATATGTGGGATCCGAACCGGGGCCACCGGCCTCCCAAGCCAGCGCCCAACCACCGCACCACTCTGCTGGCCCTGAAGTTTCTTTTGAAACTCTAGCCCAGGCACTTGGACAGGCCCTATAGAGAATGGGAAGAATTTCCACCTTTAGAAAGTTTAGAATTTAAAGGCAAGAGAAGGCCCTCAGACCAACAGAGTCCAGGGTTAAAACTATACTATGTTAAATGGAAAAAATGGACAAAGTGCTTGAAAAGCACTGAGAAGAGAAGTTTCCTTCTGTCTGATGAGGGCCAGAGGCAGAATGGGGAGAGCTCCTACAGTTCAGGGAGGCAGCGGATGCGGAAAGACCTGAGGCAGAACAGGGCATGCGGCGTGCAGGAATGATTGGCTAGAAAGAGAGCGGAGTGGAGAAACGAATGGTAAGATTGGACATGGAGACCGGGGCACAGTCTTGACCGCTCTGAAGTCAGGCAAGACCAGCAGAGGGCTGGAGGAGCCGAGGCAGTCAGCAATACGGCTCAGTCGGAGGCAATAGTCATGAGGGAACAGGTGTCAGTACAAGCGTGTGACAGTCAGTAACACTGGGCCAACACGGTGGGTATTTGGGAGGTGAGGGAGGCTTGGGCTAGCCGTCTCCCCTAGGCGTAAGAGCTGGCTCAAGGCCACAGAGGGCGAGTGGCACTGCCCTGCATGCCCCTTCTCTCTGGAAGGTGTGCGGTATGTGCTCGGGTCATAAATCTTGCCCTGAGTAATATCTGGAGACAGGGCTTCATTGGAGGACAGCTGCACAACTAATTTTAGGGCTGAGCTCGAAAAGTAGGGCAGGTTTCATCTCCAGGGCAAGGAGGAGGCACAGTGACACAACACTGGGCGACTGTTCCTACAGAGGTATCCCAGAATAACTCCCCCAAAGCTTACGAGTGCTGGGAGGATAGTACTCGGGAGGGCTAGTCATGTTCCCTGACATGGTGCTTTGCCGCCTTTCCCAGAAGCCCTCTTCAAACCCACAAGAGAACTCACTGGGGTGCGTTTCAGTCGCTACTTGGGGGATGGAGTTCACAAGAGAAGGTGAGTACCAGCCGAAATTTCCAGTATCTGTTCTCTAGCTCTGCTGCCTGATCTGAAGCAGCAGCCAAGTACTAACAAGTAACAATACTATGCACATCAAAGTTGACAGCATTTCCACGCATTACTTCTCAATGTCCCCAACAAACCGAGGAGGTAGGACTTGCCATTCACACACTGAGAATCGGCTAGAAAATGGGCTACCATGCAGGTCTTTCAATTTTGTTCAGTTTGTTCGTATCTCATTGGGTGCTGGGGAGTAAGGCAGAAAGCAAGGCAGCTTCAGGAGAGCTCTCAGACCCAGAGGGAAACAAACATTTATTTAGCCTTTGAGAGGAAATAGCCATTTCATGGAGGAGACAGTCTCCCCTATCATTAAGCAAATGGTTCCATGAGTATGAGCCATTTAGACGGTAACAGAAATTTAAACAAACTTGAAGAGCTTATGATTGTCTTACATATGGCGGTTTGGAAATAAAATGCTGGAAATAGACTGTGTAAGAGACTCCAGTGGTGGTTTAAGAGCTAAGGCTCATGTATCAGATAGGCTTTAAATCCCAGCTCTGTCACTTAAATCCCAGCATGTTACTTCTTACAGCCTCAATTTTTTCTTTTCCCTTGTAAAGTTGGGGACAGCAATAGCACCTGCCTCACAGAGCACCAGAGAGAATCAAATGAGGTAAAGCATGCAAAGAGATTAGCACAGGGCAGGGCACATAATAAATGCCATGACACTGACCATATGTTGTAATGGTGGTGAAAAGGCCTCTCCTAGGGAGGTCTGGTTTTAATTTGTCATTTGGCTCAAGAAGGGGAATCATCTTGCCTAAATTTTACAGAAAAGACCAGAAATGTAGAAATATGCCCTCAATCCCTGAAAGGCACCTTTTGTTATTGGTAACAGCTGCTCTGGTTAATCCCCTGTGTTACATTTTCCCATATTCCCACGGCACCTTGATCATACCCATGCATGAATTCAGCTCCCTTTGAAGAAGAAAAAGAACAACCGAGATAGTAACTAGTGTGAGTGTCCGAGAAGGGGGCTTCTGTGCTTTGTTGCTTACTCTTCATGAAGGGGGAAAGCAATAAAAGCTACCAGAACCCCAGACGGAAGGGGCCGGGTGCCAAGATCAGATGGGAAGGGGTTTCTAGAGAAGTCCCCAAAACAACGTGGCACCCGAGTGACAGAGACAAGATGACGGAATGAGACACATAGGTGGATGGGCCCAGCAGATATCCCACGGATTTTGACATAATTTGGGGGAGCAACCACATACTCCCAAGCTACCAAACACATGAATGGAAACAGCAGCGGATCAGGAGTTCTTGTGAATAGGCCAAAAAAGGTCAAGTTCAGGGACTGGTGATGAAAGAACATGTTAAGACTGCAGATGTCAGCAGCCCCAATCGCACAGATACAAATGGACATAAATGGAAGTTTAAGATGGAAATAAAGTAGAATTACAGAAAAACCATGAAAGTTAATTTTTTCCATCACTGAGTTTGGACTCTGAAGTTTTGTATTTACTAGATGAGGAGCCCTTGGTAGAATTTCACTGAGTCCCATTTTTGCGAGACATTTGCACTCTAGATGGGAGGTTTCTAATACGAGGTACACAGACCACTGACTACCACCAAAAAGGTCATCTCTAAACAAAAAAACAGTTCTCTGGACAAGTCCGTTTGGAAATATGGTATGTACTATGTATCCATCGCAGATATCCGGGATATGTGTTGGCTCTATAAAGGCTCTGAGAAGTCTTCCGGTAAAGAAATCTACCTAACTTTGTTTCACCGAGTATTTCTCAATGTATTTGGTGAGGAACTTTTTTTTTTTTTTCAGCTGAGACATAATGTATTTCACTCTAGGAAATGCTGGAGTGGAGAGCTGCAGGTGAGAATAGATGATAATGGCATTACCGTAGTGACCCAAGAGAAAAATAATCAGGTGGGAACATGAGCCTAAGATTGATGCTGGGATGCGAAAAAAGATTGTGGCTGGGCATGGAAATGCTACTTGGCCAAACGACCCCATATATCTTGGCAATTGGCTGAATCTTTTCTAATACTCTTTCAAGGTCTTCGCTGAGTCACTCCCATAAATGATGGATCTTAATGGGTCCAAATATCTCTAAAGCCTTCGTGTCTAACCATCTCCCTTTTTAAGTCTGTGATTCACTCCCCTCCAGCATGCAGGGCCAGAGAGAAGGGCTGAGTTTCATTTTCCGATCATAAAAAAGCATCTCAAAACTGGCACACAACCACAGTGGACTATTGTAAGGCTCAGATTTCCCATCAGAAATTTAACTAGCTGACCCTTTAGAGACCCTGCGGAATGCCACCTTTCCCCATCATTTCTGGGCTATTTTTTAAGAACTAGACTCACTGCGGTGGCGTTGCTATGAGTAAAAGGAAGACCTGCAGGGGCTTCAGGCAGAAAAACATGGGCTTCTAAGTCAGGAAGGCCTGTCTCAAATCCCAATCCTGCCAAATTCCTAGCATTGTGGTCATGGACAAGGCTGTCTCCACATTTTCGTTTGAATGACAATAAGGGTAATAATACAATACATCCATTCAGAGCTGTTGTGAGGGTTAGAGGAATTGACTCATGAGTGGGGAGAGAGGCACCATGGGATAGGATAAGGTCATGGTACCATGTCTACGAAAAGGAAGTCACCACTCAGCGGAACTGGAAGAACCATGGGAGTGTATATGAAGCCATCTCCATCTCTGCATCTATTACACAGATGGCAAAGGTGCTAAAAAAAGCACTGCCTACCTGATGACTCGGGTGCGTTTCTGGGTATAAGGGGTGATGACCTTCAAAAGCAGTTCCATCGCTCCGTTGATGCCCAGCATGGCTCCCGTGGTGACTGAGAAAGACAAAAGCACAACAGTTATTGAACGATCTGAACCAAGCAGTATTTTCAGCATTACAGAGAGAGCCTAAAAGACAGGGGAGGCTCATCCACTTCTTTACGAGAGGAAACTTTAGAAACAGAGACACTCTATGGTCTTTTCATCCCTGGCTTGGAAGTAAAAGTCTCCTAAAAAGGACACAGTATCTTCTCATACACCCTTCTTTCCAGAGGGGAATCCAAGGCATGAGATTATAGCTTTCCTTTTCTGATGGCCCACTGCACTGCTCCACTGTATTCTTAATCAGAATGGTCAAAGCAATTGCTGAACAAAAGATTTTTCTGTAAGTGGACCTTTGGTTTTCTGACAATGACTAATTCAAACTGTTTCACCAACCACTAACTTTCCATATGATAGAGACCCATATGCATACATACAGGTTTACACACAAGCACACACACGCACACACACACACTGCCAGTATCTTCTCAAATGCTTTCTTAGACATATTCTGCCATGTGGAGAGTTTATAGTGAAAGGAAGTCACAGGGGGCTGGATTAAGGTTCAATTCAATACAACTTGGACGGACTCCTTTAAAACATTAGAAGGTAACCTAATAAAGAGGTTCCAAATTCTCCTACAACTTTTGTACTTGGATCTCCTATAAATGAGGCTAAGACTTGGCTCTGCCTCTAGCTGTTATCACATCAAAAAAAGAACTAGTTCTTGCTCAGAGGTACCTTGTCTGAGAAACTTTTGCCTTTTTGCCCAATATATTTGTGTAAGAGAATGAAACTCAAAGGGGTCATCCCAGTGGCTTCAGATAAGTATTTTGGACAAAAAAAAAAAAACTCTGGATGTCCCCCTCATCTCCAAGGATGCCCTATCCTCTCTGAAATATCCTGTTATCCCACTCTGCTCAGTGCACTTTAGGGAGAGCTCCGGTCATGTAAAAAAATAAGAGGAATCCACAGGATACAAAATGGAATCAGTCTGACAGGGGGCAAAATTTTCAGCAGGAGAAGGAAAGAAGGTTATGTTCCGAGCCTGGACTCTGTAGTCTCTTTCCCCCACTGCACTGGTTGCTGTACAACAGAGCCAGCCGTGTTCCAGGAAATTGGAGTAGGAACAAGGGAGTGAGGGGGTCACAGAAAAGCAAAGAGGGAGGAACCAGGGAGGCTTACACTGGCTTGCTCCAAGCCCCGGGCAAGGAGGATCAATGGAAGTCTGGAGGCATGAGTCTAGCTCATCCCGGGACAGCCCACCAGAGAGAGGCTGAGGCTGACATCCTAGCTATTACAGAAAGGGCATGTGCCTGGCACACCCCCCTGTGCACATGGCCCTCCTGAGGCTGGTACAGGCAGTAGCTGCCTGGATCAAAATTCAGGGATTTGGCATGCCAGTCCTGCCCATCAGTCTTCCACTCTCAGGGCTACTAACTCAGTCCTTCCTTCTAAATTGGGAAAATAGCCTGCAGCAATCTCTTGGCAAATAATTCAGGGAAATTCTAGTATTAAGTGCTGATAGGGAGGAGAGGGTGTTAAGAGCATGAATGCTAATGTGGAAGACTTTAAACTAAGAACTGGGAGAAGACAACAATAAGAAACCCTCCCTGAGTTTTCCTGCTGGATGCCCGCCCAAAGTTAGACCTCTGGCAGCTCTATAAATATCCCCATTGGCCATCGGAGAGCTGCCGTAGGGCTCACTGGCTGTCACAGTCCCATTCTGGTTCCAGCCAACTTCTCCTGCAGCCTGAAGTTGTTTAGAAAGCTTGCTGGCCATTTGACAGTGGCTAACAATTCACCAAACAGACAGCAATCCATAGGCTTCATGAATCTGCTTGCCTCTCATCAGCAAAGGTAATGCAGAGGCTGACAGTATAATGTCTATAACATTTTAAGAAATAGTTCATCGGTACAATGCATGTCGTATTAGAATATGAGACAAATGGCCACCAACTGACACCTATGGACACATCCCAGCACTTTTCAGAGTTCCCGGGTATAGGAAGTCTTGAAGATCTCTACAGCCAATCTACTCATCTACAATAAGTAAGATAAGTTATTCAGTCTAATTACTCTTTAGGAAAACAAAATGAGATACTTCAAGTTGTTGGCAAGCTCCGAATGGGGGTGGCATGCCTTCTGGCTACTCATTAATGAGAGTTTGTCCTTTATACAAAGTCACAACCCCTCATTCACTTCCATCTCCTTTATCAGAGATGGGTTTGTACAGATCCTTTCAGCCTCTCCCAAACATTCTCTAATTTTTCTGGCCAACATATGAGTGCAAGGAGTTCCATCTGCAAACACGGAGTCAAAGAATCTATCTCGTTATTCCCTAGAAATACTTTCTCGTTATGAGTCCTCCGAGCTTATTAGTGGGATTAACCAATATGTACCTACGACTTTAGTAGCTCTGAGCATAGTTAGGGGAAAATGTTGCCTACTTACACCCCTTATGTGTGCTCTCCCTACTATTCCACAGGACTAAGCGGAAAGAGTGGAGCAGGGAAGGGAAGCTGACACTTATTAAGTAACGGCTATGTGACCAGTATACCTGTAAACATTATCTCACTTACCCCCTACCAAGTCTAATAAGCTCTGCTTACTACTTAATTTTATGAAGGAAGACGCTGAGGTTGAATGGGTTAAGTGTCCGTGTCATATGACTCTTAAGAAATGAAATCAGAATCAAGCCTGGGTCCTCCTGGCTTCAAGCCCATGCTCTTTCCTCTAGGGAGCACTGCATCTAAGTAATTGTCACTTCAGTTCTGCGGGAAGGGGGCTCGGGAAGGTGAAAGAAAAGTCTGTGCTCATTATAGGTGAGATAGGAGGTATAGAATCGAATCTATCAATAAGAACCATCTCCACATGGAGAGTCGAATCGACATGAGTTTTGGAGCGGGAAATCCAGGCCCCATGACTTATCGGGATGAACTCAAGCAATGACATCACTGTTCATTTTCTTTTTCTTGGCCATAAAATGGTCATCTAAACACAGGATCGTTAGGGTAACCAGAAATAATCTCAGTCAAGAGCTGGCAAATAAGTATCAACCCATGTGCTATGATATGTCTTGTGACCCCAAGAACTGTGTTTGGAAAGGTGAAATTTGGTAAAGGATGTTGTGATCATGAGTAACTTCAGGAACGTAGCGGGGAGGTGTGTATCAGGAGCGTCATTCCTGAAGCTGTAACCCATCACATGGTGCCGTGAATGTGATAAGGACTGAATCAAGTTTGCCCTCTCCTGTCAGAGGTCTCTTTCACCTTGTAGGGCTACCAGAGAGGCCCAGAGTGCTAGAATGTGTGTTTCCCAAGGGCAAGCAATATTGACTTCTAACTTTTGGAACAAGGTCAGGAGTTCTACCTGGCTGAGGAGATGATGGAAAAACTTCTCACCTCTGCAGCCTCCAGAACATGAGGCTTCTCATGGTTTTGGGGAGACCACATATGGTTTCCACCCATACCCTCCTTCCAACCGCATCCCCAAATGGTTGCCAGGTGTCCCCAGCCCAGGGCTGGAGGCCACCCCTCTGAGCCACGGTTGAGTCACTTACCACTAGAGGCGAACACACGCAGGGCCCAGAGGCAGTGGAGGAGGTTCTGGCTATGGGACAGGTTTTTCCTGGCCAGAATCAATGTCACATCAAGTGCTTCCAGCTCCAGTGCCTTCTGTCCAAACTTTTTATCTACAAACACAGATCAATCCATCTTAGTTGTGTGGCACATTAATCCTGAAGGTTACACGATGTGCCGGGGAGAGGAAGGCAAAGTTGATGGCGGGAAGAAGATAATCACAGCCAATGAGGCTTCTCAGATCTAGCAAAAAAATGCCACTAAGTATGTCCCCATTGGAACCAGATGGCTCAGAAAAGCTAATTCAGGGTACACATATGGTCCGTTAGTCTTCAAATAATATTTACACGGAGGCCTGTGGGCTGTGGGACTTGCATTCCCTAAATGTAAGGATGTTTCTGACTGTCCTCCAACATGAACTGTGGTTTAGGAGGGTATAAATTTCTTCCTTTAAGGCAGTTCAAGAATTAAGGGTACTTAAGTCACATAACATTAAAATACAATGTGTGGACCTCGATTGGATTCTTCTTGGAACAATTCTGTAAAAGACACGCTGGGAACATTTGGGGGAACTGAAATGATCTAAATATGGCATTCATTGTGAATTTTGTTTGATTTATAAGCATGGTGTTGTGGGTATGTAAGAAAACATCTCTTTTCAAAGAAATGCACTCAAAAGTATTTAGGAGCAAAATGCTATCTATAGTTTTCCTTAAACTATTTCAAATAAAACTAAATAGGTGAAGGAAATATGCCAAAATGTTACCAGTGCTTAGATCTAGGTGGCAGGTGTATGAGGTCATCTTTCTATATGATAGAGAACTTTATGATAAAGACTGAAAACATATTTTTTTTTGAGGGCAGTGTCACTGGCCCTCATATGTGGGACCCAAACCAGGGCTGCTGGCTTCCCAAGCCAGCACTTAACCACCATGCCACTCAGCCGGCCCTGAAAACATAATTTAAGAAAATAAAATTATCTCCCCAAATTTCTCCAAATTATTGATCCAAATGACCTGCTCTTTAGTGTTGCAGTAAATCATTATTATTTTAATAATTAGTGACTAAGAATAAAAATAAGGGGAAAGTACCTTTTCTACTATGTCCGTGGCCCCCACTGCAATAACAGGTGACTGTGCTACCTGTCACATTTGTTTGTGCCCTCTCCAAAGTGCTATGCACGCATCATCATATTTGTTTTTACAGAAATACAATCACTATCAGATTCATCAAAGGTGGAGAGGAGTAAAATAGAGACCATATCCTAAAGCTCCATTTACCAACATTGACCTCTGGACCAAAGGACACCAGCAAAGCGATCGAGACTAAAGTCATATGACCCACTCACCCCCCATCAGAAAAATAGGATATCTATGTGGTTCCATTCATGGAGACGATTTCATTTCCGTTCTGTTCAAGTCAGCGCCTGGCAACCTGAATGTCAATGACAAGGACTGTATCTCTCAGTGACAGAAGCCACATTGATGCAATTATGGCAGCAGTAATAAGATCTATGAGGCTAACCTGTAAATCGTTGCCCGGGTGCATCTTCCATCTCTCCTTCTCCTGCAAAATGTACTTGACTCTTGTTTGCCAGGCCTCTTGACCCACATGCTGAGCACGTGATATACGAACCTCACTGAAACCTTACAGCAACGCTAGGATTAAGTACTGAGACCTCCATTTGTAGATGAGCACCCAAAAGCTCACAAAGTTGACGTGACTTGTCCAAGGTCACACAGCTAATATGTGTGAACGCCACGTGCGAAACCCAGATCCGACCTCCTAGCTTGTATCATTTATAACGGGGGTATATGCCATGTCTCTTCGGTCTTCTCCTAGCGTTCCTTTGCCCCACTGTTTGCTTTGCTGACTTCTTATCCTTCAAATTTTGGCTCAAATGTCAGCTCTCCCTGACCACACCATCTTGGAGTAGCATCCTCCTTTTTCCCCTTGTAGCTACCTTCTGGTTCTTTATCTTAGGCTGCTATCATCTGGTTAATTATTTGTTTCCTTTCTGCTCTTCCCCCACTTGAATGCAAGCTCCATGAGAGAAGGTCCCTTATCTGTCTGGTCACCATGCTTGTTCCCAGGTCCCAGGACAGTGACTACCCCTGAGAGACATGCAGTAAATGCCTGTTGAATATTCAGTGAATGAATTTTATTGTTTTGGTCTGGAACTCACTCATGCAGGTGCTGGCTAATGCCTCGATCTCAATTTTTGGTGAAATGTTATATGAAAACAGAGCAGACATCCAGACATCGAAAAGAAAGAGTGTCTCCAAGCCCTGCGCCCTGACTGCCACTGCTGGCACTGGACATCAAAGGTCCATCTCTCAGAGGACCCAAGTGTCTCGACTGTGACAAAAATGACCCTGTATACAATTGGATTTTAACTGCTATGACTAGTTTATCATGTGTGCATGCTTCCTGAGTACCAAGGCTTTAGGATTTTAGGAAGGTCTTTCAGGGTTTTCCCTGGAGAAAGAGAAATGGGTACGAAGCCTAAATGGAAAGAATTCTAGGTTCCCATCTTCCTTTCAGTGAGGGGAGCTCCACTCCTATGTGACTCATTGTAGTGGATTGAAAATGGTCCCCCCAAAATTCATGTCCACCTGGAACCTCGGAACGTCATCTTATTTGGAAATAGGGTCTTTGAAGATATAATTAGTTAAGGTGAAGACATACGGTTTTGGGTGGACGCTAAGTCCAATGTGACCAATCTCCTTCTAAGAAGTGGAGGGGAGACAGAGAAAGACACACAGAAGAGAAAGCCATGTGCAGATAGAGGCAGAAGTTAAAGCGATGTGTCTGCAAGCAAGTAACATCAAGGGCCGCTGGAAACCACCAGAATCTAGGGGAGAGGCCTGAAAGAGAGCCTTGCTCAGAGCCTCCGGCAGGAACCAACCCTGCCAACACCTTGACATTGGACTTCTGATCTCCCGAACTCTGAAAGAATGAATTTCTGTTGTTTAAAGCCACCCACCCACTTTGTGGCAATTCATTACAGTGGCCACAGAAACGAATGCACTTACACAATGAACTTCCATGGAAGATGCTACTTGCAGACATGTTCCGTTTATTTTTAAAGTGATTCAAAACTGCCTTGGAGTGTCTCCCCTCTGTCGCCACTGTGTCCTAAGCACTGTCCCTTGGATTAGTTGGCATCCAGGACAACAAAATTACCTCTTCTGTGGGGTTCATGCTGCCATCAGCACCCAGGTGTCTAGAACCTCCCTCTGCTTCCTCCCCACAAGACCTTCCCAAATTACTCTCATGATAACAACCCCAGCAGGCTTTCCAGTCACCCGCAGGTCTGGGGGTGTGGGTACCTCGGAGGCCAACTTTGGCCAGCAGCCGGAAGAGGGGCAGGAGGACATCATAGTCTGGAGAAGCTGTCCTTGCTGTGTCCACCAGGGTCTGCAAAAGGGCCTCGCTGCCACCCTTGCTGATCATGTAGCGAATCCGCCTGTCAGTGCCTGCAGGGAAAAGCAGAGTGGAGCTGAGCCGGGAAGAACCGCCTCATGTCCTTGGAACACCTCACCGCTAGAGACAAAGCAAGGGTTGGGTCATTTCACCCCAGAAACCACAGTGGTGTAGCTTCTTGAATCAGCTTGTGTTAAAGCTGTGCTATTAGGGCAGGGGCCAGTGTGGGGGCTATGAAATGGAGAAAGAATGGAATATTTAAGAACCTAGGTGTTTTCACCTGCAGCAGCTATAATAAATGGAGCCTAGAATATGCTTTCTGAGGACCTGCTGAGTCTTCAGTGTATGTGTGTGTACTTGTGTGTGCATGTGTATAAATATGCATAAAGCTTGCACCTAATTACATACTATATGGAAAAGGGAATACAGTACCCCCCTCCTAGAGGTTTGAGTCATCTGTAACAGGGATTGGGGTGACAGCTTATGGGCAATAAGATTACTGATGGTAAAGACTTTTTCAGTTGACTAATGGGAGGAAAACATGGAATGAACTGGAGTAACCCTTTGACAAACAAATGCCCAAGCATCTTATCTAGGGATTTTCAAAGAGGGTGTGGGGCTAGGGTGAAGTATATTGATCTTTGTGCCTAAATATAATTTTGAGCAGTGACCCACACGCACACACACTCCTTGCCCCAGGAGAAGGTCAAAAGCCATGACCTTGGGTGACTGTCTAGGTACTGGTTATGGTTGACCTAACCAAGGTGGCCGACCAAGTGGGACGTTATCAAGAAAGATGAACCTCTGATTTTTCATCCTAATGAAAAGTAGCACCCTCTACTGAGGGGTCAGCAAGGTTTCATCTAAGACGGAGGTAGGCAAACTTTGGAGACGGAAGAGCCAAACCTGTCTCTCAGAACAATTTAAAAATGATTCGAGAGCCATAAAACAAATGAAATCACTATTACATGAATAATATCCTTTAAAAATCTTATAAACGAAACTATGATAGTTTTATTTTCATTTTCGATTTTTCAAGTCACATGTACGTACCCAAAGAGCCGCATGTATCCCGCGAGCTGCAGTTTGCTGACCTCTTCTGTCTCAAAAGTTTGCTGACCCCTGATCTAAGAGCTTCTCTGGACAAATTAATCACGGCACCTTCCCTGAAGACCAGTGGCCTAACCTACAGGGGGTGCCTCACGAGGGAGACTGCAGGGAAGTCACCCTGCCACTGGACGGCAGCACAGCCTATGGGAACACCTCAGTATGACTGGACTTTCCTCTTGAAACGGTAGCCTGAGGCTCTGTGCTTTGGGAGTATCATTCATTCAGGTATTGTCTGTTTGTTACTATTTCTTTGTACTGCAATGTGGCTGGCACACCTAGGAATGAAAACCAGCTGAATGTTGGAATGTACAAGACGCTGTGTTTTTTTTTTTCAGGATCCTCAGGTGGATATGAGCTACCAGGGGCAAGCCCCAGTTCACTTGATTCCAAAATAGTCAACTCTGCCATCTTTCCTCTGGAAACTGCCTGGCTTACCACTTTGCTAAGTCCTGCCTCCTAGTCCGGCATCCATCTGACATACAGAAGGGAGCTGCCACTACCTGGTTCTCTAAATGGGTCACGAGGAGGGGTGCAGAGGGAGGAGAGAAGGGTAGGATGGCTGAGAGCAACTCTTTCTGAGGAGGTCCCTGGCCTTACAGATGAGGTGCCACAGAGTAACCACCAGGATCTAATTTCCTCCTAAATGGGGGTCACTGCACGGTGGGTGACAAGACAAACCTGAAAGACAATCCTCCCAGTTTACTTCAGGTCTTATTAACCTCAGTGAAAAAAAGATAGGCTGGGACTGTCCCACAGAAAACTTGAGCTGGAGCACCCCCCCAGGTGACAGCCTCCTGGGTGACCCCACAGCCGCATGCCCCCACGTCCACCAGGGGAGGGAGGAGGGCACAGCCTACTCACCCACAGAAAGCAGATCCCCGAGGACCTGGACGATGGTCAGGATGGACTCCCTGTCGGAGCAGCTCTGCAATGAAAGCACAGGCAGCCATAGTTCACAAGGGGGCAGATGGAGGGGTTAGGGATGCACGTGGACATGGCAGGGTGGTGCTCCGTTCCATGGAGAAAGAATTCCTGCAACAAAAAATGGCAGAAGCGGCGCTCCTTCAGTAATGACAATGAGGGGGCTCACTGAGATAAGAACCCGGGGAGCTCCGCCTCCATCCTGAGCCTTCAGCACCTCTCTTTAAGGACCTGTTTTTTAGTAGCTTGATAGAGAAAAGAAGCAGCATTGGTAATTTATGCAGAAACAGCCAGCGAAAGGGGGCTTTGTGGGCCAAGGTAGCGCAGTTCTGTGATTTCAGCAGACTTGAATTAGTTTTAAATGCAGACAGCAGACACAGGAATCTACTAAAAATGTTGTGATGGAAAGACTTCCCTGACTGATAAGGAAGAATTTTTATTCTCTCAAGAGAAACCTAGGGTAGTGCCAAGTCTCATTATACAGATGTTCCATGGGGCTCCTGCAATCCCTTTGTTATACAGGAGAGAACTCTGAGTTCAGAGATGAAAGGCTTGTTCAAGTCCCCTGAGGTGACCCATAGAGCAAAACCCAAAGTACACCCTAGGCCAGTGGTCTGTGCACTGTAATACGCTAACAGTTTTTTGTTTTGTTTTTTCATTTTTTAGATCTCAAGAACTTATTGGTCTACTATTTGCAAATCTGACCCTTACATACCGTCTCCCCAAGCGCACCCCCCAACCCTCACCCCAGCCCCTGGTAACCACCATTATTATACTGTTTTTACAAGTTCAGCTTTTTTAGATTCCACATAAAAGTGATGTCATACAGTGTTTGTCTTTCTGTTTGACTTATCTCATTAGCATAATGCCCTCAAGGAGGTCTAGTCATGTTGTCACCAACAGCAGGACTTCCTTCTTTCTCACGGCTGGGTAATATTTCAGAGTGTGTGTGTGTGTGTGTGTGTGTGTGTGTGTGTGTACACATACATATATCTTCTTTATCCACCTTTATCCACTTATTTGTCGACAGACACTTAACTTGTTTCTGTATTTTGGCTATTATGAAAAATGCTACAGTGAATAGGTGTACACATATTCAAGATACTGATTTAAATTCCTTTGGATATATAACCCAGGAGTCCTATCTCCACCACTCAGAAAAATTAACTCAAAATGGGTCAAAGATTTAAATGTAAGACCTGGAGCCAAAAAAAATGCCTAGAAGATATCTTAGGGAAAAAGATTCCTGACATTGGTCTCGGCAATGATTTCTTAAGTAAGACACCAAAGCATGGGCAAAAAAAAAAAAAAAAAAAAAAAAAAAGAAAGAAATGCAATAAATACTACCTTAAACTAAAAAGCTTCTGCACAGCAAAGGAAATAAGCAATAAATGGAAAAGGCAACCTACAAAATGGGAGACAATATTGGCAAACCATCTATCTGATAAAGTACTAATATGCAAAATATAGAAAGCACTTGTACAACTCAGTAGCTAAAAAAGCAAATAACCCGATTTAAAAATGGACAAAAGACCTAAATCGGTATTTTCCAAACAGTACATACCAATGGTATGTGGAAAGATGCTCAACATCACTTATCATCAAGGAAATGCGAATCAAAACCACAATATCACATCACACCTGTTGTGTGGCTTTTATCCAAAAGAGATAACAAATGTTGGCCAAGATGTGGGAAAAAGGGAACCCTACCGAGGATGCAATTTTTTTAAGTACGTCTTCGAAAGCAAAGCTTTAATCTACCCCTTGGCGGTAAGTCTCATGTTCCTCTTCTGCCTTACACACGTCTGTAACTCCCCATGACATACAGGACAAAGCCACAGCTCATTAATAGGTTTGCAAAGCTCTCCATCCTCGTCCTGTCGTGCTTCTATCTCTGGTTTCATTCCTCACCACTACGGCTCTGCCCAAAATACATGCTCTGCCCCATGGAGCTCCTTCTAGTTCCAGCTCTAACCATGCAGTTTCTTGCCTCTGTACTTCCGACCATCCTCTCTCCTCTTCCTGCAGCCTGCTCAATGCCAGCTCATCCTTCCAGGGCCCTATGGCTCCTATAAGAGTCTCACAGCCCTGCAAGCTGGGCTTGGGGTGTTCTGTGTCTCCCCACCACTCTCGGCTCAGCTCTGACAGCACACTCACTGCGCGGTGTTGGCGTCAGGGTGTAGTCTGGCTGCCCACTTCACCCTCACTAGATATAAATGTCTGAAGAAGGGACCACGTTTTGGGTATATCAGCATTCCCAACACCAGGCACAGGGTTTGTTCCAGAGAAGGGTACACCAAATGTCTTTGAGAAGGCAACCCAACTGAACTGTGAAGGACGCCACCTAGAGTCCAGGAAGCCTAACGCCACACCCAGAGACAGAGTGGAGCTTATTCTTTCTCCAACCCCAGGCTTAAGACCCTCCAGAGAGCCACACTTTAACAGCCCAGCCATGGCCAGGACAAGGGTGAGGCGAGTGAGGCACTAGCTGGCCACAACATTTTAAATCTACAATGCAGTAATCAAGATGAAGAATGTGTTATTGCCATATTTTTACGAATCAAAATTAATTCCAAAAAAAATCCAGGATGAACAAAATACCCACATTGAACTCTACCTCCTATCCCAGGTGTGAGGAGAAGCCTGGGGACCCCTAGGCAGCTGCTATCTCCACTTACCCAGGAAAAGCGCGGACGTGTGCTCTGGCCTCTTCTCCCCTGGGAGCTTAGCCTAAGGTGGGGCGGTCTCAGCCTGCACTGAACTAGTACCTCCCATCATGGCTACACACAACGTTCACCTGAAGGCACCATTCTGTGAATCCACACAGGCCTTCCCACAGGAGCCATCCGTACACATGCACAATGCCAGTGCTCGCTGCCCCTCTGCAGTCTCCCCAAAACCTGGGGACAGGAGCCAAGCAGCAGTGAGGCAAGTGACCTGCCATTCTGGCAAGCTTGAGGGTCTTTGGTCCTGGTACCAGTTCCAATATAATCGGAGGGTCCCCCCAAGCCAACTAATACTGCCTTGGACACCCACTGGGTGTGCTCCAGTTCAGCTACCCAGAGACAGCATGTGACTGACTCCACAGGTTTGGGGCTCAGCTCCACCAGGTTGCATCCCCTGTCCCCTGACTGGAGCTTCCCGTCGCAGGTCTAAGTTGTAAACGGTACAGTAAGTCCCCGACTTACGAACATTTGAGTTGCGAACTTTCACAGATACGAACGGACCTCGCATTACGAACATTCATAGATGCGAACAAATCGCGGACGTAGCTCACATGTCTGCCGGACATTGTCACAGTGGTGCTGCTGTGTGCCTACTGTGCAGTGCCACAGTGGACAGTCGTGCAGTGCTCAATCAGAGCCCAGGATGTCCAGAAGCAAGAGGAAAAGCGGTGGTGATGTGGAGGGGGCAGCTGGGAAGCGCACAGCAATCACCATGGAAACAGAAGTGAAAAGAATTGAGAGGCTGGACCGAGGAGAAAAGGTGGTAGATGTCACTCGTTCTTATAACATGAATCGTTCAACCATTGGCTTTACATTGTGTATTTGTATCAAAGGTGTATAAGACTCTCTTTGTCGGACTTACGAACGAATCTGACTTACGAGCGTTCTCCCGTTAGAGAACTCGTTGGTCAGCCGGGACTCCGTGTGCTGCTGACGAACTGGCTGTAAGTGAAAAGCTCCCATAGCCTCCTCCTCAGGTTCAGTTACTTGCTAGCACAGCCCGCAGACCTCAGAGAAACACGGGATGGGCTAAATGACCAGTGTCTGGGGAAAAGATGTGACTGAGGAACAGCCAGATGGAAGAGACGCATGGGACAAGTTCGGCAGGAAGGGCGTGGGGCTTCCATGCTTCCCCCGAGCACCCCACTCTCCCAGCACCGTCAGGGGTTCACAACCCAGAAGCTCTCTGAACCCTGTCTTTTGGGAGGCTTCACGACAATAGCTCCCCCTTATCCACACACAAGTCATATGTTCCAAGTCCCGCCGTGGATGCCTACACCTGCGAACTCTTCTGAACCCTCCATACAAGTGTTTCCATACAAAGGATAAAGTTTAATTTATAAATTAGGCCCAGTAAGAGATTGACAACAATAACTTATTATAAAAGAATTAGAACACTGTACTGTAATAAAAGTTAGGCGAATGTGGTCTCTCTCTCAAAATATCTTACTTCACTGAAAACTCCTTCTTACCATCAATCTTAGCAACCTCAGCACACGACTTGTTTTTCTGTCCCTAGGAAGTTGGGCGCTTTCACCTTTACACTTAGAGGGAGCGCTTCCCGGCTTCTTCTCGGCATGTCCCATTTGGCTGCGTCACTACTCTTGTGCTTTGGGACCATTATTAGGTAAAATCAGGGGACTTGAACACCAGCACTGGGTGTCCTCAAAAGCTGGCCGGGTGACTGAGTCAGTGGGACTCCGTGACCACTGGGACGTGGAGAGTGTCTACAGCGGGGAGATGCCATCACTACACAAAGCGAGGAGTCTCGTCCAGGGCCTGGCGAGATTGCCTTATGCTACTCAGACCGGCCCGCCATTGAAAACTTATGAATTGTTTCTGTCTGGTATTTTCCACTTACTATTTTCAGACCGGGGCTGACTGTGGGTAACTGAAACCATGGAAAGCAACACTACAGATAAGGGGGTGACTACTGGATATAGTTGGACGGATTCAACCTCCAGGCTTCAGGTTCTCACCCTGCCCGTG
Organism: Aselliscus stoliczkanus; assembly: GCA_033961575.1. Taxonomy (NCBI): domain Eukaryota; kingdom Metazoa; phylum Chordata; class Mammalia; order Chiroptera; family Hipposideridae; genus Aselliscus; species Aselliscus stoliczkanus. Next base: position 26,348,241 of record CM066741.1, read on the forward strand.
GAGGGTGGAGGGAAACAGGAAGTTCCAACCCTCTAACCACGCAGGTCCATGGTTCTCCTGGCCTCCAGCTGCCATCCTTACGTGGTGTCCAAAAGTCACCTTGTTCACATCATGAGAGACACCTTTATAGTGCTCATCACTTGGGAAATTCCAAAGGTTTAGGGGCTCTGTGCCAGGAACTGGGATGAACACCAAGTACCTATTTCTTACACTAAATCACAATACCACAGCAGGACCCCAGCCCTTTGAAAGCAGACCCAAGGATGGCTCACAGTGGAAAACAAAGTCCCTGGAATGCGGGTCCCTGACCAACACTGAAGTTCCTGGATCTGTCTCTAGCACCCCCCATATTTGCTCCTCTATCTGAAGGAGAGAGATAAAAAAGATAAAATCAAGGCTGTGCAATATTGTGTCCCTTGTAAAATGCTGGATTCATTAGTTAATGACTATAATGTATTAGTGAATTATGAGCAAAGGAAAGCAAAATAAGAGAAGAAACGGGAGCAATGAGTAAAAGTGCAAAGAGAATAGGGAAAGAGAAAAACTAATAAAGCAGAAGCTGATTAAAGGGGAGTAAAAGATCCAGATTAATTTCTTTGCATTCAATTATTCATGCATCCATCCCACAAATGCTCACTGGGAACCTTCTCTGTGCCAGTCCTCAGGCAGTAAAGATACAAATTGATTGAAATCCAGTCTGCCCTCATGAGGCTCAGGATTGGCTGAGGTGAGCAGCTGGCAGGCAGTGAAGACCCAGGGTGGTAAGGGTTGTGACAAAAGTAATGAGTGATGAATGTTGACTCTGAGAAACCAAACAGAAAAGGGGCATGGAGTCTGTGGAGGGCAGGGGGCGGGGGGAGACAGGAAACGGCTCCAAATCTAACTGGATTGAATGAAGCAGTTGGTGAAGGGAGCTGTGAATTTCTGTGGGCAAGAACCAGGTCTTACTCATCTCCGTATTCTCGTCTCCTAAAGTGTAATAGATAATCCATGTATTTTATTAATTTCTCAAGTTAAGGGGTCTGCCTGCTTTATTACGATGTCCACTAAACCTCCCTGAGAATAAGCATTGTCTCTCATATGCGTCAGTTGTACGTGCCCACAGGGAGATAGAGCTGGGCCTACGGGATTTCCTAAATTCCCGCCCTAAATTGGTTTGAGGCCATAGTGCTTGGGATGAGGGCACCAACACAGCTGGCCGAACACACACAGGCGCCACTTCTCTGTAAGTGCTTTCCGGTACAGGGCAGTAGTGGGCTGATGGGGTGCTTTGATCACACTGTTCCCTGCCAGGGAATGGCCCAGGGTTCAGCTCCTCTAAGCTTTTGTCAGTGAATCTGAGCTCAGATCTGCATCAGGAAATCTGAGTAGAAGCCTGCTGAGAGATTCCAGAAAAGCTTTTTCTCTAGGACATTTAAAAAAGAATTACCAACATTACAAACAAATTTTTAAAAGCCTCTCCTGTTTTTGCACATTGCCATAGTGAGGATATAATTCTGAGTCGTTGGTGACGTTCTTAAGCCGCTGAACCAACTGTGTGGAGCCACCTACCTGTGGACTTTCAGAGGAGTTGAAATAATAATGATCCTCAGTCCTAAAAGCCACTGTTACTTGGGTAGTTTGTTAGGGACTTTCAATGTGATAGGGAAAAGAAGAAAATTTTACACTGCCACGTGCCCTCCTTCCCAAGCTCTATGGTCTTAATACAGGGATAAGATATTGATTTCATGGGCCGGCCGAGTGGCGTGTTGGTTAAGAGCTGGCTTGGGATGCCAACGGCCCCAGTTCGGATCCCACTTATGAGGGTCAGTGACACTGCCCTCTACAGCTAAGATGGTGAACAACAGCTCCACCTGGAGCTGGGCTGCTGAGTCCCCAGGTGGCATAGCTGCAGCCCCTGCTGCAGTGGGCTGCCATAGGCTACAGTGAGTGGCTGGCAGCCAGTGTGAGCTGCCAAGAGCCACTGTGAGCGACCATCCAGAAGCCGGTGACCCATCTGTCTCACCCAGGAAGAACGCAATGACAATACCAACATGGGCCAGTGAAGCAACGTCCTCCACAACTAGACTGAAGAAAAAAGGACAGCAACTTGTCTGTTCCCCTTCCCCAGTTCCCAACGTTGTTCCCCTCCACCAATTCCCCAATAAAATCTTAAAAAAAAGAAACTGATTTCACAAACTAACTATAGCGCCAGCAGCCCACTAAAGAAACACCTTGCCGTCTCATAGAAACAAAGAGACAGTGTGTCATACAGATGTTGAGGTCATAGTGTTCTCACTCAGCGCTGGGCCAGAATGGATCAGCAGAATCCTGGTTTTCTTTAAGTAAAAATGATGGCTGTCAGTGGAGGAAAGAAAGGCTCCACAAAAATCTCAATGGGCATTAATGTATGCACTGCTATATTTACCAAAACAAATATTTCACACGATTTCGAAGAATAACACAAAGCTGTTCTCTCACCCACAGTAATAATAAATGAGCAATTAAAGAAGGCAGGATTCCATGTGCCTTCCTTCTCCTTGAACAATCCTTTTAAATGAATCATTGGATAATCCCCTGTTCTTTAAGACTTCCATTTGAAAAAAAAAAATGGATCTGCCAAGTTTTCAGGGAGAAGCAAGCAGCTCGAAGAACAAACAGTCTTTCACAGCCTGTGGAATTCTGAACTGCATATTTCTCAACGGCTGTTTCGAACTCGTTGCTCCCTGGCTTTGAAATGTTCCATGTCTCTGTTGCCTTTCATCTCCGGAACCCTCATGATGGTCTATCAATGAGACCCTACACATCACTCAACTTATGGAAGCTCATCGCCAGCCACTCTCCCCACCCCAGCACTGAGCAGGGGAACCATGCAGGACCAGTTACCGTGCCCCAAGCTCATCGTGGGCTCTTGTGCCTTCAAAGCTCTGCTCATGCTGCTAACCCTGTTGGCGTACTATTGGGTTGTTGGAAAAGTCATGACGCATTTTTGCGGCGAAAAACATACAAAAAAAAATAAGTCATGACTTTTCTGACAACCCGATATTTCTCCTCCGTCTTCCTTCCCATGACACCTACTTCTATTTCAATTTCAGGCTCACATTCTCCTTCTATCTACAATAGTTTTACTGGCCAACCGGCCTTCCTGGCATCCATTACCCAAGACTGTCACATATCTGCACACGCTGGACACTGCACAACTCCAGCATTCCCCGTTCACAAAGACTACAGCATAATCGGTACCCCTGAAGCGGCCTGGCCTCTCCAAGTCAGAATTATTTGGTCTGCCTTTGATTTGCCACAATGCACTTCACACATAATTTTATTAGAAGCCTTACTAGAACCTGGTTATTTTCTCTCTGTTCTGGTTGTCTATTGCGCGTAACAAACGATGCCAAAACTTAATGGCTTAAAACAACAGCCTTCTTATTATAGCTCTTGAGCTTGTGGGTAGGGAATTTGGGAAGAGCTTGACTGGGAGATTTTTCTACTTTCCATGGTGTCAGCTGAGGTCACTGAGTCCCACTCAGCCGGGCAGGTGGGCTGCCTGGTCTAGAGGGTGTTCGATGGCTCACGTGTGTGTGTGACACCTTGGTAGGGATGGTGTTACCTGGGCAGGCTGGAGAACGGGGCTCAGTACGGGCTTTCAATCACAGTGCCTACTGTGGGCTTTCCATCATGACAGTCATAAGGCACTTGGACTTCTTATATGGCAGCTGGCTTCAAGAACTTGGTGGAAGTGGCAAGGCTTCTTTTGACTTAGCTTTAGAAGCCCACCCGTCACCTCTGCTGCAGTCCCTTGGTCAGCCAAGTCACTGATGATAGCCCAGATTCAAGGGCGAGGGAGTTAGGCTCCAGATCTCACCTGGGAGTAGATAGGAATTTGCGCCATTTTTTATCTTCCACACTCGCTTAAGACTGTGAGCCACTCTGGAGCAAGTATTTTGCCTCATTCCTCTTGGTAGCCCCAGCATGAGATCTGGCACAGAGTGGGCACTTGGTAAATGTGGAATGGAAGGAGATGAGATGGGATGCAATGGAAACTTAAGGGGTGGCTGCTTAGCTCAGTTGGTTAGAGCATGGTGCTGATAACACCAAGGTTGCGGGTTCGATCCCCACATGGGCCACTGTGAGCTGTGCCCTCCTTAAAAAATAAATAAATAGGACCAGCCAACTGGTCAGTTGGTTAAGAGCATGAGCTCTGAGCAACAGGGTCGCCGGTTCAATTCCCACATGGGCCAGTGAGCTGCACCTGAGATGAGCTGCCAACAGGTGGCAGGATGGCTCAGCTGGTGAGAGCATGTGCTCCTAACAACAAAGTTGGTGGTTCACTCCCGCATGGGATGGTGGGCTATGCCCACCCGCAACTAAGCTTGAACACGGTACCTTGAGCTGAGCAGCTGCAAGCTGCCAATGGGCAGCCGGATGGCGACTGGACTTGGAGCTGAGCTAGCTGTGCCCTCCATAACTAAGATTGAAGGACAACAACTTGGCTGTTTCCCTTCCCCAATTCCCCCACACTGTTCCCCTTCCCCAATTCCCCAATAAAATCTTTTTTAAAAATCTGATTTTTAAAATATTAAATAAATAAATACATAAATAAATAACTACATAAATACATAAATAGGACTGGCAGGGTGGCTCAGTTGGTTAGAGCGCAGTGCTCTTAACAAGGTTGCCGGTTCACTTCCCACATGGGCCAGTAAGCTGTGCCCTCCACAACTAGAATGAAGGACAATGACTTGATGTGGAGCTGATAGGTCCTGGAAAAACATACTGTTCCCCCAAAAAATGTCTTAAAAAAATAATAAAATTAAATTAAGTAAAAAAAGTTATTTAAAAAAAAAAAGAATGGACCTATCTTGTTTTGAGAGTTGTTACTTTCTGCCCTAATAAACTGTCCTCTCTCGCAAACTTTACTTCTCTGGTCCGTGTCTCCATTCTTCAGTGCTACGAGACCACAAATCCCAGCGTATATATACACATACACGCACACGCACAATACACACACACAAAAAAAAAAAGGAAAAAAAAAGAAATGGAAACAATATGCAATCTGTAGAAGGCTGGCTATCCTTTTCTCTTTGATGACGAGATTTACTTCACAGCATATTCCAGTGAGAATGGTTACAGAGGTCTATGAGTTCCACAGCTCAATATTTCTGTCAATCAAGCAACTGAGCGAGCAAACACAGAATGCCTATTATGGGCCAAGCCCTGAGCTAATGCCTAGCGAACGGCAAAACCATCACAAACTTAAAGCGGAGGAGAAAAAGTCCAATTTTACTGGACAGTGAACAAACAGTTCATCCACATCCCATTTGGTGTTAACACCCCTGATATCACAGAAATAGAGTGCTCACACTCTCCTACTCTGTTCCCACAGATTGAAGGAACAAGCCCGTGAAATTCTAATTTTGGGTCTCAAAAGAATAAGACAGAATCGCTTCCAAACTCATGAGCCAAGAGCACAGGACACAGCTCATAGCCCATGAAAACCGTATTGCCAAAAATAAATTCGTTCCTCCAGTCATGCAGTTTGCACGCTCGTTAGAGATAGCCCATTGGTTAAATAAGAGACATTATTAAATTTGGAGTTGGTAATGAATGAGGGAAGGGTGCACTAATCACAAACTTCAATCACCAAAAATGGTTGGAATACCAAAAATGGTGACCGGCAGTTCTCCATCTGCACCAAGAGGAAAGAGGCAGACGCTGCAGCATCTGAAATCTAGTTTAGGGAGAAGGACAAACTTCCTGTCGAGGCTGAAATGAGTTCAGAAGAAAGAGGTGTTCTCAAAGAGGGTGAATGGAAATATCTATGAATGGAAATAAAAGATTTGTTTCCATATGATGGAGGTTGGAGTGGCAATAGTGATCTGCCATCATTATGGAAGCTGGATGCCTAATAAAAGGTGAATAAAGCTGGGCTGGCCGAGTGGCGCGGTGGTTAAGCGCTGGTTTGGGAAGCCAGCGGCCCCGGTTCGGGTCCCACATATGAGGGCCAGTGACACTGCCCTCAAAAAAAAAAAAAAAAAAAAGACTACCACTTAAAAGGTGAATAAAGCTAAAAATAGGCCTGAAGTTCCATTGAGGTGCATCTTCCTGGATCATTTTTCTACTGGGGTGAGGTGGGATTGGGGGGCAGGGGGAACTACATAAAACCTATGAGAAGAGTGAGGCTGTGTCCTCTGGGCAGAGACAATTTGGAATCCTGTGCTTAGTCAACACACCCTGGCACACTTGTTGTCACCCAGTAAATGGTAAAGAATTTTGAATCCTAATAATAATGACAGCAATCAACAGCATCACATCCCTGAAAAGTTCTCTGATTTCTTTTAAATGACACTGGAAAGCAGGATTCATCTCTATTTCCAGGAAGGCCATGACGGCTCCCCCAAGCACGGTTGATAAATTGCAGCCCAAATCTTGCAGGTTAGAATTAAGGATGCGTAAAACGATGTGCCAAACAGTTTTCAGCTTTTCTGAATGGATTCTAAACATGGCAAATCAATGACAAAGTGCCCAGCGCCCAAAGCTCGACACCCACGTTGAGGAAGGATGTCGCTGCCTTCTGGTTCAACCAGCAGCTGTCACTCATCGCTTTTATCCTCTCGGAGTCTATCAATGTTTGAAACACACAGGAAAGATTAAAAGTACCCGGGACAGGGAGGCTCAGACCTGCCTCCATGAGGCTGCTGCACCAACTGGCTTCCAAACGCATTAAGAGGAAGCCCTTTGTCGGGTCCTCCACCCTGCTAACCCTTAGCAAGCTGATCTAAAGCAGAATTATGAAGCAAGAAAAGTTGGTCTCTGGTGTCCTCGTGTCTCTCATTTCAGGGACCCCTGTTATCTCAGGCTTGGCTCCACCACTTGGGGACTCTAAACTAGGGTGTAATGGCTTGCACCCAACCCACTCTGAAATAGTTGCTTTTGAGAGCTATTCTGTACAATTTGAGGGTTAACAAATAGTCATTGGGTTATGAATCCTGAATAGCCAACAATACTGTAATTATTACCTCAGAGGGTCCACTTTGTTTCAGATATCAATTACTGTGCAACCCTCAAAACTGTCTTGCAATTTAGTTACCATTATTCCTACTGTACTGGTGAGGAGACGGAAGCCAAAAAAGGTGAATAATTTGTTCGAAGCAGGAGTCACCTTTCTTTGTATTTGGAGTTGAGTTTTGAAAACCAGTCAGTTTGAATACACTTTTAGGACATTGTAAAGTAACTACATTAATGCTTCGTCAGTGAAAACACTTTGATTCTAGAAACACTTTGATTCTAGAACCCAAACTGTGAGCATTTTAAAACATGGCTGCCTATGTTCTGCCACATTTATCATCAGGAGGTAGACTCGATGGCCCACACCCTTGAATTTTGGTCAAGTCATATTACCAGACAGAATGGAGCAAAAGTGACATTGCTTCCCTTCCAAGGCTGGGCCATCCAAAGCTATGCAGTTCATAGCTAGGCCACTGGGGTCCTGGCATCTGGCACCCTGAGCCATCATGTAAGAGTACTGAATATCCTCAGGCAGCCATGCTGTAAGGAAGCCCAGGCCATATGTAAGAACTCATATGTGCTTTGGAAGACAGCCCCGATTAAGAAGTTCTCAATTCAAGTGGGATCCTTTGGGGTCAGCAGGGAACCTTGAGGGTGAACGATCTTGAATGTTCAAAGCAGTTGAACCTTCTGATAACTATGGCCTTGGCCAATTTCCAACACAGTCACACAACAGATGCCAAGCTGAAGCCTTTCCAAATTGTGAGGAAAATCAAATAGTTAATAGTTGTTGTAAGCCGCTGAGAATGAGATCATTTGTTACACAGCAATGGTAACTGAAATGCAAACCAATCTCAAAAGCAGATCGATAAAAAGCATTGAAACTTTGACTTCTAAATACTGAATTTGGAATGCATCATTAAAACAACAACAACAACAACAAACCCACCAGGGATTTAGACCAATCACTCAAACTGCAAAATACCACAAAGATTTTACTGAGTTTATCTCTTAACGAGTTTTGCAGAAAATAACATGACAGACAGTAGACAAAACATCAGACGTAGAAACAGGAAACCTCGTTCTAACCCAATTTTTTCATTATGATTTTAGATAAATCATTTAGCTTCTCTGGCCCCTACCTGCTTTCCTCATGCTTCAACAAAGGGAATAAGACACTATGATTGCTCAGGCTCCATGACCGTGTGGCATCTGATGATGTCAGACAGGGGTTAATAGAAGAGGCTCGGGCCGGCCGAGTGGCGCGGTGGTTAAGTGCTGGCTTGGGAAGCCAGCGGCCCCGGTTCGGGTCCCACATGTGAGGGTCAGGGATGCTGTCCTCAAAAAAAAAAAAAAAATAGAAGATGTCCATGCTAAGAAGGCTGACTTTCTAATTTTTGCACTGTGGCCGAGTTCGTGGGCCAGACTCTGAAAATGAGGGATGAGAAAGCAAGCGGTGGGACCCATTCATCTGCTGGAAACATGCCAAGTGTCTCTGAGGCCAGGTGTGCCCTCAGAGACCCAAAATAGGGCAGGGAGCTCTTCTAAAGATACCCCCGGGCTCCGGAACAGGCAGAGAGACAGAGAGACGGGTAAAAGAAGAGTGTTGAATTCTGTTCAATGATCACTCTTCCCCCATCAAGTGACCTCTCCTGACCTTTGTTAACTTAAGACGGGACTTGGCCTTTTTAAAAGCTCAGCTCTGTAGTTGGCGTATTTCCCAGGAAGGAGTAATTTTTTTCCCCTTTCAGCTCACAGATGTTAGCCAGTAGCCTCTGGGGCATGAGGATACCCCAGCATTCATCCTCTGGCTTCACAATTTTCTATTAATGTCATGCTGCCCACTCTCTCCCAAAACCTCCACTCTGTTAACTATCTTCTCAAAAGGGCCTATCAGTGAATTCGTTTGCACTAAGGCAGATTTCTCAGCCTCAGCACTATTGATATTTTGGACCAGATAATGATTCCCTGAAGTGGGATGGGGGCACTTTTCCATGCATTGTAGGATATTTAGCCGTATCCCTGGTTTCTACCCAGTGTATACACTCGACTCCCAGTTATGACAACCAAAACATGGAAATCCACAGATATTGGAAATCTCAGAACCAAACAGAAAGCTGCCCGCATTCGAGACCCACTACACTAATGCATTAATGCCTAATACCCGTGTAACCATGCTCTCCTTCCCAGTGTGCCTAATGAGGAGAATGACAAATTAAAAGAATAAAGGGCTCCTTGTTTCAGGGATCAGTGAAAGCCAAGTCAGAAAGATATTTTGGGGCTTGGATCCTTTCAATCATCCCACAAATGACTTCTCCCAGACAATTGTCTGCTTTCTACTTTCACTCCAAGCCATCATTAGATTTCTAGATCAGACATAAGATCCATCAGATATTCTCTCTCTCTCTCTTTCTCTCTTTCTCTCTCTCTCTCTCTCTCTCTCTCTCACACACACACACACACACACACACGTAAATAACAAACTGGTTGAATTTGGCAGATTTTGTTCTATAGTTATATCCACCATTCACTCAATTGCTTGACAATAAATCAACAACCAAGAATTACATGAAGGGCATGGCTTTGGTCTAGCATGAGACACTCCATCTATTTTTCAATGATTATTAATTTATCTTCCCTCTACAGCGATTGGTTCTGTTATATTGAAAGAGAGCATCCAGCACATGCTAGAAGTGAAAGACTAAGATTTCTTCTTTGTTTCATGTCCAGCATTCTCCCTCATTTGCCCCTGATTGGCTTCGTTATTGAAAGCACTGTGTTAATATAATTGGAAGACATGTATTGGGTGGCTGCTCCATGTCGGGTAGTTGTGAGCGAGTCAGTGAAGGATCAGTTCTCACAGATCTGTCAATCTAGGGGGGGTGTGCTCATGTACAGTTTGGGTAATGATAGGATTAGGAGAGATAATTGTTATATGCCCCAGCTCCCTTTATTCCGCTACATAAGTAGAAATCGCTTCCCCAGCTCTAGTAAATGAGCTCTTTTGACAGAGAGAGAGAGACAGGAAGGGCAGGGTATATAAATGAGTTAGCATAACCTATTTGGAAACTTCCTGCCTCCATTAATAAGACCCAAACACTATAAGGCTGGGTGGCGGGGAGGGGTTGGGGACCATTACATGGAGAGGGCAACTGTGGCTCTGAGACTGGTTCTCTGCTCCAGAGGAATTCACCTTCCTCCCAAGCTACTCAGTTCTTAAATTCTAGGACCAGGACATAACTTTGCTCATATCCAGCTGTTGTGGTAAAAGAAGAGGAGCTGGGTTTGGTAGATGGCTAGCTCAGCTCTGACATAATCCAGTTTCATATTTTCCACTTAGGGTTTTCCAAGAGGTATAATTTCCCATGATGCCTTTGGCCAGCCTCCTTCTGAGGGATGCCAACTTTCCTTGGCCACCTAGGGTCACCCTTCATTATGTCTAGACTTGCCAAACTATAAGCCAAAGTCAGCAAGATCAGGAGACCCTGGATTTACCATCCTGACATCGAAGGCAATTTTCCAAGTTCTCATTTTCTGTATAAGGACCCACCTCATTTAGGAAAAATTTACTCTGGTATTGAGCACATCTCCCAGGAGGAATCAAACCTTCAACCTCAAAAATAAGCATATTATTATTATTATATATGCAAAAAAGTCAAACAGTAACAAGAAGGAGTCAGTATATCACACAACTTATGGCCAAAGCTAAAAACATAAAGCCCTTATGCTTCTGGGTAAGTTACCTCATATAAGCATAATCATGAACAGCTAAGGTCAAAGGCACCAAGGATTGATTGGGCCTTAAGCATTCCTATAGTTCTTCCTTGTTTGAAGGCCAGTGTGCTGGTGAGCATCTCAGAAAAATGCTTGCCCATACTCAGCTTTAAGCTTTTATGAGAAGAAATGACTCATCCTATCTGGATAGCATGCCCTCTTTATCGCATGAGGCTCATCTCAGAAGGTCTTTCAGGTGATAACATGAGCCTGTTGGACCAGCTGGCCCATGCCAAGCACCTCTGAGGAAACGCAACTGTGATTTCTGTCCTAGCGATCCTCATCTTCAAAGCAAAAAGTTTCCAACCAAATATATCCAGGAATCTCAGTGCTATGTGGCCAGCTGCAGTGGGAATGTATTACATAATTTATTATATTATTTACAGCACAGAGCAACTGCTAAACAGAAAGCACTTTGAAAATAAGTTAGTCATCCTATTTATCTTTCCTAACACTCTATAGCTTCATTTCCAGGTCATCCAAAGACCAAAGACTTAATTAATAACATATTTTTCATCTATCTATCTATTACATCTCCTGGTGATCACTGCTTTAGTAAATGAAGATGGTCAACATTTAATCATTCCTAGGAAACATGTACGGCGGGGAGTGTTTGTAGAACATTGTCCCAGGGAAGGCTCAGCCCTCACCAATAGGAACTTCTGTCTAATGCGTTGTTAAATTCACATTGACTCTATTGTTTATTTCTGTATCTCCTGGATGCCTCTTTGCAAGTGTGAACACCCCATCCTGGGGCCATAAAGATCCACAGATGTCACAATAGAACTCTCCCACGAAAGCTATCTGCTTGGTTGTCAATAATTTCACACCAGCTTCTTCCATCACCCAGACTATATTTCACGAAGAAGAGGGCACAGGAGAGAGTCGGATGAAGATAATTTTGAATACATACTGATGATCTTTTGTCTCTTTTATAGTTCATGCTCAAGAAACCAGAAAATTCCAGAAAATCAATGTTAGCAGGCTGACTACGAAAATTGATGAGAGTCGAGAGGTTAAATACATGGAAAAGATAATAGAAAAAAGAGCTTCAAAGCGGTGGAGGTGGTAGTTGCAGTATCGCTCAAGGCTTCGAGGGTCAGAGATGATAATGGGAGAGTGGGAGGAAAAATAGTCTATTAAAAGATTCAGCAACCAAGCCCTGGCTGTTTGGCAGTTGGCCAGTTAAGTCACAATTTTAATAGTCCAGAAAAGTGTCTGCAGCTGTGTAGGATCACATAACCCATAAAGAGGCAACTCTCATCTAATTGCCAGGGCTCAAGTCCAAGAAATAAGGAGATACTCAATAAGCTCTTAGTTCAATGTTCCCACCTAAGAAACATACATTTGTTTCAATTATCCTTTCTGGAATTCAGGTCTATGTTGAATTATCAAATAAATGTCATGGTGATGGAAGTTACTCTTGACCATGATCCTTTCCATGAACCGAGAGACATGGCTACACCAATACTCAGAGGTTCAGTGGTATCTCCCAGCCTAGGTTGAAGAGGGGTGAAATGAATATTATTGGTCGAAAGTCTCCAAGAAGTACAGTCACAGAGAGTTATGACTTCCCTTATAAGCAATAATTTGACAGAAAGCCCATTTATCTGTCCTTCTATCCATCCATTCAATCATTTATTGAAATTACCGGACATTCATTGATACGTTAAGCCATGAACCAGGGCGACTCAATGGCTGCCACCAGGATTGAAGTTCTCAATCCAACTGCAAAACAAGCTAGAAAGAATGCAAAACTATTGACAAGTTATCACAATCCAGTTCAAACTGAATTTAATAAATGAAAATGGTTGGTAGGAAATCAGGGAGAAATATGAGGGGAGAGGGAAAATCCAATTGTGAAAAGCTTCATTATAAAAAGAAAGTTCATTGAGATGGACAATGAGGAAGAGGGAAATTCTCTCTAAACAGACTCAACAGTTATTTAGGTTAGCAAGCCCCATCCAATTTCAGGATGGAAACCTCTTCTAAAAACCTTCTTGAAAGAGGTCAACCAACCACATAAATAAAGCAGCAGATTGGCCATGATGGAAAATCAAGGTTCTTCTCTCTCACAGGCAGGATGTGAGTGAGCTGGATAAGCAAAAAGCGGAGCCTTCCAGGGCCGGTAGTGTGGCGCGGTGGTTAAGCGCTGGTTTGGAAAAAGCAGAGCCTTTCATCAGTCAGAGATGCTGCTAAGGCATGATTGCACTTGGGAGGGATGTTGATCAAATTAGTTCTAAAGCTTCTTTTATTGCCTCCTCCACAAAATAGTCTACCATGTTAACATCAACAGTTTTATACCCATTTACTCAGGATGATTATAATTGTGGTGGCTCAGTTGATGAAGAGGGCGAGCTCTGAGCAACAGGGTCGCAGGTTCGATTCCTACATGGGCCAGTGATGCTGCGCCCGAGCTGAGCTGCCGCTGATCCGCCAACAGGTGGCAGGTTGGTGAGAGCACATGCTCCTAACAACAAAGTTGCCAATTCAACTCACACATGGGATGGTGGCTACACCCACCCGCAACTAAGATTAAACACAGCACCTTGAGCTTGGAGTCCACGAGCTGCCCACCATCAGCCAGATGGCGACTGGACTTGGAGCTGAGCTAGCTGCACCCTCCACAACTAAGACTGAAGGACAACTTGGCTGTTTCCCTTCCCCCGATTCCCCAATAAAATCTTTAAAAAAAAAAAAAAGTCTGGTGTTTGAGCCACAGGAATAGGAATGTAGACACCCTTTGTGACAAACATACTGATTTCCTTAAAGCCAGCTGATGGGGCAGTATCAGAGGCAGGAACCAAGTCCCGTAATGAAATGGAAGAGAAATTTTCAAAGAGGCAAAAGAAAAGAAATGCTTGGAAAACTATTAATACACGTTTCATTTGGAATCATTTTAAACTGACAGAAAAGTTGCAAAGATACCTGTGACCTGGTTTCTCCATGGTTACCATCTTACAATAGCATGGCTCATTTGTCAAAACCCACTGGCATGGGTTCATTATTATTAACTAAGCTCTAGACTTCCTTGAACTTCACTGGGTTTTCCCACTAAAGTCCTCGTCCTGTTCCCAATTCCCATCCAGGGTACCACATTGCATTTAGTTATTGTATCTCCCCAGTCTCTTCTGGTCTGTGACAGATCTCAGTATTTCCATCACCTTGATGGTCTCAAAGAATCCTGTAAAGAACCCCGTAGAATGGCACCCAATCTGTGTTTGTCTGATTTTTTTTTTTCATTATTAGACTGGGGTTATGAGTATTTAGAAAGCGCCCTTCCTGTCACTTCTCAGGAGCACAGGATACCCACATAACATCACTGATGACATCATCACTTGGTTCAACACTTGGGTAAAGTGACATTTGCCAGTTTTCTCCAATATGAAGTTACAACTGTCCCCTTCCGATCCTCAGTTTTTTTGGAAGCAAGTCGCTATGTCTGGCCTATGCTGGAGCAGAGGGGATGGAATTAAGCTCCATCTTTGGGGAGCTTGGGGGGAAGTAGCTACCTCTATTTTTTTAAATCCTTTGACATGTGAGGGAGAAATACATTCAGGTCATCCAGCTTTCATGGGACTATCTACATTCTCTTCCATCCTATTTTTCATAATCACATGCCCATTACTTCGCTTGGAACAGGGCTTTTTACAACACTCAATCTGTCAGTACCTCCTGCGACCGTGTCAGGAAACGGACAATATCATGTTGCTCCAATGACTCTTGCCATCAGCAGTGGATTCAGGCTGCTGAGAGGTGAAGGGAAGAAACATGGAGACAGTTCCTTGGAGGCAGGGCTCGCTTTCAAACGCAAATCGGTGCAGTAATTAGGTATGATGAGCTGGAATTTTCCGACTTCCTTCTGTGAAGTGAACTGCTTTCTGAGTTGAAATGTGCTCTGGCTTCCTTTCCCTCAAGTTTGGCCTTGTGTGAGAGTCTCCCCTTTACAAAAAGCCAAATTTGTTTCATTTTATCCTAGAACTCACTTAATGCTAAATGCGCAACGGCGCCATTAAGCGTCACTAGAGACACTGCGGAACGAAAACTCTCATCGGTCAACCTGAACCGTGTGAGTCAGCCTACGAGACTGTTCAAAGATTCAGCTCTGAGAGGCTGCCTTCGAGCTTTCCGCTGGCTAAGACAGGGCTACAGGACACCATGTATCTTGACTGTCAACGCAACAGACACTTTTAGAAAAAATGGGTTTCCCTTGGAATCCATGACAATTCTAATGGATCAGAATGTCAGACTTCAGAAATGTTCTAATCCTATTGTCAAACGCACATACATGAGGTGTCAGATCATTTTTTTTAATACACCTAGGACAGGGAAGTCAGCATCTCCCAGTGAGGTACACCACCATTTGAAACTCTTAATTTTAAAGAGCATTACCTCCATGCTCATCTGTTTCTTTGGGATGAACACATTTACTGCCTAATCGCTATTTAAAGGGAATGATTAAATTTAGAAAATAACCCACGCCAGTGTTTACTTTTTGCATAATATATATCCCTGAGTGGTGGGATTACAAATTATTTTTGCTAATCCAATTTTCTAATTATTATGAAATGACCATGGATTTCTTTTATAATGAAAAATGCCAAAAGTAAATGAGGACATAAGAGAAGGAAGTGGGTAGTTAGAAATACATGAGCCCGGAACCTTCTAATATGCATGGGACCTGGTCTAAACCTATATTGAAGCGATATCTGTACTGCACTCCATATTCTTTTTTTTTTTTTTTTTTGAGGGCAGTGTCACTGACTCTATATGTGGGACCCGAACCGGGGCCGCTGGCTTCCTAAGCCAGCGTTTAACCACCGTACCACTCGGCCGGCCCAAGCACTCAATATTCTTGCTGTAAGGTCATTCATGATTTACATCTTACTCATTTTTGCACTGACTCAACAAATATTTACTGAGAATCTCCAATATGCCCACTGTTCTGCGAGGCATTAGGACACACCATTAGTGAGCTATACCTTGTCACTGTGGTGGAGACAGACATGCAAACAGATAAATTTAGGGTGTCCCATTATGGAGGACATGGCCACTGCATGCAGTCATTCAGCTTGCACTCTGCTCAAGGGCTCCAGGTCGAAGGAGTACACCTACCATCACAGTCAACTCAAAGCTGCATACCCCAATTTTTCAGCATGTGACAATACAGTGTCCCCAGGAAGGGACACCTTTTCCTCACTGGCACACAGGGACCCCCTAGACCAGTGGCAGCCCTGAAGACAGGCCCACTGAGGACTATGGGAACATCACTTAGCTTTGCTCTGGGGATGAGCGAGGGTGTTGCAGAGAGGAAAGTAGGGCAAGAACACTAGAACTTGGCCTTGACTCCAACTGATGTTTATTTATCCAGTAAACAAGGCAAAAGGGATTTGCAACTTGTACTAGAGCTCCAAACTCACGTTGGGGCAAGTAAAAGATGATCTGCAAAAGTTAGTCCTGATGGGGGGTTGAGATTTTATCCTACGGGCAATAGGGAGCCTTTGTGTTTAACGCCTTGTACCGCATGCGCAGTGTGTTGAATGGAAAATGAGTAACTGAATGAATGGATGGATGAGTGAATGAGAGAATGAATAAATGAATGTGTATATGAATGACTACAACTCTAGTTGGTTAATGAATAGTTAATGGATGTTTAGAACTGATGCTGAGAACAGGTTATGGACAAATTCTCCTCCTCCCTGGCTTCTCAGCCCTCACTGAAATCCTTCCCCTTGGGAGGAGATGTCCTCGGAGAGAGAATAAAAAGTGAGTGTGGGAAGCTGTGCACCCACCAAGAGACCCCTGCCACTGGGCATCTTTTGCCTGCCCAGTTCACACACACACACACACACACACACACACACACACACACACACCCTTTTCTGAGAGCTGCTTTTCCCTTCCCGTTCCTGGACACAATGGGGACAGCCATATTTATACACCTTCAACCTCCACACTGGCCCCAGCTGATTGGTCCAGGGCTAGGCAACTCTCTCAAGCTGGGCCACGCCATCCATTGTTCAAGACTGTGGAAGCTGGTGCCTCTCTGGGGTACCTTAACTGTATCATGTTAAACTCAGGAACTGCCCAGGGTAGGTGACAGCATGGGGAGAGAGGTGACAGAAAAAGCCAGGAGAAGCTTGTCAACAATGAAGTAAGAGGGACAGAAAGGCAAACACGAGAAATGGCCTCAGTGCATCGATGGTTCCATTCATTCAGGAGACGCAGCCTCACTGCCACGTGTGGTGAGGAACCCCTGCACCTCTATCACCCACTTTTAATATGTAAGGTACCGTGGACTTTAAATGAATCCCATTAAACCCATGGTGTCCTGTAAGTGGAAGGTGATGGAATCCAGAAGTGGGCTTCAGTTACTTGCAATCGAATGAGCTAGATAGAATCAAGCCACCTGTTTGAGGTGCCACATGGAGAAAATGGCTGATTTGGGATGCTAGGCATTTGGATCTTGGTTCTACTACTCACTGGTGTGGCAGGTGTGCACCTTTGGGTGTGTTCTCAGAGGGCTATACAGTCCTTATTCCCAGTCTTGTTGTCAGAACTAGAAATACTGGCTGGACCGTACCTCGGAGCCTGCCCAGCAAACAGTGGGTGCTAAACAAATGGGAGCTGTTACGATGATGCCTACATGAGGAGACCCTTTCGTTTTGTTTTGTTTGTTTTTGTTTTTTGTTGAGGGCAGTGTCACTGGCCCTCACATGTGGGACCGAACCAGGGTTGCTGGCTTCCAAAGCCAGCGCTTAACCACAGGGCCACTTGGCCAGCCCAAGGAGACCCTTTTTAACAGCTTTTTTTTTAACTCTCTGTACTCATGAGAAATTGAGAAGCTTGTGGCTCATTAGAAATACAAATTTGCTTTCTAGCTCTGCCCCAAAGAAAAGAAGCGAGCTTGAGTCCTCCTGATCCTTGCTTTACTGCACCGTCAGCAGGATCCAAGAGAAGGGAACCCCATATCCAGCCCCAACACCTCGTTCAACATCCAGGCATCTGGGAAAGCATTCCCCTTCACAGCGGATACGACAAAAAGTGAGGCACAAGGTTCTAGATTTGGTCGAGTGTATTTTTAACCTCTGCACCTGCTCTCTAGCCCCAAGCTGACACAGGCACCTCTAGAGCAACCAAATAAAGGATATTTAATATGCAGCTTCTCGCTGCCTTTGTTTTGGAAGCGTAATTATAATGTTGTCATTGGCACAATTTGCAGCATGTACGCGCAACAGCGTAGCGCGGTGCCCCCCGAGTTCTTGCAAAGGCAGCCTTTGTCAGCACCAATGTGGGGGAGATAGGCCTTGACTATGACTTTTGCTTTTTGAAATGCAAGTTGCTGATTTGGAGCCTTTATCCTTTTCTTCTCATTCTCCCCTGCCAGCCTTCACCCCAGAGAGACATAAAAGGGGGGGAAAGGCAAAATGAACTGGGGGGTCCGCAGCACGTCGAATGAGAGCTGCTGTTACAGGGCCTAAGCAGCACCTGGGAAAATGGAGCTGAGCCCAGGAAAAGGTGAGAGCCATCTCCTGAAAGAGAATCCCTGTGGGTGAATCTGAGAAGATCATAGTGACACTCCCAAAAGGGTGGTGACAGTGTCAGTGCGAGAGGAGAGTCCGAGGTGGCTATTGAATATGACAGCACAGATACTGGAACAGGTAAGGACTTTTCTATCCAAGAAGAAGATACCAAATGAAGGGCAGTAGAACGGTTCTAGAAGCTATTCTTCCTGTGCCCAGGAGGTCACACCCATGGCGACAGATATCAATATTTTTTTTTTGAGGGCAGTGTCACTGGCCCTCATATGTGGGACCTGAACCAGGACCGCTAGCTTCCCAAGCCAGTGCTTAACCACTGTGCCACTCGGCTGGCCCCAGATAGCAACTTTTTAAACTACAGGTTTCACAACCCCCTTCAGACCTAAATCAGGAGTCCCTAGGGTTGGATTGAACGTATGAATTCTTTTTCATACGTATAATTCAAACATATGAATTATTTTTAAAGCCTTATCATCTCTGATCACATTAAGTTGGGTTTTTTTGTTTTATCCTTTGAAAACGTCAACAAAGGAACAAATGAAAAATGAAGGGGCCCAGGTATAGTCAAGAGAAAAATTCTGGGTTGAAACAGGATGAATAAGAGCGTGCGTGCCACATGAAGTGTCAATCATTGCCCAGTGTACATTGCTTGAGAGGCACTCACACATGCTGAGCCTTGGTTTTCTCATCTGTAAAATCGGGATGATGTCTCCTCTCGAAGTTCTAGTAAGAGTTAAATGAGATGATTGCATAATGTACCTGGCTTATAGAAGTTACACGACTTGCCCAACATAACACAGTCCATTACAGGGAAAGGTGGAAACAATGACCAGATCAACCTGATCCCAAATCAACCATGTTCCATGCTTTATTCTTTATATACTCAGGCTCCCAGTGGGGGAAAAAAGTATCGCAAATAAGAAGACATAAAGGAAAGCAAAATCAGTCACCACAGCAGAGACAATTCGTTTCTCCCTTTCTTCCTTAGTAAGAGAACCAATTTTAGGAGTGCTTCTCAGCAGCCATCTTGAAACATAGAATGATCTTATGGAAAGAAGCCAGGCATTGCAATGTAAGTCAGAAAGAAAGCCACAGCTGTGAGTATGGGGGCCCCTGACAGCTCAGGACAACTTATTTCCAGACTTCTTTGTGTGAGAAAAAAATGAAACTGTCATTTTTAGTTTTCCGTTATCCATACTATAGCCAAATCTATTCTTAATCAATACAGTCACCCAGGGAAAGTCTTCAATAAGGTTGTGATGATGACAATTGATAAATCATTAGGCAAACAGCCCACGTAACACAAAAATCTCTATGAAAATATTCCTGAGGCCGGATGAAGAAAGATGACTGGTTCCAACAAAGCGATTGGACAAAAACAGATAACTCTTGGGTACTAGAGAGAACTAAGATTGCAAACCAGCCTTAACGCTTCATAGCTATGTAACATTGAGCAATTATTTTCTATGTCCAAGCCTCCTTTTTCTTGCTTGTTGGTTTGCTTGTTTTGTTTTGCTTTGTCTTAGCTGGAATAAACTTGAATAATGCCCACAAAGCGGAGACGAGATGAAGTTTAAATTAAACGATGGTGCAAAAGCAAATAACCTAGCACAATGACAATCAATCAATTCTAGGTTCCCTGCTTGTTTTAGTGGCATAGTAAATTCTATTATTGTTCTCAATCATTTACTTCCCTTCTTGTAAGAGGATTTTAGGCAAGAAAGTGTCGTGATCTGATTTAAATGTCAGCCTGCTTTCCATATGGAGAATGGATTTGAAGATCTGTCCAAGTAAGAAGATGATTGTGGCTGGACTAGACTTGTAGTGGAGGAGACAGAATTGGGTAGCTGGGACGCTGGGATGTATTTTGAAAGGAAACCCTATAGCGTTTATGGATTGATTAGATCACAGAAATCAACTAATCACAGAAAAGTACCAGAAAACTGGCTTAAACAACTGGTAGGTTTTGATGCCATTAACTGGGAAGAAATATGGGAACTGGATAGAAAATTAAGAGCTTAGCATAGTAACTGGGGTGCCTAGAAGATATTCAAGTGAAGATGTCAAATTCACAGAGATGCATGTTGAGGATTACAGAACTGGTACATTTTGAGAGAGAGATAGGGTGCTACTAATAATTATAACGGGGTAATCAGTCTAAATGGGGGCTGTCCCAGAAAGCTGGGATGTTTGGTCATCCTGGATATAAGTCTGGAGTTTTGCGGAAACATCAGGACTAGAGACACAGCTGGGGGTGTCGCTGACTAATGGATGGTATGTAACAGGAAGTCATCTGGGTGAAGGGTACAGAGAAAAGAAGAGACAGGAACCCAACATAGAGCCTTGAGCTTTCCGGTGTTGATATGCCAGGATGAACGTGATGCGCTGGTAAGAAAACTGAGAAGCAGCACCCCAGGGCACCAGATGGTGGGGGCGACTGAGTGGTATCTGGGCATGAGGGTAAATAATTCTGATCATCACACTACCTCCCTATGTTTTCAACAAAATCAACAGTCAGTCAAAGGTTCTTCATTTGAAAGAACAATGATCAAAATTTTTCTGGCCTGAGCTTCCACACCACAGAGAGCAGAGGAATTCATTTTTTTAAGAAAAGGAAAGAAGGAAAGAAGTCGCCCATAGAATGAAGATTTACCCCAAAAAATACACATCGGTGCTATATTTATACTCTAGCACAACCTAGTGGCCGTGGGTTTAACAGGCAGGTCTAGGCTAGGATGGAGTAGACACCGCTGCTAAAATTCCATCTTCACAGTCTCAACCCACCACTGTGACCTCATGAGAATAGCAATAAGATGGATGTCACTGCCACCTATCACTAAAAACAGATTAACAAAAAAAAAGTTAAAAAGAAGGAAAAAAAAAAAGAGGGATGTCACAACGCCACATAGAGAATGGCTTGAGCATCCTTCAAGAAAGATTATCTTCCGGAAAATAAAGTAGCCTCATGGCAACATTTTGAGAGAGCAGTCGCTATTTCTTAGTCAAGACATTTCCTTAGGTCTCCTTCATTCCATATGCCAGGCAGGTGTGAACTGTGAGCAAAAAAAAAAGAAAAAACAGCAGCCATTTTTCCTACTTTTTTTCCACAGTAGAGACTAGCAAAAGCATCGCAAATGCAGGCCACCCGGGCAGGAGCTCCTGTCAGAACTAGGATCCAAGTGAATTCACTGAGAAAAGGACTCATTAAAGGGCGTCTGCTTTGGTATGCGTGGGTGACTCAATAAACTGGCACGCACTTATAATAAAAGAGCTCTAAAGTGGGCAGGCAAGATATGAGTTATTATTTGCACCAAGCTCAACTCACTCACAGATGTCTTTCTGGTCACACTCTAGGATGTGGGGTCCCTAAGCCAGCAAGGTCTGCAGCTTCCTTAAGATTCAGATGTATGAAGATGACGTGACATCAGGGCAAAGAAAAGACCCTTCCGAGAACCCCTCAACCTTCTTTTCATTTTTGCATTCAAGCTCATGGAGAGGAACGGTCCTCATGGGATTAAGGAATCTATGCCATGCTGGGTTCAAGTCAACATTTGGGGCATAAGGAGCTCAGTCCCTATTGCTTTTCACAAAAGCAGGGCTCCAGGAATCACATGGGGTCAGCACTAGAGAAAAGTCACCTGCAGATTGAGCAACACAAGCAGACTAGGCTAGGACAGGGGTCGGCAAACTTTTGAGATGGAAGAGCCGCCACGGGTCAGCAAACTGCGGCTCGCGAGTCACTTGCGGCTCTTTGGGTACGTACATGCAGCTCTGAAGTAAAATTGAAAATGAAAATAAAACTATCATAGTTTCCTTTATAGAATTTTTAAAGGATATTATTCACATAACAGTGATTATCTAAAAATATATTTATGGCTCTCGAATAACTTTTCAATTGTTGTGAGGGACAGGATTGGCTCTTCCAGGGGTCGGCAAACTTTGGAGACAGAGCGTACCCAAAGAGCTGCATGTGGCTTGAGAGCTGCAGTTTGCCGACCCCTGGGCTAGGAGACAGAGGCCACTTCCAGCAGGTTCAGTTGGAAGTGGTACTTCTGAGTTCTTTGTTCTGGACACCTGCCAACAGACAGCATGAACTTAACCCACCCCCCAACTCCACCCTCACCCTGCGAGTTTCAATTTTCAAATACAACATCATCGTCATATTTCAAACAGAAAAAAATGGCATACATGTTATACGTAAAGAGTTCCTTAATTGGATTGTTCAACAAGACTAGAAACAGTATTGGATTCCCATTTCGGCCAACTTTGTAACTAATTTCAATTTGTCAAGGCTCGGTTATTAGCAAATATAGTCCTTGAAACGTCAGTGGTAACTCAGACATTTTATTTCAAGTGTAGTTAATGACTTATGTGTAAAATGCTCTTAATTGTTTTTTTTTAGCACCACGATAATTCACAGCATATTCTAAGAACCAGTGAAACAGACAGCACCTTATACACAAATATTACCCGTCTTTCCTTTTGAACATGGACAATGAGAAGCACTGTAAAATTAGGTCATTTTTTTCCAAGATGACCAGGCAAGTTTGAAGAAGGACGAGACAACTCAAAATCTGCTAGAAATAAAATGGCACAATGGAGAAGTGACGGTAACCATCGATTCACCCCACATTAGAGGGCACCTGTTATTAGATAAGTCACTGTGTTAGGTGTGGCAGGACCTTGAAAGGTAAAGAAGAAACTTTCCTTGCCTTTTAGGAGTTTAAAACCTAAAATAGGACAGGGTAATGCCCCATCTATTATCCATTTGATAGTATTATATTATATTATATTATATTATATTATATTATATTATATTATATTATATTATATTTATTATATTATAGAGAATATTATATAACATAATATATACCCTATTTCATATACTCAAATATCTAGACTATAGGCAGCCTTTGGTTATTCGTCTGAAAGATATATAAGGTATTATAGAGTCATGAACAGAAATTGAGAAACCTAACAGGTGGCAGTTGAGAAAAGAAGCCTAAAGCACTGTCCCAGTGCTGACAGACTCATCACTTGCTAAAAGGACCCCATTTCTGGTTTAGACTGTCCCTTCACTATTCTAATGGGAGGCCTGTTTTTGAAGGAGGAAAACAAAAGATGATGTTTTATAAATCTGATCCTAGCATCTTAGGGGAGTGCTTCCTGAAGCAAAGGGTTCCCTTGCCTGAAAGAACTAAACTGTCAATTTACAAAAGCAGAAATGCAAAGGACTAATAGGCTTATAAAACAAATGCTCAATCACATTAGTAGTCAAACAAATGCAAATTAAACTAAATTACCATGGTTTGGTTCTCCAATGGGCAGAGATTTAAAAGCAAGATAAAACCTGGACTTAGTGAGGGTGAGAGGAAATGGGCATTCTTTTTCCCTACTGAAGAGAGTTTAAATTGCTACAACTTTTCTAAATGAGCAATTTAGAAATACTTAATCAAAAGCCTTTAAAACGTACAGACCCTTTGACCCAGCAGTTCTGTGGCAATTAGCCCCAAGGAATGGAGACAAACATTATTTTATTTTGCCAAGATCTTCATCCCTTCATCACTGTTGCTAATCATGAAAAACTGAAAACACTCTCCATGTCTAACATTCAATAAACTGTCATCATACAATTTGGAATAATATTCAGTCAATAGCAATAATTTTACAGGACTCTTAGTGATGCAAAAAGATATTCGTGTTGTATTATTAAACGTACAAAATACATTTATAGTATGTCTGGGCTTTTTCATTTAAGCATGCATATATGTGGATAAATGCACATAGCAAGATCAAAAATGATCTAAATACTCATACTGTTCTCAGCCTTTCTATCCATAGGCGGGCGGACGGTCTCTATTTGCTTGCGACAATTTGATGCATGTCGTTTGCGCTCCTGCTTGATCTCCTAGGAAACGTGGACTGAGTGTTCAAAATCTAACTTGTTAGAAACAAGACAACAGGCCCAAAATGGAGTCACTTATGCTAAGCCTCATGTCCCTAAGCCGAATCTTAATTATGATTCCAGTTATCTCAGAAATGGAATCTTAAACCTGTCCATCAGGAATTGCCTGCCCAGTACAAGTGAGGCAATCTGCCTGGCAGACCCCTGCCATCCCCTAAAAGTAACCTTGCAATAACCAACCTGCTTTTTGCCCGGTATAACTTCCTTGTTCCTGCCCCCTTCTGCCTGTAAAAGCCTTTCATTTTCTCCTTCTCCTTGGAGCTCCTTTCTATCTGCTAGACTGGATGCTGCCCAAGTCAAATTGAGTTTTTGCTCCAATAAACTCTTAAAATATTTGATATACCTCAGTTTATCTTTTCACAGTTCTGGTGTCAGAGAGAGAACCAAAAGAGACCGCCCCACACCCCGCAATGGCTTCCAGGAGCAATGAGCGAGCAGGCAGAGGTATGCACTGTGCCTCTTGCTTGAGCTTGCTGCTTTCTCGCTGCCTCTGGAGGTGGTGGGTAAGTCCCTCTCGGATCCTGGCTCTAGAGCTTTTGTGTTCTGAGCTTTCAGACTTTATCTGAGCATTTTTGTTTTCCCTGACTGGGTCTGACTTAGAAACCAGACTGGGTCCAGGGTCAGACTTAGGTCTGACTTAAATTGGACTGGGTTGAGTTGGAGGCTCAGGTACATAAAATTTTGTTTTAAGGCTGAAAATACAGATTGTCGCTAACAGAAATAATCCTGAATCGCAGTGGCCACAGTGAATTTTTAAGCTTGTCCATTTACGAGGTGCCATGGAGAAAAAGGGGTCTCAGCCAAGCACTCACCATAAAGAATAGCAGAAAAAGACTTTTTCCTCCTCTACGATTTCTGATGACCAGGATGGGATCTGCTGGGACACCCAGCTTTCTCCAGAGCCTACAGATAGCATCCTGGGATAACAAGCAGAAGCCAGCAAAGGGAGAGAATTCTTACCAAAATCAGCTCACCCAGATTGCTATCTGTACGTGGTTGAGAAAGGATGTGAAATTTCCTATTGTCTCTTCCTTTCCAAATTCAAGTTGGCAGGCAAATAACATTTGTAAGAATTAGATCTTTGAATCATGGCTTGTAAATTTCCTTTTGGGTACCCACTGGTTGTCAGTTCTTTTTTCTCCCAGTTATTACCTTCTTGTTTGTCTCATTTGTGTCCTAAGAACTTGATTTGGCAACCTCCTGGTTAGGGGACCCCAAAATATGACTGGTCAGAAATGTGGGTTGCACCCCATTTAAAGCTAGGGTTCTACCAACTGTCGCCAGCTCTCAGGGGAACTGGCCAAGTCTCTTTCTTTAGGTTATCTTGAAGAGTGGCCCTGAGTCTTGGGAGGGTAATATATCCTTTGCACTCTTTTTGGGGACCCCTCTTGCATCCAGGGGGTTGTTCAATGCTGCCAGGAATATATTTGGTATTTGTGCCTGCTGAAATCTGACAAAATATTCAAAAGGATCATTTTTTTCAGTAGCTCTATGGTCACAAAGGGGCCAAATTAGAAGCTGATATTCAGAGCCAGATAGAAATGTCTTTTTAGGCCTCCTCCCCTTAGCTAAGATGAAACTATGTACCCAAAGGGTAACAAAAATTATCCTGAAGCTTTTGTATACTACGAGGATTGACTGACATATTCCAAAAACACACAGTTCTAAATCTAGAACACAGGGATCTTTTCATGTCCAGCCTGGTTGAAGATCTTCTCCCTGACACAAAAAAGCAAATTCCTGACCACTGTGCGATACACCTGAAGCTGAAGTAGAATAATATTGAACGTCAACTATAATCACACACACACACACACACACACACACACACACACACACACAGTCACAGGATGTAAAGTGTAACATCGGGAATATGGTGAATGGAATTGTAACAGCTCTATACGATGTCAGAGGGGTAGTAAATTGGGGGAGGGGGTTATCACTTTGTGAGAGGTGTAAAAGGTCTAACTATTACATTGTTTTGTACAACTTAAACTAATAAAAAAAATTTTAGAGAAAGCAAATTGAAGACAATATAGTTGGATGGTGGGAGAGCTTCTTGCTATCACTCAGGCTGCAACCCAGTTCTTTGAGGAATTAGAAACTGTACTTATCTTACAAATTGAGTTTTTACAACAACAGAAATGCAGCTCTAGAAATAATTCAGAGTCCACCTATCCTTCTGACCAATGCCCAAACCTCTCCTATTCATCTCAAAAGGCATGCAGATATTGCATAAGATCTGGACTTGAGCAATAAAAGTCCTTGGAGGAACGTGCCTTTTCCTCTGTGCCTTTTGAGGTGCAAGCAGTCTTTCTGGGCTTCGCTGAGAACCAAGCTAATTCTTATCAGAATGAGGGGGAAACGGAAAGGCTGTTTTGAAAACTAGGCCTGTAAAAAAACCTTAAAATTCTCTTTCACAGATATTAGTGAAAAGCTTTACACATCACACAGCTAGTTCCCGAGCAAACCAGTGGCCCGAGTTTACTAATTCTCTCTTCACAGCTATTTATGATCATCAGAAGAGGACTGAGTTATAAAAAGGGAGATGTGAGTATAGAAGCCGCTGGAATTGAACCCACATGGACGCATGAGGCTCTAGAAATGCTGAGAGGGCAAAACAGCAGCCCGTCTACCCCTGGAGACTCTTGTTTCTAACCATGGAGAAGACTTGAACCAACTCTTGGCCACTCCCCTTCCTCCCACTTGTCCCCTCCCTGTGACCTGCCAATGAAGGAAGAGGAGAAGAGACTGGTTAAACACGGACAGAAAAGCCATGGTAGTAAGCCATCTTCCTGTCCCCACCGGGGAATTCCAGAGAGTGGCTGACCTTGCATGTGCCTCTGAAATGCTTCCGAGAAAGCGCTTCTGAGAAGATCAGCATTTTGGAGGAATGGAGAACCCTGGCCTGGCTTCAGCGCGGGGAGGAAGAGGAGGTGACTATGGATTGGCCCAGCATCTAAATGTGCGTCAGGACGGAGCCAGTCCATTCGCAGATGCTGTCGCCTGTCACCTTCACAACAGGTTGATATCATGTCCCCCTTTTATAGGTGAGGAAACTGAGGTTTAAAGAAGCTAGGTAACTTGCCTATGAGCACGTAATTTGTATGTGATAGGACTAGGATGGACATTCACCTCTCTCTGGAGTTAAACCCAACGTGTGGTCACTACAGATCAAAATTCAGCTCTCTAGTCTTTAACCAGGATGCAGACGATATAAGAACAGGATGGGAATCATGGAGGACTATAGGTGCTGGTAAAATTCTCCAGTTTCACCTGGTCCTGGGGTCTCTTACCCACCATAGAGCTCCATGGCCACCTTTGTTTTTTGGCCTGCCTCAATCTTGGGGTGCATGCACACTTCCTGGATGATTTGGGGAACCCTAAAATGCTTCCTACAGTGTATTTTGTTTTTCCTCAGCTCTGATTGGTCTCCTTCTCTCCTTCCTGAATGATAATACTCTTCACCTCCACGCATTCACACAGGCCAACACTCCCTCTAGCCTCAGGGACATATCAAAGGAAGTCACACTGATCACTTCCAGTTGGTTCTTGGGGCCCCACAGCACCCAGTGAGGGGGAGGGAGGAGGAGATAGCTCTGGAGAGAAAGTGTTTGTCCTGGGACCCACTAGCCTGATTCTTCTAGGAGCGACTCCAACGCTTAACAAGGACAGTCACTCTGTCGCAGAGAATGTATTATTTGGACAGAACTACACTGTGCTATTTGGTATGGTGCCATCTTCAATTTCAGTCAAGATGAGTAAAATAAAGGGCCAACTGAATAAAGCAGAGCTCTAATCTTGGTACTATGGTCATTTGGGGCTGAGTAATTCTTTCGTGGGATGGGAAGGAAGAGGAGAGATATTGTGTTTGTAGGACATTTAGCATGTAGCAGCATTAGGATGCTAAGCATTTGAGGATGTTTAGCCTGCAGCATCCCCCACAATTATGACACTCAGACTTGTCTCCAGACATTGCCCAATGTCTGCTAAGGTGAGCTGTACCAGGCGACTCGAGGAAGGAATACCTGCCTTCGAGGCGATGCTTCTTCTTCCAGGGAGACTAGATTCTCGTTGTTAGTTGCAAAATTATTTCTTGGTGACAACCACTGGAATGGAGTGAAAAGATGGGTTATCCCAAATCGAATGGAGGTTTCCTAGTTCTGAGCAGGGCTCCAGGTAGGGGCAAAGATCTGCATCATCTCAGCCTTCCATCTTCATGCACCCACACATATCGTGTAGGAAAATTGCTTTGATCATGGGTACGTTGGGTGCATCCAAATACATGTCCTACCTACATACTGGGGTCATCAGCTTTCCTTTAATCAACTCTATGAACCAAATCATACCAAGACCACGTACATGTAATTAATGCAAGCACCCCATTCGCTGCATATCGAGCCATCCTGCTCTCTCTGTATATCAAAGCACGTGACAAATACAACAAAACAACACCAGGTCACAATCCCTCGAAGTCATTCACACATCAGACTGAACACACATTTATTGCCCATCATTGTTCCTATGAATTTCGTCCCTGTGCCATTTTCAGAATTAAATACCAGCAAGACATTTCGGAGGTAAAGAGAAAAGTGATTCTCAGGTGAAATGTGATGAGAGGGAGGGCTGAGCTAGCAGGTCACTGTAAATACCAGCAAAACGTCGGATATTCTGAGTGACTTGTAAGTCCCACCAAATAAAACTCCATATAGGGCCGGCCGAGTGGCGCGGTGGTTAAGCGCTGGCTTGGGAAGCCAGCGACCCCGGTTCGGGTCCCACATATGAGGGCCAGTGACACTGCCCTCAAAAAAAAAAAATAAATAAAATAAAACTCCATGTGCAAAACTCACTAGAAGAAGGTAAGAGACACTCGTTTGTTCAGTCTCATCTGAGCTTACAACGTGAAGGATCAATTCATCACACAGAGTCTTTTGTATCCAGAGGCTTTCGGCCCTGGCCCTGTGCAGGCTGAGCATAGGGCCTGGAACGTAGAGGCCTCTTCCCCTCCTCTTCTTACACCTTCCCCTATTTCTCCTCACCTTCCTCCTCCTCTGCTCTGCTATCAGGACACTTGTCATTATCACCATCAGGCATACTGTCATAAGTCGGTGTTAGGATAGAAGCAAGGAGGCCTCACGGTCTCAATTCCTCAGGAATTGAGGGTGTAGATGGAGCTGAATGAGGGAGGATGGCCCCACTAAGGTGAATGCCTTTTTGCGCTTCAGGGAAGGTGATTTTCCTGATTTCCGTATGGGAATAATTGCTACTGGCATAGAATTCCAGTCATCATCTGGTCGGCTAGTCTAGGTGACCTCAGTAGGAGATGTCACAGCCTACCACTGGGGCACTGAAGGATGCCAAGGCTGGGATAAAGCATCTGTTACCAGAGCAGAATAAAGAATCAGAAATAGTCTAGAACCCTGGAAAAGTCTAGAACGCAGCTGAAATTCTAGAGAAGACACCAAGCCCTACCACTGCTTGTGAACAATCTGTGGATTGTTCTGAAAGCATCTCTGTGGGTTTGCACAATTGGGCACACAGTCTGATATCTTCCAGAAAGATCCCGGGAAAGAGAACTTCCTAGGATTCTCCCATTCATGCCTAACTGTCCCAGGATAAAATGGCTACCCCTGATCGGCAGGGGAAACAGCCTCAAGAGAAGACACTGGTGGCCTCAGGATGACAGGATCGCATCTTCTACTCAAGGGAGGAGTCTTTGCCTTCTCTAAGAGGCTCCTTCTTTCGGGGAGACTGGGAGAATTGAAGCACTGAATTCCCGTCACTAGTCACCATGGCTACACTTCAGAGACGATGTGCTCATAATATTAGGAATCTCATCCAATAAATTTAATTCCTCAGGCTGCTGGCTGGTACTCAATGCCTATAGATATATGACCTTAAAAAAATATTATAACTCATACATATCTTCTCCCCGACATTGCGCTCACACAAAGCATCACGGAATAATATCATTTTACCCTCAGGACGGGCTAATCCACTATTTTCTTGAAAGGTCGGAACCTTCTACGGAGACTGTGACCTGGACTCAGATGCCACCAGAGACACAGCATGAAATGTCACTGAATCACATACAGAAAAAGGTATATTCTCAGTACAATGTTTATTCTTCTTTGGGGAAATGGCTTTTAAAGTTGTTAGTGTACTTCCAATTCCTCTCCACTAATCTTTTTGGAAAACACAGGGTAGGTCTCAGGTTCAGAGACTCCGCAGGCAACGGTGTCTAGCTGGACTTTATGGAGTTATTTATAGTAAACTGATTTTTGTAGCCACTTCCTATATTTGTGCTAAGTGTTGTTGCTATACCTACATAGTTGTAGGCCAAGGGCCACCTTAAGTCAAGCTAAGTTCAAATGAATAAATGTACTGGGGGAAAAAAGGCATTTTAAGTCAACAATAGTATTGTTGATGCAAAAACATGACAAAATAATCATGAAACTGGCATACTGATGACTCACGTTGCAGAAAAACTGATCTCATGCCTGGTCTTTATTTGAGATGAGAACTCTGGGACCCAGGGGGTCGAATAGCTTGCCCGAGCTCACACAGTCAATTAGTAGCAAAGCCAGGATTGGAACCTATATCTCTTTCATGCCCCATCTTACCAATTATCATGTATGGCAGATACTGCAGGTGTGCCTCCTATGTCACCCCTTCAGGACTGAGGCACTCACCCCCCAGCCAGAAGGCATCTCAGTGACTGACAGTTCTCATCCCCTCTGTTCTCTGGGAATGCCTGTTGGGTTGTCGGAAAAGTCATGACGCATTTTTGCAACGAAAAACATAGAAAAAATACATCATGACTTTTCCAACAACCCAATAAGTTGAAGATCCTCTAAGGTCACATCCCGTGCCTGGAAGTAGCCTGTACCCACTGACTGGTCAGGTGCAGGGGAGGAGGTATAAATTCTCACCACCACCACCACCCCTACCCCTACCACCAGCACCCTACCACCCGCTGAAGCGTAAGACATTTGCTAAAGGACCATCCAGTTCTAGAACTTCAACTCCCCGCTTTGCTTAATCCTGCTTCCTTCATTTTCCAGGGTGCAGACCCCAGACAGTCCCCAATAAACTTCCTACATGCAAAGCTTTGTCTCAAAATCTGTTTCCCAGGGAACCTATGAAGCATTGTGTTTCCTCTCTGTTTTAAGGGAAATATGAAGTTACACATCTGAATACCATATCACTAAAGAGAACGTGGCAAAAGCAACTAAATATAACATTTTAATTAGTTGTGACCAGATTAGAATTTTCTAACTCCTTGCCAAAGACTGCTATAAAACCTAAAACAACAAGAAACCAAATAGAGTAATGGATATGTGTTTGAGGGGATGTATTTGGGTCTAAAAATGAAATCATCAGATCACAAATGAGAGCTTCGGCTTCAACTGTAGTGTCAGTTGCAGATTAAGCTCCACATTTTGAAGTGACAACTGTAAATACAGAGATGGAGATAACTGAGTGAATAACCACATCAGGCGGTAATTTTCCAGTATTGTTTTAAAGAGTATAGTATTTTGAAAGAACTGGTGACATGATTCCAAACATATAAAATGGAGTAGAATAGAACATAATAGGGAAGTTCTCTCACCTAACAAATTCAACAAACACTCCATAAAGTCCTACTAGGTATTTCAGGAAACAGAGACTTGAGTAGAATACTGTCTCTACTGTGAAAGAATGAATAGTATATTGAAGAGCTGGGGCTCTATCATTATCTCTGTTAATATTGCTGTTGCCTCATTCTCTCCTGTCCTTCCAGGCTTCCAATGAAACATATGCAGCCTGACAAGTTGATGAACTTTGTTGCTACGATCTTGCTAATCTTTTTTTTTTTTTTTTGAGGGCACTGTCACTGGCCCTCATATGTGGGACCCAAACCGGGGCCGATGGCTTGCTTAACCACTGCGCCACTCAGCCGACCCTCTTGCTAACCTTTTTTGATATCGGAGGGGTAATTCTTTATGAATTTGTACCAATTGGACAAACACTTAACCAAGTTTACTATTTGGAAGTGCTGAAAAGGCTGCATGAAAAAGTTTGATGACCTGAACTTTTCACCAACAATTCATGGCTCTTGCATCACGACAATACACCAGCTCACATGGCACTGTCTGTGAGGGAGTTTTTAGCCAGGAAACAAATCGCTGTATTGGAACACCCTCCCTACTCACCTGATCTGGCCCCCAATGACTTCTTTCTTTACCCGAAGATAAAGGAAATATTGAAAGGAAGACATTTTGATGACATTCAAGACATCAAGGGTAATATGACAAACAGCTTTGATGGCCAGTCCAGAAAAAGAATTCCAAAATTGCATTGAAGGGTGGACTAGGCGCTGGCATTGGTGCAGAGCTTTCCAAGGGGAGGACTTCAAAGGTGACCATAGTGATATTCGGCAATAGGCATGCAGCACTTTTTCTTGGATGAGTTTGCGAACCTATTTGTCAAAACTGTGTGCTTCCTTCTTACCCTGTCCTCCATCTCTAACTTGTCCTTGTCATTGTTCAATCTTTTGGACCTCTGTGCTTTATTCTGGATAGTTTGTTATGACCTGATTTTAATGCTGTCTTTAGCCAAATCAAACCTGCAGTTCAGCCTATCCATTGAGTTCTTAATTTGGGATATTTTATTGATCGGTTTACAAATTCCATTTGGTGGTTTTTAAAATTTTTCTCTAGCACTTTTTGTACACTGTAGTTCACTGCCAAATTTTTCAAGCTTGACTTTGATTTCTTTGAACGCAGTAACTAAAGCTCGCTTATATTCTGTGTCCAGTAATTCTGGTTTCCGGAGCACCAGTGGGTTTAATTCTGCCATCTGTTATAGCTGAAAGTGTTTACTCATATTGATTTATCTCCCCCGTGTTTGATTTTCAAATTATTTGCAGAATTAATGTAAGGCCTCATATGATATTTTCTTCCACTAATGAGGATTTTAACTTGCTACTTCCAGGCCCCCAAGACCTCCAGGAGTCTGAGACCACCTGTTCAAGTCTTAAGATTTTCTGAGCCAGCACAGGAAGCTGCAAGATGGCTCAGTGGGAAGGCTGGCTTATGTATAGTTCATGGTAACTTCTAGGATGCAGCCCTTCGGGTCTCAGCTCAGAGACAGGGAGCAGTTTGCCAGAGTCCTCCTTCTTGGCAACTCTTGTTTTCCTACATGGGCAAAGCCACAAAATGGACACCTCAGTCTTTGCAGCCATACCTTCCAAAACAGGACATGCCTCCAAGGCAGAAGTGCCAGGGTTCTCTTCATCTCTCTGGGCTTCCCACCTCTCCTGACCTCAGTCCATTACACGTTCGTTATCTCATTAGAACACTGACGCATTTTATTTTATTTTATTCTATTCTATTCTATTCTATTCTATTCTATTCTATTCTATTCTATTCTATTCTATTCTATTCTATTCTATTCTATTTTATTTTATTTTATTTTATTTTGAGGGCAGTGTCACTGGCCCTCATATGTGGGACCTGAACCGGGGCCGCTGGCTTCCCAAGCCAGCGCTTAACCACCACGCCACTCAGCCGGCCCCGACTGATGCATTTTAGAAAAAGTATATTTCATCTGTATTTTTTTTTTTTTTAGCTGGGCTATCCTGCCACCTGTTGGCAGCTCAGTGGCAGCTCAGCTTGGGCTGGGCATCAAACTGCTGTTGCTCAGAGCTCAGCTCGCACTCTTGAATGAGCTCCTAACCAACTGAGCCACTCGGCTGGCCCATCATCTGTATTTTTTAAATGATCTCCAGAGCAGTAGTTGACCTGAATTATCTCATCTACCTCATACTCAAGAGTACATGGTCATAGAAGGTGGAAGACCGAGATTCTCCTTCCAAAATTACACTCGGCATGTTGTTATCACCTCATGTATAGCAATGCTTTATAATTACCTGTTCATATGTCAACCCAAGTGATCGCGTGGCATAAATTCTGATTCAAACTGTAGAAAAATCTTCTGAGGTTTCCATGCTTGGTTTAAGGGTAGATGTTTATCTAGGAAGAGGGCCTGTGACTTTCAGGAAACTCTCAAATATCTGTCTGGTTCTTTTTCATACCCTGAGCTCTAGCAGGGCAAGGATCATGACGTATTTACTTTGGGATTGCCAGTGCCCAATACAAGCTTGTTGAATAGATAAAAAATAACTATGTTTGTTGTTTGACAAAGCAAAGAATAGATGATTTAAGAGAGAGGTACAGGACCTGAAGCTGATGCTGTATAATATTGTATGCCATCTGTAATTGAATATATAGATAGTCACGAGATGTGGAGTATATTGTGGAAGGGAGTCAAAGGAATTGTAATACATATGTATGATATGGGGGGAGTGGGTGGCAAATTGGGGGGGGGTTGTCACTTTGAGGGGTAAAAACTATAAGTATTGCACTATGTTGTACACCTGAAACTAATTGAGAGAGAGAGAGAAAGAGAGAGAGAGAGAGAGGGAGGAGTACAGGGCCAGCCGAATGGCATGCTGGTTAAGAGTTGGCTTGGGACACCAGCTCTGAGCCACAGGGCCCGGGTTCAGATCCCATATGAGGGCCAGTGACGCTGCGCCCTCTACAGCTAAGATGGTGAACAGCAGCTCGACCTGGAGCTGGGCTGCCGTGAGTTACCGGCGATGGCCTAGGCTGCAGTGGGGCTGGCTGGCAGCGGGCGTGCACTTTCGTGAGCTGCCGTGAGCCTCCGTGAGCAGCCGTTCAATGGCCGGCGAGCAAATGCCTCACCCGGGAAGAGTGCAATGATGATACCAACATGGGCCAGTGAAGAGACGTCCTCCACAACTAGACTGAAGAACAAAAGGACAGCAACTTGTCTGTTTCCCTTCCCCGATTCCCCAATGAAATCTGTTTGAAAAAAGAAAGACAGAGAGACAGAGAGAGGTACAAATGCTTGGCTGCTACCTCAGAGGAGGGAGAAGTTCGCCTACTCAGGTTACCAGAAAAGACTTTTTCTTGGAAAGTAGAATTTCAGTTGATCCATCAAGGGTGTTCAAGACAAAGTTGGGATATGGAGGTGAGAATATTGTGCTCACTTCAGAGGCATGAGGGCTAGATCTCAACTGGACAGAGCTGTGGGTTTTCCCTTTGAAACTCGCCTCTATTATTCTGACCTTAAAAGAACTCCATGCCATGAAACCCAAGTAAACACCTGCAAAAAGTGAAACCTTTTGATCTGGCTTATTACCCTGAAACTGTACTCAAAAGTATATGCATGCATTTGTTTGGGGGAAGTGTCTTTAGATTTTAATGGCATCAAAAAGGGCAAAAAGGGTGGCTCAGTTGGTTAAGAGCTCACTCAAGAGTGTGAGCTGAGTTCTGATAAACAGCAGTTCAATGCCCAGCCTGAGATGACTGCCACTGAGCGGCCAACAGGTGGCAGGATGGCTCAGCTAAAAAAAAAAAAATGGCAAAAAGGGATATGTGACACCATGATCCCTGGAAGAAGAAAAAAAAATAGGATTAAAACTCAAGGCCCTTTAATTAAAAGAAAAAAGAAAGACTACACAGGGATTAACATAGGTACATAGGTATAGCCAATAAGTGGCTGAGTCCTCAGACCTTTACCCAGACACTAAAGTAATGACAATAATGTGTACTCAGCCAGCCAGCACAGCATAACATGGACCACGGAGCAAAGGGGAACAGGTGTGACTGCCATATTCAGGACCTCTTTCCTCCTGACATTTGTCATTAGCATCTGGAAGAATTTGTGTGGCTGATAAAGTTCTAACAACCTTGCCACCCACTAACTGGTACGGCAATAAGCAAATGGTCCATAACAAGAGAGTCACAATATGCCAGGCAAACAGGTACATTGCTGAGCAAATCTCCTGGCGCTGACGTCTGCACACTATCAAGACATAGAGGATGCCGGCTGAGAGGGCTAGCGTCAAACAGAAAGTCAGAGGCAGCATCCCAAATCAACTCTGGCTTCCTGACGCCCAGGAAAGAAGCCTATATGTTCATTTTAAATAAACAATTATGTCACATGCAAAACTTGCAAATACCAAGTGGAGCTCTACTGGACGTTACAGAACTGGAGTCTTCCAGTTCAAAACACAAAAATTAAGGATCTAAAATTTGTTAACTGTTGCCGCATGCTGGTAAAGTGCGGTATGGCAGAGAAGCTCTCCGAAAGCAACAAGACTTAAGAAAAAAAGAGTAGTATGGAGTTTAGTGTAAACATCATTAGATGTAAGAGTTCGAGCAAAAAGAAAAAATAGTCTTGTGGCCAAAAATAATCCATGAAAAAAAAAGTTTGATCAAGTTGACTATTAAAATGTAATTTATGTAACATCAAAAAATTAAAATAAGGGCCGGCCTAGTGGCACGGTTTGTTAAGTGCTGGCTTGGGAAGTCAGCAGCCCCGATTCGGGTCCCACATATAAGGGCCAGTGACACTGCCCTCAAAAAAAAAAAAAAAAATTAAAATAAGACAAAGTCACATTCCAGTGAAACACTAGAAGAAAATGTACTTCTATGTATTTAAATTATGGTACATCCATATACTAAACTACTATTTAATTATCACAAAAGATTGAGCCGGGACCATATGTGCTGGCTGGAAAGATGGTTAATTATACTGATAGGTTGGAAAAGCAAATTGTATAATAGTGTGTTGAAATGATATAGGTATAGTTCTATAGTTGCAGAAATAGACATATTACTATGTGTATATAAATATCTAAGAATACACACACACACACACACACACACACACACACCAGACCCTTGCGTGGCTGTCTTAGGGGATAGGATTTGAAGGGGAAATTTTTACTCCTTATAATCTACATCTGTATTGTCATTAAAGTTTTCTAATAATGAGCTTGTATTACTTCTTTAATCAGATAAGAATGTTCAGTGGTGAGAAGGCAAAGAGATGCTGTAAACGGGTGACTAATAGCAGTCTAGAGTCAAACTTTGTCTGGGTTCAAGTCTGGATTCTGCTATTTCAAGGTTGTGTGAACTTGAGCAAGTGCCTGTGTCTCTCATCTGTAAAACGGGGATAATAGTTTAGCTGTCATTTGAGGAATTTTTTTTCCTTTAGGACTAATAACAACATGTTATGGTGTATAATATATACCGATATGGATGAGGGCGTATAACATACATTCTATGAATGAGTAATCAAAGTCAAGGAGAAAATGGGATTTGCTGATAGCTTCCTCCTAAGTTAGCTATTGTGAGAAGTGAAAGGTACCTGCATTGCCATAGGAGGGGCTTGGATGGATTCCAGTCTTAAATGGGATGGGATAAAGATGCCTAGGGGTCCAAAATACAGGGCAATGAGCTGAACTGATTGCTGGGATCCAGCGATTAGAGATATTAACACCATTGGGTTATCTTGGGGGAGGGTGGGAGAGGAATTCATTACTGACATTTATTGGAGATGCTGCCTTCTTTCCAAGTCCCTTAGGGAAAGTTTCATCAGATAGCCCAACTGTGAAATCTAACCCTGGCTTTCATCTGAAACCAGAGGCGAGAGCTGTTCTTATCACCACCTGGCCTCCTCATCAGAAGCAGAATGGCTCTCTGGAGCCTCTGGGAAGAACCTTTCTGTAAGCCTCCACATCTGTCCTGTGCTTTCTCCCAATCAAGTGAGAACCATAATGCCTGTCCACTCGAGGCTCGCTGGCGGGCTGGAGAGCCATCAGCTAATGGGATTCACGTAGCAGGGGAATGACCCTCAGTCTCCAATAGAACTCACTTTGCATCCATTCATATTAGAGTCCTTTCAACCGGCCAGAGGTCAGTTTTCAGGCTGGGAGAAATGCAACCATCACAGACCATCACGGGCCAGAAGTGATTTAACACAGCATTGGCTTAAAACCCTTGTTTTTCACAGGTGTACCCTGGGTTCCTCATGTCCTGTGAGATACTAGTACGTTTTTGACATAAAAATTATCCCATCTCCATGATGGTTTGGAGATATGTTATATGTTATGTCCTCAACTTAATAAAACCCCATGCACATTTGTTTTATTAGTCAATCAACACACATTTATTGAGCACCTACTATCTCCTACATAGTGCTTTAGGATAAAGAGTGAACAAGACAGACAAGATGCCTACCCTGGTAGAGGAAGGGAGGGCAGACACAAATAAATATCAGGAAATGATCAATTTTATACAGAATGGAACATGAGAAGTGACACCTAGAGTGTCAGGGTAGCTAATTGGGCAGTCAGAGACGTCCTCTCTGAGTAAAATGCATTCAAACTGAGAGCTCAAAGACATATTTGAAAAGAGTTAAAAAGATGATGATTTTTCAGTATAGAAATCTAGTCAATTTATTTATCTGGATGTTTCAAGCCCACCTGTCACTAAGGTCCTTGTGAGCAGAACACCCACTGGCAACCCAGGGAACCCAGTTTGAGAAGTGCTGGTTTGAACATGTCTTACGCTGGTACTGCTGTTGGATGCAGTCACCTATTTCACTGATCAATGCTGCTGACATGCACTGAAAGCCCACCCCCAGAGGGCTGATGGGTACAATCCCTGTCTCCACTGATACCTAGATACGTGGAGGCAGCAGTAACAGAAATTACTCGGGAGATAACATTCTGAACTATGCATGTCAGGTTCTACAAGTCTCGCGCCCTGGGGAACTCTGCTACCCAGAGCATCATTTGATCTGCAGCCTTTGCAAGAAGGGCAGCCTGGGAGTTGAGGGGGACACAGAGCAGGTGAGAGGCATCCCCCCCTCGGCAGTTTGCAGTGGCAACAGGCCCCTAGGGCTCTTCCTCTCCCATCTCCCGCCCTTATACCTTATGCTAGGCATGTGCACAAATGCTTCCAGGCCAGGGTTGGCAAACCACCACCATGGGTCAAATCCAGCGCACTGCTGGTGTCTATACATAAAGTTTCACTGGAACTCGCCTTGCCTGCTCATTTGCATATTGTCTTACAGCGACCGCGACAGGGCTGACTGCTTGTGACAGACATTCTGTGGCAACCCCAAGCCTAAAAAAAAAATTGCTATCTGGCCCTGAATAGATATACCGACCCCTGCTCCAAGCACCAGTGCGCTTTCCTCTTGGTCAGTCCTCCCAGTCTTGGGGGACTGCCATCCTCCCCAAATCTGCCAAAGGGGTGGGGGGGCTCTTCACTGTCCCCAGAGGAAAGCTGCCACCTGGGAAAACCTGCAGAATCTTCTCAGCACCTCTCCTTTTCCTCAGAGAGCAATACGCCTGGCGTGAGCTCATCCATGGGTGTCAGATTCTCTCTGCTCCAATTCCAGTTATGCTACCTCCTCACTTTTCGACCTTGGGAAATTTGTTAACCTCTCCAATCTTCCGTGTTAGAGCTTGAAAATGAGGATAATAATACTGCCTGCCTCACAGGGTTCCTGCGAGGATTAAATGAGACGACGCATGTGGAGGAATTTGCACAGCTCCTGACTTGCAGAAACAGTTTCATAATAGTTAGTTCTGATTTTAACTACTTTATGAAAGGAACTAGTTCGGGGAAACTGAACATATTTATAAAACATGAATCTCACAAATTCCCTCCACACAAAACACTTGAAGCCACTTTCAACTAACAAATATGGATTAAGCAGGTTTGGGGCAAAGCTGTGGAGTACCACGAACTCACAAACTAATGGTATTTATGTGGCTAATGAGTGTATATTTTGGAGCCACTGTTTTCGAAAAGTGTCTTTATCTATAAAGCTGACCACTCAATTCCACTGTAGACATGCACACATATGTCCACAGAAACACGGCCCAGAATGGCCACAGCAGCACTATTTGTTATAGCCAGAAAAAGAGAAAAACCCCAAATATCATCAGCTCTAGAATGGATAAATAAATCCTGGTATACAAGGTCTGACAATTAAATTCATGAACTTTGTTGCAATGATGTAGCTAACCTTTTTTGATATCAGAGGGATTATTCATTATGAATTTGTACCAACTGGACAAACAGTTAACAATTTTACTATTTGGAAGTGCTGAAAAGGCTGCGTGAAAAAGTTCGACGACCTGAACTTTCCACCAACAATTCATGGCTCTTGCATCACAATACACCAGCTCACATGGCACTGTCTGTGAGGGAGTCTTTAGTCAGTAAACAAATAACTGTATTGGAACACCCTCCCTACTCACCTGATCTGGCCCCCAATGACTTCTTTCTTTACTCAAACATAAAGGAAATATTAAGAGGAAGACATTTTGATGACATTCAGGACATCAAGGGCAATAGGACGACAGCTTTGATGGCCATTCCAGAAAAAGAGTTGCAAAATTGTTTTGAAGGCGCTGGCATTGGTGCATAGCTTCCCAAGGGGACGACTTCGAAGGTGACCGTAGTGATATTCAGCAATGAGGTATGGAGCACTGTTTATAGGATGAGTTTGCGAACTTAATTGTCACACTGTGTATGTTCACACGCACACAAAAAAACATGTAGCAGTATGTCCACAGTAGCACTATTTGTTATGGCCAGAAAACCAGAAACTACCCCAAATACCATCATCTCTAGAATGCATAAAGCAATCGTGGTATAGCCACACAATGGAATGACCTTCAGCAGCAAGTCTGTGCACAACCCATAACCACAAGTGACAACATGGAGCGAAAGAAGCCATGCCTGTGGGGGGTGTATCTATGTGAGGTACTGAGCATGCAAGACTAATGTGGGGTGTTAGAAAGCAGGGGAGCAGTGACCAGAATGGGATGAGAGCGGTCTCCTGGGAAGCAGAGGGTTTACTCGCCTGGGGCATGGTTCCATGGATGTATTTGGTTTGCAAAAAATTATCAAAAAAAAAATAAAGGAAAAAAGAAGGGAAGAAAGAAGGGAGGGAGGAAAGGAGGGGAGAAAGAAAAAATAGGTATTGTCACATACGCTGTGCCATTCTGTTTTTCCACACCCTTTGTTCTGCTCACTCTTTTATTGCTAGCATCTCCGCGATCAACCTCTCCCTCACCCAACACACCCCTTCCTCCAATGAGAACCTGGGCTGTGACTCTCTGTTATGAAGAAGCCATGGGTATTTGCTCAGTGGAAAAGCACGGATCCCAGGCCCGGCCCAGTGGTGCAGTGGTTAAGCGCTGGTTTGGGAAGCCAGCGGCCCCGGTTTGGTCCCACATATGAGGGCCAGTGACACTGCCCTCAAAAAAAAAAAAAAAGCACGGATCCCACAAAACCCTCAACTTCCTTCACGTCAGGTCTGGCAAAAGGATACGGACGTCAGACCCAAGAGGATGCTCTGCCACATGCCCATTTCTGAAATAAGAAGGGGCGCCGCATCTGTGTGATTCATAGCTGCCTGTCCCCCACTTACAGACACAGTAAGTGGGGACCAATGTCTCCTCCTTGGTTGCACACTTCCCTAGCTCCCAGGCCTTGAACTGAGATTATTATGTTTGGCTTCCGTACAGGGCTTCCAGTTTTAGTAACGGAGTGAATGGTGGAGTAAATGTCACCAGGTTACCATTGGCTGCAGCTTGTCACCAGCAATGCTAATTACTTCTCAAAGCAATGGTGGCCTTTTGTCCCTCTCCCCCTGCCCTGTGGAGGTGGGTGTTCAGGGAGGCAGCCAGATCCAGAAGCTTGGTTCCCAGGAGGAAAATGCCAACTGCTCTCGGCTCCTGCTGAGGGCCATGTAGCCCAATATTGAGGGGCATGCAGGCTGACTTTAGTGGGCGTGGTGAATCTGAAAGTACTGTTAATTGGACATGTGTTCCTCAATTTTGTATTCCCTTGAAGCCTGTGTTTTATTACAAAGTGTATGTTTTGTTAAGGTTTGTGAGAAGTCTTGAGAGAACTTTAGGTACAGTTAAGCCAAAATTAATCAGTTAAATTTAAATATCAAAAGTGAAATTCTCTTTAGTATTCAGACCCAGGATTACAGATTATGTAGAAACTGAGTCTGGGTCATAAAGAGATTATCATAGATGGGATTATCCTTAAACATAGAAAAGGTCACAGTATGCCCTAAGGAGAACAATTATAGGGACTAAAGGTCTTAAGAGAAAAATACATCAAGACTATATGGAACTTAAACTTGTAATTGGATAATGGTCAAAAGTCCCTATAAAAAGGACATGTTATTGTAATAAAGTGTGACACTTTTTCTCTTTAACTCCCCCGGTGTCTCCACTGTCTCCCTTCTTTATTTTCCTCCCCCCGCACTCACTCTCTCATTTTCTGCCTTTACTGTAACAAAAATTTTCTGTCTTTCATATCGCCGTGTCCACTTTCTTGAGCCCTGGTCAGCGGAGGCTGGTCCCCCAAAGTCAGCCTGCATGCCCCTCAATATTGGGCTACACGGCCCTCAACAAGTTCCCAAAAGGGGACAGGACTTTCCAACCCAAGTCTAATCACCTTAATGCAGTGACATTGTCAGAGCAGGTCTGACACCAAAACATTCGAATGCTGCCTCTAAAATACTTTGTGTTTCTTCCAAATTGAAAAAGGGACGGGGGGGGTGGGGGTGGGCAGGGGGCAGTAGTTCTCACCACCACCCCATCCTCCAGCCTAGTTCACCCCAGCCCTATCCCCTGGGGTAGGGTAAGGGATGTGGAGAGGCTCAGGATGGGGTGACATGTGGGGTTGAGTTAAGGGACAGGGAACAGCTGAAGGTTTGGCTGCGGGGTTGGGGCAGGGATGAGAGGAGGACCAGGGACAAAGGAAGGTGGGGGGACAGGGAGGTTGGGGGGTACCTATCCCATCACATTACTTGACAAGAAAAAACAGTGATGCAGTTGTGTCAAACGTCCCCCAGTCCAAATGGCTTGACAACGGTCACCTTGGCTGGGTGTTCTGCAGCCCCTGCCACCCACAGTTCCACACAGGCCGCCATGACCGAGCACACAGGTCTGCAGCTTGTCACTCAAAGACTGTCCAGCATTTGGGCAAACTCCCATTTCGATCTCCTTTCTTCCCCTCCATGAACTTTCTGTTTTAATGAAAGCGCCATGGCAAACCCTGAATGCCCTCCACACTTTCCTGACATGGGAAGATCACTGGGCACCCTCCTCGCCCGGGTTACCACACCTTCCCCTGCTGAAATCTGACCCATTTTCTAAGCCCTTCCCTGAATCTCCAGCCAGGAGGAGTTTCTTCCAGCTGCCACCGAATTTCCTTTTGATGTTTACCTTTACCATGGCTTTCATTACATGCAAACATGCTCTACAAGTATATCTAGCCTCCTACCTTTTCACTTTAACATTGCATTTTCATGAAGGCAGGCACCGTGCTTAATTATAACAATTGCTTTTTATCAGGTGCATGCCATTATGCTAACCCTTTTACATGCATTTTCTCTAAACATATAATGAGCCCGTTAGTTGGCATTATAATTCTCATTTTACAGATGCAAAAAAATTCAGTAAAGAGAAATTCAAGTTTGTCCTGAGTCCCACAAGTGTTGAGTGGCTGAGCCAGGATCCAAGGACCTTGTTCTTCTTACATGTCCTCCTACCCAACAGTCTTCTCTGAATTTCTCCTAGCACACAGAAAACTATGGATGGATGGATGGATGGATGGATGGATGGATGGATGGATGGATGGACAGATGGATGATGGGTGGGTGGGTGGATGGATAGATTGACAGACAAATGGGTGAATGAATGGATGGATGGGTGGGTGGATGAGTGGATGGATGGATAGATGGATGGATGGATGGATGGATGGATGGATGGACGGACGGATGGATGATGGATGGGTGGGTGGATGGATGGATGGATTGACAGACAAATGGGTGAATGGATGGATGGGTGGGTGGGCGAATGGGTGGGTGGATAGATGAATGGATGGATGGACAGACAAATAGATGGATGGTGGGTGGGTGGATGGATGGATTGACAGACAAGTGGGTGAATGGACAGATGGGTGGGTGGGCAAATGGGTGGGTGAATGGATGGCTAGATGGAAGAATGGATGGGTGGGTGGGTGAGTGGGTGGGTGGATGGATGGATGGATGGATGGGTGGGTGGATGGGCAGATGGGCAGGTGGATGGATGGGTGGGTGGATGGACTGACAGACAAATGGGTGAATGGATGGATAGGTGGGTAGATGGATAGGTGGATGGATGGGTGGGTGGGTGGGTGGATGAGTGGATGAGCAGGTGGATAGATAAATACTGAAAAGTATCCAACTGACCCAAATCAAAAGTGTTACCTTCCTTTA
Organism: Aselliscus stoliczkanus; assembly: GCA_033961575.1. NCBI lineage: Eukaryota > Metazoa > Chordata > Mammalia > Chiroptera > Hipposideridae > Aselliscus > Aselliscus stoliczkanus. The sequence continues at coordinate 26,392,668 of CM066741.1, forward strand.
TCAGAAGTTAGTAACCCACATACAAAAATAAGATGAAGATTATTTTAGTTCTAAATAAGCATCCCTCTATTACAGAGAAATAATACCCTCTCAACCTCCAGTTTCAATCAGCCAAGGTAAGATCCTCAAAACAAATGAAGTGGGCATTCCCTAGGTTATGTAAGCAACGCACACCAGTGGAAAGACTTTGAAGTGACAAGATCCACATCGCATCCTTCCTGTAAGAATTGACTAGGTTTCTGTCACTGAGTTTTGAGCAGCTTACCCTTGAGGGTCACTGTCCTTATCTGAGACAGAACAGGTGGCAGAGAGAGTGATGTCAGGTAATGGATGTGAAAACTTGGCATAGAGTAGGCCCTTAATAAATGTTCATTTTTCCCATCTCTAATTCCAAGAAATTTAAGAAACTGTGAAAGCAACAAGGTCATAAAAGACGAAACACCAAATAAAGGCTTCTCTCTCCTCACTTCCAGCTCAGCACACACCTTCATGCCACCATCACCCCCATCATTCTCCAGTGTCACTGGCACCACGTCATCCCATAGACACTGACAGATGTTAATTCTCATCAATGTTGTCCCTTTCCCATTCGGAGCTTGTCCTTATGGGTTTTTTCTTTTACTTGGCTTCTACCGATGCTTGAAATTAAGACAAATTTCAGTTTGTTCCTACATTTGTGTTGCAGTTGAGGTAGGAGTCTCAAAAAACAAACAAACAAAAAAACAAACTCTGGGGCCGGCTTAGTGGCGCAGTGGTTAAGCGCTGACTTGGGAAGCCAGCAGCTCTAGTCCGGGTCCCACATATGAAGTCCAGTGATACTGCCCTCAAAAAAAAATTTAAAAAACAAAAAACAAAAAAAAACCACCAAACTCTGAAAGCCCCAAATTTTACCAAAGAGAGAAATCCTGTAATCCTTAAAAAGGCTGCACAGTGTTTGCTATGGAGAAGGAAAATTCTTCTCTTGATGTGCGCAAACCCTGCTGTTGGTTCCTAAGGAGAAAAAGCTGCCTTTCCGTTCCACCTGGCCCTATGGTTGTGCTGCAAGTGGATATTCCCACATCCTCTGTGGAGATCTCTAGAAAGGAAATGCTCAAACACATGTTTTGGCAATAAAACTCCCAAGCGCTATGAATGAAACGCATCCGTCATCATTGTCCTGCCCATCTCTCTTTGCAGCCCAAGGGCTGAAATCGCCTGTTGTCTTTGGAAATAATCTTTGAGGGAACAAGTCCAAGGGACAAAGTGGAGGTAGCACTGCTCCAGGTTTCCTATTATCTAAGCTCACTCCAGACAGGGAGCCCCACCACATCTTGCAGCCTCATTCACAAACCCTAATAGATGACCTTCCGGGAGTCCACGTTGAGAAAGGGAGTGCACTATATGCACATTTTGGCAAAAATGCGGACCTGGGATTCAATTTGAGCAGCAGCTAGAACAAGAGTCCAAAGGCAAACAGCAAACATGTGCCCAACTTACCGCTCAGAGCCCGCCAAAGCTGAGCGAATAATTATACATTTTTCATGTTTTGATAAGGAGCTCAATGGGCATTTTGTGGGACGCCACTGGGTGAGGGCTCGCGGTGTCTGAGCTGGCGTGGAGCCCACAGCTATCCTGGCAGCACCCCATCTTCCCCATTAGCTCAAAGCACACGGAGCGATGAGAGCGGGACAGCATGAGACACCCTCCTTTTTTTCCAAGTAGGTTGGAGTCCACCCAGGAAAAAAGGAGGGCAGGTTGATGAAAAGTGGAGGCAAGTGTTCCCAGCCTCCCCACTGTGTACTTGACTGGGGAAATCAGAAAAACCCCAGTCATTGGAACAGTCATTTATAGCTTACAAGCACTTTTTAAATGGATTCTCTTAATCCTTGCACAAAGCGTGGAGGAATGTATTTTGACTGCCCCCTTTCTACAGAAATAGAAATAAAGGCTCCGAAAGGTCGAGGGACTTGCCTAAGGATACACCACGGGGAAGTGCCAGGAATGGGGTGGAATCCTATCCTTCCTGCCTCTAGCTCCTGGGCTGTAGGCTGCCCCCACTACGTCCATCACACACACATCCCTACTTCCCCCAGGCCCTCAAGAATCAATCTCATTTTCTGTCTCAGAACCCAAGCTGTACAAATCAAGACTTGGAAAACGTCTGGGTAGAAATTTGATTCTCACTCTCTTCAGGACAGAGAAAAGGCTGTGTTGAACTTCAGGTAGGAAAAGTCACTGAGATCTTGCCCGTTTGTAGAGGCTGAAGGTTGGTAGTTTATTCTGTTTATTTGGTCACGGTGCCCCAAAGAGGCAGAAGTGGTGGTATTCTAGAACAGGGGGACATCTACTCTTATATCAGGGGGATATCTGTCATCCTGCTGGGGTTTTTTTTTTTTTTTTAATCTTCCCTTTCTCCCTTCCCCTGACAGTGTTCTGGGGTGCTCCTGAAAGACGTGGGGGCACTCTGAGCGCACATGCTCTTCAGACATGAGAACTGTCTTACCCCAAAAATTTGAGAACCAATAGAAAGCCTTCTATCACCTTTGTGCACAAGGAAAGGGGGACTGACCTAAATTGGTAAGGCCTTTGGGACCCCTAACTGAAAGGGTTTCGGGTAACCGTAGCCCCTTCTCAGAAACTCCGTGGGCTTTCCTAGGTCCATCGGGAGTGGGGGTCGGGTGGTAGAGCCTCAAACCCATCATGAAATATCATTCCACAAAATACCTGCTCTGGGTTCTTTTTCAAAGGAAATATGTCCAGGGCCGGCCGAGTGGCGCGGTGGTTAAGCGCTGGTCTTGGGAGGCCAGCGGCCTGGTTCGGGTCCCGCATGAGAGGGCCTGTGACACTGCCCTCAAAAAAAAGGCAAATATGTCCAAGTTCTTATTTGTACCATCAAGATAGAAATAGGCCTCGTGGAGGCACTTTTGGGGGGCTGACTCAGGAACCCCAGTCATTCTACAACCAGGTTCTGATCAACCAGAGGGCACAGGAAATGAGCATTCTGGTTATTTTAATGTTCTGGTTACTGGGGAACTAAGTAGGGTATATTGGAGATAATTAAATCTTTCTTTGATTGAGAATCTTGCAGGGCTCTGGAGTGATGATTCTAAATATCAATTACAAATCCCCACGGGTGGGAGTTCAGGAGCTTGAGCTGAACCTGTAGTGGCTTCCAGGCCAACTGCAAATTTATTTTGAGGTTCACTCCCACCCCCAACACTCCTGGCCCAGATGCAGTCTTGCCTTTTAGGCATCGGATAGAATGAGTCAAAAGACACTAAATCACCTGGATGTTGAAATTGTTTGGGGCTAGTCCCAGTTCCCTAACAGAGAAGTTGCATGACCTTGGGGACGCCATTTCATTTCTGAGACTCAGTTTCTTTGTTGGTACACTGGAAGGTTGGCGTTCTTGTCTCTTAAAAGTTTTTAGGGATACAGGTTTCCTTTGGAAGCTGAAGGACACGAAGACAGATTTTCACAGCAGGGAAAACTGAACGTTAAGTACAAAACATTTACCTTCTAAATCAAGGGACAGGGACCTAAAGCTCATCCTTCTATGACTCCCATCCATGGATTTCAGGTAACACCCTGGAGTAGAAGGCCTCGTGGGCCCTCGAGCCCTGTTATTCTCTGATTCCAGTGAAGGTGAAGCATCTACACAAGTCTAGAGAGCAGCGGTTCTCGGCCTTACTTTCACTATCTGGGGACTTTTCAAAATTTCAATTCCCAGGTTGCTCCCAATCCAATTAAATCTGACCTTGGGGATGGGTGCATCCAAGGGTGATTCTAGGGTACAGGTCAGGTGGCAAACCACCGTTCACGGACAAGAACCCTCCAAATGAGGAGTGAACAGAACCACCCAGCCGGAAGGCAGATACCCAGGCCCCTCTCCCCAGGTGCTTTGCATTCCTCCTGGCCGGATCCCACCCAAGAAGGCTCACTATTAGCAGGTATCCTAGGCAACTCTTGAGGGACCCAGGAAGAGCCATTTAGCAGAAGCCCAGAGGAGTCCACTTCCCTGATACCTTCCTTCCTGGGCAGTTCCACACCCTTCTCCAAGTCTTCCACCTTGTTCAGGGGACTCTTTTGTCCTCATTTGCCAAATGGGCTTTCTCTCCATCTTTCCCGTCCATAGCAAACCCGGATCTTTTAGCCCACGCCCCTGATCCCACCAGGTTCAATAATATAAGCAGAGCACTGATTAGCATCCATCTTTTTTAGTATTTAAACCCCAGAATGTCACTGAGATCACAGCCTCAAGGTGAGAGCCGCTGGCACAGGAGGGGACGATAGGAGCATGGGTCCAAGGCGTGCCTGGCCCCCCGCAAAGCCCAAGCCCGCCAGGTTCTGCACCCCTCTATCTCTTCCTACCTGAAGCGTGTGCAGCAGGACCTGCAGCCCGCTGGCTTCTTGTTCTGCCATCCCCTCCTAGGGTCCGGAGGAGCTGGCTGCCTGAGGCCAGGTCGGGGCTGGAGAGGCAGTGGCTGCCCAGCTGACCTCGCTGCCCGCCTCTCGGGACACTGCTGCACGGTGGCCTCAGCTGCACATGCTGCCTAGTGTGAAGTCGCCGCCGTGCAACCCTAGACCTCCGCACAGGCGTAAGTGCCCCCCGACTCCCACTGTGAGGATTAGGTGAGCCCCAGCCCGGGCAGAGCTGAGCATGTGGGCGTGGGGGTGGAGAGGGCACCAGCGTGAGTCACTCACCCACCTCCAGGCCGATGCAGGAACCACCCTGGACGGTTGACAGGCATTCCCAGCTGACCTGGTCAGACTCCCTGCAGTGGCTCGCTTGGCCCTCCCCGCGTGTCCTCTCCCCCCTTTATTTTGGTCTGTTGCCGGCCAGCTCCTGGGTAACAGGAAACCTGCGAGTGCTTGCACAACCGTGGCAGCACAGGGCACAGAAGCCCAGGGCCCCCTGAGGTCCCAGGCGTAGGTACAGGAGCTGTGGCTGAGAGGAAAAGAACTGCTCCCCACATTTTCCATGGACAGGGTCCCTTACATAATCTGCTAACTTTCATAATAGCCCTACAGTGGTAAGACTATTGGTATCACCCCACCCCCGGTTGACCAAAGAGAAAACCAAGCCACTGAGATGTTAAGCCACAAAACAGAGTCTAGGAGCAGATGCCAGGCCTCAAATAGGGAGCCTGGCCCAAGCACAAGCCCTAACCATCACCCCATCCTGCCTCTCGTTGCTGCAAACGCAGTGAGCCAAGTCACAGAGAGCCAAGAGCCCTGCCCTCCGCCTCAGAGACAGCAGACGCCCTGGTGGGGTTTCTCCCAGCCCAATGTACGATTTGTCATGTCTTTCTATGTTTTCTGCTCAGAATGTGTGAGAAGAGATTTAGTGGCTAATGGGCCACCTCATTCCCTCCCTGTCAGCACCTAGATGGTTTGCTGTTGTTTAGATGCTGGCTTTACCGAGCGTGGTTGGCGGGGCCCCATCCCACAGCTCCTGAAGATCCCCAAAGAGTTCATAAGCTGCTTAACAGAATTACTAAAGGATGAAAGTCTGGAAGTCCTGATTGTGACCATTGTAATGACATTGCCACAGCCAGCCCATGTGGTCGAACGATGCCTGACAATTATTTTTTTTTTTTGAGGGCAGTGTCACTGGCCCTCATATGTGGGACCCGAACCGGGGCCGCTGGCTTCCAAGGCCAGCGCTTAACCACCGCGCCACTCGGCCGGCCCAATGCCTGACCATTTTTGACCCGAGAGCTAGGACCCAGAAAGCTCAAAGCACCGCATGAGTGTGTGAACGTGGAGAGTGGGCACAGTGAGGTTCGTGACCCACCAAGAGCACAGCTGGACAGGAGGGCTCTGGGTCTCAGCCAGCACCCCTATGCAGAATTTGGGGGGCTTGCATAAGCATCAAAGCTTCCAGCTGGCAGCTGCCCAAGTGCCTTGTGGTAACTGAGGGAAAAGTTTGCATTTCCAGATCCTCCTTGGCCTAAATGCTCCCAAGTCAAGAGTCAGAAAACACCTTGGTTATTCTCTCTCAAAGCCCGTCCTGGCCAAGGACAAACTCATGTGGTCCTTGCCTTTCCAGAAACTTCCACCCTTGATGGCTTTAAATGTGAAGATCTCCCATGCTGGGAACTGACTATAATTTCTCCTATTTATGGAGCTGGGGAGGGGGACAGGTGACGCCCTTCTGTCCCTACTCCATCTCCCTACAGCTCCTATCACATCGGATGACAGCGGCGGAGATACAAAGGCCCCCTAAGGATTGCCTCCTTCTGTCAGAGGTGGAGCTTTCAGGGGCATGCGTTCTATCTATCACCCTCTAAGGTCCAGGGGTACAGGGAAGACTGAACTGAACGCTGTGATTTAAAGGGCAGATTACGCCATGCTCCTCGGCTGCAGGATAAACAAGAGAGAGAGAGCAGTAAGGAAACACAACCCTCCCTCCCAACATCGACCTGGAGAACGCTTTACAGGAAAAGGCCAACCTTGTAGCGAGAATTCATAGAAACAACCTCTGAGGACGGAATTAAAGGTATTTCACTCGCTGGAATGGCATAGGGCAGAGTTGAAGTGAAAACCTTAGCGTAAAGGGGTCGCTCTCTTGTATTATATGTAATGACACCTTTCACCTGCAGCACCGTGAACTGCGCTTTTCAGGAAGCCCCCTGTGAAACCAGGCAAGGAATGGGCCCCTTCTTTACCTGGCGACACACCTGTCCCACGTGCCTGGCTTTGATGCACTTCCCATCACCCGAGGAAGCTCCTTGCTCTGGGGACACACCGCCCACTTGCCCAGGTGGACACCCATGGATGCCAGGCAAGGAACAAAGTGCTGGGTTTGTCCTCTGATTTTCTGCCAAAGTGAGCGTTCACCTCTAGCTCGGTTCAGCTCCCCATCACGCCTGCAGCAAGCCCCTCTTTTGCTCCCCCCAGACCCAGACCTCAACATTGTCCTGCAGAGAATCCAGTGACTCTGCTGCCCTCCCTTGCAGAACTTCTCATTCTCAAGCTTACAGAAGTCTCCAGCAGTGACCCCATCCAAACCGCCCTCTCCTGGAGTTCATCTTAATAAGACTCCAGTTCTGTGAGTGGGCTGAGTGGCTTCGGCCGGAGTGCAAATGGGTGATGTAGCTGAACCTGCCCTTCCGGTTACTGTGTGAATTTCAGCAGGGATAGAGAAGGCAGGGCAGACCTGTCCAATGGCTAGCCGGAGGCCAGCACTCAAAAGAGTGGTGATTCCTAGATTCCTAAACTGGTGTAGAGGGAATTTTCTAACAGCATCCAGAGAATTCAGTCGTCTGGCTCTTCCCTCTTCCATGTTTTTATCAATGACTTGGCTGAAAATAAAGGCTGCATGCTTATCACATTTTCTGATGACGCCCCAGTTGAGAAAGACAGAAAGATGTCAGATGACATAGTTGGCATCCAAAAAGATTTCAGCAGCCTTGAGTGATGGGCCAGGCCCTACAAGATGAACTCGAACACAGCCAAGTGGAAGCACCGTCCCCTTGGGTCCTCGACACAAACTGCAAACAGAAGGTGGGGAGACTTGGCTAAAAGGTGTTGAACCCGGAGAAGGCTTGAGGGTCAGCCAGAGGTGAGAATCTCATAAATGGCAGCATGGCCCCATTTCCCAAAGTGGCTTTTCAAGCTAATGCCTAGCCTTTGAAAAGGTGGTATGTCTGTGTGTACGCATACAAATGTTGTGTCTGCAACCAGGATGGTGGTGACGTGGCACTGAAGTCCCCACCTGTGCAGGGCCTCAGCATGTGCCTGGCACAGAGGAAGAGCTTGTTGTGGAGAGCTGTCACTATTACGGCATGTTGTTATTATTACAGACATCACTAATAGAAGTGCCCAAACGGCAACAGGGCCTGTCTTCCTCAATGCCACTCAGCCTCTGGGGACACACGACAGCTGTCCCCAAGGATGGATGGGTTGCATCTCAGGGATGGGTTCTAAAGGCAAGAACTAGGATGAAAGGCGGGGGGTGATACATGGAAACCCATCTGGGACAGGCCCAGAGCTGTCCTGAACTTGTTCTGGCTGCGGCACGGGGCAATTTCCCATCCCCAGGGGTGCCCAGCAGAGACTGAAAGACCATTTGGTCAGAAGGTTCCAGAGGGGAATTCCAGGACTGGGTACCTGGGACAGGTGTGTGTTCAGCAACTTGATGAGCTGAAGAGAAAGACAGATAGGTGTGCACTGGCCCCAGCCAGGAGATGGCACAGGTGGAATCTGGATAAATAGTTTAAATTTCAATGGACAGGTTGTATTTCAATGTATATTAGGGGGGAAAAAATACCGAATGAGCATAATAAAACCATGTTTTCTCAGGAATTCTCACAACGAAGTTTAAAGTTTAAAAATAAGTCAATGTTAAATAGTCCCCAAGGCCTCATCTTACAGGGAGGGAGCTGAAATAGCTGAAATTATGGAAGGATCACACTGCGGCCCATTCCTGTCTAATACTTAGCTCAGATAATCTTTTCCTTAATCTGAGAGCGAGACCAAATCTCACTCAAATAATAGCTAACGCCTCCTTTCCTCAGATAACAGTTAAAGCTGATTAGGATCAAGATTTACTCAAGTTCACACATGTCACCAGGCCATTTATAATGGTGACTTACATATAGTATTACTGCCTTACACTTTACATTTCTTGATTTTGGTTTTCTTCATTTTTACTTTCCTGGGTTTTTTTTTTTCCCTGACCCGTCTCCAGCACACACATCACAGTGGAACATACACACGCAGAAACACGCATGCTCTGTAACCACCTGTCCATCGTAACTGCCTTGACAACATGGTATCAGAATCAATAGGCTGTTCCTCTTGTCCCTGAAAATATTTCCTTCTCCTCATGCATGAAATTCCTAAGCGAGGGGAGAAGAGTAGAAGGAAAAGAAACCTGGGTATGAGAGCTACTGTTTATTGTACATTGTCTAATTCAGGGGTCGGCCAACTGCGGCTCGCGGGCCACATGCGGCTCTTTGGGGATGTTCCATCTCAAAAGTTTGCCGACCCCTGGAAGAGCCAATCCTGTCCCTCACAACAATTGAAAAATTATTCGAGAGCCACAAATATATTTTTACATAATCACCATTATGGGAATAATATCCTTTAAAATTTTTATAAAGGAAACTATGATAGTTTTATTTTCATTTTTAATTTTACTTCAGAGCCAGGGATACGTTCCCCAAAGAGCCACCTGTGGCTCACGAGCCGCAGTTTGCCGACCCCTGGCGGCAATTCCATCTCAAAAGTTTGCCGACCCCTGGTCTAATTTAATCGTGTACTAGCTCTCTGAGGCAGACATTATTCCCATTTCTAGGTGAGAAAACTAAGGTTGTTACGTGAGGAAGTTGCGTGCAAGGATGTGATCCTGGGGTCCATCAGCCCCCACAGCCCGGGCTCTCCAGTGAGAAGAGAAGCTAGAAGTGTAAAATCCCCTGGAAGGGTAATTATCAATGCATGTGCACTCCGAACCCACAAATGCAGACGCTTTCCTGAGAACAGGAGTGTGTCCGCAGCAGGAGGGCGTGCCCAGCAGTGAGGCTGGGGGTGCAGCCGCCGGTGTCTCAGCTGGCCTAGAAAGGGGGCTTCATGCTGACAAACACAGGTGCCCCAGGGTAGAAAAAGAGACACAATAACAGACCTTCCACTACTGCTCCTGGGACCAGCCCTACTGACAAGCCTCTCTCTACTCTAAATACGAAACATCCGGATCAAACTTTTTTTAATTATTAAATTTATAGGAGTGATGTTGGTTAATAAAATTATATACATTTCAAGTGTACAATTCTATAATACATTATCTGTATATTGTGCATTGTGCATTCACCATCCAAAGTCAAATCTCCTTCCGTCACCATATGTATTTAATTGCCTTTACCCCTTTCTACCTCCCGCCCTCCTCCTGGGATCAAACCTTTGCTCTGTTGCCTAGTAGCCATGTGACTTTGGGACAGGTAGCTAAGCTCTCTGTGCCTCAGTTTGATCATCTGTTAAATGCGGGGAGGACAATGCCTACACATAGGGCTGCTGGGAAGGCTCATGGGAGTGACATGATGCTCTCAGCACACTGCTTGCCATCTACGATGCAAATTTATGCCAGAAACGCTTCCACTGTAGCATTCAGCCAGGATGTTTCTTCACCTGTTTTGTCCCCTCTGAGGCCCAGAATCTAGATATGAAATGATCCAGACATGATAATATTTGAGCAGTTCTTTGGGTGTTTATGTGTTAGAGAGAAATGGCCAAATTCACTTTCCTTTGAGACAATATCTAATTTGTCACACATACTGTAGATAACATACTGTACAGGGAACAGATTCAATTCCTCATCATTTCAGAGGGCAGGTTCTGCCCACCCTAGGAGAAAAGTCTCAACTGTGGCATTTCCTGGAGACGTGCTCTCTGCCCTGCTCCTACCCTGTGATGCTCTGTCACCAGGTCTGGTGGTGGCTGAGACGGTGACCCTACTTCCCTCACCTTGAAGTCCCAAGTGAGTCCTTGCTCAAAGGACAAAACGGAACTTATGAGATGAAAAAATGCGTAGTCTTTATATAATAAAGACCTTTTGTTGTAAAAATATAGTCTTTTATATTTACCCACATACATTCCCACTGCTTGTTATCCCTTCCTATCGATAGGATTTTTCTCTCAGGAATCGCTGTTTTTTTGGCTTGAAAAAATTCCATTCAGCATTTTGTGAAATTGTAATCCACTGGTGACAAATCCTTTCAATTTGCATTTATTGAAAAATGTATTTACATTTTTTAAAAATGTAGAATTCTGGGATGCCGGGTTAACAATTTTCCTTTTCTTCTTTCAGGACCTTCAAGATATCATTCTGTTTTCTTCGTTTCAAAGAGAAGTTAGTCATCGTACATATTAATGTTTCTAGTATGTGATGGTCATTTTTTCTTTGGCAGCTTTCAAGAATTTTTCTTTCTCTTCGATTTTTAGCAGATTTACTATGCGATACCTACATGGGACTTCCTTTGTATATATCCTGCCTGATTTCAATGAGCTCCTTGGACTTGTAAGTTTGTGTTTTTCCAGCAAGTCTGGAACATTTTCAGCATTATTTTTTTCAAATGTTGTTTCTTCCCCATTCTTCCTACTCTCTTTCTTGGACTATAACTAAATATATGTTAAGTCGCTTGATATGGTACCACTGGTTCTTAAGGCTCTGTTTATTTTTAGTCAAATCTTTTTATTTCCTCTGTCCTTCAGATTAAATAGTTGCCATTTCTTTTCCAGGTTTACTAGGGCCGCTGGCTTCCCAAGCCAGCGCTTAACCACCGTGCCACTCGGTCAGCCCGCTAATTTCGTTTTTTTAATCATAAAATATCTATTGGGTTCTTTTTCGTACTTTCCATGTCTCTGTTATTTAAGCATCCGTTTATTAAAATTATATTTTTCTTCAGCTCTTGAGAATATTTAAAAATAGATGTTTTAAAGTCTCAGTCCACTCATTCCAATATCTCAGTGTTAGTTTCTATTGACTGCTTTTTCTCTTGACTAAGGGATGCATTTTTCTGTTTCTATACACGTCTAGTAATGTTTACTGTTTGCAAGACAATGTGCTTGAGATATTGTGGAGATTGTAGATTCTCGTATTAGATGGGTGCCTGGATTATATGTAGTCCATTTCCCCGCATTTACAAATTATAAAAGGAAATCTATGGGGGGGATATCTCCCAATACATGTAGATAGCTGTGGCTGACTGAAACTGTAACTAAGTCTTCTGAGCTGAGAGACTCAATGTCTTTGCAATTTTCCACCTTGAAGATTTCCTGCTTTTTACTTTTTCTAAATGTATTCCTCAGGAATAACACTTTCTCTTCTTCAAAAAGGAATACTCAGCCCTTTCCTGATTCCTGTAACTGAAGTTCACTCACCCGTTCTTCTCAATCTAGGCTGCTGCTGTTGCTGCTGATAACGACGATATAGGATCAATGAGCACCTACTGTGTGTCAAGTACGGTGCTTATACTACTCGGTGCCAGCTACTGAGCAGGACTGGTACTTAACTTTATCTCACATGAAACCCTGTCTTCTTTGGGAAGTGTAAACACCACTCTGTCTGCCAGCAGAATTTTTTCTTTTCCATGCTTCCGAAGCACATATATGTATAACACAGTAGTGCTGATAATATGCTACAGTAATTTGTTTACAGGGAAACTTTTATCATTGGGCTGTACGTCTTTCAAGGGCCAGAGGAGCTCACTAGGTCCATAACACCCACCGCCGTGCCAGGCAGAAAATACTGGGTTCTGATGACTTCTCATGAAAGCGGGGAGCCCACCTTTGGGCTAGTTACATGCCATTATTCCCAGCCTTGTCAGCAAGTGGCAGCTCAAAAGTCACCATATCCTTGGCCCTATGTGGCCAGGGCCAACTCTCGGCTCAGCATCTACTCCGGGCTTTGTTGCCATGGCCACCCGACAAAGTTCTTAAGACAGGGCCAAGATAATTCCTCCTCCCCTCCCCTGCCACTCAGCCTGGTCCCATCTGTGGCCAGATCTGGAGTGCTGACAGGCGTGGAATGTTCATCGGGCCCTTGCAGCTGGGCCAGCCCAGAGGCTTGTGGCTTCTGGGCCCCAACACTGCAGTATCAGGTCACAAACAAGCTGGAACCAAGGGCTCCTAAGGTCAGGCTTCCCAGAGTGGGGTGGGGGGAAAATAGAAATATCAGCTATCAAAGCCACCAGTCCAGATGCCTCCTCCTGCTTCAAGGAAGGCTGGGGCCACTCTCAGCCAGGACTACAGGAACCCAGTGCCACACTGAACAGGGGAATGGCTTCACTAGGGAGGGGCTTGGAGGACAAGGCCACACTCCAGCTTGTGATACACACATCCAGTCATTCACTTCACAAACATGCATTAATCATCATTGTATAGTAAGGAGTGGGTCTCATACCATAGCATAAGAGCTAACAGCAAAGCCTCTGGAATCAGACAACTTAGCTTCATATCCGGGTTCTGCCAATTCTAGCTGCACGGCTTTAAACAAGTTACCTAAATTCCCTGTACCTCAGTTTCCCATCACTGAAACACAGAGAGTAACTAACACAAAGGGTTGTTTTCACTTAAATAAGTCATTCATTTAAAAGGTGTGCCCCTTGGGGTGACCGGTTAGCTTAGGTGGTCAGAGCGTGGTGCTGATAACACCAAGGTTGCCGGTTCGATCCCCGCCCAGGCCACTGTGAGCTGCGCCCTCCTGAAAAGAGTCAACTAGGCCATTGTAGCATGAAAGCAATGTGTAACCAATGACCATGGCTGTTCCCCAATAATTTATTTTTTAAATGTGTACCCCAGTATATGGCATATAATAAATGCTCGATAGAAGTTAGTAGTCACTATTGTCAAATCCTGGGATGGCGTCAAAGAGATGAAGGTGACAAGAATACAGTCCCTGTGCTTAACGAACTCTTAGGAAGTCATGAAGACATAGATCCACATAGAATCTTTTCCGGTGTCATCTGACCGTGGCGGTTACAATAGGAAAGCTTCCAGGAGAAAGCAACTTCTCGGGCCTGGACACAATGGAGAAAGATTCCCCAAGAATATGGCCCTAGCCTTTGACCTCTGAGGAACTCCAGGCTGAAGAGGGCAGGCCATTCTAGGTAGAAGTATGAGTGTGCGGAGGGCTTGCCTATGTTACAGAGTTTGGCATATTTGCTATGACGAGGGGTCGGTGTAGGGTGATAAGAGTCCTCGCAATGAAGCAGCAGAGGTGACTCAGCCCCAGTAAAATAGTTGGAGTTTCCATAACCTGAAATGGGATCCCAGTGAAAGTTTGTCAACAGGGAAGGGACATAGGTCAAGTTCCTTTTCATGTTTAAATTTCTTCTCATCCATTGCAATGTGAGCTTTCTTGCCCACCACGTGCAGTGAAAGGTAAGGTAAATTCATTTTCCACTTCCGTCCCTCACTGTAGGCTGTGAAGGACTAATGAAGCATGGTACAATGCTTCACCAGGAGAACTTCAGAGTTCACTAAGGGACAGTCAAAATCTGGGCATCCACTAGGAGATGGAGGAAGTCTTCTGAGATTCAGGGGGTCTCCCTACATCTCCCATCTCATCTTTCCAGGCTGGTGTCTAAGAAACGCATTATAATGGGAGGTTCTCTTGATTGGCGAAACAATCGATTAGCAACTTCTAACAGAGCTATCCTGGGATACCCAGTACTTGGAGAAGATAGAGGAAGACTCCCAATTTCCCTCCTGGGACATTACGACCAATGCATTTGCTGAGCCATCTGTCCTTGAAACAGTTCAGAGCTGAAAAAACATGACAGCTTGGCTGTCTGCACGCAGAGAGCAAGATCCATGGAAATGACAGTCCCTTGTCCCCCCTTCTTAGGTTTCACCCCATCCCTAATCCAGTGGGACCTTTTCCTCTCTCTAACCTGTCTCCTTTCCCATACAATAAATAATGATCTGAAGTTTGCTGTGATAACCATGGTGAGCAGTTGGGGGTAACTAAATTCAGTCATGAGTTACTCAGAGAAGCATTTGAAATTTAAGACTTCTATCAGCTTATAGCAACAAAGACATTGGCTCATTATATAGGGCATTGCTGAACACCTGAAACAGGTGGGAATATTGAAAAGGTAAGAAGGACCAACCCCTGGAAATCTTGGTATGACCACAGCTGTCTTTCCAAGGTGACTTGAAAGTTGACATTATGTAAACCTTTTACGATACCTGTGAGTTAAGAAGGAATAATATCTAAAGTGCCTCCCCCAACCCGCAATCCCTACCTCCGGATGCTGAGGCCTTTGCATGGGACTTGCTTGTAACCAATAGAAAATGGCATAAGTGACGAGATGTCACTCCCTCGACTCCATGACATTCTATGACCCCATATTGCTAGCGGATTAGCTGTAGAGATGCTCCTTGATGGCTTGAGGAAGTAAGTGGCCAAGTTCGAAGAGCCATATGGCAAGGAACTGTGGGTGGCCGGCCGCAGCCAGCCAGCAAAAAAACAGAGCCCTCTGTCACGCAGCCCCAAGCATGACCGCAGCCCTCACACTCTTCGCCATTATGTGAAACGACTGAGGAGGATTAAACGGAACCCTTGCAGAGAAAGCCATGGCCATGAACAGACCATGGAGCCCAGCTGGTCTCCCGTCTGGCCTTGCTTTTCTTTCGCCCCCCCCAACCCCCTACCCCGCCCTTCCGGCCGCTTCCTCCCTCTTCTCAGGAATCCCTGGGAAATTCGCTGGCATGCCTGCCCATCACTCACACCGAAAAATAACAAAACCAGAAGAGAGAAACTGCAAAGACTGATCCGGCTGGCTGAAACCAATTCTCATTACAGTGATTTACATGAACAGGAGCTCAGATTTGCATCCTGCTACGTGTTTCAGGTTAACTGGTGCACATTTTTATTCGATTCCAGCCTTGCATTCTTCATGGAGGCTGAGCCTCCATGGTTTGCTCCCCTAAGGAACAAAGCTTTACAACAAAAATTAAAAGACCGGCCACGTCCAATGGATATTTTTTTTAAGAGTCGCTAACTTTGGGGGAGGGGCGCCCAGGGACACTTGACATGAATGGCAGCTGCTACAAAGATCAACATTCACACGCATGCTTCTTTGAATAAGAAATAGGACTTCGATGGGAAGGTCACAGAGCCGAGGGCAAGAGTTTGCATAGCACCTAGAACCCCTGCCAGAAAGGGTCCAACGGTGGGTTAAGGGTCTATCATTTTCCACCAGCAGAAAGATTTTAAGATGGAAAGAAAACCTGCTTCTGGGAAAGAAAACCTGCTTTGAGTGCCAAAACCCAGATGGCTGTGACCTGTCACCCGGCCCTTATAAAATCCAATAACAGGACTTTATATAAGGACCAAGAGTGGCACAGATACCTCCCCACCTTGGAAAAAGCGGTTTTATGAGCTGCGCTAGCACACTGTGTCTTGATGTGATTAATCCATCTCAGGAAAATGACTTTGAGCCAATTAAAGGCAGCACAGAGAAGCTATTTTGCATTGTCTCTTTATTCTGTTTCTGGTGACAATTGTACCTGTCAGGAAAGCGGTGAGAAACTATCAATCTTCTGCAGCCTGAATTTTCAGAGGAAAGTAAGAGCCCCTGCCTGGGAGAGGTGACCAGCCCTTTCCAAGTGTCATTCCCCACTGGCCGCCAAGATGGAGACCTTTGAGCTGTGTGGCTTCCAGGTCCATCCTGGTGATGCATTCCTGGGTCCTCCCCAACACTCCTGGTGACCTTTTGCTGAGGAACATGGGGACATAAAAGCTACCACCTCTAAGCACAGATGAAGGAAATACATTCTACCCTGGAAGAAAATCTCTTCTTATCCCAAAAAAGAGGAGGGCGAGGAAAAGAAGGAGGCATGCTTCCTATTGTGTTTCCCTGAAAATAAGACGGAGTCTTATATTCATTTCTGCTCCAACAATCTACATGTATTCACTTATTCATGAACAAAAATCTACATTTTTCAAACACTCATGTCTGCCTGATGTTCTTAACCGGGGCTTATGTTTGGGGTAGGGCTTGTATTACAAGCATCCTGAAACATCAATGCTAGGGCTTATTTTCTGGTGAGGTCTTATTTTGGGGGGAAACACGGTATATATCAAATAAAATTATTTTCCTCGTTTAAAATGGGAATCCCTCAGAGGCAAATGAGCAGAATGGGGGTTTGTTTCAGGGAAATGACTTTACCTGCCTTTCATCAACTTTTCTGTGTCCAAGTAGGTTAAAAAAAAAAAAAAAGCATATTTGTAGGGGGAAAACCCAAGCCGATTAACTCTCCCACTTAATGCTTCTAGAAAACAGGCACCGTCTCAGTGTAAATCACTGAGGAAGGAGTTAATGAAACTGGAGATAAAGAACGGCTCCAAGTACCCAGCCTTAAGCTGGGAAGATGGGCAGGGAAGGCTCCAGCTGTCACCAGAGGAAAGTAAACACTCGGAGCTTGGACCAGGTGGATCGTACTGGTTCCTTAGGTGACTACGACTTCGCAGTAAGCCAGTGGCTCAGATGTCATAAAAAAGGAAAGGGCTAGTTCAGCCTGCAGCTCAGGTTCTGTCACTTGCGCTTGGGGAGGGTTCCAAGGTTGCTCTGACGCCCACTGACTTTCGGTCAGGACACACACCCATCAGTTCAGCTCCTCAAGGGCTCAAGGCTCTATGGGGTGGCCAAAGCCAGAAAGAGACAAAGCCGGGCAACTGAGAGACTAGTTCTGCAGGCCCGTAGGTCTGCTGGAATAACAGGCATTTTCCAAACCAGACGTGGCTTCACAGACACCATGGTCTGATTCAGGAGTCCAGGGCTAGCCAGGCTGGGAAATTAATCCATGCCCATGCAGCCCATTGCTCTCCTGGGAAACACTAGGCCTGATGAAGGTCATGTCTTAACGCCAGCCTGCTCTTACCAGGCTCTTCCTGCAAACCCCTGGCCTCAGGAAAGCACCTCTTATGCTCATTCCCCCAGTCCCTTGCCAAAACCACATCACAAATGCCCCAGCTCCAGCTCGCATACACGTACCACACAGACAGGTAGACACACACACACACACACACACACATATGCTCCATCTCCTCTGCTTCTGCAAAGTTTCATCAGGAACCAGCCCAAAATACGACTCCTGCACAAAGCATTCCCAGAGGCCTCCTCTGGGGCTCAATCGCTTTGTCTCTTCAAACAACTTCAGATGTGAACTTGTCTACATGATATAATTTACCACAATCACCACAGCAGATTACATCATGCTTAGACTCCCAGACAGACCATATTCATCTGTGCATCTCTGATGCCTAACTCAGGACTTGGAACAACAGACATGCCCAGGAAATGCGTGCCAAACAAAAAAAGAAAAGGAGAGAGGGGAAGAGAGAGGCAGGAAGGCTCACTTTCCTTAGGTTGCCAGAGCTAGAGAAAGGAAAAACTAAAGAAAGGAGCCAACATGCATTAAATGCATGTATGTATTTGGCGTTATTCTAAGCACTTTATCTTAGTTCTCTCATTATATTTTATATATGAAAAAAAAAAACTGAGGCTCAGAGCGGGTAAGTAACTTACCCAAGGACACACAGCAAATGAGGCTCAAAGCTGTAAATTCTCAGTCTGGCCCATCTGACTGTGGAACGCGTACTCGTTTTCTATCACACCATTGTCTTGTAAGACTCATAAAATATTAGGATCAAAATTGGACTTCCTGGGCTGGCCGAGTGGCGCGGTGGTTAAGCGCTAGCTTAGGAAGCCAGCGGCCCTGGTTCGGGTCCCACATATGAGGGCCAGTGACACAGCCCTCAAAAAAAAAAAAAAAAAAGAAAAGAAAAGAAAGAAAATTGGACTTCCTAAATTCCATTTTCTAAGGTGTATCTCTAGATAATCTAGTCTGAACCATTCGAGGCCCAGAGAGATTAAGGTATTTGCCACAGGTCACTCAGCTAAAGAACTCATTTCTTCAAACTCCCATTCAAGTGCTTTTGACATCACCCAAGCTGCTCAGAAAAGCTCTAACTATGTGTGATATTATCCTATAAAATCAAGTCATTAGAGGTTAGCATGTTTTGTCTTCGCAGAGCAGCTGTGAGTGCAGAAATACACTCAGGAGCCAGCTGCACAGACTCCCAGGTGCTCCACGCATCCCCTGGAGGGGGGTCTGGACCCACAGAACCAGGAACCCCTGGGAGAGTTTCTATAACCCCGCGAAAACCTGCCCTCCAGACGGGAGGGTGAAACCATTGCAGTGATGGGATTTTCAGTACCATCCTTGTGAAAGTATTCATCGGACACCTCTGGTGTACGTTTCTTCATAGCTTCACAGATTTACTGCCCATAAGCATCTCTCCCTCATCCTGTGAGGTGGGCTGTTTTGCCGTCAGCATTTTCAGGATGCAGAAATGGACACTCTGAGAAGCTAAGACACTTGCTTAGTTCACAGTAGTCCTTTTGCGGCCTCCGAGCCACAGGGTTTGACCAAGAATGGGTTGCTGGGTTCTTGTCTGTCCTGGGTGAAGTCTCCTTTAGTCTTTTCATCATATTTGTCCTTGCTATTCCTTCCTGGGCTGGGCCTGCCCCTGCCTGATCCAATTCCTAACCAGTAGACCCACTCGCGTTCTGAAAAGAAGGTTCTCAGTCGAATGAGAAGAGCATGTGGTCAGGCTCCGGAGAACGGGCGTCCTGTACCCGCCTTGCCAGCCCTTGGCTATTTTGTCTCCAATGAGTGGCTTTAGTTCGCTGCATTTCTCTTTTCCCTTGTGGAAAAACGGGGATGGTATTCAAGACGTATCTCACCTATGACGTGTTGTGACACTCCAGGCCACTCTGATTTGTCCACTTCCTGACCTCCAGCACTACATAGCACAGCTGTTCAATTAATTCATTACAGTGCCCTGGCCCGAAAATGGCTTCCATACATAGTCTCAACTTCCTCATAACTGTGTGACTGCTCCAAGGCAAGACACAAGGGTCGTGGTTCCTTCTCTGCAGCACTTCTCATAATGAGGAAGGACTATTTGGTGCTCAGAAGACCAGCTTGATTCATTAGTTGGTTCTGTAGAAAAAGGTTTAGCCTCCATGGTCTAACCCCAGCACCACCGAGGACAGAAAGCAAGGCCACTGCTGCTCATCTGTCTTCATTTGGCATCTGCTCACTCTGCTCCACCCCTACATGCCTCCTTGGCATCCTGTCCAGATACCACCACATCCCACCTTTAGGCTTTTGCACTTGTTCCCTCTACGTTGAACACCATCCCCTAGACAGCCATGCATTTGCTCCCTTATTTTATCTGGGCCCTTGCTCTAATATCCTATTAGAGAGTCCTTCCCTGGCCACCGTCTATAAGATGACTCCTGTTCGTGAGTCAGTATCACCCTTACTTAGCCTAACTCTTCTCCATAGTACTTCCAGGAACCTGACAAGTTCATTGATTGACTGTGTACACCATTAGAATGTAAGATCTATGAGAATAAAAATGTTATGGTTTCCATTTTTTATATTACAATTGCCTATGATGGGCCAGGTCAAGAGTAAACACTCAGTGTATGTTTGATGGATGGATGGATGGATAGCTGGATGGGCAGGTGGATGGGTGGAAGGATGGATGGATGATGGGTGGATGGATGGATGGATGGATGGATAGATGGATGATGGATGGATAACAGGTGGATGGATGGATGATGGATGGATAATAGGTGGATGGATGGATGATGGATGGATGATTGATGGATGGATGGAAGGATGGATGGATGGATGGATGGATGGATGGATGGATGATGGATGGATGGATGGATGATGGATGGATGGATGGATGGATGGATGATGGATGGATGGATGGATGGATGATGGATGGATGGATGGATGGATGGATGGATGATTGATGGATGGATGGATGGATGGAAGGATGGATGGATGGATGGATGGATGGATGATGGATGGATGGATGGATGATGGATGGATAGCTGGATGGGCGGATGGATGGATGGATGGATGGATGGATGGATGGATGTGTATATGGATGGGTGGATGGATGGGTGGAATGACTAGAAGTGAAAATTTATAACTATCAGGAACCAAGACAGTCACTACTCTCCTACTCTCCTTCCACTAAGTGAGGGCTCAGTGAGAAGACAGCCATCTATGAGCCAGAGAGCAGGGTCCCATCAGACACCACATCTGCCGGCACCTTGATCTCAGCCGTCCAGCCTCCAGGACTGTGAGAAATAAACTTCTGTTGTTCATATGCCACCCAGCCTATGGTTTTCTGTTCTGGCAGAATAAACTGAGACACACCCATGTACACGGTGCTCTATAAAGATAGCCAATGAAGTTGATTTTTCTGAGCATCCACTTAGCATCACAGGAGAGCTCTCAGCAGTGGTCACAGATTGAAAACACCTTAATGGAAGGAGCTTTTAAGTTCACCCTGGTGGAATGCTTCCTTGCAGTGTGCCTGGTCGACCTGTCAGAGGCTTTCTTTCATGCAGGAACAGCAGGGGTTATTTGTTTTGCTAGGAGGGATGCTTTTTGTTTTTCAGTATAGTTTTCCATTAAAAAGGCAGTCTCCCCATCAGTTTTAAGTTGCTGTCTGAACAGAAACGAAGCACAGAATCTGCCCTTGGCCCAAAGCTCCTAGAGAAAAGGGTGTGCTTTGTTCTTTGAATCCCTAGAGTTAGTGTAATAACTGAAAAAGGATTGTTGTTCAGCACAAGTTTGTTGAATTGGATTGAGTGGTGATGAATTACTGGATTGCATTTCACGTCTAACGCAACCCACGTGCCCCTTTTCATCAGCTTCCGGGATAGATGGATCTACTTCTATTGTCCCAGTTAAAGTTTTAATATCTGACTCCATTCTGCCCAGATTTGGAGGTGGATGCAAAGACTTACCCGCTGTGTAACTTTGGGCAAGCTCCTTAACCTCTCTGTACCTCCAATTTCTCCTTTGTTAAATAGAAATGATGATAGTGCCTCCCTTAAAAAAATTGTGATAGGGCCGGCTGAGTGGCACGGTGATTAAGCGCTGGCTTGGGAAGCTAGCAGCCCCGGTTCATGTCCCAAATATGAGGGCCAGTGACACTGCCCTCAAAAATAAAAAAAATAAAAAAGAATTGCAATAAGGAGCCGCCAGAATGGCTCAGTTGGTTAGAGCATGAGCTCTGAGCAACAGGGTCACCGGTTTGATTCCCACATGGCTAGTGAGCTGCGCACCAGCGGAGCTACCGTTGAGCTAGTGAGAGCACGTGCTCTTAGCAGCAACGTTGCCAGTTCGACTTCTGCACAGGATGGTAGGCTGTGCACTCCACCCCCGCAACTAAGATTGAACACAGCACATTGAACTGAGCAGCCTTGAGCTGCCGTCGGGTGGCCACATGGCTCATTGCACAACAAGATTGCCGGTTCCGCTCCCTCATGGGATGGTGGGCTGCGCCCTCCCCACACATACACAACTAGATTGAAAGTGGCAACTGGACTTGGAGCTGAGCTGTGCCCTCCACAACTAAGATTGAAGCTGAACAACTTGATTTGGAGCTGATGGGTCCCGGAAAAAAACACAGTGTTCCCCTCCCCCAATTCACCAACACTGTTGCCTTCCCAAATTCCCCAATAAAATCTTTAATAAAAGAAGAAAAAAAAAGAGTTGAGATAAGAAGTACATGTAAAGTATCTGGAATCACATCTGGCAAATATTATTAAGAAGAAAATCAATCTTTCAACACACATCCATGCTACCACCATGAACCACGTAAGGAACTAGGAGCTTATCTGTCCAGAAGAGTTAATCCCCATTATTAATGCCATGTGGAGGGACATCACAGCCAATGGCCACTAGAAGTTCAGCGAGTGAATGAAAGTTTTCCCACTAGAAGGTGTCCATTTGGGGGGGGTGGCCATTTTTTTTTTTTTTATGATTTCTGATCAATGCCACTGTTAAATTAGTTCTGTCCAGAAAGAACTACTATTCTTCACCTGTTACCCACTATTGCGATGACATTCATGGGTCCTTCTAGAGACTCCAAAAGAATCACAAATGTGTATATTACAGCTTTTTCACTTCAGAGCTTTTTATTTTATTTTATTTTATTTATTTTTTTGAGGCCAGTGTCACTGGCCCTCATATGTGGGACCCGAACCGGGGCCGCTGGCCTCCCAAGCCAGCGCTTAACTGCCGCGCCACTCGGCCAGCTCCAGAGCTTTTTAAATTAAATGTTCAGCCGCTGTGTCCACAAGGTTTCAGCCTTCAGCGGCTCACCCTTCAGGAATAACCGTCCAGCATTGCGAACCAGCAGCCCAGAACTCACGCCCCTCAGGTTAAGTTGCACTATGGGGACCCCAACTCTTTTCCTTCCAACCACCTGTGCAGAAACTTTCTCAAGCCAACAGAGATTATAGAACCTCCAAAGAGCAGAGTCATACATCTTTCTCCCTAGGGGGCTCATGGTTCCTACACACATATATCCACCCCTCTTGGACCTACGCTGCTTACTAACGGTACTGGAAGGGGCAGCCTTTATCAGACCATAAATGATCCCATCTACCTGCATAACAGGTAATCAGTAGTTCAGGTTGGAAGTCAAGGAGAGCCACCTAATTTGAAAATTGGCTTACACTGGCCCTCACGTGTAGCTGCTTCTTCATTTTTTTTTGTTTGTTTTTGAGGGCAGTGTCACTGGCCCTCATATGTGGGACCCGAACCGGAGCCGCTGGCTTCCCAAGCCAGCGCTTAACCACCGCGCCACTCGGCCAGCCCTCTTCTTCATTTTTTTATTTTGCCTCACCAGTCACTCATCTACCCTTATTTTTCTCCTGAAACGTAATGCATTATTTAGGGAGCTAGGCTATTTCACCACCTACAAGATCTACTCATCCTGACCCTTTGTGTGAACTTTTGCAGCATCGTAGGGCCATGTCATCTTGATGTCTGCCTTTCCAACTCATAGTATGCTTCCGTGCCCCCATTTAAATTACATTAAATTGCCCACTCTCCTAAAATGTGCCTGAAGTGGACATAAAGTTCTATTCTGGCAATGCCTAAGAACACCTCAGGTTTCTTTTGAGCATGTTGTACTATCTATTATATTCAGGAATACATGCAACTATAGTTAGAGCCCTGGGAGATACACTAATCCATTTTCTGCTTCTTGGAGGAAACTTGCATTCATTCACTTAACATGCGTTGAGGACCAGCGGCAAACAAAACAGGCACAGATCCTGTCATCAGGGAAAAGAGAAGCAAAACAAAAATACAATAATGGGGGCCGGTCGAGTGGCGCGGTGGTTAAGTGCTGGCCTCGGAAGCCAGCGGCCCCGGTTCGGTCCCACATGTGAGGGCCAGTGACACTGCCCTCAAAAAAAAAAAAAATACAATAATGGGTCATGAGAAAAATGGAAGACCCAAATCTGCAGAGTTTCTTAAAATAGGAAGAATCCTGCCAGACCATGGGGAAGATTAGCGACAAGGTTGATTCAAAGAAGGTAGATCTTGGCTGGTATCCTGAGGTCAAGGGTTTAGCCGAAGGGAAAGGGGATATACCAGATAGAGGCCACCATATGTGCAGACATCTGCAAAGCACCCACTGCACACAGTGACCTGCTAGGCCAAGGTCACTGAGCCTGCAAAGCTCGGAAAGAGCTCCATGTGTCATGCTGAGAAAGTTGGGTGCTATCCTACAGAACACGGGTTGAAAATTGATGACCCATCGACTCATGGTTTGCAGTGTTCAGCGTGTTTCCAAATGTTTTAAAAAATTAGTAGAGTTCTCTGTCTGCTTATGTCCAGTAACAAATGACTGATCATCTTTGAGACTTTCAACACCATTTCTTTCTTGCTCGCGTTCATGTCTGTTGGGGGTTGACCCCGGCTTCCTGCCACAGTCATTCATTCTGACACAAAGGCTGAGGGAGCAGGCCCTAACTGGGATGGGACTTCTCGTAGAAGAGGGGAAACAGGAACGGCAGGGCCATACAATGGCTCTCATAGCTTCTGCTCAGCGATGGTCCCCATCAATTTCACCCTCATTTCATTGGTCAGTGTGTGTCATGGAACAAGCCCTGTGTCAATGGGCTGGTTAATAGAATTCCTCTTGCAAGTTGGGCCTGGTAAGGAGGGATAGTGAGTATTCTGAACAACATATTTTATCTACCACAATAGCCAATATTTAAAACTTGACAGATTCCACAGAAAAGGCAGGTTTTCTAGGCATTCTTGATAAAAAAAAAAAAAAAAGGGGGGGGGGGAATCAAGATACCTGGCAATGTGGGGCTCTGTGTCTACACCTCAAGAATGGGCTGGGGTTGAGCTTTGGCCGTGGCTTTTAGACCCAGGAGAGCTTCTTACCAGTTTGTCACAGTCCCCACACTGTCTGCTCCCTGGTTTGTGTTACCAGCCTGGCTCCGATTATGCAAATGCATTTGTGACCCTGGAGCACCAGGCAGCCACGGAAGAGATGGAGCGTGAGGGGGTAATTGCATCAGGTTTCCTCCTTTTCCGGACAGTTGATTTTGAGATTTTAAAGTGAAGGGGCGCCCCAGAGCCAGGAACCCAATTCCATAATCTAGCATAAGAATGTAGGCTCAACTCACCAGATAAACTTGCAGAGCAGCCAGCTAGAGTCTACAGAAGGATTTTTTCCTCCAGATGCCTTCAGGCCATGAAGGCTTCCTGGAGCCAGCATAAAAACTGCCACTGTAAGCTCGGGTTTAAAATGTGCTCTCACTCCACCCCCAGAAGAAAACTCTGTTTTTGAGGAAACTGACAATGGACCCCCAGTGGGGCCTCTCTCAGGGCTGGTGGGAAGGGAGAGATTCTAACAGGTACTAATAAATACCCACTTCCCTCTCCTAATGCCATCCCCCATCCATAACCGGCGCCCCCTCCCTCCCTCCCCCAACCCACTGTTGGCCTAAATTAAGTTTTCAAAAGGCAGAGGGAGGCTCAGTGCTGGTTTTCGCTGAAGAGCACTGAATTCAATAAAACATCATTATTGATTTAATTAAAATAGTTGCTGGGTGAGAAGAGAAGTTTTTTAATAGCCAGCAGAGATGGAAGTCTTCATTCATTTCGAGGGTCCCTTCTGAAACAAATTGGACTGCTTCTTTTTAATAGGCGAATTCTAAGTGCGACTCTGAAATGGGTCCCCCAGCCATTCATATGCAGTAATTCAACCAGTGAATAAGATTGCCTTTCTCATGGGCTGCCTTTCAGGGCAGAAAGAGGAGGTGCTGTGAGCCCCCAAGCCCAGACGACGAGATGAATAATTCATGCTCCTTCTTCTGGGGTCCCTCTGCATGTCTTTCTGCCTCCTTGTACTTACATTTGCAAGGAACCTTAGGGCCAGGGACAATCACGTGTGGGGTGCAACACCCCCTCTTGATCTAGTCGGAGAGGAGTTAGTCTAGGGGCCCCCTCAAAGGCTTTGGGGGTGGGTCAGACCCCTAGAGGGCTGAGCTCAGGGAAAGATACAGCCAGGAGAGCTTAGGACAGGCACATTTTTGGGGCACATTGAAAAGGGACCTTTAAGGACCAGACCAACGCAGGACCCCTCTGTAGCACCACCTTCCTTCCACACCTGCCAACTACAGGCAGGCGTGGGGGCCCTGAAGGCATGCTCGCACTTCTATTAATGAAAGAGAATATCACATTGCATCCTTGGAGGACACATTAATGAGGTGATGACACATTTTTAATTAAATGCCTTACATAAATTATTAATCCATTCCTCCTGGAAAGACAGACAGTGGCACGTTATAAGCCTGAGACAAGGCAAGGTATATCTGAATACGTGTACACACACACACACACACCCTTTCTTCCGACCCTGGTAAGGCTTTTTAGTGCCAACTGCAGCCCTGGCTTGGGAGCTAAGGCAGCCTTTCCTTACAGCCTCAATGCTAGTCTCAGCATCTGTGTTGGCTCTGGCCTTAAGCGGGCACCTGGGGTAAGTGGGACTTGTGAGTGTTCCCCGGGCACCTCCGTGGCCATGTTTCAATGTGTAGTGATGGAGTGGAGGGTTTTAGACGTTTGCACTCATAGTTTTAAGCAGTCACTGGGCTACAAGTGGTGTGCTCAAGGCAGCCCGTTTGCAGCCGGTCAGGAGGCACTGCCCAGCACAAATCTGTCATCTCAGTAGCAGTTTCCTCACCTCTTCCCTCCTCTCTGCCGCGTCGGCTTCCTCAGGGGTCTTCAGCAGCCCCTCCGCCTGGCTCAGGCTAGTGACGCCTCTGCCACTGGGCTCCCAAGGCCTGGTAAGGACTTGCTGGTGTCAGCACTGGAGGCCACCAACATGCTGTTAGGTGTTTTTTTTTAATGAAACACTCATATTCATCATTAAACAACACTAGTATTTAGTTGAGTACTTCTACATCAGGCGCCATCCTAAGTACAGAGCATATATGATCTTCATCAATCCTCATCCCAAATCCTATGGAATCATTGATAGGATTATTATTACCCCCATTTACAGATCAAATGAACTGTCCAAGGTCAAAAACTAGTAATTGGCAGATAAAATTCAAATTCTGATCTGTTTGGTTTCACCACAGCTGCTTGCTTGGGGCTTTCTAACACTAAACCTATTATTATTATTATTATTATTATTATTATTATTATTATTATTATCATTATTACTACTCTGCATATGAGAAAAATTAAACCACAGACAGCTTAACCTGCCCAACGCACCACAACAGGGAAGGAGAAGGCAGGATTTGAACCCAAGCCCCCAGGGCCCAGTCTATGCACAGCCCCAGGGCACTGAATTGAGGGCAGGGCATCCAGCATTTGCATCCCACTGGAAGGAAGCCCAGAGCGCCTTAAGCTTCCCATCACTCTCTCTGATGGAGCAGGAGCGAGCAGGCTCTTGGTGGAGACACAGGGTGTCACGTTGTTCCTCCAGAGCCATATGAGACCCAATCAGTATTTTAGGAACAAGTTTCCATTTCTCTCCGTCACGTAAACGTTATTCTGGGCCCGCTGCCCTCACCTCTCATCCGGAACCTCCTTGGGAAACAAGGACGGATTCCGCTTTCTCATCAGGAGTCATGGGTTATCCCAGGGAACAAGGAAGGCAGTAGCCCAAAGGTAAACACACTTCCTTTTCCTGCTTTAGAAAAGCCAAGCTGTCCAGCCACGGGCTCACATTTTATGGGAAAAGCGACCAGCGACCTGGAGGGACTGCTCTCCAAACATTCTGAAGACGTAACTGGGGCCAAAAGAAGTATGCCCAGGCCAGGGGAAGGGGGGTGCTGGAAGACTTACACCCCAAATCACAGCAACTGTACTAAGTACATCATGATCATCCACAGGAAGCCATATGCAGTGACATGTAAGAGCAAGGGTTATTTCTTTTTTACCCCCATAAAAATATCTATGTCAACAACTTTAAATGGTTTCGGAGCTTTCCTCCTAAAACCATGCTGTCCTGCATGGGGAAGACACCCTCAAAATGATTCTCCACAGAGGCCACAGGCAGTGAAAAAGGCACCACCCACAGGTATGCCCACTGAAGCCATGACAGGTGGCATACAAGCTGCTTGGAAGTGGACTTCACGAAGTATTATTTCATATTTCACAGGCTGCCCAGCCACATCGTCTAGCACAGCTTACAAAATGGGTTGTTACCTGATTTAGGTAATCTATAGGAGATTAAAAATCAATGGCCCTGCCATTTTCCTTAAGAAAAAATTAAGCCTCAGCCAGCGTTCCTTGAACTTGTGCCTCAACAGGCAATGTTTTCATGAGGCAACAAAGTTTAATTCTTATCAAGTTAAGTTGCTCAGTTTGCCCTCCCTTTTCTTCCTCCTGTTTCTTATAATTTTTTAAATATCCAATAATGTTTATTCTGGGGTTTGAGGGGAGGGAGGTTTTTAATTACTTGGAATTCAGAAAGTATCTGAGATGGGAAGCAGAAAAACGTAGGGCAGGCAGGGGGCAGAATTAGATCCCTGAGACAGGGCTCTGTTCCAAGCGATTCTGCGGAGAGGGGGAGTCTACAGGGAACTTTCCAGTTATAAAATAAATAAGTCACCGGGCTGTAACGTACAGCGCAGGGAACATCGTCAATAACATCGCAATAACTTGGTACGGTGGCAGACAGTTAGTAGGCTTGTTGTGATAACTCCTTCGTTGGGTATATAAATGTTGAATGACTATGTTGCACATCTGCAATTCATAGAATATTGTATAGTATCTGTATTTGAATACAATTTTCCCAATAAATACATATGCTATCCTTGTTCCCTGCTCAAGTTCAAAACCAATTGGGACATAGGCTCGGCCAATAGGCAGGGAAACACAAACATCTTCGTTATTGTGACAGATGGCCACCGCCAGGACACACAGCTTGGCAGTCCCTCCTGAGAGCTGTGTGACCTTGAGCAAGGCACTTTGTAATCGTACCTTCCTCCTCAGGGCTGTTGTAAGGATCCAATGAGAAAGTACCTGAAACATGGTTTGCACGGTTCCTGGCACACAGTAAGTCTGGAACGCTTGTTAGCTCCTGTTATCATCTTTTCACACGTGGAGCCAGCTCAAATACCGTGCCATCCACCCCCAATCGCGGTAGAATTCTGCACATGCCCCTCCTAAAGGCAACACGGATTTTGAATGCATTAGCATTTTAATTTAGGAGCGCAGAGAAAACCACACCCCTTGCCAAGGCGAAAACATAAAACATGAATCCGTAATTGTTTTACGATGCTAATTTCGCTTTAATAGACATGTTGGAGCGTTCTCCTTTTCAGAGCCTGATATTGATTGTTCTAGTATTGTTAACTCCTAGCCAGACCGTATTTGAACACATAAACTTGTAAAGAGGTTAATAAAGAAGAAAACATGCACTCGCCTGAGCCTTGGTTCTCGGGATCGCGTGGAATACTTAAACACGTAAGAGATCTGGGCAGCGAGGTCACCAGCGAGGTAAACTTGGGTTGTGTTCACTGAGCTTCAGTTAAACTCCTCTGCCCTGGTCAGATCATATCAAGCCTATCGTAACAAGTTCAAGGGTCATTGTAAAGAGCATTCTTACCCACACAGAGTCCATCCAGGTAAGTGGACCCCACATAATACACAATCACATAACCAGACTATGATTCTGAGTGCCAATCCAATGAGTGGTGGTTTTTCTCACACCACCAAGAAATTCTCTGACTCCACCGGGTGTCCTGTGATTGCACTCAATTCCGACACAATTTACCCAGACACAGTGTCAGATCTCACAGGTTCAAGGCTCAAGACTGCCTCCATTTCAGATGTCAATCCCAGGAACACGTTGTTACTTGTGCTGGGGAGTAACTGGCTACAAATCAGAGGTCCCAGTAACCCCTTCCTTGGGTTTGATTTGTTTGCTTCAGCGGCTCACAAAACTCAGAGAAACATTTTACTCACTCAGTTACTGGTGGATTATAAGAGGATCTAACTCAGGAACAACTGAACGGAAGCGATATATAAGACAAGATATAGGTAAAGGATTGGCGTGTCTAGGCTTTCTGAAGATTCCACTCTCCCCACATTGCCAGATGGTCACCAACCTACAAGCTCTCCAAATCTCGTCTTTTGGGGTTTTTATGGAGGCTTCCTTACGTAGGCATGATTGATTAATTCAATGGCCATTGGTGATGGATTCAATTGCCAGCCCCATCTCCCCTTCCTGGAGGTTAGGGGGAGGAACTTAAAGTTCCAACCCTCTAATCACATGGTTGGTTGTCCTGGCAACCAGACCCTCCCCTTAAATGGAGCGTAAAAGTCACCTGTGAACATAAAAGACATCTTGATGGTTCTCATCACTTAGAGAAATTCCAAGGGTTTTAGGAGCTCTTCCAGAAATGGATCCGAAAACCAAATACAGAGAGTGCCAAAAAAAAAAGTATACACATTTGAAGGAAGGAAAACTGTATTAAGATCACAATACCCAATATATACGGATAACAGAAGATGAACACAAGTCACGTTTGACCTCTGCAATGTCAAGAGGTGGTCAAAGTGGTTCCCATCAGCGTCCAGACACTTCTGATGATGGCGAGCTACTGCTTGAGCAACGCTGACCAAAGTGTCCACTTGTATCCATTTTTTTTGCCCCGGGTATATATTTCTTATTATAAATTACAATGTCACACATACCTCATAAGGAAAGATGCAGGGGTTGGTGAGTTAACCTGGGGCAAAAAAAAAAAAAAAAAGCACACGGGGAGGGGTCTTGGAATAACTATTGTTAAAGGTTGTCACATGCAAGGTAGATTTTCTACTTTTGTGGTGTGATCCAGAAATAGGACATATATAGCAATGAAAAAAAAAATGGTGTGGTGTACCAAAACGTCCGAGGACTCCAAAGTTAGGATGCCAAAAGTTGAATCCTATCTCCACCATTTGTGAGTGAGATGTCCTGAATTCAAATCATCTCCTGAGGCCAGACAGGTGATTAAAATGTGTGAAGTGAGCCATTAAAAGGATAAAGAGTGGTGATAGCAGTAGTACTATGAAAAAAACTAAAGTCATTCAAATTAAGTTTTTAAAAACATGCATTAGCTAAAAAAAAAAAAAAGTTATCAGTGGACCAATTTGGTTATATATGTCTCTAATTGCAATCTGTTACATAATCTTGGGCAAGTTGCTTCATTTCTTTGATTTTCCTGGAGTTGTTCTTTGGTAAAATGCGGACATTATTAAGATTTGCCTTAGCAAGACTTTGTGGGGCTCAGGAGAAATAAGATAGAAATGTTTTGTAAAGAATAAAGAGCCACATAAATGTTGGATATTGTTTTTAAGAACTTTCTAGCTATTAGAACAGTTTGCAAAGGAGTCTGGGTCTTAAAGAAAGTGGTGAGAGTTCCCTTCATGAAGTCGGGGGTTGTTTTTACTCTGTGTTAAAGAAGATTCAAATATTGAATGAGATAAGTCCATTAGGTTGGGTTTCCTGGAACAAAAGATTCTGAGATTTTATTCTGAGATTTTCATGCAGGAGGCTTGTATGAAGATTCTAGCAATTGTTGAGAACAGTACTATTAAAGAAAAAATTATGCGTTGATGCTTGCTAAAGATCAGTAAGACAGGCTTTACGTAAGAGGGGCTACTACAGTGGGGTTTTGCGGTAAGTATGGGAACCGAAATCAGGCTCGGCTCCCTAATACAACAAGGAAGAGTGGGAATTTATAGCCAAAGAGCAGGTGGGGGTCAGCAGACGGAAAATTACTCAGAGGAAACCTCAGGGGTACAAGCGCATGCTGGGTAATCAGGCCTAACAGGAGACTTCCTGAAGCAGGTTAGGACCATCAGAGATCCCCTGGGGGATGGTGGAAGGTTAGGAACCTCATCAGATAGCAAAGGGGGTGATCAGCTATTAGGGATGGGGGATTCTGGGTAAACTAACTCAGCAGGATGCTTGCCCAAACTGGGCAATACAGGGCACGCAGAAGGCACGAGGCCAGGTTGGGAAGAGCATTCAGAAGCCCCTGACTGGCCTTCGGTCAAGGAGAGAACTTGTCTCAGTCGTGAAGGATGAGGGTAGGACTGGGCACAGCAAGGGCGGGCGTTAGGCCGCAGTTACACCAGAGGGCGCTGCGGAGCAGGGACGGCCCGGCACAGCGGGGCCCAATTGAGCAAAGGGGCCAGGCTTTTGTATCTCCACAGAGACCAGTGGAGGGCTGCAAAGTACCTCCAGGAGAGGGTGTAACCATGGCAGCAGGACTCAGCGATTAGCCCTCAGTAGCCCAAAGCCCTGGCAGCTAGGGACTGAAATGCTGCTTCCTGAATGAGGGGTCTGGGCAGCATAGCACAGCGTCGTTACCGTGGTACCACTTGTGAGCGTCACAATAACACTACGTAACAACGTACCAATTATTATTACCTCTCCTGACTGCCCCCTGTACACCAAGTTCTATGCTAATCCCTCTCAAATGTCGTTTCATTGAATCTGCACAGAGGCCCTGGAAGATAGTTATCATTGGATAGATGACTAGTTATTACTAAACGGCAGGCAAGGAATTTGGGAGTCAGAGAGGTTAAGACACTCATTCAAGCTTACAGAGCAGGGCATTAACGGTTACAGAATTTGAAACAGGTCCATCAGACCCCAGAGTCTGGGCTTTAAGTCTTTAGCTTTCCAGGAATTATCAGACTGAATGAAGGCCTACCTCATAAGGCTGTTAAGTTTTATTTTATTTTATTTTATTTTATCTATTTATTTATTTTTTATTTTATTTATTGATTTATTTTTTTGAGGGCAGTGTCACTGGCCCTCATATGTGGGACTGAACCAGGGCCTCTGGCTTCCCAAGCCAGCACTCAACCATGGCGCCACTCGGCTGGCCCGAGGCTGTTAAGTTTTATACATTGGATATCTGATGTCACTACCCCGCTGGGTAGGACTCGGCCCGTTGCCCAGATGAGGAAGCCGACGCTCTGAAGCCCCAGGTCATTTACCATCTAGACTGGATTCCAACGCAGGCCTGTCTGACTGTATTTCCCCATGAGCTACACTGCCTCTTTGAAAAGACTCCCATATATCTAAAAGGACCAAATTTCAGGCTGGCCAAGTGGCACGGTGGTTGGGCACTGGCTTGGGAGGCCGGCGGCCCCGGTTCGGATCCCACATATGAGGGCCAGGGACACTGCCCTCAAATAAAATAAAATAAATAAAATAAAATAGACCAAATTTCACACCTAGAAAGCTGCCTGTGGTGTGGGCCTGATGGTATTCTAATGGCCCAGAGAGGAAGGGTTGAGGGACTCACAAGAAAGGTCACTACAGGTCACAGGACTTCCTGAGGCTGAGGACTGTCGGAATCCCCAGTCCAGAGGTTTTGAGCAGCTCACCACAAGGCCCCGGGGGGGGGGGGGGAGGGCTCTACTCTCCTGCTGTCTGGGGAGATGAAGCCAGAGGCTGCCCCCAACTCGAATGTGCCTTCTGTTAATCACCATCACCCACCATCACCACCTCTGAGCAACATCCCAGGGAAGACCAGACCCTAAACCTCTCACCTCCTTCATCACAACGGAATTACAGTCTCCCTGGGATTAAGAGAAAGCACCGACCTCCTCAGACCTGGGTCTCCATGTGTGAGGGAAGTCACCACCAGGTCACCTCGTTAGCTGTGTGATCGCAGCAGCTCTCCTTGGAAATTTTTTAAAAAGCTGACGTCCACCTGCACCTTCCATCCCATAACCATAAGTGTGAATCACGGAGGGTGCCAGGAGAAGGCAGAGAGCAGAGAGAGAGAGCAGCTCACTGAGGAACAGCCCCCAAAAGGTTTCCAAAATTCCCCAGGCCAGTTGACATGCCAGATCTGAGACGCGGCTGCCCCATTTAGCCCACATGCCCTGTCATCTCCACCTCGTGAAAAAAAGCATCCATTTGAGAGGGAGGGAACCAGGCTTCCAATGCTGCCTCGGCTGTGTGAACTTGACATGTTTCTTAACCTCTCTGGGCCTATAAATGAGAATGACAAGAAGCATACTTGTAAAAGTACCTGGTAAGGTGTGCTGTTCTATAGAAGGCACTCAAAGCCAAAACAAATCAAAATAAAAAAACAGGAGTCCTCTTCCTTCTTCTCCATTTCACTCAAATACTAAAATCTAGGTGCGACCAGCACAGAAGAGGAGACGTTTCAACACAAACCAAGACATAGAGTAGACAAAATATATTTAATATGGTATCCAACTGTATTCTTGCATCAGGAAGCCCTTTCCAATCTTTTTTTTTTTTTTTTTTGAGGGCAGTGTCACTGGCCCTCCTATGTGGGACCCGAACCGGGGCCGCTGGCTTCCCAAGCCAGCGCTTAACCACCGCGCCCCTCGGCCGGGCCCAACCCTTTCCAATCTTAATGAAAGCTCTGGGGATTTCTCATTTTATTTCAACTAATATCAGCGAGCCACCTCCTGTGCAACAAGAGGCCCTGGGATGCAAAGGCAAAGGAAAAAAAAGCCATCAACTTCAAGGGGTTCACACAAGAACCAGCACTTAGGCTCGTGTCCCTCAGTCATTTGATGGAATTCAGAAAGTGTCAAAGCTTTCATGGCATTTCCCAGAGGGCCGTAGGCAATCACTGTTTTACTAGTCACTGAAACCAAGCTAATCAGGTTAAAATGCTTGGTCCTTCTGCCCAAAATGGCCACGATGAATTTCCAAAAGAACCACTTGTCATGGATGCCTCATGAATATAGCAGACGCAGCTGTTGATGACTCCGTTGAAAGCGCCTCTATAGCAGGTGGCATGTGGGAGCTTTATTTGTGCCTCTCTCCCCATTGAGGGAAAGAAAAGAGACCTGTGTTTTGTCCTAGAAGGACCTTTCTTGTTCAGTCTGGCTGAAGCAGAATTCCATACTTACTCTAACCATCAGTCCTGCTGAGGATTTGAGGAAATGATGTTCCCGTGACCCCCAAATGAGGGAAAAACCAATTAAAGCACAAGTCATTATTATATTCTAAATATGGGTCAAGTTGGGTCCCCGGAAAGCTATTAACCTATTAACTACATGTACTAGAAATCTGCTATTTCCATGGTCTCAGAAAAGTGAGTCTGTACCGGAAGTTTGGTGGATGAGGAAGTTCAACCAAGTCACGGTGAGACCTTGTAAGTGGGGAAGATCCGTGGGTTCTGATGGACGGGCACAGAGATGCAAAGAAGGCAACTTATCTGATATGCATACAAAACTCCCGCTATAAAAGAAAGACATGCAAGGGGAAGAAAAAGAAGGATGAAGAAGAAAAAAGAGAAGAGAAAGTGGAAGAGGGATACATACAGAATTCCTACTGTACATATCATGGTTCCCATGCTTTATATATGTGACCTCGTCTGTAATGTTATGCCCATTTTACAGAAAACTGAATCCACAGAAGTTCAGTCATTTCCCAAGATCACATAAACCAGAAAATAACTGGACTCCAATGCCTCCTCAATTTTCAACTTGACCAATCAGGGACAGAGCTGATGATTAAAAGTCATTTTTGGGCCAGCTGAGTGGCGCTTTGGTTAGGAGTTGACTTGGGATGCCAGCTCTGAGCAGCAGGGCCTAGGTTCGGATCCCACATGAGGGCCAGTGACGCTGCACCCTCTACAGCTAAGATGGTGAACAACAGCTCAACGTCGAGCTGGGCTGTCGTGTGACGCCGACATTGGCGTAGGCTACAGTGGGGCTGGCCGGCAGCGGGTGTGCGCTTTCGTGAACGGCCGTGAGCAGCCATCCAATGATAATACCAACGTGGACCAGTGAAGCGATGTCCTCCATAACTAGACTGAGGAACAAAAGGACAGTAACTTGTCTGTTGCCCTTCTACGATTCCCCAATACTGTTCCCCTCCCCCAATTCCCCAATAAAAAAATTTTTTTAGGTCACTTTTATAGAATGTGCATTGTCGTCAGTGTGCAGGTGGGATGGAGTTGACCCTCAGACATCACAGCCTTATCCACAACCCATGCCAATTGCTCTTTAAAACCAGTAGAAGGTAGAAGAATCTCCTTTGGGATCCATCATTGTGAAGGAGAATGGGATTGTATGGTTGTCCAGCGGAAGGACCTGGGCCTTAGACCCCAGGGGGGTGAACCTGAGGCTGCAACCAGGGACAGCCCCTGATTTATTGCAAGAAGGGGCAATGCCCTCATGGAACTTACAACCCAGTGGAGGTAAATACAATATAACTACAGCGAATACTAAAAGTGCTACAAAGAAAACGAGCAGGGTAACAGGCTACAGAGTAACTGGTGGGGAGGGGTATAAACCACTTGAAATAGGTCAAAGGATTGCGGGGAGGAGAGAGAGGGGAGAATTCTGGGCAGAGGGAACAGCAAATGTAAAGAGGGAGTTTGTTTGGCACAAAACAAATCATGAAAACTGGTGTGTTTGGACATCATGAATAAGTGGGAGAGTGTGTGCACCAGAATTTGAGGCCCTGGGTATCCCTTCAAACTGGCTACGTGAGCACCAACCTTGCTTCCTCTGGGCACACAGCCAAACTATGTTTCCCAGCCTCCCTTGCAATCAGGTGTGGCCATTTGACTCAGCTGTAGACAATAGATTGTGAGCTACAGTGGTGTCCATGTCTCCCTTCCTTCCTCCCACTACCACCTAGCTACTCTTCTTTCCATCTGACAGCTAGATAGAGTCAAATCCAGTGAGCTGGGAAGGCAGATGCTAAAGATGACAGAGCCACAAACAGAAGGAGCTTGGCTGATAGAGGTCTGCCACTCTGAGTGACACAGACATTTCAAGGTTCCTAACTGAAGAGCACTTCAGACAGAATAACCCACACATGTTCTCCGAATTCTACAGCATCTCATATGGCCACGTTGGCATTGCCTTACATTTGTTACCAAATACATTTGAAAAAAAAAAAAAGTATATTTGTTGTGCAGCTTCCATGTGCTAGGCAAAGTGAGAGACACTGAATATGCAAAACTCTACCTATCAAAGATTCTGCCTTTGAAGTGCTCATAGAGTCACAGAGATGAAGATAAAGAACATCACTACAGCATTTATGTGCTCAATTACTATAATTGGAAAATGGGGGAAAAAATCGTATAGGAGCACAAAAGATGGTGTGGACTCTGCCTGGGGGCTCAAGGAAGTCTTCATAGAGGAGGTCACATTTGATTTGGGTCTTGAAGGATGAGTAGGAGTTTTCCAGGAGGAGAGGCCATTCCATAGAGGAAATAGCACATACAATGAACCACAGAGCCATGTCCTGGAAACATCAGGGAGCCAATGAGCAACTATATCATACACAGAGTTAAGGTTTAATAGCCCTAGTGATCCTTGAAGCTCCTAGAAAGGAAGAGATATGCCTTTCATTTCTTTTGCATTCCGTAAGTTCTATGCACATGGTAAGAAGGAAGAAGAGAGAGAGTGAGGGAGGATAAGAGGGAGGAAGGGATGGAGGGAGGAAGGGTGAGTGGCATAGTGCAAATGTCTACAGGCCATACACACACCCTTAGTATCCCAGGGCTGGTCTCACTGTAAGAGAGAACATTCAGTGTTCATTTGAATTTTATTTACCCTGTGTCTATGCTCATTTCACATCATTGGACAGCTGTTTGAGGCCATTTCACTCACCATTGGAAGCAGGATCAGGCCTGACACACAAGCTGTCGATCGTGCATATTACATAGTAAAGTCGGATTTAATGCCTGGTATGCTTTATT
Organism: Aselliscus stoliczkanus; assembly: GCA_033961575.1. Taxonomy (NCBI): domain Eukaryota; kingdom Metazoa; phylum Chordata; class Mammalia; order Chiroptera; family Hipposideridae; genus Aselliscus; species Aselliscus stoliczkanus. Next base: position 26,430,236 of record CM066741.1, read on the forward strand.
AATATTGCAGCACTGACTATATATTTAGCGTGGTCATTGATTCTTTATTGAAAAGGGCACTTTTATTACAAGTCCATGATGCCAGCAAAATAAAACCCTCCCCTTGCCAAAGCAAATTTGGGTAAATTTGCTATAAGTGCTCGTGGAAAGCCCAGCTCGGTTTGGCAGGCTTGGGTTATGGTCCTCGCCACTGACCTGTCATCCACACACCTGTGTTTCAAGGTTTGCAAGAAGGCAGCATCCTCACCTGGACCAGGACGGATGCAAATTAAAAAAAAAAAAAAAAACAGAGCGCATTTCTGGTCTTTTATTTCACTTTGCACCATAAAACTAATCAATAAATGATTCCATATGCAAGTCAGCCAATAGGTCAGGATACAAAAGATGGTCTTTTAGAAACTGTAATTTAATTTATTTTTTATTTTTTTAATTTTTTTTAGTTGAGCCATCCTGCCACCTGTTGGCTGCTCAGCGGCAGCTCAGCTCAGGCTGGCATCGAACTGTTGTTGCTCAGAGCTCAGCTCACCCACTTGAGCAAGCTCTTAACCAACTGAGCCACTCAGCTGGCCCTAATTTAATTTCTTTTCCACCAAGTTTGTACCTCCATGAACAGCCCAAACCTCGAATTTCACTGTAGAATTTGCTGCTGCTACAGCCATCTTTAAAACTACCACTTGGCATAGCAAATATTCTTCTCTCCAAACTCTCGCCTCTCTTTTGTTTCTGGACCCACAAAACTATTCCTTGTGATTTGCAGATACGAGAGCATATTGCCCAATACGATAGCTATTAGCCATGTGTGCCCATGAAAATTTGATCACAAAATTTTTTTTGAATTAAAAATTCAGGCCCTCTGTCACTTCAGTCACACTCTGAGTTCTTGAGACCCACATACGGCTAATGACTACCATATTGGACAATGTAAATATAGGCCATTTCCATGATTTAGGAGATTGTGTTGGACAGCACTGTTCTACATCAGGCCCCCCTAAGACAACAGAAATAAGTGCCCATCTTGCTTGCACAATCTGTCCTGTGCCCACCGGCTTTCTTCCTTTCCTAGAGCTCATTTCTATAACACTCCCCGCCCCCCGGCCTTGAGTTTGAGTTCCTCTGCCTTTTTTCCCTGATGCTAGCCCATTCCAGCTTCCTATGTACCATGTACAACCTCCGACTCCAACCCCATTCCTGCCTGCCTTTGTAGACACTTCCCTTCACATTCACTCATTCATTCACTCACTCAAGATTTATTGAGTACCAGGTAAGCAGGGGGGACTTGCTTGCTAGATGCCAGGAATGCAAAATCAAGGAAGCTTCCATTCCACAAGCAAGCAGAAAGCACTAGTTATAATCCTCCAGGGTTGAACAAAAATTCGCCCATCACATCGCAATATTTCCCTGCTTAAACACCTTTAGTAGACCACCCTGTACCAGAGGACATGTTTAAAAAATATGCACTGTAAATTATTCCATCTGTGTACGCGCATTCAGGGACTAATCTTTTGCACACTTCATGTACGAGGAGAAGAAAGCTATCTCCGACTCATTTCCCATTCTGTTAGGAATATCAGTTCTTTTCAGCTTTTATCAGTCGACACGTTTGAGACATGTGTTTACCTTCTGATAGATAACCACATGCCAAAAGACATAGGTTGGAAGGAAAAAGCAAGTAGTTCTTCCCAGGGAGTCTTCGGGGCACCAAGAAAGGCCGATGGTTGGGTTGCTTCCAAAGGTGGTTTGAATAAGTGGCGCCCAGAGGGTGCGTTGGGGGGTGAAGTTTGCACCCCATTGGGCCACCCTCACTCAGTACCGCAACTCGGCCGCCAGACCCCATCAGGGCAAAGAGGCAGGACATGCTCACCCAAGCCTATCCAGACCAACGGAACTTCTCTACGCTCCTTGATACAGGTCTATGAGGGCACTCGTGTCTGACGTGGCATTCTAGGAAGATGGGCAAAGGGATGAAGGACCTCCCCTCCACATGGGGACACCTCAGCAAAGCCAGGCTCTGTGGGCTCCAGCCTTACACAGCTATCTATGGTGCCACCTCTTCCTTCCCTGGGTAGCCAACCACTTCCCCTTCCTTCCCATCCTGCAGAGTCTATGTCTCCATTGAATGCTTCCTCTCCACCAGGCACTGAGATGTCCGGGGCAGCCTCTGGACCTTACGCACCTGACCAGGGCCCTGGCACCTCACCTGGTTGCTGTTCAGACCATCCCTCCATGGAATGAGATGGGCTCCCAGTACCCCTTGCATCACATCCCTCAGCTGTACCCATTCTACAGCCACGTTATGTCTAGAATGACAGCCAGCTAGAATCGTCCACCCTGCCCCGTGTGCAGCACGCCTGGGAGACAGAGGCCAGCCAGTAACACCGCATGGCAGCAGTACCCCGTGGTAGCTAACCGTGGGCCCTCTGAAACCAGGGGGTGTGGGTTTGGGTCATGAGTCGATTATCCAACGACCGGGAACCTTGGGCAATCTCCAATCTTCTTATCAGTTAAGTGGGGACACTTCTAGTATCTGTTCCAGGAACAGGAGACAAAGACCAAATACTTTCCTTACTCTACCACATCTTCCCTCGGGGCCCCGTTTCCTGTCTTCCACTCTGTGACATTTCCCTGGCCTCCCAGATGGATTGAAAACTGCCCTCCTCAGAGGAAAGGCAAGGAGCGCTATCTCACTATCTCATGCCCACGTACTGGCACGTTTGACAAGTTTTGAAAGCTGCAGAGGGCTGTATAAAAGCACAATGACTCCGTTGATGGAGACCGAGAATGAATTTGGTCATGGCTGCCTCGCTGTATTCCTTCAGGGCCCAGGGGTCAGCCATGTTCTGTCTAGGGGGAGGGTCAGGGCCAGTGAGTCTGACTCATAGTCCATCCACGTTTTAGGTACCCAGACTATTGTGCTGGACAGAGAGCAGGGCCGGGTGGAGGCTGAGAAGCCCCCTCTCCCCCTGGACCACCCTTCCACCAGGGCTTGGCTCTGGTCCACACAGACAGCTGAGCGCAGGAACTCACACTGGGATGGAAGAAGCAATCTGCATGCTTGCTTCCAACACTTTGCTGGTTGTGTTTATTCACCCGTGTATTATCTGTCTGTGTCTTTTAACAGTCTGGGTCCCGGGTGGGGGAAAAAAAACAACAACGCTGCAGACAATAACTCCAATGTGACTTTTCAGGGGGATGGAAATTCCCAAGTTCTCCATCCCTGGGGAGCGTGAGGCGGAGCCACGAGGCTCTGATATAAAGCACGGAGCAATTAGCAGGCCGAGTTACCTCCCTGCCTTAAAAGCATTTTTATTACTTAATCAATCACAAGCAGTTTCTAAACAAGGCTGGGGTTTTACAAGGGGCCATCAGTCTTTCCAGTTTGCTTGTAGGAGAAAGAATGGAAGAGACGGACATGACATTCCAGAAGGGACATTATGGCAATTAAAAAATGCGACCTGAGACCCTTGAGACACAGAAAGGTGGCAGCGGGTAGCTACAGGGCCACAGAGGGCCCAGGAAAGGAAGGAATCAGTGGGGGGCAAGGATTTGGTCCTGACTACAGGTCCACGTTCAATTCCATCTCTCTCCCTGGCCATGCGTGGAAAGGAGTGAGGAACATAAAATGAAAGTGTCCTGAGGACACCAGCAGATTTTCTATATTTTACTTCATGGCAGGTGGCTTCCTAGCTGAAGCTTTCCTCTGGGCCTCGGTTTCCTCATCTGCAAATTCAGAGAATTCGGGCTAGATTATATGAGTGATTCTTGGTCCCGACAGTTTTGCAGAATCACCAGGGGTGCATTTTAATACCACCATTCTCAGGTTCCTTTTCAGGCCCATTAAATCAGACTACCTGAGGCTGAGCTGAAAGGCCTTTCGTCTCATCTATAATAGTTCCAGCTTGATCATCCACACAGAGTCTTATTCTGAAAATGAAATGCTTCCAATCTGAGCTCAGCTGCTGCTCACGTATTCATGCTTTCAACAGACTCTCCCTTAGCTCTTCTATGTCCCTCATCCCAGGTGAGGCCCTTGGGTGGGTGTCTGATACCCCAGGGAGATGCCCCAATGTGAAATGTCTCATTAGCTCTTTCAGACTCCACCAATGTTTCTTGGAGGCCTCAGTTAACAGGGGTGGAGGCTGGGAACTGCTGTCCACACACAAATGGTCAACGCCCATCAATGCCATTGATCTATTATTCCCTGGCTCTGAAGACCTCTCTGAAGAGTACTGCAGAATGACACTTTTTCCCTTCACAGGGGGCAGAGGGGGTACCCAGACCCTAGCCCTGGCACTTTGATGGGCTCTCCCATCAGCAAATGCAGCGGACACCACGTGATTTTTTTAAGAGCCAAGAGAAAGAACCCGGTTGAAGCGATGTTGGATCTGCCTTAAACAGTTTCTTGGGCCCATGATGGACCTGTTCCTAAAGTCACTACATAAGACAGTGACATCTATGTCCCTCCAGAGAGGCTGCCTGAAACAAAAGCTGCATTTGGCTGACTCCTTCCATAGCCCAAAGTCAACTGCTTTTCCTCAGTTCAGTAAAGGCTGTCATTCAACTCCCGAATTAGGCCCAGTATATTCTGGTTCAATGTCTTCCTTCTCCCCGCAATTTTATCTGAGATCTCAGATTTGGAGGGAAAATGTATTTTTCTTCCGTTAGTCCAATGGAATTAAGATCAAGTTCAAATGCTTCCATCTGTCTAAGATTTCCTTTTCCTTCGGAACTCTTCTAGCATTTATCTACCTCCGATATGGAACATAACTCATCTTGACTTTAATTATAATGTTTGTAGCGTGGCATTTTTCCTGCCAGACTATTGATTCTCTAGTGCAGTAGAAAGAAGCTTTTGGAGTCATATTGATCAAATCCCAGTTCCAGCCCTTACCTGGCTGCCTAGATAATCGTCTATACAGATAATAAGATCTACTTCGCAGCACGGATGAAAGGACGGAAGCAGAGAGCATACACTGGGCCTCTAAGTTTACACATGTCCAGCTCAGAACCTAACAAGGATCCCTGCTACAGTCCAGGGAGTATGAGCGCATGATGGCACCCTGCTCAGCGGAATGAAGGAAAAAGCCATGATTTCTCTCAGGCACTGTGAGAAGTGCAGAAGGAAGCCAGGCTCCATCATAGGGGTGGGGGGTGCAGGGCCAGTGCCACAGCTGCTTGGGTAAGCAGGCACACTGCAAAGGCTCGTGCTTATAACAACCTTATTTACATATTTCCCACTGTCAGGCTTTCATACCCGCTTCCCCCGGCAACTGTCAACATTGCTCAGCAACATCATGTCACAGGTACTGTGGAAAGTACAGAAAACTTTCTACACTGCTCGGAGAGAATGACCTCAGCTCCGGTGCTCTGGCCACACACACATACACACCTATGCATGCACACGTGTACACATACACACACATGGATACACAGACAGACAGACATGCACACATACACACATCAAACCTTGTATTTAAGCAGCTGCAACGCTATGAAACCCTTTGATTTGGTGCAGATAAAGCCATTTTGATTGACTCCTTACCCAGTACCCAGCAAGGTAGCAGCAGATTAAAATTAGAGTATACTCTTTCACTAAGCACCATGCCACCAGCACAGAGCGTGTGTGGAGAGTATAGACTCGTCCTCAGGCCTTTCCTATTCTGAACCACATGCTGGGAAATTTTGTAGAAAGGGTCTGAGTAAATGTTTTCAGTTTTGTGGGCCAGCTGGTCTCTGCCACAACTCCTCAGCTGTGCCGTTACACAGTGAAAGCAGCGACATGTGACACACAAAGAAAAGGGGATGGTTGGGCCGGCCGAGTGGCGCATTGGTTAAGAGCTGACTTGGGAAGCCAGTGGCCCCAGTTCGGATCCCACATATGAGGGCCAGTGACACTGCCCTCAAAAAAAAAAAAGAAAAAAAGAAAAAAAGAAAAAAAAGAAAGGGCATAGTTGTCAGCTGGCCATTTGATTAAAGGTTAGTATGCCTTATTGAAAAAAAGATATATACAGGTGTTGCCAAAAAAATGTATACACATTTTAAGAAAGGGAAAACTGTTTTAAAATTAGGCTGATGGGAACCACTTTGAGCACCTCTTGTCACTGCAGAAGTCAAACGTGACTTGGATTCATCTTTTGTTATAGGTATATATTGAGTATTACAAAATAGTTTTTTCCTTTCTTAAAGTGTGTATACATTGTTTTGGCACCCTCTGTATATATAACATATATGTACATGTTAGTATACGTGTATGTACACATATACACACATATATGTATACATGTATATATACATATATCTCTGCAAACACCTTTACTTTTTTGAAAGGGCATAGCTGTGTTCTAGTAAAACTTCATTTATAAAAACAATCCATAGGCTATAGTTTGCTGAGTCTTGGTCTAAGTACTTCAGCACTAGACTATCAAACTTAAACTTGTTTTTCTTCATTTAAAACATGGTTCCTTCAATGTATTAATATATAGCCAACAACTGTCTCTATACCTCTTGACCTAATAATATCACTCCCAGGAATTTATCTTTAAAATGACCAACAGTTTTGACTCTTTTATATGTAGTACCTATTTAATCTTCTCAGTAAGAGATGAGAGGGGTCATATTTTTGTCTCCATGTTGCTGATGAGGAAACTGAAGCACAAAATGCTAAGTAATTTCCCCCCTGGATGCATAGCTGATAAGTTACAACGCTGGGCTCTGATCCTCGGCAGTGATTTCTGACTCTCAAATGAAAAAAGTATGCAAAATTGGACAAATGCACAAATATTCCTGTTTTTGCAACAAAGCTTATAGCAGCACCAAAGGAAATAATCTAAATATCAAATAATCTAAATATCAAAGGGTCAGTAATACGGTACAGTTGAATACAAGGCAGTGTTTTTGGATGAGAGGGAAGAATGCTGACTTTCTGTTTGCAGGAGGGGCTGCAGCAATTCCTCCCACCCCTAGGAGCAGCCCCTTTGCAATGTCACATTACTGCTCTTCCCGTCAAAAGTTAGAGCCTATTTCCAATCTGTTGAATGTGGGCTGGCCTGTGACTTCTTTAACCAATAGAATAAGGAGGAAGTGATGTAATATGATGTCCATTGCTTCCATTCTTGCCTTTTTGAAAGGCTGCCCTGAGCCCCCCACGTAAAGAAGTCCCATCCAGTTTACTAGAGGACAAGAAGGCACAGGGACCTCCAACGGCTGAATGAGTGATCCCAGGTAGGGTTGTAAGCTAGAGCACAGGGCACCCAGTTAAATTTTCTTTCCACCTAAACAATGAGTAATGGTTTATCGTAAGTATGTCTGAACTATCTCATGGACACGCTTATACTAAAGAATTGTTCATGGTTTACCTGCAATTCAAATTTAACTAGGTATCCTGTATTTTTAGTTGCTAAATCTGACTACCCTACAAGTACATTCAGCAAAAGAACCATTTAGACCAGGGGTAGGCAAACCACAGCCCACGGGCCACATACAGCTCTTTGGGTACGTTCTATCTCAAAAGTTTGAGAAGAGCCAATCCTGTCCCTCACAATAACTGAAAAATTATTCAAGAGCCATAAGTATATTTTTATATAGTCACCATTATTATGTGAATAATATCCTTTAACAATTTTATAAATGAAACTATGATAGTTTTATTTTCATTTTCCATTTTACTTCAGAGCCACATGTACGTACCCAAAGAGCTGCCTGTGGCTTGCAAGCTGCAGTTTGCCGACCCCTAGCGGCTCGTCTGTCTCAAAAGTTTGCTGACCCCTGGCCTAGAGAGATGAGGAATGGGGTGGGGACCCACGATCCCAACATCTGGTGGATTTGCTTCTAGAAATGTAGCCCAAACCATCAGGGACATTAATAATGACACTGCACCAATGCTTTATCAAATCACCTTTCTGACTGAGTCACACTCAGTGCCAGCTTTCAATTACCCACAAAAAGGGGGAGAAGAGAGACTGGGCAGCTCCAAAGAAGGGAACACAGTGAAAATAATCAATAAACAGTGATCTGCAAATAATAGGCTAGGAGGATCTGCAAATAATAGGCTAGGACAATCATCTGTATTTGGATAATTGCATTACAACCATAAGCAAGGCATTTATTCAACAAACTTCGTATGTGGAAACCAGGACTCCAATTTATTCACTGACCGCTCGAAATGGATGCACTGTCACGTGGCCCCAACATTCACATCCATCTGACAGAATCCGCATGTGCTCCATCAGTGGTAGCAACCGGGAAAGTCAAATGACCAAAAAGAAGGTTGTTTGGAGACTGTGCGATTCCTACAAGAGGAGCTTGCTTTGTAATTTAAATTCAGCAAAAGTTTACTGAGCTTTAGAGGTCAGGCATCGTGCAGGGCTGGGGGGTGGGGGGGCGGCGGGAAGGACACAAAGATGTGGTGCCCAACTGCCGGAGTGATTGCAGGCAAATGGAGGAGTGTGGTTACACGGTAATTTGATGTGACTGACATCAGAGCAGGGATGTTAGACACGTGGCAGGGTTCCAGGAATCCTGACAAAGCACCGCCTTTCTGCTGGGCCTTAAAACATGAATAGGAGTTTGCCAAGTGCAGGCGTTGTGTATATAGTGGGATGGATTCCTGGCAGATGAATACGTGTGTGTAAAAATGCAAGGGGAGGCTAGGTGTGTCCAGGCGTGCAGGGAGGGGGGTGACATAGTGACAGATTATCAGGTTGTGATTGTGCTGGGGTGCTAAGGAGCCTACAAGTTATTACCAAGCAGTTGGTGCTCCACTTCCATAAATCAGACTGACGTGGGGCACCTTTTCAAGACTATGACTGCCCCGTGCCCACCCTGAGTCAACTGACCTGACTCTCAGCAGAATGGGCCTAGGCACTCGTAATAGTGAAAGGCGCAACGCGAACTGGTGGGTGCGGCTGGGAGGGTCTAACATAGGGGAGGATGGGAACGTGTTTTCAAAAACTCTTAATGGACCTCATAGGAATACTGGAGAAATAAAAGGATTAGGAAATAGATAGATAGATAGATAGATAGATAGATAGATAGATAGATATTAATAGATAGATAGATATTAATAAAGATAGATAGATATTAATAGAGATAGATAGATATTGATAGAGATAGATATTCATAGATAGAGATAGATATTCATAGAGATAGATAGATATTAATAGATATTCATAGAGATAGATAGATATTAATAGATAGAGATAGATATTAATAGAGATAGGTAGATATTAATAGAGATAGATATTAATAGAGATAGAAGATATTAATAGAGATAGATAGATAGATAGATAGATAGATAGATAGATAGATATAAAGATTAGAAGAGAGAGATTTTAAGGAACTGCTCAGGAGACAGTGGGCCTGGAAGTCAGGAATTGGCAGGCCAGAAAGCAAAGTGAGAGCTGATAACATTGCCGTCTCGAGACTTAATTCCATGGGGCAGCAGGCTGGAAACACAGACCAGGTTTCTATATTGCAGTTTGGACAATTTCTTCCTTTTTGGAAAACTTCAGTCTTGGCTCTTAAGACCTGCAGGTGATTAGATGAGACTCACCCACGTTATGGAGAGCCATCTGCTTTATTCCAAGTCTACTGAGATAAATGCCAACCACATCTTTAAAAAACACTTCACAGCAACATCTAGACTGGTGTTTGACTAAACCACTAGGAACTGTTAACCAAACTGACACATTAAATGACCCATCACAGCTAGAACCCCAGCTCCACCCTGCCTTTCTGGGTGGGAGAAGAATTTGGAAAGGATGAAACGTTTTTCATGACAAACATGGCTGCCAGTTCCCATGGCCACCTCTCTTCCTGAAACAAGGGTGTTGAATCCACACCCTGGCAGACAATGCCTTAATCCAAAGAGAAAGACACTCCACCAGGAGCCCCACAGCTTGACACCCTGCACCCCGCCCCATTGTGCACGCACGCGCGCACACACGCACACACACACACACACACACACACACACACACACACTATCAGGTGGGCCAGGCGGTGCTGCCTTCTTTAAGGAAACTTGGTTCAATTGTTTTTCCACCTTAATGGCAGTTTGGACCCACTGGGCTGATAAAATGACAATGACTGGTTTCTGCCACTTCTATGCTTAACAAGAACAAATGTGCCAGCGCCTAGTTCGCTGATTTCATCACGCTGGGGATTTGAATAAATGGCTCTTTTATATTTTCATTTCATAGACTTTTATATCACATACGAAAGACAGAAACGTGCTGCTTCATGGTACAAAGCTCGCCAGCCAAGGAGAAGCCCTCCCCCAGGTATGGGGGAGCCTGGGCAAAGCTGCCAGCTGCATCCCCGCTTGCTCCCCTGAGCCTCAGCTCTGCCATGGAAGAAAGTGGGAAGCTGCTACTTCCAGGTTCCTGAAGCAAGAAGAAAGTATACTGGCTTTTTTTTTTTATTAGATTGAACCAAATCAGTGACTGTAGTCCCATCTAAATCTTATTCTACCCATGTAATGGCAAAAAGAAATAATAAAAACTCAAAAAAATAAATATAATATAATATAAACATTGGACTATTGCATTGTTTCAAAGGATGTTTAAACCAAAAGGGACCCTTAAGACCTACTCATAATACTAGGGATTCTCTAGAGCTCAAGAATGAAAAACAACTGGTCCAAAGTCATCATCCAGTCCTAAAACCAGCGCCTCCAGGTTCCCAATCCATTGGTCAGCCCTCCCTCCCTCCCTGCCTTCCTTTCTTCCTTCCTCCCTCCCTCTCTTCTTTCCCTCTTTCCTTCCTTCCCTCTTTCCTTCCTTTTCCCCTTCCTTCCTTCCTCCCTCCCTCCCTCCCTTTTGTGGTCCATACTTTTAGCACAAAGAATTTTAAACAGACAGTGTACCAATCATGGTTTTTAGTCGCAAACAACCAAGTCCACCTTGGCTAGTTTACGCAGAAAAGGTCATTATGAAAGGATATTGGATACCTTAGAGGAAGAAGAAAAAACAGGCCAGAAGCTTCGTGTCTAGAAGCATCACTCCAAACCTAAGCTGCAGGTTTGGCCAGATATGAAAACAGCCTCTACGGCTGCTACTGAGCACTGTGTCCAATGAAATACCAAGCACTTGACCTTATTTCCCATTCCCCATTCCTTGAGCATCAAAGTCATCTCTGAGTCAGGAACCCAACCCCGCAGCCTCCAAAATCCAGACACAACGGCAACCACCAGTCCTATTTCCTCCCCATTGCTCATTTTAGCACTGATCTCCCACATGCGGGCATCCTGGCTGCAAGAGACAGCGGGAGCCTGAGTTGCAAATGCCACACAGATCGTGGGGCATTGCACATCTACTCCCTGAGTCAGAGGCTAGGTCCAGACCCAGGTGAGGGGCTGTGCTGTTCCTCCGTCTCTAATGTGATTCTCTGTCTTTCTGGTTATGATCTTCTTATGGGTGTTCAGAATGAGATTTACACAAGTTGGGGCCCTCTGTTGAATGTTTCCCCGTTTCTTCCTGGAAGACACCTAAGCTTCAAGACACACACACACACACACACACTGCTGCTCTCAAGTCGAGGCTGTCTCCTGTGTTCTCTCCTGCCAGCTTGTCTAACTCAGACCCCTCAAACTCTCTTTCCCATGTCAGGAGGTCCGCACCCACCAGACAGAGTGACAACACAGCAGAGGGCAAAAGATACAGTACTTTTTCTAGCTAAGTAGTCTACCTTTTGGGAGCCATGGAATGGATGAGAAAAACTCACTTTGCCTTTTTCTCTCAAGAGATCCAAAAAAAACTTCATGGTCTAGTTAATTCCAGACAATACCTCAACACTAGATGTCAAAGTGATGGAGTGAAAGCCATAGAGTGTGGCGCTTTGAACCTGATTTGAGGAAAGGTTGGAATGTCTTGAAAACTCTCAGGATGGCCCGTTGGACACCCAAACACCACTCTGACCCCAAGGTCCTCCCCCAGGGGACGACTTCAGTCCCATATTCTCTGCCCAAGGGTCTTGAGACACCTATTCCCCAGGAATTACAAAGAAAATCTTGGAAGGGGTCTTGGTTTTTCTCAGGTGTAAAAAAAAGCCTGATGTGGGGGAGTACAGGGAGCTGGCTGGTGGGCGTGCTCCCCCTCCTTTTGAGCAATGCAGTTCTTATAAATGGCAAAGCCTTGTTTCTGAATTCTAAGTCTGTGGTCCTTTTCCCTACAACCTGTGGGCTATGCAGCGTGAGAGTCTAATGAGAAATATGATGAATGAGGGAATGAACAAACAAACTCAGGACAGCTAAGAAAGAAGAATGCATTTGAAATCACAAAACTTTATATTTAATAACACAGCGGATGGATCGCTTGTTTTCTCTTTCCTTCAGAATTGTTTCTTTTGGGGCTGGCTGAGAGGCTCAGTTGATTAAGAGCTCGCTCAAGAGTGCAAGCTCTGAGCACCAGGGTTGCCGGTTCGATTCCTAGCCCGAGCTGAGCAGCCGCTGAGCTGCCAACAGGTGGCAGGATGGCTCAGCTAAAAAAAAAAAAAAAAGGGCCGGCCGAGTGGCACAGTGGTTAAGAGCTGGCTTGGGACACCAGCAGCCCTGGTTCGGGTCCCACATGTGAGGGCCAGTGACACTGCCCTCAAAAAAATAAAAAATAAAAAAAATAATAATAATAATAATAAAAATTTTAAAAAATTGTTGCTTTTCCCCAAGCCTACCTATTTTTTATCCCCCGTTTTCTCCTGTTCTGCCCACTTGGTATAATAGAAGATAATTGCTGTCATGGTCCCCCTGTCGGCCCAGAAACTCAATTCAATGATGCTGACACGAAGAAGAACAAATTCTACTTGAGCAGCGATCAAACTCCATGACATTTTGGAAGAAACTGAATAATTATTGCGTGAAGATAAATCTGCCCAGGGGAAGAAAAATGAAGGTTGCAAAATGACTGAGCATTTCAACTGGAAAAGACTGTTCGTTATGAGCTGCTATAGAAGCAAAGACCAGCCCAAGCAGACCTGCCAGGGTATCAAGAGATTCTGCCCCAAAGAAGAGCCAGATCCATCAGGGTTAATATCTTTACTCTAGTTTACCACATACCATCCCTCCCTGGAGGCACAATGAAGCCATCCCAGCTGCGAAGACAGAGGCTGAACTAGAACTTTCATCCCTATAGCTCCTTATCCCTCCATTCCTTTCCTGATCGTCCCTGACTTCTTGGTTCCAGAGCTATTATAAAGCCTTCTCTCCTGGTCCTTGCTCCTGTATGACAGGTATTCTGCTAGACCAGGGGACATCAACATGAAATCCACCTGTGTGCACAGACACACAGACATAAAAACACACGATCCCATGCAAACATGCAGACACACAAATCCACACACACCCAACTCCTGAGGCATGTGCAGTCTGGTAGGACTGCTAGAATTCACCAAAAACAATTGCTAAAGTGGAGTTACACCCAAAGGAAGGTGGGCTGGGCTCGGGGCTAGTCTGCTGGGGCAAGCCAGGAGGGCTCGCAGCAGAGTTCAGTGCAGAGTTGACGTCTGAAAGGTGAGAATGAGGAAAGACAGCAGAGGAGAGAGACTTCGGTGAAAGGAAAGATAAGAGGGCTAGAGGGGCGAGGAGCCTGGTGAGTTCAGGATTTCCAGGGAATGAAGGCATCTTGCTTCTGCCCGTCTGGGCCATGGCTAAAGGCTCTAATGCAGCCCCAGACACTTTCCCTGGGTCACTGGAAGAGGAATAAAACATGACTTCCATCCTGGGAGGGAAGGATCAGGTAAAATAAATGTATGTATTTCTACCCAAGCCCTCCATCTCTGTGGCATGAAGTCATTCCCATGGCTGTATCAATAAATAAGCTAAGAGCACCACCAACTGAGTCTTTCAAAATAAATAAATAGGCATGAGTCTGGACCATGCTACTGTAAGCTTAACGGGAGCAGAGACTAAATTGCCTCCTCTTAAATCTAAGTCATGTTTGATTCCTTTCTGTCCATCACCAGACACACGCATCTGAAGCTGTGACACCAAAATTAGACCCCAAATCTCTCCACATCTCTCTTCTCCAGGGCCACTGCCTTCAACCAAGCCAGCTCTCGCCTGGGTTGGACAGCAACCTCCTAACTGTTCTGCTTGCTTCCTCTGTCCCTCCTCTATAATCTGGGCCAGTCAGAGAGACCTTGGCTAAAATAGAGGTCAGGTGTCATCCCTTCTTTACACCACCTGGTGGCTTCTGTTTTACTGATATGGCTGAGAGCACTGGAGCCAAATCCTGGGTGCAGATCTGAGTTCAAATCTTAACTCCCTTGTGCCTTGGTTTTCTGCTCCACAAAACGAAATTAATAACTGTACCTATCGCATTCCATTTTCGTGAGAAGTAAATGAGTTACTCTATGTGACTCTAAGTGGCACAGAGTATGCGTTCACTGATGTTAGGTTTCATTAAAGTAAGATCCAGTCTCTTTTCCGGAGCCCCGACTCTATCTCTGACCTCATTCGGATCCACTTTGCCCCCCACTCTTTAGGTAATGGCCACACTGACCTTGATGCTTTAACAAACCAAGTTCATTCTGAGCTCAGCGCTGTTGCTTTTGCTGTTATCTCTTTCAGGCACCCTTCTCCCTATATCTCCACATGGCTGGCTCCCTCTCATCCTTCAGACGTGAGCAGAAACCTCTCCACCTGGTCCCCATTAGCTTCCCTGCATCCATCTCTTACACAGAGGCACATTCGTGATTGCCCTATTGGTTGCCTTCACAGTGCTTATCGTTATCCGCAGTTATATTATTTGTTGATTGCTCTACTTATTTTTTACCATCCCCCAACTGGAAGGAAATCTTCATGGTATGAGAATATGTAGAACAGTGTCCAGCATATAGAAGAAATAGAACATATGTGCTGGGTGAGAGAGTGAATGAGTGAATGAGTGAGTGAGTAAGTGAGTGAGTGAATGAATGAGTGGATGAGTGAATGAATGAGTGAGTGAGTGAATGAATGAGTGGATGAGTGAATGAATGAGTGAATCGATGTACTTAGCCCCCTGCAGGTGTTTACTGAACACACTGAAGTAAGCTCTAACCACTCCTGGAAATAGAAACAAACCAAAGTTTAAGGAAACAGTCTCTGGCATGTGTGACCACCCATGTGACAGATGTGAAACACTTATGCCATGTGATCCAATTAGCATCGCTCTTGAAAGGGCATTATTCTTGGATATGGTTACACCATCTGTCCCTAAAGCTTTCACAATTCATGATCAGATAAGCACCGAACCCCATCTGGCAGGTCTCACCAAGTGACTCCATCCTCTCGGCTGGATTCTGGCCATGTGTGGGCCGTATTTTGACATTTTTAAATGAAATATGAGCTTGAATGAAAAAACACGTAAAGTAGTGAGATGATAGGGGTTGGGGAAGAATATTGCACTGTGTCAATTCTCCGAGTCTAACCAGGATGGACATGGGTTGATTTAAGTCTAGAAGAGTGTGGAGAAATGTTTCCCAATGGGAAACTTTATTAAACTCCAGTTTTATCTTCCTGAAGGAATTGCTGGAGGCTCGATCACAGATAGCCAGACACACCCCTTGTGTGGTGCACAGAATCTTAGTGTAACCACAGAACCAGCTCAAAATGGTCCTAACTTGTTTGACAAGGTGCTGAGTTGTTTTTCAGAGACAGCAGGCAAAAACAAAAACAAGCACAAGTCATGCAGCCAAAGTGTGCAGAGGACAGAACTTTGGCCTCCAGCTGCACCCAGGACCAAAGTCTAGCCCCACCACACACACACACACACACACACACACACACACACACACACACACACACAAAGGACCAGCATCTACCTGGAACTTGAACACCGGAACCCTTTTAGAAGCCATGAAGTTTGCTGCCCGGGAAGATCCACTGTGGACGCCCCTTCACCATAAATAGCCCAGTTCCAAGGTCCCGCAATTCAAACTCGCCCCACCAGCACTCCCACACACTTGCCCCCAGCCCCATGAAAACCCGTGGCCTGGTCCAGCCAGCAAGATGAATTGGAGGCACCACGGGTTCTCCCATCTTCTCGATTGGTGCCTTCTCAATCAATTAAACCTTCTTTCCTCCAACTCTGACAATTTGAGTTTTGGCCTTGCCAAACATTGGGGGACCTGAGCTTTGGTCAGCAGCCTGTCACCATGCACTATTCATGACATACAGGTCCATTCTATTTCCTGAACAAAACTCAACAGGAGGCTTGAGGGAAAGCGTCTTCCTTTAGCTTGGAGTCAAACACATGAACGGAAACTTAATCTAAAATGTTGGCTGTTTGCTCTTCCTGTTTTCTTTCGAATTCCCTCTTTTCTCTCTACAATAAATCATAACGTCCTTTTGTCAAGGACCATATCTTAGACATTTTAGCGTCTCCCTCTACTTCCAACACTATGTCTTATGTTTGTGCAAACCCATTGAATGGTTCGCTCATTCAGGACCTTTTTGGTGTCCTGGTTTGATTCCATTATCTCTGTCTCCTTTCAGCTTCGACACTTTCAAGCCTGATATTAGGAAGTCCTTTTCGGAGCCTTATTTAACTTCCGAAAGATGCTTGTATGCACAGATGTTGGTTCCATGTGTCATGCTGATTGGCTGTGCAATTAGCCTTGTTTAATAACAGCTCACCCTTCCTTGAAAATAAAATGGCAGCTGGGAAGAAGATCTATGAATAGGCAAGAGTGTCATAAAAAGAGCTAGAAATAGAGGGTATTTGGGCATCGAGGAGAGAGGAGGCAGTGTCGGGAGGGGAGAAACATAGCCTTGAGCTGGATGCATCTGAATTTAATGGAAGAAGGTGACAGAGCAAAGACTGAAGACAAGGTAAAGCATTTCTGGTGCTGAGCCTCTAGTGTCACCCACTGTGACAGCCTCTGCCAGCCTGTGGACATCTCACCACAGCAAGGTCGAGTCCAACTGTCCCCACCCAGGTTATGACATCGAACAGCAAGAGACCAGAGAAGAGAGGACACGGATACAGTGGCCATTGCCAAGAAAGAAAAACTCAGCAGCTGGGAAGCCTGGTTTGGATGGCCGCTATCTTCCCTAGCAGCCCACAGGCTTCCCCTTCAGGTGCTTAAATACACAACGAGCTGGGGGGTGGACAAGGACCACACCAAGCTCCCACGTGCTTCATGTGAGTTTTCGGCTTGGAGGACCGGAGATGCTTTGGAGGAACCATTAACTCATGGCTCATTCCTCCTTCCACTCCCAGCCACATTGTCACTCTGTTCCTCCCACCCCATAATGACATCCCTGTTCCTCCTGTTCTGCCTTCCCTCCCCCCAACACACAGGTGGAAATTAAAAGCCAGGCTTGGCAATGCTAGAACTCACAGAATCAAGTTGGAACTAAACGGAAACAAGCCAAGTGGCACAATATGACAGGGCCCTGTGCCCAAGGCCTGACAAGCCACCCACACCAGTTCTTTCTGCTCCCGACAATGTGTGATGATTGCATAGCTGAGTCACCTACACCAAATGATAGTAATTCAGCTCAATCATGACAGAACTCAAAAATGAGCAGCCATCTGGCCACAGGCTTACTCATCTGTTAGGACCACTGAGATATACTGTGGGCCGAAAGGGTCCCGGAAGGTGGGTGGGTTAAGAGGAGGGATGGCATTCAGTAGCTTTAGGCCGTGGGTCTACAACCTCATCTCTGTCCCATCTTTTTTAAATAAGCGTGGAAGTTGAAGGCAGATGGTCAGAATAAAGGCTCCGACAAAAATCTTCCTTCATTTCTTCTCTCTAGTCATCACTATAAATCTCTAAATTGTGAAACAGACTTATTCTCCCTCTACCATTGTTCTCCAGTGCACTTGGGAAAGATAAAAATAAAGGGCAATATTCACTAGTGACAACTTTGCAGTGAAACCTGCATTTTCATACGTATATTGCTACTCAGAGGAGAAATCACTACAATTGGGGAAAGCATTTGGCGTTAATGTGTCAAGACATTTCAGTTCTTCAAACCCTTTGACTCTTCTAAGTTGGTATCATAAGGAAATGATCAGAGATAAGCACAAAAATACAAAAGTATTTACAGCAGTAGTGTTTATCATAGCAAAAAAAGACAGGGAAGGAAGGAAGGCAAGAAGGAAAGACAGGAGGCAGGGAGGGAATTTTTCAAATACCCTATAGTGAAATAAATTATTAGATAAATTATAGCCGAATATCCAATTTACTAGAAGACAGCCATTAAAAACCATGGCTTCAAACAAAACTTAATGACACGGGAAAATGTTTATGACATATCTGTATATGCAGAGTAAGCCATAAAACTTTATATATAATGTGAAATGTATTATGTTGAATCATATATAAAATTTCCTTTCTGATGGATCAAAATGGTTGAATGTCATCAATTTTATGATACAAGTCAAAAGAGAAAAAAAAATACTACACTGAAAAGATTTAAAATTGTAAGTTGTAGCTTACACTGTCAACTTTCCTTTTTATTATTATTTTTAAATCTCTCTTGATTCCAGTATTCTACAACTGGCCTTTTGCAATTAGTGGGGGTGGGGGGAGTAAAATTTAAAAAGAAGAAAAAAATGAAATTTCAAGAGACCACCCTCAGTAGAGTCCATGCCTATTCAGTCCAGGGGAGCAACATGCTGAAACCAGCTTGTACTGGCCCAAAGAGCGTATTGAGTTCTTCCCCGATCTCTTCATTTCGGGCACATCACGTCATACCACTGAGTCACTCGCCTTTCAAAGCCTGTGATACAGAGGTCAGGTCATGGGCTATGCGAGATTCAATGGCCTTAGGTGGCTTCTTGGTTGACTATCAGCCTCTGCTCTTATAGCCACATTTCCCTTCTCCTGGGCACTTCCACATTTGTCATTAACAAGTAATAATACTGACGGCTAGCACTTACTGCTTGCTTGCTGTGCCAGGCACCATGCTAAGCGCTTGACATACAATGCATCGTTTAGTCCTCAGAAGAACCTGGTAAGCTACTTTGGAGGGACATAAGTCATGCTTTTGGAACCCGACACCGCTGACATCTTTCTTTTTTTTTCAGGGACTTCCTATCCTTCTAAGAGCTCTCCTCTCTGAGCTATGGCACTAGAAGGGTCCTCCCAGCCTCCCGTGCAACCATGGCACAGGCACGTGACCCAGCTCTGCCAATTAGATGCACCCAAAAGATTTCCTTTGGAAAGCGAGTGGTCCAAAGCAGTAGTCACAGCATGAAAGCCACTGTGGCAAGGCTAGCGTTTGGGGCATTCATATCCAATGGCAGGGATGTGGGTGAGGGTGCACAGCCCTGTGGTGATGGCGGGTGTCCCCACTACAGCAGGTCGGCGGTGTAAGGCGGGCCTCCTAGCAGCTGGCATGCCTCCCACACCAGGCGCTCTGGAATGCCCTTCAACAAACTCCTCATAGCCTGGACGTCCAAAATACATTTCTGTGATTCTCAGGAACTTTCAGAACCCTGACAGATTTACAGGTGAAATTATTACCATGTGTAATACACTATTAATATCTGTACTTCATATCCGAGGACACGAAGCCTCCAAGAAATTAGGTTATTTGCCCAAGGCCACATAATTATTGGGATTAAACCCGGGTCTCTTCGACTCCAACACACCAGCTCTTACTTTAAAATTCTGCCGCAATCTACCACACCACTGCCTTCTGGGTCAGCATTATTGCTTTCATTCTCTAGATACTTCTGAGCTTCTGAGAAGGTGAACTCTTTTCTCAAGGGCACACCAATGGTTGGTGATTAGCGGAGCCAGGATTCAACCCCAGGGCTGACCCACCCCGTATTCCTCTTTCCTTTGAGACCTTGCCTCCATACTCCACACCCACTCTATCCCAAAACCATCACTCCCCAGCACTCAGCTGGACCCGTTCCTTCTGCTCCCCATGTGGGCGATGGCCTTGCCCTAAGTCACCTCCTCCCTCAGCCTCTGATCTGACATAGAACACTGCCCTTTCTCCCCACTTTCCCTCCAAATTCTAGCATCTTTTCAAGATCCACAAGTTAAATGTCGCCTCCTCTGTGAGGCCTTTCTCTCTGCCCACTGACACAGCGACCCACTTTTCTGAGCTCCCGTGTGTGCACATTTTGACGTCCTGGCGTGCTGACGAATTCTGTCTTGCTGTCCCTCAGCTTGACAGCCCCAGGCAGGCCCAAACCTGCTTCACTTGGCCTTTATTTAGCACCAAGCCCAGGGCCGTGCATGCAACAGGCACTTGAGAAATGTCGCTAAACAAGTGAATGAAGACGCTAGCAGTCAACTTGCCCTAATTAACAACAGGATCTGTCTGAGTTATTCTCTTAACACTGTTAGCTCTGCCCCATTTCTCCAGCAATGTAGCTGTTTAAGATGGAAATTGGTGAGATCTTTATTCTTCTCCTGAGAGTGGCAATTCTGTGGGAAGCCGGCTACCTTGCACACAGCTCGCCAGCCCACCTGCACACACTCCTATCTCCCCACCGATACACAGAAAAGTGTAATCCTGTTTCTTTTTCTTCCCCAAGAGTGTACTTCAAGGTCATCTGCCTCCTGCTCTGCTGTCTACTCCATCCCTAACTCTCCTCACTTCTTTCTTAATTACTTATCACCTTGTTCTATCGTCTCTCACGCAAATCCTCCCACACTCCTACACATAAAGCAAAATCTCGACCTGGATCATAGCCCCTTTGTCTCCCCTACTGTACCTCTGGCAGACGCCACTGCTTGTCCCCGCCCTCACCCATCATCCTCTCCTCCAGCTATGGCTGGCCTGTGACAGTTCTGGCCAATGAGACATAGATATAGTCATAAGTGGGCTGAGAAGGGCTACTCTTCCCAATTAAAAAAAAATTTTTTAAATAAAAAAAAATTTTGAGAAGGTCTCCTTCGCCCCTCCCACTTCCTTTTTCCTGCCTACAATGTGGATCTGAGGCTGGGAGGCGAAGCTGCCGTTTTGCAGCCATGAGGCAGCCTGCCCTGGACCAGCTGCCCACGGCCTCTCATGGCCTGAGCTGAGCCCAGGCTGTCCACTTAAAGTCACAGTCACAGGGCCTGCTGGGTTGGGGAGTTAATCACATCCATATTGAATTCACCTTCTCATGTGCCCCCCAAATGAGATAACCCAACAGAGCATTGCTTGTACTTTTCCCTGATGGCTTTGTATCATATGACGCCGTGAAATGTACTGATTTGTACCTCTTTCTTAGTCCACCTATCACATCTTCACGTTTTCTGGGGGTCATAACCTATCTCCCCTACCTTATTCTCCCCCAGCACTTAGCGAGGTCCTCTGCGTCACTGCTGATTTGGGATAAAGTGTGTCTTTCTTTCTTTCTGGCTGTCTTTTGGCCAGTGTCCCATAATCAAAAGGAGGGGGAGGCTATCAGCTCCCCGGTCTCTGTGTACGGAAGGAAGCCACCTCTTCCAAGCAATCATCAGAACATCACGTATATTTTACCCTGCCGCAAATCAGTTATTTACATATTAAAGTGGTTATTAGAGGAGAGAATTCACTGATGCAAATTTGACATTCAGATGTCAGCCACTCCATAAATAAGGTCAACTGTGATGAGGACACATGTTAGTATCCAATTAGAATCTCTTAATGTCTAAATAATGCTAATGTGAGGCATCTGCCAGCCCCGGCTACACTCATAAACAAAGACATGGGCGAGCGTCAACGGGGTCCAGTGTTTCTCCCACTGCCATGTCACGGTTCTCAACTCCCAGGAAATGAGCCAGCCCTCTCCATCTGGGAATGGTTCCGGTCAGTTAGTGGGTACAGTGGCCAAGTTCAGGCAGCACGAAACCCCCCAGCAGTTCCACAGATCCCTGGAGCCATTAGCTACTTAGACTCACTCTTTTGGCTGACTCTGCCCATGGAGCATAGTCATATAAGCCTCCGGGTACCCAGAACATGTTTTCTTGAAAAAGTCCATTTTATCCAATGATTTGCTTAGAGAAAAAGATAATTGAGCTAATGATCATTTTAAGCATTTTGTGATATTAAAGTAGACACAAATATAGAATGTCAAGTTCACATACGTTTCAAATAAACGTACCAATATTCTGAGAAATGGCATGCTTGGGACAAACTGTACTGGGTTCTTCCCAGTGGTGTTACCTTTGATGGAAAGGTCTGAGAAACACGGACTTGGGGAAAATACTTCCACGGCTGGGCCTCCACAGAAGAACTGTCTGCAAGTCAGGTGGGAGGAAAGACTTCCCAGAGATAAGGCCAGCTGTACTCCTAAAAAAGCCCTCCCCCCTCCCCCCCAGGGAATGGGTGTGCCTTCCTTTTTCCGCATAACTGCAGGTACTCCTGAGTCAACACAATTCAACACAATTTCCATATTGTGCCACAACCCCCAGGAGTAATCCTGCCTCTTCCTTGTGGCAGGTGTTGATTCCAATTCCCATTAATTAAACTCTAGGTCTCCCTCCATGGTTTGGACAAAGTCAAGGTCAGGTGCCCTCCCTGAAGCATGGTTTTCCCTACTTGGATTCTAGCCTGGGCACTGTGGACAAGTAGCATGTTACCCCATCATGCGTGGTCTGTTCCGTGGGACCAGACAAGCGTGGCTTGCCCTTTACCCTGCCTCTTCCATCAAGAGAAGGGAGTGGTGGGGCCGGCTGAGTGACATGTTGCTTAAAAGCTGGCTTGGGATGCCAGCGGCCCCGGTTCGGATCCCACATATGAGGGCCAGTGACACTGCCCTCTACAGCTAAGATGGTGAACAACAGCTCCACCTGGAGCTGGGCTGCTGTGAGTCACCAGGATGGCATAGCTGCAGCCCCTGCTGCAGTGGCCTGCCATAGGCTACAGTGAGTGGCCGGCAGCCAGTGTGAGCTGCCAGCAGCCAGTGTGAGCTGCCGTCCAGAGACCAGCAACCGATCTGCCTCACCCGGGAAGAGCGCAATGACGATACCAACATGGCCCAGTGAAGCAACGTCCTCCGCAACTAGACTGAAGAACAAAAAGACAGCAACTTGTCTGTTTCCCTTCCCCGGTTCCCCAATGCTGTTCCCCTCCCCCAATTCCCCAATAAAAATCTTTAAAAAAAAAAAAAAAAAAGAGAAGGGAGTCGTGCATGACCCATGAAAATGTCTAAAAAAGCAAAGCAGTCTTTCCAATCAAGATTTCCTAAGATATTTTTAAAACACCGGTAGCAATTACCCACATGCCAAAATTATATCAACTTTTTCACAGGCTTATTTCTTTTGCCAAAATCGCACTTTAGCAAATCAAGTTCAAACTCTTGAGCCTGACATTTGGGGCTAAAGCTCAGAGAGGAGTAGAGATGACCCCCGATTGCAAATGTACCTGTCAAACTGTGCTGCTGTCCCACATCCATCTTGTTCTCCAGTCACAGTTGACGTTCCTGATAAACTGTCCCTCCACCCCCCATGCTCTCTGCTGTAAAACCCCTCCATATCCAATTCTAGGACCTAATATGCATTTTTCCACTCAATGGACATCTTCTATCAGGAGCCAACCAGGAAGTGGGGTTGTCCTAAGTGTGGTACATGAGATAGACGGAGTAGGTGCTGGTGTCCTGGGCAGCCAGTCTACAAGGGGGTAGTGACAGAGAACTCCACAGGTGACATGTGCTCGGAAGAAGAGACAGAAACCCTGGCCTAGACAATAGGGTGTAACTGGGGAGCTTGGGTGTTCCAGAAACGCCTCTCTGAGAACTACAAGGAGATAATCACGCCATTCTGAAGGAAACACGTGTCAAGGAAAAGAAACATGGGAAGCAAGGGCTTCCGGTATGCGCAAGCCGGGGGGTCTGAGAAACGCTAAGAACATAAGGGGGTGCTGCAGCACATCAGGCTAGAGGGGGAGGGGACAGAGGAGGTCCGGGAGAGGCCTGGCTTTGTAGGGCCTTAGAGGCCGGGGGGAAAGGACTCCAATTCTGTTTTGAGTGTGAAGGGACACAATTACAGGATTTTTTAAGGAGAGAAGTGACGTGACTCTGGGTGAGAATCTCATATCAGCCCTTTACAAATTCTGTGTCCCTGGGCAAGTTACTTAATCTCACTAAGCTTTAAATTTAGGACCTGTCTCCTTGAGCTACTATGAAACATAAAGGGATAATGTACACGAAAGCCATAGTCCAATCTTGGGCCCAACAAGCATACGGCAGGTGTTATGATGGGAGGGACTGATCCTGCCTCAGGCATCCCTTAGCAACGTATTTGTACATCTCATAGCCTTCCTATCTGTCTGTCTGTCTATCCATCTAACTATATCAATATTACTTGCTCTCTATCTGTAGATTCCCTATCTTTAGTCTGCCATCTAAAAAATTAAACAGATGGACGGAATGAGAAGATGAGACCTGAATTAGTGACCGGGAAGACCAAGATGAAGAAATAACGTGAACAGAGCAAAAATGCCAAGAGAAGGACAGCTCCTGGGAAAAAGATAAGAGACTCGAAGGGATAGATTCAGGGACCCTGACATCAGTTTCACAAAGCGAGAAAGGCACAGAAAGAGGAGCGTTAGAAAGGAAACCAAAAATAGAAAAGAAAAACATTTCTCAAGTGGATGCAAAGTCTCTGGATCTTCATATTGAGGGGTTTCACTGAGCTCTAGACAAGATGAAGAAACTGAGACAGACTTACGCATCATCTGGGAAAATGCCAGGTAACCTTCAAGGATGAAGAAAACCCCACTGCCTTACAGACACAAGCAACAGCTGTGTCCTCACACATTTCCTATTTCTCTTCTGAGGCGTTTGTTGTTATTTAGCTTTTCACATTTCCCTGAAAAGTTTGCAAGTTCTTGTTAGCAGGAACAATGCTTTACTCATATTTCTATCTGTCTTAACATCTGGCCATTCAAATAATTGGTGCATAATGCAGTTTACAACAGCCTGGAGGTATGTGGGCAGCATTCTCAACCTTGTGGACTGTGAATGGAGCTAGCGGTCTCCTGCTTTTGTGATGGCCTAAGGAGAGTCTTAGCTTTGTTCCGGAAACTCCTGAGGTTTGGTTAGAATCTTGGAGTCAGGATGGTGGTGAGAGGAAGTCTCATATAGCAGAGCTGGGCCAGGGAGAATCACCTGGTATCCCCCAGTCCACTCAAGACGGACGGGGGTGAAAATCACCTCAGATATAGTGTCAGCCTCAGGCTTCACCTTCAAAGGCCAGGTCTAAGGAAGACAAGGTCCAGCCTCCCAGGAAAAGAGATTTTCAAGAGCTAGGCAGGGATGGTCAGCTTTCTAGCCTCCAAGGAGCCTGGTGAGGGTAGGAGCTAGTTAGGAAATGGGCACAAGCCCAGGCCCATGATGGGGGTAAAAGGATAAAAAGGTGGTGGTTATATTGGCAAAGTAGGTACCCGAGTAGTACACCCCAGTTTTCTGTCAGGCCCCTGTGTCTGACCCTCAGCTGGTCTGCCCACCAGCTGAGCAATACTGGGCAAGTGCATCCATGCTCCAAGAATTGTCATGAAGATGAAAAGACTCTTCAATAAATAAAATACAAAGTAAATCAGGGCACTGATGCAGCTCTAGGTACACAGCACGGACCCTATAAACGTATTGGTTCATTGTGAGTTTTCCGTGTCTGTATCACATATACGCATATATATGGTGGAAACGCTGTCTGTAGAGCTCGCATCTGCTGGGCTGGGCTGACTCCTGTATCCGCTGCTGTGGTCCCCTGATCAGAGGCAACCCCGAGAGTGATGGAAGGCACAGCCCTGCCCT
Source organism: Aselliscus stoliczkanus (assembly GCA_033961575.1). Lineage (NCBI taxonomy): Eukaryota > Metazoa > Chordata > Mammalia > Chiroptera > Hipposideridae > Aselliscus > Aselliscus stoliczkanus. The sequence goes on from CM066741.1 coordinate 26,455,894, forward strand.
CTCCTGTGGATATGCCAGCAGGTGTCTGGCAGAGGCTGGCATTCATCCAGCTTGAAGGGCAGAGAGGACTCGATGCCTGCAGCCTTCCCAGGAGCGGGAAAACCAGCCACTGCTCCATGCAGGCAGGAGCCCTCCCGGGCCCCGAGGCCCCTGGTCTCCGCTCCCTCTGGAACCCACCAGTCTCACACCGGTTCTCATTCCAGGGTCTTTACCTCTCACTCCCAGTCTCTCACCGATGTAAAGATGTCAAGTCCTATAAAGCAAAATCTCTTTTCATAGCGCCGGAGGCTCCTCCCCCGGAACTTCCTGTGTGTCTCAAGGATGTTAAAAGAGTCAGCAGTGCCTCCACTTACCTCTATGCACACCTGCTGACTGTATTGGAGGCTCCATCAGTCTTGCTCTCTGGAACCCGGGAAATCCGACCTGAAAGAGGAAGGAGAGCGCTTTTTCAATTTGATTATTTTCTAATTGGCATCTTCTAATTTGCTTAATTACAGGGTTCCGTGGTGGAAATTTCCAGAGCATGTCCTTTGCTTTTTTTTTTTTCCCCCTGGGATAATGGGGCAGACCTGAACCTGCACAGCTGCCCCAGTAAGGTAAGTGTGGTAAGGCAAGCCTGTGCCCATGGAACTCACTCTTCTACTCATGCTATCTGTTTCTCTTTTGATTATCCTCTAGAATTGAATAAAGTCTACCTCTAAAGATCCAAGCTACTCCCCTGGGCTGTGGGGAACCGGGGGGAACTTTGTCCACTGAAGGCTGAGTGTGGAAGGGTGCTCAGGGCCTCTCAGGACCCAGGTTGGAAGCCATAGTACCTGTCAGCCAGGGCTCCCCAAAAGGAAAGGTCAAGTTGAGGGAAGTTAGCATGGCATGGCCTTCCACCCCTACTGGCAGGTTCTACTTTAAAATCTTTGAAAAGTCTTGGGTTTGACTTCACTAAGGAAGTGACATATCCTTCCTTCTCTTTTTTGGTTTTTTTTTTTTTTTTTTTGAAGGCAGTGTCACTGGCCCTCATATGTGGGACCCGAACTGGGGCCGCTGGCTTCTAAAGTCAGCGCTTAACCACCGCGCCACTCGGTTGGCCCTTCTTTCTTCTCTTTATCTCTTCCAATAGATAAGTACAGACCCTACAATCCGGGTGACCAAACATCCTAGTTTGCCAGACTTCTATTTTTTTGTTTGTTCATTTTTTTTTTAGATGAAATTCACATAACATAAAATGAAACATGTTAAAGTACACAGTTCAGCAGGCTTTTATATTTAGTGTTGTACAACCAACACCCCCACCTAGTTCCAAAATGTTTCCCCAACTGCAAAAGAAAGCTCTGCAGTCACTCTACATTTTCTACCGCCTTCCAGCCCCTGGCAACCAATCTGTGCTCTGTCTCTGTGGATTTGACTGTTCTGAACATTTGGTACAAACGGAATCATACAAAATGTAACTTTTTTCCTGTCTGGCTACTGGATGTAGCATACAGTTTTGAGGTCCATCGGCATTGTAGTATGTGTCAGTACATCCTTTTTATGGCTAAATAATATTGCACTGTAAGGATGCAGCACATTTTATTTATCCATTCATTAGTTGATGGGTTTGTAAGTCATTTCCGCCCTCTGGCTGCTGTGAACATGCATGTTTATATATGTGTTTGGGTGTCAGTCTTCAGTGTTTTCAGGTGTATACCCAGGAGTGCAGCTGTGAGAACTTTTTTTTTTTAAATCTCACTTCTATCTGGAATCTAAAGAATAGAATAAATGAACAAACTAATCAGAAACAGTCTCAGAGATTTAGAGAAGAAGCTGAGGGTTGCTGGATGGGGGGTAAGGGGGTGGAGGGAGAAGGTGAGGGGATTAGCATAAACTGGTAACCACAAGATTGTCACGGGGATATGAAAGACAGGTTGCGGAATACAACCAATAATGTTGTAAAGATTTTGTAGCGTGCCTGATGGACACTTGTCTTGTTAGGGAGACCACCTCATGGACAGTGTAGATGCCTGACCACTGAGCTGTACACCTGAAGCTGAAAGCTGAAGTTGAATAATAATGAATGTCAACTGTAATTTTATATATTATATATATATATATATATATATTCGGATATATTCACCGCATAAGGAGTAGAGTCAGTGCAACTGTAATACCTATACAGTAAAACCTCGGATTGCGAGTAACATGGCTTGCGAGTGTTCCGCAAGATGAGCAAACATTTCTAATACATTTTAACATGGCAAACGAGTGATGTCTTGCAATACGAGTAGTTTGTTTCCGGAACGAATTATGCTCGCAAACCAAGGTATTACTGTACAATGTCAGAGGGGTAGCAGATTGGGGAGGGCATTATCACTTGGTGGGGGTGGGTGGAAATGTCTAACTTTTACATTGTTTTGTTTGTACACCTGAAACTAATAGTAAAAAAAAAGTAACTGAAAAATACCTTTAAAAATAAATAAATAAATAGATAAATAGATAAATAAAGCAAACTTGCATTTTAAAATCAGGATAGTCTCAGGCCAACCAGGCCAAACTGGACACCTGCCTACAACATGTCAAGTATTAGGACACAAGGTGCTAGGACACAAAGAGAAGGTAGGAAAGGGCAGCCTCGATGGAGACGCCGAAACAGATGAGGTTGACCCAGGGTCAGTAGACTGAGGAAAAGCCAAAAAAGGGGAAGGATCTGGTACCTGCATGAAAGAACAAGACAAGTCCTGCCCTCAGGGCCTTACAGGTGGCTTGGAGGGGACACTCAGACCATTGCAGATTCATAAATGCTAAAATGGAGACAAGCACTTGGGGGAACACAGAAGAATCAGAAAGGTTTGTAGAACAATGGCACCTGACTTTTTAAGGACAAACAGAAGCTAGCCTGATGCAAAATCGAGGAGGGGATTTGAGGCCGAGCCAATGACCTGCTCAGAACCCCAGAACTTAGATGGGGAAAGCCTCCCCTTACACACCTTTCTGGGAAATGAATCTCCCACACCTGTGGATTTAAGCAAGCTATCTCACAGCTGTAATGTGATGCCAAAAAGCACCACTTCACCCACCGATTAGAGTGTCTGAAAAGCCAAGGCTCTTTGGCAAGGAGTTGTGGAAACGTGCTAATACATGGATGGGATGTGAAACTGGGTTTCAGTCTCACTTAGCTTCCAAAGCACCACTAGCCTGAGCCAAGACAGTTTTCTACCAACAATATCCTCCCCGCTAAGATTTTGTCTAATCTCTCGGGTACGAAAGCCCATTGCTTATTCTAATACCAAAGCTCCTAAGATGAGGCCCTATACGTATAATGAAGGACTCCCTCGCAGTGATAATAAAAATGGCCATCCCTGTGCATGGGCTGCTCCTTGGCTGATCAGGGGACTGTCCTGCATTGAAATAAACACAATGGGGCATCTGCAGAGATGTAACCACCTTTGGGAGCCTAAGGCAGCACAATCAAAATGAAATAGAAGCTTCCTGAGTCCCACAGTCAGGAATATTGTCTGTTCCAGGTGAGGGAGAATAAAGCTCATGAGCTGCAAGGAGGCCCCTAAGCTGAGTATGTTTCTACCCTAGAACCTGGCGTCCCATTCCCGGATCTGCATCTCAGAGCAACAACCACACAGACCCATGAGGGACACATCGCATCCTTAGGATTCTTCCAACTCCTTGTCCATGAGGGACAAGGAAACCCATCATGGCATTGTAGAAGCAAGGAGTTAGAAGGAGAATATGTGTCCATGACCGGGGGATTCAATACATAGCATGTGGCCAATGCATATTAAGGAATTGTCTGTAACATTTAGAAACACCCAAGCAGGTGTACATATGGCAATAGGCAATACGGATAGAGCGTAAAAACAGAGCTTTGTAAGGGGGGGAAAAAACATAAGAAAATAAGACATTTTAGACACTTTAGTATAATACCACTTTATGTAAATTAACAAAGCACCACTACATATTTTACAAGGATAAAAGCATGTTTAAGGATATTCCAAATGCATAAAAGTGAGCCCCTATGAGAGATGATAGGAGTAGGGATAAAGGGGAAAATGAAATAAGACAAGAGAAGGGCCTCCTAAAGACTGGAGGTAATAATGGGCTGCTGACTGGGGAGTAGGATTCATTCAACCCTCTACACCTGAGAACCATCACAATCCTATAAACCAGGCATAAGATAGAGTTGGTCCCTAGAGTAGCAGGCAATGATGCAAACACTTACAAAGCTGATTAATAACATAAAGCAGTAAGCAAGGACGTGGTGAGTTAGCTCTACAGACAAAAGCTTTCCAGGTTGGGACAAGGGGGTTTGGAACAGAGTGAGCACAAATCACGAACATCCCAGAGCTAGTCCTTGAAAATCAAGTCGAATTGGCACCGTTAAAATAATCGGGTAAATAATCAATGTGCTGATGATAAAAACAATTTTGAGTCCCTACTGGCAACACCAAGCACCTGATACACATTGTCTCCTTTAAGCCTCTTAACAACATGACAACGTAAGGCTATTATTTCCGTTTTTCAGAGGAGAAAACTGAGGCACAGAGCTATGAATAGGAAACTTTCCATAGGTCCCACAGCTAATAAGGGGCAGAGGCAAGACTCATACCTGTAAATCTTGGCTCCAAAGCCAGGGTTTATATTATACATACACAGGTGTGCAATGTTCAGGGCAAATGGATGGGGCATTGTGAAGCTCTAGAAAGAATATACCTGTGAAGGATGACTCCTCCTGGTTAATGGAGCACAAATTCATAACCAAGGTCTAGCAGCGGAGCTAACAGAGGCCTCTAATGCATTCTGCATTTCAAGGAAAAGTCACAGACTGAGCTGAGTGCCAGCCTCAGCAGCGTGCTCCTACCAACTGAGCTGACCCTTATAAAGGAGGTCCCGGTATTGTCTTTCAACCAATAGGCTAAGACCTGCCCCAGCCAATCAGAACTGCACAACTTGATCTTCATTTGCATTTATACTGACCAATCAGAACTGCTGTATAACTACCAATCAGAATGCATTGTGCCCACCAATGAAGATGGTGCGATTTGGGCCACTCAGAAATATGCAGATATGGATAACACTGGACCAATCGAGCACCACTCCAAATTGTGAGGATCTGAATAAATATGGACCAGCTGCGGACAGGGGTGGGAACTTTATAAAAACCAGCCTCTCCTTTGTCTCCACGAAGAAAACTTTCAGTTTCTATCAGAGGCTGCATTTCCCCTGTTTGCAAACTGTTCACCTGAATAAAGCCTCTTCTCCTTCCATACCTCAGACTGGGAATTTTTGTTGACAGCATGAATCAAAACCCAAAACCTAAAAAAGTGAAGTTTGAGGTTAAGTTTTAGTGGACAGAGAACTTGGTGTGAAAGATGCGGGAAAGGGCCTTGAATGTCAGGCTAGGGATTGATTGATGGCTTGATGTTCTAAAATAATGTCCCCAAATTTCTTTGATCATACACCTTTATTAGTTTTCAAAAAAAAAATGAGTATGCCCTTGAATATATCACTTGTTTATTTTCTACACATATGAGTTTATTCATATATTATGAATTTTAAAATTATATACAAAGAATAAAAATTCTAAAATAATAAGAGATGAGGCAGAAATCTAATTCAAAATTCTATTATTTTCTTCTTGCATGCCAATAGATTGTCTACAAATACCACTCTAGATGCATCTAGTCAGGGTCTGTCTTCTGAGACTTGCCACTTTTCCTTTCAAAGCTGGGGGCAACTGTGATACACCAATGAGCTCCATGCCAGCTGAAATCAGGAGGCAGGACTTCAGAAGTTGGTTTCTTTGGCCCGCTCTGTCTGATCCCATCCTTCCCTCCTCCCAAGCCCCTCGTGGGCTGCATCTCACTTCTGCCCAGCATAAGGCCCCCTGCCCTGGTCTTGCAACCCAGGGATGGATGCTTGCTGGCAGCAATTTCCTCAAAAGTCCAACCACGTCCTCCATGCTGCCATGGAAACAAGAAAATCAGAGATTGTTTTCTTCTACTGGCAACGCTGTAAACAGTAGCAAAACAGCCTTGCCAGTCCCAAGGCCTGTGTGGAAAGGACACCGCCTACCCTTGATGGACAGGCAACGATAATCAGGGCCCATTCGTTCCTCTTCTATCACATTAGCGAGGCCTAGATTAGGCCCCATAATTCAGACGCCTGTCACATAGCAAGTGGATTTGTTTATTGGGAGTCCTGTCCCTGAGCAAGAGGGAATTTGAAACACAGTAGCTTCCCACAGTTCTGGGGCCTACATGACATACGCCTGCCATGAGCACCAAAGTGCTAGGCCAGGACCTCGGCTTCCAGTCACTTCACCCACATCAGTGTCATGGAGGGCGGAACGACACAGCTGAAAAAGATGGATGGCTTTGACCTCCAAGGCTATTGAAGTTTCCTGAGCAGGAGTCATGGAGTGACAGACTGGAGTGAATGTGTGTGGGGTTTAAATTCAGACCACGTTAGGTGGGACACTTGGCTTTGTCACTTACGGGTTCCATTAATTTTCTAGGGTTGACATAAAGAAGTCCAACAACAGAAATGTATTCCCTCACAGTTCACGAGGCTGGAGGTCTGAAAACAAGGAGCTGGCAGAGCCAGGCTCCCTCCAAAACTCTAGGGGAGGGTCCTTGAGGGGTTCTTCAAGCTTCTGCAGCCAGGGAGTCCTTCGGCCTGTGGCACCATAATCCTAGCCTCTGCCTCTGTCTTCACAGGGCATTGTCACTCCGTGTCTGTGTCCACATCTGTCTCTTCATATAACAACAGCCATATTGGATTTAGGACCCATGCAACTCCAGTTTAGCCTCATCTTAACAAATTATATCTGCAATGACCCTATTTCCACAAAGAATCACATTGTGAGGCACTTTGGGGATGGGTAAGGTTTCAACATATGTTTTTGAGGGGACACGATTCAACCCATAACATCAGCTGAGTGACGTCGGTATACTTAACCTCTCTGAGCCTCCGTTTCCTCAGTTGAAGGGAACAGTGACCTACTTCATGTGGCTGCTGTGAATCTCAGATGAGAATTGTGGGGAAAGTATTAGTGGGTGACCAGCACTCATGAGTTCCCCCTTTCTTCTCCTTCATGCCTTCCTACCTCCTTTCCTAATCTGTCTGTCTCCCACTTTGGGGAAACTCGTGCCCCTTATTCAGACACCAATTGTCGCCTTGCTGAGCCATGGATCCAGCCACAGGCACGATGCAATCACAGCCAAAAAGGACCCGCGGCAGGGAAGGGGTTTGGGAAAGGGTAACCTGGACACGAATTTGGTCTGAGAATGGATGGGCTGGGTGTGCACAGCATTAAAAACTACAAGGTTCAGGGGACAATTTGGCAACATTGCAATTAAAAAGTGAGCATCCCTATGCTCTTTGGACAGTAATTCTCCTTTTAGGTATCCACCCTAAACATTTGGTCTCTTTGCCAAATGATGCATGAAAAGGACATTCACGCCAGCATCGTTTATCGAAGCAACAGATTGAAAACAGCTTCGACTTTATGGTACATCCACCTAATGAAATACTATGCGGTCATTAAAAATAATGAGACGGCTCTCTGTCTGCTGATACGGCACGACCTCCAAGGTGACATTTTAAGTGAACAAGCAAGGTTCGGGGAAAGAGGGATGAAAGAGTGGGGCACAGAGGATTTGGGGGGCAGTGACAATACTCTGTATGATGTTATAATACATCATTATACACACACCATTATACATTTGTTCATTATACCCATAGACTGTACATCACCGAGAGTGAACCCTAGTGTGAAGTGTGGACTTTGGATGATTATAATGTGTCTGTGTAGGTTCATCAGTTGTAACAAATGTACCGCTCTGATGGGGGATTTGGTAATGGGGGAGGGTACACATGTGTGTGGGCCATGGGTGTATGAGAAATCTCTGTGCCTTCCACTCAACTTGCCTGTGGACCTAAAACTATGCTAAAAAAAAAAAGAAAAAGAAAAAGAAAAAAAAGTCTATTTGAAAATAAATAAATAAAGCAAGATCAGAATAATGTTCTTTCATGGTGGGGAGGAGAGAAAGTACACACACACACACACACACACACACACACACACACACACGTAATATTCCCAGAAAGATATATTTAAAAATTATCGTAGTGGTTACCTCAAAAAAAGAATTTGGGCAAGTGGGGCAGGAGACAAAGGGAGACACCCTTCTTACTGTATCCCTGTCTATGCCTTTTGAATTATGTATACTATATAACAAATAACCTATTCAATAACAAAATCAAAATTTCAAATAGTAATAACAGGTTTCAAAGGCTGTGACTAATTTGGTTCCATCTAGGCTGATGGACCTCAAAAGAGGGTTCTGATCTGCTGTCAAGTATGGATAGTGTGCAGTCAGGCGGCAGTCTCTTTATTTGGGGTTCACCAGCTCCCCATAGCTGGGAATACAAGAAGCAGGGGCTGGCCCTCAGGAAGAGAGAACGGTATGGTTAAAGCAGCTTAGGTGGGTGGTTGGTGCACCCATGTGATCTGAGAGCAGACGTGAGGTTCCAGGTGGGATGAGGGAGAGACAGGAGAAGGGACCACAGGCCTAGCTCACATTGGGACACATGGGGCTAGGGGTGGCCTAGGGAAGATGGCTAAGGCTCCTGAGCAGAGATGGGCCCACCTTCACACCTGTTGCTGAGGACAGGGCTCTAGAGAGAGCACATCCCCACAACAAGGCCAACAAGCTGTCCCCTCAGGTTTCTGCCAGGTGACTAACTAATTGGATAAACTCATCAAGACATATTATCAGGCATTATTTCATGTACACCTCATGGGGGCCCATAGGATGGTTCCTCCTGAATCAACTTGACATTGCAGTATTAATAGCTGTTAATTGTTTAATTTGTTCATCCTTCCCAAGGGCATTTTCACTGGCACTTCAGACACTCCAAGGAATGCATGTCTAGAGGAAGTTATTTCAAGGCTGTGGCAGAATGATGGGGAGAGCTATTGGGGGCTAGAGGCCTTCTCTGTACCCTTGAAACCTCTGACAAAGGGGATTAGCCACCTTTGATCCCAGGCTGCCCCTGGAATAAGACTGAGGACAAGTTTAAGGGAACAAAAGCTACTTGGAGGAGGGCCTGTCAGTGCCTGCTCTGTGCTCCAGGGCAGAACAAAGGGCCAGTGTCACTGAATGGCTCAACAGAGCACAATTCACTTGGAGTCTGTCAATCAGACATATTCCACTGGCACAATTCCGCTGCCACAATATGTCAGGTCTGTAAAAAAAAAAAAATTGTTGGGTCCGGAATCAATGCTCAACACGAGGTATTGCAAGGGTCCAGCCGCGTCCCTGTCTCCCCTGACTACGAAACTGCAAGCAGTTATCCAACCCAATGCACAAAAAGAACTATTAACTACGTTTCAAGGACAAAGACCCTTCGTTTGTGTTTCCACAGACAACGAAGTCAGCCTGTCTCGTCCGCCCTCAAAGCAAAAGCCAGTGGGTGCAACTTACCAATTCATCAGGGCTTCCCCCTCTCCAAGGACTGGCTTCTTTTAGTATGCAAGGGACAGAAACTCCGTGTGCCTCTGGATGGCCCTGGTGCAATTATTATATTGATTTGATGCAGCATTAGCTCCACATTTAAGGGGGTTTGTGTTTTTTAATTTGCAATTAAATCAAATGATGCCTATTTGCCAAGATGGCTGACACTTATTTATATTCTGCAACAAGCAAGGAAGGCAACTTTTATTTGGCTCATAAAACAGGCAGGGTGGGGAGCTTGAAATTTCAAGCAACTCAATTTCTTGCCTGGCTGTTCAGCCTAGTTAAAAAAAAAAAAATCAAACTACATATCCATCCATTGTAAAAAAAAAAAAAATGGAACAAGTAATAATTGGTGTTTTACAGTGATAAGCTAATTAAGTCACCAAGCAAGCAACGTTAGAAAGATGTGATGGGATGAATTTTTTTACTCCCCCCACCCCCAGTTAGTTCATCTGTTGAAGCTCTAACCTCCAACGTGATGGTATTTGGAGGTGGGGCCTTTGGGAGGGGATCAGGATTAGATGAGGTCCTGAGGGTAGGCCCCTCATGATAGGATTAGTATCTATACAAGAAGAGGAAGAGAACCAGGTTTTAAACCACACACACACACACACACACACACACACACACACACACACACGGAAGGCCATCTGAGCACACCATGAGAAGGCAGCCGTCTACAAACCAAGAGGCCTCACCAAGAACTGAATCTGCCAGCACCTTGGTCTTGGACTTCCTAGCCTCCAGGGCCATGAGAAAACACATGTCTGTGGCTTAAGCCTCCCAGTCTATGGTATTTTGTTATAGCAGCCCAAGCTAAGACAGATACTAACAGGTAGCACAGCGAGAATAATTGATTTTGTCACCTCTTCCTTTCCGGATGATGACTAAGCGCTAGACACAGTCAATTTCTTTTCAACCTGTGATACAGCTGCACTATCTCCTTTTGCTGTTACATTCTGTTTCAGCATCCACCTTAGGATCCTTCTTCGTCCAGGAACAGGCAAGAAGATAGTTGACAAGAGTGAGAGTCTCAGGACGGCATCCCATAATCCAAGGATCAGAGCAATATCAGCAATCACTGAGTCCGCATCTGAGGACTCAGAAATATCCTTGAGGGTTATCCTATGCCTACATCTTTAAACACATCTTTAAACACTACATCTTTACCCGCCAGTTCACCAAATGATAACTAACACAAGTACACCGGCTTCAAACAACAATGCCTGGTTTTTTAACCATCCCATAACTTAGCAACTCCATAAAGGAGGTTGAGCCTGAAACAGAGACAGAGGAAAGAGGAGTAGAAGATAAGAGCATCTCAGAGGGTAAAGGAAGAGAGTGTTTCCAGGACAACCATTGCGGCTTCAGCATCAGGTGGCACTCAGGGGACTGGTGGTAACTGTGGTAGAGTGACAGGGGTGGGAGCCAGCATGGAGTGTTCAGAGGAATGAAGACGATACTCGGCAAGGTGGCAGCATTCCAAGGATGCTTCAAATACCAGTGTTCATGTACTCAACTACCAACTTCAACACTGATTTACACAAAAATGCACCAATAATAAAGAGGCATTGCTACATGGCTGTGGGTTTCTATTAGGTACCTCCCCCTTTCTCAAGAATTGACTAAATCCAGCTAGGAGTAGCTCAGAGTGCATGTCTGTGCTGCCTCTTGTCTGGCTTTCCTCCGCCCATTATAGGCTGTTGGCTTCATCATCTTCACTCCATTTGTGTGCCATGCCAGTCTGAGGTCATTGCTGATCCATGACAATATACTTGGACCAGCCACTTGCTCACACCAAAGCCAGACCGACACTTACTGAGAGTCCTATCTTTACAACTATTTCTGTTTTGCTCCAGACACATCGATCACAGTAGAGTTCTACTCTCTCTTGTCCCATGCAAATGCTAAAGCAACTGGCAGGAGAAGCTCTGCCAACGGCCTCCAGAAAAAGCCCATGAAAGAGTCCTGCAGATACCACCTCTTGCTGTGGGGGGTGGTAGATAAGACTTGCCTAGTTTGGAGGCAGCCAGTTGGCTCAGTTGATTAGAGTGCGAGTTCTGAACAACAAGGTTGCCAGTTCGATTCCCACATGGGCCAGTGAGCTGCGCCCCCTGCAACTAGATTGAAGACAACGACTTGAGCTGAGCTGCCACTGAGCTGCCTGGGTGACAAGATGGCTCAGTTGGTTAGAGCCTGTGCTCTTAGCAACAAGGTTGCTGGCTCGATTTTTGCATGGGATAGTGGGCTGCACCCCCTCCCGCCCCCGCAACTAAGATTGAAAATGGCGACTGGACTTGGAGCTGAGCTGCGCCCTCCACAACTAGGTTGAAGGACAACAACTTGACTTGGAGCTGATGGGTCCTGGAGAAACCACACTGATAACCAATTTAAAAAAAGACTCGCCTGGTTTTCGTGGCGAAAAGAAGTCTTGAGTAGCTCCTCCCCTATCCCTCCACTAGCCCTTGGCAATGGCGTCTCCCACACAGCCCAGCTGTGGGTTGGAGGCCCATGTGTGCCGAATACCAGGAGTAACCGAGCAGTGAGCGTCGTTACAAGAATGAGGAGGGCTATGGGAACAAATGACTCGAAACCTATAAATATAAACCTGGCTTCATTTACAGTACTTCATTGAGGGCTCAGGAAACCTCCTGGAGAACGGTTCATGTTACTTTTATTTAGTGATGGTCTTTTCAAGTTTTTATTGGTTAATTCTCATATTGGCTGAATAGCTGGATCATAAAGCTAGGTGCAGTCTCAGACGGGCTATTTGGGGGCCTTGTTCTCTGCCTCTGAACACTTGTTTGTCTAAACCTGAGTGCCCAAGGTACCCCAGGCATTTATACAGGGTAGCTGATTCCTATGCCTTAGAAAAATTTGAGCTCATGGCAGGGGTTGGGGAAAGAAGGTAGAGGAGGGAGAGAGGAGGGGCAGCCACTGAAACTCGGAGGTGGGGTACTGGAGGATGGAGCAGTTAGCAGCAAGCTCATTACGTGAATCCGGGAAGGCAGCGTGGCTGCCAACAGCAGTTTTGTCTCTGGTACATCTATCTGATGCGCTATGATGATGTCATTTACAAACATCTACAGGGAGTTCATCATAACATGGGAAATGCTTATTTCACATTGCCCTGTGCATTCGGCATAGAAATAATAGCTATACTTGACTGAACACAAACTCCTGGCTCCATATATATATAATCTTGTTAAACCAATACCCAACCGCCTAAAAGATGGGGAAACTGAGACTCAGAGAAATTAAGTCACTTGTCCTGTGGCCGAGTGGTAGAACCAGGTTTTAAACCCCTGCCTTTCTGATCCCAGAGCCAACACTTTCATTCTTCCCACTGTGCAGAACCAGCGGTGGCCATAGACCCATCTGATTATATTTGAGTTTGGGCATTTAAATCTGTTTTGTATTCGTCTGGAAGGATCATAAATTTCTCTCAAAATGCAGAACACTAAACCCATTTTTGTAAATTCCCAGCAAACATAGGAGGCAGCATCGGATGGAGCCAGTGGTGGGTGTGTCTGGCTGAGAGCCGTGGCGCTCCCCACTCTGTGGTCTGCACAAGGCTGCTTGTTCGCCACACGAGACAAGTTTGGAGCTGTTCAGGTGTCCTTCCCGTCCTCTCTGGCTGTTCTCCATCTCCAGCCAACCATAGCCCATTTGGGACTTTGTTCATTTCTTGGGGCTGCTGTAACAAATGACCACACACTGGGTAGCTTAACACAACTGCAAAGTATTCCCTGGAGGCGAGAAGGCTGGAATCGAGGGGTCAGCAGGGCCGTGCTCCCTCCAGAGTCTCTAGGGGGGATTCCGTGCTTTGCTTCTTCCAGCCTCTGGGGGCTCCAGGGGTTTCTTGGCTTGTGGCTGCATCACCCCAAGCTCTGTCTCTGTATTCACATGACCTTGTCCTCTCTGGTCTATGTCTCCTCTTCTACCGCTTCTAAGGACATTTGTGAATAGATTTAGGACTCACCTAGATAATCCAGGGTGACTTCATCTTACGGTCCTTAACTTAATGACATCGACAAAGACCCTTTTTCCAAATAAGCTACATTCATAGGTCCTGGGCACTAAAACATGGATATACGAGGTCTGACAATTAAGTTCTCAAACTCATTCTAGAGTTACATACCTCATTGCTGAATATCACTATGGTCACCTTCGAAGTATTCCCCTTGGGAAGCTATGCATCAACGCCAGCGCCTAGTCCACCCTTCAAATCAATTTGGGAACTCTTTTTCTGGAATGGCCATCAGAGCTGTTGTCATATTACCCCTGATGTCCTGAATGTCATCAAAATGTCTTCCTTTCAATATTTCCTTTATCTTCAGATAAAGAAAGAAGTCACTGGGGGCCAGATCAGGTGAGTAGGGACGGTGTTCCAATACAGTGATTTGTTTCCTGGCTAAAAACTCCGTCACAGACAGTGCGGTGTGAACTGGTGCATTGTCATGATGCAAGAGCCATGAATTGCTGGCGAAAAATTCAGGTCACCTAACATTTTCACACAGCCTTTTCAGCACTTCCAAATAGTAAACTTGATTAACTTGTTTATCCAGCTGGTATAAATTCATAAATGAATAATCCGTCTGATATGAAAAAAGGTGAGCAACATCATTGCAACAAGTTTGCGAACTTAAGTGCCAGACCTGATATATTTGAGGCAGTTACCATGTAGCCCATAATTGAGACCACCCTTTCTTTCTAGCCCAGGACTCACAAGAGCAATGATGGCAGATGCTGGACTCACATTGGTTCTGAGTGTCAGCACCAAGTATTGAATCACCCCCATCAAATAAAGAAAACTCTGCTGCCAGTTGGAAAAGAGTGAACTTGTAAGCTCCCCTCTCTCCATTGTCTAAAAGGCCACATCTCTTGCACAACAGGTGATGGTTGCCTATTAATGAAGCAGGGTCCCTTTAAGTTTCCGAGGCCCCAAATCTTGAAATCTCTCTTTAAATTGTATGGTAACCATTAAGGTCTTTGTCGGGGAAGGATGACAGGGGTAATCGCCCGAGAACAGATTTTTAGGTAATTTATACTTAGTCAATCCAAACCTAATTCCTGAGTGACCTATACTGTGCCTAAGGGGGCAGAAATAATCATGTATTTACCCTTTCCCCTGAAATTAGATGGTACTCCCTATGTAATTACCCAGCCACTAAGTGACAATTGCCGTGTAATTAAATGGTCAGTGGTTACCATATTATTAAATAGCATTGACATGATATTCGTTCCAGAGAAGCTTGCAGTGTCACCACAGAATTCAACTCCCCGCCAGGAAATTACAGCCGATCCTGGGATGTTCTGCACTTTGCTTGGATGGCTCTCGAGTTGGCAGAGACTCTGAGCACTATAGGTCTCCAAGGAAGCCAGGACACAGCTAAGCCTGGGCACATATGTAACCAGGCCTCCTGGGCATGGGCTTCTCGCCAGCCTGGGATAGCACCTCTGCCACCCAGCTCCAGCCGAGAGCGAGCACACCTGGGCACTTGCCCCCATCCTCCTAGAACACGCTACACAGCAGCGGTCAACATGATGATCTTTCTCACCCAGGTGTGGTACCCACCCAGAGGCACGGCATGCTGGGAGAGCTTGAGGCCCTAAGCAAACCTCGAGTTCTATTTCAGCCTGTAAGAAACAGTCACTAAATCATCAGGAGAAGTATGAAAGTTCCATGAGCACAGCATCTCTCTCCATGTGCCTTGTTTATTGCTTCATCGCCATCCCCTCCTGGCCACATAGTAGATGTTCCATAAATATTAGTTGGATTCATTCATTCATTCATTGGTATGCATCTCCTACCTACCAGCCACCATGACTAAAACCTCTTAAGGACACTGTGAGGTCCGATGGAGCCTCAGAGAGGCTGAGTCGCTTGCCCAAGATCATTATACAACTAGACAGTGGCAGATACAGGACAAAAGGAAGGGCTTTCTGACCCTAAAAGCTGGGCTCCCCCGATAACACCACAACCTCTCAGCCACAATACAGTCTCAAACCACCCTGGGATGCTAAGGAGAACTTGGGGAAGCTAATGGCTTCACAGGCTTGAATCCCTTTGAGACTTATTTATACAGCACAACCATAATAGTTGACATAAACTGTTATTCACATTTAGTAGATGAAGAAAATGAGGCTAGAGAGATTAAGTGATTCATCCACAGTCATACCACTGGTAAGTTACTTAAGGTTGAACTTGGACTCAGAAGCCATTTGAATGCCTGGTGTTACTAAAGAGAGACAGACTAACTGCCTCAGGTTCTCATGGTTTCACCATGAAAATGTTACATCTTTGGGTCACCACTGTTTCTAGATGTTCCTACTAAAATTTCATATGTCACCAGCACTCTCTGACACCCTAGATCAAATTACCTAGCTTCCAAAGACAGATTAGAGGGGCAAAATGAAACCAGACAGGAATGGATAGAGCTTGAGGTTATAGAAAGGAAAAGATTTAGGCAACAAATAACAAATAGGCCTCATGTTAAAGTCAGCTCTGATCGAATGGTAAGAGCTGCCTGGTGCACAATATGACCAAAATGGAAGTATTGATTTCCACATTGTATTTGATACCCCTCCAACAGAGAATGCCAGAGGTGTTTGTTCAGCTTTTGCCCACACCTTCCCTTTTTTCCCCCCCACTAGTTCAGTACCAAGCACTATAGTCTTTGGAATCCTAGAATTGGAAGTGGTTTAGAGATCTGCTACTCAAATACCTTCATTTTTATAGATGAGGAAGCTGAGATCCAGAGAAGGGCAGTGACGGATGGGAATGAAAGTCATAATTAACAGCACAGCTGAGACCAGAAGCAAGGCTTCCTGGCTAGAGGTTTCCATTTTCTGGAGACTTTTCACTTTCTCCTTGGAGCATCTGCTTTTAAGGAAAAGAGTATCTTTTTCTAACTTACTTTACCAGTTGGTCTTTTTGCCTCCTTCATTGGTTTCTCCCCAGCCCTGACAATTTCCCAGCCTGACCTTACTTTGTGAAACCTTCTGAGGTTGCATTAGGGCTCAGCAGGATAAAGTATCATGATCGATTAGTGATGTCTGCCAAGGACATTGCTGAGAGAGTAGCTGAGCAGGGCTAGATATTTACCACTTCTATCTAGATTGTGGAATTCTACAAAGTAAGGTCAGGCTGGGAAATTGTCAGGGCTGGGGAGAAACCAATGAAGGAGGCAAAAAGACCAACTGGTAAAGTAAGTTAGAAAAAGATACTCTTTTCCTTAAAAGCAGGTGCTCCAAGGAGAAAGTGAAAAGTCTCCAGAAAATGGAAACCTCTAGCCAGGAAGCCTTGCTTCTGGTCTCAGCTGTGCTGTTAATTATGACTTTCATTCCCATCCGTCACTGCCCTTCTCTGGATCTCAGCTTCCTCATCTATAAAAATGAAGGTATTTGAGTAGCAGATCTCTAAACCACTTCCAATTCTAGGATTCCAAAGACTATAGTGCTTGGTACTGAACTAGTGGGGGGGAAAAAAGGGAAGGTGTGGGCAAAAGCTGAACAAACACTTCTGGCATTCTCTGTTGGAGGGGTATCAAATACAATGTGGAAATCAATACTTCCATTTTGGTCATATTGAGTTTTAGCATGAATTTACCATCCAAGGAGAAATGTCAAGTAGGCAATTGAATTTCTCTAGCACTCAAGGGAGGTACCTGGATAGAAGAAATAAATTTGGGAGTCATCAATAAACAGATGGGGCTGAATAAGAGCCCCTGGGGAGAGAATGAAACTAGAAAAGAAAAGAAGGCCAAGAGGTGTTAAAACATTTAGAATGTAAGTAAAGGGGGGAGCCAAACAAAGACTGGGAAGGAATGTCCAGTAAGGTCGGGGAGAGAACCACAGTACTGTCACAGAAGCACAGTAAGAAGGGGTTTCAAGGGGGAAATTGCCATGTGGGTCCAATGCTGCTGAGAAATGGAGTTACACAAAGAAGGGGAATGCACTTGGTAAATTCCATCATTGATGACCTTGATCAAAACTGTTTAAGGGGGTGCTGGCTGAGTGGCGTGGTGATTAAGTGCTGGCTTGGGAAGCCAGCGGCCCCAGTTCAGTCCCACATATGAGGGCCAGTGACACTGCCCTCAAAAAGAAAAAAAACTGTTTAAGGGGATGATGGGGACAAAACCTGATTGGAATAGGTTGAAGAAATACACGGATATGAGGAAGTAGGGACAACAAGTACAGACAAGAGGCCTGGCCTCGGGGGTCACATGGCCCACAACTCATTGTTGGCATATGTTTTGGTGAGAATGTATGTGAAGGGTCTCTCATAGCACTCGCTCTGGTAGGTATTCAAAAATACAAATTCCTGTCCCTTTAATCCACCACCATTTAACCAGTCTGCCATTTTCCACAGAAATGCCTTTCTGACAACTGGTCAGGGCCCCCTGTCAGATTCTAGCATGAAAGGTCTTTTATCTTGACCTTGCCCTGGGGGAAACTGATAGACCCATAAGGCTTGCCTGCTCATCCTTTCACCTCCCATGGTCCCATCAGATGGATGTCACATCAGGCAGGCTACTGCTAAGGCCAGGTGATGCTTTATTCAAGGAGAGGAAATTAATCATGTACAAATGACTTCTAAAGAAACCCTGCCAGGGAGGGAACAGGAGAGGCTCATAAATACCGCAGTGAAGGCTGTCATCCCGGCCACAAATTCAACTGACTCTCCTGGAGGAACTTTATAGTCAATATCCCAGCATGACCAAACAAGAGTGGTTACCAATCAGTTACTCTCCTACTTTCCTGCCGCAAAAACAGTAGACCATTCATGATAACTGGTGATCTTCATACCATCCATCCATCCATCCACCCATGCACCCATCATCCATCCATCTATCCACCCGTCCATTAATTTGTTCAACACGCATTTTCTGAGTACCCACCTGCAGGGCACTATGCTCCATGCTGTGGGATCTACAATGAGGTATACGACATTTATGCAAAATTTCTAAACAGATATTCAGTGAGCATCTACTGTGTGCCAGTGTCCTAGGCTCTGAGGTTCAGAAGTAACCAAGACAAACCAAACTCCCAGCCCTTGTAGCGCTTCTATTCTAGTAGCTCTGGGCCCTGGGACCAGCAATCTCATAAATCATAATGATAATAACCAGTGTGAAGAATGAAATCCCTGTAGGTTAGAGCAAATTGTTAAGCTCCTGTCGAACGGTTCAGGGGGTAAGGGCATTAGGGCCCATCCCAGGTCTGGAAGACTTCCTGAAGAAGGTAAAACTGGAAAAGAGCCTTAGAGGATGGAAGCTTTTTTTTGCCCAAGGAGGACAAGTGGAGGGGGCTTTCCAGGAAGGCAGATTGAAAGGAGAAAAACAGTAGGAAGATGGAGATGAGCCAGGATGCCCGAGATACATGGGGGCGGGAAAGTCTGGAAGGAAATTGAGGAATGATTATGGAGAGCCTGGAGAGACAGCCTAGGAGTTTGGGTTTTGTTTGTGGAAGCCATGGAGGCATCTAAGCAAGAAGGGAAAAGATGGTCACAGGGTATGAGGAGGGTCTCCATGGGCAGGACACGAAGGAAGGCAAAAGCAGAGGGGCTCCGATAGCCTCAACTCTATGCCATATGCCTCACATACAAGACCTCGTGTTTGGGTTTTTTAAAAAGTTTTTTAAATAATTTTTTAATACAGAAACTATCACAAACTCAGAGAAAAGTTGCAAGTAAGTTATTTCCTGAACCATTTGAGAATAAGTGGCTAATCAGAAGCCCCATCACCTCCAAATTCTTCCATGTTGAGTTTCCTATACAAAGAGGCATTCTCCCACATAGCCACAATATATGTGTAATTATCAAAATCAGGTTGATTATTACCATGATTTGGTCTTCTAACCAAATTCACCTTTCATCAGTTGTCCTCAAAATATCCTTCAAAGTAAAACAATCCAGTGTAGGGCCGGCCAAGTGACTCAGCTGGTTAAAGCACAAGTTCTGAGCAATAAGGTCGCCAGTTCGATTCCTACATGGGCCAGTGAGCTGTGCCTGAGTGGAGCTGCCGCTGAGCTGGTAAGAGAGTGCTATTAGCAGCAAGGCTGCCAGTTCAACTCCCGCATGGGAAGATGGACTATGCACACCCTCCCAGCCCCCACACCCACAACTAGATTTAAAGCAGAAACTGGGCTTGGAGCTGAGCTGCACCCATCACAGTTAAGACTGAAGGACAACAACTTGACTAGGAGCTGATGGGTCCTGGAAAAACACAGTGTTCCCCTTCCCCAATTCCCTAACACTATTCCCCAATAAAAATCTAAAAAAAAAAAAAAAAATCCAGTGTGTAATCTCACATTGCACTTAGCTGTCATGCCTCTTTTGTCTCCTCTACTCTGGGACAGAGTTTCTCTGTCTTTAAAGAACTTCATTCGACTCTCTCCAAACTCGTGGCTGTGGTTCTGAAGAAGCACCTGATCTGGAAAGGTGAACAGTTAGGACTCATTCTGGTGAAAACAGCTGAAGACTGAGAAGGAACCAGTTCAAGGTCACAGATATAGAAATGGAAAGAGGAAAGTAGATGGGAGGGACCACACCAAAGAAGAGTTAGATAGTGACTGGCTTTCTGATTGGCTGAAGATCTGCAAATATCTCCAGGGCTAGGAAAAAAGAGCTTTTCATTTATGGGATGGAGAGCATCAGGCTAGGAAGAACCAGGAATGGAGAAGTAGAATGAATGGAATGAATGGGTGGCGGTGTCCTGATCTGAAGTAAATCAGAGATAACAAGGCAGGGGGTATTTCTTGAAACTTCACCATTTTCAACCCCGTAAGTGTAAAATTCAACCCTTTCACAACAATGAACACATCTAATCTCCATGAACCTCTGTTGCTTCCTCTGTGTAGTGACAGTCACTTCTCAGGACTATTGTATCGATGAAACCAGACATGGGCCAACCACAGATCATGCCACAGGGTGAGCACAAAGTGTTCATGTTTTTAAAAAAAAAAAAAATTGTATTGGGGAACAGCCATGGTCATTGGTTACACATTGCTTTCATGTTACAATGGCATAGTTGACTCCTTTAGGGAGGGCGCAGCTCACAGTGGCCCCTGCGGGGATGGAACCGGCAACTTTGGTGTTATCAGCACCACGCTCGAACCACCTCAGCTAACTGGTCGCCCCAATGTTCCTGTTTTTTTTTTTTTTTTTAACATGGCATTTATATTCAAATAATTGTGCTACGCTGAGGTAGAAAAGGTCAGAGGTAACTGAGCATCTAGGATGAGTTGTGCAATAAGGTGGGAATCAATGCCAGGTCCTTCCTCTCCACTGGGGTTGGACCAACACGTCAGCCGCAGAAATTACCATCCTTACCACACCCGCTGGCCACTCAGGGGAGCCACCCCTGAGGTCCCGTGCTCCAGCCTCCCTGGATGCAGAGATCTCTCTGTGGCCCCTGCAGACTCACTGAGAACACAGGTAGCTTCCACCCCTTCCTGGATGCCCTTCTCTAGGCACAAGAGGGGACAAGCGTCATCACTTCCGTTATCGCTGGGCTGTGTAATCCTAAGCCACTGGCAGTCTGAAATGAACACAGCATTGTGTTCAGGAAAATCGCAGGAGTTTCATCCGTCTTCCTAGGCACAGAATATGGCACTGCACTAACTCCCATTCTCGTACCTGGAGGCTGGCACCCATTCCGAGTCCGCCTTTGCCTCAGGTGGTTGGTGGCTGGGCAGGGCAGGGGACAAATGCTTCTTCCTGTGAATGCAGCTAATGGCCAGCGGCCTCAGACACTCCCACAAGCCCTTCACTCAGCTCGTCCCCTGGAGCAGCGAGCTCACCTTGGTATAAATCTAGTTCCTTCGGGGCAGCCAGCCGGAGCTGTGCCAGCCGACATTCCATTACCAGCCTGCTCTTCACACACTCCTTGGTTTTGCTACTCGGGGCTGCTTCATCGCTCCAGGCTCTGCATTCAAGGGCTCTGGGAAGCAGGGCCAAGTGAGCTCCTCCTTCCTGAGTGCCACAAAAAGTGCATCCCTGGGGCCAGCCAAGTGGCTCAGTGGTTAAGCGCTGGCTTGGGAAGCCAGCGGCCCTGGTTCAGGTCCCACATAGGAGGGCCAGTGTCACTGCTCTCAAAACAAAAACAAAAACAAAACAAAACAAAAGTGCATCCCCATTTGTCCAGGGACTTGCAGTGCACATGCTCTGGGTGTGTGTCTTTTGCTGGTTGGGGGAGGGCAGGGGGCTCAGCTCCCACTAGGTCTGAGACACATAAGCCTGAAGCTGAAGTCTTAGGAAAATAAGCTTTTGAATGTTTGTTTGGTGCCTTGTGCCATGGAAAATGGGACTTTAAGTCAAAACAAAACAAAACAAAAAAGGTCCATTTTCTGGTGGGTGGTCTCTGAACTTGACCCGGGTCCCACATCTGATCTTGGCAAATCTGATCGGGGCTCCCCACTCCAGCTTAGGGCTGGGGAAACCCACCTGGGTCAGGCTGGAACTTAATCTCACTCCCTTTGTGGCACTTTAGTTACTGGGGTGTCTCTACAGAGCTTGCAAAACAACAGCCTACAAGCTACATTTGTCCTGCAGGGAAATGTATTTTGGCCCACCTACTGTGGCACGCACATCTTAATTTTATCAATATTTTTTAAACCTGGAGATTTCATCACAAAATTAAGATTTTTGGATTTCCTTGGCAGGGGGAGTAGGAGGAGGACAGAAAATCTGATAACACCAAGCCCATATTTCTACCTGACAAAAGTGACTGGAGCTTAGGTGCAGCTGGTCCCTTTAAACAGGGTGTATGATCTCCGTCTCGATACCTCCAGACACGCGTTCATTTATCAATCCAAAATACTGAGTGCCTACAACAGGCCAGCCTGTCCCAGGTCCTGCTGATACAGGGGAGGATGAGAGACCCATGGTCTCTGCTGGTTCAGGGGTGCATGCCAACACCCCCACTGTCTCCTACTACTGAAGAAGGGTGGCTGTTGGCATTCACCATCACACTTGTTTTCCTTTTAGACAAGTTAAGAGGACAATATTGCTCACATTGGCCCCACATCACTCTTGTGCATTACTAAAGGGCCCCTGTAAACATCTGAATTAGAAAACCTACTCTAACCCTCCATTGATCTGCCCATCCCACTCGGGTGAGAGCACTGGAAGGGTAAGAACGGAACATACCATTTTATATTCTCAACGTTTATATCACCATCTGTTATAAAGCATAGTCTTAGCAAAAAGAAATATAGCTCTAGGAAGATGTACACTAAGAGTCGGTGAGATTCAAAAAATGAAAAGGATAACCTGGAGACAGACTGTAGGGAATCTTGGTTCAACTCGGGGAAAGTGACCCCAGGTGGGCTCGAACAGCGGTTACCATGACACCCTCCCATGTCTGACTAAATATAACCACCAAAGCCATGAATTCTTGATGCCTTTCTCAATTATCAGTCCACTCCTTGATACGCCGCTTGGCATCAGGGCTACACCAGGACTTAGGTCTTGAAAATAGGATATGAGGATACAGCTGTTGCTGAATCAGACAAACTCCATGATGCACATCAGGTGACCCCAAGTTGCCAGGACAAGCGACTACTGTGGCACCCATAGTTTAATTGGTTCAGATTTCCCCGACACCCACTAGACAAAAGTCTCGTTATCTTCTATGGCAGAATGGGAATGACCAAAAGATAATGACTCAGAGCAGAGAAGCACATACTGATGTGAGGGGCACGCTGTAAGCTCAGTTCCAACCCTTTGCAGGAGCTGGGACATACGAGGGCTGCAATCAGCATGTCAGCTCTGCAAAACTGAGCAAGGGTCATTCATCCGGTCCCTGGAAGGTGGTGACGCTCCCAGATATTCCAGACAGAAGGACCTTACTTGCTCACTTGGCTCTCAAAAGGTGTGATTTCCTTTTGCAATAAGTCATCCAGAGCTGGGTCTGGGAACCCTTGGCTGAAAGAAGGGTCAGGAAAATCCAAGACCAATCTGGTCACAGGTATGACTCACTGCTTCCTGTCTTCATTCCATCTTACTGTTGGCATTGCATTGACCCAAAGAAGGGGCAAGGATGGAGTAAAAGGGAAAAAACAAACCAATCTTAGCCGAACACATTCTGTGTGTTAAACGCGTTGAATGCTTTGCCTCATCAATCCACCCTCCAAACCAATGAAGAAGGTGCTTTTTTTCCCCCTCTCTCTTTCCATTTCAGACTTGAGAAAATTAGCACATGGAGGAATTTAGCAATTCATCCCAGGTCGCACAGCCAGGAAGGGGGAAGAGCAAGGCTTTGAATCCAGATTGACTGAACTCCAGAGGTTAAGTTCTTCACCACCAGACTAGTCTCAGACATGACATGTCTACACCCTAAACAGTCCCAGCAAAATATTTTGGTGAGTGGAGTTTACAAACATGAATCAAAATTAGACTTAAGGAGTCTCTGTGAATTCACACTTTCTTGTAATCCTGCCCGGCCCCCCACTGACTCTCATTATAACAGATGGCAGGGGGATTAGATCTTAGAGCTTTTAGAAGAAATACAAAAACTGCCTTCTCCTCTCAGCCTTCCTAATGCCCCCTAATCCCAGGAGATAATCAGAACACCAGAGGATGATGTTGAATTCCAAGGGGCAGTGCCAAGCATCCAGGCAGAGGGAGGCCTACGCAGGCTCTCAGATTGGGGGCATTTAGCCAAGACCCAATCAGCAAGGTCAGAGGCCTGAGGGAGGCTGCTTAACCGGGCTTTCCCCTCTCTCCACACTGTCCCCTATGAGCAGTTCCGTGTCTTAAAATAGAGCCACACGCTGAAGATCCCAAGCTTCAAACCCACATACCTAAAGTGGATGCCCCTATGGTATCTCCAGTGTAACGTGTTCTGAAGAGAATTTTTTTTTTTGAGGGCAGTATCACTGGCCCTCATATGTGGGACCCGAACCCTGGCTGCCTGCCTTCCAAACCAGCGCTTAACCACGACGCCAATCGGCAGGCCCCTGAAGAGACTTTTTAAATTCCCCCATCCAGCTGTCCCTGCACCCCAGTCTTCCCCACCAATAAACAGCACTATTGTCCACTCGGATACTAAAACCAGAGTCCTAGGATTCAATCGTTTTCATTTCAACTTCCTGTATGAGAAAGTCAAACACATACAAAAGTAGATAAATTTCATAATGAACACTTACATGCCCATGATCCAACGTCCACAGTTATCAACTCAAGACCACTCTTATTTCATTTATATTCCATCCCCTTTCTCCTTTCTGTTATTTTGAAGCATATCCTAGATCTCAAAGCAAGGTCCATGGACTCCTGGGGTTCCCCAAAACCCTTTCAGGGAATCTGCGAGGACCTGTCTATTTTTATTATAATACCAAGACATTAGGTGCCATTTTCACTGTACTGACACTTGTATTAATGGTGCAAAAGCAATGGTGGGTGTCTTAGCATGAATTAAGGCAGTGTGGACATACTGTATGCTTTTTTTCTTTCAAAGATTTTATTGGGGAATTGGGGGTGGAGAACAGTGTTGGGGAAGCGGGGAAGGGGAACAGACAAGTATTGTCCTTTTATTCTTCAGTCTAGTTGTAGAGGACATTGCTTCACTGGCCCATGTTGGTATCATCATTGTGCTCTTCCCAGGTGAGGCAGATCAGTTGTCGGCCTCTGGATGGCCGCTCACGGCGGCTCTTGGCAGCTCACACTGGCTGCCGGCCGCTCAGACTGGCTGCCGGCCACTCACTGTAGCCTATGGCAGCCCACTGCAGCAGGGGCTGCAGCTATGCCGTCCCGGGGACTCACAGCAGCCCAGCTCCAGGTGGAGCTGTTGTTCACCATCTTAGCTGTAGAGGGCAGTGTCACTGGCCCTCATATGTGGGATCCGAACCGGGGCCACTGGCATCCCAAGCCAGCTCTTAACCAACGTGCCACTCGGCCAGCCCCATACTGTATTCTTTACTGCCATTCACTTCCATTAAAATAAACACCAGTTGCATTTACGATGTTCTTAATGAAATGGTAATAAAATATATATAATTATAATTATTATATAATTAACTTTTTTATTAACTTTATTAAATCTCGACATTTGAGTTCACATCTTCTTAACACTGTGAGCAGCAAAATGGAAGAACATGTAAAGCACTCCTGCTGCACACCAAAGTATAATTGTTGCCTCAAGAAATAGCATTTGTGCAAATGTTTGTGTGACCAGTTAAATTAGCCGTTTTGACTTAAAAATTTGACCAGCTAACAAACTCTGATTATTCGGACTCAAGTGTCAAATACTTGACACACATTTTCTTAAAGATGAATAAAGTGAGCCTGTTGTTTCAAGGAAAACAACTGACAGCATTTCTTGCCAAAGATAAAATTCAAACTTGAAAGCAAAAATGAGAATTCTGGAAAAATTGTATCTGCCACCAATGAGTTTGATGGACAGCTGTCAGATAAGTGGTAATTTTAACAAATCTGATTTTTTAAAAAATATATTGTATAATGCAATGTACCAACATTTGGAAGATCTATATGTATGGTAAACCAATATTTTCAAATGACCAATGAGTGTTAATACAAAATCTCACATGGCTCAAAAATCACTTAAATCACTTAAATGGGTTGTAATGTTACAGAGTACGAAAAAGTTCATTGAGGGCCGGCCGAGTGGCGCGTTGGTTAAGAGCTAGCTTGGGACGCCAGCAGCCCCGGTTCGGATCCCACATATGAGAACCAGTGACACTGCCCTCTACAGCTAAGACGGTGAACAACAGCTCCACCTGGAGCTGGGCTGCTGTGAGTCCCCGGGACGGCATAGCTGCAGCCCCTGCTGCAGTGGGCTGCCATAGGCCACAGTGAGTGGCTGGCAGCCAGCGTGAGCGGCCGGCAGCCAGCGTGAGTTACCAAGAGTCCCTGTAAGCAGCCGTCCAGAGGCCAGCAACCGATCTGCCTCACCCGGGAAGAGCGCAATGATGATACCAACATGGGGCAGTGAAGCAACATCCTCCGCAACTAGACTGAAGAACAAAAAGACAGCAACTTGTCTGTTCCCTCCCCCAATTCCCCAATGCTGTTCCCCTCCAATTCCCCAATAAAAATCTTTTAAAAAAAAAGTTCATTGAGAGTGAGATGATTACAAATAGACACTACCATTTTGATGCAGTATCAAAGAATATCCAATATTACCTGAAAAAAAGCTATTAAAATACTCCTGCCTTTACCAACTACATATTTGAATGAGGTCGAATTTTTTTCATAAGCTCCAGCCAGAACAATATATTTCAACAGATTAAATTGAGAAGCAGATATAAGAATCCAGCCATCTTCTATTAAGCCAGAATATCAAAGAGATTTGTGAAAGGGGAAAATAATGGCACTCTTCTCACCAATTATTTTAAAAATATAATTATTTTTCATAAAAATGTCCCTTGTGTTATACATAAATATAAATGCTGTTAATTAAATATTATAACAATTTTTAAGTTTTAATTTCCAGCACAATAACTATCAATAGCCATAACTCACATTCAAAAATGTTCTTTGGGGTCTTCAACAATTTTTAAGTAGATAAGATATTCTGAGACCAAAACATTTGAGAACTGCTGATTTGTACTGTCAATAGTTCAGTTTGTGTCTCTTGAAGATTAGGAGGCTTTAAAAAAAAAAATCACAATCACACTCTTAAAATGAACAGCTGGCAGCAAAGCTGACCCTGACTTACAAACAAACAGATCATCGCTGCTAGACCAAGCCTGATGTGCCAATTGACTATTTAAAGCACAAAGACTCATATGTTTCAGGTAAGAAAAGACAGACTGATCTTAGAGACCAACTAACAGTATCTGTAGACAGGTCAGTGAGTTCAAAAGATAAGACCACTCATTGTGGCAGCAGCTTCCAAGACAAAAGTCTGGTCAGTTCCTTCCAAGACCATGTATGATGAACTCTAGCCCGCCAAACCTTCTCAGCACCATTCCCTAAATGGACTCTTTTGAGACGCTCCTGAGTTCCGCCACGGTGTGCGGGTTCCCGTCCTGCAGCAAGCAATAAATCTAACTTTCTTTAATACATCTGTGTTTCTCATGTGAGCTATAGCTGATGGGAATTGACAATCTTAAATTCGAGACATCATCTTCTCTTGCCCAGAATAGCCTGCCAGGATGTCCCCTGTTCTACTGACTATTGCTTACATAGCAACTTAGCCTAACACTCAGCAGCTTAAAGCAGCCACTTTAATTTGCTCCCCACCCTGTTGTTCAGGAACTTGGAAAGGGCACAGCAAGGAGGCCTGTCTGCTCCCGGACGCCTGGGGCTCGGCTGAGAAGGCGCAAAGGCTGCTGATATCTTGACGGCTGGAAGCTAGAATCATCTAAAAGTATGTTCACTCACATGTCTGGCACCTGGGCTGGGTGAACTCAAAGGCCAGGGCAGCCAACAGCAGCACCTAGCCAGAGCCTCTCTGTGTGTTCTGGGGTCCCCACACCATGGAAGCTTCCAGGAGGAGAGTCAGACTTCCTCCACTGCGTTCTTTTGATTACACGCAAGTTACAGCCAGCCCAGGTTCCAGGGGGCAGCCATCAGACCTCATCTCCTGACGGGAGCTTCGAAGCTTCCTGGAATAACATGTGGCATTGTCTGTGACCATAATTGGAAAACATATCTGACCTACTCCCTTTTGGTTTTATTTCTCTATAGGCCATTTTCCGTTCAGTAGGCAAAGTTACATTTCTAAAGTTAACCAGTCATGCCACATCCTTGCTGGGAATTCTTTAATGGCTTTTCATCACACTGGGGGGAAAAAATCTAGGCATGCTGCTATAGACACAGCCAAGAAGGCACTGCTTATTCTAGTTCTATCTACGCATCTGCCATTGTCTTGCTCAGGCCTCCCTCTGGCTGCAGGGCTCACCCCACCGCCCCCTTCACCCTCCCCCCTCCCCCCGCTTCAAAAGATGCCAGCCTTTCTCATCCATCAAGGTTCAGCTTAAATGTAACCTCCTCAGAAAGATCCTCCCTAATAGTACCCTGTAAAGCAGTCCCAGAGCTCAGAGTCAAATTAAGTGATTGATGGATGGTTGGATGGATGGAAAGCAATATAAATAGCAGAGGGATAGCTGCTGCAGAATTCAGAATTCTCTAAGCAGCTCCCAAACTTTGTTCTACGCAACATTAGTTGAACTGGATGTTCAACAGACATTATTTAAAAATATGAATCCATAGTGCATATCCTTATAAAAACCTGAGTGAAACAAAGTTGTGGTGCTTTCTTTATAGCATGACCACTCCAAGTCTATAATATGCTAACGGCACACTAGGTCTCCATGAGAATGGTGGAAGAGGCAGCAGTCCACAACTTATGCAACCACAAAACCCTTTTTTCGAGTAGTGTCTCCTGGCTTCACGTTGCAAAACTCCTTGTTCCTAGGTTTACAAAGCAGAATCCCCAGCAGGCTGTTCTACCTGAGTCTCTGACCCAGGTCCTGGGAGTGAGTTACAAATAATAGAAAACCTGTGGAAGGGCCAGCTCTTCCCGCAGCAGCCTGATTGGCTGGAATTGAGGTCATACTTTTGACTAATGATCTTGATTGGCTGTCAGTAACACTCCACTCATTGCAACAGTGTCCAGCGAATGCAGGAGCTTCTCCTCTAGACATATGAGTTATATTCTTTAGAGCAGTGAGTCATTGAGGCCAGGCTCTGCTGAGGATTGCATTTTTTTCACTGGGCCAAGAACCTTAAGGCTGGTTTCAGGCCGGCTCCCATATAGTAGAAGCATGTCTGCAGCTTCCCAGAAGCAGGCTGGCATGCCCTGGAGATGGGAGATTGGGCCTCACCAAGGGGCTGTAACCTACAGAGCTCAAAGGAGGTGTTTTGTCTCTAATGTCCCAATGCCCAGTTCCCAGAAAACATTTCTGAAACTATCAGGGAGAAAAAAAAGAAAGAAAGAAAAGAAAAAGATTGCATTTTTAGTAAATCTCAGATAATACTTGCTGGAAATTCTTTAGGGGTTGATTTTATCAGAAAATCAAAACAAAATATTGTTATAGCTTAAGTAAAGTTGACCCTTTCTCCTTTCCCTCATCAAGGAACTTAAGTTTGATACAAATCTTACAGTTCTATCGATGAGGTCAGCACAGCTCCATGGTAGCAATGACAGCTGATACACAGCCCTTGCTTTGGGCCAGACCCTGGGTAAAGCACTTCATGGATAGCTTCTCTTCATAGCCATCCTGTGAGACAAATATACATATGAGGCCGGACAATAAAATTCACAAACTCATCCTAGAAAAAGTGCTGCATGCCTCATTGCTGAATATCTCTATGGTCACCTTCGAAGTACTCCCCTTGGGAAGCTAGGCACTGATGAGAGCGCCTAGTCCACCCTTCAAAGCAATTTGGGAACTCTTTTTCTGGAATGGCCATTAGAACTATTGTCGTATTACCCTTGATGTCTTGAATGTCATTAAAATGTCTTCCTTTCAATATTTCCTTTATCTTTGGGTAAAGAAAGAAGTCATTGGGGTCCAGATCAGGTGAGTAGGGAGGGTGTTCTAATACAGCTATTCTTTTACTGGCTAAAAACTCCCTCACAGACGGTGCTGTGTGAGCTGGTGTATTGTCATGATGCAAGAGTCATGAATTGTTGGTGAAAAGTTCAGGTCGTCTAACTTTTTCATGCATCCTTTTCAGCACTTCCAAATAGTAAACTTGGTTAACTGTTTGTCCAGTTTGTACAAATTCATAATGAATAATCCCTCTGATATCAAAAAAGATTAGCAACATCGCTGCAACAAGTTCATGAACTTAATTGTCAGATCTCGTATCGTCCCTATTTTACAGATGAGGAAACACAGCACCAAGAGACTACTGACTTGCCCAATACCTCACAACTATTGAGCAGAAGAATAAAGGTTTGAATCCAGGGCTAGCTGAAGTCAAATCCATGCTTTTATCAACTCCTCTGTCTTTGAACAAGTACAATAGCTTTAGCAAGGCTGTTAGCCAGTCCCACCTGTGTAGGGACACAGGATCTGACACAGCTTCTCAATCTTTACTGCGCACACAAATCACTTGGGGATCTTATGAAAATGCAGATTCTGACTCAGCCTGGGGTGGTGCCTGACACTCTGCATTTCTAACAAGTCCCCAGGTGATGCTGGGTGCTTCTCCACTGGCCACAACTTTGAGACTCTAAGACAATGGTTCTCAAATGGTGCTGCACATCACTTATCTGGGGAGCTTTACAGAAGTCCTGATGCTGGGCTGGCCGAGTGGCACAGTTGGTAAGACACGAGCTCTGAACAACAGGGCTGCCGGTTTGATTCCCACATGGGCCAGTGAGTTGCACCCTCTACAGCTAAGATAGTGAACAACAGCTCAACCTGGAGCAGGGCTGCCGTGAGTCGCCAGCGACAGCATAGGCTGCAGTGGGGGTGGCCGGCAGTCGGAGTGCACTTTCATGAGCCAAGAGCTGCTGTGAGCGGCCGTCCAATGGCCAGCAACCCGACTGCCTCAGCCAGGGAGAGTGCAATGATAATACCAACATGGGCCAGTGAAGCGACGTCCTCCACAACTAGACTGAAGAACAAAAGGACAGTAACTTGGCTGTTGCCCTTCCCCCTAATGCTGTTCCCCTCCCCCAATTCCCCAATAAAGTCTTAAAAAACAAAAATAAAATAAAAAAATCCTGATGCCCAAGACTCATCCCATACCAAATAAAACCAAGTCTCCAGGGATGGACCCCAGGAACCAGTCGTTTTTTAATGCTCCCAGGTGATCCATGTGTAGCCAAGGCTGAAAATATTGCTCTGAGGTCATGAGGGGTCCTGAGAAGGGTTAGGAGTGGGAAGCCAGGTCTCGGTTTGCTGCTGAGATGGGTGAATTTCACAATGATGCCATTCTTGTTGGAAGTTTCTAATAAAAATCAGTGCCCACCCTAATGACCCAATACTGCCTACAAAATCATAGTGGCCTGATGCCTTTCAAGAGACCCATCTGGCATGATCCCAGATATCAAATGATTTCGGTCGTCCACCACTGCCACAACTTCCCCTCCCCACATACACACACACACACACACACTCTGTTCACCACTTGTACCTTCCTAGGTCTCACCAATTTGACCTTGATCTTGGAGAAGGCCATTCCCACTCTGGTCCGCCCCCAGCGGCAGAGGCTCAGAACACGGAGCTACTTGCCTGCACACCCACTCCACTCATCAGTGGGAACGTGTGATGATAAACACCCTGCTGTTATTGAAGCAGTGAAGACGGCACCAGCGGTCTGTATCTCTTGAGGAAAACCAAAATACTTACAACTGATAAATGAAAGGGAAGGAAGTGTGTCAAAGTTAAAGGCTTTAAAAAAAAAAAGAAGAAGAAGAAGAAGAAAGGCCGGCCAAGTGGTGCATTGGTTAAGAGCTGGCTTGAGATGCCAGCAGCCCTGGTTCGGATCCCACATATGAGGCCAGTGACACTGCCCTCTACAGCTAACAACAGCTCCACCTGGAGCTGGGCTGTGCGAGCCCTGGCGACAGTGTAGGCTTCAGCCCCTGCTGCAGTGAGCTGCCATAGGCTACAGTGAGTGGCCGGCAGCCAGCGTGAGCTGCCAATAGCCGCGGTGAGCGACCACCCAGAGGCCAGCGATCGATCTGCCTCATCCGGGAAGAGCGCAATGACGATATGAACACAGGCCAGTGAAGCAACATCCTCCGCAACTAGACTGAAGAACAAAAAGACAACAACTTGTCTGTTCCCCTTCCCCGATTCCCCAACACTGTTTCCCTCCCCCAATTCCCCAATAAAATCTTTTAAAATAATAAAGAAAAGAAAGAAAGAAAAAAAGAAAGAGAAGAAAAGAAAGAACTGGGGCAAAGAAAGGACGCCAACACAACCTTGTGATACGAATGTGGGCCCTGTTGCCCCAAAGCCCACGTGTGTTTACTTCTCATGGCTGCCACGTTCCCTGCACATACTCAGCTTAAGTATTTGATCTGACTTTCCTCTCTTGCTCCTACTCCAGCTGCTTTCCTCTCCACAGCCCCTTTTCCTCCGGGAAAGCAAGGAAAATAAATAAAGGAAATAGCTTTGTCTCCAAGGCTTAAATAGATGTTCTTCTCAGCAAAGCCTGGAGGTCGGTGGAGATAAAGTCAGAAATGTACTGCCTTACAGAAATAAATCCTCGCCTATACGGTCATTTAATCTACGACACTGGAAGCAAGAATTTACATTGGGGGAAAGACAGTCTATTTATTAAATGGTCCTGGGAAAACTGGACAGATACAGGCAAAAAAGATAGAAACTGGACCACTTTCTTATGCCATATACAAAAATAAATTCAAAATGGATTAAAGACTTATATGTAAAACCTGAAACCATAAAACTCCTAGATGAAAATATAGGAAATAAATTCACAGACATGACCCTGAGCAATATTTTTACTGAGATATTGATATATCCCCCTCAGGCCAGGGAAGCAAAAGAAAAAACAAACATGTGGGACTATATCAAACTAAAAGGCTTTTTGACAGCAAAGGAAACCATCAATAAAACAAAAAGACATCCTACTGAATAGAGGAAGATATTTGCCAATGATACATCTGATAAGGAGTTAATATTCAATATTTATAAAAATCTCATACAACTCAATACCAAAAAAACAAACAATCCAATAAAAAATGGGCAGGGAACCTGAATAGACATTTCTCCAAAGAGGACATACAGATGACCAACAGGCATATGAAAAGATGTTCAAGGTCACTTATCATCAGGAAAATGCAAATTAAAACCCCAATGAGATACCACCTCATACCTGTCAGAACAGCTATCATCAATAAATCAGCAAACAACAAGTGCTGGCGGGGCTGTGGAGAAAAGGGAACCCTGCGCACTGCTGGTGGGACTGCAGATTGGTGCAGCTGCTATGGAAATCAGTATATGGAGGGTCCTCAAAACAATAAAACTAGAGCTACCTTATGACCCAGCAATTCCACTCCTGGGTATTTATCCAAAGAAATCCAAAACACTAACTCGAAAAAAATATATGCACCCCTATGTTTACTGCAGGACTATTTAAAATAGCCAAGATATGGAAACAACTGAAATGCCCATCAATAGACAACTGGATAAAGAAACTGGTACATTTATACAATGGAGTATTATTAGGCCATAAAAAAGACTGAAATACTACTATTTGTGACAACATGGATGGATGTAGGGGATATTATGTTAAGTGAAATAAGTCAGAGAAAGACAAAGACCATATGATCTCACTTACATGTGGAATCTAAGCAACAGAATAAATGCGCAAGCAAGACAGAAATGGACTCATAGACACAGGAACAAACTGGTGGTTGCCAGATGGGAGGGGGGTGGGGATGGAGGAGACGGTGAAGGAACTAGGAAATACGAATTGGTCACAACATAGTCACAGGGATATGAAATACAGTATGAGGTATAATCAATAATATTGTAAAGACTATGTAGGGTGTCAGATGGGTACTGGACTTACCGGGGGGTCACTTCATAGATTATATAAACGCCTAACCACTGCACTGTGCACCTGAAACTAAAGTAGAATAATACTGAATGTCAACTATAATTAAATATATATATGTATAGTATATATAGTGCGCGCACACACACACACACACACACACACACACAGAGGGAGCCAAAAAAATGTTTACACATTTTAAGAAAGACAAAAACCATTAAAATCATGCTGATGGGAACCAGTTTAAGTACCTCTTGCAATCGCAGAATCGAACGTGACTTGTATCCATCTTTTGTTATCGGTATATACTGAGTACTACAATTTTAATACAGTTTTCCTTTCTTAAAATGTGTATACATTTTTTGGATATATATATATATATATTCACAAGATGTAAAGTACAGCATAGGGAAAAGAGTTAATGATATTGTAACATCTATACACGATGTCAGAGGGGGAGTAGATTGGGGAAGAGGGGTTATCACTTTGTGAGGGGTGTAAATGTCTAACTATTATGTTGCTCTGTACCCCGAAACTAATTTAAAAACCAAAAATAAAGAAAAAACTAAATCCCAAATTTCATGTCCATAAAACCCAAAGGAGCATCTCGTTGATGTAAAAAAAGAAAGAAAAGGAAGGAAGGAAGGAAGGAAGGAAGGAAGGAAGGAAGGAAGGAAGGAAGGAAGGAAGGAAGGAAAAAGAAAGAAGGGAAGGGAAGAAAGAAGAAATATGCTGGCTTAGAGAGAGCAGGGGTGCTATAGGCAATGGTCTGTTCAAACAGGGAAATGACAAGAACGCTTGGTTACAAATACCCACAGGCGCATCTCATCAACGCTACCAGAGGAAGGATCACAAAAGGAGGCCAACAGACACATTGCAGAACCCCGATTCCAAAGACAAATCAAACTATTTTAAGGATGAGAGGATAAATAACTTCCTCTGGAAAACTGTGTTGAGTCCACCATACTCGGCAGCAAAGCGCTCCCCATGCCCACAAACAAAGGCCCCCCAATTTGGCCAGGCGGCGTGTCCCATCACCCTGGAGTGGACTGGCCTAGGTGCCAGTTCTTACGGGGACCCACTTGTCCCAGTTTGCTGAGACCTCCCTGCTTTGAACCCTGAAAGTCCTGTATACCGAGAACCCCCTCAGTCCAGGGCAAACCAGGACATGTGGTCACCCCGGTTTCTCCCTCAGCGGAGCCATGGCCTGGGCAACCGTAAGAAGCCTCTAACTGGGGCCAGGCTCCTTGCTCCGGATACCCGGGTGCAGCCCCCACAAACACAGGAGCGAGAAGGCCAAACTGGCCCTTAGCTTTCTTGGTACCAAGATTCACTGTTTGACAATGAAAAATTGTGATTCCTGGGTTCCTCTAGGTGAGACCATGCCGCATTTTCTTTCTGGTGCTGATGGAAGGATTACCCGTTGGGCCCATTTCACATATTTAGCTTTCATCTGGGTGTGATCAAGGCTGGACCTTGGCAACATGCAGGGTCGGGAGGGGAAGGGATTTCCACGCCCAACATCTTGTGAATGGCCGAGTAGTCTGTTAGGCCTGAGCAGGTATCTATCCGAGACCAGGTGCCCCAAAAACTGCCTTTGAATGGCCTGGCAGCTTCAGGCAAAAACACACAGAAAAAAACTGTGTGAGCAATTTTGCCCCTACTTCTCATTTATCACCGTTGCTCATGCCTTTCTTCTTCACCCAGCATTTCAGCCTTGACTTCAGGTGTCTCACCTGTGTACTGATGTGCTCACTCACCTGACTAGGCCTTAGACCCAGCAGACCCACCTGTAAGCCTGAAGGAAGCTACTCAGACGATGGGAGAGACTCGGATCACTTCAGTTTGAAGGAAAAAGGGGGCAGAGCAAGCCAATGAAAAAATAAAAACGAGTTGTCGCCAAGTGGTGCGGTGGTTAAAAGCTGGCTTGGGACGCCAGCGGCCCCGGTTCAGATCCCACATATGAGGGCCAGTAACACTGCCCTCTAAATAAATAAATAAATAAATAAATAAATAAATAAATAAAATAAAAACGAGGGCAATGCATTCATTTTCACTGAATCACAAAGAAATCACCATAAGTACAACCTAAACATGAAATTCTTAGTGACAATGATCATTGCCAAGTAGCCCCCTGCCTTCTCCATGTACCTCTACCCCCTGCATGCTCAGGGGTCTCATATCAGCCCACACGATTTGTGTGGGGCCTCACTACTCCTAGGTAATGACACCCCAGTATCACCCTGCCTCTCCTCAGGGAAAGAATTACCCCAGGAGATTTCTGGTATGCAGAAAAGAGGCAAACTCTGTGAGCAGTGGGAGACAGACAATGGGAGAGGGAGAGTGGACAATGCTACTGAACCCAGCTCTCTCAGAGCTCGTTTGGAACAAAAGCCAGGGGGCAGCTAAGACAAAACAGCTAAGGAGCAATAAAGCGTCCTGAAGGTCACCCTGAACGTGACCATCACAGTCAGACTCCGAAAGGTAATAGTGACCCAGAACACATTGGAAAGATGTGAGATGCGTTTTCATGGACACCCCCTCCAGGGCGTGGGAGGCAATTGTTCCTCAAGGTCACAGCTGCTGGGACCTCGGGGGCTCAAGTTTGTCTTGGTTCTGGCCCTGAAAGGGGTGCATCTGCCTGCCCCAGCATTGCTGCTATGCTAAGGAAAGTGTGGCCAAAAACATAACATAAAATGTTAGAAAAGTGAAATATTACACTCTAAATTTCTCTAGCAACATTTCCAATTCCAACCCTTCAGGCTCGTCCCTCCAGCCACATTGAACTGAACTCCCCCAATGTGTCTTGCTCACTCCATCTGAGCACGCTGTGGCTGATGGAAGTACCTCACAGAGCCGGCATTGGACCCAAGCCTGTCTGATTCGTGATCTGCATCTGCGACTTCTCTCCCCATTTCCCAGGCTGCAAGCTCACTTGATGTCAACCCCAGAAAGGCCCACAGATCGCTCCCTGACCCTCCGCAGCCTGGGCTCAGTTCCTGTCCCTGGGACTCCTACTTGAACTGTGCTTAGTCCTCTCCCAGCCCTTGTCACTCCCTTTACCCCCAGGGAATGAGGCTCCAAAGAGACTAGAACATGCTTTGTCATCCTCCTGTACAACAGGTGCTTAGTATATCACGGATGCTCCTACATGCCCCACCCCGTGAGGCTGTGCCCACGTCAGTTACTCCGGAACCACATGCAGAGGGCACAGGGTATACTCGGTGATCACCAAATATTTGTCTAGTGCGTTCTTATTGATGAAATGGATGATGAGCATTCAGTTGGATCTGGGACTTCATTATTCATAACCCAATACTCTTATTAATCATTGAAACACATCTTAAAGTTTCTCCTCCCTCTCTCTCTCTCTCCTTTGCAATTTTTAAAAACAGATTGGATCAAAGATTAACTGCAAGTGACTACAACAAACCAGACTTGTTTAATGGAACTGTCTAAATTGCCCCCAGAATCTGCGTTCCCACCCTCTTTTGGCCACCCCTTAAGACACTGCAAGTTCAGATTCAAAATCCTGATTCATGACATTGTGTGTTTTCATGGCCAGAGGCAAAATAACTCAACTAAATAGACATTTTTAAACACCTACGATAAGCAGAACAATGTGCAAAGTATTCTGCAAAATTATGAATAAGATCAATCACTGCTTTCAAGGATGTCACAACTAGAAGGTAAAACAATATGTGCTTGCTAATAACTATGACATAGAGAAGACAGTTTCCATGACAAGATGCATCAGAGGCAACTTTTGGCTGGGCAGAAACATGCTTTGATGGCAGATGCTCTTAAGCTGACCACCCACTGAATGAGAAGGATTTTGACAAACAGGGGTGGGTTGAAGGAGTTCATTCCATGAGGGAAGAACCACAGAGTAATTACACAGGGAGCAGAGGTAAGGGCCGCAGGACACTTTTGCAGATGTTGTGTATGCCAAGAGAGAGGGTGCAGAGCAGAATCCTGGAGAGGGACGGTGAACCAAATAACACAGAGCTGGAGGCCAGGCTAAGAATAGTTACAATATGGTACAGGCAGCAGAGACACACAGTAGGTGGAGAACTGGCAGGGCTGTTTGTGCAAAGTGGAAAATACCTTGCTTCATTCCTATGGTGCAGTTACCCAACTCAGCGACACCCCTGAGATAAGAAAAGCCTTCTTACCACTTTCTCAGGTTCACATGCACCGGACCTAGAGGACCAACAGTGTTTGAGACTTGGTGCTACCTGGCAGTGAGCACCCAGAAAACAAGGAGTGGCCTTGAAGTAGCTGTGAGTCTCTTAAATTTCCTGTAAAAACTCCTCCTTTCTCCAATATTCTTACTCTTCATTGGGGTCTTTCCAACCTGACAATGGAGCATCACTCATGAGGAATCAGGGAACAACTTATCACGTTTGCTGCCACCAACCTAATGCCAACAGGAGTCCCCAATCTAGGGTGCAATAGGAGAAAGTTTATTCAGGTAAACGATTTGCAAAATGGAGAAAAGCAGCCTCGGGAAGAAACCAAAAGTGTGCTCCCCCAGACTAAGGAGAGCTCTGCTTATATAAACAAAGTACCCACCCTGGTCCCTGATTGGTCCATTTTTATGCAAATGAGGAATTCAAATTTGCACAGTTCAATTGGTCCAGATAACAATGTCCTGATTGGTCAAAATCACACATTCTAATTGGTCATAATGGAGCAGATCTGATTGGTCAGTAAATATGCAAATAAGGACATAGCTGGGCAGCTCGGATTGGACTGGGCGGGGCTCCACCCATTGGTCACAATAGGATTCAGGGAACTCCTTTATAAGGATTAGCTCAGAAGGCAGGAGGCTTGGCAGCTCAGCCTGAGGCATTACCCTGAGAAGCAGTGTGTGTGGCAGGCCCCTGTAAACAACAGCTGCTAGACTCTGATTATGAATTTGGGCCCAGTTAACCACAAAAGTTCTTTCTCACAGGTATATTCCTTCTCAGGGTCAACATACTAACGGATCCTGGCAGTATTTACCCTTCGGATCAGCTCTGAAGTCAGCCTGCTGGCACACAAGTTCTAGCTACGGTACCACGGCTGCTGTCTGACCACTCAATCCCTGCACTGTCACTCTTTGCTCCATAGAGCTTTTGAGGATGCTTAGAAAGGATGAAATGGAAACACAAGTATTACAGCGAGAGGAGCTCGGCTTGAACTGAAGCTATGCTTCCTTGGGCTTCAAGCAGAACTTGGAAGGTCTGAAGAGCGGAGAAAGAAGCCACTCCAGACCTATATCCGGGGCTAAGGAGCCTTTGAGAAGACCTCAGCCTCAGAGAAGAGAGCGAGCTGGCACATAGGCTGTGAAGGGGGCAAAGAAAGAGACATGATGGGAATATTCTTCAGACTTGGCCGCTCCAATGTGGCCATGGCCCAGCACCCTCACTGGGGCCTAAATCATAGAACATGCGGGCTACAATCAGAGTGCTGAAAGCAGGGAGACTGGTTTCTCTTATATCTCTATGAAAATCCACAGCAGAGAGGCTCTTTGGTGTCAGAGGTGACAAGGTTCATCCCTTCCAAGGACATCAGCAGGCGAGGCAGAAAATGCTAGATGCCTTAGGGAATCAAGTGAACAACTGCCCA
Organism: Aselliscus stoliczkanus; assembly: GCA_033961575.1. Classification (NCBI taxonomy): domain Eukaryota; kingdom Metazoa; phylum Chordata; class Mammalia; order Chiroptera; family Hipposideridae; genus Aselliscus; species Aselliscus stoliczkanus. The sequence goes on from CM066741.1 coordinate 26,495,467, forward strand.
CGGTACATGTGGACACCTCAAATTCCCCTTTGGACCACTCGGAAGGAATCTGAGGCAGGCTGAATTTCCTGTTTACCATACGAAAACAGATTCAGGTAAATACTGTTTTAAAACATAATTGTGACCTCATTTTTAACCTAAGATTGGGTTGCCTGGGAAAATTTCCGTGCCTGATATTTGATCCTATTTTTCTCAGTAAAAATACCTCTCTCTCCCACCCTTTTCAATCCCTCCTTCTCCTTGAGCCCATTCATTCTTAAATGACACTCCCCACAAAAATCCACAAGGAAGCTTAGCTCTTATATAAACGTTGAAGAATGTCCTTAACATCTTGCTTTAGCAAAATGGGGCCACCAGTAAGCACCCTTTCATTGAAAGAAGCAGGTCTCTATCTGAAATCAAAACAGATCCTTTTGTTGCCCCTGTCGTCTGAGCAACTGCAAGCTTTATAGGTGTCTCCATGTCACCCTCCCAGACCCGAACATGAAGCTAGAGGATGCCACTTTGCAGACTGTGGATCCAGGCAGAAGACAGGGAACACCCAGCCTGGATCCTTGCAATAGGATGAAAGGAAACCTTTTCTGAGTGCCATCTAATGTGCCAGCAACAGGGCTATGAATTTCTTGTCATACTATTAATAGTTAACATCTATGAAGCACTTCCTATATGCCAGGAACATTTTCTATGTGTCACTATATCTATGGAGCACTTTCTATATGTCACCTTCGATGTACATGATCTCATTGAATCCACTCAACAACCTATCTGGTAAGTTCCATTGCCTCCAACAATTTACAGATGCCGAAGTTGAAGTTTATAACATTTGAGCACCTTGCGTAAGGTCACGCAGCTACCACATGATAGAGGGATTTCAAACCCATGATGCCAGCCCCGAAGTCTCAAGACTTCACACCATCTCACCTACAAGCTCTTGACCTCCTGTCCAGTATTTATTTCTAGTTCCAAATTCAGCCCTGAACCGTATCAACCACAGGAGCAGAGGTGGCTATTTGAGAGGAATTAGTATTTTTCACTACTCTTCCCCATAGAAATAACCCTGGGTAGCAACTAATATTTCAAAAATATTACCTAAGACGAAGCCCATTGGGCCTTCGCATTGCACAAGTCCGTAAGTGGAGAGTGACCCATCTACAAGGAATAATGGAATCGAACATTTTGAGCAGAAGTTCTAGGATCAAGTACTTGGTCTCCTTCTCACTAACTGGCTAAATTAAACTCTTAACCTAACTGTCTTCTTCATCCAAAACAGAGATATTAAGATCTCTAATATGTTACAGGACTATTAGAAACAGAATTGTTGGTGAGAGTAAAAAGCAAATGGCCATCAAACTAGAATCTCAAATTAAGGATACTGGTGAGAGACAAGACAATAAGAGGACACATAAGGTAGGTTTTTGCCTGGGAAATAGCCTAAGACTTTCTACAAAGGAGTTGTGTTGGAGGTGGAGTGACTTTCAGGTAGTAATGCCCCCTCCCGTGTTACACCACCGGGTTTGTTATGGGTAATGGTGGTGGCTTCATGAGTGAAAGGTGGGGCCGAGCCATGGCCCTAAAGCTACCAGGGACCCAGCTTGCCTGGTTCAACTACAGGCGCAATCGCACCCCAGCTGTATGATCTTGGGCAATTTTTTCAACTTCTCTGGAGCTCAGCAGTGTCATCATCTGAGAAACGAAAAAAAATTATCTATTTCATGGTAAAGATTAAACAAGATCACTCCAGAAACATAATGGGTTCTCAACAAAAGGTTTTCATTGGAGTAGAAAGACACGCGGGTTGGTGGGCAGAGATGACGTCAGAGACTCAGTCAAGTGATAAAGGGCTGCTATAAAGAGAGAGTGGCAATTTCCCATCATGGCACAAGGAGGCGCTAGCAGCAGGCTCTTGTTCACTGATGTAACCCAACATGGCAGCTGGCATATAGTAGGTGCTCGTACGAATTTATGGGACAGTTGCTTGGTTGACTGGGTAACACAAGAAACCATTGAAAGGCTTTTAGCAAAGGAAGACCGTGATCAGATTCAAAATTTCAGAACATGGCTCTAGAAGGGGTGGGAGAAAGGTGCAAGGCCCATTCTACTTCCCTCCCCCAGGACAGAGACGCATGGACGGGAGACCCTTATCCATAGCAGCCAGATTCTGAGCAAGCTGGAACGGTCAGAGATTGAGATGTTTAGAATCAAGATTTCCAGCGAGGTGCTTCTTCTGGTAGTGACAAGATGTAGGGCATTAGCAAGGCAGGGGTGGCTAAGATTTGGTGTCATAAAAGGCTGGGGATGGTTAGAAAGCACGGAAGCTGAGAAGCCAAGATATGGGTGCATCACCCTTCATGGGCGGTGTTTTATTTCCTTCTGGAAGCCACGCTGCAGCCTCGGCATGACTGTCATCTTTTAACAGATGCTAAAGAAGAGACTCAGAGGTTAGGTGACAGGCTAAGGACAGGAAAGTCACAGAGCGAGGCTCCCACCCAGGGAGGTCAGACTTTGCAATGGCTGTGGCCCTGTCTGTTGCCCACTGATTTAGCTGTGATCTGCACCCCATCGGACTTCACTGTGCCCAGATAGCATCTCCCTGTTTGCCTTCCTCTGATGTTTTGCTGCAGTGGCTGCACTAAGGATGCCTCCTGAGCTGAAAAGAAGTGTGTGTGGAGGGGGATGGGGGGAAAGGTGTAGAATTACAAAGACACAAGTCACAAGAAGGACAAGTGAGAGCTACAGCCTGCAGGCTTCTGCTTTGGCCACTCCAACTGGAGAGCTACCCTCCTTCTCCCTAATGCAAGGGTGTGCCCCCTAACTGTCATCAGCTCCTGCCAATCAAAGCACTGGGTATTGCTGAAACATCGATCATTCTCCAAATACAGTGCTAAATGGTGTATCTGGGCCATCAAGGCCATATAAGCACTTTGCAAACGGGTTCATTTTTGTCACATTTCATTCCTTTTCTACATCATTACCTATCATGACCATTTGGAGCAAACTGAGACATAGAAGCATAGCCCACAGCTAGCGGCAGCCTCTGTTGCATTGTCTGACTCTCGGAAGACTTGGCAGGGTAACAGTAGAAAGATGGGGGCAGATATTTATCATCCTTGGATCTGCTTGCACTCGTGCCCATCCAGTGGGCCTGATCAACCTGTGCCCAAGTGGGACTTAAAGGGCTTTATTGGAGCCTCGCAGTGGCCACTGGGCATCTGGCAAGGGGCCAGGGATCTAAAGCTTCACGATAGAAGGAGATGCAAACACTCCCTCAGATAGCCAGCTCTGCCATGAGGCTGTATTGTAAAACTCACGTAAGACGGCCGGGCCAGAGGGCCGAACGGTACAGAAATTGTGCCCATTGTCCCTCGTGAAAGCAGGATTCAGGCAAGCACTGAACCGCCAGTATAAATCAGTTTAAAGGTGGGGAGCCTTCAGAGTACAGCCTCCTTCAGCACAGAGCCTCTGGAAAGAGACCAATTTCTCAACTGACTTGGTTAGCATTGAAATCCCAGGCTTGGTGCCTTTACATCCTAAATTAGGGAATGTCTTCTTCCAGTAGAGATGGATTAGCATGTGACCCTCCTGCAGAAACAATTAGTGGAACAAAAGATATTTAAAACATCTGTCTGAAGGCATCAGAGAGCAGCCCAGGTGAAAAAAGGGGCCGAGAGCCCAGGGTGTAAGACAGGCACAGAGCTGAGCCGTGATTTGAGGGTACGTTTCCCCTCCCGGCATTTGCCATTTCCAGCGCAAAGACCGGAGACCAAAAATCTGGATAAAACGTAGGCTTCCAGGGAGAAAAGTTGGAGTCTGGAGCCAAAGGCAGCCTTCTTTCTGTTCGCTGAGTCACCTGGAGACTCAGCCATAGGCTTTTGCGCTTTAGATTCCCCAACATGAAACTCCCCTGTGGCTTTCGAGACCCTTTGAGAATGCCATTTCTCTCCATAGATTTGGGTTCACAAAGAAAGTATGCCCTGATCCTCCACCATCAAGGGTAAGACCGACTGCACAGCTTTTTCCAAAGAAATTCTCCAATTTCCAATCACCCCTTTCCATGTTTCCAACTTTTTATGCCCTGTCTTTATGCCCCTTGTAAAACCCTGCCGTGGGCAAGGGATTCGGGGCCAAAACCCGTTTCTAACCATCACCTGGGTAAGTCCTCTCACATCTCACTTTGCAATATGTGAACCGTTGGCCTTTATTATCTTAGAACTTTAAGCGAAACAGAGTCGAGTCCCATTTTAATATCCTTTTGAGAGAGAGAGGGAGTCCATGAGCCAAGAAAAGCACCTGCTCAGTATAAATACTTAAAGGAAAACAGCCTGGGAACCTAGCTGGATGGCCATAATTGCCCTCGGGTTCAGGGCTGAAGGCAGATGGATGTCTGAGGCCATTGCCTTGCCGGCAGAAACAGGCTGCACAAGGCATTGAAGCTGATGCTAAATCCACACGGAAACCCTTTGCACCAGCTGTGCGCTAACTTCCCTCAGAGGCCGTGTGCTTATCCATTTAAACGCTTGTTTTCTTGTGCAGAGGAGCTTGGCAGGCCGGAGGGTCTGTGGTTCTTTAGTCATGGCCCGTTGCTTCTATAAGAACTTATGTTATAGACCATGCTGCAGCCTAAGGCAGCTCCCTTCTCGGTGCATGGTGAGATAAAGCTGTTCTCAGCTCTTTTGGGGTCCAGCTGCCTTGCCAGAGGGACCCAAATATCAAACATCCTAGATTCAAATTCTGGCTTTCCAACTCAGCACTGAGGCCTCCAGGGAGTTACGTGACTTCTGTAGACCTCAGTTTCCTGCCCTGTAAAATGGGAGCTATGGCTCCTTTAGAGATACGCATGGGATATATGATATTATACACGAAGCACACAGCAGAGTGCATGGAACATAGTAGGGACTCAGGCAATAATCCAGTTGCTCTAGATTCATGCTACTGTCCGTGATTTCTTATATTGCTCTTCCTTCTACGCATCTTAACACCGTGTCAGTGACAGTAAGGAAAAAAAGAAAATCAAAATACCGCCCTACAGCAGAAAAACACTTACTAATAATTGTCATCATCGGCATTCATAGGGACACAAAGCATAGCTACTGACAGGGCCATCAAGAGGACTGGACCAACACTTCCCATTTCACAAATGAGGACGTTAAAGGGACAAAGAAGGTACACAATTTAGTCCACAGAGCCTCTTAATTTAAGATCTGGCCCAAAAGCCAGGCTTCCTGCTGAACTCGGGACTGGGCATCTGTCTGATCAGCCTATTTCTGGGAGTGGCTAGGTACCACCTGATAAGCCGCTGCTGGAAGAAAGAGGCAACATGGAAGGAACCAGAACCAGATGAACAAGCTACAGCCGGACAGCCACGGAAGAGACCCAACCAGACGTGATACTAAAAGCAGGCTGGTCATGGTTAGGCATTTGCTATCTGCCCACTCTGAGCCACCCGCGTTACGCATGTAGGCTAACAATTAAGTTCGTGAACTTAATTGTCCAACCTCATATATTATCATAGTTAATGCATAACAGCTCTGTAAGAGTATTACCATTCTTACTTCAACACAGGAAATCTGAGATTCATGGAGATGAAATGACTCAACCTACATCCTATAATGAGAAAATAGTGGAACGAGGATTTGAATGCAGGCCTGTGTGGTTCCCAACTGTAGATGTCCAGAGAGTTCAATCTGGCAACGTTGTGTTCAAAGCGTCCACAAATCATTGGTTCAGGCAAGTTCATAACATTGAGTGTTCAAGATGAAGTCGCAAGGATGATCTCCATAGGATGGCACCTCACAGAATGTGTTCATTCATTATTTTCATTCTCATTTTGACTTCCTTTCTTCCATCCATTGAACAAGAACTAAACCATGTCTCAGCTGATACTCAGAAAATCCATCCGAGACCTTTGCCCTTCTGCCCATGGGAACATCCCATCCTTACTCCATCCTGTGAAAGTCATGGAAACATCCAGGCAAAAGCTTTGGGGGATTGGTATGGCTTGAATGGTGTCCCTTAAAAAAAAAGATATGTTGGGCCGGCCGAGTGGCGCAGTGGTTAAGAGCTGGTTTTGGGACGCCAGCGGCCCCGATAGGGATTCCAAATATAAGGGCCAGTGACACTGCCCTCTACAGCTAACAACAGCTCCACCTGGAGCTGGGCTGCGAGCCCTGGCGACGGTGTAGGCTGCAGCCCCTGCTGCAGTGGGCTGCCATAGGCTACAGTGAGTGGCTGGCAGCCAGCGCGAGCTGCCAATAGCCACGGTGTGCGACATCCAGAGGCTGGCGACTGATCTGCCTCATCCGGGAAGAGCACAATGATGATACCAACATGGGCCAGTGAAGCAACATCCTGCAACTAGAGTGAAGAACAAAAAGACAGCAACTTGTCTGTTCCCCTTCCCTGATTACCCAACACTGTTCCCCTCCCCCAATTCCCTAATAAAAAAATATTTAAAAAAAAACAAAACAGAATGACTTGTTCTCCATGTCCAGGTCAAAAACTACAAAAAAAAAAAAAAATGTTGAACTCCTAACCCCCAGTAACTCAGAATATGACTTTATTTGGTAATAAGGTCTTGGTAGATTTAACTAAGTAAAGATAAGGTCACTGGGGTGGGACCCTAATCCAATAAGACTGAAGTCCTTATAAAAAGGGGAAATTGGGGCACAGTCACGTACAGAAGGAAGATGATGCAAAGAGACGCAGGGAGAGCATCACGTGAAGATGGAGGGTTAGGATAATGCATATACAAGCCAAGAAACACCAAAGATTGCCAGAAAACCACCAGAAGCCAGGAAGAGGCAGAGAAGAACTCCCTATAGGTTTCAATAGGAGCATGGCCCTACCGACACCTTGGTTTCAGATCTCTAGCCTCCAGAACGGGGAGACAATAAATTTCTATTATGTAAGCCACCCAGTTTGTAGTACTTGGTTACAGCAGCCCTAGAGAAATGACACAGGATGGCCCACACACCCCGCCCTCATCCCTCAAATCCCCACCCCACCAAGCTCAGAGTCATCGATACCCATTGCTCTGAGTGCTACCAGACAACAACGCTAGCCCAGCCGCCAGGCCTCATTCAGTCACTCATTTCCCTACATTTTCCAAGTACTGATTCCATGCCAGATGACACACACACAGACACACACGCCTCTGCCATCAGGGAGCTGACATTTGAGAGGGAGACACATCTTCATAAATTCAGCCAGGCAGTTCCCAGCATCCTCCACAAAGAGTGTGTCCAGATGGAGTCCATGGAGAGGGCATAGAGATAAAACAAGACGGCAAAAGGAAGATAATTGTCAGATCCAGGTAAGGGTGTATGGGGGTTCATAAAACTATTCTCTCTACAATTCGTATTGATCAAAATTTTCCATGATAAAGGTTTTGTTTTGTTTTTTTTAATTTGTGAAAAACACAGACTTTCTACCTATAGGCAAATTTCTACCCTATTAGTACTAGTGAGGATCCCCAAAACAGCCAGGAAATCGGAGTCTAACAGGAACAGAGAAAATCTAGGTTTTCACCTCCTGGAGCAAGATGGTGCCAGGAGAGATGGAACACGGGGTCCTGGGGTTCTCTTTCAAAGCTTACTCTCCCTGGATTCTAAAAACTGCAATTTATTGACCAACTTTTAGTGGCTACGTCCAAGACTATTAGACTTTAAGTGAAAGTAAAGGCTAGAAATAAGAACGCATAAAGCTGTTTGGAATTTTTTTTTTTTTACAAATTTACTTTAATTACATCTTGAAATAGGTACGTAATATTGTAAATATATTTAAAGTGAAAGAGTAGTTACTGTCTGAGGAAACCATAAAACATGCTATCGAGTTCAAATGGCCCTCAAATGTTCATGCCCATAGAGGCAACAAAAACGATGATCCATATTAGATTCGACTTTTTTTTTTTTTCTTTGAGGGAGGTGTCACTGGCCCTCATACGTGGGACCCGAACCAGGGCCGCTGGCGTCCCAAGCCAGAGCTTAACCACCGCGCCACTCGGCCAGCCCTAGATTGGACTCTTAATATGAAATAGAACCACCATCTGCACTGTCAAACAAAAAATGTTTTACTCTTTCAAATGTTATTGTTCCAAAAAAAAAAAATTCCAGTACATTTTGAGTACTAATAGAGTTTTCAAGGGGTCTGAGCCAAAATAATTCTGCAAATTTTCAAGTGAACTTTTTTGATAGATAACTACCTTGAACTTTCTTGTCCAGGGTTGGAAACTCTGTATGGTGGATTGGGTATTTGTGTATAAATCCTCATCTCTCTTCCTGTGAGATGACAGCCCCATTAAGATGCCATCACCCCCCTCTCCCCGGCTGACGGTCAATAAGTCATTCAATCAACCAATAGGGACTGAATCGCTGCAATGTGTCAGGCACTTCCAGAGGGAAACGCGTTAAGGAAATGGGCTTATTCAGTGATACAGTAATGAAAACAAACATTTGAAGAGCATGTTTGCAGTTTACAAAGTACAGAAAACAGAACGCTCTTACTGTGCAAGCAAGTCTCTGAGTCTCAGTTTTCTCATTTGAAAAGGAAGGACAGTATTATCATGCAGCTGCACAGTTTTGGGGCTTGGGGCAACCACTTTGCAGTGTGGGGCTCTATTTCTCTTGCCATCACAGACAGTTGCTATTATGATCCAATGAACTGTGACATCACCGAGCACCCAGCTTATCAAAAGCAAGCTCCTTAAACGTCCATTCCCTTCTCATTCGCTGATATTGATCTTACCCGAAACCCCCACTTAGCCCACTTTCCCAGCCTGCCTCTTTGGCACGGATTCAGTCTCCCTTTTGCCACTCTGCCTAGGGCCTCAAAGCCCAGTCCATAATAGGAAGCATCCAATGTCAGCACAGCGCCCATCAATCTCAGCCCAACACCGTCAGTGTAACCCAGATGAGGGGTGAGGGTGGGGAAGGCTGGGGAACTGGAGCCAGTCACCTCTGCTGGATTGAATTATTAGATGTTGGAAAAGTCATGACGCATTTTTGCAAAGAAACACATAGAAAAAAATACGTCATGACTTTTCCGACAACCCAATAGGTAAACTAAAATGTGTCACCACTTCTGATACTACCGAATTCTTGGGAACCCAGAATACGCATCGCTTTGTGTTTCCTCATTCCTGGCAAGACTGACCCCACAAAGAGAGCTCCCTCAGAACCTACATGGAGGAGCCGGGGTGAGGGGGCGCTCTGAGGGGCTAAGCCAGCCTTCTCACTGGAAAGCAAGCTTCCCACTCCCCAGCCATTAAAACCATGAATCTCTTTCTTCCCCGTCACATGTCAAGTTCTCCCTGCTGACCAAGGAACCCCATTAATTTTCTGTGACGGGCACCCCATATGACATCGTCTTGGTTCTTTGAAATTCAAAGAACTGGATTAATGAACCACAAACTTCAAGTAAATTGGCTGCGTAATCCATCACATCTGACCACTGGCTCCAATTCCAAAGAATGGCGGACATTTCCCAGGCTGCTTTTGAAAAACGCTCACAGACACTGCTGCGCTCATCCTTCTATAGAAAGATCGTGTCTTGTGGGCTGGAAATGAAATGGGCCCATTCTCTGCCTGGTATCCTATTGATGTAAATTTAACCTGTTCAAATATTATATTAAATTCCAATCTTTTCCAGAATAATCTCCATTTAATTCCTCATTCCACCAATCTATTGAAAATATCCCTCTTGGCAGCCTTTCAGAAAAGCTATATGAATTGCAAACTCTTTTAGGTTTTGTTGAAGTATTAAGAACATTACTTATCCTCACATTCAATGGGGGCCTTTTATTTCATTCCATTTCCCCAAACTCCTTTCATATAATGTCAGAGCCACAAAATCAAGGAACAGCGACTGGGCACAGCCATTCACCTTCCTTCCGCAGTGAAGATGACATTAACATTTGCAAATGAAAAAATATATATCAAACTAATTACCTCCTTTTCTTCCAAAGTGAAAGACAATCTAACACCATTCTTTTGGACATAATGCCATTTATTCCACATAAGGGGGCTTTTGTGTGCTCCGAAAAGATGGTGTTTAATACGTGTGAATCAAAATCCAGATTAGTTAATTAATGGTTGTGTCTGAGAACAAAATGAAGAATCGATATGCTGTGAGAATTGTTGGAAACACAAAAGAAAGGTCACGCCAGGTCAGACTAGTTCATGGAGGCCAGAATTTTCTTTGCCAGTGAAACACAAGACGCTCTTTTTTTTTCAAAAGCACAAGAGGATAAAACTTTGGTAAGCTGGAATGGTCAGGAAATGAATTGTTGCTGGATAGCTCAGTTTTCCAGGGAGATTGCAGTAGCAAACGTTTTTGTTTATCTTAACCATTTCCCTATTAAACATGGCTTGTTCATTCAGAGTCATCACCATGAACAGCAAAAATTATTTACTGAAGGCCTAAGGCCTTGATGAATTGTTTGGGGTTCTCTGTCCCTTCATTAAGTTACCCCAAATTGTGAAGGATGCTCCTGGCAGTCACCTCTAAGCGGTGTTCTCTATTGCCTGACTCTCAGGTGGGCTTTCGAAGGTGGGAATCTCAGACAGGTAACATGATGCTGGGGTGACTTCCAAGGTGTCATTTCTAATGATGAAGCATTTACCTTCCCCAAATCTCTAACCCTTGGAAAGAACTGGTTAAGACAGTCATCACGTCTTCAGGCCTCCAATCATTTTTTTTTTTTTTTTTTAGGAAGAGACAAATACAGAGGTCATTTCTTTAACAGTCACAATCACTTCTAGGTTGTAATGGGGAAACCCAGTTCTAAGTGATACCACCTTGAGTTACAGAACAGGAAGGAAAGACAATTAAATTCTGGAATTGAGTTTGCTGGGCCTGGCAGTCAAACGCCTCATGGAAAATTTTAAAAAACCACAAGAAAAAGTCCATGCAGACCGAGAGAAGAGGCAGCATTAATATCACTGAAAAGTTACCGGACAATTCTCTAAAATAAATCAATCCATTAATTTCATGACTGCTGTTAACATCTCTGCGTTTCCGGTTTGTAAAATTTTTTGGAGTACCAAGTTATAAACATTTATACCTGTTCTTGGATGTCTATAAATTTTCCAGAAACTGAAAGTGCTTGAAAGGGATGACAAACTTTTTATTGTTTCCATTTCATGTGGAAATCAGTGCATTTCAAAATGCACCATGTGCATCTTGCCTGCTTAACCAGGGGAGGCAGGGCCTGTTTCCATCTCGGTGGCATTCCATATCTGGTCATGGAGCAATGGGATAGTGATCCCTGGGACTTCCTTCCCCGGCTGGGTGACGTTAGAAACATTTTTAAATGTTGTTTGCGTTTTTTTGTTTCTTTTTTATTGGGGAACAGTGTGTTTTTCCAGGACCCATCAGCTCCAAGTCAAGTAGTTGTTTCAATCTAGTTGTGGAGAGCGCAGTTCTGTGGCCCATGTGGGGATCGAACCAGCAGCCTTGGGATTTTGAGCACTGCGCTCTAACCACCTGAGCTAACCGGCCACCCTTAAATGTTTCTTTTTTTTTTTTTTGAGGGTAGTGGCACTGGCCCTCATATGTGGAACCGAACCGGGGCCGCTAGCTTCCCAAGCCAGCGCTTAACCACCGCGCCACTCAGCCGGCTCATAAATGTTTCTTTAACTGTAAAATACAAAAGATAATCGTACCCACCTCATAGGTTGATGTGATCATGAAACGAGACAATGTAAGTAAAGAGACAAGCAGGAAGCGTTCCCTAAGGCAGAGGAAGTTTCTTGGCTTCTATATCAATGTCCGCTGGATTCTGTGCCTTCTCTCATTCTCATTGTTGCTTCTCATTTGTTTTTCTGTTTTTTTGCTTGACCATGTCGCGATCATCCACCTCTTTTCCTGGTTCCAGACAGCCTGTGCCTTCTAATTTTCTATTTCATATTTTCTGGGGCTTACCAAAATAAAATGGAGCTTCCTAGAATTGTGTGAAAAGCCTGAGACTATAGTCCCAGAACTGAGGCTTCTGCTTCTGCCCTAAAATCCTTCCTGGGAAATGCTGTGACACTTATGTCCAGTCTCCATAGTCTCCTTTCATTACCCAGCAGCAGCGCCCTGGAGAGCTGTGACTTCCAGCTGTCCAACCTTTGATGTGTGTGGTAAAGGACCAAAACATGCCTTACATGATCGGTTTTGTTCAAGAATTAGGACCTGGAAACAAAATGCATATCATACAGCAGGCCTGGGGGCTCAGTCAGTTAGAGTGAGCACTCTGAGCAACAGGGTCTCCGGTTCGATTCCCACATGGACCAGTGAGCTGTGCCTGAGCTGAGCTGCTGCTGAGCTGCCAACAGGTGGCAGGATGGCTCAGTTGGTGAGACCACATGCTCCTAACAACAAGGTTGCTGGTTCAACTCTCGCATCGGATGGTGGGCTGCACTTCCTCGCAACTAGATTAAAAGTGGTGACTGGACTTGGAGCTGAGCTTACACCCTCCACAACTAAGATTGAAGGACAACAACTTGGCTTGGAGCTGATGGGTCCTGGAAAAACACAATGTTCCCCTTCTCCAATTCCCCAATAAAATCTTTTTTTTAAAAAATGCATATGATATGCATATCACAATGCATATTGTGAAACATAGAATTTTTTCCAAATGTTGTAGGTTAAAGAAAGAGCACACTTTTACCTATGAAGTGGTTGGTTGGTTTTTTTAAAGTAACTGAATCTAGTCAAACTTCCAGACTTCACTTTTTTCCACAAATGGAGGAGAAATTATCATACACTGAAAGAGATAGAAGAGCTGCATCACCCAAATGCAACATGAAGACATTGTCTGAAATATAACTGGAAGAATCTGACAAAAAGGAACACCATTTTGAAACACATTGTTTGAAATCTCACTTGAAGAACCTGACAAACAGAACACCATTTGGAGACAAGCATGGAACATTAACCAGGAAAAGGGTGGTCAATGCTATTAAGGAATGATTGTTACGTTTATTGTGATGCTGAGATGGTGGTTATACATTTTTTTAAAACTTTATCTACCAGGGACACAGACAGATATATTCACAGGTGAATTACACGATGTTTGAAATTTCCTTTCTAGCGCTCCAGCCAAAGAAGTGTGTGTGTGTGTGTGTGTGTGTGTGTGTGTGTGTGTGTGTGTGTGTGTATCAGGAGAATATACAAAAATAAAAAAAAAAACATGGATAAGTACTGAACCTGGAGGATACCTAGGGGTTTATGATGCTATTCTCTCTACCTTTTATAAGTTTGAAATTTTTTTCTGAAGGAGTCTTTAAATGTACAGGCTGATACATTTTTAGAATGTCATTTTAGCTAACACATGAAAGCACCATGCTCCCTGGGATGAAAGGCTAGCTGAAAATGACATCGATCCAGCCAGCCATCAGCACTCATTGAGCGCCTACTGTGCACCCAGCCAGGTAGCTCCAAGAGGTCGAGCTCATTAGCAAGCATTCCTAACGTAGCCTTTGACACTTGAATGCATTTATGCTCATCTAATCAATTCTGCAAAATCACGGTGATAATGAGAGTCTCGGTTGGGATTAGCACCATCTGAGAGACAATTCAATGTGTCATTTTGACCTTTTAGCAAACCACAAGTATTTTTAATTAATATATAGGAACGGATTAAGGTAGCATCAATTATTATTAACCAAGTTAATGGAAATTTATACAATGAAACAGCTCACCTATTTCAATCTTCTTTGGCCTCAGTTCCTTTGGTCTTTTCAATTTGTGAAGCACTCCTAAGGCTATTTTTGGAATCTCCCATTACTTGCAAATGAAGATTCTCGGTTCTGTGTTACTAGCAAAAGAAAAAAATGGCGTGTACCCGAGAATCAGGAGGTAGCATGCCCCAGACTCTGCCAGGAATGAAAGGTGTGACTTGAGGGTCAGTTTTCTGCTGAGTCTGGGTCTCCCCACATAGGAAATAAGGCTAATTGCACCTGTCTCACATTTTATAGGATGACACAACATTATACTCATCCCATATTACAAGGATTGTGCAAAAATATACAAGATGTGTGGGAAATCATGTTTAATAATTAGAGAGGCAGGAACTGAGTCCATTCAAGACACCTGCCTTCTGGGTTCAAGCCTTTCAACTCTTCTCAGAGCAAAAATACGTCCTGATAGAAATTCTTGCCTGTTTTTTTGTATGCTGGAGTTCACGCCCTCTTATATCTCTAAAAACACAGTGAGGTGCAGATATGGTGGCAGAATGTCCTGGAGGCACCTGCAGGGATGCAGCAATGGCCTCAGCCCTGGTTAATGGCAGAGGTGGCTGAACAATTAGTTTTCAACCAAATTCTTCAACTCGCCCACTGGTGACAGTGGCTTGTTGTGCCACAGGTATTCAATGGGGGAAGCACCTCACTGAGCAGGACATACCCAAATCTTCTGGGGTATCTCTTTGATAAGCTCCCCTTGGTTGCACTTACAGGATTTCCTACATTGTGTGACACCAATACAGAGGCTGCACAATATTGAGACAGCAAGATCCCTCATTAAGTATATAGTCGCAGTGCATTCAAGCAACAGGCAGAAGCATTCACCTCATGACCATGCTCCATGGACAAGGAGACCCAATGAAACAGACCAGGAGGGGACGGAAATGGATGCCTTAACAAATAGGATCATTAAAACTTTCAAAGTGGCACCTAGGGGGATTGGAAGGTTGTTGAGAATGAGCAGAACATTGTAGAAAGATGGATGGCGGCCATCCCCGCAGACTTAAGCTCACACAGTGGCCAGGAGTAACCTCTGATAGCTTACCCTGGAAAGTGCAGCCTTCCAGGCCACGCCCTAACAGGAACCTGGGTAGCCAGGTGGTCTTAGACCTGCCAGCGATGGGTCTGGAATTAGTGTCAGCGCCCTAGAGCCCACACCAATTAGGGACCACCAGCCTGAGTCAGCTCTAGCTGCCCACCCACAGGCCACTGTCCTGCCATGGCACCCTCAGTCCTTACACAGCTGCCCACCTTCTCCATCCCCCCTTTCCTAGTATGCCTGATAGAGCAAGGCAGCTGTCATCTAAGGGCATTGCTTTCACTTAAATGATTCTGAATTTCCATTATTTCTAATAAACAGGAGCAAATCTCCACCCACTCGGCCTGCCACTTTCCATTCTTCTGAATGAGACTCAGACCATGCAAAGCTGGAAGGGTCACTAAGAGACCAAATCACCCATTTGTGTCCCCTGGTTCTATTGTGCTCAGATCCTGAGTAACGATCTCGCCGTCTCCACCTCAAATGTTAATAACGCCATTTGTGATTCTGCCGGTTCTCCAAATGTTTCTGCTCAGCTTCTCTCCCTGGGTTTTGGGTTGAAAATACCTCGGTGACAGCTGCAGTCAGGCACTTGGACAACTCCAGACTCCACATGGCAAGATGGGGTGGTGGACGGGCCCCCAAAATAGAGCCCATCTGATGAGCTGGCATGAAGCGCCGGCACTCAACACAGCACAATCCGGCCTCCTGGGTGGAACAGAACAGAGCTAGGCAGCCAGAGAACCAGGTCGGAATGGCAGGCCGCCTTCTGCTCTGACACGCAAATGCACGCCCCAGGAGGAGAACCATGGCGAGGTTTTGGTGCTTATGCAGGTGGCCAATAGGACGCTGATCTGACACACAGTAAAGGAGTAACACAGGCAGGCACTACAGAATGCAACTTTAGAGCTTCCCCTCCCGGTCCGGCTCAGACAGCTGAGCACTCACCTGGCCACCCTCTCACTTCCAGGTGAGAACAGACCTGTGGCAGAGTTAATCACAGAGATCACTCAGGGACTGTTCCCCAGGCCTCCTCTCTGTTCTTTGCACACATGGGGCGGGAAGTAGGGGATGCTTTCTTCCTGCATTGGTCCCAGAATAGGTACAAATATTAGTTAGAACTATTATCATGGCAGAGATAGCCAATGGAAACTTTCCCCTTTACACGTGGGTTTGAGGTCGTTCTCCAAAAATAAAAGCTCTTGGGGAGAGACCTCCCCATGGCATGACAGAGCCCTAAGGACAGGGAGTGGGAGTGGCCCTGCTCACACCCCACACGGCCACGGTGAAGGATCGGTGAAGGATGGACAGCAATAAACTCACACACGGCACCGCAGTCAAT
This sequence comes from Aselliscus stoliczkanus, assembly GCA_033961575.1. NCBI lineage: Eukaryota > Metazoa > Chordata > Mammalia > Chiroptera > Hipposideridae > Aselliscus > Aselliscus stoliczkanus. The sequence goes on from CM066741.1 coordinate 26,511,569, forward strand.
TCCCTCCTGGCTATCTGAGGGCAGTGTCTCCATTCCTGAGTCTCTGGGCAGCCATTCCAAACTCACTGTGAGCTGGAAAGAGTCGGACACCACCTAGCCCAGAGGACGAGAAAGCCTGGGGTGACACTCCCAGTGCGAGCCAATCTAAGAGGTCCCAAGGTCCCAAATCTCAGCACCCCTCAGGCATCAGAGAACATCTGATAGGATGAAGTGCAGACAGTGGATGGCCTGGGAGGAAGAACTTTGCCAAGTTTCTGGTGACCTCTACAAGAAACGCCACGGGATCGTCTAATTAGTGTTAACATTCCATTAGCTCCAAAAGTATTACTGGACAAGCATTTTGTCCCACTGGCTTGGAGAAGACAAGAGGCATAGAAGCAGAGTCCACTGCTGAAGTTCAGATTTGGCTGACCGGAAACAAAGGACCCAGGATTAGGTAAAAACCAAATGTCAAGCCATGTAGTACTTCCTGTAAGGTCACGGGGAGGTCAGTATGGAGCAGATTAGAGATTGCTCTATAAAGAAGAGAAGGCTTGAGCTGGACCTTCCTCAGAGCTAGCGTTTATTGAGTTATTACTACGTGCTAAGCCATGTGGTAAATTCCTTACCAGGCTTTGAGTAAAAGACACTTAGCAATATGAAGTCACCAAAGGTCAGCTAGGCCATGATGAAATGACGCATCACCTACACCTATGATTCTAATGCCTGCTTTCCTAACCACTGTATTATTAGTATTAGTATTAGTATTATTACTCATCCTCCAAGAGGCACAGAGAGAGAGGGTCCAAAGCGGAGAATGGGCTAAGGCAGGAGTTTAAGTAGAAGAGGGGAAGAGAGACCCACAAAGACCCTGTCATCATTAAAAAGCAAGAGTTTCCTTCTTAACGACAGTGACTTCCATTTTTTTCCCCCTTAGGTTGATCTACCTTTCCAAAATCCCTCTGATGCACACACAGGCATATGTAATAAACAGTGATCAATATTGTATTAAAATTGTAGATAGGGCTTTGAAGCAGAGGGAGTAGACTTTACAACGTTCGGCGAGCTGGTTTCCTGTGATGAGGAGGAGAAATCTGAGCCGTGGAAACAGGAGGCCGCTCGCTCAAGGAAGCCGTGAGATGAAGGCGAAGCGGGGAGACTCCAGGTGCGTGCGGCGGGGTGCTCTGCTCTTCACACCGTGCTGTGCTGAATTTCCCAAAAAGGGAAGCCTCAGGACGCCGGTGATGGTTTAGGAAGCCAAGCAGAGCGGCAGGCTGGAAGGTGAAAAGGAGTGGGAGCGGCTGCCGAGAGAAGCACTAGCGCAAGGAAGGCGCCAGGCCCGGGGCTTGGCCTCCACCGGGAGGCTTAGTAACCAGGGCTGCAAAGAGAGACGTTCAGGCCACTCTGAAGAAAGATGGGATAGAGCCTGTAAACCAGGCATGCCCAGAGCACAAAAGAGCTAAAGGGATAAGGGACTTACGTCCCGGAAGAGAAGGCAGTGCCACTGTTGACCTTCCTGATGGGTCTATGACCCATATGTCAACCTATGTTGGACTCCAAGATGCTGAAAGCCAAGTGCAGACAGACGCACAGGCTCCCCAACCCCTCCCAGTTTGCCTCCACCGCTGCAGTTCAGGGTGAAAAGGGGCAGTTCTCGACCTTTTTCCCTTCGGCAATACACCCGGCATTTGTAATTTACAAATACAATGTGGCCCTCAAATTTGGATGAAACCATAAAAAAAAAAAAGAAATGGCAGACGCAGAATGCTTGCTGCACAGTATTTCATTGTTGCAGCTGTTAACAGAAGGCTTTTTGTTGTGAGAAATGGCGATATATAACCCCTGTGGTTCCTGGGGTCCTATCCATACCCCTGACCAGTTTCCTCTGACTCAAGGGTGCCCATCAGAATACAAATCAATAAGTTTTTGTAGAGAAATCATCTTGAAACTACTTCAATTCATAAGCATTGATTCTTTCACTATTGTTGTGACAAATTACCTGAGACCCACTCAAGGTGTCAAGACACCGTGTGTCTGGGGAGGCAATCCCACCTGTCCACAGGGAATCAACTCCCAGCCGCTCTGACCTCCAGACCACTAGGAGGCAGATGCTTAGGCACTTGTCTGACTTCCCACATACTGACAAACAGCTACCTGGCCTATCCCCCCCCATCCACCCTCAACATTCTGCCTCCACAGATCCACCTTCCTCATCAAAATCACTGGCTTTCTCAGTGAATTCATTTGATCTAACTGGTCCTCAATGTCTTGGACAGGGACTGGATGGCTGGAAGTCTTTATGATGGGTTCTATTGATCATTCAGTATCTTCCATGATATAGTCATTTATAAAAATGGTAAGGAGAAGGGGCCAGCCGAGTGGCTCAGTTGGTTAAGAGCACGAGTTCTGAGCAACAGTGTTGCCAGTTCGATTCCCACATGGGCCAGTGAGCTGCACCTTAGCTGAGCTGCTGCTGAGCTGCCAACAAGTGGCAGGATGGCTCAGCTGGTGAGAGCACATGCTCCTAACAACAAGGTTGCTGGTTTGACTCCCACAAGGGATGGTGGGCTGCCCACCCACCCCCCACCCCCGCCCCGCAACTAGATTGAAGGCGGTGACTGGACTTGGAGCTGAGTAGCGCCCTCCACAACTAAGATTGAAGGACAATAACTTGACTTGGAGCTGATGAGCCCAGGAAAAACACAATGTTCCCTTCCCTAATTCCCCAACACTGTTCCCTTCCCCAATTCCTCAATAAAAATCTTTAGCAAAAAAAAAAAAAATGGTAAGGAGACGTACTGAGTGGTGGAAGAAAGACACAGGAACAGAGAAGCTAGAGCTACAAAATGACTAAGGGAACAGAAGTTAAGAGGATCAACTAGTGCTTATAAAAGAAGAAACAGGAAGCCTGCAGGCTTCTGCCTCCGTGTACCTCCTCGTGGGTCATCCCCACATATTACCCTCATGCTCTTCCCCGAATGATTTATCACCCGGCCCCTGGCCTACTGTGCTCTTCTACCCCATACAGGTGTGCTCTCACTTTACTCCCCTGACAGAAATAAGGTGAATAATGCTGAGCTCGATTCCCTTCATCCAAACCCACCTTAAGTACTTTCGCAAAGCTTTTACCTGAACCAACAGGCCCATACTCTCCCACGGTGCCCCTTCCAAACCAAAAAGCTCAGTCTCATTTGCAAGCACCAGAGAAAGCAACAGGACCCGTAGTGAGAAGATTCTGTTTTCCGAGAAAAATTATGACTTTGGGGCTTAGAATTTGATAGCTTTCAAACAGAGATTTTTTTTTTTCCCAGCAGGAAATTGGAAATACGCAAACAGAACGGATTTAAGAAGTCCCATCCATTATTAATATTATTTTATTCTTGTGGGCAAGAACAACCTGGTGTAAACTTATTAAAAATGTACAAGTCCCATCGATGCAATGACATTATCCCAATTAGACTGATGGTTGAATATACTTCTGGGAGCAAAAGGACACAATATTTGAATTCACAAAGGGCCTTGGAGTTTGGGGGATAGAAGTAGATGGTCACTGCATCTGTTGTCTGAGCACGTTTTCCCAACCACTAAACAGGGAGACATTTTAAGGTTTAATCATTATTGTCATTTTCCTTCAACCGTTGAATTAACACTTCAGATTTCCACCTTCCAGCCTTTAAAGGAGAAAGCCGTGTGTATTCACCCTCTGAATCATATAATTTGTAGCTGGAAATCAGCCATGGTTCCTTTTCTTCTATTGATTTTTATGTCTAAGCAGATTTTCCAGACACTTTTTAAACTTGAAGCTGAATCATGGAGACTGAGACCCAACCAGGTGACGAAAGAGGAAGAAAGCCACACACCAGGTTAGAAAACTTTCCGGTTGCTTCCTGCCCATTAGGCAATAGCCTGTGTCCACTTTAAGAGAAATTATTCCTTTAGCTGGCCTAGGGAACAAGGTGAAATTAAAAGGAAAAATATTTTTTTAATGAGGAAAAAGTTCTCTCTTGTAAAGTGACCCTCACATCACTACAACTTAAGGTGTTCGCTTAATTATAAGACAAAAGCATGCGAATTGGGGGGAAATGGGTTCATGACTGATCTTAGAAACCAGGCTATCAGTGTCATTTTACAACTAAAATGGGATCAGGGAGGGAAGGCAGGGTGATGGTGTGAAGCAAGGATCCATGATTAGGTAACATCCTCCCATCCGAGCTGGTTTGCCCTGTTCCCAGCCCACAACATCACTTATTCATCCTTCATTCACTTCATTCATTCATCCTTCATTCATTCATTCAATAGGTGTTAATTAAGCACCTATTATGCACCAGGCCCTAGTAACCATGACATGGTTGCTACTCATGAAGTTGTTGGACTAATAGGGAAGAGAAAAATACATAACCACCAGTCTTGTGAAGATGATGGATTTGAGCCCTGCAAACCACAGCTAGGAACCCGGTTAGAAGGCTGTTGTAGTGACCACCGAGAGCAGTGACAAAGGCCCAGCCACTGGGCTGATAATTACAAAAGAGAAGGGATGGTTTCAAGACATATTTCATAGGGGCAGCTCAGTGGCTCAGTTGGTTAGGGTACAAGCTCTGAGCAACAGGGTTGCCAGTTCAATTCCCACATGGGCCAGTGAGCTGCGCCCTCCGCAACTAGATTGAAGGCAATGACTTGAGCTGAGCTGCCGGTGGGCGGTCAGACGATTCAGCTGGTGAGAGCACGTGCTCTTAACAACAAGGTTGCCGGATCGACTCCCGCATGGAATGGTGGGCTGAACCCTCCACAACTAGATTGAAAATGGCAGCTGGACTTGGAGTTGAGCTGCGCCCTCCACAACTAAGATTGAAGGACAATGACTTGACTCGGAGCTGATAGGTCCTGGGAAAAATACACGGTTCCCCAATAAAGTTAAAAAAAATATATATATATATATATACACATATATATATTTAGCAAGTAAAACCAGCAGAATTGTTCACTGATGGGATGTGTGAGGTAATGCACAGGGGAGTTTTGAATGCCTCCTAGATATTTTTGTCTTGAGTGACTGGTAACCATAATAAGAAACGTGATGTAGTGAGGAAAAGTTACCCAGAATGCAAATCAAAATGGGACACGCAGGACAGAACCACGCACAAACGGTCTGAAAGGGGAAAGAAAGAAGATGTTCACTCCAACTGGAAAACCTGGGAAGGCTCCCAGACAGAAGTGGTGTCGAACTGAGCCCTGAAAACTGAGTAGTATTTGAAGAGGTGGGAAAAAAGTGGCCAACACAAGCAAAGCAAGAGGCAGAGTGTTTGGGGAACGCAGAGTAGCCCAAAGTGGCTAAAACAGAGGACAGGAAGGGAATGGACAGGGGAAGCCACAACAGGACAGGTGGCCCACTTCCTCCACACGGAGCCTCAAATGCCATGAAGAACGCTTTAGATTGTCCCCTGGGACAGAGGGAGAGAGTGAGGGAGGGCTTTCGAGCAGGAGGGCAACATGATCAAAGCAGAACTTTAGAAGATATTTCCCTGATTTTTTCAGAGCAAGTGAGTCTTATACCATCTTCCTGAGCTTAATCCGAAAGCAGAAGACTCAGTTCCACAGCTTTATTTATTTGAAAATAAATAAAAATGAAATTAAATGAAATCTCTTTCACATTCCTCTGATTGGCCTCTCTCCAAGAAGGGCAGATGGGAAGAGGTGGGCATACACTGAACGGTGATCAAGCTGCCCCACAGAGCTTCCCAGGTGGCTTGCAGATCGATTGATGGACCCCATCGATTGATGGACCCCAATGACCAGAGAAAGGGTCCAGCCCCAGGGGAAGCTGGGGTGAGCAGCAGGCCTGCTAGGGTCCTCTTGCAAAGGGGACAGGCAGGTGGAGAAGGGGGAATGGGACTGAGGAATTTGTCACCACCGCCCACAGCATCCTCAGGCACTGACCTGGACCCAGCCAGGTGGCCCTGCCTTTGTGCAAGTGAAAGATGGATTCTGAAGGAAGGAAAGGAGGCACAGATGACGAGAAAAGCCCCAGGAATCCTGCAGAACTGAGCACAGTAAGTGCCTGAGGCACAGACCCTGGAGCCAGTGGCCCTTGGTGTTCTGGCACAGACTGTACCCCCAAATCCAAAGCCTCATGGGATGAACTCACTCATACCTCGGCCTCTCTCCCTTCCTCAGTTCGGGACTCCTTAAGGACAAAAGCCACAAGATGCTTTCCTGGACTCGGTCTTGATGTCAGCGCTAAGCACAGGACCTGTTATATAACAGGATAGAAGACAGCTGCGCTGACTCAGAAAGCGAGTGGGAGCCTCCAACAAAGTACGCCAACAGATGAATGTCCATCAGAAAGGGGTAACTTTGGTGAATCGCGTCCATATAAAATATTCTAAGGGGCCTGTCGAGTGGCGTGGTGGTTAAGCACTGGCTTGGAAAGCCAGGGGCCCCGGTTCGGGTCCCACATATGAGGGCCAGTGACACTGCCCTCAAAAAAAAATAAAAAAAATAAAACATTAAAAAAAAAATATTCTACTCTCAACCTAGTTACATATGTGTGTGTATGTATATTTATATACATATATATGACAAATGATTAAATTACACCATTTCTTACTTTTCTGGGTCCAAATTTTAACTGCTGTTCTGGAGTGGTTTATTTATTGGGGTTTGTATTTTTACAGGAGTCCATGCTGAGTACCCTGTGGTGGAGACGCGGAGTTTTTTTTGCACACCCCACTGCATCAAGTCTCTGTACTTCTGGTAACTGTGCCCCAATTTCTTTTAATGAACATCAACTTGGTCGACCTGTAAACCAGGCTGACATCTTTTCCTTAGCTGAAGGGTTAGGCCCACCGTCAAGGCCAGACAAATGTACAATAACTGCCTCTCTCTCTCTGTCTTTGGGGACTTTGCGTCTTCTTAAAGCAGAATGATACAAGGAAAGAAATTAATTATCAGAACTTTGCTATAAATAATATCTACTTTCTTATGCACATAAAATAGCACATAATGTTAAAAAAAAATAATAGTGATTCCACATTGCTCCCGAATCAAAAGTGGGGTTTGTTAGGACTATTGGGGATAGCCAAACCATGGAAAGTGGAGCCATGGGTACCCCAAGGACTCAAGTATTCTCACTCAACTCCCTGCTGTGGGGAGATCTGAGAGCCAGGCAATATATTATAGTCACCCCTTCCCTTCTTCTACCTTCCGCCCGCCTCAAAACTTTTTATAGAAACCAACAAAGGCCTACTCACTGATTGTTAAGTGGGGGGTAGGGACAGACATATGAGGAAAATAAGTTGCAATCCCGTCTTTTAGACTCTTTCCTACCACATTCACGTACAATGCATAGAGTATACAATTTATATAATAAACTCGCCATGTCGGTGCTATTATGCACATTTCAAAATGTAACTGGGGAAAAAAGGCACAGGAAACAACAGCTGTATTTCCCTGGTTGGATTCTGTCGTGCGTGTGGCATTCCACGGAAACACCTCTGTCAGTGGCTGGAACTATTTGGCCAACGCAATCCCCTGCGGTTATCACGCAGCATATGGGTGATTGTTTGTAGACACACTATGCTAGGTAAGCATTTATTCACAAAACCCACGCAACATCAGCATGAAACAACTAAACAATAATGCCAGGCGTGAGAGGAAATTAACTACTCAATGCTCAAAGATTAATACTGAAGTCACCACCCTCCATGGGTCATATGGATCATTTGAATGCCACTGTATCTGTTATCTCTTGGAAGCAAAATAGCAAGATAAAGAAACTGTAGGGGGCCAGCCCAGTGGTGCGTTGGTTAAGAGCTGGCTTGGGACACCAGTGGCCCGAGTTCGGATCCCACATATGAGGGCCACTGACACTGCCCTCTACAGCTAAGATGGTGCACAACAGCTCCACCTGGAGCTGGGCTGCTGTGAGTCCCTGGGGACGGCATAGCTGCAGCCCCTGCTGCAGTGGGCTGCCATAGGCTACAGTGAGCGGCCGGCAGCCAGCATGAGCGGCCGGCAGCCAGTGTGAACTGCCAAAAGCCGCTGTGAGCGGCCGTCCAGAGGCCGGTGACCAATCTGCCTTACCCGAGAAGAGCACAATGATGATACCAACATGGGCCAGTGAAGCAAGGTCCTCCACAACTAGACTGAAGAACAATAGGACAGCAACTTGTCTGTTCCCCTTCCCCGATACCCCAATGCTGTTCCCCTCCCCCAATTCCCCAATAAAATCTTTAAAAAACCAAAACAAAACTGTAGCGTCTTGGTGGGGGCAGGGGGGTCATATTTGGGAGCTGGGCTTGAGAGAGTGGCACCTTCAGGAAGTCAAGCCTATTTCTTCAAGTGATAAGAAATATCATTCCGGTAGGAGTGCCCGCCCGTGAAGCTCTGTGTTCCTGGTGTTTATGTCCCTTTGCACCTGTTAACCCCAGATATCCCTGGAAATCAGCCCATCTTGGTCTCTGTTGCTTGCAGCAAAACACTCTGGCGTCCAGAGGCCCCAATAAACAAACCATCAGGCTAGAAACGGACACACCTGCCACCTTCAGGGTGAGCCACGGTCTTCAATAGGTGGGATCCAAAAACCTCTAGATCATCCTTCTTCCACTCAAGAACCATTTAACAAGCACCCATGACGTTCGGCAGCCCATGACAACCATTTGCAGAGACAGACGGAATGAAAAATCATTCATCTTGTACCACCTACCCTGTTCTGACACATTTCCTTTCATTTACAGGGCCCGCAGGAGCTGTTGGCATAGGTAATGTTTCAGCTTGCTTTCCTGCAACTGAGCATTAAATAATTCCCTAAAACTGGCAAAGTGTGGCAACATGCCGTTTTGATTGTTGTTGCCCTCTTGTTCCAAGATCTGGAACATTTTTGGGAGGCTGAGCTGCACAAACAGAGACTATCTGAATAGCTAGTGTGAAAGCACAGAATTAAAGTAATTTCTAGTAAAAAAAATAAATAAATAAATAAATAAATAATGTTGTTTTTTTTAAGATTTTATTGGGGAATTGGGGGAGGGGAACAGTGTTGGGGAACTGGGGAAGGGGACAGTCAAGTTGCTGTCTTTTTGTTCTTCAGCCTAGTTGTGGAGGACATTGCTTCAGTGGACCATGTTGGTATCGTCATTGCGCTCTTCCCGGATGAGGCAGTTGCTCGCCAGCCATTCGACAGTCGCTCACAGCCACTCACAGCAGCTCACAAAAGCTCACACTTGCTGCCAGCCAGCCCCACTGCAGCCCACACTGTCGCCAGGGACTCCCAGCAGCCCAGCTCCAGGTCAAGCTGTTGTTCACCATCTTAGCTGTAGAGGGTGCAGCATCACTTGCCCTCATGTGGGATCCAAACAGGGCTCCTGCTGCTCAGAACTGGTGTCCCAAGCCAATTCTTAACCAACACGCCACTTGGCCAGCCCAGAATACACTTTTGAGCATTTGTGTTTAACCCAACTAAATGGAGTCCACTAAAACAGCTCTTAATATTTTTAATGACTATCATAATGCGAGCATCTGTTTCCTGCGTGCCTGCTCATTATGAACCAGCAAGCATTCTAGGTTCCTTTTATTTGTTATTTAATTTAATCTTTACTGGTGAGGAAGTAACTCAGAGAGGCTGAGATGTGTCCACTTCTTTCCAGCAGCTGAGTGGGAGAAGTCGGGATTTCAATTCAGGTCTTTCTAATTCCGAAGCCTACAGGCTTTTCATACATCTCTTGATAATCCCTCTAATAAGTAATCTTTTTTATTATTATTATTTTATAAGCACTGGTTGCACAGGAGCAATGGAAAGTGGACTGCGATGGGAAAGTGTGCCCTGGCCTGGTTCAATGGCCAGTGCCCAGCTCTCCCAGGATGGAGAACTCTGGACCAGGGCTGACCCCTGCTTTGGGAAGGACAGCATTTGTGAATAGGCTAAGACATCTCAGGCTTAATGTGCATCGAACTACTCATTCTGCAATCATCTGCCATTTGCACAGACAGAAAATAAATGCACTGATTTGGAAAGGAAAGGGGGCACTTTTTACAGTCAAATGCTTATGTAAGTGTGGCATTCGGCATATACAAGGTTTCACAATTAAGTTCTTGAACTCATCCTAGAAAAAGTGCTCCATACCTCACTGCTGAATATCACTATGGTCACCTTCGAAGTACTCCCCTTGGGAAGCTATGCACTGATGCCAGCACCTAGTCCACCCTTCAAAGCAATTCTGGAACTCTTTTTCTGGAATGGCCATTAGAGCTGTCGTCAAATTACCCTTGATGTCCTGAATGTCATCAAAATGTCTTCTTTTTGGGCTGGCGAAGTGGCGCGGTGGTTAAGCGCTGGCTTGGGAAGCCAGCGGCTCCGGTTCGGGTCCCACATACGAGGGTCAGTGACACTGCCTTCAAAAAAAATGTCTTCCTTTCAATATTTCCTCTATCTTCGGGTAAAGAAAGAAGTCACTGGGGCCAGATCAGGTGAATAGGGAGGGTGTTCCAATAGAGTTATTTGTTTACTGGCTAAAAACCCCTTCACAGACAGTGCTGTGTGAGCTGCTGCATTGTCGTGATGCAAGAGCCATGAATTCTTTGCGAAAAGTTCAGGTCATTTCCTTCTTTTTCATGTAGCCTTTTCAGCATTTCCAAGTAGTAAAGTTGGTTAACTGTTTGTTCAGTTGGTAGGAATTCATAATAAATAATCTATCTGGTATCAAAAAAAGTTGGCAGTATCATTGCAACAGGTTCGCGAATTTAACTGTCACGCTGCATATATCACATATATATAAGCTATCAGAACATAATTGTCCATTGCCTGGGGAGAGCTTGGGGCCACTCAAAGGTGGTTTAACCATCTCTTTTTTTTTTTTTTTTTTTTTTGAGGGCAGTGTCACTGGCCCTCGCATGTGGGACCAAACCGGGGCCGCTGGCTTCCCAAGCCAGCGCTTAACCACAGCTCCATTCAGCCACCCCTCACCGTCTCTTTTTATACATGAGAACACTGAGGCCCAGGGGCATTCTTGACTAGCATCAGAATAAGGACTAGAACTCAGATCTCCTGAACCCGAAACCATTTCCCTTGTCACTAGTTCACCCTGCAAGAAACCTCCCTGTCTTTCAAGCTGCCTATGAGGCTGATGCCCTTTTTATTCCAATCCTGCAAATAACTCCTCTCTGATGAGGCACATGCTAGCTCCCATTCCACTCTCCTTCTCCCCCTTGTTTATCTTTTCAGCGCCTCCTTATTTTGAACCACCTCCCAGGCCCTCCGCCCTTGGCCAAGGCAGCTGCCAGCCTGATCATAGGCAGGCCCTTTCTGGAGCACGGAGCCATTTGGGAGGGGCAGGGACAGCAGGGAAGCCAAGAGAGAAGTGAGCAGGGCTGGTTCAAGGGCAAAGGAACAGCTGGTACTTCACAGGGCCCCTGCCAGCATGGCGAGGGCAAAGCAGGCCCTGGGGAACGAGAGGGCAGGGCGGCTGGCCACAGCTCTGCCACAGCCAGCCAGAGCCGGAGCCTGACAAGGCTTAACTGTCCCAGGAGCGCTGTGATGGAGATGAACAGGTGTCCCCACAGCTGATTGGGCAGCTCAGCTCCTAGCCGGGACATGGGGCAGGGCGGACTGAGCAGGGAAGCCAAAGCCCTAGGGACTAAGAGGCAGCCAAGACTTCTGCAAAGCAGCTGAGAGTAGCAACCTGGACGGAAGGTACTTATTCCTCAGGGGATAGAAACACTTGACCTTCAGCCAGTCAGAGGCTAAAGGCTGTGTGGTGACAGACAATGCTACTCAAAGGTGGCCGTCACATGAACAGCATCAGCTGGGAGCTTCTCCATATGCACCTTCTCAGGACCCACCCAGACCTGCTGATGGAGAAGGCTGCATTTTAAAAGGGTCTCTATGGCCGGCTGAGTGGCACATTCGTTAAGAGCTGGTTTCAGGATGCCAGCGGCCCTGGTTCGCATCCCACATATGAGGACCAGTGACACTGCCCTCTACAGCTAACAACAGCTCCACCTGGAGCTTGGCTGTGCGAGTATCTGAGGACAGTATAGCTGCAGCCCCTGCTGCAGTGGGCTGCCATAGGCTACAGTGAGTGGCCGGCAGCCAGCGCAAGCTGCCAATAGCTGCGTTGAGCGACACCCAGAGACCGGCGACCGATCTGCCTCATCTGGGAATAGCGCAATGACGATACCAACGTGGGCCAGTGAAGCAACGTCCTCCGCAACTAGACTGAAGAACAAAAAGACAGCAACTTGTCTGTTCCCCTTCCCCGATTCCCCAATGCTGTTCCCCTCCCCTAATTCCTCAATAAAATCTTTTTTAAAAAAGGGTCTTTAGATGATCCCCATGCATGATCAAGTTTGAGAAACGCTGGCCTAGGACAGCAGGTCTCAAAGTGCAGTTTCCACACCAGCAGGGGCAGCATCTGAGAATCTGTGAGAAATGCAAATTGGCAGGCCTTGTTCCCAGACCTCTGGGGATGGGGCTCAGCAAACCATTTATCAAGCCATCTGGGTGGGTTTGAGGCACCTTAAAAGTTTGAGCAGCACTGGTTTGGAGTGCAGTTTATGCATTTTGGAGCAAGGGAGGTTGGAGGAATCTCAGAGAAGGCATCCTGACTGCAGCTGGAAGGCGGGCCCAGCATATTGGCTGCAGCCAGCAGTACCTCTGGCTGCTCCGCCCTCTTGACATACCTTCCCACAGTGATCAGACCCAGAATTCCGGCTCCTCCCCACTGGCCCCAAGATTACCACGTTTCAGATCTGAGCTGGTCAAGATCAGTGCATTTAGTGATGGTCATTTCAAATTAGTGCCCTGTCTTCAAGGAAGCTGGACCCCACAGAAAAACAGAAAAGCCGACATACGTAAGCCAGCCACCAGTTCTCAGGGACCAGATGTGACCCTCTAAGATGTCACTTCAGTGGAAATCCAGGATCCTCCCCCAAGATTTCTGGATGTTCCTGAAAAGTTCATCATCTCCGGGTCCTTTCCAAGGTCAAATTTCTGTAGCTGAATAAGGTCTGCAGATGGATAACCTCACTCACCACTATGGGCAGTCCCTCTACCCCATCCCACAGCATCAGCCTGGGCGAGGAACCCAGCATTTGGTTGTCTCTGTTTGTTTAAAAAAAAAAAATGCTCCCACTGGAATTTTGGAGGTAGCAGATGTCCAGACAGTATTGGGAAAAGGGTCTATGTCCCAGAAATGTAAATCATTTCCGACTGCCTAACATTGTCCCCTTTCTGAAAAGCTCCAGAATTTCCCATAATGCTCTAATACTCTCTTGTCCTCTCTTCTCACCGCCCTCCTATCTTCTCTTCTTGTGTATAATTCCTGTCGCCCAGACAGTATTGGGAAAAGGGTCTATGTCCCAGAAATGTAAATCATTTCCGATTGCTTAACATTGTCCCCTTTCTGAAAAGCTCCAGAACTTCCCATAATGCTCTAATACTCTCTTGTCCTCTCTTCTCACCGCCCTCCTATCTTCTCTTCTTGTGTATAATTCCTGTCGCCAAATTGCTACTTATTTATAATGCGGACAGATTTGTTTCTTGACTCTCACTAATGTGTGTCCTTCCGCATCTCATCTCCAACACCAAGCAGGCTATTTTCCTAAATAATACATTTTCTTTCCTAAGAGTTCATTCCAGTGCCACCTAAAACAGACAGACAGACAAGGAGGAAGCATTTTTGCCCCAGCGAAGCACAGAGTTCCTCCTCCTTCTACTCCTTACAGAGTCTGATCACCCTTCCTGTCCCATTTTCTTCATCTGCCTCTGAGATCTCTTCTCTCGTTGATAATAATTCAAGTTATTTTCTCTCCTTCCTTTGAGACCAAAACCTCCTTTCTGGAACTCCAATGTTGTACAAAGCTAGCCATTACTCACATCAAAGCCCAGAATTACATACCTCTTATCTGTGGACCCTTTCCAAGGCAACTGGCAGCTTTATACAAAAACTATAATCTAGATATCCTTAATGTCAAAGCTGGGGTTCCCCGCTTCTAATGTCTGGGGGTTTACGAATCCCAGAGGGACAGGAAGTCTGTATCGGCGACTCAGGTCTCCTTTCCATTTCCAACCCCGGGGCTTTATCTGACGACTCACCCTCCTTTCCTTGTCAATCACGTCTCATCATGAATGTCATCCTCGATTTGGTCCCTCGCTATCCAACCCCCCCCACCCCCCCACCCCCCCACCAGGCCCTCCATTCCCCATGGACAGAGTCCGCCTCAGGCTCACACTTTTCAATGGTTCCCGGTTACTTATAGAAAAACGGCAAGCTTCCCCCAGTTCCAGTCTCCTACCGAAATAAGAATGGAGTCATGGAAGGAAGATGGAAAACCTAGAAATCTGGGTAGAGGAAGAAATAGCCCTGATGCCTCAGCATGGAGGGAGGGAGAGGGAGAGCTGGTATCCATGCAAGACAGTGGAACTTGGGTGGCTGGTCATAAAGGTGACCCACTTTGGGGGTCATTTGTTGGGGCCATAGGGGGAAGGGTTAGAGATTGTTGGGGCCACTTTGTCACTCACTGAGAGTTGGCTCAGGAATCACACCCCTGGGCACACTTACTGTGGAAAAAGCTGGAATAAGAGAAAAGGTAGGGATAGGAGGTAGACATGCGACAGCTAGACAAATAAGTCAGGTCAAAGGACAGTTTGCAAAGGGCATTAAATAGGGGCTCTCTAATGAAATGTTTCCATATTGTCTTGTTATACTCCCCTGAGACAAAGGGCTGTATGAATGCCCAGCGTTGGGCCCTTATTTCTGGAATAAACTCCATGCCGTTCACCTCTGCTCCTGAACACAACGTTGAGGTTTTATTGACCGAGTGCATTTGTGCGGCCTTTCACTTGGTTGTCTACCTGCGGCCTGAGCTGCAGGATCCATATTGCCACAGTCAGAAAGCTTTAGTGGATAAGTCTCCACGTGTGGCCCCAACTACAGCCCCTAGGCTGGACAGTAGCATTTCGATTTTGCTCATTTGCAAGTAAACGGCTGGGAGTAGCCAAAGGAACCATCTTAGGGGCTGAGAAGATGCTAGTTAAGAACATTCCTGGGGCAGCCGGGTGGCTCGGCTGGTTAGAGCGTGAGCTCTGAGCAATAGAGTCGCCAGTTCAATTCCCACATGGGCCAGTGAGCCGCACCATCTACAACTAGATTGAAGACGACTTGAACTGAGCTGCAGCTGAGCTGCTGGTGGGCGGCCAGATGGTTCCATTGGTTAGAGCACATGCTCTGACAAGGTTGCCAGTTCGACTCCTGCATGGGACGGTGGGCTGTGCCCCCCGCAACTAGATTGAAAATGGCAACTGGACTTGGAGCTGAGCTGCGCCCTCCACAACTAAGATTGAAGGACAACGACTTGACTTGGAGCTGATGGGTCCTGGGAAAAACACACTGTTCCCCAATGAAGTTGGAAAAATAAAAAGTAAAGACATAAATACATAAATAAATAAACATTCCATGGCCACCTGCAATGAAAAATCATGATTTTTTTTCCTCTATTCAAATGCCATCTTTAACTCAAGGGGGAACTCTGGGCAGTTGAATATCAAAAAGCATAGATGAGATGGACAGAAAGTCACAGCCATTGGTCCCATTGGTCCCATAGCCACCTGGAGATGCAGCAAGGCTGTGGTTGTTTCAACGATGGAAGAGAGAGAAATATCGCTCAGGGAAGCTGGTATGGAGGAAAGAGAACCTAAGCGGGCCTCCCTCTTCCTCAGTTTCTCATCAGCAAAACGGAAATAATACTGTATCCACCACATGGACCTGATGTCAGGATCAAACATGCGAAGGTCTGACAATTAAGTTCGGGAACTCATCCTAGAAAAAGTGCTCCATACCTCATTGCTGAATATCACTATGGTCACCTACCAAGTACACCCTTTGGGAAGCTATGCACCGAAGCCAACACCTAGTGCACCCTTCAAAGCAATTTTGCAATTCTTTTTCTGGAATGGTCATCAAGGCTATCATCGTATTACCCTTGATGTCCTGAATGTTATCAAAATGTCTTCCTTTCAATATTTCCTTTATCTTCAGGTAAAGAAAGAAGTCATGGGGGGCCAGATCAGGTGAGTAGGGAGGGTGTTCCAATACAGCGATTTGTTTCCTGGCTAAAAACTCCCTCCCAGACAGTGCCGTGTGAGCTGGTGCATTGTCTGACGCAAGAGCCATGAATTGTTGGCGAAAAGTTCAGATCGTCTAACTTTTTCACGCAGCCTTTTCAGCACTTCCAAGTAGTAAACTTGGTTCACTGTTTGTCCAGTTGGTACAAATTCATAAGGAATAATCCCTCTGATTTCAAAAAAGGTTAGCAACATCATTGCAGCAAGTTGCAAACTTCATTGTCACCCCTCGGATGATGTGGCTTGCATGACAGGCCTCAGTCTTCATTTCTCTCTCAGGTTTGCCATGTGATTCTGAGGCTCCCCGCTCCCCACCTGCAACCCTGTCCCCACTCCATGACGTTAGATTTAGCCAGGTCACTGGCTTTGACCGTCTGAATGAGGAGGACAGGACAGAGCACCAGTTCCTAGCTTAGCCCGAAGAGGCCTGGCCTGTCTGTTTCCATGTGTCCCGTGTGCTCCTGCCCTAGCCAAGAGAAGGCCAGGCCTTGGCTAGACTGCTGGTCCCGAGAGGATGAGAGACACATGGAGCCTGAAACAGCTCTGTCTGCACTGAGGCAGACTTACAAGCAGAAAAAGAACCCTCCAACCAGGCCCAGCCCTGCTCAACTTAGATCAGCCAAACCCCAGACAATCAGAACAATAATAAATGACCAAGGTTTTCTTTGTTTTGTTTTGTTTTTTGAGGGCAGTGTCACTGGCCCTCATATGTGGGACCCGAACCCGGGCCACTGGCTTCCCAAACCAGCGCTTAACCACCGCGCCACTCAGCCGGCCCCCAAGGTTTTTTTAAGCTACTGAGATTCAGGATGGTTTGTCATATAGCTGTTATTGTTGCAGTAACGATCAACACACTTACATTTACACACACACACACACACACACACACACACACACACACCTCCTGTAGGATCAAATACATAATAGATGCTCAATAAATAATAATGTCATTCCATCTCCCTACTACACCCACATGCTGGGAACACAGAGAAAAACAAAGCTCAGATCCTGGAGAAACTTTCAGGTTTGTGGAATAAGAACTAGAAGATACCAGTACAAGTCCTAGGTCCCTCACAGCAAATTCATCAAAGCCATGGAAAGGAAAAGCAATAAGCAAATGCCTTCTCTTCCTCCATCTTCCCTTACATGTGAAACAAAGAAATATTCTCCCCAGAGATTTCTATTTCTTGAAACCACATCTCTCTGACACTTTTGGGAGTCTAAAAGAAAAGAGTCCTTTAAGATGGGGAGAGCTTTCTGAGTTGTCCCTGTCTTGGCCTTGTGCTCGTTTTCTGTTCAATTTAGGAAGCAGCCTGGTTTTGGGTGGAGTCAAAGAATATTGCAAATCCAGCACACTTGAGCTTAAAGCAAAAAAGGCATTCAAAGGAGGCGACAGGGCTATTTTCTTTACCGATGTTGAAGGAAGTCTTTCAAAAATGGACCTATTTTTCTGAAGACACCCGTGTACCCTCTGCGGCTGCCTGTCCTCCTGAGAGGAAGCAGTCCTTGACAGGGAGCTTGTCTGCAGGGGAAGAATCAAATCCATAAGGAGGGAAAGCATGAAGACATTATGGTTTTTATTGCTGGCCATGTAATACCTGTCATTGAAAGTTCATGCCGTATTGGTCCAGCCCCTTAATACCCTTCCATGTCCCTAAATCTCTCTTGTCAGGGGAGCTTTAGAGGGTGGCTTCTATTCTTTACCCTTCAAAATGGCCATTCAGGGGTTTGCTGTGACAGTAGTCTAGGCCTGACACAGAATTATTGGTTTTTCACTTGTCAGCTCAGAGAAAACATCTATGGGATGCCAGTTGGCAGCCGAGACAGCTGGCGGACAAAAGGACACCAAACTATGAAGCTTGGAGTCCGGAGGGAACGGTGCTGTCCAGAATACACTCATGCCCCCTGCCCCCCCTGGAGTCAGGGCTGGTCACCTCCTGGAGAGGGACCTGCTATCGGAGAAAGGACTGGCAGATGCATCTGCATGACCAGACCCTGTTCAGGGGAGCCTGAAACCCTGGGCAGCCCTTCCGTCCCACTCTGATAAATGAGAATTTCCTTCTGTCTGGATGGCTCCACCTTCTTATACCATGGACAGCAAAGCACTCCCATCTACATGCGCTAACTTACGCCTTACCAAATGTATCCCCCTAGGGTATAAGATTGTACATGAGACCACTCAAAATCGCAACTATGTGACTATTTCTGACCTCCAAAAACTGCAATTTCAAGAAAATGTTACTGATTGTTTTTTGTTTCCTTTTGAGTCAGGTCTATTATGCATAGTAAAATGCAAACGTTTTTATATCTAGTCCTATGGCTTTTGGTAAATGTACTCAGTCAAGTAATCACCACCATCGAGATACAGGACCGTCACCCGAGGAGGTTTCCCCATGTTGTCCCCGTGGAGTCAGCCTCTTCCCCCCACACCCAGCCCCTGGGAACCACTGAGCTGTCTGCCATCCCCATGCCTTTACCTCCTCTGGAATGCCATAGGGATGGGATTACACAGTGTGCAGCCTTTTGAGTCTGGCTTCCTTCCCTTAGCATCAGACCCATGAGGTTCATCTATATTGTTCTGTGTTATCGGTCATCTGTTGCTTTGTACTGATGAGCAGAATTTCAATGTCTGGATTCACCACGTGATTTTATTATCCACTCACCAGGGGATACATAATGGGGTTGTATCTGGTTTGGGGTCGCGATTAGCAAAGCCACTGTACACGTTAGCTGACAGGGTTTTTGCATGGGCGTGTAATTTCATTGCTCTTTGGTAAATACCTGGGATTGAGATCTCTGGGTTGTAAAATAAGTGCATTTAACTTTATAAGAAGCAGCCGAATTATTTCCCAAGGTCTTTGTGCCCCAATAGCAGCTTATAAGAGCTTCAGCGCCACACTGGTTTCGTCACGGTGGGGGGGCAGGGAAGATGGTTCGCCATGCTAATAGGTACTGATGGGGCCTGGTTGTGGTTTTAATTTACAATTCCCCTAATAGCTACTATGCTGAGCGTCTCTTCCTGTGCTTATTTTCGATCCATATATCTTCCTTGGTAAAGCATCTGCTCAAGCCTTTTGCCCATTTTTTTCAAACTGGGTTATTTGCTCTCTTATTATTGAATTGTGAGAGTTGTTTATTTCAGTTCTTTATTCACATAGTTCCTATCTGGATAAGAGTTCTTTATCAGATGTGTGTTTTGCAAATGTTTTCGCCAAGACTGTGTCTTGACTTTTCATTTCCTTAAACAGTGTCTTTCGAAGAGCATCAGGTTTTCTTTTTTTTTTTTAATTTTGATAAAGTTCAATTTATTATTTTTTTCTTTTAGATAGTTCACATTTTTTTGTGTGTGTCCTGAAGAACAAATCTTTGCTTAACCCAAGGCCACAAAGAATTTCTCCTATGTTTTTTTCTTCAAGGAGTTTTATAGTTTTAGGTTTCACATTTAGGTCTATGATCCATTTTGAGGGAGTTTTTATATAGGGTTAAGGTCTGGTGCAAGGTTTGTTTATTTATTTATTTGCATATAAGTACCCAATTGTTCGAGCATCGATTTTGGAAAGGACCATCCTTTCCGCTTTGAAGCACGTTGACATCTTTGTCGAAACCAATTGACCATGTATGTGTGGCCTATTTCTGGTCTCCATTCTATTCCATTGATCTCTGTGTCTGTTCTTTTCCCAATACTCTCTGGCTTTCATTACCATGGCTTTATAGAGCCTTAAAATCACATAGTGGGAGCCCTCCTCCCATTTTGTGTTTTGCGTTGTCTTCTTTTTTCAAACATGTTTGGCTACCCCAGTCCCTTTGCTTTTCTATATATGTGCATTGTAGAATCAATTTGTCGATTTCTGTAAATAAGCCGATGAGAGAGTGACTTGTCCAAGGTCACAGAGTTAATGTGCACCAGACTCAGCTCATTCTCCAATCATTTTTATGGATCCAAGGTCAAGATCTGACCACACGGAATAACATTGTTATGGCCGAAGATATGAGGCGGATCCTACAGAGCTCACCAAAGGACAGGAATTCTGCCTCTCGGCACATTGGAATGACAACCAACCCTGTCCCCAGTCACTCAGCCCCTACCTTGCCTTATCAGGGCAGGGAGGATAACTGGATACTGTCTGGAACAAATCACACAGTCAGACCAATGTCTGGGAAGCCGAGATGGAGCCCTGCCATCTCATGGAGCCGTGGGTTCAGCTTTAATCTGAAGCCCTGTCCTGGAGACAAGTTTATGCAAGCAAGCTTCTGCCTTGCTTTCCTGATTAGCACGTCCCACCAGGACGGAAGCCCAGGGCTGAACCCTCGTAGCTGGTGCTCAAACACCCTGCCCTACCTGTCTCAGTCCTCTTTACTGCGTCCTCCACCCAAAGCAACGACTGCTCCTGCACCTATTTCTGTTCCTTGGGCTGGCCCACCTGCTGGGCTCTGCCTCCTCTTACCTCTAGCCCCTTCCCAAACCAATCTCAGCTTTACTCTTCTCCGTGGGCCTGCTTCCAGGAAATCTCGCTTCCAGGGACCTCATGCCCTACAGCCGAGAGGCAGACTAGGATAGCTGTTGAGAATTCCCAAGCTGGGATCTGGAGCCAGACAGAACTCTGCTTGAATCCCAGGTTTGCAATTTTGGCTGAGATATTTAATTTTCTGAGTCTCAGTTTCTTCATTTGTAAAATGTCCCCACAGGGTTGCCAGGAGAACGCAAACAAAATAAAGTGCTGGAGGAGTTTGGCACAGTTGCTGGCACATATTGCTAGTCATCATCACTTTTGGCTCCTCTAAGTGGACCCCCCCATCCAGGGCTGCCCCCATTCCCCACCAGCCCACACCCCTGAGAAGGCAGCTTGTCCCAGCAGAACCCCAGCTGCCAGCTGCGTGGAAACAATCTCATAGAGATCCAGCTTCAGAAAAACTCAGCAAGTCCCCCCGGAAGGTCCCCTGGGCTGATGTGATTGAACAGAAAAGGGCATTTATTTTTCATAACCCAGAAAAAAACCCTTGTGCTGTCCCCTTTGGGCCCCTCCTTAGGCCTTGGGCACTCCCTTTGCACACACACACACACACACACACACACACACACACACACACAGCAACTGTAGTGGTGACATGTGACAGATCCAAGCCTTGTTTCTGCCCCTTGTCTGCAAAGCAGCAGGTGGGCCACCACTCTGGGGGACAGGCAGGTCCTGTAGAGGGGCACAAGGAGAAGAGGTCTGTCTCAGGTAAGACTGGAGTTGGAGGGACGGAGACACTTTTATAAATGAGAGAAATGAAACTCAAGAGGGTTAAGTGGCCTGAAACCATAAAGCGCAGCCCAGGAATTTGTTTTCTGAGTCCCCCAGTGGTGCCACCAGCATGCACATGAGATGAGCTCTACAGTCACCCGCCATTCGCAGGAGCTAATCAGCCACCCTCTCCTCTGTACACCCAGCACTCCCCAGGTTGGGCTCCAGTTGTCTTTTTAAGTGTTAAGTCGCCCCCCACCAATCAGGAGCCACCTGCAGGCAGGAACCACAGTTGCTTTACTTTTCCAACTCAGGGTCTAAAACACTGTCCCAATAGGGCGTCAAGCTGACTTCATTTCTTTGTTCATTCACAAACATTTACTGAGCACTTACTATGGGCCAGGGTTTAATCTGGGGTGACCATGATCAGGGGTGACCAAGACACCCCACATGCCAGCCTTCATGGAGCTTGGAGGCCAGTGGGATGAGGCAAGTGATTAACTGTAAGTGAATGAATAAGTAAACCGATCGTTTTAGATAGTGATCAGTGCTTCACAGACAAAAAGAACATGAAAAATAAGAGAGAGACAGAAATGGAACATCTGAGCTGAAACAGGAAGGATAAGAAGCCAGCCACGCTGGAGCACATGGGGCAGAGTTTGGTGTCTCGAGAAACACAGGAAGACAGCCAGGTAGCTGGAGCATAAGAACAAGGAGGATCATGGTACAAACACAGTTACAGGTAGGCAGGGCCCAAGTCGGGCAGGGCTCCGAAGGCCACTGGCTCTAAGAGTCTTGAATTTACTCTGGGTGAGATGGGAGGCCAAAGGAAGCGTTTCATCAGCAAAGACATGCCCTGATGACACTGGTGCTGTCAGGACACTCCCTGGCCACTATGGGGAGAGACCACACGGTAGGAAATAGGTCTACACTTCAGGGTTGCAGTGATCACAGAGAGAGAGAGAGAAAGAGAGAGAGAGAGAGAGAGAGAGAGAGAGAGAGAGAGAGAGAGAGAGAGAGAATATCCCCATAAAGAACATTACTGAGACCCCTGGGGCAATTTAAATATGAATTATATATTATAGAACATTAATGTATCGGTGTTAAACTTTCCGAGTGTGACCGTGACATTGTGCTTATTTATGTAGAAAAAAATATATCTTCCTTCTTAGGAGACATATGTTGAATTACTGAGGGGCGAAGGGTCAGCTTGTCTGCAACTTACTTTTGACCATTTCATCCAGAAAAAGGGAGAAAGTGAGAGAGGAGATAAATGTGGCTAAATGTTAACAACCCATGGAGCCGAGCGAAGACAAGGCAGTGTTCACCTTTCAGCATGACTACGTAGGATTGAGCTTTTCAGAATAAAATGTTGGGAGGGGCTGGGCGAGTGGCGCGGTGGTGAAGCGCTGGCTTGGGAAGCCAGCGGCCCCGGTTCGGGTCCCACATAGGAGGGCCAGTAAAAAAAAAAAAAAAAAAAAAAAGTTGGGAGGATGGGAAATGAGCAAATAAATTAATCCACTGATGAAACGAAGGAGATTTGGGGAGCTCCTTTCTCTAAGAGCTTTATGGGCAGTCTGCTCACGTTGTCTCCAACGTAGACAGTTCTGGAAGGACAGGAGGCAGGACTACATACAGTGATCTTTCCTGGCCTCCAGGCTGCAGGGTTTTGGGTTTTTTTATTTGTAAATCAAAGCCGCTGGGACAATGTGTGTGATGCCTTGGTGGCTGCTGCCATCCAGTGGATCTCCGCGGCGCAGCAACGGCGAGAGCCGGCCTGCAGGGTCAAGGTCAGCCGCTGCACCGCCCTCCAGGGCCTGCAGGCCAGCAGGCTGGCGTCCAAGGTTTAAGCACTTTCGTTCACTTCCTTCCACGGTGAGTGGCCGTGAAACGCAGCCTCCCACCCTCGGCGCGCTCCCTGGAAGCACACAGCACCTTTTGCCTTTAACATCACCCGGCCTAACAAGGACTCACATTGATTTTAGTCTACAAAACAGGAGCCAGGGAACCATTTGGTGAAATGGTACTGCCATTTGCGCACACTCTTGACTGGTTGGTGCTGTTTTCTTAGTCCTAGAAGCTATTCAAAAAGAATACCCGGCGCTTCTGAAACTGCCTGTTTCGACTTCCAACTGCGTTCCCAGACAGAAGTTAGAAGGCAGGTCTGGGAAGGGTCCCCTGGATCGGGAGACAAGGGGAAGGAAAAGTGATTGGACTGGCTTGCCAGAAAAAAAAAAATAGTGTTAGGAGTAGCTGGAAATAAAAATGGAGAAAGTGAGGGCGCTGGGGCTTGAGGGGATGGGGCAGGATTCGGCATCTAACACCCTCCAGGCGGTGCCACTGCTGCTGATGCACGGACCACGCTTTCCCTAAAGCCGGCTGGCAAGCCATGAAATGGGGAGGTGACCCGCCATGCGTGCGGGGGACAGGGATGCAGCGACAAGGCAGGGCGCCCCACTCACGCTGCGCTGAGCGTCCGCCTCTGAGCAGACAGTGGGACTGAGCACAAGGCGCACAGGCCTGGGTCCTCCATTAATCAGCTGCGTGACTCCATCACAACAAGCTGTGTAACACGTCTCATGGGGGTGGGGAGGGGGGAGGGAGAGAGATGTGAAAGTATTTTGAAAATCTCAAAATAGTGCAGAAATGCAAGGTCAAAGAGCTAAGCCAAAAGGTCAGGGGTTTAAGGCAAAATGCTGCCCTCCTAGCGTCCTCGCCGGGTCCTTCTTGTTCTCAGCAGCAGCTGCACGGGTCCCTTAGAGCGTCAGGCACTGTTGGTGGGTGACACAGAGTGTCATAGAGCCCTGCTGTATACATGGCTCCGGATCCCCAGCCGCGTGGTTGCCCCTGAAGCAAGAGGCTCTCGAAACGGAGGCCAGGCGGCCTTTTGGGTCTTCGAATCCTAACGGCCGTGCGTGTTCTTTTAACCCTTCAGCCCTGAAGGAGGCAGTGGGGAAAGGATGTCCTTTTCAAATCGGGGCGATGAGGCAAATATTAATCAGTACCACCTCCATTTGATCGGTAAGGAAACAGAAGAAGGAGGAATAAAACTGGGGAGGGAAGGGCCCCGAGAAATATCATCCTGCATGCAGTTGGGAATACCTGGGTCCACGCAGAAATACCTGGGCCCAGAGCAGCCCCAGGCCTCACCGTCTCTGCACCTGTGTCCCTGCCCCCATCACACCATCGTCAGCACACAGAGACTTCACTGTGCACCTAATGCCAAGCTAACCACTATTTGGGGGGGAGTGGGGGGAGGGTTGGGGGGAGCTGTTCGCTAGCAGAGATGATGGTGAAGCAAAGAAAAATAAAAACGCATTCCTTCTCTCCAGAACCTCAAAACTAAATGTATAGACACGTTATACCAAAAACAAAAACTGTAATAAAAGACCATCTGCCAAATGCCAAGCAACATCTCCAGACGCCAAGGGGTAAGATGTCCCAAGAGGGAGCAATTCCAGGCTCCGATGCAGAAAGGCATTTCTGACCTGTGGTTGCAATCAAGCAGAAAGAAGGAAAATAGTCATATAGTGGTTGTAGCAGATGGGGTCACAGGTGTTGTCCTGTGGCCGCTACATTTTGTTAAGGGCTCTGTGCCTTCAACACGCAGCACGGTATGTTCAGCACCCGGGGGCCTGGACCACACAGGACAAGGCTGGCATCTGGCGATACTGCCCCTAGAGTCAGCTGAGAACTGACACTGGCTAGTGGAACTTAAGCCCAACAGGCACCCCCGTGGGAAAAGGTTTGAGCCTGTCTCACACATTTGGGGTTCAGACAAGGACAAATCTTGTGCTGGGCTGGGGATCCTGCAAGGTGAGGCCTGACCTCCGGGCCCAGGTGACAGGATGTCTGGCTGAGAGCAGGGCCAGGAAGCTAGAGCACGCAGGCCAGACCGTCACTGTCCCCGCCTGCTCCCTGGGTGACCGACAGTCTAGGAAGAAAAGGACTGGGTTCCAAAGAAAACACAAGCTCTTTCCCGAACTGCCAGTGAGCACACTGCAGAGAATAGACGGCAGCCCAGGGTGGGCCCAGAGGCCTGGGGGCAGCAGACAAGCCAACCACCCCCAGGGGGCTCTGCTGGAGCCCACACACAACCCATCATCATATGTGTGTCAACTCTCTTATTCTGACAGGAGGAGGGTACTGCTATCTCCTCCCTACAAATGAGAAAAAGCGATGATCAGAAAGACTGCGGGTTTCCCAGGGTCACTAATTTAATTAGTGGCAAAGCCAGAACCCGTGCTGTCTGTGGCTCCTAGAGCAAGCAGCGTCAGAACTAGCATTTAGAAGTGAATATTAATCGCGAAAATAAATTACACTATTAGAGTCCTAGTGAGAAGAAAAGGATAGTTGGAACATGCTTAGGGTTTGAATGTGTAGCAAACGAGAGCCAAATTACCTTCACACAGATCAACGCACTGCACACACTCAAGGTGTTCGGGGAAGTTCTGAGGCAAAATCATTCCCAGCCTGCCACTCTGTTTGTACGTTTATTTCTGCTACACGCTGCCTCAGTCCTGTTGAAAGTTACGTGGCCTTTGGAGAAGTTGGTACATTCTTTTTTTTTTTTTTGAGGGCAGTGTCACTGGCCCTCATATGTGGGACCCGAACCGGGGTCGCTGGCTTCCCAAGCCAGCTCTTAACCACTGCACCACTTGGCCGGCCCTAGAAGTCGGTATATTCTTATGCTGGAGCACGAAAGGGGAGGTTTCTCTGACAGACAGACAGGGAGCACCCTCCCATTTTCCTAATGAGAATATGATACAAAAAATTTTTTTAAAAAGGTTGGGTGTCACTTCGAATATGCAAACTTTCTAGGGATGTGGAAGGAAGAGTCAAATGTCCACTTATAAATATTTCATTCACTCACGTGAGAGCTAAATGCTCTGCAGTGGCACCACTTGCATTTTTTTTTTCATCATGTATTATTAATATAAGCCTGAAACTGAAGCCATCGCTCGTCCATGGCCCCACCTCCATCTGCCAATCACAGCTTCCTCTGTAGCCAGTTACACTCCGGGTTGATGGTGTGCGTCTTAGGTCTCGACTTTCTCCCTGAAAGAAGTGGGGCGGGGGGAAGTATATATGCAAAAAATGCAAAACCCTAAGGTAGATTCATGGAATTTGCCAATTTTTTTTTTCTGCTTTTTTGCTTTTCTTAATTTTACACAGTCAGGAATTTTTAAGAAAATGCATCAGCATAAACACCACTGCAGACTGTCTCAACAACTGTTTGGGAAAATTTAATATTTCAACAGTGTTTTTTCTTGAGCATTGGTTTTCTTCTTAATTATCTCATTATTTGACAATCATAGAATCTTAGAATTTCTGATCTCTAGGGGACTGCGCAGAAGGTTTTCAAGAACATTGTGTGTTTTTTCCAAGTATTGCATTTTTGGTGGAAACACAGGCCTGTGTGATTCCTTGATGGGCTGGAGAAATTTGTGTGCCCCAATGTGTTTCCAACTAAATGAAATTCAAGTAAACTAAGCTCTGGTTAGAAAGCTATGGAGGGTGTACATCATCCCATGGGCATCACTCAGCGATAAACAAGGGACAAACTATTTATATACTGACATGAATCTCCGGAGAATTGCGCCAAGTGAAAAACGTCGACCCAAAAGGTTATGTACTGTACGATTCCATTTATATAACATTTTTAAAATGAAACAATTATAGGAATAGAGCATAGAATCATGGTTGTCGGGCGTCCAGGAGTGAATGGGGAGAGAAGGAAGCAGGTATGGCTATAAAAAAGGACAACAGAGTGACCCTTATGGTGACATAAATATCTGTATCCTGATGGCATCAATGTCAATATCTTAGCTGTGCTATTGTACTAGTTTTGCAAGATGTTAGTCTTGCAAGAATATGGGTAAAGGGACACAAGCTCTCTATGTTGTGTCTTACCACGTGAATCTATAACTATCTCAAAATAAAAACTTTAATTTTTTTACAAAAGCTATAGGGACCACTTGGAAGTTTACAATGGCTGGACAAGTTGAGGTGATCAACAGTCTTTATAAGCTTACTCAGACCACTTTGTGGTTCAAAATGAACAAAATAAAAACACATCCTTGAATATGTGTAATATGCTTAATATAAAAGAATTCCCCCAGCGGATGGGGGATATCGCAAATATAGCTTCATTGGTTAAGCCCATGGTTTATTGAACATCATCACACTTACCCTCGTACTGACTTTCCAAGACTCCGATTATGATCTACATTTCACAGAGAAAAACGCTGCTCAAAGAAGGAAAGCCATGTTCCCCAGGGCTCACAGCTAGGAACTGGCAGCTTTGGGTTTGTGTGGACTTTACTACTTCCTATCACAGATCTGCTAGCCATTTAAGAAGCAATCACATTCCCAGGAATAGAAAATCTTTCAACTACAAGCCATTGACCCACAATAGCAAGAAAAGATAAAAATAAATAAAATCAGGGCTGGCCGGGTGGCACGGTGTTTGGGCGCTGTCTTGGGAAGCCAGCGACCCAGGTTCGGGTCTCACATGTGAGGGCCGGTGATACTGCCCTCAAAAAAAAAAAAAAAAATATATATATATATATATATATATATATATATATATATATATATATATATTTTATGATATGAAAGACACGAGTGGAACAAGTGATAAAATTTGAATAAAGTCCATTGATTAAATAACAGCATTGTAATGATGTTAATTTTCTGGTTTTGTATAATATACTGTAGTTATGAGAATGTCTTTGCATTTAGGAAATACTGAACCAAGTATTTAGAGGTAAAATGATGTCATATCTGCAAGTTTTCTTTAAAGTATTAGGAAAAAAAACATTATATATCTATATTCTGACGGGGGCAAATTTGGGGGAATGTGAATATAAGATATATGGCAATGCTTTGTACTATTTTTACAGCTTTTCTCTAACTCTGAAATTATTTCAACACATTTGCCATTTTAAAAGTATTCTACGAACTATCCAGGTAAAACACCAATGATGAACATATTCTTGAAAAACTCTGCAAAAATATTGCCACTATCTTTTTTTTTTTCCATTCTTTTCTCTCTTTCCCTTCTCTCCATGAACACTGAAATTAAAGAATGACTTATCCCACTGAAGGCTGGGATTTCTGAAAAGCAAACAACACAAACCCTGCACGCGACAAGCCCTCCACAGGTGTAACCCATTCACCTGTGGACCACCCATCAGGACCGACACACGGAGAAGGCATTTCCAAAAGGCCCCCTCGCGTTTGTTGAGATATGGGACTCAAGCCAGAGGGAGGTCCAGAGTTAGCAAAGCCACATTTTGGAAACACATTTACCCAGAAAGCGCATGATACCCACATTCAGGAGAGGGCGAGCAGAAGTGTCTAGACATATAGTAACACGTAGATCTGCATGTCTGGGCTTGTGCAACATTTTCCATCCTCATATCCTGGGAACACCCACAGTTCAAGCCACCCCAGCTTCCCCCCAAGGCTGAGCTCCTGCGGGGATGCTTTGCACGAAAACAAATGCAGCCTACAGCCCACCCCAGGCTCCCAGCATGCCTGGGATCCCTGCTTGCAGTGCATGTAGGAGGGTCTGAGCGCCAGGCAAAGGGAGACTATTCTCTGCTCGCCTTTAGCAGCGTGATAACATTTCCTTGATCTCTCTCTGTGTCTGTGACAGCTGCACATCAACAGTTCCTGCTGCACAGAGCTGACTTTTCTGAACATTCAAACATACACACACACACACACACACACACACACACACACACACACACACACGACAAGGCCAATTCTTCCCATTAACTTGTAAACGCGTTACCATAGAGACAGGCTCTGGGTCCTCCAAAAATGAATCAGCAGTGCCTCTTAGTGGGGCATTGGTGATTCTCCACTCCCCAAATCATACAACGTTGGATGAATGGGGATGCTTTTTTCTCTCTCTCTTTTTTAGCTACCTGGCGTTCTCTTTCAATATTTCCAGGGATCTGGCCACCCATATTTACTCCAGCCAAGGTGTTTTCGAGGCTCTTTGCTTCCCACATGCAGAAATAGAGTTCAGCTAAGATTTTTCACTGCAGTTCCATCTCAATTTCTAGAGGCTCTGCCCTATTACTCGACCCCTGGTTCTAAGTAAGTCAGGAATTGCTGCGATGTCACACATACAGTGACAAAAAAAAAAACACAAACTAACACTTGACATGAGGGAGAATAAGACTCATCAGGGATTTCAAATAAATAAGGTCCTCCTTTATCATTGTGTTCATGTGTTCAGACAGTGTGGCTTCCTTTCTACTCCACAAAAACACATGCACAAGAAATGGGTTTTCTTTGTCTTCTATAAATGAACTCACCCATTGCATCAGGGAGCAGAAAGTTGGTATCAGTAAATTCAGGCTCTCTTGCCCTCGCTTTATCCATGTCCCAAAGGACTCGTGTGGCATTGAGTCTGGGGGCAAGATGGGCCCACAGGGTCCACTCTCCCATCAGCCTGCTTATCTCTGGCCATGATCCCCTGGCACAGCATGCCACGTCTGACTGGTCCATCTGCCAGCTGTCTCATGGTCAAAGTCACCTCTAGTGTTCTACCCTGTCTTCCTCCCCTGACACATGACTGCCCAGTGATGCAATAAAAGAGGGAAACCCTCATGAATATCTCCAAATAATAATCTGGCAACCAGTATTTATCACAGGATGGGCATGGCCTGTTTGAGGGGCATGGCGTATAAAGATGAAAATACTCAACAGAAATTTTGCAGGCAAGAAGGGAGTGGCAGGAAATATTCCAAGTGATGAAAAGCAACGATCTACAAGATTGGGTAGAGATTGCTCTACCCAGCCAGGCTATCATTTAGAATTGAAGGACAGAAAAGGAGCTTCCCAGACAAGAAAAGCCTGAAAGGAGTTCATCACCACGAAACCAGTATTACAAGGACTCCTAGAAGGAGTTATTTAAAATGGGAGGGGGGATTAGGACAGGTGAAAGAGGAAGGGATTAAGGAGAACAAATTAGTTGTTACACAGTAGTCACAGGATATAGGGTATAACATAAGGAATATAGTCAACAATATTGTAATAACTCGGTATGATGTCAGATAGGTACTAGATCTATCAGGGTGACAGATGGGAATGGGGTTGGGGGCAGGGGGAAAAGGTGAAGGTATTAGAAATACAAATTGGGGCCGGCTGAGTGGCGCGGTGGTTAAGAGCTGGCTTGGGACACCAGCGGCCCCGGGTTCGGATCCTACATATGAGGGCCAGTGACACTGCCCTCAAAACAAACAAACAAACAAACAAACAAACAAAAAAGAAATACAAA
This sequence comes from Aselliscus stoliczkanus, assembly GCA_033961575.1. NCBI lineage: Eukaryota > Metazoa > Chordata > Mammalia > Chiroptera > Hipposideridae > Aselliscus > Aselliscus stoliczkanus. The sequence goes on from CM066741.1 coordinate 26,542,185, forward strand.
TTGGTAGTTAGTACGGTATGGGGAAGATAATCAGTAATGTTGTAATGATTATGTGAGGTACCAGATGGGGGATCACATCATAGGCTGTGTAGATGCCTGGCCAATGCCCTATACACCTGAAGCCGAAGTAGAATAATATTGAATGTCAACTATAACTAAATATATAAGTATATATAGTCACAGGATGTGGAGTACAGCATAGGGAAGATAGTCAATGATATTGTCACAGCTATATACGATGTCAGAGGGGTAGTAGCTTGGGGGTGAGTTATCACTTTATGAGGCATTTAAATGTCTAACTATTACATTGCTTTGTACAACCTGAAACTAATTTTTTTTTTTTTTGAGGGCAGTGTCACTGGCCCTCGTATGTGGGACCGAACCGGGGTCACTGACTTCCCAAGCCAGTGCTTAACCACCGCACCACTCGGCCGGCCCTAATTTTTTTTTAAAGATGAAAATAGACCCCTTGACTTAAGTTCACGGGCCTCTGGGGAGACAGACTTCTCAACAAGGTACAGGGACACTCCCGGAAATTACTGAAAGGCAGACACAGCTCCGAAATTCTTTGCTCAAAATGCTTGGGACAGGTGGGTTTTCGAATTCGAGATCTGCTGTCTTTTTAGGAAGGGAACCAGTCTGTGTGTAACACCTTTCCCAATACCTCCGCCAGAGTCTGGGAAGTCACCTGTCACCCAGCACACCCATATTCCTGCAGCAAAACTCAGGAGGAATCAAGTGAAATTAAAGACGATGCACAGCCGCAGGTCACGTCAAGCAGGATTTGCCACCAAGGGGGGTTTAGCACCAAAAATGAAATGTTTTGCTTTTCAGTCATTTTTTTTGTTTGTTTGAGGTGAGAGCTGACTGAGTGGCCTCCAGGTGGCAGCCTTACAGGTGTGGGTGGGGTGCGGGGGGAGAGACCAAGCACAGCAACCCAGATGACAAGAGCGATGTTACAAAAGCCTCAAGGAGTCCGTGCACATTCTTTTTTTTTTTTTTTTAATTTTATTGGGGAATCGGGGAAGGGGAACAGACAAGTTGCTGTCCTTTTGTTCTTCAGTCTAGTTGCGGAGGACGTTGCTTCACTGGCCCATGTTGGTATCATCAATGTGCTCTTCCCAGATGAGGCAGATCAGTCACCAGCCTCTGAATGGTTGCTCACCATGGCTATTGGCAGCTCACGCTGGCTGCCAGCCGCTCACGCTGGCTGTGGACCACTCACTGCAGCCCACGGCAGCCCACTGCAGCAGGGGCTGCAGCCTACACCATTGCCGGGGCTTGCACAGCCCAGCTCCAGGTGGAGCTGTTGTTAGCTCTAGAGGGCAGTGTCACTGGCCCTCATATGTGGGATCCGAACCGGGGCTGCTGGCATCCCAAACCAGCTCTTAACCAATGCGCCACTCAGCCGGCCCTCCGTGCACATTCTTAAAGAATTTGTGGGGAGGGCACTTGAAGGGATGGCATTGGCCTTGGATGTGGGGGAAAAAAAATAATAAAGGGAGAGGGGATGGACTCCCTTGCTGGTTGCATGTGCTTGTCTTTTCTTTCCTTATCCTCAGCTCAGGGAACAAAAAGTTGTCTCCTTCCCTGGCTGAATCCTTTTTCTGTATATGAATTCTCGAAGCAGTGCAGTCTGCAAAGCAACAGCGTACGTATCCAGGCAAGAAACAAGAGGAGGCAGATGGAGTGGTCTCCACAGTTATTTTCGCTTCTCTGTCAAAATATTTAGCATACCTCTTTTCAAACCCATGAATTTGGCACTGCATGCAAACATTTCCGTGAATGTCAATCATCCCTCAGTCGCTAATTTCAGCATGTCTTCAGCACGTGCCAAGGAAGGCTGGACCCAAAACCCTGAATATAAGACGGAGAAAGGGCTTGTCTGGACTAAGGGTCAGGCTGGCCAGCCAACCCCTGCTCCCGTCTTCCCAGCGCTCCCAGAAACCACCTCCAGTGTTGTAAAAGATGCTGAAGAAATTCGGAGAGCCAGGAGGAAGACAAGCAGAGATGGATATTTCTGGAATATGTCTACTCTCTGGGGCTGCATAAATCAGCCTGAACTCCCCAGAACTCTCTTTCCCACACACTGTGAGGACAGTGTATTATTGGTTCGAAGTTGTTCAGCGTGGGTTGTTTTTTTTGCCCCCTCAGTTTCTGAAGACACGCACAGCATAAAGGCGAATATATATATTTTAATACACTGGAAACGTGCAGTGGAATGAAAAATGAAGGAATATGGAGGAGGTTGGTCAAAGTGTGACAATCCCCTCCCCGCCACCTGACTGGGAAGAAATCTGTGGTGGCATTTGCTCAAATTCAGGGGGACTCGGCTGTGACCTCTTAGCTGCCACCTGGAGCTAATAGCGAAGCTTTTGAGAAAGAAAGCTCAAGTCATGTGAGTCCCCTTCAGCAAGACCGACGTCACGCTCAGCCTTAAGCTAAACGACGAATACAATTGTGGCTTGGCCATCATGACAAGATTCAGTCCAAAGGGGGATGCTTAAGCAGCCTAGGCTGATGGGGTGGGGAGCGGGGGAGGTCATCTGTGCAATGACGGGACGGGTGACAGGGCACCAGGCAGGTAGCTTTGCTGTGAAGTCCCTGCAGCGTGAGAGTATGAGGGGCTGTGGTCACCAGAGGGCGCGCCTGCGGCATCCCGAGCTCAAAGGGCCAGGGGTGAACTGCGCTTCAGCCTGGCTCCTTCCCCGGGGCGGGTACCTGGGAACCACAGCCTCTGCGATGACAGCGCTTCGGACAGGACAGTCTGCGAGTCAATGCCTACCGTCTGGCCCCCGCACAGAGATTCAGATGAAGAAGAGAAGGAGGGAGGGAGGAAAGCCACCTGCAATGAGCAAATGCCAGAGAGTGCTAAATGCGTTCCCATCACTTATGTCATGTATTAGTTACGGATCGGTCTGAAAAGAGAACAGAAGCTGAAATACAAAGCACATACATTTCATTCCTGGCAGAGCCTGTCCAGTGAGGAGCCTCCCTGAAGTTCCCCCGGGGGGAGGGGTGGAGCCTGCGCGCCCTGCCCCCGGGCCAGGCTTACTTCTGCACATGGAATTTCCACCTGGGGGACCCCCCCAGGATCCTGCCCCGCAGGTCCCCTACCCCAGAGTTGGCTATAAAGTGGAGAATTGGATCCCCAATCATAAGACCTCTCCAGGGAAGCCAGTGGCCCCGGTTCGGTTCCACATATGAGGGGCAGTGACACTGCCCTCAAAAAACAAAAGGACAAAGACCTCTCCAAATTAAACCTGCGACCACGGCCCTGTCTCTGGTAGCTAGCCAGGTCCTCCTCTCCTCCGGCACCCTCAGGCCACCGCTGCAAAGCAGCCTCCACCCCTCATGACCTGCCTTCACCTCTCACCAGCGCCACTTGCTCCCAAGAGCCTCCAAATCTTTCTTGGGCACACCACTTATTTTTCCAGCAGCCGTCACCGGAGGCCGCCCATTCACCTCCTCCTGCCCTTTTTCTATCCTCCCAAGGCAGTGCCATCTGCTAACTCTTGCGCCCCCCAGACTATCCCCTACTTCAAGGGCTCACTCAGCCTGCCCTCCCTTGGAGCATTCCAGGTCTCCATTGGCCTTTGTGATCATCCCGTGTGTCCCAGTCCCTCAAGACCTCGCGTGGGCTCCAAATCCATTCACCGGCTGTGGCTGTGGGACCAGGGTATGTGACTGCTGCTCCCTGAATTCCAGGCTCCTTATCATGTAAATTGGAGGTGCTAACACCCACAGCGCTGGCTGCTATGACGATTCCAGGAGATAACAAGTAGAAAAGTCTCGTTTTTTTTCCTTTCTTGAGTGGCAAGAATCTATCGCCAGGATGGGATGGGGCCTGGGACAAGTTGCCCCCCCCACCCCAACGACTGCCACGCCCCAGTTCAGAGGTCCCGCCCCAGCTCTGCAGATCACAGAAAACCTGAGCCGAACCCCACCTTCCCCCAAGGCTGGGTTCTAGGAGATTCACTCCCTGCTGCCTGGGCTCAGTGGTTTCAAGTTCACCTAACAAGGCCTGGGGACCATCTCGGTGGATCCTTTAAAGCCTGCCCCCGCTGGACAGAGACTGGCCACAAGAAAAAAACAAAAAAACAAAAACAGACAGACTTGGTGGATCGTTGCATTTAGCTTTTGCTTACCGCATGACTTGATGGGGTTTCACCAAGTCCAACTCAGAGCCACCCTCTTGCGCCCTTTTCCCGGCTATAGAAGGTGGTGAATGGGATTCTTTGCTGTGGGGTGTCCCTGGAGGCATCTGAGGGGCTCGGCTGTGGAGTCCTCCAGGGCTGCCGTCTGGGATCTGAGTCTGTGCACTCACAGCAGAGAAACACGTCTGTCCACTTACAGGTCTCTTAAAGGCCCCCTTCAAACAGCCCCGGTTAAGGCTCTGCAGCCATCGGGACAGCCGACACAGCTGGATTTCACCCCCTGTGCTACTGATGTCAGAGGCACCCGGGCAGACCAGAACATGGGTGGGGTGCGACACCGTGGCACTTCCTGCCAAACTTTGCCTACGACACATGGATGGGTGTTTAGGAGTGATCAGAAAGCCAGGCGGGGGGAGCCCGCAGCCACGGGGGTCTTGGGAACACGTGTTCACCATTGTTGATGCTGCTGGTTGCTCACTCAATGTGCATTTCTCGCCCACCCTCCCTTCCTCCTCTGATTCCAAACAGGCCTCTGCCCCCCTTCACTCGGGCTTGTGCTTCAAGGAGGGACGAGGATTCATCCCAGCCCCAGCCCAAGGGGTGAATCCTGATAGACCCAAGTCAATCATGGGCTCCCAAACCCTTTGTTGGTGATGGGTTCAGATATGGGCACGTGGCACATTTCTGGCCAATAAGACACGGGGGAAAACCTGCAGGGACCCCTGGGAAAGTTTTTCCTGCCCTTACAAAGAGACCTTAAGGAGAGATGGCCCCTTCCGGCCTCAGGACCTCGTGGTAACCAACTATGATGCCTGGGCCTCGTCCTGCCACCTTGCCGCCATGCAGACACTCCAGCCTAGGAATGGTTCGGACAAATGGACACTGGCAGAACCAGGAGACTCACACGTGGAGCTGTGCTTGGTCAAGTCCCTCTGGGCCTCATGTTCTACAATGCGTAAAAACAGTTTGCTCTCCTCGAGCCACCCTGAAAGGAATGGGGATGAATACAGCACCCACCCATGCTGGGGCACATAAAAAATGATCTTATGACTGTATTTATAGTGGCAGCTAATGCACTTGGAACACTGGGTTCCGTATGATCTTGTACATGTTAAACATGATCTCAGCGGCACGTAACAGCCACCCAGCTTAAACTAGGCTTCAACACAAATGAGAATTTAGTGTAAGGTTAGGGCTGGCAGAGTGGCTCAGTTGGTTAAGAGTTCGCTTAAGAGTGTGAGCTTAGGACTGGCCGAGTGGCGCGGTGGTTAAGTGCTGGCTTAGAAAGCCAGCGGCCCCAGTTCGGGTCCCACATATGAGGGCCAGTAACACTGCCCTCCAAAAAAAAAAAAAAAAAATAGATGAGGTCACACTGGCCTTACTCTAATGGTGTCCTTATAAGACGACAGACAGGAAGAGAGAGATAAAAGACAACGTGAAGACACACAGGAGAGAGAGTGCCACGTGACGGCAGAGGTAGAGCTGTTGGAGCGATGTGTCTACAAGCTGAGACATGCCAAAGATTGCTGACAGCCGAAGCAACCCCACCCCCACCCCTCCCCTCCCCCACCCCCCACCCACCCCAACGAGAGTGTCTGGAGGGCATGTGGCCCTGACCACACCTTGATTTCAGGCTGGTAAACTTCCGAGCCCTAAGAGGATAAATTTCTGTGGTTTTTAGTGCCCCCCCCCCCACCTGCCCCTCACCCCCGTTTGTGGTAATTGGTTACGGAAGCCCTTGGAAAAAAAGGTACCTTCTACTACTCTTGGTTCTACCAGCTTCTCTTTTCTCTCTGGCTACAGATCAACCCTTATCCTCCTTAATCCGCAAAGCTGCCAATAACTTGCAGATCTGACACTTATCAATCAAGATTCCAGAAGGAGAGGCGGTCCTTTTTACCTCCCCAAATGAAAGAACTCTAATTGGCTTGGCTTCACTTGAAAGATCAATTTGGACCAATCAGCTGTTGCCACAGGAAAATGACAATAGCACCAGGAGCAGTTCCCAAAGTAGCATGTGGATGAGGAAAGGGTGATACAAGAGGAATTGGGAGAGTAACAGGTATTCACTGAAGGTGTCCTTAAGATGTTTCATAAATACTGGCCTCTGTGGGCCATTTTAACCCATCCTTTTGTATTTTCATGCACATCTAGCAATAAACAATGCAGTTTTTTAAAAAAAGGAGAAAGAACACTGAATCTTAAAGAGCCAGAAATCTACATCTAGGCAAACCAACAAAAGACCAGTAATTTACAAAGTCAAAGAGGGGATGGACACCCCTACAAGTGGAAATATTAATGGTGTAATTTTAAGTACATGATTTCATTGCCCTTACCTTATGCTGCCTGGAAGAGTGAGTTCATGGATTCAGCTCCATGCAAAGGGGAGATCAAGAAGGGGCCAAGTAGGCCGGCCGGGTGGCAGGTTGGTTAGGAGTTGGCTTGGGATGCCAGCTCTGAGCAGCAGGGCCCTGGTTCGGATCCCACATGAGGGCCAGTGATGCTGCGCCCTCTATAGCTAAGATGGTGAACAACAGCTCAACCTGGAGCTGGGCTGCCGTGTCACCGGTGACAGCGTAGGCTGCAGTGGGGCTGGCCGGAAGCTGGTGTGCGCTTTTGAGAGCTGCCATGAGCGGACGTCCAGAGGCCAGCGAGAGATCTGCCTCAGCCAGGAAGAGAGCAATGACGATACCAACATGGGCCAGTGAAGCAACAGCCTCTGCAACTAGACTGAAGAACAAAAGGACAGCAACTTGTCTGTTCCCCTCACCCAATTCTCCAGTAAAATTTAAAAAAAAAGGGGGGGGGGCGCCAAATAAAACTGCTTGCTTCAGTCTTAGTCTCTGCAAATGTCCTCTTCGTCAGAGTTGCAGTGGGGAAACTGAGGCAGCTGATCAGGGTTTTCAGCAGCGAACAGCCTTTGTCCATTTTTAGTGTTCCTGGCAAAGACAAAATCACATGATAAAAACTGAGCAGACGCAGGTAGAGAAACACCCAAAACATGCCCACATTTGTCTTAGAGATAATCGGCTACATCAGAATAGAAATGGCAGGAGAAGGTCTTGAGAGGCTGACTGACGAGTGTTTCTCCATGGAGAGCTCCAGTGCTGTGCTGAGAGGTGAGAAACTCATAGTGACATCTTGGCCACTCACCTGGACCCCTGGCTAATAAATTATGCCGATGATGGCTCCCTGGACCCCAATGCACAAATTTCATAATTACAGCTATAGAGCCCTTATCACAAATTTTCATGTCTGCCAACCTAGGTTGCTTATAAATAGCAGGTGTGCAGACTTGATTACTGAAGGGGGGTGGGGGGGTAAGAGAGGATGAGAAGTGCCTTAAGCCATTTTGAAAAGCCAAGATATTCCCCAGGTATGTCCCTGGACAAATAGTATGTTTCGTTTTTTGTTGTTCTTTTCTTATGTTCTGTGTATTTTAAAAATAGTAAATATAGGGCTGGCCGAGTGGCGCAGTGGTTAAGCGCTGGCTTGGGAAGCCAGCAGCCCCGGTTCGGGTCCCACATATGAGGGCCAGTGACACTGCCCTCAAAAAAAAAAAAAAAAGTAAATATATAAATCACCACTAACAGCATTATTCAATTCCTGCCCCAACGAGGATACTGAGGAATGATTAAGACGCATACACTTTGAGAGAACCCAGACCTGGGTTTGCCTCTGAGTTTCCCATAGATCTGAACATGAACTTGGGACAAGGTAGAATCTTCAAAAATGTTTCTTAAACCAAAAACCATACATTTTTTTTTTAATCTTTCCAGCGACTAAATCTTATTGAACACCAGGTTCCCCCAAAGAACTTTTTGGGCCTCCATCAGGCTGTTTTAACAGCCCCTGAGGGGGTTGCCCACCCTACCTTGCAGTTGGTAACGTGAACTGACCCATGAATTTGTGGGAGGAGCACTTTCCCTGCTCTGATGTGTGTTCCAGGGAGCATGGAGCCAGGAGGCAGCACCCCTGGTTGCAGAAACGAAGAGCAAAGTCACCCCCTACTGGCATTAACCTTGTCAGGTTTGTTCCTCAAGAAGATACTTCATACAAAAAGGTAGCTGACAGTGACACCTCACGAAGGCCCGAAGGCCCGGGATGGTATTTGGAGCCATCTAGCCCAGTTCTGCAACAGAAGCCGGAATGTCCTTCAGGCTACTGGTGTCACATCAGCAACAGGCTGGAATTTATCCCCCAGGATATTTGACACAGAAGCGCCTCCGCGATCATTGAACCTTCCCTCTTGCTCTTAAAAATAGGAAGCAGAGGGCAAGCGAGGGTTGAGGACCTTGTTTAATAAAAATAAGAAGTAGACATGGCGTGTCGTCCGTGTGGCTCGGTTGGTTAGAGCGTGAGCTCTGAGCAACAGCGTCGCCGGTTCAATTCCCACATGGGCCAGTGAGCTGCGCCCAAGCTGAGCGGCTGCTGAGCTGCCAACGGGCAGCCGGATGGCGACTGGACTTGGGGTTGAGCTAGCTGTGCCCTCCACAACTAAGATTGAAGGACAACAACTTGGCTGTTCCCCTTGCCCAATTCCCCAATAAAATCTTTAAAAAAAAAAAAAAAAGTAGACATGGGGAGGGAACTGTCAGGCCTTTGGGAACCAAGTCCAGATATATTTCCACTCCAACAAGATGCCTCACCAAAGTCTAAGGGCCTCATGAGTCTCTAAGTCATTGCTGCTCCGGAATCGGGCCAGTTGTCTCTGTAATGCTTCGGGTGTAATATATGCACTGTCAAAGTGAGCGTGTATAAAAATGCACATCATGAGCCATGGTGACTGACCCTGGACTCATCGGTACATCCCGCTGCACTGTAAATGGCACGCATCACGTCATTTTATAACCCGGTCTCTTTGGCCCAGTTCCCGTTCCTCCTCCACCAGACTGCCAATTCCTTGACACCAGGAACTAGCACAGCACCTATATAAGTCTGACCCTGGAGAGATGGCAGGCAGACCAATGACGGTGCAACTGAGACGTGCACCGTCTCTGATGACAAACATTCATATCTGAGTCTCAGAAGAAAGTGTCTGAGAAAGCTTATGGCACATGCATGGGTCTCATTAAATTGTCAGAGGCGTGAGAGAATTCTGCAGATGTCGTGTGGTTTCTGGGTTTTCATTTTGTTTTTGTTTTATTGCTTTATAATAAAATTAGATCATCTGTATGTCAGGAAACAGGTGGCTGAATCAAATATTTTCGCATGTCCCAAATTTTAAGCATAAGATCGCCTCTATTTTCAGAATCAACTCAATTGTCCAATAATCCTTTATGTGTTGAGAACCCGGGTGGCCCAGCCAAAGATATACCCATCTGGCAACCAAAAGCAATATTCAAAATCAGCTAGATCCTTCATTTGTGTGTCTCAAAAGCCACGCAGTGGAGCTGAACGCACGGTCCAGAGAAGCCCTTATTAGAAGGGCCTTATCTTTCTTAACCAATTTCCTTCATCCTCTGCACTTACTTCAATGCATTCTGCATATCCTTGGCACATTTCTGGATCAACATGGCGGAGTTAACACAACAAATGTATGTCCTCTTCAACGTCAAACCCAGAATGTGGTACTAAATTAATATAAAGGGTATATGCTTTGATACAAGAGACACTAAGAGGCAGGATTCCATGTGACAAGAGATTTCAGCCGAGCTCTGCAACATGGCGAGGCGGTGGAGGATGCTACTGGAGGAACAGAAGTCCTCAGCGAGAGTAACGTAGATAGCATTACACGCTGAAAGGATCTCGGCCTGTCTTGCAGACAGGTGGAGAGGCTTGGGGTTCAGAAATATTTGGGGGATGGGAAGTGAGGCTGACATGGAGAATGAAAGATGCACATAGGGACCAAGTGGACACATGGCCACTGTCCCTTGACCACCCTGCCCCGGACACAATGTGGAAACACAGATACTTGGAAGCAATCCATATTCCCTCCAGGCAAACAACCAGCCAAGTTCTCCTTAAAGCCACTGAATGTTCCAGGGACAAGAACTCGATGTTCTGTGTTCTGGCGTTTAGAAGGCCCAGGATAATGAATGGCAGCCCCTGCTGACACCCCAGGCAGTCTTTCATCTGAGAAGTTCCACCTGTGCCATTTAGAAGGGTATAATCTCCAGGAAGAGGCATTTAGCAGCAGGGAACAAAATTACTTACACATTTGTTCTCTGGTCAGCAAGTCCACTTCCACGAAACTATCCAAACAACCTATTGGCAAAACAATGAAAAAGACATGCCTATGGCTATTTCACTGCAATTATATATGTAATTTTAGAAGAGGGATCCAAAAGTCATCCATAGAAACGGGATGAATAAACCACTGGTACATCAAAACAAAGGAGAGCTCTGCAACTATAAAAAGAAATCAGGAAGCCGACCTTCAACTTCCATGAGTTCATCTCTGAGACAGCATTATGACTTGACCCATGAATTATACAGAAATGCGTCAGAGTCCTAGATACATAAAGCTTTTTTCATTGTTTTTCTGTTATGGATTTCTAGTTTGATTCCAATATGGTCAGAGAACACACTCCATATGTTTTTCTTTTTCTTCTTCTTTTTTTTTTTTTTTGGTGTTGTTAATTGCAGTGTATTTGTTTGTTTGTTTATGGGCCACAATGTAATCCATCTTGATGAATGTTTCGTGGGCACTTAAAAAGAACATGTATTCTGTTGTTAGGTGAAGTAGGAATTAGGTTCATGTTTCCCACATATCTTTGAGGTTGTTTGATGACCTATATTCTCCCAGAAAATCAGTATCATTGAGATTCTGAAAATATTGTTACACTGTAGCGTATTTATGTTTAGGCACATATGGTGTTTTTATATTTATACAATACAGACAACTTTCTGCAAGCAGTATACACTTTATATTAGTGGCTTTGTAAGAGTTTACCATGTATACAAATGTGATCCTACTGTATGTATCCATTTGCAGAATGCTTTTCGCACTCAACATTTTGTTTCCCAGATGTATCCATGTTGACACATAAAGATAGCTCATTGCTTTCCACTGCTGTGCAGTAACCCTTTTTTGTGAATAAACAGGAACATTTTACCTCCTCTCATGCTGTGTGCGTTATCATTATACTAAGAGCCTGGGTGTGACCGCAGCAGGGCAGTTGGCAGGAGTCAGTCTTTCTTCTTCCTCTAGCCTTCACGCCTCTTCCTATACCACTGGCCTCCCTGCCTCTTGTCCCCCCATAAACTCCACCCTCCTCCCAGGGGCTCCCCCTCTTTTCTACAATCTCTCCCTACAACGTTTCCATGCGAGGTCTGCGTTTACACCTTGGGAAACTTTCTCTATTTCTGTTTGAACGTCACTCACCCAGCAGCACAAATGCTGCCTCCAAAATTCTCTCTTCCCTCCCCAGTTCGGGGCTTTGAATCTTCGGCATTCTTACTTTTATTTTGCAGTTTGTGTATTGGCGTCCCCATTGGGCCTGTGTTGTGCTATTTTTAAAGATAAGGACTAGGATTTATTCACCTCTGTGCTCCATCTCCCTCTGGATCTACTCAACTCCCTGCACTGTGCCTGGAAAAAGCGGAGCATTTGATAAACATGTTGAATCTAACACACTGTGGCCTCTAAACAACTCCTGGAGGGCATTCCCATTTGACTATGCATGGACTTATTTGAGCGTGGAACAAAATTCCACAGCGCGTACCATTTTTCCTGGAGAAGCCCTGCTGAGCCAGGGACCTTGCAGTCTTGTCCTGGCTACACCCCCCACAGCTTCATGGATGCCAAGGAGAGGTAGGTCTCCACTGCCCACAAACCAGGAGGCATCAGACCCTTAATGGGGCAGATTTTCAGGGGTGGCAAGTGAGAGCTACAGAGCCCGAACCTTATGATGGCATCACAAATAATAGTTACAGTTAATCGAGCATTTATGATAAGTAACCCAGGGACTCTCCTTGGTACTTTACAAATATCTAGTCATACAGGCAGCTGCTAATATTTTTAGGGTTTATTCGGTCTAAGGCTCTGGCTAAGTGTTCTACACAGATTTTGTTTTTTCTTAATTTAAACTTCTCAAGAACCCTATGAAGTAGGAACTATTACTATTAGTATTATTAGTATTACTGTCCCCATTTTACTGATGGAGAAACTGAGGCTCGGAGAGGCAAAAATAACCAGCTCACAGTAAGTGGCAGAACCAGAATAGAAACCCAGATTCTTCTGGCTGCCTGCAAATGTCATTTCTATTCCCCTTTTTTTTCTTCCTTCCTTCTTTCCTTTTCCTTCTTTCCTTCCTTCTCTCCTTCCTTCCCTTCTTCCTTATATTTATTTATTAAAAAAATATTTTTCTTGGGGCCCGCCGAGTGGCGCGGTGGTTAAGCGCTGGTCTGGAAAGCCAGCGGCCCGGTTCAGGTCGCACATATGAGGGCCAGCGACACCGCCCTCAAAAAAGCAAACAAACAAAAACTAACAACAACAACAAAAATATATATATTTTTCTTAGTTATAGGGTTGTAACTTGTGCTCTCTTTGATCTCTTTCATAATTTTTTTTTTTGAGGGCAGTGTCACTGGCCCTCATATGTGGGACCCGAACCGGCGCTGCTGGCTTCCCAAGCCAGCTCTTAACCACCGTGCCATTCGGCTGGCCCCTCATAATTTTTTAAAATTAAAGTTTATTGGGGTGACAATTCTTAGCAAAGCAGAACGCACAGACACAGACAACAGTTTAGTGGTTACCAGAGGGTAAAGGGAGAGGGGTGGTAGATGAGGGAAAAGGGGGTCAAAAATATGGTGATGGAAGGAGAACTGACTCTGGGTGGTGAGCACCCAATGTGATATACAGATGATGGATTACAGAATTGTACACCTGAAATCTATGTAATTTTCCTTCCTTATTTTTAAACATTATTTTTAATTATTCAAAGAAAGCCTGAATACATTTTTCTAAAACTCCAGACGACTTAGATAGACTATACAACTCCTTTACCCGTCCTCTTCCCCATCCTAATCTGTGCACAGAAATAGTCAGTTTTATCTCATTCTTTAAAGCTTCTAGGGCCGGCCGAGTGGCACGGTGGTTGAGCGCTGGCTTGGGATGCCAGCGGCCCGGGTTCGGGTCCCACATGTGAGGGCCAGTGACACTGCCCTCAAAAAAAAAAAAAAAAAAAAAAAAAAAAGGGGCCGGCCGTGTGGCGCCGTGGTTAAGCGCTGGTTTTGGGATGCCAGCGGCCCCGGTTCGGATCCCACATGAGGGCCAGTGACACTGCCCTCTACAGCTAACAACAGCTCCACCTGGAGCTGGGCTGTGCGAGCCCCGGTGATGGTGTGGGCTGCAGCCCCTGCGGCAGTGGGCTGCCATAGGCTGTAGTGAGTGGCCCGCAGCCAGCGTGAGCGGCTGGCAGCCAAGCGTGAGCTGCCAATAGCCGCGATGAGCGACATCCAGAGGCCAGCGACCGATCTGCCTCATCCGGGAAGAGCGCAATGACGATACCAACAGTGAAGCAACATCCTCCGCAACTAAAACTGAGGAACAAGAAGACAGCAACTTGTCTGTTCCCCTTCCCCGATTCCCCAATGCTGTTCCCCTCCACCAATTCCCCAATAAAATCTTTAAAAAAAAAAAAAAAAAAAAAGCTTCTGGCTTAGTGTTTAAATTATTTGTACGAATAAGTGATAGATTCCCATGGCTCAGAAATCAAACTATCCCACTGACCAGTGCGGTCCCATTCTCTGTCCCCTGCCAGCTCAATGGCCCCTCTTCAGTCACAGAGGACTCACTGGGTTCATTTTCTGAGTGTCCTCGCAGAGTTTCTTCATTGACATGCACTTATTTACAAGCATGCTGACTTTTCCCTGTTTTAGCCCTAAGGGTGGCACACTATACCCACGGTTTTTGCATTTTCCACAGCTGTTTCTTATTATTCCACACTCTGTCTTTCCTTCTGGTTCCTGGGAAGAGAGTGGAACAGGCCCGGGCCAACGTTTCTAAAAGGAGGCATTTGTTCTGTGATGTTCTCTCATCTCCCTTCCGGCAGCTCATTCCCACCCCCTCAGATCAGCTCCTGAAAGCTGGCACCGCAGGCTGGGCCCTGCACATCTGGAGTTCTTCCCTGGCATCTGAACATGCCCACTGCCCTGGAGAGGACCCCTTAGTCCTCTCCGCACCGCCAGCGTGCACTGTATGGTACCGAAGCTTGAGAATGCATCCCATATCTAATAAGGGTCTAACTTGTGGCTTTTGCATGGTTTAGGGACTGGGGTTTCATAAGCACTGCTGGAATGGAGATCGCCAGGCCAGCCGAGTGGCTCAGTTGGTTAACAACGTGAGCTCTGAGCAACAGGGCTGCCAGTTGGATTCTCACATGGGCCAGTGAGCTGCGCCCGAGCTGAGCTGCCAACAGGTGGCCAGATGGCTCAGCTGCTGAGAGCATGTGCTCCTAACAACAAGGTTCGACTCCCACATTGGATAGTGGGCTATGCCCACCCGCAACTAAGACTGAGCACAGCACCTTGAGCTGAGCTGCTGCGAGCTGCCAAAGGGCGGCCGGATGGTGACTGGACTTGGAGCTGAGCTAGCTGCACCCTCCACAACTAAGACTGAAGGACAACAACTTGGCTGTTCCCCTTCCCCAATTCCCCAACACTTCCCCTTCCCCAGTCCCCCAGTAAAATCTTAAAAAAAAAAATGGAGACCACTGAGTGACTGCAGCTTCTTGGGGTACAGGGAGCAACAAGGTCGGAAGGGTTTCTTCCTCACAGTCCCCGCATGCCACCAGGTGAAGGCAGGACACCCTCTCGCCTCCCACAGGCTGTGTCTCTTCCAGGCCCTGTCCTGCCCCGCCCCTCTGTGCACCCAACACAGAAGGCCATGACTCACCAGCGACTTTGACCCCAGCTGCTCCCCTAGAGTGGCGATGATCGCTATCCAGCCCATCCCTTGGGAAGTGAAGCTGACAAACCTACTGAGACCTGCCACAGCACCCCCCGGGAGGCCCCTCCTGACCAGGGGTTCCATCTTTGGGGAGCTTCATAAAAAATTTCAGTCTTGGATGAATTTCCGCAACAGGGAAGTCAGAATCTACCAACTTAATGGTGGCTAACACGTCCCCTGAAGCCCCATTCAATCCATTCTGAATTCACTGAATAAATATTGGTGGACAGCCTGCTCTGCACCAGCAAGAGCGGAAATACAGCAAGGAGCGGAACCAAAAGCCCCTGCTCTCATGGAATTAATGTCCCCGAGAGCGGAGATGGCCAATGAAATCCTCCAACGGCAGGTAAAATGTATGCATGTGTGTATTTGTGTTGTCAGTGTTTGTGGATTTGTACTGTCAGCCAGAAACGTCTGTAGATGAACAAGACAGGTTGTATGGCTTATTTTTATTTTATTTTATTTTATTTTATTTTATTTTATTTTATTTTATTTTATGTTATTTTTAGAGGACAGTGTCACTGACCCTCATATGTGGGATCCGAACCGGGGCCGCTGGCATCCCAAGCCGGCTCCCAACCAGCACGCCACTCGGCTGGCCCATGTATGGCTTATTTCAATGAGGGAGGCCACACACCATGGGGCACCAAGGGACATCTCGGTACCAGGGTATTAGAAAGAACCTCTAATAGGATTTGGCTTTGGTTGGGAGGGTTGGGAGGCGTGCTTTCAGAAAGCAGGGATGAGTCTCTGACAGGATATCTCAATAAAGCTAATCTAAAAGGAGGGCAACCCAGAGAGAGGCCAAAGCTGTCATGAACAAAGAAGCCGTGGTCACTCCTCGTAAGCATGGGCGTTTGGCATTTTGTGGTTTGGCCTGTGCTCATGTTTTGCCATGTTAAGAAGTGATTATGGAGTGTTCTTCTTTCTGTCTTGACCCATGTGACCCCAGAGTGGCCTTGTCTGAAGTTGGTGTCCTGTGAAATTATTTATGTTCCACAGGAGAGACCAAGACCTAGCCGAGGGTGTGCAGGGCCAGCTCCGAGGTGCCAGGGCTGCCCCCGAGTTGATGGGAGGAGCCAGATGCCTTTTCCAGGACTGCATAGCAGGAGTTCAGTGGGAGCATGTTTAAGGTGCGTGCTCGTAGACATCCAAGCTGAGACATCAAGTAAGCAGTTGTCTTGTGGGCCTGGAATTCTTGGGGTACAAAGTTGTATGAGGAACCAGGGATTCCGAGAGGTCATGGTTCCTGACTTTTCAGAACTCTCTGTGCAGTGAGGTGGAATAACAGATAAATGGGTCCTTATAACACCGGTGGCTAAGGGCTAAGATAGTGATTATGCTTGGGCAGGGTCGGCAAACTTTTGAGATGGAAGAGCCGCCAGTGTTCAGCAAACTGTGGCTCTCGGACTGCGACTCTGAAGTAAAATTGAAAATAAAAATAAAACTATCATAGTTTCCTTTATAAAATTTTTAAAGGATGTTATTCACATAACAGTGATTATGTAAAAATACATTTATGGCTCTCAAATACTTTTTCAATTGTTGGCTCTTCCAGGGGTCGGCAAACTTTTGAGATGGAACGTCCCCAAAGAGCCGCATCTGGCTCGCGAGCCGCAGTTTGCTGACCCCTGTGAGGGTCTCCAGTAAGGACTGAGACAGATGGCAAAGGAAGCTTCATCTCTTTTCCTTTCAAACCATATCTAAATTCAGTAACTCAGTCCACGTCCTTGGTCTGATTTTATTCCACTGCCTATGTTTTATCAGAATATACAGAGGGATGCCAAAAAAATGTATACACATGTTAACGTATACATTTTTTAGCACCTTTGGCACCCCCTGTATGTCAGTGCCTAATTTAAGCATTGGAGTTGAGGAGGGGGGAATGGTAACATGAGCCAGATTTTAGATGGTTGGCACTTTTGGCTTCCCAGGGAGCCTGAATGGATTAAAAAGTAATGGCTGTGAACTTGCTAAGAATCAATTTTGTGAGTGGAGCTTCATCCAACCAACAATTATATATAAATACTCTAGCTCTGGAAAACTGGCAGGGTGCTAAATCTACAAATGTGATCTGTGTCATTTCTTTAATGGGCCAATTATCTTGATGTCGCCGTTTCCCCACTGAGGGCAGCTTCCCAGCACGCTTTGCCAGCTCTTACCTCTGGCCAAGACTTCTTTCAAATGCCAGAACCCCTTTCAAATATATGGTGATAGTGACTCTGGATGGTGAACACACAATGTGATATACAGATGATGGATTACAGAATTGTACACCTGAAACCTATGTAATTTTACTAACAATTGTCACCCCAATCCACTGTAATTTTTTAAAAAAAGTAAAAAAAAAAAAAAAAGTATGTCAGAACACTGTGTCTTAAAGGTCTCCAGGTCTGGGCCAAATGGAGACAAACCTATATGGACCCCTTACTAGGTGCCAGGCCCATGACATATGTTCTCGTATTTAATATTTACAAAAACCCTACAAGATAGGTTCTAGATTCCACCTGTCCTCAATAAGAACCTGACACTCAAAGAGCCTGAGCAATCAGCCTCCAGTCCTACACAGCGCTAGGGGCTGCAAATCCACATCTCAGGCCGCTTGACTCTGCACCATACTGCCCCCCTCTGCAAATGGCCTCTGTGGCGGTGGCTTCCCTAGCATCGCACAGCCTTGTAAGCCTGGAATCTCTTTTGTCAGGTCTGAGCAGATTTCTACACCCGGGCTCCCCTTCTCAGTTCCCACCAGTGAAAATCCGAACCCTCTTCGTCCTTTTGCACCTCCCACCAGCGAGGCCTGGGCTTCCTGGGAGTTCCTCCCGCTCCATGCTTGGCCCTGACAGCACTTAGGACTTCCTATGCTTTACCAAGGCCCTCTGTATCCTTGACCTGCCGAAGTATCAATTTCCAGAAGGAGGGAGAAAAGGACGCTTATTGCGCACTTACTTTGCCATAGGAGTTCGTCTCCATTATTCCCGCAAATAATCCTACGAGAACTTTTCCATGTGTCAACTGAGGGTCGTAGGCACCAATTCAATGCCAACAGGAGTCCTCAACTTGGGGTGCAGTAGAGTTGGCCCTCTCCTCACAGAACGACGCAGGTGCCTGTGGTCTCAGGTGAGGCTGCCCTTTCCTCACAGCTGCTGGAAGGTGTCCTAGAGTGACGTGGCTTTGGGGTGAAGCGGCCCTCTCCTCACAGCATAGCTGGAAGACAGCCCTAAGGCAAGGTGGACATCTCCTCACAGTGTGGCTGGGAGACAACCTTGGGTGAGGTGACCCTTTCCGCACAGAATGGCTGGGAGGCGCCCTAGGGTGACCAGGCTTTGGGGAGACTCGACCTTCTCTTCATAATATCACTAAGAGGCGCCCTATGGTTAGGTGGCTTTCGAGTGAGGTGACCCTCTCTTCACAGCATGGTGGAGGTGGTCCTTGGTGAGGGGACCCTTAGCAGCTGTGCCCCTCAGCCAGGCAAACACAGCCTTTGGTAGAAAGGGAACCCACAGAGCCAGAGGGAGCAAACTTAGAGCTAAGTCCCTATCCCTGGTCCCTAATTGCTGCATCCTCATGCAAATAAGGACTCCAAATGCTCACAGTTTGATTGATCCAAAAAGCACTGTCCTGATTGGTCAGAATGGGGCAACTCTGATTGGCCAGTGCACATAGCAATAGGGGAATGGACAGCTGTGCAGCTCCAATTGGATGGGGCAAATTCTCAGTCCTGCTGGGTGAAAGAGGATCCCAGGGATTTCTTTATAAAGGCTGGCTCAGCTGTGAGGAGCCCAGTGTCAGGAGTCAGTCAGAGTACGACGTAGGCTGTGTAGTGCAGGCTTCTCCCTGAAGCATGGCCTCCAGGAGAGACCCTGTTTAAGAAAGACTACGAGGCTCTGTTTTTAAAATCTGAGTCCAGTTAGCCGCCAGGAGCCCTTCCTAGTAGGTACTTTCTTTTTCCAGGTGAACACAGGTTACAGGTGAAGACACTGGATACACAGCAACCTGAAGTGGAATACGGTGCAAACCCAGGAGGCCAGAAAGAGACATTGCAAATCATTGCCTGCCTTCGAGACTAGCACACCCCACGTCCAGTAAAGGTTTGTGGAATAACATGCATGAATGGATGCATGAATGAATATTGGAAGGTTGACTTAACACAAGGAACTTAGAAATGACACGGGTTAGGAGAGCTGCAGGGCCCTGAAAAAAATACATATTCTAAATACAGACACCATTTGGTCTAGTGGCCACAAGAACACCCCAAACATTGAAACAAGCCCAGAGAAGGAAACACCTTTCCTTAACACTTCCACAGCTACACGGGCAGCTCCGCAGCCCAGGTGAAAAGGAGTCAGCTGCAATCGATCAAGCTCCCTGCTTTGGAAAGCTCAACAGGACTTCTGGGTTTTGTTCCCAAACTTCGGCCAAGGGACAGAGGCGAGAGGGCGCCTGTCCCTTTAAGAATCTGGTCGAAGTCCTCTTCCTCTCCCTGCCCCGCCCCCTCAGGGTCCCGGCGCGAGACGAGGGCCCCCACCCCTTTTTTTTTTCCTCCAGCCGGCGGTGCTACGGGTTTGGCCTCCTGTCCGTCACAGAGGGGCCCGCCTATGATTGGCTGCCGGCCACAGAGGGGCCGCCTATGATTGGCTGCTGGCCTAGGGCGGGAGGCGGGGCTGGAAGGCCGGAGAAACTAGTTTGTTGGCGGCGCCAGGGCGATACCGCAGCGGCTGTGGCTGGGAGGCTGTGGGAAGCCGGGGGGAGGGGCGCGGCGGCGGCGGCGGCGGCGGCGGGGGGCTCGGAGATTCGGGAGGGCGGCCGCGGGCCTCTGATCGCGGCGGCGGGGGCACCGGGAGCGGTGAGTAGTGCCGGGGCTGGGCAGGGCTGAGGGCGCGACCTCGGGCCGGTGTCGCCACGCTCCGGGCCGCCGGCGCTGGCACTTGTCACCCGCGCACCTCCCTGCCCCCGCCCTCCACCCCGGGGCGCGCCCCCAGCGCCGTGCGCCTTTGTGGGGTCCCACCCCCACCCCGGGGCGCGCCCCCAGCGCCGTGCGCCTTTGTGGGGTCCCACCCCCACCCCGGGGCGCGCCCCCAGCGCCGTGCGCCTTTGTGGGGTCCCACCCCCACCCCGGGGCGCGCCCCTAGCACCGTGCGCCTTGGCGGGGTCCCCATCCCCACCCCCACCCCGGGGCGCGCCCCCAGCGCCGTGCGCGTTCGCGGGGTCCCACCCCCACCCCCGGGGCGCTGCGCGTGCCCCGCCCCCCACACCTGTGCGCGCCCCCAGCACCGTGCGCCTTGGCGAGGTCCCCCTCCCCACCCCCACCCCGGGGCGCGCCCCCAGCACCGTGCGCCTTGGCGAGGTCCCCATCCCCACCCCCACCCCGGGGCGCGCACCCACCACCGAGCGCCTTGGCGAGGTCCCCATCCCCACCCCCACCCCGGGGCGCGCCCCCAGCACCGAGCGCCTTGGCGAGGTCCCCATCCCCACCCCCACTCCGGGGCGCACCCCCAGCACCGTGCGCCTTGGCGAGGTCCCCATCCCCACCCCCACTTCGAGGCGCACCCCCAGCACCGTGCGCCTTCGCGGGGTCCCCATCGCGACCCCCACCCCGGGGCGTGCCCCCAGCACCGTGCGCCTTCGCGGGGTCCCCACCCCACCGCGGGGCGCTGCGCGTCCCCTGCCCCCCGACCCCGGGGCGCGTCCCCAGCGCCGTGCGCCTTCGCGGGGGCCGCGTCCACGGAGCTGCCGGGAGTCGGGGACAATGGTGGGATGTGTGGGTGGGTGGAGGGGGGGCTGGGGTCCGCCTCCTGCCCCCAGCGCCGGCTTCTCCCGCCCGGGGACCCTGCGGGGCCCTTTGCTCAGGGCTCTAAATTGGTTTGTAAGTGGATGCTGCGCGCGCGGAAGCAGCAACTCTTTTTTTTCCCCCCCTTGGGGAGCGGTGGATTTCATGGAGTCCGCGGACGCTCTTGAAAAAAAAAAAATTGACTCGATCCTGGAAAGACGGGGCTCCGCGTGTCTCGGAGGATGCGAGCTGCCCGGTGAGGTCCTGGCTCGCTCGCCGGACACCGAGGGCGCGGGGCTGCGTGCCTCATGCAGCGCGCGGGGCGAGGGGCTTCACCCGGGAATCGCCGCCGCCCCCGGGACCCAGGCCCATGCGTGTCCCGCACGGCAGGGCCCGGGTCCGTGCAGCGTGGAGCACAGAGGAGCGTCCGTGCGCGCTTCCCCGCCGCGGTGGCCCCCAGCGAGCCTCCCGCCTGCAGCCGTGGCCTCCTCTCCCCTCTTGCCCTGCAGGGGGCCAGGACCCCACGCGCTGGAGCCTG
Organism: Aselliscus stoliczkanus; assembly: GCA_033961575.1. NCBI lineage: Eukaryota > Metazoa > Chordata > Mammalia > Chiroptera > Hipposideridae > Aselliscus > Aselliscus stoliczkanus. The sequence continues at coordinate 26,563,541 of CM066741.1, forward strand.
ACCCCACTCTTCCTTTTCACCGTCCTAGTCGCTGCAGAAGTGTTTTCTTTGGGAGAATGCACCCCCCAAGGGGCACTGCCTTTTTTGTGTTGCTTTTTCAAAAACCAGCCCCCTCCACCCCCGTTTAATTTACAGTATCTATGAGCAAACAAAAGTCTTTCCAGAGACCTGATCAAAGGGGTTGCCGTTCCCTGAAGGTGTAGCCTGATTGTTCTTGGGCCCTGCCGGGTTGCGCTGAGCTGGGGGAATGGGGGGACCATCTCCCCCTCCCCCGCAGAGTCAGGACAGAGCAACCAGGTGTCTGGGACTTTAGGTTTCACTCTGGCGGTGGGACAGAGGGAGGGGAGGCAGGAACCCCATTTTCTTATCATGGACCGGACTCTGGTGACTGATTTGAGTCAGGCCTTTTGGGACCCTGGGCCTCAGTCTCCATTCGTAGGTGGGACTGATGCTCTGTGGCCCCAAGGGTGCTGTTAGGAGTCCTACGGGACATTGGTGAAGGATAGAATTTGGGGTCTGGGGAGAAGCAGGACACAAGGTCCACCCCTACCGGGGGCAGCTTCGGCGTCTTTCTAAGACCTGGCATCCCTGCGTCCTCACGCTGTGCCTGTGGAGCTTGATGCAGTCGCAGGCTTCTTTCAGGCCAGGCAGCTATTTCCGATTCAGTCATTGTCAGGAAGTGATTCCTGGGAGGTTGTTAAAAGGAAGGTAGAGATGAATGATAGAAATCCTTCGCCCTGGGGCTCAGGCTGCATCCGGATTTGTCTGCGGTGCAGAGGGAAGAGCTGTGGGCAAGTTGCATGCTCCTCGTGCCCCTGAATAGCATCTTAAACCTGCGGGGACTGTGGGAAGAGGGCAGGAGGAAAAGAGGAAGGCCCACTGGGCTGGGGAGAGCCGTCTGCAGTGAAACATGCTTGGTTCTTCCCACCTATCACTATGGGGTGCGAGGGAGCGTTAGTTAGGGGGTGGTTTGTTCACTCACGTATTCATTGATTGTTTAGGGTGTGCTGGCACGTGGAGGTGTGGGCGCTGAGGGGACACAGGAGGTGCATAGGTGGCGAACGCTTCTGGAGAGAGGATGCCCTGATTGGGTCAAGCTGAGAAAGGCATGCCCGAGCCCAGATTCCAGGCCCTGGGTGGCTGCCTTCTCCCGCCACCCACTCACACTTCTCCCAGAGGCACAGTCTTTGCCCACCTCAAGGCAGGTGCAGGTTGAGGTCAGAGGTCATGCAGGCAGGAGCCTGGGAAGGTGGTCTGTGGAGTCAGAATCCCAGGGACACCCCCACCTCCCCGAAGAGGGATTTGGATGCAGCCTTTCTGTTCAGGGGATCCTGGGAGAACCCACCCACCAGCCCCAAAGACCAGCCCTTTTTGCCTGAGCCCTGAGTCCCTCTGGACCAGCCCAGCCCCAAGAGTGCGTGTGGACTGGCCGCGGGTAGGTAGGGGCCGCCCGGCTGGGCTGGCAGGGGAACACAGAGTGGCCAGGCTCCAGCAAATGAATTGGCTGATTGAGGTGCTGGTTTCCCTCTAATATGGTCCATTTCATAATTGAATTGCCTTAGGCAGCCAGGGCTGTTCAAGTATTTTCCCAGCCACAAAGCACTTAGCTGGGATCACTGGGGGCAGGGTGGGGTGGGGGTCGGGTGAGGGGAATGTGGGCATCCCCAGCAGGGCTTGCCCCTTATTAATCTGAGTCTGTTCCCAGATGAAGGAAGTCAGCCCAGCATCCACAGCAGGTTCCCACCCCTCTCCTGGACCACCAGGCCCCAGAGCGGCACTGCCCCCATCACCATCTGCAGGCAGCTCAAGGTGATACGTGTCACTTTCAGGCACTCACCTTGCCAGGCTGACCCAGGTCCCTCGGCTGTTAGGAGTGTGGTGGGGGGGGGTGCTGTGGGGATGGGGGGCGCAGGCAGCCCAAGGGCAGGGGACCTGGACTTGCGTTCAAATGCTGCCCGTGTGTCCATCCTCTCAGCCCTCCCAGGAGGCCCTCTCCACCCCCCGCTGCCCTCTCCCTCTGGCTCAGTAGACTGTTTTTTCTTCCTGCTAACCCTTTCCTCCCGAGCCCTGTCAGTGCCCTTTTGGATGAAAAAGGGTAGGCATTTGTGGCTCATTAGCCTGTTTGTAAACGTGCCAGCTCTGTGGTTTCAGAAATCCAGTTTAGCTGGGAAATTTCACTGTGTTTTATGCAAATACATAAAAACCTTCCCGGCTCCCCCCCCCCCGCCCCCCCCCGTCCCATCCCCTCGCCCCCAGTGGTCTGCTGCACCCCTGGGTCGCACACAGAGTCTGGACCAGGCTTTCTGGGGCGTACCTTGTTTCAGGGTGCCTGGGGCTCAAGGCCAGCTCCACCGCTTCACCGCCCCCAACTTGGAACCATTGTACCTGGAACCTGTGGGCAAAAAGAGCGCAGAAGCGGGGGTCTGGGAGCCGTGCTCTGCCCCTACCTGGCTGTGCGACTGCATGCAGGTCCCTTTATTTTAATGGGCCTCCATTTGCTCCTCTGTCAGATGGGTGGATCCTCTTGTGTACAGTGCTTCTATCAAATGTTTGGCTGTAAAAATCTCAAAAATTCTTGCGACCTCTCATGTTAAGTAATTTTGTAAGGCTTGAGGTATTTGCTTAGCCCTGTGGGCATGAGCAGTTTGAGAAACAGCCAGCAGAAGGCAAAGGGGCCAAATGAGAAGTCAGGAGTCTGTAGAGTTCTAGTTCCAACTCTGCCTCTGATGTCTGCTGTGGGGCTTTGGACCAGCCACTGTCCCTCTCTGGGCCCTAATTTTTTCCCGCCTGTGGAATGAGAGGGGTGCTGCTGTGTTGCCCCCCGTTTCTTTTCCTTTCTTGGTGACTGTAATTCCAGAGGGACGGGACCCTCTGCCTGTGAGCCTCCCCGCTCCTGGCCTCTGTCCACTACGTGTGGGGCCCACCCGTGAAGGTCCTGGAGGCATTGGGTGTGCCGTGGATGAGGGGCTGGTGAAGCCAGAGGACCGGGTCAAGGAAGAACCAAGGTGGGCCTGAAGGAAGGTGGTGTGTGGGTGACTCGTTTCTCCGGTGCTCTGGCTGGGCCTGAGGAGGGAGCTGGCAGCAGGGGTGGGAGCAGTTAAGGTAGGGGGGACCCCTGCCCCAGATGGAGGGGACCCAGCCTGGGCATAGACCCCAGGCCACTTCCAAGAAGAGAGATGGACAAAGAGCCCCCAGGAGATTGAGGGGCTCCTTGTGTCCTGCTCGTAGGCAAGCGCAGCTGGGTGGCTCTTCCCAGAAGGAGGTGGGCACAGAGCAGGTCTCGGAGGATGACTGCTGCTGCCCGAGTGGGGGCCGCATTCACCGTCGTGTCACTCCCCACAAGACACCTCCCGCTGTCAGCCGATTTGTCAGAGGAGGACGAAACAAAAAGCGTTGCTCGCTTTCTACCTGCTCCCATTGAGTCCCCAGGAGAAGCTGACCACAGATCAATCGAGGATGAACAGAATTAATTTCCTAATGAAGAAAAGCTTTGCTCCTTCAAAGCCCAGCATGAGCTGCCTGCCAGATTTGCCGTTGGCCAGGCCCCGTGTGTCTGGGCAGCCACGTGGGTGGGGGAGAACCCCTTTTCTAGAAAGCCAAGGCAGTTGCATCCAGCATTCTGAGGTCAGCAGCTGCAGCGTCCTAGCTCGGGCTTGTGGGACCTTGGATCCGAAGGCTCCCCTCCCCCAGCCTTGTGCTGTGGGGCTCTCACAGTGACACGTGGGGGCTAATTGCTCAGCAGGCACTCAATAGGTGTCATTCATTTTCCGTCATTGTTTTGTGTCCTTGCTGTCCATCTGAGCTGCTTATCTGTGTGGGCTACAGAAATGGTGGGAGTATGGGAGGGTTGCACCTCTGGTGCTTTGGGAGTGAGCGAAGTCATGTGACTGTTTTTGGCCAGTCCTTGCAGGCCAAACTCTGAACTGTCAGTGCCACACTTTGCAGAGTGCTTTCTTTCCCCCTTGGCATGGTGGCGTCATCTGGGTCCCTAGGAGCGACAGTGACGAGATGAGCACTCCCCCCACTCACCAGCACCCATGGAGCCACGATGCACGTAGGATGAGCAAGAAAGAAATCTCTGTCTCCTAAAGCCGCTGAGGTTTGGGGCTATGTGTTGCTGCAGCGTGACCGACCCCCCAGGGCGCAGCCCTGCCAGGCTGGTTGTGAGGATTCTATCTTCAATGTGAGGTGCCCAGCAAACTTAGAGGTCCAGGGCCGTCATGGGTCTGATTTGGCTCCCTTCCAGACCAGAATTCCCTACTGATGGCTCACAGCAAGTGTTGCTTCATCCGGCAGGAGGGTTTCACAGGCCTTGACCCCTGACCTCCTTCCTTTTATGGGAAAGCAGACCTTGTTGCTCGGGGTCAGGCCAGCCGAGTCGGAACCCTTGCTCCAGGAGTGACGAGTCCACACCGTTGGAGCTGGCATCGGACTCCGCAGCGTCTACCCACGTGGAGTCCGAGCGTTGGCTCCCCAACCATCAAGGGTTCAGTCGGCCTGGGACTTGGCTATCCATCACGGAAGCCAACGTGGCTGCCCTCTGTCAAGTGTGCTTACCATGTGGGCGCATGAAATAAAAAGGCTGGGAGATGTGGAGACGGCACGGAAGCATCACCTGCCTGTCTGGGTTTGCCGGGGCCTGCCTTCCCCTTCCAGGCTTGGGCTGTAGGCAGAGGTGGGGGCCGTGGATAGGGTAACCTCCAGACTTACTGCCCCGCCGGGAGTGTGTGTGTGGCGTCTGAGGGCGCGGTGGCTGTTGATCAAGCCCTGAGCAGAGCAGATGGGACCCAGATTGTCTCTGTCGGAGGGTGTGGAAAGAGCTGGGGATCTGGCCCGGGAGGCGAGCTCAGGAGGCGGGGAGGGGCTGGCCTGCCACCCGCCCCTCATGGGGAGCCACCAGATAAAGGGACATTTTGGTGCTGCCTGAAGAGGAACCCCATTTATTACCACGCAGTGTGTGATGCAGCACCTCAACGCTCCCCCAGCCTCTCTCTGTTCTAGAACCGACCCCGCAGCCAGCGCATTTCCTTGCAGGAGAGATGGGGGTTGAGGTGAGGCAAGGATGGGGTGAGGCCGAAGGCTGGGGTGCGGCCAGGTGGCACCCAGCAGACCAGCCACATGAGAGCAGAAGGTGTGAGTTGCACAATTCTCGTGACTGTACTGCAGGTTTCAAATATTTCACAAGAAAAGGCTGGAAAAACAATGTCAAAAGAAAGCCACAGCAAAAAAGCGCAAGCCATCCTAAGCGGTGGCATTTTCTTTTTTTTTTTTGAGGGCAGTGTCACCGGCCCTCATATGTGGGACCCGAACCAGGGCTGCCGGTGGCATTTTCAATGAAAAACATGGTATATATAATTTCTAAATAAATAATTTTTCTTGTTTTTTTCCCTTGGAGAAAGAGCCCTTGAAAGGCAGCAGCATCGAGAGAAAGGATTCATTGTCTGATAATTCACTTGTATCTGGAATGATCTGTGGCCCTGATTCAGTTACAGTGGTCCTACTAATTTTCCTTTCAATTAACAATTAGATTTATCCGCTCAGTAAGGGCATTTAATTGGTTTTCCACTCGAAAGCTGGAAGGACGGACCTCCTGCAGCCTGTGGGCTCCCAGGCACGGGGGTGGGGGCAGCCATGGGAGCCGCCGCCTCACGCATGTCCGCTCGGGCCCGCAGCCCATGCGGCTCAGCCCTGGGTGTGTCATGGGTGACGCACGTGCCTGAGTCCTTTGTTGGTACAGTCCCGGGAGTAACCCGGATCCGGTGGGCTTGCCAAAAACCGTTAGCGTTTTTCCTGATTACAAAAATACTACATGTTCATTAGCAAGTCAAAACAACTTAAAAATGAATAGACAGTGAAAATCCCCCTTCTTCCCAGCGGAGGTTAGGGATGGAGCAAGGGTCGGAATGTCTGCTGTGTTTTTTACTCGGCGAGAGTGGCGATAACGGCAGCAGCACGAGTGCAACAGCTGGCCGAGGGGCCTGATGGGCCCAGGCTGTTCCAAATGCTTATCGCTGATTGTCTCATCGGAGTCGCACAATTGCCCTAAAAATGTGATCATTTTCATGATCGCTATGGTTGAAAAAAATATACAGACCAAGAGAGGTGAATTAACTTGCCCGAGATCACACAGGAAGGGCTGAGCTGTCTTCAGGGGCCCTTTTCCTAACCATTGGCATTGAAGACCTCTAACCTTTCCTCAGGGCTGCTTTGCCCAGTCCTGACAGGTTAGCTGGGGCGGACTACCCGAGAGAAACAGCCCCAAATACTGGCTGCCTCTCCCCTCCCTGGGCCTCCCACCGTCCGGTCCAAACGTTAGCTTTCGTTTCACGCATGCGTGTCGCACAGTCCAAGAGGCAAACCCACGCCATCGTGGCTTTTGGGTTTCTTTTAAGCCCTCAGCATAGCATTGCAGGTAGGTGCCCAGAATTTGTGTTAGGCTTTTCGATGCGGTGATCTGTGACCTTTGTGGTGTCTGGGCTCCCAGGCGTGGGGCCCCAGCTCTTACTGCCGGCTGGGGTCCATCTGCTGTGGTTGGAATGTCCCAGCGAGCTCTTCACTCACCTGGGCTCCGATGGCAGGGCTGAGCCTCGTCACAGCATGGCAGTCTCATGGTGTGGCTTCACTGGACGTGGCTTCCCCTGGAGTGAGTGTTAGGAGAGGAAGTGGGAACTGAAGGCCTGGCCCAGAAATGGCACAGTATTTGGTCAGCCACAGTGCTGGCTCAGAGCCTGCTCAGATTCAAGGGGAGGGGACACAGACCCTGTCGCTCAGTGGGAGGCTGTCACAGAACTGGTGGCCACTCCCGTCACTACACCCCTGCCGATGCCGAGCACCCTCGCTTTTCTCTTCCCCGGACCAACCCTGCTTCTACCGGCCTTTGCACTTAGTGTTCTCCCTCCATCTGGAGCCCTCCTTTCGCCCCTCGTCACCGCCCGGCCGACCCCTCAGGTGCAGCTCACATATCCCCGTAGCCAGCCTGCATGAGCCCGCTGGCTTCCGTCACACTCTGTGGCCCATTGTTTTCATTTCAGTCCCAGAGTGCAGCCCTGTGGGGGCAGGACCAGTGTCTCTGTCTGGCCATCACCATACCCCACGCTGGCGCCTGACACGTGTGAATTGTGTGGGAAACAGGATGAATGAGTGATGGGGACCACGGGCTGGGCCCTGGGCCTTTCCTGCGCCCTCCGGCCTCCAGTGGAGAACTGTGGAGTTGGCACCGTCCCCTGGAGGGGCACTGACTCCTGGCTGGAGGAAGGTGGGGCGGGGGTCAGTGCTGCAGCCACGCGGGGCTCCACCGAAAGCGGCTGTGATCGCCTCTGTTGCATTTTTCTCCCAGACGGAGGCCTTTCATTTTTAGTGGCTGGAATCTTGGGAAAGAATGCAGTTTTTTCCTGAAGGTCTTATACCCCTTGGCTACGTGGTTTCCTTGTGCATTGAGTTACCATTCCGGGCACATGGCCTTTAACCACTTCCCTGCAGGTGAGGATGGCAGCGTGGGGCAGACGTGTTGTCTGAGGCCGCCAGTGCCTCTCGGCAGGATGATGAATTGCCAGTCGGAGCATGGCAGGCAGAGTTATGCAGTTATATTCTGTGCCTTAAAGCCATCAAAGCCAGGGCGGTGCTTAGGTCATCAGAATAGCTCTGTGATACACACAGCGTGAGCATGCCTGGTGTGCTGCAGCCCCCCCACAAAGGCAGGGGCCGCGGACACAGGCTTCCGAGAGGCTGGCAGACCTGAGTGTGCTCACCCCTCCTGTCCCTGGGCACCTGAGTCCCATGCTCCTGGTGGGGCCGCGTGTGCGGGAACCGAGACTGAGCGTCAGCTGCACTCCAGCGAGGTGCCCTGGGCTCAGAGGTGCCTGGCTGCGGCCGTCCGGGGCGGGGCCCTGCTGGGTGTGTTGCTGGCTCTGCGCCTCTGCCGGGAGCTTGCGTCAGCAGGCAGGCATCTTGGGGTTGAGCAAGACGCATCAGTTCTGGCCCTGGGCTGCCCAACCGGCACCGACTTTGGAGAGGTCATCGTTTGACCTCATTCTCAGGGCCAGCGTGGCTGCTCTGGGTGAGTCTGCCCTGCTTTCTGGCACTTTCTCAGCCATGGCCCTGCTTTGTCCCGCCCTCGCCCTCTTCAGGTCTCTTGCAGGGCGGCCCTGTCAACAGCACCCCAGGTAGAGGAGACGGGGTCCTGCTCATACCGCACAGCACCAGTGCCAGCTGCCTCCAGCGTGGACCTGGGACCCCTGAGGGGTACCGGGAGGAGGGAAGTGTAGCTCACAGGGCCAGAAATCCCAGCAGGTTTAGTGTACGTCACAAGTGCCCGTACCCAGGAGCCCAGGAGCGGGTGCTGGTGACGTCCTGATCACACAGCCATGGTTAGTACAGCGAAGAGCTGTCCGTAAAAAAGAATCCAGGCGGAGTTTGGCATCCAAGCCCATGCCTTCAGGGCCGCGTTCAGCTCAGGCTCAGAAGCGGCCCGGCTCCCCGGCCAGGCTTGGGGTGGGGAGAAGCAGGTGCAGTGAGGTGCTCAGGGGCCTAGGGGAGGTGGGACCCCGTGAAAATGCAGGTGCTCAGGACCTCAGCGTCAGGGCCCTGACCTGGCCTCCTCCAAGCCGTCCCCCAACGTGGCCCTCAGACCAGAGGCCACCTGACGAACAGCCTGGGCACGGTGGGGACGGCATGGATGGAGTCAAGCGACCAATGGCTACATTTTGCAAAGTGTCTGATGACTGAGTGACAGAGCTGATACGAGGATTTAGCAATCACAGCAAGACTTGGGGAACCGTGTTGCAGGGTCCGGAATTCAGATTGGGCAATTCAGGTCTGTAGGGAGGGAACATCCTGTGCGTCAGGCTCAGAGGCCGTGCCCTGCATAGAACTGCCAACGGGTGAGGGGCTCTCAGAGGCCTGAGGGGAAACAAGAGGAGAGGGGGGTGCCCCAGGGCCAGTGGTAGAGGGGGGACCCTGTGCACAGCCTGGCCCTGGGGTCCAGCACGCCCCCTCCTGCTGGCTGCACACGCCACCCCCACCCCCGGGGGCCAGAACAGCCAGGCCAGGCCCGGCGCCTTTCCCGCCCGGGCCCAGGAGCAGGTACTTGCCCGGGCAGCTCTGATCACGTCAGCTGATGGAGAGAGCGCACAAGCGCTGCACTTGGACTCGTGCAATTTCGCTGAATCATGAAATCTCTTCCTTCCTTCACCAGAGCGTTGCTTAAGTAGAAAATGGACCTGGACTGGGGAGGCGGAGTCACATACTTTTGAAACTTAAAAATGAAAGAGGTTTTGGGGGCTTTTTTGGTGGTGGTTGCGGCCTCATTACCAGCACGAGGAAAGCAGCACAGACTCTTGGGGTCAGGACACTGAATTCAGTTTGCTTTTTTGGCCACTGTCCTCCAGACGTGATTTTGCCTGCCTGTTAGCTGAGCCTTATTTCCACAGCGCTGCGATGGGTCGCGGGGTTGTGCCATTGGTCGGACTTTAATTAAAGTTCTTTGGAATCCCCCATATTCAAGTGGGTGACAAGCCTTTGTCTGTCTGCTCGCAGGGACCAGCACTCTGAGCCCCGTCCTGGCTGGGCAGGGGAGGGCAGATGTGGGAGGAGGGGTGTGCTTGGCTGTGGCCCAGGGGCCTACAGTTGCGTCAGGCCCGGGGAGGCTCCTGTCGACGGCCGCAGGTTCGCTGCTGCTTTGGCTGAGGCGGAACCCGGGTTGCTTAACTGTTCAGCATGTTCTGTTGTCACAGGGACCTTTTTCTTGGCTTCCTGTTGGGACCTTGAAATTGAGCAGGCATCTTGTGGGTGAGCCACTGGCCAGCCGGCCTCGCCTGCACAGCCTCGCTCACTCCAGCCGGGTCAAGAGGCCTCGGAGGCCCCTGGATGTTGTGAATGTGTCCACCCTGGGCGCTCGGGCTGTGACAGCAGCTCTTTTGAGGATCTTTCCAATGAAAGAGGGGTGAGGAGGGGTCTGGCCGGCGCTGCCGGAGCCTAGCCCAGGGCAGGGCCCGTTGGGAGCACAAGGGTGTCAGGCCGTGTTTGGGGTGTGCTGGTCCTTGCGAACGTAGTTTCAAGTCTCCCAGCAGGAATCAGTCTCCTTGGGACACAGAAGGTAGAGAGGCTGGGCCTGGCACTGGACCAGCCACATGGGAACCCTGTCCTGGCACTTCCATAACGTTTTTCTGACTTCTAGAGGCCGCGTCAGAGTGAACTTGCCCCGGGGCGGCTCATCTCCGGGTCAGCGCAGGTCCAAGCTCGGCAGAACAAAGCACGTTTCCAAAGGGCAGGGGCGAAAGCCAGCTTCTTCCTGAGACATAGTAGGTCGACATGAGGGGCGGAGCTGAGCAGAGGCGGGGCGGGGCCGGGAAGTGGGGCGGAGCTGAGCAGAGGCGGGGCGGGACAGTGGGGCGGAGCTGAGCAGAGGTGGGGCGGGGCAGGAGAGGGGGCGGAGCTGAGCAGAGGTGGGGCGGGGCCGGGAGGTGGGGCGGAACTGAGCAGAGGAGGGGCGGGGGCCGGGAGGCAGGCGGGGTGGGGCCGGGAGGCGGAGCTGAGCAGAGGAGGGGCGGGGCCGGGAGGTGGGGCGGGCCTATGGGTCCCGAAACCTCTGCTTCCGGGGCGGTGCCTCTCACCTGTCGGGAGGCGGGGCCGGGCCGGGAGGCGGGGCCAGGAGGAGGGGCGGGGCCCGGAGGGGCGGAGCTGAGCAGAGGCGGGGGCCCCCGCCGGGTCTGCAGGTCCCGAAACCCCGCTCCCGGGCGCGGCCCCTCTCACCTGTGGCTTCGTGCCCTCCCCGCAGGTGGGCGCAGCATGTCCGTCAGCGTGCACGAGACCCGCAAGTCGCGGGGCAGCTCGGGGTCCATGAACATCCAGCTGTTCCACAAGGCGTCGCACCCCGACTGCGTGCTGGCGCACCTGGACGCGCTGCGCAAGCGCCGCCTGTTCACCGACGTGACGCTGCGGGCCGGCGACCGCGCCTTCCCGTGCCACCGCGCCGTGCTCGCCGCCTCCAGCCGCTACTTCGAGGCCATGTTCAGCCACGGGCTGCGCGAGAGCCGCGACGACGCGGTGCACTTCCAGGACAGCCTGCACCCGGAGGTGCTGGAGCTGCTGCTGGACTTCGCCTACTCGTCCCGCATCGTCATCAGCGAGGAGAACGCCGAGTCGCTGCTGGAGGCGGGCGACATGCTGCAGTTCCACGACGTGCGCGACGCGGCGGCCGAGTTCCTGCAGCGGAACCTGTCGCCGTCGCGCTGCCTGGCCACCATGCTGCTGTCGGACGCGCACCAGTGCCGCCGGCTCTACGACGTCTCGTGGCGCATGTGCCTGGTGCACTTCGAGGCGGTGCGGCGCAGCGAGGACTTCGGCGGCCTGCCCAAGGACACGCTGCTGGGCCTCATCTCCAGCGACGAGCTGGAGGCGGAGGACGAGCGCGTGGTGCTCGAGGCCGTGCTGCAGTGGGTGCGCCACGACCCCGGCGCGCGCCAGGCCCACCTGCCCGAGCTGCTGCGCGGCGTGCGCCTGGCCCTGCTGCCGTCCGACTGCCTGGCCGAGGCCGCGTCCGGCGAGGCGCTGCTCCGGGCGGACGAGCGCGCCCGGCTCCTCATCGACGAGGCGCTGCGCTGCAAGGCCAGGATCCTGCAGAACGACGGCGTGGTCACCAGCCCGTGCGCGCGGCCGCGCAAGGCGGGCCACACGCTGCTCATCCTGGGCGGCCAGACCTTCATGTGCGACAAGATCTATCAGGTGGACCACAAGGCCAAGGAGGTCATCCCCAAGGCCGACCTGCCCAGCCCGCGCAAGGAGTTCAGCGCCTCGGCCATCGGCTGCAAGGTGTACGTGACCGGCGGCCGGGGCTCCGAGAACGGGGTCTCCAAGGACGTGTGGGTGTACGACACGGTCCACGAGGAGTGGTCCAAGGCGGCGCCTATGCTCATCGCGCGCTTCGGCCACGGCTCGGCCGAGCTGGAGAACTGCCTCTATGTGGTCGGGGGACACACGTCCCTGGCCGGTGTCTTCCCGGCCTCGCCCTCCGTCTCCCTGAAGCAGGTGGAGAAGTACGACCCCGGGGCCAACAAGTGGACGATGGTGGCCCCGTTGAGGGACGGCGTCAGCAACGCCGCGGTGGTGAGCGCCAAGCTGAAGCTCTTCGTTTTCGGGGGGACCAGCATCCACCGGGACATGGTGTCCAAAGTCCAGTGCTATGACCCCTCGGAGAACCGCTGGACCATCAAGGCCGAGTGCCCGCAGCCCTGGCGGTACACGGCCGCCGCCGTGCTGGGCAGCCAGATCTTCATCATGGGAGGCGACACGGAATTCACGGCCGCCTCCGCCTACCGCTTCGACTGCGAGACCAACCAGTGGACACGCATCGGGGACATGACGGCCAAGCGCATGTCCTGCCACGCCCTGGCCTCGGGCAACAAGCTGTACGTGGTGGGGGGCTACTTTGGCACCCAGAGGTGTAAGACCCTGGACTGCTATGACCCCACGGCGGACACGTGGAGCTGCATCACCACCGTCCCCTACTCACTCATCCCCACGGCCTTCGTCAGCACCTGGAAGCACTTGCCCGCCTGAGCGGCACCTGCAGAGCCAGGTGAGGCCCCAGCACCGCCAGCCTGTTCCCACTCTGGGATGAAGGTGACGGTGCCTTCCAGGGGAGCCCGGGTGGGACAGCAGATGACCTTGAGGAAAGCTGGTAACCCCTCTGCCAAATGGGGATCCCCGGACATGGCTGCCCATCGGAATGGCCAGCGGGCTTTTGACAATTCTATGTGGAGTTTGGGCCAAGTCTGAAGGCGCCGTCTCCACGCCACGGTGTCCTCACTTCTGAGACTGGCTGCAGGGGTGGGGGCCTCCCAGAATGCCCTGAGGCTGTCATGTTCAGTTAAGAGTGCATTTCAGGAAAAGGGGACAGATTAAGATCAGCCGGGGCTTTTTTGCCAGGGGAGGGGCATCCGTGTCCTCTCCCCGTGACGTCAGGATAGAATTACTCTCCTGGCACCAGTGAGGGACCAAACGCACAGAACGCTGCCACACAGGGAGCTCTCTCGAGCCGCCATGGCCAGGCCCGGCACGCAGGTGCGATTGCTTGATCGCCCACGTGTGTCCTCTTTAGTCTCGTCAACCAGCGTGACCCAGAACCCCAGCCCTGGGTCACACGTGTGTCCCCACCCCTACCCTAAGCAAACATGCTCCTATCAGGTGTGACGCTGACCATCTCCTAGAGGCTGGGGCAAAGGCCAGACCTGTGTTTGGACAAAGCCAAGTTCTTTACCAAATGCTAAAGCCCAGGCCACGCCCTAAGGCCAACTGAGGCAGGGCCCCTGGAGCCCAGGGGAGTCCCGTGTGCAGCCAAGATGAGACCCCCCACCGCGCCCCCAACTCCAGGGGTTCCCATGAGAAACGAGAAGGAAGATGCATGCACGGCTCAGGGTGGGTGGGTGCCGGGGCGGTGTTGCCTCTCTGCCTCCTGGATAGGAGGAGATGCAGGCTTACCGAGAGATTGGCCTGCTGGGCAGAGGGCTCGCCTGCCAGGTGGAGTCGCCATGAGGCCTTCCTGGGTCGCTGCGGGAGAGACGGCCTCGGGGTCAGCCTGGGTGTGACTCTCTCCTGTTCCCTGCAGGCTCTGCACGCTTCTTCCTGCCCCGCGGCTGCAGCCCCACTGTCACAGAGCGGCCCTGACCCTGGCCACCACAGCGGGACTCCGCCGGCCCGGCCCAGCGCTAAACGGCCGGAAGCCGACCCGCCAGCTCCGCGAGCCTCGGACTCGGGGGCTGGTCTGGGGTTTAGACAAGAGCAGAGCAGAGACGCTGTCTCAGCGCTGTGTCCGCCCGGGGAGTTTTCTTCGCAGTGGTTTGCGGCCCCGGGAGAGGACCTTCCGAGGGGCGTGGACTGACCAGGACTCGCTCAGACTCCGGAAGGAGGACACATTCGCAGAGCTTTGAGCTCACTGGGTTCGGCAAGTCCTGAGCTGGGACCGGAGGGGTGGGCAAGCGCAGCCCTGATGGCACAGCCTTTCCCTCAGTCAGTATTGTCATGTCACCCCACGGAGGACGCCCCAGGCCTCGAGGAAATGGATCCATTGGCACCGAGAGCAGAGCGTGCCAGGGAGAAAGCAGGACACATTTCATAAGGGGCAGAAATCTGTAGGGTGATCTCATGACATACACGAGGCTTCATCAGAAGGTGACTCCCAGAGCCCCAGGATTAAAGGAAGTCTCTGGGCCCCTCCCCAGAGCTGGGCCTTGCCCTCGGGGACCCTGTCACCTCCCAGTCAGGCCGGCCATGGCCCAGGCTGCTTGCCCAAGTGAGACACAGGTCTTCCTGCCTAGTCACACAGTAGGACCCAGGGCCTCGGGCCACAAGCTCTTAGACAAAGGGGTGCCCTCAGGGGCTGACAAAGGGGTGCCCTCAGGGGCTGCCCCCTTGCCTCCCCTCCTCAGAGCCCACAGGAGGCAGCAGTGACCCTCCTCCCGATGGGACCACACTGGCCTGCAGCTGTGGCCCTCCCCTTCAAGACTAGCAGCACATGGGAGCTGGGGACCCAGAGGGACTCCAGGACGCCCACTGCGCGCCCCTCAGTGGCTGCATCGCGGCCTGGAGGCCAGCACCCCTGACCCCAACCAGCACCCCGACCTCTGGCCTTCCAGCTGGTACCTGGATCTGGCCTGTTGCCTCCTGAGCTCACGAAGTCCAAGAGAAATGCCAAACCAGACTTTTTTGTTCATTTTTCCACCTCCTGAGCCTGTGGGTCCCTCGTCAGCTTATCCCCAGCATCTGGGGTTCTGTAGAGGTCAGCTCCTGCCAGCGGCCACCCTGACGTCCCTTGCTGGCGATGGTGTGCCCCCGGAGGGCGAGGGGGCTCCTGGCCCACACCTGTGTGCAGTGCTGCCCGGCTGCTGTTTATGGAGTTGGGGCCACGTTACAGCCCTGCCCCTCGCGGGACGTCGCGCGGGCGCCTGTCCTGTAGGCTTCTCCAGGGCACTTGGCCAGGTTCACCCCTTGATGAGCGCGCGCCGTGGGGCAGCACTGCCGCTCGGCAAAGTTCTGAAAGCCGCAGGTGCATCTCGGGCCAGAGGCCTGCGCCCTCTGCCCTGTTCCACCCCAGCTGCCCTGTCTGGTCCCAGGAGACGCTCTGCTAGAGAGCCGGCGGGGCCCGGGGCGGGGAGCAGCTCACCCTGGTCTGGGGGGCCCCGACCCTGTGGACAGCTGCGCTGAGCCGAGCACACTTCTCACAGCACCAAGGACCCCGTGGTGCTTTCCCGCAAGTTGTTGCCTTTATCCGTTTCTAACTTAATACAACAATTGAGAGCACTCTGTTTTTCCTTGGGCGCTGGGGCCTGTTGTGGGGGACCGACTTTCCTCTTGGCCCTGCCAGCCAGGGCTCAGGGGCCCTTCTCCTGAGAGTTGGGGAGTGGGGGACACCCCAGGGACCTGCAGGCACCCCGATGGGAGGGTTCCCCTTTCCTCAACTTATTTCAGCAGCAGCGGCCTTGCGGCTGCTTCTCCTGTAAAAATCTTGGTTTTTGCCCATCTCAGTCTTTCTTTCCTGGAAAACCCGTGTGGTGGGCTCTCGGCTGCAAATGGACTTCCCTTCGTCTCCGCGTGCCCGTTTATGCGCTGGGAGCCCTGAGCTGCCCCTCGTGTGTGAAGATAACA
Source organism: Aselliscus stoliczkanus (assembly GCA_033961575.1). Lineage (NCBI taxonomy): Eukaryota > Metazoa > Chordata > Mammalia > Chiroptera > Hipposideridae > Aselliscus > Aselliscus stoliczkanus. The sequence continues at coordinate 26,579,180 of CM066741.1, forward strand.
AGCATGTTGAGGTGGCGTAATGGCTCCAGTTGGCAGCATCAGTTACCGCAGCAGCCCCTACGATGCTCGTTTTCCCGCTCCCCTCTCCTTCCTGAGTCTCTGCAGCTGTCGGGAACTGCAAACTCCAGACACACAGCAGGGCCGCCTTTTCTATGATAATCCCCATGGATGCTCCGTGCAGGCTGGCACTGTCGCTGCCGTGTCCCTCCTCCCAGGAGTCTGAGCTGTACTCTGGGGTCCAGGTCAGGCCTTCGGAGACGCCGTGTGTGGTCCCCGCCAGCCGAGCCCTCAGATGCACAGTACAGGATGGCGGGGACACGCTGGGAGTCAGGCCAGCGGGGCCCAGACCCCAGCTCTGCTTGTACATGGTGACCTCAGGTACAGAAAGGCTACTAGACTTCCTTCAACCACGTCCATGTCCTTCGCCCCATCATGGATGTGTCCAACTAGAAAGAGGGCCAGCCGAGTGGCGCGGTGGTTAAGTGCTGGCTTGGGAAGCCAGCGGCCCCGGTTTGGGTCCCACATATGAGGGCCAGTGACACTGCCCTCAAAAAAAAAAAACAAATAGAAATAAAAATAAAAAAACTAGAAAGAGAAAGCACTGCAGATTTTCTGGGGGCATCAAAGGAAACCCCACTAGAAATACACGTTTCCCTTTTAGCCCTGGCTGCCGGGAAGCTCAGAGCTGACCATGCGTTTCAGCGCCAAGGCCATGATGGCCCTGTTGGCACATGAGCGGCCTACTCCTTCCTGGCCTGTGCTGTCACGTCACGAGCCACCCTGGGGACATGGTCACTGCAACCACAGGACCTCAGCTCCTGCTTGGAAAGCCTACAGTCTTAGGAAACTCGTTTTGGCTTTCCGATTTTGAGACTCTTCTCAGGAGACTGGCTGCCTCCAGTGCTCTCCCAGCCTTGGTCCACGGCACCTCCATGCAGCGGGACCCTGGCCTGGCCCCCTCCCAGGCGCCTGGCCTGGCAGGGAGCATTGTTTCACGTGGCCAGGCTGGGAAGAATGACGTTGTCAGGGCAACCGCCCAGCTCCAACTCCCAGGCTGGGGGTGGGGTGGGAAGTTCGGGGACTCTCAAAGGGAGAGCAAAGCAGGCCTGGCTGTCAGCCGGTCTGTTCCCAGGAGCCAGGTTAAGTCACTGGCTCCCACCCCAGCAGCTCTCCCTCCAGGGGTCCCTCTCCCTTCCCAGCCCCTATCCTACCCCACCCCCCTTCTCTCCAGATACTGTTGCCCAGGAAGGAAAGTTTTACGAAGGCGCCAGGAGGGACTATTTCTAGCTGTGTGCAGCAGCAATTAGCCCAGAAAGTGGCCCGGGGACGGCCCAGGCTGTAACTTGGATACCGAAAACAGCTGGAAACTTGGGGCGGGGTGGGGGTGAGGAGGGTGGGGAGGGTGAGGGGGGACCGGCAACCCACATCCCCGAATCGGGTGCATACCAACACCTCCCAAGGCCTGACCCGTTTTCCCACTGTCAGGATACCCACAGGGGTGGCAGGGTGGTACCCACTGGATGCCTCAACCCCCTCTGGGTGACCTGAGGCCCTTGGAAAAATGGGGGCAATTTTAAGGAAAAAGGGATCCAAGAACAGGAGCTGTCAGAGGTGCTTCTCCCTGTGGAGGTGGCACCCAGGACCCCAAGGCTGCTCTGGGGACAAGGTGACTGGTCCCCCAGGGACAGGAGCTCCTGATTTTATTTTTGATGCTCTTGCTGCAGCTCAGTTCAGGTTGATTCTGCCTGTGACTGCTTCCGAAGAAAAACACCACGTGTACACTGCGTTTTTTTTCCTTCCCCAAGCGCCAGTGTCCTGGGATGTCTGTCCTGTAGCCTTCACTCCCGCACCTCCTGTCGGGCAGGGCCTCTGCTGCCAACTCCATCCCAAAGCAGGTCGTAGGTACCGGCCTCCCGCATGGCGTGGGATCCGCAAACAAAACACCGCCGTCATCTAAGCCACGCAGCGGCCCTGTGGGCACTGCGGCCGGGGCTCCGCACGGCCGGGTCTCCGAGCGCTGAGCCTCTGCTGTTCTGGAAGGAAGGATGGCGCTTTCTCTGTCTTCCTGCCTCCCAGGCCGAGCCTGCCCCTGGCTTCGACCCAACCACAGTGGGAGGCCATGGGAACTGCTCTTGCTGGTCCTGCTGAGGGTGTCTCCGTGGGGCAGCGGCCTGCTGAGCTGCAGTGACAGCCGAGGGCAGTGAGCCCATGAGAAGGGACCAGTGTTTCAGTGGCAAGTGTGGAGGCAGTGATTGCCAAGGCTACAAAAGACTCGAAGAAATTGGTACATTTCCAAGTTCGCTGAAGAAGAGGCTTGGCACGCCGGCAGGACTTGCTTCTTTTCCGTTGAGAAGGGAACTTGCAAGTGGCAGAGAAAGGAACTCAGGCTGCTTTGCATGGCACCAGGTGGCCCCGTCCCCAGGGGCCAGGGGGACTCGGGGCTTTTACAAGTGCATGTGGGAAATGGGACAAAGGCTCCACAGGTGGGGGCAACAGCAGCTCCTGCTGTTTCAGCGACTTCTCCGACTTCTCAGTGGAGCCCCTGGCATTCGGCCATCAGGTCCAAAGTCCCTGTGGAGCTCCATGTGAATAAGACTTTTCTTCCTGAATTAGTTTCTGTTTTTTGAGGGCAGTGTCACTGACCCTCATATGAGGGACCTGAACCGGGGCCGCTGGCTTCCCAAGCCAGCGCTTAACCACCGCGCCACTCGGCCGGCCCTGAATTTTTGCCAATTGCCTTTCTTTGGGGGTGGGATGGATATGAGGAAAGTCGGCAAAGGACGGCGAACTAATGCTCATCTTTCTACACAGTCGTGTCTATGGCAAAAGACGTTTTTTAGTTCACTGATTTCACTGGAAATAGTTGGGACTCTTGGCACTCCGGGTTTTGGGTCCGGGCTGCAGGGACGAGTGGGAGCCCCCCACGTAGCTGCTTAGAGGATCTCCTTGGGGTTCCTGCCCCCAAAGGGACAGGAATCCGGTTTCATTGGGGAGAAGGCTGTCCTTGGAGTTGGGGAGGGGGTACTCCCTTACCAGGAACCCAGAGTTACCTTGGGACTCCCCAGGAAGCCCACAGGAACACAGGACAGGAACACATGACACATCACAGCCACAATCAAGACTTAAAGGACATTTATTTTTTTGAAAGGGTCGAGGGAGACTTTACAAGGGTCTGAAGCCAATAACTAGACAGGAAGATAAATAAAATACAAAGCCAGTATGTTGTGGGGAAAATTCCAGAAAACACACTGAAAAAAATCTTTACAGTTCGAAACTGCTTTACTTTATACATAATTACAAATCAATGTACAGCATCTGGGGTTTCACCCCTATTTTTCTTAATAGAATTTAGCACAGAAATATTCATACAGCGTTTGAAAAAAAACGAACGAAAGCAGAGGTATGAGGTACGGAATCCCGCTCCTGTCGGTGTGTCCTGCCGGCTCCCCGCGCCCCTCCCCCACGGGGTCAGCGACACGCAGGAAGCCACAGGCGGAACCGTGACCACAGGGCGGGCCGTCAGTGAGCTCGGGCAACCCATCCTGCCGGGCGGCTGCAAAAGGCGAGGCGCTCACGAGGGGCGAAGCCTGGGGCACGGGCCCCGCAGGGCTCAGAGCGGTGTGTGGAGCAGAGGCCCACCAGGTGGGTTTGCACATCTTTAAACCTCAGCGAGATGGAGAAATAACTCAAGGCCTGTCCATCTTGCGACAAATTAGATAAGGATATGGAAAGATGCCCTTGTTTTGTTTCCTCCCCTCCCCCCTCTTTTTTTCCCTTTTTTTTTGGTAGCACTGAACTGCTTTTTCTTTTCATACCTGGCCGGCAGGCAGATTCCAAAACTCGGCTTAACTGGGAATGTTATGCTGCATTGAAAGGAAGAGCCAAACCGAAACAGACTCTGCCCCCTGCCTTGTCTCAGGGGTCGCGCTGGGGCGGACCGGCCCCAGTCCTGCTCTCGCGTCTGCACAGGGGCATCTACAGGATGATTTCGGGGAGCCCACGTTCCAAGGGGGTCGATGCCCTTTGGTAGAATCCCCTCCAGGCCACCCTCTTTCTGGCCACTGGAGCCCGCTCCCCGGACGTCTCTCTGATCCCCCTCCCAGGGCTCAGCTGTCCTCTGGGCACAAGGGGCCCCCCATCAACCCTGCAGTAACCTGCTGCTCCCGTGCCACTGCCAGAATCCTGGGGGAGAAACACGAGGCTTTCGGAAAGGAACCTTAGAGGCAAACGGATGGAGAACCAAGCACTTCCGTGAACAGCACTTTCCGGACCCAGCTCTGGCCTCTGAGGTTATGGATACGGTTCTGCCTTATTATAAGGTGAAGTCTATTTTCTCAACCCCTACACACTATATCCCCCAATAAAGGTCCACCAAACCCCAAGGGTCTAAACCATTTGTGCTTCACTACTGCTAGGGCCAGGGGCTTGGGAGGGTGATAAGTAAGGGACAACGTTCAATGGTATTCCCCTGAGACTTAAGAGGAAAAAAAGGTAAGATTCGTACCTTCTCAAAAAACATCCTGCTATGGATTTCTTGCCCACAGGGATCTCTCGCTGGGGCAGAGGATGCAATGTTGGCGAGGCTGAAGGAGGGTGATTTGCATGTTTTGTTAACTCCATTTTCAAAAAAGCAAACAGTTAACACAGTTGATTGTCACAAAAAATGAAGCCAGCCGATGACAGCATGTAAAGTGCATGTGCCACCCAAGCAGGACAATTACTGAGATGATAGAACTGGGAGAAGATACAGAAACCTGGGGACTCTGGAGGGTGTCTCCATCTGTCCCCCCAAAACTGAAACACAATGCTGGGCATCGGATTTCTTGAGCCTGATGGAGAAGCGTGGCTTCCCGGCGTGGGGACCCCACGGGGAACTGAACCTGAGCCACCCTGGAAGACAACCCCATCTCATGGGACAGACACCCAGACAGGGCTTAGACTCAGCGGCCAGGGCAGCTGTCAAGGTCACAGGCGCCGCAGAAACAATCCAGGGAGCGCCCCAAGCACAGCAGTGACACCCCCGAGAGTTCAACTCCCAAGGGGGGAGATAGGAGGCACAGAAAGCACGGGCCTGGAAAGTGTCCTCCTCGGCCTGCAGGGGACGGTGGGCTGCTCGGGCAAAGCAGGAGCCTTCTTTCTGATTCGGAGTCTAAACCTGTCTGACCACAACCTGACCAGATCTACGTGGGTGCGGGTGGAGACGAAACCTCCATGTTTGGAAACTGCCCCCAAGACCACCAAAGCAACTTAAACATTATAGGTGGGAGTCACAGACACTTTGAAACTGACATCTAGCTGTGCAGCCGAGTGTCCACGGCGCTTCTGTGCAGAGCACAAGTGACAGGAAATCTCGCTGTTCCAAGTGCAGGGCGCAGGGCGGCCTGGCTCACCGGGGCCACAGCCGGAGGGGGAGGGGCTGCATTCCGTCCTCTCTAGCAGGGCGCTTCCCTGGGGGGCATCCAGTCTCGGGGTAACTCGAGCAAGTGACAGGACAGATGGCTGAGCGCCACACGGTTCTGAGGAAAGCCAGGACAGAGCTGCAGGGGGATCAGCTGAAGGAAGCCACTTAGCTTTTCTGTTGTTTAGGGTCTTTGCGGGTCAGGGTGGGGGTGGGGGGGACATCATGGTTTCAACAGAAAACCAGCTGGTTTTGTTGCTAAAGTCTGTTACGGAAGGTGAGAAATCTCCATGACAAATACAGGCAAATAGCGCTCATAGGTGGCAAGCTGCTTCCCTTTTGAGCGAGACATCCCTTCATCAAAGAAGGGGGTGCGGTGGGAGGAGGGAACCAAAGGGACTCCTTTCTCCAGGCTTCGCTTGCTTTGGGCCTTCAAGGCACTTTGACAGCTGCAGGCATCGGTGGTTGAAACCGTTTGGGCTGGTATGTTTCTCTCTCTCTCTCTCTCTCTCTCACACACACACAATAAATAAAACAAATCTACATATCTAAGCTAACAATGCTACACCAGACCTCTTTCAAATAAACTGAAAGATAAATATCTCCATGTGCAAGGCCAGCTTGCATGCAATTCATCAACAAGCACCAAGTTACAGCTTTTTTTGTTTTTTTAAAAGGTATGTTCAAAGACCCATGCTCCTGAGGGGTAAAAAGCAGGAATCGAAGGCCACAGGTAAAGCACAGGATTTCCCAGGGGCTTCCCTTATGGGGAGCAGCCAGGGAGGCAGGTATGTGGGCCTCGGAGAGACGCGTCAGTCATGAACCGTCCGTACCTACCAGCTGGCGACGAGCTGCGTGCAAATACAGATCAAAGCACAATAGGACAACGAAAAGAGACAAGAAAATGAACATAAAGTACAGGCGGTATCTGAGGCATCTGCAGGGGGCAGACGACAATAACCAACAGACTTAGGTTTTAAAAAATGTTTAAGAAATTAAATTTTGCCAACGCCTCCTGACAGAGAATCAGGCCCTCCCCAAGCTTCGCATGCTGGTGGCCTTTCCTCTTGCCCGTTAACACCTCACCTGAACCTGCTTCTCAGCCAGGTGTCCTAGTTAGTACAGGGGTGGGGACAACGTCGCTGCAGGGGAAGCAGGTGGCCCTGTGGACGGTGCCTGCTGGCCACACAGGGAGGGCCAGGCAGGAGCAGCTTCCCTTCAGGAGCCACCACAAGGTCTCAGGAATATTGCCAGGAGGCCGTGGCCACTTCTGAATGGTCAGTGACAACCAAAAAGTGTCACACGGCAGGGTCACGGTGAGGAGGCCTCACCTGTGCCCAGAATAGGTAGGCAAATATCTTAGAAAGCCAGCATAGGACTTCTTCTGGGATTGAAAGATGAAATTAGCTTTTGTGTGTGTGCGTGTGTGGCTGAAATGCCCAAACCAAGGTGGAGCAGGCTGTATGCTTTTTAAAGCCTTCCCTCACTGTTTTTCACAAATGTCTGTCATCCCTTCTGAAATGAAATGAGAGATACATGCAAAATAGGGGTGAAGTGTGGATGGGGCGGGGAGGGGTGTGGGCGAGGAGGGAGGCCTAGCAGGTGAGATGCCACCTGAGCAGGGCCGGCGGTGCCTCCTGCGCCGAGCTCAGCTGACCGGGCGTCTGGGACAGATTGTGTGCGCATAACTCTGCCATCCCCCACGTGGCTCTGCAGACGGGGTTGCTGTGCATGTACGCACATCGAGTCCAAACTACCAGCCGTAGGGTTTTGGTTGTGTTCCCCCAAATGAAAGGCAGCCGGCGTCTCATACCTCACTTGGGAACATTCTTTCAGCTTTCAGGAATTGCTGACTTGTCCAAAACCATCACCTGGGCTTCTGGGGCCACCACTTGCAGTGTGATACCCTCAGTGGGGCCGGCTCTGACCCCCAAGTCATCAGCACAGTCACCAATCCGGGGTCTCCTTACCCACCCTGGCGCTCGGGACCATTTGTTCGCCTCGCCTGGGACGTGGCACAGCAGGGAGGCAGGGCTGGGGCCACAGCCAGCAGAGGCCAGGGGTCAGCAGAAGATCTCTTCACCCTCTGGGGGCGCTTCTGACGCAGGGCCATCTGCAAAAGGGGAGACACGAAGGAAAAAGGAAGTCTGAAAACACCATTCTTTTCCCCAAACTCCCTCTTTTTGGCCCCAAACACAAGGCTTCTGGAACGCCAAACAGATGACAGGGGCTGGTGGGCTGTCACCTGCCCGCATGATGGGTTCCCTAACCGCTACAGTAAATGGGGTTCAGTGTCTACCGCTCCCTTTAACTGCAGAAGCGGTGGTGTTCCGTCCACAAACAGGAAACGGAAGGGACAGCCGTCCTAATGAGCGGGGACAGGGCGGGAGCCGGGGCCTGGGCGGCGCGGTCCTCGCGCTGAGCTCAGGCTCCCAGCTCCGCTGGGGGCAGCGTCGCCTCCCCGGGCCCCTTGCAGGACTCGGCGAGATCTCGGAAAAGGCTCAGCACACACTAGTTACTATCAACTACTGGACGAGGCCTGGGAGGGCGGGGAAGGTGACTGCTTCCTTTCGGGGGCGCGAGTCCCTCACCCGGGTACGGAACGCCCGGAGACGAAGCCCGCGCTCGCCTCCGCACACAGGTGTCACAGGCTGGGACACCCGCGGAATCAGGGTCCCGCTGCACGTGCTTGGCGGCGGGCAGAGCACGTGGGTGTGGTGAGAAGAGGGGCAGTCTGGCTTTTACGTGCCCGAAAGGCGCCCGTTTCTAACCTGCCCCCCGCCCCCCGGGGGACGGGCGTGGGACTCACCACCGGGCTGAGAGCGGCCTCCTTTACTCTTCTTCTTCTTCTCCTTCTTGTCCTTTGGTTTTGCTAATCCAAACAGGCGTGTGGAGGAGGAGAGCGCGGACATCGGGGTCGGGCTGGGCCCCTCCGGGGCTCTGCTGCTCTGGCTGGTGGAGCTCAGTATGTGAAAAGGCCCCTTATCTTTCTGTGTCCGAGCAATGCTGTTCCTTTTGGGGGACAACGGGAGTTCTGAGTCCAACGAGCCTGATTTGGCTATGGAAGGTGCAGGGGGAACGGGCGCCTCCTCGGGGTTGGGCAAGAAGGAGGGGATCCTTAGCAGCTTGGTGTGTTGCTGTGACACCTGCACGTGGGCGAGAGAAGCGCAGTAAGTCGGGGCCATCGATGGAGCCGGCTGAGGTCCCCGGGGTGCCGCGGACCCCGTGTAAGACCACCCAGACTTCCTCAGTTCCACCCACTGCCCTCCCCCACGGAGGGGCTATGAAAGCATTAAAAATGCCACTGTGACACCACTGCGATGTTTACCACACGCACTTAATGTCAGTATCAAAAAGAACCTCGACTCCCTGAAGAAACAGGGGCGTCGGTAATTAGAGTGGGGCCGAGAGGTTCCAGAAGCTGGTGCAGGTTGGAGGGCAGTTGGGGAGCGGAGTTTATACGACAGTCTCCTGCAAAGCCAAACGGAAGGTACGGGGGAGGCAGCCAGCCTGCTGTGCGCTCTGGAGCCCGCGTTTGGCTGGGACGCTGAGGGATGCGCCCGGGCCACCGAGGAGGCAGCTCGGGGCCTCGGCGGCTCCCCACCACGTCTCGGAAGGCCTCCGCGGGGGGCTAGGCTGCCCCTTCTGGGCGACGTCGGTTTCACTTTCTGCTGTGGTCCCAGGTCAATCCATCAAACCAACAGCAGCAGGGCACAAGTATCCACAGGCAGGCGATCTGCCCAGCGTCCAGAATAATCGCCATGGAATCTCACGGGAAGACACCCGGAGTCCCCGCTGCACCGCCTGAGGGCTGCCCACTGAGCAGCGGAAAGTCAGGCCTCCCCACCGAGCGCTGCCCACCACACGGGCCCTTCGGGGCGCGCCCTGCACTGTGTCCCGCTGTCAGGCCCTGGGGGAGGGGGGCACTTGGGGCTCTCAGGGGGCACAGCGCCCGGGCGCTGCTCCCGAGACCCCGGCTGGCTGACCCCACTCTCTCGGACGCGCGGGGGCCACCCTGCCCAGAGGCCGAGGGAGCAGCGGGCGCCCCTCACCTGGCCGGCCTCGCGCTGGCTGAGCCTCTCGGCGTCGCGCCGCAGCTGCTCCTGCTCGCGCTCCAGCTGCCTCTGGGCGGCGCGCAGCCTCTCCAGGTCGTGCTGGTAGACGCCCTTCTGCTGCTGCAGCTCGTCGCGCTCCCGCTCCAGGTCCTGCAGCCCGCGGCGCACCTCCGCCTCGCGCTGCGCCAGCCGGGCCTCGCGCTCCTGCAGCGCGCCCTCGCGGGCCTCCCACTCGCGCTCGCGCCGCCGCTTCTCCTCCAGGTGCTGCGCCTGCTGCCGCTGCAGGTTGGCCAGGTCCTGGCGCTGCTTCTCCAGGCTGCGCTGCTTCTCCTGCTCGACCAGGGAGCTGGGGCGCGAGGCGCTCCGCGTGAGCGCGCGCTCCGCCAGCAGCAGCTTCTGGTCCTCGATGTAGCTGTCCTGCTGCGACACCACGCCCTGAGGAGACAACAGGGGGCTGTTCCACAAAGTACCATAGCTCGTGTGTGGGCAGGGCCGCCCTCTCCAGTACCACAGAGACACAGGGGCCATGGAAACTCTGAACCATCCCAAGGCCTTTCCAGACTGAAACGATGGCTTACATGCATGCTGGCGCCCCGCGTGCCTCGTGGCCCGGCCACCAACAGGACCTACAGCCTGCCGTCTCTCAGCCAGGGGCCGCCTTACAAGGTCGATGGCACTCTAACCGCTGTTCTGTGACCTTTCTCACCACGGGCGCCAGGTTGTCTAGACGGAGGGCCCCCACTTACCCCTAAATAACCTATAAACGCAAAGATCCAGGCCAACGCTGCACGCTCTTCACTGTTTTTCTCAGAAGAAGTGAAGGGGTAAAAGAGAAAGGCGCTCACCTGCAATGTGCTCAGGGCCCTGTGGAGGTGGACGATGCTCTGGACGAACTGCTGGGGGCACAATGAGGACAGCAGGTCAGGGCGGGGCCCGCACCCCACGCCGCCTGTCGCCTGACCGGATAACCCCTAACACAGCAAGGTGCTTGTGTCTGAACGGCATATTCTCAAACCGAAAGCACCAAGGAGAATACGCAGGTCCAAGCAGCCAAGAAAAATAAAACACGAGCAAATGAAAGTGCATTATAAAACTCCAGTTACGTGAACCGACACACATACCAATGTAACGGAACAGAAGGCCCAGAAGCGAATCGTAAGAGTTTAGTATATGATGTAAGAGGCGTTTCTAAGTCAATGGGGAAGAAAGAATATTCAGTGAATTGTTTCGAGAAAACTGGCTACATCTTTGGAAAACACTAAGTTAAGATCCTGATTCACACAAAACACATTCAAATCAATTTAAGTGCCAAAAAAAAAAAAAAAAAAAAAAAAAAAGAACCACAGAGGAGGTATAGGCAAGTAGGAGAATGTTTCTCTGACCTTGAAACAGGGAAGGCTTTTTGAAGACAGAGGCAATGGAAGAAACCACACATACACAAATCTCCCACCGTCACCATGTGAAATGTAAAATTAAAAGGCAAACAGGGAAAAACTGAACAGAAAGTCCAACGAAAACAACATCTTTGAGTTAAAAAAGGCTCTCACAGATCTGTACGAAATGAAAACCCTTGTAGAGAAACAGCAAGGAGCTAAGCCCAGAGATTTACAAAAGAAATAACCACAGCCAATTCCATAACATATTAAAAACGATGCAGCCTTATGTGAAATCAAATAGAAAATAAAGAAATACCACTTGAACTCATCAAACCAACAAAATGTCAACTAATAAAAAAAGGAAATTGCTGTTGTTGGTGAAAGGAGGATGGGAACGCGACTCGTGTGCTGATGGGCAGGGCCCACACTGCCTAACCTCTCTCCAGGGAGCTGTCCGCAGCTGCATGGATGCACGGACAAGGGTGTCTCAGTGGCATCGTTCGAGAAGCCAAAGAGCAGAGTTACTGCGGAGAGAGTGGTAAGTGATGGTACAAGACGTCACAACACGCAGCTGTTAGAGCATGCTCTGGGGAAGCGCTCCTCATGTGTGTGTTCAGAGAAAAACACTTCAGGGTGTGACGCTCCAGGGAGAACGCACGCCGACTGTGTAAGGCTGTCTTTAGGCTGTATTTACACTGCTCACAGGCACACAAGCTGAGACCCACGAGGACGGATGTGACACGTAGGAGGACAGGCTGGGAACAGAATCCCCGAATACTCCACTGGAGTTACTTCTCAGAGGTGCGGTTATGTTACTTATTTCTTCCCCCTTTTTTTAACATTATTGCACAGTTTTCAAATTTTCTTCCATGAAAATGTATTCCTATTATGATTCTTAAAAACAAAGCACAAAAAAACGTAATTATCAGGCTTAGTGCTTCTGAGAATACTTTTTTTGTTGTTTTTTTTTGAGGGCAGTGTCACTGGCCCTCATAGGTGGGACCTGAACCGGGGCCACTGGCTTCCCAAGCCAGCGCTGAACCACTGCGCCACTCGGCTGGCCCGAGAATACTTTTTACCCTTCATGTGAGCTTGTTCTTGGGGGGGAGAGAGGGGGGAAAGGGGGAAAAGGAGGGAGGGAGGGAGGGAGAGAGAGGGAGGGAGGGAACGAGAGGGAGGGAGAGAAAGAAAGAGAGAGAGAGAGAGAGAGAGAGAAGAGAGAGAGAGAGAGAGAAGAGAGGGAGAGAGAGAGAAGAGAGGGAGAGGGAGAGGGAGGGAGGGGCAAAGGGAGGGAGGGAGGGAGGAAGAGAGAGAAGAAAGGGGAGGGTGGGGAAGGGGGAGAGAGAGGGAGGGAGAGAGAGAGAGAGAGAGAGAGAGAGATCACAGAAGAGCAGCTGACTGGCTGAGCATCTATAGTGTGTAATCCAGGCTGAAATGAGTACTATTTACTACCTGACTCTTCTCATCAAGTATACGGGAAGAAGTTGCCAAGTGGAAAAACCATCTTGGAGCTCACTTTCAGGCAGCAGACAGAGACGGTGACAGCGCGTGTGAGAGCAGGTCTATTTCATTTCAGGACAAACACTGAAGGGGTTTCCCCCGTATGTGGACGTCCATGGCAATAAATAGAAAACAACAACCTCCTGCGCTTTTAGGGGAAATCCCTCATTTTAAAAGTTCAAGCCAGAGCTCATGAGGGATTTACAATATTAGGTTAAAAGCAAAAAGAAACACAAAGATCCTGAGAGGTGCACCCTAAAGCTAAAGTGTATGGAATTCCAGTCGGCCACACAGAGAATCACACGCTCAGAGTCAAGTAGGTGTGGGGAGGGCGGGGCCTAAGGCGGGACCCCCGGGAGGGGGAGAGACAGGGAGAGGGGCGCTCATCCTGCGGGTCAGCGGGACTCAGTGAAGGGGGGAGGCACCTGCAGGGGGACACAGGTGCCAGGTGAGAAGCGGCGCTCAGGGAGGAACACTCGAGTCCTTGCAGGAGCAGCAGGGACTACGCAGAGTTACACAGGAGTTGCCGCGCCGCGTCCCAGCCTGCGGCTTCTGGGCCAGGCTCGTGCTACGGCGAAGCAGGCTACACAGTCTACTCGGCCAGCTTGGACGGGAGACACCACCAAGGATGGGAGACAGCCCAGGTTCAGGGGAAGCAAGAGGCTCCTGGAGAGAAGCGGAGGCCCCTTTAGGAGGCGACATTCCGGCACGATGCCAAGAGGACGCCTTGGGGCCAGGGGCCCGGGGCCAGGTGACAAGCAGGGTGACGGACACCCACAACGCTGAGATGCCTGAGAGCTGTGCGGCTTGCAGCTGGGAGTCGGCGTGCTTATACCAGCAAAGCAAAAATGGGTACCCGTACCTAGCAGTTATGATGAAATCATACTCATGAGCAGCTCACAAAGTCCTTACCTCATTGTTTCTTTTAAGTATGAAGGCCAGGTTAGCATTTCCACCCTACAAAACAAAAAACATGCATTTCAAAAAAACAAAAAAAGAACCCCACAAAGGTCCCGAGACACGAATTATACTCTGTGTGCACGGGTCATGCTGCGGCCCCCACTCAGGTCCATGTCCCCACAGCCTCTCACTGCAGGCGAACGGGAAGCGAGGCTGACCTGCCACTCACGCCTTGTACAGAGTCCAGGCTGGTTCGGGGCTTTTACACAAGCTTCCGGAGGAAGCCGCTCCTGTCGGGGCTGAGGCTGCGCTATGAACGTGAACATGGGACTCGGAGGTGACAGGCCAGGGAGTCATAACGTGGGGACTCTTAAGTGTACTGGGTTTAATGTGCTTTCTTCTCAAAACAAAGCCAGGAATAAACAGCAAGTCAGGCATCCAAAACGGGACCCAAGTTCAGAGGTTATGAAAGCAGGGGAAATGCTAAGGGCTTCAGTAGTGTGTGCTGGAAAGAGATACCTTCTTCAGGCCGCTGTCTGACTCTGTTCTCCTAAGATCTTGACCATCGTCTCCCTCTTCCTTATCGCCTCCTAAACAACAAACACACACACGCACACACAGTTTATTGAAAGTTGTGAGACAGCCTAGCCTGGAGAAGAACCCAGCATACACAGCTTAGGTGATGGTATTTCTGAATCTTTCCAAAGCCAAAGAACGGGAAGCCACTTGGTGGCAGCTAAGTGATCATTAATAGCCCCACTGACACAGAAGACCTAGAAGTGGGGAGGAGGGAAAGCAAGTACAGTGATACCTTGGTTTGCGAGCATAATTCGTTCCAGAAACAAACTGCTTGTATTGTAAGACATCACTCGATTACCACATTGAAATGTATTAGAAATGTTTGCTCATCTTGCGGAACACTTGCAAACCACGTTACTCGCAATCCAAGGTTTTACTGTATTAGTTTTCCTTTGGCTTTGGCTTAGCTGAGATCCCAGGAAAACCTTCATTATTCAACATGAACATGTCACTGAGCGTGGCTCTGTGAGGATCTGGGCACAGAGGACACGGAGCTGTGCGTCAGGTCCCGTCGAGCAGCGTGTGACAACCAAGGACTGCCTGGCAACAGTCTGTGTACAAATTCAGAGTCACTGACCTTTGGAGGCGCTCATCTGGTGGCTGTCGAACCCGCCAAAGGTCTCTGCCCTCCGGGGCAGGGACACAGGACCCACGGTGCTGTCTTGCTCCCCAGGGCTGCCGACGGCCGGCCCAAGCGCGCCTCCCAGGTTCCCACTCACCAAGCTCTGAAGGATCTCCACTGGAAAAAAGGAGACATGCAAACCCGATAGGTTAAAGACATCCAATTTTATTTTATTTTATTTTTTTTAGGGGCCGGCCGAGTGGCTTAGTAGGTTAAGAGCTTGCTCAAGAGTGCGAGCTCTGAGCAACAGCGGTTGGATTCCCAGCCCGAGCTGAGCTGCCAACAGATGGCTCAGCTAAAAAAAAAAAAAAAAAAGACATCCAATTTTTCAAAGATTAACTGTAGGGAAAAGAGAGGTGGTGGTGACATGTCCTGTAAATTCAATCTTAAAAGGCGCATGAAAAACCACGGGCAAGACTGAGCCACAACTGTCTGTGAACAGGCATGCGGCCATAAAACCACCCAGACACATGTCACAGCATCTGGGCCTTTCCGGGGGGGCTCTGATGGCCCAGGACACGTGGAGGGGCGTAGGGTGTCTGGCCACATTTTATTCTTTGACCTGGGTAATGGCTACAAGACGCTCACCCGATTATCACTTCTGAAAGCAAAATAATTGTTTTGGGTTGTTTTCTGGGTTTGTGCTTTTGTTTATGATTAAAAAAAAAAGTAAAAACTGGTAGGTGATGTTAGTGTGTCAACCTGGCTAGGAAGAGATAAAGAGGGGGTGACGCTGAATGTCAATTACCCTCATTTATTGCACTTTTCATTAAAGGTCCTCCTTTGAGCGCCTCCTCTGTGTTGGAGCGGAAGAGGATTCTAGAGCCCGGGGTGGGGTAGCACTCCTCGGGCAAGGGGGTGCTGCACTCGGCAATGTCCCGGAAAATCATCTCCTTCTCTTCCAGCAGCAGGAGGATCTGCTGGTCCTTTTGTTGAAGTTGTTCTGCAGGGAGGAGGGAGACAGGTCTGGTGAGGAGCGTGGAGGTGATGACTAAGACTCGATCGCCTCCTAGTGGTGATTTCCGGAACTACATACAACGGAACCTTTTTCCCCTCCTTTTCCCATCATGAAGGCAGTGTCACCTTTTGTTGTGACATATTCTAGCTGGTAAACTCTCCTGGGTCTTTCTAGGCAAACACGGGAATTTCTGACGTCCCAAGCCGACACTGTGTTTCCGCTCCCCTCCCTCCTGCTTGTTTCTCAGCCCCGTCTTCTCTGGCTTCTGCCCATCGCGCTGTGTCTGCTTTTACCAAGGTCACCCCTCATTCCCGGATCCAGTGAGGTCTTTTATGTCCTCCTTCCCAGCACAGATGGCTCCTCGTTAAACTGCTTCCCTCCCTCCTTTGAGGACAGCATTGGTTCTCTTTCTGCTACCCTCTCTCAGGGCATTCTACACAGCTGCCATCTGCAATGGGATATTGGGGTCCCCTTGGCTCTATCCTGGGCTGCGCTGGCCCTTACACACTCTCCTCTTGGGGACCTCATTCGTTGCCATCTGCTTCCTATGTGCTGACAACCCACAAAAAGCAATCCAAATCCCACCCACTTTTTTGAGCACCAGTCCCACTGTCAGGTCGCGCTCTGCAGTGAGATGCCTGGTTCTCGGCATCTCAGAGACCTCATCTCCAGTCTTCCATCCCCCTCCTCCCTTTAGCCCGTGACCTCTTCCTCAGGCCACAGCACCGTTGCCCCCAGCTCACCCGGGATGGACTGCCCAGCACCCACATCGGCTCCCTGTGCCATCCCCTCTCCAGCACGTCTCTCAATGACACTATCCCCAGTCTCTCTCAACGACACTATCCCCAGTCTCCTAGCTGCTCCTTCCACTCCCAGTGGCTCCTCCACGCCCTCAAGCAATTCTCTGTGGGCTTCAATCCCAATTTAAAAAATTTAAGTTTAAATTTTGCTAAAAACATCACATGATTTCCTTGTTGCCTTTCAAGGCCCGGTGCCCGCCCAGCCTCATCTCCCATCTTAGCTGTGACCCTCCCGGCAGACCAAACCTGCCGTTCCCTGCAGAGACATCTAGGCCTTTCCCCCTCTGCATCTAACTATTCTTGTCTGGCCAAGAAACTTTTTTCAGCTGTGGCTCACATGCTGGCTTCTCTGTGCGACATACCACAGGCTGGATGTGCAGGTCGCACAGACGTTACACAGGCCCCTGGCCTGGCAAACCACTTGGTGGCCTGTCACTCTGTGTCTCCCTTGCTAGAGTGTGAGCTTCCCAATGGCAGGGACTCTGTCTTAGGAATCTTTACATCCCCAGCCCCTCGCACGATGCCTGGCCAGTGGCTGGGGTCACTGATAAAAACAGATTAACTGGAAAATTCTTTTCCTCAAGTTCCTTTCCCTTCTTTTTGTGTTCATCTTAGATGTGGCCATGAGTATTTGCAAATTCTTTTAACAAAGTACAAAGAACGTCACCAGGGTCCAAGAACACTGATGCTCACACAGGTGAACCACCCGTCCTTTGATCTCGGGCCCGACACGGTCTCCTGCTGTTCTGTGCCGGGACCGAGTCAGCTCCGATGTGGTTTCTCGTTTGCGAAACGCTACACATGTCCCCGTTTCCCAGTGCCCACCGGGAACCGGGGATGAGGACGCTGGGAGGAACCCCTATTCTCCGCAGACAAGGGCCGCGGGCCTCTTCCAACAGCTTTACCTTTTAATTCCCGGGCTTTGGTGTCCAACATTTTCTTTTCTTCCTCATTCTCGCTAGGGATTCCTTCATCTTCATCTCTGTTCCTAACACAAGCAAAACAAAACAGATTCCTGAGATGCTGGTTTCCCTGGGGACCATGGAGGGCCTTATGGACTCAGGGGTGTGGCCTGGGCTGAGAGGCGGGGCCTGGTCGGAGAGGCGGGGCCGAGCTTACAGCGTGTTGATGGTGTCCTGGATGACGTGCATCCAGCTGTCCCGCTCCTCCCTGGAGCCGGCATGGACTTCCACCATCTCCGGGTCCTTTATCCCCATGCTGATCAGGAACAAGCCCTTCTCCTCATGCGCCACCTCCCTGACAATCAGCTTCTTTAAAGAGATCACTGTTGACTTCTGGTCCTGGAAAAGGCGAGACCCGACAGAGGCAATGCACACGATATTCTAACGCTTAAGGACAACTTCTGCCTAAGGGGGGACCAGAGGCCTTTCAAGAGCAAAGGGTTCAACCAACAGTGGCAGAGGTGGGATAAAGGGCAATCTCCCGTTATTTCGCTTCTATTTTATCAAACAGAAAAAGAGTTACAGAAATGAAATGGCAATTTCTGGCTATCAAGGTTAATGTTTTCTACATGATGAATCCTTTCATGTTCCTCACAGAATCTGGATGACAATATTATAAATTAGCATGATTTATGGGGCATAATGTGTGAGAAACACTCCAGTGAGCAAATATCGAAGCCTCTCAAAAAGATGGTGATGAAGCAGAAAAATAATTTTTGGGGGAAGGGACAGAAAATTGCAAGGGTATATAATAAAGTACGCAGAGGAATTTGGGCTGAGCCAATTAATTTTGAGAGCGTGGGAGACAAACAATACAGTGTTTACTTTATACCCAGTGCTCACCCCTAGCTGTTTTGAACGCTATTAATTACAAACAGAAGGGAATGACAATTCAGCTTACCAATGATGCGAAGATGTATTTCTGGTCTTTTTCTTGCAGGAAAACTAAAATGTCAGTGAGCAGAACGGCTTGGACCTCTGTAAAGTGGGAGACGGGGAGAGAGAGAACAGGTAAGCACTGTCAGAGCACTTTTATTAGTAATTCAGCGATACAACCCCAAAGAGCACATCAGGATCAGATGTATTCCTCTAAGGCAATCATCGCACATTTCTGCAGGACGCAGGTCTGGCCATTAGATTTTTAGAGGCATATAAAAATGGGATCTGTCACCTAAGCCTTGTCTTGCAAAAGTGTAAGTACTCCAGCCTAGAAAGATAAATCCCACAGGGCAAGACTTTAAGAATAAAATACTGGAACAGTGAAGTTAGAAAGCAGCACTTTAACAGATGTGAAAAGAACACACAATCCATAAAATACTCAGGATACAGTATTTCCCAATTGCTGATTCTGGTAATGGGAAAGGCGTGGGATAGCAGACAGGAAAGCTGCCAAAAGGTGATGTAGAAAAACACCTGAGTCTAATGAGACGTACACATCTTCACACCCCCAAGGGAACAAGAAAGGCCACACACCGCCCTCCGGTTTCACAGGTACGTGGACACAGTGGCTTTCTATCCGAGTCCACCTCAGCCCCTCTCTCTGTGCCATGGAAACAGCCTTCTCTTCTTCTCAGTCAAAACCAAACCCAACACAAAGGAACATCTCTAGATGGGTCTAGGTCAAAAGAATATCACAATCTCTCGCTCTAACTGCTCCAGGCATACAAAGTGACGTCTGCCATTATCCCCTTAAGGACGAAGTCTGACTCTGGAGGGGAGCCATCTCCTGCGATCTAACGGGCTGGCTCCACTGTGTCCTCTTCTCTCTGGAAAGGGGAACCTACAATTCCCTGGGGGAGAGAATGGAGCTGGCTTATGCGGCCCCTCTTAGGTGGTCAGGCTGCTCCTGCCACAAAGAGAATCCCCTCTCTCCGTGTAACTCACTGCAAGGCTACGAGGAAAAACAGAAGCAAGGATGTCTGACTTTTAGGGAGGCCGAGTGTGTCAGCCTAGACTACAGTAATTTTCCATGCAGGATCATTAGTTGTCCTTTTTGTTTGTTTGTTTCAAGTTTCCTTTCAAATAATTCAGGTGCCTGCCAAAAAAAAAAAGTTCTAAAACACAAACAAGTCTCAATGTCATTGGATCCTGAAGTTTATGTGATCAGGGTCAGCATATCACAGAAAACCCCGTCCCCTTCAAAGGGTCCCCCACACAGTACTGGGTGTTCTTGGCACCAGTTCCCGTGGGGGTAAGAATGACTCAATACCAACTCCTATCTCCACTGGCGGCATTTCAGGCCAGAAAACCTATCGTTCCGCCATCAATCAGCCTGACCACAACTTTATTCCAACAGCTGGAATTGATTCGTTTTTAGCTGGGGAATGAATAAATAAACTGCTGTAAAAGGAAAGAATAAAGAGCTAGCTCCGGGCAGAGGCAACTCTAGAAAAGTTCAGGTCCTGAGCAGGGCGGGCAGGTGTTTCTGAACTGCCAGGCTGCCTCGAAGACAGTGCGGAAAGAGCCCCCACCCAGGTTCTCAGAGCATCCGGGCTGGAACGGGCCTCAGAGGCCACTCAGTTCAAGTTCACCATGAGGCACTGAGCCGCAAATCTGCTCGGTGGCCGGAAGGGGTGTTTCTTTTCTCTGAGTTACCCTGTCCTCCCTTCCTTGCCATGCTGCCTGCAGAATTCAGGCCCAGAGCAGTTCTTCCCTGGACCACTGCGACACTAGTTCTCTACGTTTCTGTCACCTCACTCCCCCAAGCCAGCTGCACTCTAAAACAGCTCTCGGTGTTTTTAGTACATGGAATTGTACTAAAAACGAACCCAGTGTATCCCTTTCCTGTTTAAAAACCCTCCAAACTGAACCGATTCTCACACCCTTGTCTCATCCATAGTATCAACTGTCGGCTTCCTAAGTCTGGAGTGTGCCCCCTTTGCGCCCTGGCCGAGGGGCCCAGCCCTCCCCGCCACTTACCCAGCTGGGTATCTGAGGGCCCTCTCCCCGCCCTGGACGTGCCAGGCCCTTTCAACTCCACGCTTCCAGGCCGCCTCTTTCCTTTCTGCCCGGCACCCTCCTCCCCATCTTTCAAGACTTAACTCAAATGCCACTCCTCCCCCTTGCCCAGCCCTCGGCATGGGCCTCCATTCCGGCGCCCCCCCAGTGTGGACCGTGACCCCTGCACAAGCGTCTCGGCCTGACCCCAGCTTCTGGGTGGGCGTCCTGCTTTGTCTGCCTTCAGAACCCGCTGACTGCCTGGGACTTGTTCCGTGTTTGGGCTACGCTTACTCTCTAACAGCAGTTAGCCTCAGCATCCCTTACACCTCGGGGCAGAGGGAAGGCACATCTCATCCATCTTAGCGCAGTGCCAGTGGGCTGACAGCGGTGCGCTCCCCGGTTCCGTGCACCCAGCTCAGAGGCCAGGGCTACTGGTGAAGTGAGAGCTGCTATCTAGGCCCCGAGGGTGCAGGTTTGATGAAAACAATTGTTTAAAAAACAATAGTCAAGCGTACAGATGAATTAACACACCTCATCGCTTCCTGAGCTTGATGTAGCTGATCATATGAAAAGTCAAAATTAAACACAAATAGAAAATGAGGATCTTCCACGATCTCTCTCGCTTAGAGAAGGATAAAGGATATGGATATCATAAAGGTTAACGAATCTGGTGGATGTGAGTTAACCTTACACTCTTCTAAGGGCTCAGGCACCGAAAGTTCCTCTAACATCCCTTCAGAACAAGTGATGCATGTAGTTTCAATCTCACAGACTGTGAGCTAACTGGTGGTGTCTCTCTCTGTGGAACTGTTTCCCCAGGGACCCCAATCCTAAACTTGTGGCCCAATCCTAAGCATGTGGAGAAACACACTGTCGGTAACAGCTGTTTTTGTAGTAATCTTACCCTTCGCCTTTTTTTTTTTTTTTTTTTGAGGGCAGTGTCACTGGCCCTCATATGTGGGACCCAAACCGGGGCCGCTGGCGTCCCAAGCCAGCGCTTAACCACCGCGCCACTCGGCCGGTCCTTCGCTTTGTTTTTTTAAAATCTTTTTCCATTTTCCCTGACTGCATCATTTCCTTGGTAACTTACTGTATTTTATATGATTTTTATAAACTATCTCACACAAGACTTTGATACAAGGTGAAGAGCAACCCGATGGTGCCTGCTGTGGGATGTGTGGACGCGGTGGGCTCCTGAGAGGCCTGGCGGGGAGCCTCTCACAGAAGCGCCGGGCTCTGGTACGCGGGCCTCGGGCCACGCTCGCGCGCGGGGAAATCAGGGGCCTCACCTTTCAACCTGCCCGCTGAGTTCTTCAGAAACACACTCCCGTCGCGCACCAGCTTCTTCCGCTTCAGGTCCTCCTTGGCAAACATCTGCCCACTCTTCATCCTCATGATCGACTTGCTGTCTGTCTTGGTGTAAATCTCGTTGAGACGCACTTTCTTTTCGTAGCTCGCCACTTTGCTGTCCACAGCCCCGATCACGTCCTTGACCAGGCTCAGGGACAGGGCGAGGTCGTCCTGCTCCGCGCCGTTGTCTGAGGAGGCAAGGGGACTGGCGTCAGCGGGTCCTGTCAACAAGGGGCCTCAGCGCCCCTCGGCGGGCTTGCTCTCAGGCCAAAGCCAGCACGTCAGAGGTCGGAAGTTTAGTTCTAAATCAAGTTAGATGTTTCCAGTGATACAGATAACATGCAATTACACGCTACGTTCTCAAGGAGAAGGAACCAAACATCTTTAAGGAGGGAGGGAGAGGAGCGCCGAGTTCTTTTTTCACATCTTCGTTTTATCTGATCTTTGGTGTAACTGCCGGGGAGCAGGGCAGCCAGGAGAAAAACTACAAGTACCGAGTAAACGACCAACAGCAGCAATTCTAGCACTTACGGGAAGAACTGATGGCAATTGTCTCTCAGGCTAGTGACAGGGGAGACGCTGTCACAGAAGCCTCCTGATGGGACCAATAAGTGGTTCCTTCCCTTCTAGCTATCATCTGCCCTACGTATGGTGACATAACATTGCAAGTTTTCACTCAAGAAGTCTTGAGGATAAAACCCAGGATCCACCAGAGCAGGAAACACTCCGCTATGGTCTCTAGTGCCGTCAGACACCCAGGAAGCAACCCATGGGCACATGGGGAAGCCAGGAGGCTTACCTTTGGTACACTGCAGAATCCTCTGGAACAAAACAGGGTACTTGGTGATCCGCTGCGTGACCAGCAAGATGCACTCTGGGATGCCGAGCCTCCTCACCACCGAGCTGCTCATCTTCTTCTGCAAGAAACACACGGCCGTCAGCAGCTGGCAAGGCAAGACCAGCTACGTACGGCCTGCAGGGACAAGCGCCCCGGACAATGGCGGGGGCGGGGCAGTCACGAGTCACAGCGATACCTTCACAAAGGCCTGGAAGCGCTTATCCTTGGTGTAAAGGTCCTTAAAGTAGTTCATGGACTGGTTGTGGTGCCCACAAAACTTGCCATATGTCTTCTTCAAACGCTCTGCGTTCTCACCTGAAAACTACAGGGAGAAGAGAAGTTAGGCCGTAACTTGGGTGCTAAACGTATATGACCATTTTGTGCCAAGGTGCCAGCCCATGTGTAAAACCCGGGAGTGCTTCTTCATAAGATTGCACAAAAGACTGAAATGGTGCAGCAGCTTTGGAATACAGTCTGGCCGTTCCTCAAAAAGTGAAATGAAGAGTTACCGAGTAACTCAGCAATTCCACTCCTCGACATAAAATCTGTCTACACAAATACTTCTATACGAATGTTTGTTATTCATAAGAGCCCCGAAATGGAAATAACCCAAATGTTCATCGAAGGATAAATGGATAAATAAAATATGGTATAGACGAATGATGGAATATTATTCAGCCACAAAATGGAAAGAAATGGTGATTTCATACGTGCTACAATAATAATGAATCTTGAAAGCATTATTGTAAATGAAAAAAGCCCATCACAAACCACTACGCACTGTTTTATTCTGTTTCTACAAAATGTCCAGAATAGGCAAATCCACAGAGACAGGTAGCAGAATAGTGGCTGCTGAGGGCTGTGACAGCTGTCGGTGGCGTGATAAAAATGTTCTAAGGCTGACTCTGGTAATGGCTGCACAATTCTGTGAATACACTAAAAACCACTGCACTGTACATACACTTTAAAAGGGTGGATTCCATGGCATATGAATTCCATTTTAAAAAACTGTTATCTATATTTAAAAATCGACAAACACAAATATTATGTACTGTGCACATAAGGAATGCAAAATGTGTTGTAAATTCCACTTGTCACAAACATAATAATAAAACAGGGATGCTCACTAAAAGTTTTTCATGATATAGTCGGTCTTAAAAATGTCGCCTTGGGGGCCGGCCAAGTGGCGCGGTGGTTAAGCGCTGGCTTGGGAAGCCAGTGGCCCTGGTTCGGGTCCCACATGTGAGGGCCAGTGACACTGCCCTCAAAAAAAAAAAAAAAAAAATGTCACCTTAGTGAGTCAGAAAGGCATCGGAAACAGCCATCATTACCTAGGGATCTGGTTATCTTACTGGCTCAGGCTAGCAGCCCTAACCATCGTGCCTGGGCCTTCCACCATTCCCAAAGGCGTGTAATGTCGGCGGCTCACCTGCAGACATGCTCACGGTGGCGTAAGCGGATGAGTGGCTGCATGGGGTCCATGACACACACCGAGCATCGACTGCCACTGCACTAAAAATCTCTGGAGGCCACACGGGCTGATCCTTACCAAACTACCGGAGAGAAGGTTCCGGGTAGCTTTTCCTTTTTCCCTTTCCCCACAGAAAAGCTGAGGCCAAGAGACTTTAAGTGATCTGTTCCCATCATAAAGCACGCGCCCAAAAAGGGCAATTCCAGCACTGGCAGGTCATGGGGCTAAGATATGAATCCCACCATCAAAGAACTTACTAGAAGATGGGCACATATGCATGGAGCTACAAACATCACAGTCAAGGTTCATGAGGTTTCCTGAGCAGGTCTGAGGGCAGAGGGACAGATGTGGGAAAGCACGGGGCAGGGGCTGTTTGGAGCAGAAAGGTCCTCACCTGGGAGCAGACCCCTCCCACTCTGAGGCCCTGACTATGTGCTAATGCATTTAACACACTATATTTGCATTTATTTCATAACATGCCTGTTTTTACTTCCAGAACAAGAGTTTCGTGAGGCAGAGGTCGAAGGCACATCCATGTTAGTGGTTCCATCTGGTATTTAGTAGATGCCCAGTGAATACTTGAAAAATGAATGAATGAATGAGGCGAGTGGTACAGGCTCAAGAACAAGAAAAGGACAAAATCTCCAATTATCAGGCAAATGTTCCAGAGATTAAACCTCTGCTTCTACACCAAGGCAGAGATTTGCTGGGGAAAAAGAGCTAGTCAGATGTGATGCTATGTCCCTCTGCCTGGTAAGATTAGATGAGCAACATTATTAAAAAAAAAAATTATAAAAAGAAACATTAAAAGTTGTGACAAAAACATCTAAAAGTATCAAAGTAATCGTTGGCCAAAAACTGTTTTTGGAGTAGGGCTGAAACCATACCACACCTCCATGAAAATATCAGTAATCCACATTTTATCAGCTATTTTATAGATAGTTTCTCATTCAATGTTCTATGCCCAGGTGGTTTTCGGATAAATGAGCTTTGATTTGAGGCAGAAAGGGAAGTTGAGCCTTCCAACATATATTTTCTGATTTCTTAAATGACATGTTTCGGATGGTATACACTAAGAGGAAGAAAAACTGACTTTTCTTGAGCATTTACTGTATATGCCAGGTACGTTACATACACATTCCTTTTAACTTTAAAAAATCATATTAGGAGGGAAAATCGACTGGCCTCATTTACAGAAAAGGAAACGGCGGCTCGGAGCGATCGGGCAGCCTGCCTAAGCGTCCCAGGATGGTCTGAGCCCTAGGGTGTGGAGGCGCCCCTTCTGCCCTCTGCTCACCTGGTTTACGAGCACGTCCCCTATCCTCTTGATGAGGAAGTTCTTTTCGCTTTTATCCACCAGTG
This sequence comes from Aselliscus stoliczkanus, assembly GCA_033961575.1. Taxonomy (NCBI): domain Eukaryota; kingdom Metazoa; phylum Chordata; class Mammalia; order Chiroptera; family Hipposideridae; genus Aselliscus; species Aselliscus stoliczkanus. The sequence continues at coordinate 26,604,291 of CM066741.1, forward strand.
ACTCCTTCTTCCGCTCCAGGATCCTCTGAAAGAACTGGCTGTGGATGCTGATCAGCTCGTCCAAACAGGGGAACAGCTTTTCCACCATCTGCTGCTCGAAGAGCAGGTCCGTCATCATCCCCCGGCTGTACACGTCGCTCATGATTTTCAGCGTGCGGACGTGGTGGAGCTCCGTCTGCATCAGCTCTGAGGGGACGAAGCTGAGCGTCAGGGACACTCGGGCACCAGGACCCTCCCCCAGCCTGTCTGCTGCCGTCATGAGCCCTTTGGCCGGAAGGCCCCTGGACACAGGCATGGTGCCCCGTTTAAGCAGCTGTCTCTTCCCTGAAGCATTTTCAGCTTCTTCCTCTATTTTTCATGTGACCTACTCGTATGACAGGCCTCCTGGGGTCCATCACTCTTTGGTGGTTTCCACACTGGTCTCCACTGGAATCCACACCTTTGATGATTTACTGTCTCCTATTTCCTAGACATGACTCGTGCTTAAGTGTCTCGTTACTAGTGTAGTAGAGGAATTCAACTGCACTGTCACAAGAGATCTCTGAAGGCCTACTGCATGATCAGTATTGACATTAAGTAAAATGTTCAATAAAATTAAACAAAATACTTTTAAAGAGAGAAGAAAAGACAGAAATAAGATCACGTCTCTATGCCTCAAAGTTGTAAGGAAAATCTTTGAGACACTACACACTTGACCACTGACCTTCCACGGCCCAGTAAACCACCTGATAAAAAACGTAGGACGGGGCCGGCCAAGTGGCTCAGTTGGTTAAGAGTTGGCTTAAGAGCGCGAGCTCTGAGCAACAGGGCTGCAGGTTCCTTTCCCACATGGGCCCGTGACACTGCGCCCAAGCTGAGCTGTCACTGAGCTGCCAACAGGTGGCAGGATGGCTCAGCTGGTGTAACAAGATTGCCTGTTTGATGGTGGGCTATGCCCACCCACAACTAAGACTGAACTTGGCACCTTGAGCTGAGCTGCCGTCTGCGTGGCTCAGTGGATAGTGCATGTGCTCTTAACAAGGCTGTCGGGTTTGACTCCTGCATGGGATGGTGGCTACTAAGATTGTAACACAGCACCTTGATTTTAGAGGCCACGAGCTGCCGGCGGGAAGCCAGATGGCGACTGCCCGTCACAACGAAGACTGAAGAACAACAACTTGGCTGTTCCCCTCCCCCAATTTTCCAATTTATAAACAAAAACAAAAATATAGGATGATGCACATCGAATGCTGGCAGAGTGAAGGAAGAATCTCACCATAGATCACTTCTTGCCGCTTGACCACATCTTTCTTCTGCTGTTTCAGAAACTTGCTGTCTACTATCCGACTCCAGGACTCTGCTTCTAGCTGTTTGGATTCCATCTCAAAGTCTCCCATGAGCTGGCCTTCATTCATGTCTGTACCTACTCCTCAAAATATCAAAAACAAATATCAGGATCTTGGGTCTCTGACCTCCGAGAAGCCTACGCTGGACATTCCTCGGGGTGACAATTTCCTAGGACACAAACACTGTGCATTAATACAGGAGATGGTTGCAGAACTGCATTCCAGCACGAGAAAAGAATCATTTCCCGTTTGGGAGTGACATAGTCTGCATTCAAGGCATCAGCTAAGAGTGATAAACATCACATACATCAAACATGATGGAGACCTGATTCTCACGTGAAGTAGGAAGTGCAAGGGACCTGGCAACTTCATCGTTTGAGAGAGTAGGCTTATAGCTAACTGTCCAAGAGAGCTAGACCTGAATGTGTACAAAAGTCTAGGGGAAGACAAAGCGTCTGTGCTAGAGTATGACCTCATTAAAATCATAGACATACTGGGCTGACCGAGCGGCTCAGTTGGTTAAGAGCTCGCTCAAGAGTGCGAGCTCTGAGCAACAGGGTTGCCGGTTGGATTCCCGGCCCGAGCTGAGCAGCCGCTGAGCTGGCAACAGGCTCAGCTAAAAAAAAAAAAAAAAAAAAATCATACACATCTTTTGAATGGACAGCTATGTAACAACCAGATAAGTGTGATTATCAACTTATTATAAAGCACTTGATGCTTTACAATTTACAGAACCTTTACAGGAGAAAGGAAGAGGCAGGCGCTATTATTATTCCACGGACGCTTGTATTCTAGGTACTGGCACATAGTTTTTGCAGAAAATACAGTATAGACCACAACTTCCTCTTACCCTCATCAGTAAGTGATTCCGTTGACTCATTGACCTTGACGATTTTATTTAGTGAGTCTGTTGAATGAGACAGGAATTTCCAGGTGTTTGATATGTTCTCATCATTGCCGACCCTGGGGACAAAAAGCAGCACATACTGTCAAACACACTCTGATAAGCCATGGTTTGCTCTTCTTAAATGAATACCTGAAAACCTCTAAAAGGACAGCTGGCTGTACAGTGACTGCAAACAAATTCCTTATGTTAGGATCCCAGCAACGTGCAACAAGAACTATTAATGAAGCGTGAAGACGTTTGGCATCATTGCAAACCTGAACTTTTTCAGCCCTGGATTTATTTTTATTTTTTTATTTTTTAACAATAGATAGCAAGAACTTTTTCCCTCAAGCTATATACACACTACATAAGAAATTTCTCTGTTTTGTTTTTTTGTTTTTTTTGAGGGCAGTGTCACTGGCCCTCATATGTGGGACCGAACCGGGGCTGCTGGCTTCCCAAACCAGCGCATAACCACCGCGCCACTCAGCCGGCCCTGAAATTTCTCTGTTTGAAACTCATTATCTAACCACTACATTGCACCCCCCTCGTTCCCTAAATAACTGTAGATGAAGCACTGATAATAAACTGCACTGTTTTGCATTCTTGCCCCTAACTCACCAGCTGGCACAGTCGGTACCCAGTAAACGATTGTAGTATGACACAAATGCAAGCCAGAGTCATTTAAAACTTTAAATGTTATTTAAATACCAACTTTAAAAAGTCATAATATAAACAAACTTTGATTAACACAACTTGGAAAAGAAGGGCTTTAGATAATGACAGTATAAGGACAAAACAAAATACCTAGAAGTTGTTTGTTTTTAGAAGGAAGAAACATTATTCAGCATCGAGTTAGAAAATACAGACAAAAGGAGATTTGCACTCTTAAGAATTTCCCCCCAGCCTAGGCTGAGACATGCCAGAGATGTTCTGAGTTCTGTGCTTCTGATGACATCTTTTCTTGATGGGAAGGCAAGAGTCACCCAAACAGCCAGCAGCATCATCGGCCCTGTCTAACCATGATAGCCAAGGTCTCAACAGCCCGGAGGACAAACGGAACCCAGTGCAAAGGAGGGAGTAGGACCCTGAAAGTCATAATTGGCCCATTACTCACTCCCATGAAACTGATAAGGCAAGAACGGGAAACATTCTTAAAAAAATAAAAAATAAATAAGGTTCATCTGACATATCGAAAAGTGTGACATCTGAAAATATAAGTGGTTGTAACTAAAAATTCAGAAATAAATCATCTTTTTTTTTCCCCCCCTAGTTCCACTTCAGATTTTAATCTAAAAAATAAAAATCATTCTTTTAAAACTCAGGGTCTTTAAAAGCAGAGCTGATTTATGTACAAAAGCACAGGTCAACTTGGCGATTACAGGGGATCCGTGTTACAAAATGGGGGCCGTGAGATCACATCAAAATCTAATCCTTACTCTCCCTGTCTGTACCACTTGGTTGTGGAACAACCCATTATCTTGTAGGGTTTTCTTTTTTCCTAAAGGCACTTTTTTGCCCAACAATATGATCATTATGCTCTTGTCAACACAGATGTCCACTGTATTACCTTTAAATCCCCACTTACCCAGCAATGTTTTGTATGGAGACACTTTTGGAGAGGGAGATGCTCTGCTGGGACCGTCTATTAGCAAACATGGGGGCGACAGGGGCTTCGTCCGCCAGGAGCACTGCAGATCGGGGGCGCTCCTTGGGCTGTGAGGCTGTAAAGGAAGAGAGGACACCGATAAGCATCGCCGCCCATGCCCACCTGCACAGACTCATCTGACAAATGCCAACCAGAAGCAAACTGCTTTCAAAGAGATTTGGCCCCGGGAGCATAAATGGTTACCCGAAACTCTATGGAGGACAATCTGGCAACGTTTTACTGACATTGTATTAAATGCCTCTCCCTTGGATTAATTCCATTTTTTGGATACGTTTATTCCATAAGATATACTTGTAACTGTTTGAAAAGACACATGTCGGAAGTATTCAATGCAACATTGTTGATGAAAGCAAAAGACTGGAAACAACACAAATAAACATCAAAGGAAGACCAATTAGCAGAATACTCTGGAGCTTTAAAAAAAGGAAGACACCCTCCATGCACTGACACAGATCTCTAAGATAATATATTAAGGGGAGAAAAAAAATCAAGGTGTAGAAAATAAAGGGCACAACATTTAAAAAAAAACAAATTAATAATCCAAATTGGTATCTGCTTTATTTTCAATCAAGAATCTTGAACACAATAAATATAAAACTAAAAAGACTGATTACCTGTGCCAGAGGGATGGAAATTAGACAATGAGAATAAAGACCTAAAGTCAATGAGGTGAAATTACACTGACAGGAAATCTCTAATATGTAGCGCTAAGTAAAAAAAAGAAAGAAGTCCGAGGAGAGTATGCAACGAATAACATGTAAAAACTGAAAAGATGTATGTGGAACAAGAAAGTCTCATAAGCTCTGATAAGAAAACCTCTTTATTTCTGTCTCCCACTGTTCTTTTAAAATACATATGGTGAGGGCCGGCCGAGTGGCTCAGTTGGTTAAGAGCTCGCTCAAGAGTGCGAGCTAAGCTCTGAGCAACAGCTGTTCGAGGCCAGCCCGAGCTGAGTTGCCGTTGAGCTGCCAACAGGTGGCAGGATGGCTCAGCTAAAAAAAAATAAAATAAAATAAAATACATATGGTGAGCCAAGTCCCTGCTTGGCCTCAGAGAGAACACTCGGGCAGGGCAGCGTCTGGGCTTCTGGGAACACAAACAAATCCTATGGTCGCTGCAAATCATAAACACTGTGTCATTTCAGTAACTACAAATGTCTAAGCCTGTATAGTAATCAAAATTCCAAACCTAAAAAAAAAAAAAAAAAATCAAGTGAAAGTGTTATCTATTTAAAATTTTAAACTAATTCAAAATAAAACAGAATATGCTTGAAAGAAGCATAGGGATAAGCAGAACCTGAGATAACTGAGGCATCCACCAGGAAACATCGGAGCTGCTGGTCAGATCTGCAAATCCCTAGCCCTCCAGCCCTCGGGGGGTCTGCACATTGTGCTAGCTCCCTAACTGGTTCTTCTGCACACTGTTTGGACAGATTCTGTCCAGTTTCTTGAATTTGCAAATGAGGAAAATGCAAGGCTTGTTTCATGTCATGTAACTCATTTGTTCCCATGCTGCTCCCTTCTCCTGGTCACGACCAAAGGAGATCTTGGGAGTTCCAAGGGTATATATTAAAGTGGTCACGCCGGCACATGGATAGAAATTTACTTTTCCTGTGTCAGACATGAGCTGCCTCTCCAGTCCATCCCCAGGAGTGTCAGGGGCTAAAGGAAATGAGACTGGGGCAGCTGTTATGACTCCACATTATTTCGGGATGTTTTTGACTTTATAAAAAAAAAATCCATAACACCATTCATTTCCAAGTCAAATTCTATTTAGAAAAAGGTGATACAATAAAGCACCAGAAATGCCCGACAACGCGCCCAGGCCCTCCCTGTAGGAAGCACACAAGGGAGATGAGATATGGGTGCGGCCCTACCAAAGGCTAAGGGCAACTGCCAGAAATGGGGGCAAGCTCGAGTGTTCAGAGGCCTGGGGCACATCCTCCGTGTCCCAGAAGGGACATGCACAGATCGAGGTGGACGCAGGAAGAAACACCGGCTCCTGAAGAAGGGTGCGGACGTGGGTGGGTGGGTGGCAAAGAGGACATTGTGATGAGGGCTGTGCAGGAAGGCAGAAACGTCACGTAGCGTTAAGGAAAAAGGAGACACGCAGCGGAGGAAGCAGAATGTGCCTGAGGGGTGGCTGACAAGGTGGGGGCAGGGGACTGAGGCCTCCTCACGCTCGCACGGCACGGAAGGTTATACCTGACAGCTTGTATCTCCAAGGCGGCACAAGGGAGGCGGGGGTAACCGCCTTCCCTAGTTTGACACCAGCCCATACCCTCCTCTCAGGTAAGTTACTTCCTGTCTGAGCCTCAAGTTCCTTCTTTGTGATGACGACATCGGCAGCAGCGGCAAAAGCTAACACTCTAAGGAGGCCAGCTACTAAGTACCTTAAAGGTATGATCCCACTTAACACCTGACCACCCCTTGGTGACACTATTTCCTCCTTTCACAGAGGTGGAAAATGAGGGGCGGGGGTGGGGGAGGGGGGGGCGATACATGGCCAAGGTTACACGGCTATTAAGCGGAGGGGCTGGGAGTCAAACCCCGCCCACCTGAGTCCACAACCTGGACTCCTAACCACTGTGCTGCCTCTGCAGGGTAAAGCAGGGCTAAGGGAGGCTCGGGGGATATGCCTAAGGAACTGGGCATGAACGGACGTTTAAAAAAACGATGCTATCCCATCTAACGTGAATGAGCACAGGTTTTGGAAGCAAGGGATAATGTCAGGGAGACAGCCTAAGGAGGCTTAGGCTTGTAAACGTGTAGGGACGGGCTGGGTCACTCATTCGAGTGGTTGCCCGTCTGGACGAACTTCCTGTCACCTACACGCAAAGACCGCTAACAACCGGACGTGGTGGATCTGAAGGGAATTCACCCTCTTCTCGGGGAGTACAGACTGGCACAGCCGTCCTAGGGCTCCCTGGAATTAGTTAGGTGCACAGACCGAGGAGATGCTGTGGGTTCGGGTCCAGACCGCCACAACACAGTGAGTTCTCACCATACAGAGAGTCGTAAGCCTTTTGTTGGCAGAGGGTCTTGCCTTCAATTTGTAAAAAAAATGCAACATCTGGGAAGCACAGAGAACCGAGACGGGCCTGCAGAGAGCAGTGGCTCTTCAGCTTTGTGTGTGTCAGAAGCACTTGGGGAGGCTACTGAAACTCAGGAGACTGCGCTCTGCCTGTGGAGTCTGGCAGAGCAGGTCTGGGCCCCAGAATTAACGCTTCTAATGAATCCAGGGACTGGCTTGGAAAGCACTGCCTCAGGGCCAGTCTCATCCAGGTTCCCATACAATTACGATATTCATTACTGCGTTAATTAGACAGCAGTTGGAAACAACTTAGTCTTTGTGGGACCGGGTAATTAAAATGGGGTATCTGTTTACGAAAGACCATAAAGCAGGCTGAAACAATAGCTTACATATTACAAAGCGCATGCATCTCAGAATGATACTGAGTGAAAAAAGGCCGAACGGACAAGTATGTTATATCATCTAATTTAAGTTCCACACACAAAACAGTAAGATATTTTCACATATATATATATATATATATGTATATATATATATATGACTAAAGTTAGGACAGATCAAGAAGATATACATTAAATATACTACAGTGGGTGCTACAAGGGGGGACAGATGAGACAGGGAGTAGAGGAGGAAAAGGGAAAATTACAAAGTGGAACCTTGCACAGACTGGAGAAGGCAGTTTGATGTGAACGGGAGAGTCCTTTACTCAATTTTGTGGACAATGTGAAGTCCTTGGGGGCGGGGGGAGATTTACATAACTTCACAGTTTATAAGGAAGTTTAATAAGCAAGATATCATTTGATTCATGCGACTGTGAGGCATTTAAAGCCAAGTGTAATGTCAACTCATTGAAGGCGTACAGGGGTCACCAGCTTAAACACACAGGCCCGAGGTGCTGCCTCGTCAGCAAATACACACACTAACTGGAAACCTGCCGAGAGAGTGTGAGGGTGGGGTGTTGAGCTTTGGGGCAATGAACTCGCAGCCTTCTCTGACTGACACCAAGGAGGTATTCCTCTCTTGGTTAATGAGAAGTGAATATGACAAAAGTATGTTTCAGGCCCGCGCCAGGGCGTCTAAGGAATTATAAGAGGTGGGCCGGGCTACTTACACTTGTTTCTCATGATGACCGTGGGCAGGGACGAGGTGTCCTGTGCCTGGAGGCTCCCTCTGGGCTGCTGAAAGGCAAAGAAAATAAACACAGGAAGACTGCATTCACAGTTTACCTTCTGGCAAGTTTCAAGAAGCCTGGGGCAGGGCAGAAAGAGAGCGAGTGGCTGCTACTCTGCCGCTGTGTTCCCTGCCAACCTGTGTCCCAGCTTGTCACCCCTGCTGGCTTGGCCTCTGACCCTGCCAAGCACTCATTCCACAAAGGCTCTTTACTGCCTGGAACAATCTTCCCTTCAAGGGCCACTTGAGCGTCACCTCCGCAGTGGAGCCACCCCTCAGTGGCTGCTTCTCGTCCCCCAAGGCCCCCGCGGAACCCTGTGCTAACCTCCACGTCGTTCTCTGCTCATTTGTGGTCATCATCTGCGTCTCCATCTTCCCCACTGTCAAGCTGGCCTCTTAACACCTGTGCCCGTGCCTTTTTCATTTCTATTTTTGTAGTGACTAGCATGTATAAGGTGGTAAAATAGTTCTTAGGGAAAGGGCTATATTTAGTTAAGGCTTTTTCTTGCAGCATATAACAGAAGCACTGTGTGAGAAATTACTGGTGGAAGGAATGAGTCGGAGATAAGCCACCAGTGAAAACAGGTCACTTCCAATTTAAAAAGGAACTCCCCTTTCAGTTTCTATTCTCCTCCACGGGAGATGCTGTATCTCATTATCTTTCTATCGAAGCTATCAATAGTATGTTCACAGAACCTAGTACAATTCACAATACTGGTAAGTCTTATCAGAGATCACACACTCAAACCCTATGGGATCAGGCAGGCTACATAGGACAGAAGCAACTTGTGGGGGTGGCAGGGTCCCAGAGGGTGACAATCTAGAACTAGAACATCCCACCTAAAGGAGGCAGTGGGCACTCAGCCTCAATTACTGACCACTTGCCATCCATCCCTCCAACAGTGAAGGCCAATAAACCGGGGACCATTCTAGGGACCAACAGTGCAGCAAACATTCCTGACTTCAGATTGCTCGCAAATTTGTGCTTCCTGTCTAGTGGGGGAAGGTACAGAGCATAAAAAAATAGGTGTAACAAACACATAGAGACTGGTAAATATAGACTCTGAGGTGCTAAGTACTGCGGAAAAAAAGGAAAAAGAGAAAGGTGAGTTTTGGGAATGCTGGGTAAGGGGAAATACCAGCGTTTTTCAGGAGAAATTAGAAATCCAAATTGATATGAAATATGATTTTTAAATAACTGAATTAACTCAAATAAAATTTAAAAAAACCCCAAAACTTCATGATCCAAACAAAATTTATGTTTGGAGTACAGAAGTTCATCATCTTTTCGCCCAGTTCATTGCTTCTCAAAATGTGGTCCTTAGACCAGCACCATCATCTGGGACCTTATTAGAAATCAGAATCTGAAACTCTGGGAGTGGGGCACAGGAAGCTGTCTTTTTCACAAGCCCTTGAGGTGACTCTGATGCTCACTCAAGTTTGGGGCCACTGCACTTGATAAATGTGTCTGGTTATGACACACTGAGTGTTTGTGCAGACATAGCTGGAGGCTGCTCTTCTGACAAGGAACAGAGTGACATTTCTGGGTGACTAGGACATACAGGCTACCTCAAAGGTGGGCCCTCAAACCCATACTGTTTGGTGGGGTTTTTTTTGTTTGTTTTTTTTTTGGAGGGCAGTGCTACTGGCCCTCACATGTGGGACCCGAACCGGGAAGCCAGCGCTTAACCACCGCGCCACTCGGCGGGCCCTGTTTTTTGAGGGCCATCTGAGAAGTGGTGCACATTACATAGCATGCATGCTCAGTGCAGGGACCACCTATAATTGGCACTTCCTCTTCTTGCGTCACCTGATCAGAGCCATCTGTCAGTGCCCTGTGAGGAGAGTGCTCCCAGACGAGCTTTGTCTAACCCTGCGCCCCAGCCCACTTCCACCTGCTGCACTCATGGTCCCGAATGAATGGCAGGAGGTCTGCAGACATGGTTAAGAAGAAAGCCACCTGAACAGTGACACAAAGACATAAAAATCCAAGAGACATGTACATTCGATAAAGTTCTGAAAACACTTCCTGAGTGTGTTAATTAAGAGGGGAATTGATCAGGGCCGGCCGAGTGGCGCGGTGGTTGGGTGCTGGCTTGGGACGCCAGCGGCCCCGGTTCGGTCCCACATATGAGGGCCAGTGACACTGCCCTCAAAAAAAAAAGGGAATTGATCACTTCAGAGAAAACTTATTTTTTTGGTTATTTTGGTCTCAAAGTTGGTACCGAGTGATTACAATAAACAAAAACCACAACCTGAACTCTCCCGACTCAGGACTTTATTATTGGTTCAGCCAGAAATATCTTACCTTCATTTTGACCTTTGCACAGGAGGCCAGACTTTCTCTACAGCCTTTGTGGACAAAAGCACTGCAATCTGAAAAGAAAGCAAAAAAACAAAACAAAAACCTATGTTAACAAAGTAATCAGATCCTAGATTCTGAGTTTCCGCTGCAGAGCCGGCCTCTCTAAGCGAAGTCGCGCACAGGGCAGAGCGGGACTAGCTGAAATCACAGACTGCTGTCCGCTTCTAGGAAGTGGGCCTGTGGGGTCACTGGGAGGGGGAGAAACAAAAGCCGGCGTGTGATTTCTGATAAACAAAAAGCAAAAGTCTGGAACTTCTCAGGCAGGAAGCTGAGAGGCTACCAAAACTAAAACCAGCAGTGTCTGCCATCAATATGTGAGCCTAAGTTACAAATACACACATAAATAAAGCCCCCGTAAGTAACAGGGACTGTGAAATGTGGATGACTGGGTCGAAGGTAGAGTCTGAAGCTGAAAAATCGACCTGTTTATCTCTTTACCTCAGATCTGACCTGCCCTGGGCTTTTTGCAACCCACCCTGAGTCAAGAGCCACAGAAGAAAAGGTCATTAGAACGACTCGGGACCCTCTGGGAACCCTGACTGAAGAGAAAGTGGGAGACTTCCCGACAGATGAAGCAGAGAACACGATTCACAAGGACATGACTTTGTCTCAACACATTTCCCACCCGCTTCCTGACCAGGGCCGCTGACATACAGACCCAGCTTTCTGGGCCTCAAGGGGGTGTCATCAGCTTTCTCGGCTGCTATGAGGTCATAAAACGGAGCAGTGCCGGGAAGCCAGGGGTGAAGCAGAAGCAAAGAAAATATCTGTCTGTGGGGACGTCCAATGACAACTGCCTCTCCAGGGAGGGGCTCCCTAAGAGAATCAACCAGATGCCATTCGTTAGGCAGCAGGGCCTGACCAGACGAGGACGCACCGCAGCTCCTGCCTGCGTGGACGCACTAATTAGGGGCCAAGTTCATACGTATGGAGGGGGTGGGTGTGTGTGCATGGAGTGATGACGGGGAGGGGGATACGAGAAGGGACACTGCGAGACTCCCCAGAGGCCTCCTGCCACTGCTTTCTCAGCAGTTGCTCCTGTTATACCTCTTTGGCCCCCAGGTGTCTTACTTAATGCCACCAGCCACACTGTACTGTGGTTATCGTATGGTTTTCTCCAGGCAGAGAGTCTTCATCCATTGCTGAATCTTCAATTAAGTCCCTAGCACAGCGCCTGGCCCATGGCACCTATTCCATGTCGTTTTTCTCCCAAAGCCAAGCGCCCTGACATCACCTTGAGTACAGTATGTGATTTTATTAACACTAGAAGGGGTATAAGAAGAACGGCTATCAAAACAAAACAAAACAATACAAAAAACAAGACCAGTTGGTTAAGAGCTTGCTCAAGAATGCGAGCTGAGCTCTGAGCAACAGCAGTTCGATGCCAGCCCGAGCTGAGCTGCCGTTGAGCTGCCAACAGGTGGCAGGATGGCTCAGCTAAAAAAAAAAAAAAAAAGAAAGAAAAAAAGAAGAAAGGCTATAACTAAGTCTGACCCGGGTCCTGGCTCTGCTAGTTACTTCATGTGACTATGCAAGGCCCTTCTCTGTAGGGCCTCGTCTCCTCAGCTATCAAATGAAAGGAGGGACCACATTTCCCCTCCAGTTCCTTCTGTCTGTGATTCTGGAAGGCTCTGTGCTGCATCTCTTGAAGAAAGGGCTTACAGTCCAGTCACAAAGTGCATTTCCTCTTTTGTTTTAATGAAAATCAGCTTTAGATATCTGTGGGCAATATAGGAGGTGGTGCATCTGCTTGGGAGCGTACCACTAACTCTGACTTATAAAAATGACCAACTAGCGTACTGTGGACAGAACGTGTAGCCAAGCTGCATTGTTTCTTTCTTCCCAATGACTTCCGTCACCGTGCAGATAAATAAGCAATGGCCGTTTCTGATGAAGCAGTGCTATCGCTTTTAAACTGACTTCAGCAAATTCAAGTTCTCAGGCCAGTGTCTGAGATTTAAAAGACAACTCCAACGGATGAATCACAAGAGCAGAAACGGCATTTAAAAGGTGCGGCCAGTAAACAACCTTTCACACAAATTCACTTTGCTAGTTTAACGGAGACAGGACCCCTAACCTACAACCCAGTTGAAATTTTAATATGCTCTATACTACGGTCATGAGTCTCAGTGATAAATCGTTCGCGTGGATGTCTGCTTAACAAACTCAAGTACCTACTTGAAAACCACTCAACTGGTTACCAAATTATCCTGCACTCAGTTCACAGCAATGGTTTTAGTGACATCAGCCAAAGTCATGAGGTTAAAACCTTCTCTGTTCTGGAAAACAATTACCCAGAGCACAGGAGTCGGAGACAAATCTAATTCATTTTCAAGCTCTCTGCCATGAGCCATGCCATGTTGTTAGGGAAAGCAAAGAATTCTTTGGCTTTTTATTTTGAAAAAAAAGACTTCTTAATAGCAATAAGCAGCATGCCCTCATTTTTCAAAGTTCTTCATAAACGTCTCAGCAGAGTGGTTTACGGGCACACAGCTGACCCCTAATTAGATTCCTCTGAACTTAAAAGGCAAACAACCCAGACTTCAACTTCTTTTGTCACTACAAGGAGGCATCAAACAAAAGACTATGGAGGACATCCACACGACTGGGAACTATCATCTATCTTTTGCTGCATTTTGTTTTTCCTTTAAACTCTGCCATCAACCAACTCAAATCTCTGGTAAGCTGCTATATACTGTGCATTCTTTCTTTTCACCAGAAAAATGAAACAACCCGTCAGCAAGACCAGGTGAAGGAAAGTCAGCTTTCGACGTGTAAGGGGAGTGGCCAGGCCACACCGAGCTTACATGAACATTTGAGGACTGCCCTCTAAAGGAAGTTCGCCTCGGGCAGGCCAACTGGCGCGTTGGTTAAGAGCTGGCTTGGGATGCCAGCGGCCCCGGTTCGGGTCCCACATATGAGGGCATGTGACACTGCCCTCTACAGCTAAGACGGTGAACAACAGCTCCACCTGGAGCTGGGCTGCTGTGAGTCGCTGGAACGGCATAGCTGCAGCCCCTGCTGCAGTGGGCTGCCATAGGCTACAGTGAGTGGCTGGCAGCCAGCGTGAGCTGCCAGGAGCTGCTGTGAGCAGCCGTCCAGAGGCCGGTGACTGGTCTGCCTCACCTGGGAAGAGCGCAATGACAATACCAACATGGGCCAGTGAAGCAACGTCCTCCGCAACTAGACTGAAGAACAAAAGGACAGCAACTTGTCTGTTCCCCTTCCCTGATTCCCCAACTTTTTTTTTTTTAAAAAAAAAAGAAATATGTAATATATTTTAATAAAATAAAAATAAAAAAAATAAAGGACACTCGCCTCCCTAAGGTGAGTTCTATATAGTTAGAACTCGGAATGAGAGAACTTCCAATACCTCAGTCCACTAGTCACCGTTAGGGTACACGCTAAAAAGCTCTCTCTGTTCTGTTCACTAGTGACAGATCCGAGTGGCCACATCGATCCGGGAAATTCCGTGGTCCTTCTTAAGGACACAAGAGGTAAAGGAGTTGCCTTATTTAAGGACAGAAAGGTGCAATGTCTTCCTAGCATCTCAACCCTCACCAAGCAGACGAAAAGAAAACAAACAACAAAAACCACATACATCGGAACCATTTAGAAATACAGGCTCCAAAGTTCTTTCTGCAACTTCTTGTTAAGCATCTCTGGGGGAGTGTGAGCCTGGTCTGCACGGCGAGAGCTCAGACACGAGGGACGTAAGATGTTCTTGTAGTAGGCGTAATACCCACAGTGCAGATGTACAGAATAAGAGGGAAACCACAAAAAAGAGCCGAATCATCTTAGCTGGAGCGCTCACTCAACAGTAGTTTTCATAACAACACTGGTGAACAAAAATGAATTGGACTGGAAGTGCTGTGCTTGAGTAACAACTCGCTTTATTAGGCTCTTCTTTCATCTTCCTTTTCCCCAAACAACAAGCTTTTCTTTAAACTTTTTTTTTTTTTGAGGGCATTGTCACTGGCCCTCATATGTGGGACCCAAACCGGGGCCGCTGGCGTCCCAAGCCAGCGCTTAACCACCGCGCCACTCGGCCGGCCCAACAAGCTTTTCTTTAATCCGTTATAGGTGTTTCACTGTCTCATATAAACAATGAGCTCTGAATGTCAGAAAAAGTCTATCTAGAGAGCTGCCTTTCCAGGTAAAACCCAAAGCAAAGTCCAACCATCACACACATTCTGAACTCTTTGTTTCCTACTGACAGTGCAGCTGGTCTACTTGTTTATTTTTTTTTAATCAAGAGAAACAACCTACCACAAAAGTACTCAGAAGCTGCTAACACAACAGAAAATAAACCAACAATAATCTCAATATCATTTTACATCTGTTTAAAGCAAATAAAACAGAACCACTGGCCAGATGCAAAAACCCCAGCTTAACAGATCACTTAGCCTGAAGGCCACTGCCAAGCACTGCAAAGACCACATCATCTGGAGAGCTGGAAAGAACAGCTGATTACTCAAGGGAGGCATTACATAACCAAGGAAAGAAGAGCTAGAAAGATACTCCTTTCCTTCCCCCGTTAAAGGGACCTGATCCTCCAAGAGTCAGGAGAGTTTGGGCTGAGGAAAAAAACAAAACCAAACCAAACCCTGCCAGGTCTCGTCTGAATTCAATTACTTGGAAGGAGCCCTGACAAGGCACTTGAGTCTTTGCTTTCACTGTTCTGTTTCGTTTTCCCCACCCCAGGAGCAGGCTGCAAGGACCTATGTGGGGGCTTTCACCTGGCTGTTTCTGCTGTCTGTGATTGTGACCATTCCACCTAAGATCCCACAGGGGACTCAGCTCTCACCCGTGACTATGTTTCCTGTGGAGTCAAGAGATGTTGGTTTGTTTAAAACACCCTATCCTGTTGAATCTCACTCTTTGCCTGCAGCAGGATATATTAAAGTGATGAAAGCCACTGGAAGACAGGAGCACATCATAACACAGCATCATGATGGACCATGTGGCTGGTCCCTCTAAACCACGAGTGAGAAATGCCTGAGCGGCCGTGTGGGTGCTGAGGCCCAGGGGTCAACAACAGAGTCACGTTCAACCAAAGGGGCAGCTAAGAGCACGTGGGTTTCCTGGGAGGTAAACGACTAAGTGGAGGGATGCTGCATTTCCTGAGATGTCTGGGTAGATCCTCTCTCTACATGACAGGGGATGGAGGGGAGGGGAAAAAAGATTCCGACTCCCAAATGACTCATACTTTCTACTCCTGCCAAAGTAACGGATGGGGGCTTCATAACCCACAAATCCTCCCTACAGGCTCTGCTGGTCAGGAGGCTGGAGAGAATCAGCCACTCGCTTTATTACTTCTGCTCCTTTCCTTTCGAGCGTTGATCCCCGCCCCCACCGCCCTCTTCTGTAAGTCGCAGGCTGCACACTGTCACACATTGTCATACACAAACCTACATGCCACCACTGAGCATTGAGCCTATTTCAACACCACCTGTGGATCTAAGTGCAAAGCTACAGCTGGGCTGGGCCAAGTCAGTTTCTGAGGTGGGGTGCTATGCAAATTTAAAACGTATTTCTGAACCATAGGTGCATATTAGGGAACAGTCAGACCCTATCCAACTTCCTTTTTGCTGTCTGATTCTTTCAATTTAAACTTCAAAAATGTGAAGACTTTTATTTTGTTTTTGCTGAACAGGTAGAACTAAGATAACTTGTGACGTTCTAGGTAGATCAGGCTATTAGTGTAAATCAAAGAGCCGCTGGCACAGGACATTACGACAATCCGAGACCCAGACTGATACGCTAAGCAGAAAAGAGTCCAATGATGACACAGTGTACCCCATGGAACAATTTGCTTTCAGAAGAAATAGGCTCCTTGGGTGACTTCATATTAAAATTCACAAATCAAACCAAAAAAAGTCCCATCCTGCTTATAAATACTTAGCATACAACTAGTAGCCAATCTGCTATTTCACTCGTTTTCTTTTTTAAAAGTCTTAAATGAAATAAGAGTGTTACATGGTGTGCCATTAAGTATGAAAAATATTTAGCGTAGATTTCTGACTTAAAATTTTAACATTCACTTTTCAAGTCAGTAAATGAGAACCATGAAGTTGTTTTGATAGATCCAAAAATGAGCAATCAGGGAACATACACTTGCAATTCACATATCTACCTCAGCATCTAATTTATTTCTGTATTTAGTACTGCATACATAATAGAGAATATCTTCATTCACATTTAGAAGCAGGTACAAATATTAGCATTAAAAAAAAATGGCTTGCCTTGCAATCACATTATATTCTTCAGTTAGGGATGGAAGGAAAAAATCAAAGAGGTAAACTGACAGCTCAAGTTAATATGTTGGTGGTTAAAATCTGATTACACTTTTGAGCGTGTGTATTTTTTGGATTCATCTTTTTTTTTTTTTTTTTTTTTTTTTAGCTGAGCCATCATACCACCTGTTGGCAGCTCAACGGCAACTCAGCTCGGGCTGGCCTCGAACCACTGTTGCTCAGAGCTCAGCTTGCACTTTTGAGCGAGCTCTTAACCAACTGAGCCATTCGGCCGGCCCTTTGAGCGTGTGTATTTTTTATGCAGGTTTAAAATAAATATAAAACTCAAAAATCTGTGGAACTTCCAAAACACCAGTTCCACAAAATACGTTCTAAAAACCAGCACCCCATCTATTAAGACGATTTAATTACTACACAGACGTGTAAGCTGAGAACTCAAGGCTACAAGTCTCAGCCCTCCTACATTTAGTTTTTCCTCATCAGTGCCAGACCCCACACAAGTGGTTCTCCACGTGCTGCCCTGGCGTTCCTGGGCCACAGAAGTTTCCAAGTGGTACCCAGGGGACCCCTCTTCTGGGGAGGTCTAGCACCCACTGTCCTGACAGCATAAGTAGCTCAAGTGACCGGTGTCCCAGCGCTGCTTCACCATGGAGGAAGTCAGGTAAAAGCACACTTCCATTTGTGTTTAACAGGAAGAGGTAGCAAGCAAACAAGAATGGGTGTAGGAGGCCTGTGGTTAAGAGAGATACCTTCTCGTGCATTATAGAGCACAATTTTGCCGTCTGACGAATCAGTCATACGCCAGCGGCAGGTTTAATTCAAGAGTCATTACCGGCCAATGTAGGCTGACATTTAACAAAATCAAGGAAGGTACACTTCAACTGTTTTAACTTGGAAATAACGCATATATGAAAATCAATGGCTGTGTAAGACGAAACCCACAAACATAAATTAGACAACTTTTTCCAACCTGAATGTGAATCGAAAAGCTGTCTGGAACTAGTCACAGAACGAGTCATCCATTTCTATAGCCATACCTACTGTTCTCCACAGCACAGAGAAAAAGACAAAGGAAAAGATTCTTCGGGTCTTCAAAAAAGACTTCCCATCTCTTTCATCCCTAACCCTCCCGATAATATGTCACAACTCAGGACTGAGAGCTGGTGGAATTGACTACCCTGCTTCTTAGTGAAGCTGGTGCTGCCAGTAACTGGGATACAGTGGCTCTCCGTAAGTCTTCCGCCAAGCTGACTGTTTTCTAGCAATAATTTTGCTCTCTGTCCAGTAAGTTCTTGAATCAAATATTAACATTTTGCTCCTTCATCAGAGACTAGCTGACAAATAACCAGAAAAACCTTTGAAACTGTCAGTGATCCAAGATTGACATTTTTGCTTTTACTCAAACAACATATAAAAACAATCTTAAAAATATCCAAACAATTGGGCTGGCCGAGTGGTTCATTGGTTAAGAGTGGCTTAGGAGAGGGCCAGCTGAGTGGTGTGGAGGTTGAGAGCTGGCTTGGGAAGCCAGCGGCCCCAGTTCGGGTCCCACATATGAGGGCCAGTGACACTGCCCTCAAAAAAAAAAAAAACAACAACAAAAAAAAGAGTGGCTTAGGAGCGAGAGCTGTGAGCAGCAGGGCCACCGATTCGGATTCCACATGGGCCAGTGACACTGCGCCCTCTACAGCTAAGATGGTGAACAACAGCTCCACCTGGAGCTCGGCTGCCATGAGTCGCAGGCGACGGCATAGGGCATAGTTTGCAGCGGGCTGCTGTGAGCTACCATGAGAGGCTGGCAGGTAGCGTGATCTGCAGTGAGTGGCCATGAGCGGCCATCCAATGTCCGGTGACTGCTCTGCCTCACCCAGGAAGAGCGCAATGATCACAATACCAACATTGACACGACATCCTCCACAAATAAGACTGAAGAACAAAAGAGCAGCAACTTTGTCTGTTCCCCTCCCCCGATTCCCCAATAAAATCTTTTTTAAAAAAATCCAAAAACACAAAGGTACACAATAAAAACTTAGTCCCTTTCAATCTCTCCTCTCCTAATCTCTTTCTCCAAATTGTCAACCACTTGATGTATACCCTTTCAGATAGTCTTGTGCATTTACACAAATAATTACTGTTTACTTGTTTTCTGTAAATTGGGATCACACATACAGTTCTATTTCCGACCCTTGCAACTCACCCAAATGGCTTGGAGATCTGTTTGTACCTACAGATCTAATCCCAGTGGCTGGCAAACTACAGCTTGTGGGGCCGAATCCAGCCCACATCCGTTTTAAAAGTAGCGTTTTACTGGAACCCAGCCACGCTTACTTGTATGTCTTGTCTCGGGTTGCTTTCCTGCTACCAGGACAGGGCTGAGTAGTCAGGACAAAGACCTAACGTCCTATAAAGCCCAACATGGTTCCTATCAGTTTCTTTACAGAAAGTTCGCCAATCCTTGATCTATCATGTTCTTATTAGTATCAGCCCAATATGCCAGCTAATAAATAAATTATATTTTACCAATGAATATGTAATTCCTTTAAATTTTTCCACATTATAATGCTGCAATGAGTAAGTACCAAGGCTTATATTTTGAGAACTCTTCTTATAATATGAGCCACTGTATAAGAAACTTGCGAAAGGTGCCTCTAATTATTCCAACCACTAAAAGAGGAAGAATTATGTGATGTGAAAGGTGCTAAATCTTCATTTGAGAAAAGAAACTCAAGTGCATAATTACTGTAAAATGTAAAAAATAAATCCCATCTGAAGTTATGAAGATTTCCTACAATACTCACCCAGCTCTCCCCTTTCTGAAGCAGATGACACAGGGAAAGCCATTTCCTCCTTCATAAACCAATAAAAATCAGAACAATCCACTGATGATACAGCATACTGAAATATTTGAAATATCTCCCAGATCCTTCAAGGGCCTATTTTTTTTTTTTTTTTTTTTTAGCTGAGCCATCCTGCCACCTGTTGGCAGCTCAACGGCAACTCAGCTCGGGCTGGGCAAAGAACCACCGTTGCTCAGAGTTCTGCTCGCACTCTTGAGTGAGCTCTTAACCAACTGAGCCACTCGGCCAGCCCTCAAGGGCCTATTTTTATTCCTAAAGTTTTAATTAGGTGTTTCTCAAATCTAGCCCCTAGTTGTACGTCGTAGTTTTTCATGAGGGATTCTCTTCATTTTCACCATTACGTAATTCTCCATGTCCTCTCTTGCCTGTGGCACCTGCTAACTCTTCCTCATGGTGCCTTACCTCCTCACATGGTGCCTAGGGATTTTTCTCTCTTGTTCTGTAAGCTCAGCTTCAGCCTTGCAGGACTGTTTTCCTCCTGTGGGACCCTCCAGATACCCTGCTGTGTCAAAGCGACTGTAGAGTGCTGGTCTCTTTTTGTTTCTGCTGGGGCCCCTCAGGGTTCCATCATTCTCCGATTAGGACTGCATTAAACCTCGAGGGAAAACTGCGTAGCGTGGGGTTCCAGGACATATGGACGGTATAAATTTGGACCCCAGATCCACACATGACGCAGAATTCTCACTCAGGGTCTTGGGCGAGGGTAAGTTCCCATGCGACCAGCAGGGGTGGGGGGTTCTCCTGGGCCCTCAGCATGGAGGTTCCAGTTCTCCCCGTGTGCCCTGAAGCCACCTGTCCTGTCCCCAGGCAAGGGGGATGCTTGTTATTTGCTCTATGAGTCCCCTCGGAGGGTTTCCTTTCTGCAGGCTCAGCTATGTATTCGTTTTTAAAAAGAATCTATTTTATCGAACATTTTTATGTTTTAGAGCAGAAAGCAGGTATTCGGTATGCTTTACCAATGAAGGTCCCTGAATATCAATTTCATACTGCCAGTCAAGAAATACGTTCTCTGCCTGTTTTCCTCCGAGACCAGTGCTCCCCACATGGGGGGAACAGGCACTCAGCAGGAGGGGTGCACAGGGTGACTCTTCGGCAGACAGGAGGGAAATTTGACAGCTGTCGTTCATGTTGACTTAAGGAGACGTGGAGTTAATATGCAGACTGATACACTGGTGCCTCACGCAGCCTTTACGTTAGGCAGTCTCCATTCTATGTGACACTACCGGTTTCCGGAGGGAAGCAGACACACTTGGAAGGTGGGTTGGGGACGCGGAACCGTGGCAACACTCATCTGTCCCCTTTCAGCATGTTGTGATGAATGGAAATGCACAGGTGCTCAATGAAGTGAGCTTATGGGTTATGTCTACCTTCAACTCAAATAAAATGAAAAAGAGACTTATACAGACTGTTGCAAAGAAACGATGGCTCTAAGGCAGCAAGAATTAACAGGAATGTTAACACAAATCACTAACCAGCAAACAAGAAAATGGCAAACGTGACTTCTCTTAGTCCTCGCATGAGTTCCCTGTAAGTGTAATGCAGGACACATATGTCATTTTTATGTTAGACAAATGTCCGCCATGTGAGCAGGCTAATAAACCTGTTATAATGACAAAACCATGTGATATCTGCCCACAGAGATGCATGAAGATTCAGAAGCGAGACCCCGGGAGGTTTTCTTCTGTAAAAATAGGGCGGTTAAACAAGTACGGCTACAGACAACATTTGTCTGGAGTCCAATATATCCATAAAAGTCATTTTATGGGAATGTGAGTGATTATTAAGCCAGTCACTCAAAAAAGAGGCAACATGGATAAGACAGGCTGTGGGCTGTGTGCTGGCTGTAGCTAGCTAGCTAAACTCCTGCTCTTCCATTCAAGAAAGTTAGTGAGTAGGAATTATTGCTGCAGTAACTTTGAATCTGCTCAAATAAACTTAAAATCTTCAAGTTGCAATCACTATTTTTTGGTAACACGTCACTGGGGATGCTCCACATGATGACGGAAAGCTAGACAATGTCATGACATCATGGTCTGAGAAGTGCTTCGTGCAGACTAGGTCATCACTATTCCGTCGAAGCTGGTTACAGGTGTAGCGGGATGCTGGTCCCGCAGCCCCCGGGGTGACTGATCTCCCGGCTTGTCACTTCTGACCACGGGCAGCCTCCTGACGTACCTGGGTGTCTGTTACAAGTGTGATTATTTCCTATCTGTGGAGCAACATTTTCAGACGTCGTGTCTCGGAAGAAGGGTCTACAAATGATGGCCTGTGGGCCAAATCTGGCCCATGAGCTACCAATGGTTTTAACATTTTTAAATGGTTGAAAAAAATAAGAGGGCTATTTCGTGATGCATGAAAATTACGTGAAATTCAAATTTTACTGTCCATAAATGAAGTTTTCCTGGCACACAGCCGTGCTCGTCGGTCTATGTACTGTGTGGGCTGCTTCCGCACTCAAGTACCAAGAGGTTTCAGGAGAGCTAGCCACAAAGTCTAAGACATTTGCTATCTGGTTCTTGACAGAAACAGTTAGCCGACCTCTTAGACCAGTATCTTATCCAAACCAGGACCCATGCGCGGTTAACAGGCGTGGCTTGAAGGTGGTTTTAAGCAGGTCGGCCACAGGTCAACATGGAACGTCTCTGCACACAAACATCCTCTACCCTGGCAGTCTCCACGACTCGATGCCAATAGACGGCCGAAGCTTACACCAAAGTACCAGAATAAAAAAATGAGGGCTGGCCGAGTGGCTCAGTAGGTTAAGAGTTGGCTTAGAGCGCAAGCTCTGAGCAACAGGGCCGCCGGTTTGATTCCCACATGGGCCAGTGAACACTGCGCCTGAGCTGAGCTGTCGCTGAGCTGCCAACAGGTGGCAGGATGGCTCAGCTGGTGTAACAACAAGATTGCCTGTTCGATGGTGGCTATGCCCACCCACAACTAAGACTGAACTCGGCACCTTGAGCTGAGCTGCCGCCCGGATGGCTCAGTGGATAGGGCGTGCGCTCCTATCAACAAGGCTGCTGGTTTGACTCCTGCATGGGATGATGGCTACGCCCACCCACAACTAAAACTGAACACAGCGCCTTGAGCTTAGAGGCCATGAGCTGCTGACAGGAAGCCAGATAGCGACTGGCACCCTCTGCAACGATGATTGAAGAACGACTTGGCTGGTCCCCTTCCCCAACAAAATCTTAAAAAAAAAACCCAAAAATGAGCATACACAACCTGAGAAAGGATTGCTGGGTAGCTTTAGGGTTTGAGGCTACACAACTGTTTTGATGCTAACACAGATTCACTGGACTAGGCAGTGGCGTAAGGACAACAGAACAAAATTTTCGACATCAGGGCTCTCTGCAAAACCATATAGGCTCTACGTTCTATGAGTCTATCTAGAATTTATTTCTTCAATGTGTCAAGAAAGATATAAAAAGGGTACTTCTCTACATAAACAAGGAACAGATAGGGGTGGGATGGCCAGGAAACAAGAAATGAGCTTTGCTGAGCCTAGAGAGTTCCCGCCTTACAGAGAAGCAGCTCTTACTTGCACAAGTGTAGGCATCTTTGGTGCTGAAAGGCTTGGCGCACTGGCTGCAGCTGATGGGGCCCACAACAGGGATGGAGCTGAAAGAGTGGCCATTGAGAACCTTCTTGTCCTTCTCCTTCTCTTTAGCATCTTTATCCTTCTCTTTAACTTTCTCTTTCTCTTTTTCCTTTTCCTGCCAAAGAAAAGATATCAACAGTTAACTAAACACTTAGAAGGCCTTTCCTTTACCTGGGCAACCCAGACGGCATGTGGGCCACCGTGGTTGGCAAATGCTTTGGACAAATGTTAGGAACACACCGTCCTGCCCAATTTTATTTTTCGTAACTGGTGAGCAGTGAAAGCTACATGAGAAAAGCCATAGGAAGGCCGGGCCGGCGCAGCAGTGCTGTGGGCGGTTCATTCAGTGGTCACTTCTAACGACACACACACACAGGCCAAGAACCGACACTGGAAGCAGCTGTCTCAGGCTGCAGAAGGGGTGTCTGGCGTCCTTCTCCGGAAGCCAAAGCACAGCCCACACAGGGCAGCAATGGTTTAGGGCCAGCTGCAGGCAGGGAGCGGAAGGGACGATGGAAGCAATTCTGGGACCAGGCTGAGTGGGAGGAACGGTGACTGGTGAGCACAAAGGTCTCAGAGGTTCCTCCGACTTCCGCACACCCGTCACACATCCCAGCTGAGGGCTCGTCTCTGAGGTTGGCTCCCTCACTCTAGGCGGAAACATTAAGTACTCCCCACATACACAGGTGCAGTTCTTACTAGTAAGAATTTCAAGGTTCATAGGTAGTAACTTTGACCCAATTTTCAACTCTGGGGAAAGACGAATTTAAACTCTGAGAGCTTAATAAATAGTGATGAGTGCTATATTCTTAATAAAAGATCTAAAGCAGTCAGGGACATTCCAGGGGCACACACTCTTAGGAGGCTAGGACTGCGGGGTGTAGCTGTGCTCGTCAGAAATGCTCTTTAAGAAGCAGTTAGGCTGAGCATCATCTGGTGACTCAATATAAACTGAATAACTTCCTTTCCAACCAACTGGACTATGAACTACAATCCACCCAGGTAGGAAGAATGCCCTTAGCAGCTGCCATAATCACTAACGGTGGGGTACCCGCTTTCCGGGGAATGTAACACTGCGGTCTAAAAAAATGCCTGGAAAACAGGTACCCTGCCGTCAGAAGTCATGAGCACTACGAAATAAATGCCATACATTCTGAATCGATGCCTTTTACACACGATTCCATCGGATTCCACAATTCTGAAATAGGTGGGGTGGGCATTAGGCTTTCCCTTTTACCACTGAAAAGATCAAGATGATAAATAACGGCTACATCTGTGAACAGTTCCCAGGTGCTAAGCATTGTCATAAACAATTTCACACATATTTCCTCGTCACACCCTGATGAAATAAGCACTAGTTATTATCTCCTTTTTACATCTGAAGAGATTTCAGGCTTAGAGATGTTTACTACCGTATGTATTTGAGGCCACACTAATAATTACCCGAGCTGGAATTAAGATCCAGGTCTGGCTGAGTCTAAAGCTCAGGCCCCTTGACGTCACTCCAGCCAAACGCTGAAGAGGTTTGTTGACTCACAAGGGGTCACAGAGCAAATGAGTGGCCGAGCCCAGGGTTCCTGACTTCCTACCCAGAACCCATCCACTGTAATGAAACGGTTTGCTAAGTCTGATTCACGTCAAGTAACACAACACACACATATAATAAAAATCTAAGAGCTGAATTGCTACACTTTAGAACTATAAAAAATAACGAGAGGAAGGGAGATAAACAAACTACTGTACTTCACTTTACAAAACAGGAAATTGATCTGGGTGAAAATTAGTATCTACCACAGTACATAAAACGCCAATAAAAATCAATAGTAAAACAATGAGTTTTTCAAGTAATACCTTTAACTACATTTCGCCGAAGGGTTTTCCGAGCATAAAATGTTAAAACTGAAAAGCATCTGACGTTTTTGCTCAAGAAAGTTAAAAGCATGCTCCAAGAGAAACACAAATCTATGGCACCCTATTTCTCTCAAACCTTGCAGTGATCCTCACGTCTGAACGAATAACGAATACTATCCTCGTCCTTTGCAACAACTCCAAGTCCTTCCGAGGATAAAAACGAAACAGTCAACTCCATTGTCTCTGTGTTTATTAGAATTCAGGGCTTTAAAGAAGTCAGGCTCTTACCTCCCCATGTTTTGGTCCTATGAATCTCACTGTTATTTGGGGCACTTCATAAAAACGACCCCATTTGACCGACATGATTCAACCCCCATGCCAGGAACTGTGCTCTCAGAGGAGGAGAGGCAGAGCCTAGCAGCTTGGTGCTGCCATTAGACAAACAGTAAGAGGAAGCCAGAGACTGGTTGAGAAAGGGAAGGAGGAGGGCTGAGGCTGCTGGTTTCCTTAACGCAAGTTTAACTATTTGAATGCTGACTAGCCTCGCTACAAGGAACACAGGAAATGAAACAGAACGAATTTCCCAAAACGCAGTGTGCGCCGACGGGGGCTTCGAGTTGCAAGATGGGAACTCTGCAAGGACGGGGCCAATTTTTAAACACTGGACATTCAGGGACACGTTTTACCTATTTAAAAACAAACTCATTTCATTAAAAGCAGTACGGTTCCTAAGAAACGTTTTAGTGAAGTCGCCTGTGGTACAGTGATGATAAGCTATTTTGTGAAATGTGACTTTTCCATGTTTAGCAATTGCCAAAATGCTGTAACTCTGTGCCAGGGAAATAGACGCTACCAGTATTTCAAGGGAAAGATGCCGATAACAGCTGCACTCGGATACTATGAAGGAAAATAAGTTTTCACTTTTTTAAACCTACCGTTGTAGACAAGCAATTAAAAATTTAAAAAGTCGGAGAACACTTTGGACAACTGGGAAGCATGCTGTGATAAAGCAACTGTCACAGATCTTTAATCAAAGGATGCAGTGAAATAATTAGATTTAAAACACTGACTTAAGCCTTTGCAAACACTCCAGCGGGAGACTAGGAAAGGCCGATGTGTTTATACAGTTTGATACAGACCACAGAAGCTAGGAGGTAAGGCTGAACATCTTGGTATGAAGTTACGGAGTCTATTAGCAGCTGTGCAGGCATTTAACCCTTACACCCAAACGTGTCTACTTGAAGTCAGATTAAGAATGTGTCTAAAACATTTCTAACCATCTTCTAGTTGTCTGCAAAGAGGAAAGCTTGGGAAAAAGCAAATCAGTGTGACGGGATGGTTTGAAGAGGGACGCTCCACTTCTTCTAAGGACTAGAACTTGATGCAGATTAGTGCTTACACACTGCAGCAAGCAAACTCAGCAGGAAGCAGTACTCTCTCTCAAAGGTACTCAGACAAAAGCAGAAATGATCTGCCTTCCTGTTTTACTTCCTGTAAAGTCTCTCCCACGTTAAAAACACATTCAACAGATTTAACTAATAACTCATGCTAACTGTTATTGATAATCCCTAAAAGGACAGAGGACAGACCAGTACTCAATTTCTCAAATCAGGTATGTATCCCAGTGCTACAGGCAAACGGATGTAAACCATTTGACACCCAGTGGCCAGCTCTGGGCTCCTCTATTTAATAACTGTTGAGCACATACAATAAATTAACATAACAACATACTGACTAATATATTTAGGCTAATAATTACAAACTATTTTATATGCCTATTTATAATGTGTAATTATAAGGAAAGTAAAAATTTCCAAACCACTCTTAGAGACTTCACTAAGGCTTACAGGTGGCAATTTAATATAATCTTTAGTAAATGCTGAAATTTTTCCTTTAAAAGAAGTAGTACGGGGCCGGCTGAGTGGCATGTTGGTGAACAGCTGGCTTGGGATGCCAGCAGCCCCAGTTCGGATCCCACTTATGAGGGCCAGTGACACTGCCCTCTACAGCTAAGATGGTGAACAACAGCTCCACTTGGAGCTGGGCTGCTGTGAGTCCCAAGGATGGCATAGCTGCAGCCCCTGCTGCAGTGGGCTGCCATAGGCTACAGTGAGTGGCCGGGAGCCAGCATGAGCTGCCAAGAGCCGCTGTGAGTAGAGGTCCAGAGGCCGGCGACCGATCTGCCTCACCCGGGAAGAGTGCAATGATGATACCAACATGGGCCAGTGAAGCAACGTCCTCCACAACTAGACTTCCCCAGTTCCCCAAAGCTGTTCCCCTCCCACAATTCCTCAATAAAAATCTTAAAAAAAAAAAAAAAAGTAGTACGAATGGTTACATTGTACAAAGATTAACAAAAGCAGGTTACATGTGTTCTAATAGCATGCCCTTAAAAAATAATTTTAAAGAAAAATGTATCATTTTCATTAAAAAAAAAACAAAAAACTAGTGCTAACATCTACAGTAACATTTCTAGTTTTTTAAAATGCAGAGGTACCATTATTTGACAGTTAAGAAAAATGGTTGAGTTAGCCTCATCACACTAGGAAAATACTTGTTTTTGTGTTAACATTCAGAGAATAAAATGCTTCTGCATGGTTAAACTCTAATGTGGGTGCAATGGCATATAAAGATAGGGGATTTAACGTAACTTACAAATGTGTTACTTCACTATTTCCTCTACCACTGTTTCTTACTATCTTTTGGTACACTGACAAAGGGCAAGCTATTCTAGGGAGGCTCTAAAACAATCTTATTTATGGTTAGCTAGTAACAATTAAGAAAGATAATTCTTTTTTTTTTTTTTTGAGGGCCGTGTCACTGGCTCTCATATGTGGGATCCAAACCTGGGCTGTTGGCGTCTCAAGCCAGCGCTTAACCACCGCACCACTTGGCCGGCCCTGTACGACAATTCTTAAACTTTTTAATGTAGTTGGCTACGGGAGCACTCTGAACACCTGATTATGTGAAATTAATTGCAATCCAGGATTACTGATTTGCAATTTTTTGAGTTTCCATTGCTAGAGATAGCACAAGCCCCCATAGATCAAATCTTGAAGCCAAGACAGAAAGAGGAACCATGTCATTGCAACAGTTGTCATTTTGACAAGAGGTCAACTAATCCGGTTTCTGCCAGTGATGATAACTTCCTTCTAACACCAATTACCTTCTTTTCTCCTGTCCTTTCTCTTCATCCTCCTACTAGCAAAGCTCCAGTCTTCAGAGATTATTAGGAGAGTTAATAAGAAAAAGATCCTGTTTAACAACAGATTTTGTGTAAGGGCGAGCATGAAATGAAAAGTATTACTTGCTGGAAGTCAGAGCACGCTTCTCTGTGCTTCCGTTTACAAAATAAGAAGGCAGAGATGAGACTTGTTTAATGGTCAGGTTCCAGTTTCTAAATTCAGCCTTACATTGTTTTATTCAAATCTGCTTGTATGGCCTCATCAATGCAATTGGTGGTGTAATTCACTGTTCGGCCCTGAAGGTCAGTGTCACTGGGGAGACCGATATAAAAGGGGATTGACGCTCCACTTATTTACTGGTTTTCCAATTAAACGTTGGTTTGAAGAACAGATTTCACAGTTTAAAAACAAGATAATAACAAAGACATGTTGAAATCATCCAAACGGATGACAAGTTTTTCAAGGAAAGACCATGAACTTTACTTCTGTTGGTGGCACCTTGCACAATACTGGGACTGCAGAAATCACTACCACTTGCCTAACTTACATTAATCTCTCCAAGGAGATTTTCTGTGGCTGATGCCAACCACTGACCAAGCAGAAAACCAACAGGCTCTGCTTTAAGCTGCCAATACGAAGAGTATCAAGAAGCATTCTGCCTTCTTTTACCTAACTTTTGAATTATATAACAAGGGTATGAAGGTAGTACTTAAGTATGTGGTTATTCTAGAAACAGCTAGCTAGGCTCTTTGCATTCTCTCCTATTTTTCCTGATAGCCCATTTTCTGTCCCTTCTGCATTTGGACTGGAGAAGTCAAAAGGAAACACAATTCTGGGGGCAGGTTTTTGTGGAAAAACTCCTCGGAGGGATGAGCAAACTGTATTTGCTAAAAGAATATCTTATTTATAAAACCTAGTAAAATACGCATGCTCTATTTCTACCAGCCTACATAACTGAGGGCTTACGAAGCTTGGGTTTTTGTTTGTTTATTTGTTTGGTTTTTTTTAGGAGGAGGAGTATAGGGAGGTGCCCTTTATAACAGGATTCTTGGCTGTAGTGTTTGCTTATTTGCTTACTTCTAAGTGTGGATGTATGTACCTGTGTTTGTATATTACCCTCCTCGCCAACACACACACACGCATATGAGCTGTATATATAGTGATGCCTTGGCAAGAGCTCCTGAACTGATTTGCAGTTTTTTGTTTTTATTTATTTATTTATTTATTTATTTATTTATTTATTTATTTAATTTTGTTGGGAGTGTATGGGAAATGGAGGCAGCAAGTTTTTCCCCAGCACTGGGAACCGGGTATAAGAAACTTAACTCCTTTTCCTTCTTTATTTTTATAATAGATTTAAAAAACAAAAACAAACAAACATTAGGGGAGTGGTTATGTCTATGTGTGGTGATTTTTATATTTTAAATATTCTTATAATGAGCATGAAAAAATTAATAACTGGACAGAAAATGTTTACATGTATTATTTTAACCTCTTAAGCACTAAAGAGGATACACTGCAATATGCTCCCAGTTAGCAACAGATCTAAGACTTCACATTTGTCTTAAAAGTTCTCACTGTCAGGCCAGCTGAGTGGCTCAGTTGGTTAAGAGTTGGCTTAAGAGCACGAGCTCTGAGCAGCAGGGCCCCGATTCCCACATGGGCCAGTGATGCTGTGCCTGAGCTGAGCTGTCGCTGAGCTGCCAACAGGTGGCAGGATGGCTCAGCTGGTGTAACAAGATTGCCTGTTCAATGGAGGGCTATGCCCACCCGCAACTAAGACTGAACTCGGCAACTTGAGCTGAGCTGCCGCCCGGGTGGCTCAGTGGATAGAGCGTGCGCTCTTAACAACAAGGCTGCTGGTTTGACTCTCACATGGGATGGTGGCTACGCCCACCCGCAACTAAGACTGAACTCAGCACGGTGAGCTCAGAGGCCACGAGCTGTTGACGGGCAGCCAGTTGGCGACTGGTGCCCTCCACAACGAAGATTGAAGACCAACTTGGCTAGTCCCCTTCCCCAACACTGTTCCCCTCCCCTAATTGCCCAATAAAAAAATCTTTAAGGGCCGGCCGAGTGGCGCATTGGTTAAGCGCTGGTTTTGGGATGCCAGCGGCCCCGGTTCGGATCCCACATGAGGGCCAGTGACACTGCCCTCTACAGCTAACAACAGCTCCACCTGGAGCTGGGCTGTGCAAGCCCCGGTGATGGTGTGGGCTGCAGCCCCTGCTGCAGTGGGCTGCCATAGGCTGCAGTGAGTGGCCCACAGCCAGCGTGAGCGGCTGGCAGCCAGCGTGAGCTGCCAATAGCCGCGATGAGCGACATCCAGAGGCCAGCGGCCGATCTGCCTCATCCGGGAAGAGCAATGACGATACCAACCGTGAAGCAACATCCTCCGCAACTAAAACTGAAGAACAAGAAGACGGCAACTTGTCTGTTCCCCTTCCCCGATTCCCCAACGCTGTTCCCCTCCACCAATTCCCCAATAAAATCTAGAAAAAAAAAAAAAAAAAAAAAAAAAATCTTTAAAAAAAAAAAATGTTCTCATTGTCTTCTATGGGACAATCTTTCTAATCCTCAAACCCAAATAGAACTATTTTCAACCCCTTCATCTTGGAAAACCCTTCTGCTGCTTTTTAACTCTGATTTACTGATTTATGCATTACAGTTGAGAGTATGGGGTCTGACGCCACAGAGACCCAGACTGGAACCCCTGTTCCTCATTAGGGGCGTGTCACTCCTAGGAAAAGTGGATGATATCTACTTACAGGCCTGTGAAAATGATTACATAGGGCAGAGGTCGGCAAACTTTTGAGATGGAAGCCAATCTTGTCCCTCACAGCAATTTAAAAATTATTCGAGAGCCATAAATATGTTTTTACAAATAAGGAAAATTTAAAGTAATATCATAACAAGTAATAGTACTAATCATATCTTTATTAAAAACAGAAAAATTCACACAAAAAAATTGCTCTCATTGGTTTTAGTCAGTGTGAGCAATGAGCTTGCATTTCCTGAAAGGGCTGCCTGTGGCTCGCAAGCGGCAGTTTGCCGACCCCTGATATAGGGTAATGGATGAAAACTTCCTAGCATTCTGTAAAAGCTCAATTAGTGGTATTACCTCTTGATCCTATTTTTCTTGCTGTTATTATTATTATTTTTTTAATATTCCACTATCTCAGAGAACATTTCTGAATTTATTTCCATATGTCCCCATCACTGAATTAGCTTTTGGGTGTGCACAGGTTGTGACAGGAGCCTCCTGACGGCAGACTGGGGGCTTGCATGAGGGATGCCCTTGCTTACCTTGCTCTTCTTACTGCTGGACATTTTATTCTTGATGTAGCTGAAAGTACGGCTGACTTTCGTTCCACTTTTCCCTTCAAAATCTTTCTTGGAGGGGCTCTGTGGCAGGAAATTATAGTTCTCTTCTGTTATACTAAATAAAAACAAAAAGACTGATGTTTTTAAAAAGACAACAGAAGTTAACTTTTAAAAATTAAAACATTTGGGTATAATTCTTTGTAATCACCTTTGTCATACATTACTGTAACTACAAGTCAGCTTACATACTCCCATGAGTATGAGAGAGAGAGTAAGAGGTGGGCAGAGGCTGCTGAGCGGTTTTACACAATAACATCTGAGGACAGAGCATAGCACGGTGCCCATGTTCTATTGCCAAAGCTTGGCCAGGCTTTCTAGTATTGACCGCTAATGTTTTCGTAACAGATTTTCAGTGATCTGACGTTAAATAGAGGCTGTCAATTATTCATTAATTATTTTATCTAAAATTTCTCAATCTAAAATAGCATTCAATTTACAGTTCTGCACCAAAGAGGTATTGAAAAGAAACCCAGGAATATGATGGCGTGATGGATGTGTCAATAAAGGTTGCAATCCAAGGCATTTTTGTGACTGCATGCATAGTCAAGTTCCCTGATGGCACAAATGACACATCTTTTTAAATCTTTCGGCACAGTGGACAAATAATACTGCGGACTGGTGATCACTGCCATGCGTAAATGTATAAAGGAATATACACTGTGTGGCAGTAGAGTTGAGGCAGGCCGCAGAAAGATTCGTTTCAGGAGTCTCACACAGATCCAGACGTATTAATCTACTCGGTCAGGAAGCCCGCACGAAACCTAAGTCCATCCGTGATGGGTGTGTCTGGGCCTTAGGAAATTAACGATGGTTGATTTCCTCAAAGAATGCTTGGCACTTATATACACAGTCCATTATGTAGAAGAGGAATCTATTTGTCCTACTTTCCCTCGATGCTCTGGAATAGTTACAATATTTTAGAACTTTTCCACAGAATAGAGTTTACCTCAAGGGCCTCGGAAAGAGAACACAGGGCAGACCCCCATGGTGTCCTCATAAACAGCTGAAGTCTATTTAGCTACAAAGTATTGTTTACAAAATAAAACTGTTACTAACATCAAGGGGAAATGATAGGAAAAAAACACTGCTCTAAAAAGGGCAGAGCATCAATAAAATATGACAAAAATGCAAAGAGGAGCATTCATATTGAGAGAGTTCAGGATCACTGAGTCACAACTGAGGACTTGGTGAAAAAAGAAGGGCAATTTTGAAAAAAACTGCAGGCCAACAGTCAGAACCCCGATGATGTGTAAGTTAGAATATGTAATCGCATAAGCATGACAAGAGGAAAATAAAAATAAACAGTGAGTCAAAACAGAAATCTTTTGCCTGTTGTCAAGTAAAGAACCAATTTACTTAACTTGGACAGGGCTGTGTACCGTGTGCCAGGAAACAGCTTTAATTTAAAGCTTAAAATGGCTAAGCGGGTGGCAGTGCTGTGTGAACGTATATATAGAGAGAGGAGTTTCCCCTTATCCGTGGTTTTGCTTTTCAAGGTTTCAATTACCCATGGTCAACACAGTCTGAAAATATTAAATGGAAACTTCTAGAAACAAACAAGTTTTAAACTGCACGTCATTCTGAGCAGCACGGTAAACTTGCACACCGTCCTCAGGACGTGAAGCACTCCTTTTGTTCAGCTGTCTTCACGCTGTGTAGACTCCCGGCCAGTCAGTCACTTAGTAGCCACCTCAGTTATCAAAGTGATAACTATCTTGGTTTCTCAGCACTTGCCCAACCCTTAGAGTTCCTAACGCTATGTCACAGGGCGCACGGCACTCAGCTCACGTGACCTCATCACGTAGGCGTGTATCATCTCACATCATCACAGGAAGGGTGAGTCCAGTGCAGTAAGCGAGTTTGAGAAAGGCCACATTCACATAACCTTTATTACGGTATATTATTATTATTGCTCTATTTTTTATTAGTTAGTATTGTTAATCTCTTACTGTGCCTAACTTATAAATTAAACTTTATCATACTTATGTATGTTTAGGGGGGAATACAGTATATTTAGGATTTGGTATTCTCTGGTTTCAGGCATCCATTGGGGGTCTTGGAACGTATCCCCTGTGGATAAGGGTGGGAACTATTGTATGTACCCCCCCACACACATTTATGAAATAAAATGTTGTTAGACTTAGGAATTAAAAATCACCAGAGGCAAAGGGTAGAAATGTTCACAAAGTCAAATAGAAGTGTTTTTTTCACATGAATAAATGCAACCAGTAATTTTTATCATTAGGATCATGTCAAGAATAAAAGTTAGAAAACTGCTGAAGACATAATTTTAAAAGGGTACAGCCTTCATTACAAACTACTTCCAACCACTGTTCCACATTTATCACTCAAGGAAAAATCCAATGAGCTCAATTAACTTAGCCTACTTAGTTAAAAGCCACAGGACATTTTGGAGTCCCTTCAGTTCATCTTGGGAAAAGGAGTAACAAATCAATATACAGTACCTCTCTGTCAGGTTAGCGCTGGTGTTGTGGAAAGGCCGTGAATCTGGAAAACACAAATGGCAGAGAAAACATTAGAACCAAAGGATTGTACCTGAAAGACAGATAAATGTTTGGAATGTTTAAAGTGACACACATAAAGCACAGTTAGGGTTTGGAAGAAGCAAAAAAATCAAACTTGAAACCTTCAAATCAGAACTGGAAACAGGCAGCAATAGGAAGGGAATTTCCCATGGGGAAAAAAAATTTCATCCAGGATTCAAGTAACTGAACAAATCCCAAATCAGTATCTTTTTTTAATGTTCAAACATACATGAAACATGTTTAATCTCTGTTCTAATCAAACGTTCCGTTCCCACAGGCCATCTTCCTGAGATGATGTCACAGGAAGAATACAGAATAGGAAATTAAGAATCATATTCTGTATGCTGTTAACTTTGCTTTCCTAGATTTCTATAGTACAAAATCTAGCTAATATATAATCTGATATTTCCCTGAGCATTACTGGAAATGGGTTAGTGATTAGGAAGGAGCAGTGGGGCTGGCTTATGAGGTCTGGGCCCTGTCGCTAAGGTGGGGTGAGATGGCTGGATTTCCTTTCCTCATTTGTGAAAGGAGAAGGTGACATAGGTGTTAAGGTCCTCTCCTGGTTGATACTGATAAAATGAGGAGGGCAGAGGCAGTCTTTCCCCTTTCACAGCCATCAGACCCTAAACTGCAGTGGGTGATTAAAACGCAGGCTAAGTCAGCAGGGCGATAAAAACAAGCAAAAGACACACCACTATTAGTTTATCTCCCGCGTGTACAGGTCTGAGCTCATTCAGAGGTAGACCTCAAGCACACAATGAAAAATGGCTTCCAGTTTTTAGGAGTCAGGGATACAAATACTTTCTGTGTCTATTCCAGGGAGACAAAGGTTGCTCAGTGTAACCTGTTATAATGTGGACAAAACACACCCTTTTCTCCTTGAGGTAGGTTTCAAGGATCTCGGAGATGCTGTCAGTAAACCTTTGACTGACAGAGATTTAAAGATGGTCCACTACCAGGTTACCAGCATTTGAAACTCTTAAACTCCCAAATTGTTCTAGATTCTGAACAGAAATGCAAAATTGTACTCATTATTAAGGTAATAGCCAACAGGGGGAAACAATGAAAGCATAAGAAACAATGAATTTTGAATCTTCAAAAGACTGCTTTCTACAGCTGTTTTTTTAAAATCCTATTTGGGGTTCTTCTATTTCACTCATAATGCGTGGTAACAACACAACAGCCAGGTGAGAGGGAAAGAGGATCTGCCCCCTCATCAGCAATCTAACCTCAGGCTGCCTCAATTTACTGTATTTTGCCGTGTGTAATGTGCATTTTTTTGCCCAAATTTGTCAGGGGGAAAAGTCACGAAGCACATTACACATGGATAGTACTAATTCCATGCCTGAGTAAATGGTTTCCATTATTTTATTTATGCTTATGAGTTAAAAGTGTAATAATAAATAAATAAACGCTAAAATTCCTTTATAATACAAAAAAACAAGCCTAAATATAATAAAAAATTTGAATTAAAAAATTAAAACAAAAGATTTTTTTCCTCCCCTGAAAGCTTGGGCCAAAACCTTGGGTGAACATTATACACAGCAAAATACGGTACTTAAATAAACAAACAAAAAAGACCCAACAGCATGGTTTAGATCAGAGGCTTTACAGCTTTTTGCGCCCAAAGGAGCCTTGAAAGTTATGGGCGGAATTGCATTCGCTCAGGCTGTCAGGACACTACTGTACACTCAAGCAATTACCTCCTAAGTTACTACCTTAGCCATACAAACAAACTGAAAATAAAACCCATAATGAATAAAAACACCAATCAGCACAGAGCCCGGCCAAGAACAGGCTCCCAGTAGATTTGTGTCGAATACATTAAAAACTGAACAAATATGTAATTGAGTACTGGGAGATCTATGACTCCTAAACACATGCGTTTCCAACTGATGAAGAAATTGTCATTCATTTACTGTGAGCTCTTAAGACCAGAGTAAATGAAACAGTGGTTAATCCACCAATGCCTCTGAAATTCCTAAAGTGTTGCCAGGTTTTCAGAGCATCTAAGAGTATGAAATAACCAATGTTACTGTCATGATATAATTACAGACAAAAGCAAAGAAATCTGTCATTGAAACTAGCCTGTGAGGTATCAGTGCAGGTAAATAGCCTTTTTCAACTAGATTTTTTAAGGCATGAAAGAACTTGCATACCTACTATACTACAATTCCAGGGTTGCAACTACTGGCTGGACATGGTCAATACTTTTCAAAGTGTGTTCCACGGAACACTCAACTCAGGCGGTGTAATCCTCAGTCACGCATATACTGTGGTGACCTGGTTAGTAAGTTTGGGAAACACGGCACACTGAACCCTGCCTTGGAAAGTAAAAGCATACGTATTACCATTTGAAACCTGCTTAGACCAGCTTCCTACATATATGTGGCCGTGAACCAACCCTTCTGGTTCCTCCTCGCCCAGCCCCACGGAATTCTCCCCGGTATTTCTGAGTTTCAGAAGTGCATTTTGAGGGATGGTGGATGCTTCATCCAAAGGCTTCTTCAAGCCCCTACAACTTATATGAGCTCATCGAGTATCCAGGGTCATCATAATTTTCTATCAGTGGCAGAAGGAATACTGCTGGGACCTTTGTTTTATTTGCCAATAAAACAAATTGACCTGACTATTTTCCAGAACATTACATACACTTTGAGATGAAACAGCCTTGAGAATTTCTGAACAAAGCTGTTAAGTGGATTTTCACAACTTCTCTTCCATTACAACTGGTAGAAAGTGAGTATCTTCCCGTGCGCCTATTTACCAAACATCTTTAAATTGTGAAAAAGTACTGAATATGTAAGACCTCCACTTAAAGGAAATTAAACAAACTTTGTGTTATTGCGCTTAAGGCACTTTCCTTTAAGAATCATGCAGAAAAGTCACCTTGAGCTTAATATGGTTTAAATGTTAAATTTTAATATTTGAATATTAAATAATTAAATACTTAAATATTGCTGAAACTTAGGGTTAGCAAGCAGTAGGGAATTAGGGTGCTCAATTATGTGGATGGTAATTGACTAAGACTCATATTAGTTATATAAAATTAAGACCATCTATTATTTAACTTTATATTAGAAATGGTTTCTCCATTAAAAATAGCAATCCTGGGATATTACAGAAATGTTATGCAATTGAAAGCAGTGATTTTCATGGGGGTGGGGGAGGGGTCATTTCCTTTCCAAGTTTACTAAAACTGATACCCTGTAAGGGTTTTGAACTAGGTATTATCAGCTAAGGATATATTAATCTGAAAACTACCAGGCAGTAAAAGGACTGAAGCATAAAAGTTCTAAAGGAGAGAAAACAGGAGGAAAAGCTGAGAAGAAAAAAGTTTAGCATTAGCTTTTAAACATAGGTGTTCATCTAGATATCTGTCCCATGAGACAAAAATAAGTGAAACAAGAAAACATGAACATTACATCATCAAATGGAAAGTTTTGTGAAATCAGTACTCAGTGTTACAAAAGGTTCGAGGTAGGACGGGGACACATGCCTTCTGCCTTTGAAGATTATCTGTGTCCTCGGATGATATCTTGTGCCCTGGAATCAGGCCACTGGAATAATCAGTGCAGGTGGTGTACAGAAGACAAAAACTGTTTCACCCACATTGATTTTCAAAGCAAAGCATGAAACAAACGGTTTAGACAGGATGACATGCAGGGGTTAACTCTCCCCCCAGTGGTTTCTTAGCACCAAGCCTACAGTATTTTCAGCGCTGGCCAGACCCTGGAAAGCAGCCACTGGACACCAAAGTTGCTTACTTACTCTGCAAGGCGTCCTCCTCATCACTGGAATGAGAAGAGCCAAGAGCAAAGAGAGTTTTAGACTTAAGGAGGAGCGGAAGGATGCCAACGGGGAAGGCGACG
This sequence comes from Aselliscus stoliczkanus, assembly GCA_033961575.1. Classification (NCBI taxonomy): domain Eukaryota; kingdom Metazoa; phylum Chordata; class Mammalia; order Chiroptera; family Hipposideridae; genus Aselliscus; species Aselliscus stoliczkanus. Next base: position 26,642,296 of record CM066741.1, read on the forward strand.
GGCTCTGAGGGCTGCGGCTGCTGCTGGGCTGCGAAGTGGTTAACGGGACACATTAGAGCAGGCAGATGACACCAGCACACAGCCAAGGGCACCTCGGACCCATGTGGGACAGAGTGACGTCGCAGGCCTGGACGGAGCCGGGAAAGGCCGTCGAGATGAACCACGGAACTGATTCCCATTTGCGACTTTATTGTTGAAGATACAGAATTGTAATGCAGCTTAAAGATATCCATCCAACAAATGTGTACTTGTTAGATTATGAAAACAAGAATTCTCTTTAATGGTCTTTACTGATAGCTGGAGGGTGTTTTCCCTTCCAAGTGAAACCACGTGGAGTGGTGGCACCTACCCCTCAGGATTCTGTGTCTGGCTCTCGTCTCCGTCTCCATCACCCCGAGTCCCCTCACATACGCCCGCCTCTTAAAGCACCATCTGCATATGATCTATACTGCTGACTCACCACTTTCTCTCTTCAAGCCAGGTCTCTCCTTTGAGCTCAGGACTCACGCACCTCACTGCTCACGTGGGTGGGCATCCCACAGGCAGCTCAAACTGAGCAAGTTCGGGGGTTAACTTCTCTCTTCCTCCAGACCTGCCCTCCTCCTCTACTCCTTCCTGCAGGGAGTGGCACCTAACACCTAGCGAGTTATTCAAACAGAAACCTGGGCACCATCCTTGAACCCTTGGTCCTTTTGACCTCTGTCCTGCAGGATTCTCCGCTCGTCCCCTTGTGCCCTACTGCCACTGCTCCAGGCCCTGGCTCAGGCCACCAGATGCTCGCGTCTGAATGCTGCAACAGCCTCCTGATGCTTGACCAGCTTCTCTTCCCCGCACGGCTGTCAGCCTGGTCTCTATGAAGTGTTCCAATCAATTAACTCATCAACTTAAATCACTCCATTGCCCTCAGGTAAGAAACCCAAATCCGTCCATACTACTTCACCTAGCAAATGCCTAGTTTTCTTTTGGTCTCAACTTTGGTATTACTTATCCCCAAATTAAAGTGTGTGTATATAGAATATATAACATACACATACCTAGTATCTATGAATATATTCCAGCCTCACAATTTAATCAAAAGACCAATATAAAAAGTCTGTTTGGCTGACTAAAGCTTTGTTCTGACATACTTGTCCATGTTACCTTCTCCAAATAGAACTACATCAGAAAATACCTGTATTCCAATACATCCTCATCCCACTGCCCACAGTCACAAAGAGAGAGAGAATAAGCAGGGAGAAAGCATCACTAGCACAGACGTCTAACTCTCCAGAGGTGCACCCTGATCTTGGGTCACCTAGATCGTTGATCTTTTCACATCGGGGGCATATTTTATATGTAAATGGCGCAGCTCAAGACTGATGGATCTCATAATGCAACGCAAGCTATTCAATCACAAGCTAGTATTTCCATCCAGGCGTGTATAAGGGACTTGCCAACTTATACACCATGAATGATGGTGTGCGAGCCATCCCAAGGACGAGTGCCACTTGTGAATGACACTCTTTGTGACAACAAGTTACCCAATACAAAGGGGGGAATGAAACCTCATTAAGAAGCTTGTGAGGTTACACCTCACTTGGTACAATTCTTCTCTTGACATTACCACCACTAATGTGCTTTGAGTTCTTCCGGGGACACAATCATCCAAGCAGTCTCTTGACCGGTTGTGGCATCTTCCAGGTGCAAGCAACGAAAAGTTTAAAAACAGAATTATTTTGTGTAATGAAAGTGAAGTTCATTGTGAAGTTCCAGGAAGATGGCTCTCTACATCTCCTGGCAGGCTGGGGGCCTCCACTTAATCCTCTGAGGAATAAGGGACAATACAGCAAACACTTTGTGGAGCGGTTCCTCCGGCCTTTTCCGATACAGGCGGCATCGGTGCTGCTCTGATTTCCAGAAAATGAGCTGGCAAGAAGCATCCACCACGCCGAAGAGAGGAGTTAGGAAGCTTTCCCACCCACTCTGTTTCCTACATAAGCTGTCGCCTGTCTACTTTCCACCCTAGAAAATGATACAGAAATATTTGAGTCACCACCTTCACTCAGTCTTTTCCTCTACATCAATGGACTTTTTTTGGAAACAGATCCCAGCTTAGAATGCTACAAATTTGCCTAATCTAGCCAATGACCCAACGAGAGACGTCCTAGACAACAGCTGTGTCGGTGCAGTTTCAGAAATGCTCAAATGCTCACAGCAATAAAATACTGTGGGGGAAGCAGCTAACTTCCTTAAAGGAAGAAGATGGAGCAAAGGTAAAAGCTGGAACGTAGGAAGAGAGGGTGACTTTAGAAAGTGCTTTGTTTCCAGACAAGCCTGCTCATTACACAGCCACTCAAAGAGCCTGGGTACATGGCGTAAACTCTGTTCGGAGGAAAGCGGACCCCAGCTCTGCTCTGGGCACTGAGCAGACTCACTCCGCAATGACAACAAATGCTTATTATAAGCCAAGAAATACGCTAAGGACTTGAAGTAAATTCACATTTAAGCCTTCTCACAGTATTATCTCTGTTTCACAGCTGAAGTTTGAGGCGGAATTTCACAATCTAGCCCGAGGTCACACAGCCCCACTAAGTATGCTTCCAATGAAACACCAGTTACAATATTTGAAGTGTGCCACACTCTTTCGGCTATAAAATCACCGCGCAGATTTTCAGCATGATCCTTTCAGCAAGGAAGACCATGACCATGACCAAAGACAAATCACGTGACATGGAAGCAATCTGGAAATGAAGATCTGAGCCTCTGTCCAACTGAGAGCCATCCAGTTATTCTGGTGCTTAGCAGGCATAGCACACGGAACAGGAATCTACGTTTTCTGTTCCACAGCTAGAATTTTTATATCTGCAAAAAAATGTATCATGCTCCTAGTGCAGAATCAAAACTATAGTTGGGAAAATTACCTGTATAAATTACCTGTAAAATTACCTGTACAATTCTGCTAGCGTTAGCAGAATCGACTGTCCTACAATTACAGTGTATGCTAACTTAGGGGAGTAGGTGGGGCTCATTAACGAGTTTATGACCTAACCACTCAAAGGCACATGAAATGCACAAGTGTCCGTTAGAAGGAGGTCCTCCATTTTAACGGAAGGCTTGATCTCTGGCCTAAGCCTCCATACTGGATAGCAGCAAGCTACTGATTTCAGGCTCACCTTCGTGAGCCCAGCGGACACTCTTCCGGCAACAGGAAGCGAGGCTCCGTGTGCCAGCACCACTGGCATTCTGGATGGTGTGTCTTGGGAGTCAGCCGCATTATTTACAGTGTTTGGCTAGCAACTGCAAACACAGCAGAAAACCATCTTGCTTTTCGGAGGAAAAATAATGACGTGCTTCATGCACCAGAAAGAGGGTGTGTCACAAAACAGAGGAAAAAGATCTTTCTATGGGACACGCTCTGTTGGTATTGGGTATGTGTCGCTGTTGAGGTAGAATCTCTACCAGGTGCCCGCCCTTGCACTGAGCTGAGCTGTCTCACTAAAGGTGCCTTCGTGCCTGTCTCTGCCCACTGAGACATGGTCATCAAACCCACAACAAACTACCTCGTTAATCATCATTTTCATTCTATCACAGCACAACCTGTAATCCAAAGTCAAATCAGAACAAAACAAACTCCCAAACAAAAGCAGGAAAAGCTATCTCTGGTATGGTTGTGTGAGACCATATCTGGGTCTTTGAGCATAAGTCCTCACTAGGCACCTTGAGTCCAACAGGTCAGATTTGTATTGAAGGTGGGGAATCCCATGAAAACGAGGCCACAGTTACTACAATTAGCTGGCAGGTCTTCACTCTAAGTTAAAAAGTGTAGGCCTACCATAAGTCATGAATTCAGACAGAACATCCCGTTAATGCAAGACAGCCACTTCTGTCCCTAACCATTTTACCACACGTTTTATCAGGGACACTGAAGAAACGCCAAGAACAGCAAGCGGGTTTTATTCCTTGGCTTCGGCATCCTGCATACATGGTCTTTCGGCAAAGAAGGCAACGCATCATTGCCCCTTTGATGAGAATTTTAATTTCTCTATCAAGATCTCACACTGAAACCACTCATGAAAAAAGTATTTTAAAAATAAAACAAGAAGGGCTGACCGAGTGGTGTGGTGGTTAAGCGCTGGCCTGCAGGCCAGTGGCCCTGGTTCGGTCCCACATATAAGTGCCAGTGACACTGCCCTCAAAAACAAAAAACAAAAACAAAAAAATAAATAAATAAAACAAGAAACTGGGGTTTCTCAAAGAACAGGTGCCTTTCCAGGCAAACATTTGGATCAGACACAAAAGTGTTTTTGAACATCTTTTATTTGCAAATGCCCTGTGCTTATGCAAGTCAGACATCTCTGTAACTTTCACAGCCCAAGGTCCCTGAATTTGCATTAATTTGCATGCAGTTGGTGTTAATCAATCTCAGATGTAATCCTCCTGGCACTTGCTTAGCTAAAACTCTATCTCAGTCTTTATCCTTAAGCAGCATAACGTTTTTGAAGAGCTCAGGAAATCAGTATTAGATAAAATCTGGATAAGTGTACTATACAAAAAAAAAAAAAAAGTGTCTTTAAAACATAAGAGAATGACATCAGAAAAAATCTTATGGGACATGACAAAGAGAGGGGAAAAGACTGATAGAACAAGTGCTATGATTACACCTGGGGACTCCTGGTGAGGAATATATAGAAATTCTTTGTACTGTTTTTGAAACTATTTTTAAAGTCTAAAATCAGTTCAAAATAAAACGTTTCTTAAAATGTGTCAGGGTTAGGCCCCAAAACATCTTGAATTTAATGTATTAAGGAGATTTTTACTAGTAGGACGACAGTCACGACACTGAGCTCTGTCACCTTCTCTGTTTAAATGATGAGTCATTCATTCAGAGAAGAGGCAAGCCAATTCTGGCAGGTAATGTTACAAGGTCTTACAGTGAGAAAGATGACAGGAAAAGTGTTTAAAATATAATACATTTAATTAAAAAGGAAGTAGTATACTTACTGTCCAACCCAGGATGGCTGATTGTCATTAAGGAGATGGACTTTGTCAACGGGGAAGAAATGGCCGATGTACAGTAATTAAAGCCTTGCTGCTTCGATCTGTGACATGTCTGTCAAGGGAAAAAAGTGAAGAACCGATTCTAAGTACATGCTGTCAAATTGCCAGATAAGCACAAAACTGTACATTCCAAGCCAACCTAAGGAAACGAGGCAGTACACGGGGTAACAAAATGGGCTCTGCCGTCAGACAGATTTGGACTGAGGTCTGCCCTGGCCACGTAACAGCTGCCCAATTGCATAGAAGTTACCCGGCTTTTCCAGGCCTCAGTTTTCTTACCAGTAAAATGGGGACAATTAGGGCATCCATTCTTTACAGTGGTTTCGCACCCCTCACGATCCCTAATCATGTTTCAAACTTACTTAGCACGTGTTTCAGAAACATCTGCTGAATGTATATCAGAGAAAAATAATTTCACTAGAAATATCAAACCGCATACATTTCTTCTTCTTTGAAAAATCTAAGTATCTCTTATGGGGATAATAGTAATATTCTGATCGTAAAGACAAGAAACAGAAGCGCAAGTAAAAAGTGTTTCAAATCCCAAGCAAAGAAGGCGTGTGTCTGGAAAGACACCTAAATCTCTTTCATTTCCTCTTCTAAGATTAGACTGCTGCTACATGGGGGGACTGAAATTTGATAATCGAACTCCCTGGGTAAATTCACAGCCGCTTCAAGGCCATGCCATCCGTCCAGCTACACAAACTCCTACAGCAGTGTCCCTGAAGGAGTCAGCCAGTGTTTACCAGCACACATCTGTTGTTTTGAGGGCCTGTTCTAATTGTTAACTAACTTTAATTACGATAAATCTCTTCCCTTCATAGTAGGCTGAAATCTGCCTCCTCCCGATTTGCACATGTCGAAAGGGAAGCAATGAAAATCCGTTACTAGCACAAACTCGACTGAACTGCCCAAAAGACATCTGATTATTTAGGGCTTGTTTCGTGTGTCACCATGGAGTCTGAGGCACAGTTGCTATGTTTCCAATACAACTGTGAGGTCTGAAAAATGACCTCAGGGAAACGCAGAGGCTTGCAACAGGAAGTTGGCTGCAGGCAACTTGTCCAGATCACAGATACAAGCAGCTTAAATTGCAACTCTGAGGTTGCACACGAGATAAAAGACTGGGTGAGCCGAGTTCCAGGGAGGTGAGACACAGCAAAATTCCTTTAGGTTTTCAATCTGATTTTCATTACGCCATTAGCATACATTGGCCACTCAGATAATCCCTCCTCTGGTGCCAAATTTAAATCTGGTCACATCATTGCGATGTAGTGGGATGTAATAAAAATTAAATTTCTACACAAAACTTCAGTCACTTACTCAAAGTGCAGGTTGTTTAAACATTTTTGTTTGCTTGTTTAACTAGAAATGTGTCATTATATTTCTACCTACAACTCCAGTCACCTATTCTAAGATGGTTGTTTAGCTTTGTGTAGTTATGTTTCATTCATGTATGCACTCTGGGAGCCTCTCAGAAATCTATCCAAAGTCGGCTTGGTCCCAGAGCGGGCAGGGCAGGACACTGTAAAAGTGTAAAATTCAAACTCTCAACTCAAAAACTCCAGCAGGGATTGTCAGGTGATACGATGGGTTGGAGAAGATGAGCACTGAGAAAAAGTCACTGGATTTGGTAGATAAGAAAACTCATGACCTTCAAAGGAGTAGTTTCAATGGAGTGACCTTGGCGGTCATGAAGAAATCAGCAGGGGGTGAGAATAGGAGAGGCAGGGAGTGTAATGCTGTGAGAATTCTGGCAGTGATAGGAAGCAAAGAGAATAAATAGCAGTGTCCTCAACAACCTGATGAGAGAAAGAATAAGCATTTTTTTTTCCAGGAAGGAGAAACTTGGAATATGTGTTTGAGAGCCGGGGAAATTTAATAATGGTATATAACAGGCTTCAAGGCTCATTTTACTATTGCAATGGTGAAAGAAATCCTCAGCTAAGAAGGAAAAACTCAATTTAATATCTGGAGACTTCCGTAATCTAAAAAAAGGTTGCTTTGATGGAGTGTTTAAATCTATGCAGATTAATGATATTTTTTAATTAGCATTAAGAATTAAAAACTGGCTCTGTGCCGGGTTGAGTATGTTATATAATGGCTAAGGAATCACAGCTACTAGCCGAATATTAACAGAAGTCTTGCCTTCCTTGTTCCGAAAAGGGAGACATATTTAAGGAAACGGAAGTACTACTTTTTTCTCCATTAACAGCATGTGTGCGTTTCAGCCTTACCTGCTGACCAAACAGCCTCTGTTCATTCTGGCCGGATTCCAGGTCCTCTTCTGAAAGCGACACCAAAGAGTCACCCCGTTCCTCACCACCAAAGGGGTGCCTCAGCTCTTTGGTGTCTGCAGAGTTTACTTCTAGAGACGAGGACGGCTTGTTCCTGACACTGGCTCCTCCTGTCAGACCTTCCAGGCTGAAACTGAACACACAGCATGCGGGTTCATTCATTCTGCTTCTGAGTCTCGGAAAGGAAAGTGGGGACAAAACCCCTCGAGTGACAGCCCCCCTGCTCCGGTATTATTTCTATGTCCCCTGGCAAAACTCTACAAGCGCAAGGCACAGGTGAGCACGGTCTACCTTTCCCCTCAGATCTGGGTGTGAAGAGAAAGACTACTTACTGCACTTAGATTTTCTTACCCCATTCAACTTACTGAAATGCTGAAGCATTTCAGGCCATTTTCTTGATTTTTTTCAATATACAATTTGGACAGACCAGATTTCCTTACTGATCTTTTGTGTGCTTTCCCTTGATCTCCACCAGACTCTAACTCCGCAAATGCCAAAGAATTAAAATGGCGCAGAGAAAACATGAGCAGAAGTAACTTGCAGGAGGCAAACTGGGAGACTCAGACTTGCCCCTGCGTCCCTTAAGCGGACCTTTAAAACTTCACGTTCAACTACAGTCCCGTTCAGCTTAATAACCTCACAGGTATGCTCCACCCCAGAAAGCCCAAATGTCACTTATGAGCCTTCTCATCTGTGCACACCTGGCCGGTCAACTGCTTGACAGGTTTCCTGAGAATTGTTAGTTGCAGATAGGCACACAGAACACCTTAATGGACAAAAGCTGAAAAGCTACTACGTCTAAGAGTTTTCATTTCTTGTCCTGATATTGACAAAGGGGGTGGGGGAGAAAACTTGGGGTTTGGTATCCAAAATGGGATCCCTGGAATAAAGAGTTTTGTTGTTTGCAAAGTAAAAAGCCTTTTCTGTAAGCAGGCGGCTACAGAGGGAGGTCAGACTCCATCCCCCACGGAGTTGCTGGCCAGAATAAGTCACATCCGTTACAACAGCAGTGCAAGCTTTTTTAAAATAAGCAAGATCTCAAAATACAGTTGTAGCTGACCACGTCCTCAGCGACAGCAGACAAACTGTATCTGAAGGGATACTGAAGCTATTTCGTGATTTCTGTTCAAGCTATACAGTTAATTGCTACAAATAATTCACCAACGCCAGTCCAGAAGGGCCTGTATTTGCTTCTTCTGTCTCACAAATTACTTACCATGAATTGAAACCATGCCTCTTGCTTTTTGTGTGTGTGTGGGGGGGGGGGGTAAATTAAACAACAGGTTTTGTTTTATTTCAATGTGACAATAGAAATCATGACTAACCACAAGCAAATGTCTCTGTAAAAGTCATTTTTAATGCCAGGGATGAGAAGACAGGCTAATGATGAAGAAATTTAGTTCTCTATTGTGAATTATTTGTAAAGCCTGAGAAAACTAGGTCTGTGCTTACCATGCAACTTCATCCTGAAAATGTTTTAATAATTAAATCTGGCTGCTGAGCTGAGACAAGAACATGAAATGGACTGGAGTCTAAAGCGACTGGTAGATTTGGTAGCATTACGGAAATTACAGCATCTATAAGCAGCCCTGCTTCTGTCTTAGCTTTGCTCAGGATGTGGGAATTCCCAGGATCTGGGAATTCTGGACAGACCAAAAGAAAGAGAGAAGTGGTCAACCACACCATGGAGCTAAGTCTGCGGAAATCACCAACTCTGCAGCCACCTGAGACCAACAGGATGCATCAGGGGACATCAACTGACTGCTAGGTTGCACCCCTGCAAGTGGGTTAGTGATGCCGACAGCAGAGGCAACTGAACACTGTGCTCACAGCAAAGCGGGCCGCCATATGCATTCCAGTCACAGAGAAGCCAGCTCCCAGCCAAAAGCCCAGGTGCCATGTTTTCTGACTCCCCATTTGGCGGCTGGACACGTAACATACTGTACCTTCTGTAATTAAAGTCAGCACTCAGGGCAGCAGAGTATTGCACACCAGAGGGACACCAGCTCATACTGAGGGTGACATCAAAGGCCGAGATAGAAATGGAGGGAGACAAGAGGAAAAGGGATTGGGTTATTGGGTTTAAAAAGAAAGGACATAGTTAGAGACAGATTTATTTCAACATCAAAAAATTAGAAACGTAACACTGATTTAGCATTTAGAAAGAGCCTGCGTGGTGGGGGGTTGGGGAGAGGAACAACCATAGAAACTGAAAATTGGTCTACTGATGCTCATCCAGATAGCATGTTGGAAACGACTATCTTTACAGGATAACAAATCCAATCGGAAACCCAACTCTTTCTAATGAATGCGGAACTGAGAGCCCAGGCTGCCCTGCCTGTGGCTTCCTTCTCAGGCCCCCTTGGGGAGGGGTGACCACCGCCAACACTGGAACAAGCTTTCTGTTAGGGCCACATTCCACATCTCCCTTCGCATCTCTAAGCCCTAAGCGAAAGGAACTAGGACAGTCTACACTGGGGCAGGCTCACTGTGGCAACCGTGTCTTCCATGTGTTTCCATTCAGGATCCATAATCGTTCATTATATCAACACTTACTTTCATCTTCAAACTTGACTAACCAGGCTCTTATGCCAAATATAAAGCATGTAACAATGGTCACATTTCCCTATATTTTAATAATGAAGGGATTTCCCTAAAAAAAAAAAAAAGAAATTCTATGATACCTAAGAAACGTGTCTTTCTAATTTTGGATTTATATCCATTTTCCCAGGAGATTAAAAAAAAATTCATTTGTTCATGTACTTCCTTGGTTATCTCAGTACACATTTTCGTATTTATTCTCAAGAACCAGGGACGGAAAATCTGTGGTTGGAAATGCTAAGTAAATATAAACAATTAAAAAAGGACCAATTAAGCTGCTCTGTAAAGGGAACTGCATTGATAGTTAAGGATTCTTGATGAACGACAGCTATCATTTAAAAAAATACACTGCTCCTATGTGGGCCTTAACGTTCTAAGTGACTTCCTTTGTTTTCAGAAGGGTGAGACCAGTAAAACCACTCAGCCCCTCCTGTTCTTGCAAAAGGGAGGAACTGAAGCCACCTCCAGCCCCACCATCTTGAATACAGTAGCCCCTCCCTGTCCATGGTTTTGCTTTCTGATGTTTCAGTTACCCACGGTCTAAATATATTAAACGGAAAATTCCAGAAATAAACATGTCCTAAGTTTGAAAGTATGTGCCATTGTGAGCAGCATGATGAAACCATGTACGCCCCTCTCCAGGCCGCCGGGGACATGAATCACCGCCCTGTCCAGCGTGTCCATCTGTGTATGTTCCCCACCTGCTGGTCACTTAGTGGCCATCTCTGAGATCAGATCGACTGGGGCGACACGGCAAGGCCTGTGATAAAGCCACCCTTATTTTACTTAATAATAGGCGCAAAGCCATTCACATAACTTCTATAATAGTACGTTATTATAACTTCTATTATTAGTTGTGGTTGTTAATTGCTTACTGGGCCTAATTTATAAACTTTATGCATATATAGGAAGAATCATAGCCTATATAGGGCTTGATACTATCTGGGAATCCTGGAATGTATCCCCCGTGGATGGGGGAGGGGGGGCGGCTACTGTACACCTAATTTTGTTTTGTTGACCAGTTGGGGTTTCTGACAGGGGAAAGGAGACAAGGAAAATGGTGGGAGAATAAGTGTAAGAGTTACCCCAATGGCTCTGCTAAAAGTAAATCTTTACTACCATTTTGAAATAATGTAAATAGCAAAACACTTTAAAGCAGATTAAATAGTATAAAGCTCACAAGTGCAAAAGCAGAAAGTAGGAATACACACTGGAGGCATGTCTCCCGTCTGGTAAGTAAGATCAGACTGGCTTGTAACTCACTCGTGTGGGCAGAAACAAGCCTGGATGTAGTGTACAAGCACCCATGAGAGTCAAAGTCCATTCTTTGAAATTATTAACTTACTTGTAAATACCCAAACTGCAAATTAAAAGGCATACTGCAACCTAAATATTCCAATTTTTATTAAAAACAGAATGTGGTGAATCAGGAACTGAAAATATTGGGTTGTCGGAAAAGTCATGACACATTTTTGCAACGAAAAACACAGAAAAAAATACGTCATGACTTTTCCAACAACCCAATACGTTGCCAAAATATCATTCCTAAAACATAATCTCCTTCTACAGACTTAAACATCCCCTTATTCTCAGAAACCATAATGATGTGAGAGGCTGGGATGGAATTTAAGATGAAGAGGATGAACAGCAACAGGCAGACAGAAAGACAGACACACTGCTTTACCAAGGGCGTGGCAGAGCATCCTAGAGTGGCAGGAAAAATGCCCCTCCTTGTGGCAGAAAACTCTTATCCCAACTAAGTATTTTTGTTTTTATTTTTATTTATTTTTATTTCTTTTTAGGGCAGTGTCACTGGCCCTCATATGTGGGACCTGAACCGGGGCCGCTGGCTTCCGAAGCCAGCGCTTAACCACTGCGCCACTCGGCCGGCCCCCAACTAAGTATTTTTGAGAGCATTACTAACTTCCTCAATTCCTCAGTTAGCAGTGGTAACATTTAATGATTCTTTGGCTTTGTTTTCAGATTTAGGAAGTTCTAGATTTTTTAAAAAAGGATATATCCTCCTCCCCTGCCTTTTAATACTTGTTGGGGTGTTTCAATTTTACTCGTGAAGGCTGGCTACCAAATTTAAAGGTCTACCTCATATCCCTTCCATGGAAAGTGACTAAGGGTCACGCTGCAACCAAGGTCCTGGGGCGCTTGCAGCTCCATGCTAACTCGATCGCATCAGCAACTTCTGGTCTTCCAGGCTCACCGAGGGCATGGGGTTAAGAGGTCCATGTTCAAGAACTTTAACAGAGAGCCACACACATCTGTCTCTAAAGGTTTTAGGTATTTTCATTGAAAAAAAGCTTTTAACTTGTTCTCCTGAAGAAAATCTTCACCAGGTCATGATTAACTGAGGCTCATGAGCGTTTCTGAATTGGAGCTCAATTTTGTACTTAGGACAAATCACGATTTGCCTGCTTCCCAATAAACACCTTCGGCTAACAGTTAAAAATACCTCCTTACAAATGTCTCCTAATAGAAGCTAAAGTAATCTAACCATGGTTTTTTTTGTTAAATGTTTTTTTCCATGCAATGGGGGGGAAAAAGGCCACTAATGACGTCTGAATAAAATTAAAAAACACCACACACACACACAAAACCCAACTCAGCATTTGAAAAATTTAAAGCAAGTGAGCACTTTTTAACTTCTTTTTAAAGTTTCTAGAAGTGACTTTTCAGCTTCTAAATCATCAATATTAGCTTCAAGATTTTACTTGAAAAAAAAAAATTAACAGAATTAAAAGGCTGAGAGCATCACTGAGATCAGCTGATGCCCTGGGCTCTAAGGGATGACTGTATCAGCAATGGGAATAGCCAGATGATCTAGGAACAAAGACTTGCAGAAAATTATGAAGGCATGTGTTGAAAATACTGCAGGGCCTGTGCATGGTAATACACATATATTTCTTGTTCTTTCCCCCCTTGTTTGGAAAGGAAAGAAAAAGCACTCCCTAAAGTCCATAATGTAAACATTTCTTTGAATTCTCCTAGTGAAAGTTGGGGAGACCCTATTATCAAAGTGATCTGAACATCGTTAAGTGCCAGATGGAAAAAATGTTGTTTTAAAATATTTAAAGATAAAAGTAGAATACGAAAGGGCGGCTGGTTGGCTCAGGGGGTTAGAGAGCAGGCTCTTAACACCAAGGTTGCCGGTTCAATCCCCACATGGGCCAGTGAGCTGTGCCCTCCACAACTGGACTTTGCGCTGATGGGTCCTGGAAAAACACACTGTTCCCCAACAAAGTTTTTTTAAAAAAAAGAGGAGAATCGGAAAAAACTTCAAATTCAAGAAGCCATTTTACGTGGAATGGACATTAGCAATTAATAAACACCTATATTTTCCTTGCCTGAAGCAGACGTGACATTTTAAAACTTAAAAACAGACTGTTTAATCATGGAGAAAGCAGGAAAATGAGATGCTTGTTAGTATATGCTCACAGGCAACATGGTTAGTCCATGAAATCAGGGAACTCGGTACCTTCTCCTATGAATGGGAGGTCTCCTGACAACATCCCCAAGAACTCGCATTGAACTGAAAATGAATGGTGAAAGAAGTCAGTGTTGAGGTGAAACAAAATGGACACAAACGCATGAAACACAAAGACATCACACTGGGAAGAGAAATAGTACAGGAAGTATGGGAATGAAAGAATGTGGAATAAGAAAAATGTCAACCAAAAAAGCCCGACAATTTCCTGTGGAGGGCTGCGTCGCTCCCTCCTTACTCCAAGGCGTTCATCAGATGACAAGGAATGAGGTTTATTAAATCATAAATGTAAAAGGATCAGAAAAAAACAAAGGCCATTCAAAACATTAAAAGGCTTTTCTTACGACTTTAAATTTTAGGTGACACTATCTGCAGGTAACACTGTAAGAATCAGCCAAACTAATTAACATGAAAACTGACTCTCATTCCATTATCTCCAGAGGTATTGGGACAATCGGGCTAGGTAAACCTTAATGCTAGGCTCAAACAGGAGATTCCATAATATTAATAGGCTGAAAAACTCAGTAACTTAGGTGACAAGGTCCTACTCTTAGTTCAGTCATGAAATCACCATGTAATCTTGGGCAAATCCTTTCATCTGAGCTCCAATTTCCTCATCTGAGCTACGCACTCCATAAAGTCACTTCGAGCTCTGAAATCAAAGTCATGGCAAAGGGATCCAAATTCAAGTGTGTTACAAAGAAACACGGATTATATAGAAAATAAACCCTAGTTTCTAGACATCTTGACTCTGTTCTCATCAAAGACAATGTGTCCTGTCAAGAAGCTACTCTTGCTTTAGGAACCCAATTCTGGCTCTAAGGTCCTCTCCTGCACCTTTTTTTTGTTTGTTTCTATTGGTGTAAAAAGACGAAACAGTACAGCATGAATGAAGAAAGCTGGGAAGGAAAGCTGTTGGAAATTACTTTTTATATAATCTGGAGACTCCAATGTACAAAAACTATGCAGCACATACAGCAAGGCCTTGTTTATAAGGTTAGCATCCTGACTGCCACCGTGGACCACTATGAATCGTAGGACGAGCGCTTGCCAGGAGAAAGGAAACCGAGAATCTACTGGCCTTGGGTGAGTGATATGAATGAACTATGTGCGCCAGTCTCATCTGCAAAAATTGGGGCAACGCCACCTGATTCATGAAGAGGACTGGAAAACTACGTGAGAAATGTGGTATTCAAGGAGTCTGAAAGAGCAGCCAATTAGGAAAGGATAAGGTGAGCCTCATAGGCAACTCTGTTTCCAGAACCCAGGCATGCCTGGCACACAGGGGGTGCTCAATAAATGTCAGCTGATCAGGTTACATGTCCTCACAGCTATGAAATCCGAGCCACCATATGATAAGGTCAAGGAATTTTTCTCAAAAAGCAGTAAATGTTCCCGTGAGGTTGTCTATCTACATCAGTTGTTTTTTTGTTGTTGTTTTTTTGAGGGCAGTGTCACTGGCCCTCATGTGTGGGACCCGAACCAGGGCCGCTGGCATCCCAAGCCAGCTCTTAACTACTGTGCCACTCGGCCGGCCCAGGTTTTTCCTTTTTTTTCCTTTTTTTTTTTTTTGAGGGCAGTGTCACTGGCCCTTATATGTGGGACCCAAAACGGGGCCGCTGGTTTCCCAAGCCAGCTCTTAACCACCGTGCCACTCGGCCAGCCCAACATCAATTGTTTTAAAGCCACTGTCAGCTCCTTCCCTTAGCTGCTTTCCTCCCTAAGAAAGTGGCTGTGGAGTAAGCACGCGTCTGTGCATACAGGAGGCGTCATGGTGCCTGGTCCTCAGAACTGAAACAACCTGCCTGAATTCATCCAAAAAGTCAGTGGTCAGAAGCCAAATCCAGCTTATCTTTTTACAGACTGCTTCCAAGCAGAGGGTCTCAATGGCTGCGACTGGCTCACACTTATCAGAGTCTGCAAAGACTGGATGATGCATGGAAAAATCCCAACAATTTAATGATATTCAGTGATTCTTATGCTCTCTTGAGGATTAAATATTGGTAATTTAGACTTTGTAAAAACTTTCTGCATTAGAAACAGATGTCAATTCCTGTGAAGCATTCTGAAAAGCTTAGATGCGTTGAGACTAAGATTTCATGTATATGTCTCAATTCAACACTGACAAACTCTTCCATCCAATATTTTCTTATCTATGAATTCCATTAACAAATCTGGCCCGGGGAAATGTTACCATTTATTAAACACCTTCTATGCGACAGACCTATTTCACTTGTCATACTTGTTATGACAAATATTCTGACAGGCACGTATTTTACAGATGAGAAAATTAAAGCTCAGAGGGGTCAAGAAACTTGCCCAAGGTTATCTACATAGTAAGGTCTAGAGCTGGAGTTTACACACAGGTTTTCCTGGTTCCAAAGCCCATTCTGTTCTGTGCCCTGGTGTCTCTTCAAACCTCCTACCACAATAACCCCAAACCCGAAACTTCTCAAAAGCACGCAGACACGGAGAGATTCGACAGCAGCCCGCCCGCCCTCTCACCTCCGGTGGTTCATTTCTCCATCGCTAGCTGCGTTCTTCCCGGGACCCCAGCTGTGCCTCCGGAAAGGGGACAGAGAACGCATGGAGCTCCTCAGGATGGAGCAGTTGGCAGGCACCTCGGTGATGCTGTCCATCTCCTCCTCTTCCATGTCACCGGAGCCCGCGGGTTCACTCTCGCTCTCGCGACCCTCGGCTCCCACGCTGTGGCTATAGAAGCCATTGAGACATTGCTGCTCTCTGGGCCTGTTCAGAGTTGATATCTGGGGGAGGGACACGTCGCTGCCATGAGAAGAATGTCGATCCAGGGACGCTGTGTCATCAGTGGAGGAGCTGGATCCGGTGACATCACAGACAGACTGCTCTTCCTCGGGCTGTAACAGGGAGAAAGTGTACGTATCGGTGGACCAAGCAAGCAGATAGCCTCAGCTATTCCTGATCCAGCCAACAGCCTCATGGCGGCGAGGCCCGGCAGGACCGCAATCGGCTTCCAACACAGATTTCGTTCTTAAAGCATGATCATAGTTGGATGCAAACAGCGCAGCCTCCAGTAAAGGTACATCCTAGGTCTAAACTCTTCCTGCCCTCTTACTAGAGGTACTTGAAGCACCTAATTTTTCCTTTCCTACAGAGGGGAAAAAACGTCTAAGTCAGGTCAGTTCTTTCAGTCAATACCATCAAGTGGGCCCATCCATATTTCTCTGGGGGTTTCTGCAGTCGAAAACTCTCAATTCATATCACATTAGGTTTAATTCTCCCCCTCCCCGCAAGCTTTCACTAAAAACAAGGTTGTCTGCTTGGCTACAAGAACAATGTGCTGAAGTTGATATTCCAAAAGCAAGTCTGTGAGTGTTTTTAGCGGCCTTTTTAAAAACGTCGAATTGTTTGTGACCGCACCTAACGTCTGCCACAAAGGCCCAAATTGTGGCCGCAAACCCTTAAAGGGAAGAAATCTATTTTTTTTTTTTTTCGTTTCACAGAGAACGGACTGAGTGCTGTCAAGCCAAACTGTACATAAAATGATAGTCCTGGCAATAGGGTTTTTGATAAAGAGCTGGTGCTGTTTCCAGGCCTAACAGGAACCCTGCGATTCTGATCCCTGTCTCCTGACCGTCTCCACTTTGCTGAAAGACGCCAGAACTCATAATGTGATGGATGAGAGAAAAATGAGCTTCACGGCATCCAAAAGATAAACTTATCCAAACGTAAGTGTCTGACAGTGACATGACGGCACTGCACGGCCTCAGGATCTTTATTTTGCATTTTTATAGACGAGGGGGAGCAGGGAATAGGGAAAAGCATTCTGTGATCTTTTTCCTTCCTCACTGCATTCTCTTAATTCTCAGTCTATTTAAAGTTTTCATTAAGACTGGAGAAACAGAGTTCCTCCAGAAACATTGAAAAAATGAGAGCTAATGAGCCCTTTTAGCTGTGGAAAGAAAACAAGTCCTGTACTAGTTAGTATCCCTTCGAAGGTTTAACATGATGCTTCAAAAGCATGCTACCTTCTCAAAGCCTGCTTAATGCCTTTTGGGCTGGATCTCGCCAGCTCATATCAGCGCCCCCTCCCTGCTAACGTCCAGTTTCCTAGGTTATTTGCTCCGCAAATCAAGCATGAGGAATGAGACTGAGTGGGAAGATGTGAGGGTATCATGGGACAGCGAGGAAACTGAGGCCCCCCGTTGCCTACGGGGCTCTCCCAAGTTTACAGGCAGAGAGTGAGCAGCAAAAGTAAGGTTTCAACCCAGCTGGATTTCAACTAAAGCCGCCCTGCTTTACCTTCGTCATCTTTTAAAAGCCCTATCAGGACAAGGTCTCAAGGTCGGTATCGGTCAAGTCCTTGTTCCCTTCTCTGGAGCACACTATAAAGTGACTGTATGCTTTACTAAGTCGATTCTAAAATAGGGTAGGTGTTATTTTTAAAATGAAATTATCGATCTACTCTTTTTAGGTTAAATGGGGATTGGCCTGAGTACCCTAACGAGTTTCTTTTCATGGGGCCATTCCGCATAAAGAGGGAAAACGTAGATGGTCTTGAACACCAACTTCAGAAGACGCTTTTAGGGTGCCTTAGCTTTCTCACTGTACTGGGTGGAATGGTGTCCTTCTCAGAATGTGACTTTATTTGGAAAGTGGGTCTTTGCAGATGTCATTAGCTAAAACGACATCACTGAGAGGGATGGTCTCAAACCCAATGGGAGCAGAGTCCTAAGAAGAAGGGGAGAAGGCCTGTGAAGACGGAAGCAGCGAGTGGAGCGCTGTGTGTACCGCTTGAAGACGCCAAGGGCCTGCGGCTGGCGAGCACCGGAAGGCGGAGAGAGGCAGCGAGATGCTCCCGCAGAGATTCCGAAAGGACAGCAGCCCCCCGACACGCTGCTTTCAAGGGCCTCTGGCCTCCAGAACTGTCAGGGAATAAATTAATGCCGTGACCATGTTTGTGGTCACTGCTTACAGCAGCCTAGGAAACCAATGTGCTCAGCCTCAGGCTACCTACATGTCTAATTCTCAGGACAATGTCAGTGGATGAACAGAAAGGGCATCAACAAAGCATAATGTGTGACAAGCTTGTTCTCAAACACACAAGCAAGGCTTTGAAAGAAATGAAAGCTCTGAGTTCCAGTTTCCGTGTATCCATGTATTACATTCTTCTTACACATTAGATCTTTCCAATTTGGAAATGACTTGCAAATGCCAGAACAGGTACTTAATACTGCAGCTTAAGGAAAAAATATCCACCTTGTATTTTAGCAGAGAATTATGTTTTAGCTGTCTGCTTTACCTATGGGGTTGTCAGAAAAGTCATGACACATTTTTGCAATGAAAAACAGACAAAATATGTCACGACTTTTCTGAGAACCCAATAGAAACACACACATACACACACACACACACACACTCACTCACTTCTGGGTATACATCCAAAGGAAATAAAGAGACAATTATCCTGAAGTGACAACTGCATTCCCATGTTCATAGTCATTATCTACAGTAGCCAAGATATGCAAACATCCTAAGTGCCCATCGAGAGATGACTGGGTATACAAAATATCAGTCAACCTTATAAAATAAGGAAATTCTGCCATTTGCAACAACATGGACGAACCTTGAGGGCATCATGCTAAGTGAAATAAGCCAGACACAGAAAGACAAATGCCGCATGAGCTCACATATGTGGAATCTAGAAATGTTGAACTCATACTAACAGCAGAATAGTGGCTACAGGGCTGGCGGAAATGGGGAAATGTTAGTTAGATGACAGCAAGCATTACCTGTTGCACAGTTCTGAAACTACCATCATTTTAATAGTTGTGCATAATTGTTTTTCTAGTTAGGATTCTAAAAATGTATTTTTATCCCTAAAAGGTTAAATAATGAAAGGTAAACTTTTTGGTTTGGTGATCAAGTACTTGAGAGCAAACTGCAGCCTATGAGAGATCCTCCTTTCAGGTTTAGCATCTTTTTTTTAATAGCTGAACCATCCTGCCACCTGTTGGCAGCTCAGCGGCAGCTTAGCTCGGACTGGGCATTGAACTGCTGTTGCTCAGAGCTCAGCTTGCACTCTTAAGTGAGCTCTTAACCAACTGAACCACTCGACCAGCCCAGGTTTAGCATATTAGAGGAATTACTATTATGCTCTTCATCAGCTGTGCATGCATCTTATAACTGGAGGAAAAGCATGGCGTGAAGACTATATTATTCTCTCTCTTTAGAAAAAGGGGCAGCCACTATTAGTATTTTCTGTGGACTTCCAACCATCCTTTTGGATAACAGGGTGGCCTAGATCATGTATTTTATGATCACACTTCCTTTCTCAGAGCCTTAAGAATCTCAGGATCTCTTCTCACTTTAAAAACAAAATCTAAATTTTATGCTGCTGATCGATGGAAAAGAAATATCTCTGGAACCAGCAATTATCAGTAAGAATAAACATGAGCCTCATAACACTCACCAGAGAGTCATATTTACCAGGAGGCGTACTGAATGGAAATATATGGTTAAGGCAAAAAGTTCATGACAAATACTGCAGGCTGTTAAAGGCACCTCTGTGAAGCCCGAGTCACAGGAAGTGACCTAACGCTGCAGTCATGGCTCGCAGAGGCGGATGTCGCAATGCCCGGACCACAGACTATTTTTTTAGAGAACGGCTGGAGCCTGGGAAAGAACTCGGGGAACAGTCTGACATTTCGCAGCACACGCTGTGTGGATGACCACCGAGGAAGGCTTTGAAGGAAGCGGCTAATGGCCCGTCGGCCACTGCTTCTCCTTCTGTATAAATCATGGGCTATTAAAGCAGGTGTTGGGAGATGGAAAGCAAAATATCAGAAAATGAGCAGATTTTAGAGTCAGGCCTAGGCACAAGTCTCCATTCTGTTACCAGCTGAGTAACTCTGAATAAACTTCTTGACCCATCAGGGCCTCTTTCCTCAGGAGTATGATGAGCATAAAACTACCCACGTTGCAGGGTTGCTGGGAACATGGAATGAGATCATATATGCAAAAAATTCAGTTCTATGCCTGTATATAGTCAGCTCTCTGTAAATATTATCCTTTCATATGTAAACCCTTGGTTTTAATAACGCTAGAGAAAACATGTATTGCAAAATCTCTCTTGGTCACAAACTTGGGTAGAATGGAAATACTAAGAGGAAGAACCCTCTGGGTCTCCAAGAGGCCATTCAACATTCATGTGTGTGTGTGTGTGTGTGTGTAGGTGAAAGCACACCACCATTTCGGGTTTCCCTGAGGCACTCCGGTATGAAATTTGGAGAGTATGCTTCAACTTTTAAAACCTGTATCTATCTAGTCATCCTGAAGAAACTGGTAGATCTAGCACCAGCCATTGTTATGAACAATCTCCTAAATGGAACAAGAAGGTAAAATACAGGAAATTCAAATTCTGCTTAGGAAGGAAAATCATTAGATTCAGTGGAAGTAGCTACCAGTCTGCAGAGGCGGTAACAACCAGACAGCTGCCATGCCCCTAGGAGACAGCAAACAAGCGTTTCCTAAGGAAGGTTTCAATTTTTAAGAAGCTTTTCACTATGAAAATTTTCCAATATACAGAAATGTTAATTTAAGATTACGTCTGTACACATGACACCGTTTTCAGTGATTACCAATGATTCAAATTTAAAGATGGAACTTAGAGAGATATTATCTAATTTATTTCTCAGCGAAAGCAATATACAAAGGGTGCCAAAAATATATATATATACACATTTTAAGGAAGGAAAAAACTGTATTAAAATTGTAATACTCAATATATACTGATCAGAAAAGATGAACACAAGTCAAGTGTATACATTCTTTTGACAACCCTGGTATTCTCAGAGATATGCATCTTTGTGGGGGTGGAGGGTACTGTAGAAGTCCTTATGATGAAAACCACAAAATCACAGTGGAAATTACCCAAATGGACATTTATTTAAAAACCCAATTAGCTTCCTCTTTCTAAATAATAAATAACCTCAGAGTAAGACAGGTCTTCCCAGTGTATGGATTTTTTCCCTTACAGAAGCCCTGAGACAGTGAGTCCACCATGAGTAATGGCGACAGGGATCCAGCGGCCCGTAAATCTTTCCAGGCCTCTGAAAGATACCAAGCACGAGGAAAAGGGCTCGGGAAGGCCAGACGGACATGAGAGCTGCTTGGACCAAAATGAAAGTGCCTGAAGGTACCTTCACAGAGGCTTAAATATGATCTGGACCGGAACCGCAGGACGTCAAGCCTCCGTTCTTCCACCGTAACTGTGAACCTAGCACTGTTGCACACTCTTGGAGAATGCCACCACCCCTCCAAAGTCTTCACGGCTGCCATGATGTGTCTCCCCTTCACCCCTCACTATTACAACAACCACTTGTGGCATTAAAACCGACTGACAACACTTGGCTGAGCCTGCTGTAGGAAAGCCCTCTCTTGCGCTTGGGAAACAAAACAGAACTCGCTGCGACTAGGTACAAACATAAGCAAAAGCAAGCAAGCCGCCCCCAACTCCCACCCTCTTAGAGGACCTCAAACTATACGAAAACATGAGGTGATTCATGTGTATAGGCTTGGCTTTTCACTGGAAAGAAAGCTTGGGTTCCCTAGAAGAGATCTAGAAAGCTCCAATTAAGCAGCTTAACACCACCAAGCTCAGCCCTGAGCTTGAGGCCTAAACACATGAATCAGAAATGACTCGATGGTTAGTTTATACACATGACATCATGTAGTCTGAGCTGAGGCCCTTACTGCCCACTCAGAAGTACTTGCTGGCATCTGATTTAATTCACACCAGAGGAACTTCCATTTCTTCAGGCTTCAATGTGAGCATTAAAACTGCATGTCACCAGCCAGGACTGTGCAGAAAATAAAAGTAGCCAATGCCTTTTTCTAAGTCCCCAGGAACCTGGGGCATCCTTCTCCGAGAGGGGACGTTTCCCCTTCTGTAAGATCACCTGGGAGTTAGAGAGAAGCCCGCTAAGGCTGGCAGGAGCACATACTGAGGCAAACGGTACCTTGGAGAAGATGATGCCGTCCCCTGCCTCACCGGGGGAGTGAAAGAGGTCAGAGTCACTCCCAGGTTCTCTTTCAAGCACACCCTGTTTAGAAGCACACTCTCTGACATCCAGGAAGTTTTCGCCTTCTGAAAAAGAAAATTCATTCAACAATACTTAAAAAAAAAATTCCGTTTCTTTTCATTCCAGCAATCAGCCTTTCAAATCAACCAGCGTCCGTCCCTCCCTTCCGTGCCTCCCATCCTTGTAATATTAAGAAGCTGTAAAGGACCCAGTGAAATTGGTTGCTGTCAGCTCTGCTACTCCCAGTCTAGGCTGACAGTTACTACACAACAGCCAGGAGCTTGCTGTGTAAACCACAGGTCCACGAAGATAAAATCTTTGCCTCCTGATAGTTAGACAATTGTTTTTTTCTTTTGCTATCAAAATCAGAAGTCCTTTATTAGGATACTATGTGATAGGGTTTGTGGCTAATTTCTGTTTTGTCTGCTTTCCGGAAACGTGTTACTTTATCAAAATACTGAGAGACAGAAGACCAAGGGGACACAGTTAACAAACATATCAGTGTTTATTAAACTATGGGTTCTATTGAATAGGAACAGAGATGTAACTACTGCACCTCTAGCGCCTAAAGAGATCTGACACTGAAGGACAGTGTGCTGAAGACGAAACGTGTGTCATGGAGGTTCTGGTTTGCAGCTCAGTAACGGGGCCAGGGGCTCTGGTGAGCCCGGCGGAGAGGCCTTCACAGAAATACTGCAGCGCTACGCGAAGGAATTCTAAGGACTCGGTATCGTTAAATCAGCAAGGTTTCTAGCCCGTTCTGTTCTAGTAACTTTGTAAACAAAAGGGACAAGTGATCTGGCAGAAGTAGAGTTAATATTTGCATACGGTGAACCCAAAGAAAGTCAAAGGTAGGTAGATACAAGCCTCCTTCAAAGGGTTTTGAAGTCAGGTGTGAAGCGCCGCCATTCTAGTTAGCACTCTTACGTGGGATTTGGACATTTCTGCATGTGTATCAAATCGGTAGGTGGCCTACGTGAGGAGGGACAGAGGAGGTCACTATCTCACAGCTCATGAGAACCCCACCTGGTCCAAAAGGAGCTGACAATCCAAGGTGAGGGCAAAGCAAACAAAAAAACCACTCACAGTTTTAGGTCCTATTAATGGCCAGTGTACCCAAATCCAACATGGGGACACTCCTGCCACTCGGTGACAGCTAGCCCACACCCCCAGGACTGTGTGTGTCCCTAGATAACGTTTCAATTAACACACATACACAGAAATGAGCTCAGGGCAGTGAGGTCACAGCGGTGGACACAAAACACACATGTGGCCCCTAGAGGAGCGTGAAGACGGCTGTCAGCAGACAAGTGCCCGTCTGCTCTGCATGGCTCCCGGTGCACAGCAAGGCCCATCGAGAGGGAGCGCAGGGCCTGACGAGGACCTAACGGCGCTGCGGGCAATGGATCGGCCACCTCATAAGGACCTCACAAGTGCTGGTTCGCCAGAAGGGCTGCAGCCTGAATGACTGTGTCAGGAGGTTTCGGAAAAGATGTCGACACAGAAGGGGAAGTGAGGACTGGACTGAATTACCACCCCCGGTGTCTCTCTCTCTCGCGCGCGCTCTCTCTCTCTTTTTTTTAAAGATTTTATTGGGGAATTGGGGGAGAGAACAGAGTGGGGGAACCGGGGAAGGGGAACAGACCAGTTGCTGTGCTTTTGTTCTTCAGTCTAGTTGTGGAGGACGTTGCTTCACTGGCCCATGTTGGTACCATCATTGCGCTCTTTTGGGGTGAGGCAGATTGGTCGCCGGACTCTGGATGGTCGCTCACAGCGGCTCTTGGCAGCTCACACTGGCTGCCAGCCACTCACGCTGGCTGCTGGCCATTCACTGTAGCCTACGGCAGCGCATTGCAGCAGGGGCTGTTGCTATGCCGTCCTGGGGACTCACAGCAGCCCAGCTCCAGGTGGAGCTGTTGTTCATCATCTTAGCTGTAGAGGGCAGTGTCACTGGCCCTCACATGTAGGATCCGAACCGGGGCCACTGGCGTCCCAAGCCAGCTCTTAACCAGCGTGCTACTTGGCCAGCCCCAGTTTCTCTTTTAATTCCTGGCATCTCTGCTTGGACGTACGTGAGTGTGTGTGTGCGTGTGTGTAGAGAGATGATGAGAAAAGGAAGTTGTTCTTATCTAAATAACAATGCATCATCAATAAATTATTTAACAATTCATCATGAATATACTATTTGCCCTGGATTAGATAGGAGTCTTAGAGGAAGAGTCAGAGAGGCACTGCACTGAGACAGCTCGTGAATCGCTTGTTCCTAAAATTACATTTTCTATTAGGCATTTGACTGCATACTAGGAAATGTCCAAATAAAAAAATGAGGTTTACTGTGTATGTGTGTGTGTGGGGGGATTTGCAATCTTAGATATGGACATATTGAGACAATTTCAACACAGATGTAGAAAGAGGATTCCATGGAAAGAGACGCTGAACCCACAGGTTAATCTGACCATATTTCAGTTAAAGAAAAAAATGGCCTTGGTTCATTTCATCTTGGTCCAAACTGTTTCTGAGTGTGCTATTTTTGATGGGAATAGCCATGCCTTTAAAAGACTGGAAATCATGGGTATTCTGGAAGGGTCCCCCCTTTTCAGAGTATGGACTACCTTAGGTGGAACGGGTGGGTGTGATCTTTCTACTTCTTCCCCTTTCCACACTTGGAAAAATCAGAAACTCCACTCCGAGGTTGAGGGGAAAATAGGGGGGCTGGCCAAGAAAAGAAAGGGCCTGCCACAGCAACTACGCCGAGCTGCTGGCAGTCCAGCTGGCAGCCTCACAGTCCAAATTCCAGACTGGAAATCAAACCAGCTCAAGACATTCTCCTGGAAAATTCACAGGGAAGGTCCAGACTCGGCCCTGGTAGGGACACCTCACCCTGAACAGCAATCCACGCACTATGGGGACCAGAGACCAACTTGGGGTGAGCCTGCTGTGTGACATAACGTCGAGTGTTGAGTTGGGGAGGCAGAAAGGGCATGGAAACAGGGAAAAGGGAAAGAAAAGAACTTTACGCCCTTATGAAACCCCCACAAACGGGGGAACCCTGAACACAAAGCTAATCTACACCCAAGGTCACATGTGCTGGTAAGTTTGCAAAAGGAATGAAATCTCTCTTTTCTCTCTACGTGCTTCCTTCCTAATGAACAGAGCTGAGCAGCACATGACAGTATAAGGAAGAATGGGCACTGGTTTTAGAGTTAGACTGTGGGCTTCAATCCCGGTCTGACTACTTATTACCAGGAAGAGCTCAGGCAGGAAGTAATCTAACCCCTCTAAGTCCCCATTTCCATCCTAGTAAAATGCGATCGTTAGAACCGCCCTCAAATAGCTGTAGAGACAGTTAGAAATAATTTATACCTACAGCCCCTGGGACTCTGTCCCCAGCACCCAGTAGGCATGTGATAAACATGCCTAATGGTGTTAAGGCTTCATTAACCTATAACGTGTGATTTAACAAGCACCCCGTAAAACATCACCTCGAGGCAGATTGTCCCATTTTATAACCCATATATAAATCTGTCAGTAACTTTTGTGTCCTGAACCATTAGCTTTTTAAAAGCTAGCAAAACTTGTACTTTTTTTTTTTGAGGGCAGTGTCACTGGCCCTCATATGTGGGACCGAACCGGGGCCGCTGGCGTCCCAAGCCAGCGCTTAACCACCGCGCCACTCAGCCAGCCCAAAACTTGTACTTTTAAAGGTGCTATCTAGTCATCTGGGTTTAAAATTATATATATACACACACAAACAAATTATAGTTGGGGAAGGATAGGAACATACCCGCAGCACTTGCTGGGCTTGGCTGAACTGTGCTAATCTTTATGCTATATTGTATTTATCCAGAACTGAAAAATATGCAAAGCGATCTTAAAAGATATTCTCTCATTTGGTCTAACAGTACTTCTCTCTTGAGCTGTGTTTATTATGAAGTAAAAGAAGAAAAAAAAACAACAACCGATGCCTGAAATTTAAAATCTCAGATCTGAAGTTCAGAAGCATAATCCAGATCTTGGATTTTGTTGAAGTTTAAAAAGAATCACTTTAAAAACCTCAAGAGGGGGCAGGCCAAGTGGCTCATTGGTTAAGAGTTGGCTTGGGAGCACGAGCTCTGAGCAGCAGGGCCGCCAGTTTGGTTCCCACATGGGCCAGTGACGTTGCACCCTCTACAGCTGCGATGGTGAACAACAGCTTGACCTGGAGCTGGGCTGCCGTAAGCTCCCGTGAGTGGCTGGCAGCCAGTGTGAGCTGCTGTGAGCTGCCATGAGCGGCCGTCCCATAGCCGCTGACCCGTCTGCCTCAGCTGGGAAGAGAGCAATGATAATACCAACATGGGCCAGGGAAGCGACGTCCTCCACAACTAGACTGAAGAACAAAAGGATAGCAACTTGTCTGTTCCCCTGCCCCGGTTCCCCAATGCTGGTGCCCTCTCCCAATTCACCAATAAAATCTTTAAAAGAATAAACACCAAACGGGTTGCGTCTGGTTCGAGTGTGGAGAGGGCCAATCACCTGGGGGAAATACTCAGGGGTTCAAAATTTACATCTTTGAATGAGTAAAGTAAACCACAACATGTGGCGAATATTCAAACAGTGAGGCAGCCCCATTCAACCTTTACATGGCAGACAGTTTCATGGCGAGGGTGGTTGAGAGTAATTACACTTTTAGCAAAAGCCCCAAACAGCTTCAGGAACCAAACAAAACACAGTAAGTACATAATTTTAAGTAGCAGATTCTAGGGGGCTGGATAGGGGCAGTGTCCGCTAAGCCTGTGAACAGGGTCAAGCTTATAACATGTGGAGACCCTCGACACAACTGCAGCATGTTCATTCATTAATACCCGCTACCCACTTCCTCTGTGTGGGACAAAAACAGAGGAAAACACTCCCACATTTTGTTTCCATTTTGTTTCCAACACTTTCTGTGGAGTACAGTCAGAGGGCTGGGAATCACAAGCAAACCGCCTTGGAGATAGAGGAAGTTTGTCTTTAAATTTAATGACACTGCAGGGTATCCACACCTACAGTGTTTATAGAAGGGCCAGTAAATGAGGACTCAGCAATTTTTAAAGCAGGTCAGTAAAATCTGAGAAGGTACACGCAAGTGTTATCAGGTAAAGTGGACTCAAGGGCCCAGGTTGTAAATCGCCAGTGTTCCCAGGGAAGCTTCAGGAACAAGCACAGGGATTCCAGTTACTCACCATGTCATTGGGACGATACCCCAGTGAGGAAAGCTAGTAACGCTTTAGAGATGGGAGGCAATGGAGCAAGTGGACAGCAGGGCGCATAACTTCTTCACAGTGAATTAGGGGCTAAACCTGGGTAAACAGTTGGGACTTTAACACAAACCACATGCCAAGTGCTGTGTTCTTACCAAGCAAGGTCTTCAGAGTATTATGCCCTCATGTGTTGTTCCTGAGACCTCATGGGTGCTTATGGAAAGAATCAAATCCTGACAATCCTTGAAAACTTTATGGTTCCCCATCTTAGCTGCACAGGAGAGGGACCCAAGGACCTTTGAAAGAATCTGATGCCCAGGCCATGCCTCAGCCCTATTAAATCTGAATGTCTGGGGTAAGACCCAGGCATCAGTTTCTCTTAACGCTGCAGAAATACAGTGATACCTTGGTTTGCGAGCATAATTCATTCCGGAAACAAACTACTCGTATTGCTCGTTTACCACGTTAAAACGTATTAGAAATGTTTGCTCATCTTGCGGAACACTCGCAAACCATGTTACTCGCAATCCAAGGTTTTACTGTACTTTCAATGTTAAGAAAACACTGAAAACAAGGTTAAGAAAACTATTATAGGTATATGCACAGATGAATTAATAAACCATAAAGCCCTATGCAAGGACTTCCTCCTAAAATGACATGTAGGTACACATACTCATTTTCATCTGTGAGACAAAATGCCTACAAGCCCAAACCACACATACTCCCTCCTCTGACTGGCTGCATAACGTGCTAAGGAAGGGCAGGTCTCCGAGTCGAAGGATCTGTTATTAAAGGGAGACTGCAGCGCAAGAGAAAGAACATTGTGGATGCAGGTATGCAAGCGAACTGGAAGTTGGAAAGTCCTGCTCACCTGGGCTCTGTGTGGGGGCCAAGGGCGACGCTGCATCAGGACATGGCTCTATTGTGCACCAGCTTTCTCGGTTTATCTGCAGGAAAAGGAACAGACTGGGTTTCAGACAGTGAAGTAATGAGGCACGATGCCACAGCTGCTGCAAGGGTGACTGCTGTACTGTCCCATCCTGCCTACTTGTTTTACAACTTTACTGTAAAGTGGGTAAAATTATTTTAAGAAAAACAACCTTTTCACAATATAATCAAGGCGATGGATAATTAATGCTCTAAAGAGACCGTCAATAAAGGTTAGGCATATAAAAACAACTTTTATTAAATTAAATACATTTATTATGTTTTCATTAAATTTAAAATACAATTTAAAAAAATTAACCAGTAGAGATTTCAATAGCCCTGTCTCCGTAACTGATAAAACAAGTAGACACAAAAGCAGTATGGATATAGAAAACTTGAAAACCATTATCAACCAATGGGATCTAACAGACATCCTTCACCCAGCAATAGCAGAATACGCATTCGTTTTGAATGCACATGAAAGATGGACTATATTCTGTGGCATAAAAGAAGTCTCGAACTTGAGGACTGAGAGCATTACAAAGTATGCTCTTTGACTAAAACAGAACCAAATTTAGAAACCAAAACCAACAAGGTATCTGAAAACACAACAAACACCCAAATACTTAAAAAATTTTAAAAACAAAACTTCTAAAAAAAATCCATGAATCAAAGATGGAATCTTAAGGGAACATTAGGTATTAAATATTAGAATATATTTTAAAAACTATTTAAAAATAAAAATAACACGCATAAAAAATTTGTGAAATACACCTAAAACAAGAGAAAAATTTTTCTCAGAGAAAAATTTATAATATTAAATGTCTATATTATTAGATAAGGTTTCAAATCAGTGAACTAGGCTACCACCTTAAGAAACTAGGAAGTCAGCATATTACGTAAATAGAATGATAAAACAAACGAAACCAAAATCAAACAGCAGAAATGAACGAAATAGAAAACAGAAACAATAACATCAATAAAACCAAAAGCTGGTTCCTTGGAAAGATCAATGATATCAGTAAAACTGTAGCTAGACTAACCAAGAACAAAAGAAAAATGACGAATTACCAGGATCAGAAATGAAAGAGGGACATCACTACAGATCCCATAGACACGGAAAAGATAACAAAGGAATGTTATGAACAACTTCACTGCATATCATTATAACCCAGATTAGAGAAATTTTCCATAGATGTTTTTTATTTTTTGAGGGCAGTGTCACTGGCCCTCCTATGTGGGACCCGAACCGGGGCTGCTGGCGTCCCAAGCCAGCTCTTAACCACCGCACCACTCGGCCGGCCCTCCATAGATGTTGTTGAGGAGCATAAAAAGACCAAATGTTTCCAGAAGTATAAACCAAAGAAAAGAATAATGGGAGATATGGCTACAAATGAATCTAGGCTTTATTCTCTACTAATGATGGACTCATCTCCCCACTCCCCCCCATTACATGAGCAAGAGAGTGAAAAGATCAGCATTACGGTAGGGAAAGAACCCTAAAAGTGCATCGATAAAGCAGGGCAGCAGGGAGGAGGGAAGCATGGGCACCCAGGCCATGAAGCCCGGTTATGGGAGCCCTGAACTGGTCCAGTCGAGGCGTGTGCACCTGGACTGTGGAGATGCCCTCTGGAGTCCAGGGTAGGTCAGTCAGCTGGGAGAGAGCGGAATCCACAGACATACGAGAAAACAAGGGTCAAAGATCCACAACTTAACAGATGCAGGGAATCCAGAGGGGAAGAAGACGAGGATGCAGTCTATTTGACGATGATGAGTTTGAGGTGGTAAGATGATGCCTTTCAAATGGTTACAAAGTCATGGAACCAGTGAGAAAGGCCAGGACCTGTTTCATTTCTTCTTCAATAAGGGGTGAAAAGAGTGTGCAAGAGCCGGGGCAGAACACACACAGACAAGACATCCTGAGAGCAGCAATCATGTGAGATAATTCTGCAGTGCGAGTAGCTTGGAAAGCTCATGTTTAGTGGCTTCTTACAAACATAAACAGTGCAAAAGTGAGTGTGTATTAGGGAAATGCAAACAAATCAAAACCACAAGGAGATATCACATCACACTCATTAGGATGGCTACCACTAAACAAACCAACCAAAACAGAAAATCGCGAGTGTTGGTGGGGATGTGGAGAAATGGAAGCCCTTGTGTTTTGTCAGTGGGAATGTAAAATGGTGCAGCCACTGCAGAAAACACGACAGTGGTTCCTCGAAAAATTAAACAGAATTACCATATGACCCAGCAATCCCACTTCTGGGTGTCTACCAAAAGGCATCAAAAGCAGGGACTCGAACAGAGATATTTGCACACCAACATACACAGCACAATTATTCACAACAGACAAAAGCTGGAAACAACCGAAATGTCCATTGACAGATGTACGAATAAACAAAATAGTGTATATACAAATAATAGAATATTAGCCAGCCTTAAAAACGGGAATCCTGACACACTTTACAACGTGGATGAACCTTGAAGACTACGCTGAGTAAAACAAACCAAAGGACACAAAAGGACAAATACTGTAAGACTGTAATTACATAAGGTACCTAGACTATTCAAATTCAGAGACAAAAAATAGAATGGTGGCTGCCAGGGACTAGGGGTGGGGGAAATGGGCAGTTACTGTTTTTGTTTTTAATTGTATTGGGGAACAGCGATGGTCATTGGTTAC
The DNA here is from genome assembly GCA_033961575.1 of Aselliscus stoliczkanus. Classification (NCBI taxonomy): domain Eukaryota; kingdom Metazoa; phylum Chordata; class Mammalia; order Chiroptera; family Hipposideridae; genus Aselliscus; species Aselliscus stoliczkanus. The sequence continues at coordinate 26,673,618 of CM066741.1, forward strand.
ACATTGTTTTCATGTTACAATGGCATAGCTGACACTTTTTTTTTTTTAGGGAGGGCGCAGCTCACAGTGGCCCGTGCGGGGTTTGAACCGGCAACCTTGGTGTTATCAGCACCACGCTCTCACCAACTGAGCCAGCCGGTCACCCCGGGAGTTACTGTTTCATGGGCCCAGAGTTTGTTTGGAAAGACGAAAACGTTCCAGAGATGGATGGTGGTGATTGCACAACAGAGTGAGTGTACTAATGTGGCTCAACTGCACACCCAAATGTGGTCAATTTTATGTTGTGCATATTTTTCAATAAAAAATAAAAAAAAGAGTGTAGAGCAGTTAGAAATACGCAAGTTTGTTTAGCGAAAGGGGGCCGGCCGAGTGGCGCGGTGGTTAAGTGCTGGCTTGGGAAGCCAGCGGCCCCGGTTCGGTCCCACATATGAGGGCCAGTGACACTGCCCTCAAAAAAAAAAAACTAAAAAAAAAAAAAAACAAACGAAAGGTACTCAGGCAGCTCCCATAGGCAGAGGCGGAGCTGGTAATCGGGGCCAGATGGGACCTGTCGTGGTCAGTGCCACTCCCCAGAAGACAAGCTCCATAAGCACCGAGTCCGGAAAGAACCTCAAAACATGCCTCAGCGTTTTCAACCACATCCTGCACACAGTGACAGCGACACCCAGCATACCACACAGTGTTCATGTGTGAACACTACGGTGCCGACTGCAAGCAAGCTGCTGGAGACATATAAGTGGAGTACAAACATCTTCCCTCCTTCTGCCCTGTTGTGGAATTACTGATGTGACAGATAAACTTGGCTTCGTCTAGGCTTTGTTCTTCAACCACCCCACTGCTTCTGACTCACATGAGACAACTTAAAGGCCCCACTATGTGGTTTGTTGGAAACATTTTCGGAGTGCTTGCCAGGCCCTGAGTGCAGACATGTTGGTCTCTTTTCCAAAAGGTGACCTCTCAGACTGACGTCTGCACAATAATAAACGATAAACTGGTTCTCTGTGCTATCACCACTCTTCTTAGCCAGCTCTGAGACCGGGCTTGGCAAAAGAGTCTCATCACCAAATTCAGAGACAGAACAGGGAGAAACGACAGCGTTGAGACTGCTAATAATTTGAGTTTTGAGAGAAAAAACAAAACGAAGATGATGATGAGCCTTTCTATTCAGATGTAGCCCTGATGGGATCTTTAAGCTATTAGCCAAAAACAGGATTGGCAAGTGACTGGATGGGTAGGGCAGGGAGAGTCCAAATTGATTCAGAAATTTTGTGTAGCAAGTAGCTGAAAATGAAGGAAATAAGAGAGATCTTGCCATTAAATAGCCACATCTTTTGGAAGGATAAAGGACCAAAACACACTTCCTGGCCCTGACTGCATTCACGGTTCTTGAGCTACAAACTAAGTTAGCACATTGTGTCCAGGTGATGCAGATTTGCATCTATATATTTAAATGGCCCGGCCTCAATGTGTTAAGAATTTTGTTCATGGTATGCCCCTGACAAGCTGATCAGTCACCATTCAAAGCCGTGACGACCTGCAGTGCACATGGGATGTGGGATGACAGACGTTACCCCACTTGAGACGCAATGCCAGACCCCCCACCCCCGAACCCCGCCCCAAAGTTATTTTTCATTCCTGCCCTGAAGCCTGGGACCCCTTGTCATTACCTAAACCACACCCACGCAGTGTTCCCATCAGTCTGAAAATAGAGTGGTACATATTTGCAGTGGAGCGGGAGCTGCCTCTTGTTTTTGGCAGTGTTTCTGCCATTGTTTATATCTGCACATCCTAATAATACAGCTAGCTCCTGGTTACACCCCGGTTTCCCAGCCATTACCGTTATTTACTTCCTCTGCAACTGTCTCTGGAGGGCCGGCCCGCGTTCCAAGGCTGAACAAAAGGAGGCAGAACTCCGCCGTCCGTCCGGACGTGGGTGCCAACACTCGAGCCAGAGTCCGTTTGGGGAATCGGAGCAGGTATGAGGAGCGGCCTTAAATCCTTAGCCTCCTCATGTCTTTTGTTTGATCCAACGTGGAAGTGTCTTAGAGCAAGCCAACTTTTAAAGCACGTATATTTTTCTAGAAAATAGTTCTGTAGTTAAAGATGAAGTACTCCTTCTGATGAGGTCCCGTGGCCCACTCAAATATCATAGATGGGGAGGTGATGGTCCCCTCTGTACATCATTTCACTCAGTGCACACAAAACATGGCTGCAAATCTTGTAACCATTCCTCTGACACTCTGAATGACTCGCTACAAGGTACGGTCCCGATCGATCATCAATAGCATGAGAAATCATGTACTGTTAACAGGCAATATTTTTCCAAACCCAAAATTAGTAAACCCCAAATTATAACCCAAAATTAGTAAAAAGAAATGGCCCCTGGATTAAAATCAGTTTATATCAGAAGTTAATCCTAGATTCTGACCCCCTTCTCTTTGGTCTGCTCGTTTTACAGTAAATTTCTGACACTTGCTGTCCTCTTGTGTTAAGCACAGTCTCAGGAATGCTTATCATGAATTGGCTATTGAACTGTGTTAGGGGAAAACGCTCCTCATTCCTCCACGTTGGGGGCCAATACCGGCTTTTTGAAGAATGCTGAAAAAAACAGGCATGTTGATACCACAGGGCTTCTGCTAACAATTAAAATGCTTCCATATCTCATTTTAAGCAGGTGATTCATAGGTACCAACCACTGATGGTGACAGCCAGAAGTCACATGTGTAACAGAAGAGGGTACCCAAGGGCCTGTCACATAGCGAAGAAGAGCAATGTGTGTGTGTGCACTGGGTTTGGGGGATGGACTGGTGGGCGACAAGGTATACTTTCAACTTATGTGTTAGTATTGAGAAGAGAAACCAGAAAGGAGGTAAGATTTGGGGGATGCTAGGGGTTGATGGGAAGCAAGGGCTGACCTGAGGATAAAGGCCTGGAGGTAAGATTTGGGGGATGTTGAGGGTTGATGGGAAGCAAGGGCTGGCCGGAAGATAAAGGCCTGGAGGTAAGATTTGGGGGATGTTGAGGGTTGATGGGAAGCAAGGGCTGACCTGAGGATAAAGGCCAACGCTGGCAGCCTTAGGGCAACGTTTAGGCCTCGAGGCCGAAGGACCATGAGAAACGAACTACACAGACCTGACACAGTGGGCAGACCAGGATGTAGGGTAAGCCAACAAAAGCGTGGGTACATGACACAGGCTGGGAAGCCTGCAGCTCATCTACAGTGGATTACCAGGATGCAGCGGAGGGACTGGGGTAAATGTGGAACACCCGCGTGACAGGCACAATGTCTACATTGTGTGATTGCTGTCATCCCTCATCTCTGCGACCTTATGCCAACCGATCAGTACATTAAATGCGGTTTATATAGTATGATACTTAGGAATCCATACTTACCAATCTTAAAAGATCTCATTCATTCAATTAACAAATACTTGAATATTAAATTCATAGTCATTTAATGTGAATTAGGGACATTGTTCTGAGTGCTTGGATATATTTAGTTGAACAGATGAAAAATCAATTTAATTTAAAGCAAACTTCCACAGATAAAAGTGGACTGAGAGCATATACATGGTCATTTGAGAACTGAAGTGGTACATACACCTGATATCATTTTTTAAAAACAATGAAGCCAGCGGCCCCAGTTCAGGTCCCACATGACGGCCAGTGACACTGCCCTTAAAAAAAAAAAAAAAAAGAACTGTGTGGAAAATATGCTACAAATTGTGTGACAAACTGAAATTATAAGAGATCATGCACTTGTCCAAAGTGTTATAGAAAGAATTCCTGCACAGGAAAAAAGTGATCGAGATAACTTCTAAGAGTTCTACCAATATGAAAAGTCTAAGATAGGAAAAAAAAAATGTATGTATAGATAAATAAAACTTGATACACATATTCAGTAGGTCGAGTCAAAGAGGAGACAAGAAAAAGCATGGACTTTGAAAACAACCAGACCTGGGCTTGCATCCTATGACCTATTACGTATGACTATCCAAAACCGTTTTTCCATGGAATGTAAAAATTAAATGCCTGTATCTCATATCCTTCCACTTTTTCCTTCTTCAGACCACAAAACCATCTTATCATGCCTGGGCTACCGTAATGACAGCCTAACATATTCCCACACGGATTCCCACACGGCTAGAATGATGCTGTGTAAACATAAACTGAGAAGTAATAAACCCAGACGAAGCAAGCTCCTCCCACAGTTGTCAACAGCCTGCTTTTTTCTAGGTCCGACTTCTGCCTCCAGCCTCCTTGGGAGACCACTCCCAGCTGGCTCCGGTCCTGAGGGCTCGGTCAGTTCTTTCCTACCTCAGGGCCTAGCACTTCCTGTTCGTTCTTTCTAGAACACCTGCCCTTGGTAGAGCGGGCTTCTTTTTATTGCCTGGAGATCAATTTAAAAAATGTCAGGCTGCCGAGTGGTGCGGTGGTTAAGAGCTGGCTTGGGACGCCAGCGGCCCCAGTTTGGATCCCACATATGAGGGCCAGTGACACTGCCCTCTAAAAAATATAAAAAAGTTAAAAAATATCGGCACCTCAGAAAGCTCTATCTAAGATAGCTCTTCCTGTTATTATTTCCTATGCAGCAAGCTGCTTATTTCTGTCCAAGGACTTACAATAAATCGTACTCTCTCCTTATTGCCTGTCCTCAAGCAGTGTGAGGGTTTGAAAAAGTTGTGTGCTCCTTGGACTTAGCACCATACCTGGCATCAAACGGGTCACAAATGCTGATTTAATACATGGCTCTCAACGGTATTACCTTCTTTTCTCTATTCAAAGCAAAGAGATTAACGCCAGCCTTACCTATCTCATTCAAACTGGAAATAGGGCGTTTTCAGGGCTTCTAGTGTAAAAAAAAAAACTGCCTGTTTTCTGAGAAGTGAAATTTCTTCTACTGAAAATCTTTTATTATGAAGTAGGCAGTATGGTATGAACAAAGAACACAAACACAGGTTCATCTGAGAAAAATAAGAAACCTATCCTTTATTAGCTGTGGCCTTGTGGGAAAAAAAAAAATCACATCTTTGTCACCAAGTCCTTCACACCCCTCACCATGGATGCTGACGGCCCTCCAGCTCTTCATATGAGGTATAATAAGTCTCAGATGAATAATGTACACGGAAGTGTTATGTTAAAACTGTAAAACAGCATCACGAGACCAACGTGCTGACACAGTTCCATGCATAAAGGCCTTTGTGTCCTGCTACAGCGTGGAGTGCTCCGCAGTTTATCATGTTTTAAATACATGATGCTCCTTATGACGGCTAGACTGAGACCTGCCTCCCTTTACTCCTTTCGCCCCAGACATGTACAATCATAAAGACTCAAGTACATAAAGGGCCTAAAAACTAGGATCTCCTAAATATCTAAGGACAAAAATTTTAAAACATCATTGTGGTTTTATAGAAGAAATAATGTTTCAGAGAAACTAAAATGCTTAGTATCTCAGAACAAGTTCAAAATGCCAAGTTACCAAGTGCTCTGGGCCTGGGCTGGGCAAGTCAAACCACCTGAGAGCCCTGATGGAGGGACAGGGAACCTCCCCTTAGGGACCACAACTCCTGTCCATCCGTCGGTTGGTCCGTCCGTCCCTAGCCCCTCGGCCAATGCAGGTTTTTACTGGCTCCTGTGTCTAGGTTTCTGAGCCCATTTCTTGGCCTCAATGGACCAATGAAAAGCATTAGGGAGTCTCAGTAATAAAATGGACTGACGAACCAGTCATCAAACAGCCCCACTATTTACTTCCCGGACCAGGGCAGCCCATGGCCGCTTGGCCCAGGCGCCCCCTAGCCCCACCTCTCACGCGTTCAGGTACTGAGGTTGTTTTGGCATCTCTGAAGCCCTTGGTCGGCTTCCAGTTTCCCCTGCTTTCGCCAGAAAGCTGCTAAACTTCCAAAAAGTACTCCTTGAGTCATCCAACATTCCCAGACTCCCATCTTACGGCTGGAGGAGTCCTTACTAATTTTAGATTCAGAGATGCCTTCTGTGAGCAATTAGCTAGCCCGAATCTCCACCCCCATCCTGCTGAGACACCCAGCATCCCCAATGCTGAAAACAAACAAATCCAGCCATCAACAGAGTCTGAGGCCAGACCTGAACAGCAGTCAAACCATGCCAAAACAGCCACTTGGCCACTTTAATAGACTGATGGGAGAAACTTGCAAAGGAAATGTGTCTATCTTTTCTTTTCCCTAAAGAGTTGCAAGTGACACACAGCAGAAGCAACATATAGAAAAGGCTCAGACAAAAGACAGACAAAGAGACAGAGGCAGCGAGAGAGACCTTCAGAGAAAGGCACCAGACAGAGGGGCCGAGGGAGGGGAGACAGGGGCAGACAGACACTGCAGGAAAGTGCGGCTGTGAAGGTGGGTTTCTCCTTATGAGGTCTTCTCCTGAGTGTAAGAATGCATTTTAAAGCAACTAAAATGATACTTAAAGAGTAAGGGGGCTCAATGCTGATTCTCAAGTCGCATTGTTTCTGTTCCTGTAGTCCTGTAAGAGCCTTAAAATCACCAGCCTGGCCCCCACGCCCGTCCCACGCTGTTGGAACATAACTCTCCCAATGCAGGTGGCCAGGGACCCGACGACTGGACTGCAGAGAAAAGGGCCTGCGAGCTTGGAAATCTACCACGTGTGGCTCCTTACCTTCAGCAACACCACGTCCACTGTCCTGTCCACCTTGGAGATGTCACACAGGCTATAGCGCCTCTTGTGCCGTTCATACATTTTGTCCAAGTGCAGCAGAGAGGAACCGAAAAGCAGATGGGCCACTGCCAACCGGGGCACCAGCGAACTCCCAGCAGTCTAGAGATCCAAATTTCTCACCGCCAGCTGGAGGAGACCTGTGCCTTCCAGACTCCTCTACACAGTAAACCATCAATGGGTCAGAAAATAAATTAAAAAAAAAAAAAAAAAGAAGCCAAGCCGAATCCAATTCCTTGAACTGGCCGAGAACTTTCCGACAACTTCAGAGCACTGGGACGATGAATTTATAATTCATAATATGAACAGGAAATGCCTCCTGATGCTATACTTTATGCAAGTCTTGAAGGAAAGAGAAGAACGCAGCATTTCCATCACCAGTGATAACTCCGGGCGAAAAATGAAGGATGAACTGACTGAGCATAATGGCCGAGGCACGTGGGGAGGAAAACCAAAGCAGGCCCAAAAATCCAGTATGGAAAAGAGAGAGAGAGAGAGAGAGAGAGAGAGAGAGAGAGAGAGAGAGAGAGAGAGAGAGAGAGAGAAAAAAGTAAGACAGCTCTATTTCAAAGAGATGACATGAAAAAGTTCTCCCATTAAATTCTGTTCTTGCTTTAAAAAAAAGACAAGGACCATCAATTTTTCCTTCACAGGAAAAAAAAAAAGAAGTTTGAGTTCTGACTGAAGAGCTTTCAGAATCTGTCTTTTGCTCACCCCAGCCAGTCGAGCTTGGTTCTGGTTTAAGTTGAAAATATGTAATGACAGCAGAGCAAAGGAGGGAAAAAAAGGCCCCTCCTCCGGCCCTGCCCTACGCAGTCTCCCCATCCCCACCCCTCCTTTCCCTCTCTCTCCAGGACTTCACGACCTGCCCTCAGCTCTCCACCAGCAGCCTCAGAGGCTGGAAAAGCTAATTGCAGCGGTGGGAACATGAATCACCGTCAGGAAGAAGAGAAAAACAAGGCTCCTTTTCCAAGCCGCTTCCTCCGCCCTCCTCCCCAAACCGTCCTCTCTGAAAAAGAGGCGCTCCCAGATGCGAGGGGAGCTTTGATGTCAGCGCAGCGCGGGTAATGAAGGGCCAGGGATGGCACCCTCCACCACCACCACCAACTAGGACGCACTTATCTACTCCACCAAGGACAGAACATCGGGACTGCCCGAGGCACACAGTGCGGCTCCCTGCCAAACACAAACCAATGATTTAACGTGAGAAAAATGTGAGCCAAGTATTTCAGGGTTATGTCTCTGGGGCCAAGAAGTGGCTGTAAGAAGAGTCACCTGGCTGGGACTCCTCCATGTCACTGAGCTGTGCATGGGGCCCTGTGGCTTCATTCACCTGGTTTTTACTATTCGAGGCCCTGCATCCCCCACCCTGTGGACCAGTCTCAGGGGCCAGGCGGAGTCCACAGTTCTTTCTCTGGCTTCAGACATTCTCTCACTTGGGTTGCAAAGGATTTGGGAGGGGAAGGAGGAGGAAGAGGGCTGGGAGCTAAAGGAGGGGAAAGAGTACAGAGAACGGAAAAAATAAGATTCTCTCCTGGGAGCATTAGGCTGCTGACTTTTTCCTCCAGTGGCCAGAGAAGTGCTGGCTTGGACCTGGGGAGAGTGAAGGAGGGGTTCAGATATCACCACAGAAAAGATGATGGGGGGATGTAATACCTGGATTTCTGTCAATACTGCAAACCAAGTTGGTGATAAGGTGTCTCGGGAGCTATGAAACGGGGACAGAAGTCCTCATGAGTCACTGTTTCCTCAGGCCAGGGATTCAAATTGCCAACCAGCTCAAAGGAGAGAAAGGCAGCCAGCCTTCCTGGCAGATCTGGTCATGCTGCAGCTCAGCTATCACCTACTCAGAGCCTTTGATCCCATGTCACTGCTTCATGAAGGTGGGACCTCCCCCGCCCCACAGGCCCCCAGCAAGCCTGGGCTCTGTGAGGTTTCCAATATTTACAGTGAAAAAGAGGGTGCTTTTCATTAGAGTGGCGAAGGGAACCAGCAGCAGCGAGATGATTAGAGAAAGACTAAAAAGTTGTCAATAAAATTCTTCCTCAGGCTTACCAAAAGGATGGGAACCTGGTCAGGAACTTACAAATACTTTGAACCGCTGTGATCTACAGCACAGATCGAAAAGATTCTTCAGGCTTTAGTGGATGGAAAAATGGACAGTTTATTATCTTTTCTGTATGAACTTTCACCAAGCTATAATTTAGAACTCGCCTTCCTCGCCATATGAACACAAACATGCTTCCCTCTGTCCTCAATATGGTGTATTCCCTTCCGTTTTAATTAGAATCAAATGTTTTCTGCCTGCAAGGGTCCCAGGCATCTCTCTAAGGATCGGAGGCTTTAATCATAATAAGCCTTTCTACGCCAAACTTCCACTGACTACCGACAAATGTACAGAGTTTACGAGATATTCTGTGCCTTGTGCTGAAGGCCGTCAGAATAAATAAGTAATGAGGTATCCGTCCTCAAGAAGTTTATAGAATTAGAGAAGAATCTGTTTCAAAATAATATCATTATCCGAAAACGGCCCAGATTAGTGGTTTGAGACACACAGATTAACCTTTTCATTTCTGACTGTCTGCTGGCTTTGTTCTCCGGGCCGCAAATCTAGATTACTTACTCTTTCTGTGCACATAAACATATTAAAATGACTAGGAATTGTCCTTACTTATTCTGTTCCTTGTTGGAGAACAAATGTTCTGGGGAGGGAAACAAGAGTCTGTTTTGTTTTCCCCTCTGGATCTGCTCAGAGCTCCCCAACAGACACAGGATCTGCAGCCCTGTGCCTCTGCTGCTGCTGAGCCAATTCCAAGTTTTTATCAAAAACATCTGGAACCACTGAGCAGCTATTCTGTTAGGATGCTCAAACACCACAACCAATCGTTTCATATCCAAACTAGACCTGACAGTTACAACTTTGCATTCTGAGAATATTTCCTCTCTCTTTGAATTTTGGGAACTTGTAGTATTTTTTTTTTTTTTGAGGGCAGTGTCACTGGCCCTCATATGTGGGACTGAACTGGGCCCGCTGGCCTCCCAAGCCAGCGCTTCGACACCGCACCTCTCGGCCGGCCCTGGAACTTGTAGTATAAAAAAAATATGTTCAGGGCCGGCCGAGTGGCTGAGTTGGTTAAGAGCTGGCTTAGAGCACAAGCTCTGAGCAACAGGGCCACCGGTTTGATTCCTACATGGGCCAGTGAACACTGCGCCCGAGCTGAGCTGTCAACAGGTGGCAGGATGGCTCAGCTGGTGTTAACAACAAGATTGCCTGTTCGATGATGGGCTATGCCCACCTGCAACTAAAGACAATTTGGCACCTTCAGCTAAGCTGCTGCCCGGATGGCTCAGTGGATAGAGCGTGCGCTCTTAACAACCAGGCTGCTGGGTTCGACCCCTTGCATGGGATGGGTGGCTACACCCACCCACAAGTAAGACTGAACTCGGTACCTTGAGCTAAGCTGCCGCCCGGATGGCTCAGAGGACAGAGTGTGCACTCTTAACAACAAGGCTGCTAGTTCGACTCCCGCATGGGATGGTGGCTACGCCCACCCGCAACTAAGATTGAACACAGCACCTCGAGCTTAGAGGCCACAAGCTGCTGGCGGGCAGCCAGATGGCAACTGGCGCCCTCCACAATGAAGACTGAAGAACAACTTGGCCGGTCCCCTCCCCCAATTCCCCAATGAAATCTTAATACACACACACACACACAGTGTGTGTGTGTGTGTGTATGTTCATTATTTACAACCTCTTACAGTACAGTTTTTACAAGATTTAATGATAATCTCCTTTCTCTGTGTGTCCTCCATCTACTCTCCGTACAGAAAAAGGGGTCCCCAATTCTTCAACAGAAGCAAGCAGCACTGAGTCTGTTCATACCACAGGCCCAACACATGTTCTTCATGGTTCTAGAAAAATGAAGTATAAAAATATTGTGCGCATTATAATTTAACTATAGTGTTTCTGTTCGTGAATTCTATTTTCTCTTCATTTATTTAATTACAAGATCTAACGCCTTACTAAATTCTTACAGGTCAACTCCATTTGGCTTCTTTTGTTCCGGGTGGGAAAGAACCCTGCCTCTGTAGCTGGTTCTGAATTAGGACACCCCTTAGTGGGTATGTCAAAGACCCAAACAGGACACCAAAGGTGGGCAGAGGCTAAGTGACTCACCCATGATCCCTCAGTCTCTGCAGGGAACATGAGGTAGGAAGCTGAAAACTGAGGGTTCTTTCCATTCCTGGGTGTGCCATCTCCCCGAGAAACTTGGGGTACCTAGTTTAATTCTCTGGACCTAGGTTTCCAAAACTGAAACACGAGAAGGGCTGGCCACTAGAACATACCTGAAATTCCTTCTTGATCTGATACCTCAGTCTGAGACTAAGAAAGCTTTATCATCGGCCATACAACTCACAGGATGTGGGTAGATTCAGAGAAGAAAAAGGAATGAAGAAATTCTCTCAAAACTTCTTTTAGGAAACATGTAGCCTATACTCTTGCATAATTATCTTTGCCACCCTCACTTTCACATGAAATGAGAAGGAAGAAAAGGTCTGTCCCAAATAAAAATTTCACTAATCTATGATTTCATTAATCTAAAGATAGTGAGTCATTTAGAATTACCCACTTGTTGGTAGCCAAATTTACTACAATATAGAGAAAACGTTAGTTTCCATTCAAGCAACTCCAGACTGTATAGAATAACAGAATGCTTCCAATAAGAAAGATGTTTTTGAGCATCTGACTATTTGAGAGGAGAAAGAAGAAAAGTATTTACAGTGGCTGCAAAGACACTGCTCCATCTAGGGTTTGCTTTTGAATTTCTGTTGGCGTGTAGAAGTACTACTGGTGCTGGCATTTCTTGGACTCACAGATTTGAAGATACCAAGAAGGTTAAAAGAATGAAGGGAGAAGAGGAAGGCCTAAAAGGAGACGACACAGTGATTCTCTTCACATCAGCAGCAGGCGGCTCCGTGCTTTAACCCTTCGCTGCCTTTGCAAAACGACACGGTAAGACAATTTAGCAGGTTGCAGTGAAGCCAACTACTGTTTGATGACAATAACAAGGGCAAACAGGAATTAAGATGGAAAGATATAAGAAAAAACAAAGCTTGGGCCGGCCGAGTAGCTCAGTTGGTTAAGAGTACAAGCTCTGAGCAACAGGGTCGCCGGTTTGATTCCCACATGGGCCGGTGAGCTGGCCCGAGCTAAGCTGCCGCTGGGCTGCCAACAGGTGACAGGATGGCTCAGCTGCTGAGAGCATGTGCTCCTAACAACAAGGTTGCTGGTTTGACTCCTGCATGGGATGGTAGGTTTGCACTCCCGCAACTAAGACTGAACACAGCACCTTGAGCTGAGCAGCTACGAGCTACTGATAGACAGCTGGATGGCAACTGGACTTGAAGCTGGGCCAGCTGCGCCCCCCACCACGAGGCTTGAGGACAACTTGGCTGGTCTCCTCCCGCAATTCCCCAATACTGTTCCCCTCCCCCAATTCTCCAATAAAATCTTTAAAAAAAAGAAAAAGAAAAAAACAAGGCTTTAAAATGGTCTCTTCACAAAACTGTGCTTCTTACAGATAACAGGTCTCATAGAACAAGTGCACAAATGTTAAATTTTATTAAAATTACCAACAGCTTGGTGAAATAAAAGGAGGGAGGATGGAAGAAAGAGAGACAGCAGAATCATAACGTCAGCAGGAAAAGTAGCGACAGCACAGTTTAATCACTAGGATAGGTCTCCTGGGACAAGGTTTATTAAAAATGATAACATTTACTGAGTTCTTCCTGTTTGTCAGGTGGTTCTGCATGTCCAATTTCATTTATTCCCCGGGAAAAGCTATAAGGTAAATATTGCTGTCTACAGACCAGGAAAAGTTGCACTCAGTTTAAGTCACTTACATAAGGTCACACAGCTAATAAAACGTGTGCATTATTCTCAATTCTGTAAACCCAAAGTACATGTCGTACTTTGCCACTTCAGAATTCCCCCATATTAAAGGGAATGAAACCATAATGGAGAAAACGTAGGTTAAATTTGATGAAAGAAGACATAGAATTCATTACTCGTATCATCAATATTCTTAACAGGTGATTTTGCACAAATGCCAAAGGACAGAAAGAGATGCTATTTTTTTCAACAAAAGTGACAAGTGGTTCCTAATTCTAGAAAGTACAAACAGAAAGTGGGTTGTTAAGTGAAACACACTCAAGTTCTTTGACAACAAGTGAATACTTGACATTTCCGTTTTTTAACAGCTTCTCAGTATCATAATATGTTAACAAAAATCGGAATAAATACATCCAACACAGCGACTAAAAGGGTTTCTGGACACTGACGGCTGTTACACAGATCTTTAGAAGGAACAGGGAACACAGATCCTGGTTTTCTCTTTGAACAAACGTTACTTCTCATGGCCGCGTTTCAAATACCTGAAGACACCCCCTCAGGACTCACCCCCTGCCTCAGAGCCTCTCTTCTGGATCACGATTCCCATAACTGTTCCTCAGGCAACAGGCTACCCAACTGAGGGCTACCCCGATCATCCTTCCTGTGATGTGGCCACTCAAAGCAACACCCTCGGAAACGGCGTACACCGGGACAATTACGATCAAGTTGGCTTTCTGAATGTGAACACTACACAGTACATGGATATGGGCTTCTGGTGAAATAAGCTCACTTTCCGTATCTTTTTGTCCACTTTGACTTCGGTCAAAACACGTTTCTCCCATACCATAATCATGGTTTTATTTTAAAACCTACTTTACAATTTCCCTGCTAAATTATCTCATGTTTTAAGTTATGGTTTTAGCCTAACAAGAGCATGTTGAATCTAGATTCTGTCACTGAAATAACAGCTGTCCCTGTAAACCTTGTTTCATCTATAAACCTGAAGAACAAGGCTGAAAACAGAGACCCAGAAGCGTGCCACTAAAGGCCACCCTGGGAGGGTGTCAGTCCACAAGCCATCTGTCTTGATAAAGGGCTGGTCCATCCGCTATAGAGCCTGAGTCACATGTCTGCATCTTCTGTACACAATGTACAAAGCTGTACAATTCCTTGCCAAAATTGATACATACTACGTGTTCTCCTCTTCAACTACCTGGTCACCACCCTATCAAAAAGAGAAATGAGGGCTGGCCGAGTGGCACGTTGGTTCAGAGCTAGCTTGGGAAGCCAGCGGCCCCGGTTCGGATCCCACATATGAGGGCCAGTGACACTGCCCTCTACAGCTAAGATGGGGAACAACAGCTCCACCTGGAGCTGGGCTAATGTGAGTCCCAGGGACGGCATAGCTGCAGCCCCTGCTGCAGTGGGCTGCCATAGGCCACAGTGAGTGGCCAGCAGCCAGCGTGAGTGGCCGGCAGCCAGTGTGAGCTGCCAAGAGCCGCCATGAGTGGCTGTCCAGAGGTCGACAACTGATCTGCCTCACCCGGGAAGAGCGCAATGATGATACCAACATGGGCCAGTGAAGCAATGTCCTTCACAACTAGACTGAAGAACAAAAAGACAGCAACTTGTCTGTTCCCCTTCCCCAGTTCCCCAATGCTGTTCCGCTCCCCCAATAAAAATCTTTAAAAAAAAGAGAGAAACGAGACACCGCTGCCCGTGCTGTGTCCTGTTTGGGTAACATGTCTCTGTGGGATTATGCACTCTATTTGAAACCAAGTCCAAAAGACCATCATATCTGATCAGCCCTAACCCATATTTACTGCTATTTCTGCATCTTCCAGCATAACTGCCACAGCATCACGTAAGACGTACAGCACTGACAGAAAGAAAACAAAAGCTACTCTGTTTTCTTCATAATGGTACAAGAATTTCTTCTCACATACAGAAATCCTACCAACTTCATGAGGCCTATAAATGCAAACTTGCAGTTGAGTAAAATAACTGTAAATAGTAGCAGCCCCCTGAGGCATCAATGGTTAAAAGGATGTGCTCTGTCCGCATCGTTTTTTATTGTTAAACACACTAACTATTAATATACTGCTAACGAGTCAATTCCGATGAATTCATAGCCTTTTGCTATTTTCCCCACCCAAACAATTTAAATATAGATTTCTATGAGCAAAAAAGCGTGACACACAAACTTTTGGTCATAACTTCTATTTCAGATGATAATCTTAAGACCTTGAAAGGCAAGTTTTTCCTTGTCCTACAATAATTTTTAAGCAGCTTTAACTGAGGTATAATTAACATACAACACATTGAACATATTTAAAGTGCACCAGACATTTTCCAAAAATTGAATTTTTTAAATAGACTTTTCAAATATGTGGCTTTAAAGTACATTACTATTGTAAAAATGTGGAATGCTAAAGATGCTAAAAAGTGGGAAATTTGTACCAGTAACAATTTAAAGAACCACAAATTTTACATGGAATATTCATAATACTATTGTGATCGTCTCCTACAATGTCACATGTCACTGTCCTAAATCTTCTAGAACATTCTGCCTGAAGAGACAAGTTCTCTTAAGACATACTCTAAGGTCTGCTGACCAGTCTGAGACCTGATGGATGAGTAGGAATTAACCAGGCCAAAGGGTTACGGGGGAGGCGGGGGAGGGAGAGCTAGACAGACACCGATTTTGTACAAGTTCAGGCAGAGGAGCTGGGGCTGAGGCCCAGAGGCAAGGAAGTAAGCAGAAAGAGACCAACGAGCTACTTATTACATTCACACGTCTGAATCACTGCAGTCAGAAAGAGCCACTGAAGGGTTGTTGGCGAGGGAAAAGCATGGTCAGTTCTGCATTTCAAAACTACTACCTTTTTTTTAAATCAAGAACGCGCTCAGTAGACAAGACGGAGCAACACTCGAGACGGGGAAGTTAAGTCACAAAATTGCTGAACTTGGGATGACAGAGGATGGTAGCCTGAGTTCAGGCAAGCAAGGGCAGCTAGGTAAGTGGTGGGAGGGAGCACAGGTGGGAAGCAGGGAGAGACCAGGTGATGAGCTGGGTTTTAGACCCAGTGAAGCGGAGGCATCATCGCTACCCCACCACAGCTGTGCAGGGGGATGTATGTACTCATCTGCCTCTTGGGAGCGTGGCTGAGATTGGGTATACAGACTGGAGGGTCAACACACAGATGAGACATCAAAAACTAAAGGAAGTGTTTCAAAGAAAGAATGGAGGGCCGGCAGAGTGGCATGGTGGTTAAGAGCTGGCTTGGAAAGCCAGCAGCCCCAGTTCGGACCCCACATATGAGGGCCAGTGACACTGCCCTCTAAAAAGAAAAGAAAAAAAAAAAAAAAAAAGAATGGCAATCAGTGCCAAATGCTGGGAAATGGCCAAGCAAAGAAGAGGTCTACAGTTTGCTGTGGAAACACCGGACCCTGGTGAGGACGCCTCTGGTGCAGCAGGCAAGGGATAAAAGTTGGGTTTAATGTCATGGGGCGGGGGGGGGGGGGGGATTCAAGTTCTCAAGACATTTTTGCCTTTAGAGAAAGCACCTTAGTGAATCCACATAGAATGGTGGCTATAGGATTGGTAACAAATACTTTAAGAGTGTAAAAAAAAAAACAAAAAAAACTTCCTGAGTAGTGAATGAAGCGTTAACAGAGAAAAAGAACCATGAACACAAAGAGTGAGTTCTGGGCAACAAGCACAACTATTTTTTCACGAACTTTCAATTCTGCCCAAGAGATCCTGCCATAGAGACCAGAAGAGAGCACTTGAGCACACACACTGCTATCTTGGTCGGGAATACAAAGGTTTTATAATAGCTACAGGAGGGAGGGGAATGGAGAGTGTTTGGGCCAGGAAATGGAAAAAGATGGTCACAGCCAACAAGAAACTCCCTTTCCATATGATCATCTATGGAAATAAGAACAAACCTCATCCTATAAAACAAAGGCAGTGAGATCAAGGAAAACAACGTTGACTTTTTTTTTTAAAGATTTTATTGGGGAACTGGGGGAGGGGAACAGCATTGGGGAATTGGGGAACAGGAATAGACAAGCTGCTGTCCTTTTGTTCTTCAGTCTAGTTGTGGAGGGCGTTGCTTCACTGGCCCATGTTGGTATTATCGCTGCGCTCTTCCCGGCTGAGGCAGATTGGTCGCTGGCCATTGGACGGCTGCTCATGGAGGCTCATGAAAGTGCACGCCGGCTGCTGGCCACTCACCGTATCTTACGGCAGCTCACTGCAGCCTACACCACTGCCCGCGATTCGCGGCAGCCCAGCTCCAGGTGGAGCTGTTGTTCACCATCTTAGCTGTAGAGGGTGCAGTGTCACTGGCCCTCATGTGGGATCTGAACCAGGGCCCTGATGCTCAGAGCTGGCGTCTCAAGCCAACTCATAACCAACGCGCCACTTGGCCGTCCCAAACAACATTGACATTTATTGATCAGAATTCCCAATGGGATTTTGTCATTACCAGCATGTCACAGCCAATTAGTAGCCAAGTCGTGAATATTAGCTAAATTTATTAATCCATCCAACCAATGCTTAAATGTCTGTCCTAGTTACGGTGCTCTGTGAGATGCTGTGAGAGGCAGAAGGATGGAGATGTTTCTGGGACGTCAGAGCAGGGGCAATGGCATGAAGTAAGAGACTGCAGGGGGCAGTACAAGTGAAATGAGAATTTCTGCAAAGGAATGAGGTTCTGGCTGAACTGACAGGCGTGAAAGTTTCCTGAAGGTGGTGGTTTAACATAAAGAGCCAACAAGAGAGACAATGGGAGGGGGAGGTGGGCGTTACCTATAAAGTGCATGAGTGAAGGTATTATGTTGATGACAGGCAGGCAGAACAGAGGGCTAGCAACCTGGCTAATTACATGCACCAGATACCTGTGAGGAAGTGCTACACCATTAGCCTGGAAAAGCATTCACAGCCTCGATTTTAAAAGCATATGAGGGCCGGCCGAGTGGCGCGGTGGTTAAGCGATGGCTTGGGACGCCAGCGGCCCTGGTTTGGGTCCCACATATGAGGGTCAGTGACACTGCCCTCAAAAAAGAAAAAAGCATATGATATCATGCTAAAAAATTGGGACTCTATTCAGAGGCAACAGGGAGGCAGCAAAGACATCTGAGCAGAGAAGCGGTTTGATTTGTGCTATAACTCAGGTCGGCTGCACCGAGGACTTTTGCCTCATCCAGTCTAATCTCGCGTGTCTGGGGATCTTACCATTCCTTGGTCCTTATCCAATCTCATTTGCTACTTATTATAACTCCAGATAAGTATACGGTTGGTCTCTCAAGTTTCCACACTTAGGATTTGGTTCTCCCTACCTCCATTTTCCTGGCTCTTAGAACAACTATGGCTTCTGGGGTTCCGTACCATGTCTCTCCACCTTAGCCAAAGCCCACCGTTCAAATCCCGCTTTCCTAAGTAAGCTCTCTGCCTGCTCTCCCCTCCTTATAACTCTGTCCCCTGACTCGG
This sequence comes from Aselliscus stoliczkanus, assembly GCA_033961575.1. Lineage (NCBI taxonomy): Eukaryota > Metazoa > Chordata > Mammalia > Chiroptera > Hipposideridae > Aselliscus > Aselliscus stoliczkanus. Next base: position 26,691,715 of record CM066741.1, read on the forward strand.
CCACATTCACATGATGGTGTCCTCCCGGTACTGTCCCTCGGTACTGTGCGCTGCTTTGACTAAGTAGATGGCGAGTTTCTTAAACACAAGAGACACCGCTGAGATGTCTCTCCCAGAATGCCAAAAACACCCAAAGGCCGGATGACTCACTGATGATATACCTGCTGATTACCACAATCATCATCTTAGGCTTTTCCAGTAGCTGCCCAGATACAGTTATTAAACAATGAGAGAGAAAAAAGATTTTGTTAGTGTAATTAACATACACAAAAGGTGAGTGGCCTAAAAGAGTTTCTGAATTTAAAGGATAAGTGTCCTGGCCAGACATGAAAACGCATGTTCAAAAATAACCATACCCTAAAATTCCACATAAAATGAAAATGTGTTACATTAGGAAATTATCTGACTATTTTCCACTTCACGGCAAAAAAGAAGAGCTGTCGCACAGTCGCTCAGTCAGACAAGCCAAAAAGTGATTCAGTTTCCCATGGAAGATTTCCCTCATCCCTCCAGGCAAACACAGGCCACTGCCGAGTCTCACCTTCCAAGAAATGCAGGCACAACTTATTCCTTTTATCAATTGTCCAAATGTCACAGCAAAGGGGAGAGAGAAATTCCTTCAAGAAAAACACCTACTGAAGAAATTAAGAGGTACAAATTGGCAATCACAAAACAGGGATGTAAAGTACAGTATAGGGAATATAGTTAATAATATTGTAATAATTATGTATGGGGTCTGCTGGGAGTTAGACTTAACGGGGTGCGGGGGAACCACTGCCTAAGTTACATAAATGTCTCACCACTATGCTGTACACCTGAAACTAATATAACATTGTATGTCAACTGGAATGGAAAAATAGCTGGCTGAGTGGCTCACTTGGTTAAGAGCTCGCTCAAGAGTGCGAGCTGAGCTCCGGGCAACAGCAGTTCGATGCCCAGCCCGAGCTGAGCCGCCTCTGAGCTGCCAACAGGTGGCAGGATAGCTCAGCTAAAAACACAACAAACAAAAAAAGAAAATTAATAAGAAAAAAGAACAAAAGGTATTTTTGAACACTATTGCCAGGTCAATTCTGGCATTCACTCATTCCCCCAGAAGAGTAAATTTTGTTTTCCTTCATTTAGCAACTACTATGTGGAGATTGTATTTGGTGTGTTATTCAACTGTTACTGAATTCTAACTCAATGATTTTATTCAATCTAATGTGTTCTGAAAAACTGTAAGGAAGCACAACACAACTCGGTTTATCACAGATTAAATTGTTAATTTTTTTTGGAAGAGTTGTTACCACAGAAATATGTTGGGGAGGGGTGCCCCTTTTTAAACACACAGGAGCAGCGATGTCCCATCCAGTACACATCACAGGACGCGAAGGGGTGGCTGGCTAACGGCTCTATTTACCTAGCACAGTGGTTAAGGGAGAACTCTGGGGCCAGACTGCCTTAGTTTCTCATTTGCATAATGGGGATAAAAATAATATTTTTATTTTGTCATTATTCTTTTTTTTTTAAAAAAGCAGATATTTAAGTCAGCCCACAGGGTGCATATGAGACAAAAATGAAGTAGCTGATAAATTCTGACTTGAGTTAGGGCGGAAAGAACAAAGCGCCTTTGCTTTGAACCAGGTCACCACGTTCCCTCTGAAGATAGTCTGCAGCATGGGACACGAAAGCGGAGGAGGCAGGTCGCTTCCCAGAAGCCAAGGCTAAAGGAGCTGTTGAGCAAGGAGTTTTATGGAGAAGCAGCTCTTTAAAAAGGTCAGCACAGGACTGGGAACTCATTGGGGAGTCAGCCTTGGGAAAAGAAAAGAAAAAAGCCTCTTCATCCGAGGCAAAGGGAAAGAAGTAATAAAAGGCAGATATTTATAGATTTTTTTCCTGGCCAATCCCCAAGTACCTAGTTTGGACTGGACTTAGACTGTCCGTGTACAATCCCCACCAAGAAGGATGAGCTCTGAGTGTGAGCCACTGGGAGAGACAGCACTTCTCTGGCTCTGAGACGAGGCTCGGGGAGAAAGGCCTATCACCATGACAGCCTCTTTGCGGTCACTTCTTCCCACCTCTCCCTGTAAATCAGACTCCTCCACAGGAGTGACACGGGTCCCGTGACTGTGCTGGGACGAGATCTGACACCTGGCTGCCTCCACATCCTCGAGCCTGCCCTCATGTCCTTCCCCACCTAAGCCAAACGGGCCGAGGCCCCTTCAAATGCTACCCTGTCCATGATGCCTGCACTGAACCGTGCTTCCTCTGACCGTTGGAACTGTCGGTGCTGCTATCACACTCAGATCAGTGCATAATCACCGTTCTCTGGGTACCTGTGTACAGGTCTCATGGATGGAGCGAGATATCTGCTGTTTCTTTGGATTTCCTAAAGGTCCTTGGCCTTAGCATTCAACAGATTGTTCTTGCGCGCATGACTAAATTCCCATCTCTGTCTGAAGAGGACCAATCAGGTAAAGTATCCCATTCTCAGGAGATTAGACTGGTATAGGCAACCCAGGTTCAGGAGCGCTTCTATTGATCAAGTTAAGTAACTCTGGAGTTTTTCATACAGAGATATACACTGGAGCAAAAGTCATTTACTCCACTCACTGCAAACACAGGAGTGGCTAGACCTTCTCAATAATCCACGGGATACGTCCAAAATTAATCAGCAGGTATAAGAACGTCTCTGCCTACCCTGAATGCTTTTTTGAAACGTAAATTGCCACTTGGGTAGGTTCTGTAAGATCGCCCATTCCGAAGCTCTGTCAGACTCAATACATATTGGTTTTTAGAGGACCGTTCTATCTGTTGATAACTATCAAAAGACCGATATCTAGTGCCATTCTAAATATGCAAATGTCTTTCTGGAATCAATGTGACTGGTTTTTAACACAAACTTTGGAAAAAGCAAACCATTCCCAGTGAAAACTTCTAAGAAAGACATACTTTGCACAATAGAGACCAAGTTTCAAGGAAGCATTTCCATAAGTCCTCAAAGATACGTGTGTGTTTAACGGCTCAGAAAAAGTGCACAGCGGGACTGGAGGTGAGCTACGTACGTTGAGGACAGGACATCTAACACATCAGGTGGCCCACAGGGCCAGTTTCAGTGCCACTTAAGACCATGACGTATTATTAGGGCCACCGCCTGAGCTCCCGGCACTGAGAGGACAGCAGCCCCTCCGAGGTGCCCTCTACAAGGCTACTGCCACCACCTCTCCTCCGCCTCCCGTGGGGACGCTATAGGAATAAGCATTGGTGACCTCCAACAGCACAGCATTACTTTAACACTGCTTCCTGTTATCATCCTTCTTTCATACAAGCAGTTTCACTGGGTCTGAATTCTAATGGTTCTGTGCCCCAGTTCCCACACTGGTAAACCTGAGGAAGCTTTCAAACTGCTTTGTTTCAGTACAAAGGCAATTATCCAAATTCTACATGGTCGGAAAGATGAACCCCTCTTCTTGATTTAATCCCAAACACTCACACCAATGGGCTATCACCGAGAAACTTCTTCACCTGATTTCTAGTTGCAACTCCTGCCATACTGACTAAATCAGGTTTTTCAATCGTCAGCTAACAACACTTAAAAGCTTTAAATATATTCGCTATGGAAATAGGAAATAAAATGTTAAAAAGAAAGAGAACTACTTAAGGTTATCAGTGCCCAGAAGGCCTGAGGGAGTAAAGGGTGCAGCCCATCTGCAAAGGATCCTAAAAAATGAAAGCGTGTCCAGGCAGACCCCAGGGGTGCATTCCAGGCAGAGAAGAACAACGAGAAAGGGCAACCATGGATTTACCTGGAAGCAAGGGGTCTGGAGTGGCTGGCCGGCAGGTGGGCTGTGGACTGGCACAACAGAGCTGATGGGACCACACTGCGCCCCATACAGGGGCCAAACTGTGAAGTGCACGTGGGCCACCCCACAATGTGAAGGGCTGCTTGATCTGCTTCCAGCAAGAACCGGTGGCACAAGCCGGAGCGGTGGTTCTGCAGAACTGTGGGGGTCCCTGAGACCCTTTCAGAGCACGGGTGGGATCAAAGCTATTTGGACAGCACTGCTGAGATGCTCTCTGCCCGTTTTACTGTGTGGATGTCTGGGCCTTCACAAGAACCAAGGCAGTGTTACCGAAGTGAACCAGCGCTCACCATATTCTTCACTGGCACACAGTTTAACACAAAAATATTTTCACATGGAATGTCCTTGATGGAGCTGTTTATTAATTTCATTGAATTTCACTGAAGTTCAACCTTTAGGGACACGTCTTTTTACTATTCTGTACAAGAAATGGGAAATACATCTGTAAACAAGGTATGATGCTTCTCTCTTGAGGAAAATCACTTGTGTCATTTTTTTGAGCTGTGAACTGAGCTAGCCACTTGTTTCATGGAACAACATTTTTACTTGAATAAAGGACAGGCAAATAAATGATGCTTACTCAGAACTTGGGCATTTTCTTGGAAATGAACACTTGTCTCTTAAGAGAAATAACTGGCAGTATTTACCACTGATGGTAAAATTCAGACTCTCAAGTGAAAATGAGAATTTTGGGAAAACTTGGATCTGCCACTGTGAGCTTGCTAGTTTACCAGTAAACACTTAAAGAAATCTCTGGTGAGACTGGTGGTGATATTAACAAACGAGATCTTCTGACACTGTGGAATAAAAAAGCATTCAACATTTGGAAGAGCTGGATTACTCAGTAAATCAATTTTTTCCAAATGACTGATGAATCATGTTAGAAAATCATGAGTGGATAAAAGATCCACTCCAAGTCCAGGATAGACCAGTGAATTTTAATGTACCAGAGTTTGAAAAGTTCAATGACAAGATCTCAGATTCCATCTTGCAAATCTTTTAAGAACCTATCATTTGTCAATTCTGATCTAATATCAAGTAAGAATATCACAGGCAGAGTGGTGCGGTGGTTAAGCGCTGACTTGGGGGGCCAGCAGCACTGCCCTCAAAAAAAAAAAAAGAACATCACAATTCCATGAGAAATATTTAAATGTATTCCTCCCTTTTCCAAGCATATAGCTGGGTTTTCTTTATATGTAACTTCCACCAAAACAACAATATTGTAACAGGCTGAATGCATAACAGCTAGGAGACTCCGACTGTTTTCTATTAAGACAGAAATTAAATTAAAACACCACTCTTCTAATTTTGTTTTTGTTTTGAAAAAGTTATTTTTCACAAAAATATGCTCCTCATATGAACAAATAATGAGCTTATTATTCTTATTATAAATGAATCAATATTTGTTAAATGTCAGTTTTAATTTCTAATGCGGTAAATATTTGTTTGTAGGTACAACATATATAAACAAAATTTGTTGGGAGTTACTAAGAATTTTAAAAGTGTAAAGGGATCTGGAGATCAAAAAGTTTGAGAACTCCTGGGTTATCAGGTAGAACGAGATTAGTGGTAAGGAAACCAATGAATCTGGGTGAGAGAAAATGAGGGCACGAACACTTTAAGTCAGAGTTTGAAGAGATATGTGAAATCTGACAGGAAAAATTCAGGGAGCAGGGAGAGAAAGGGAGGGGTGACACTGTTCCTTCCACCTTAAGAGACTGTATGAAAGCTGGTGCCTTCAGTTATATATGAAGTGAGGCCTAAACCATTTCATAATAGTTCGAATGAAGTTGACGAATTATGAGCAACTACAGCAGGAATGAAAAGCGAAGACGGTTTTCTGAGGGACGAATACAATTCTTTAGGAAAAGGCTGCTTCCACCATCTCTGTGCAAATGAATTTGGCTGAAAGGCACGTCCCAGAAGACCTTATGGCTGCATATGTCTCATTCCATTTTGAGAGACCTGCGCCTTAAAGGACCAACTGGTAAGATGACACGAGTGACTCTTTCATGTGAGTTCCTGTGCTGCCGGTAGATTAGTGTCCAGTGATATCGATCCTCATTATATAACAGTGGCAGCCCTAATGATAACTCTGAGATACTAGGAGGAGGACACGTTGTGTTTATTGCTGAGATATTTTAGAAATATACTACAGCAAAGATTTCCAGGTCAAAGCCCCGGCACTTAAGGCTTTAACTCCCAGCTACGTGAAAACTCTGCCACTCCAAAAAGATTCCCGTGTCAAAGTTTCCATGGAGTGAGGGTGCTCTAATCTAATTATAAGAGGGTCTTCCCTCCTGGGGCAGGTAATACGAGGAGCTACAATTCTCAAGAATGGAAGTTAAGAACATGGGGTGCCTCATACACTTTCTCTGTCAAAGCTGAGTTCCCTTCTCTTCTCAGCCACTGTTTCTAATCATCAGAATATATACATGTTTTTTTTTGGCTGGGGGAGGGGGGGGTGTGGGAGGGTGGGGATGATACATTCTTTTAAAAGGTTCCCTTGTTGGGCCGGCCGAGTGGCGCGGTGGTTAAGGGCTGGCTTAGGAAGCCAGCGGCCCCGGTTCGGGTCCCACATGGGAGGGCCAATGACACTACCCTCAAAATAAATAAATAAAAGGTTCCCTTGTTAAAATGTAAAAATCAATAGCATGCATTTGTTAAATGTTTTCATTACTATTTGTTTGTAAGAAGAACTTCCTAAAGGAACACTGTTTTGTGAAAATGAATGCCAACATTTAGTCCTGTTTTACATTAAAGATGGCCCCACGATGTGTCCACTTAGCAACAGCTGGTGAAATTTCCTGAGTGGTTGACTGTATCTCAAAGCAAGAGCTTTGGCTTTGAAACATATTTGATGACTCTCACATTTAACTTCTCCATAGATTTGTGTAATTTTCACCCTCCACTACACTTTATCAGGTGGTTAAGTGATAAAATCCTTTTAAAGGAAGAAGAGTTAACTAGTTCTCTTCTTTTATTAAAATCTTATTTTATACTCCCATCTTCCCCACTCTATGCTGAGGTAATAAATTACAAGGCGTTATACAAACAACTGCTGGAAGAATTAGACAACTTGGGTCTTTTCACAGCTGCTGCCATTTCATGCCTTTAGAGCTTGGTCACTTGCAGATGCTGTAAAGGGGCTTATGTTTAGTTACTTTCTGCTCCCCCAGCCCTCACGTTAAGGTTCTCCATCTTCCCTTTGCTTTCTGGTCTCTCCCTCCTTTCTGCTCTAAGCTCCCACTAACTAGCCTTAAGGAGGAAAGTCCTAGGCAGCATTTCACACCAGTCAATTTAAGGGTACCATCATGTTGACCATAATACATGGCTGGCAGCCCATGAACTGAATCTAAGCTTTAAAAAAGAACAGGATTGATTGGGAGACCGTATTTTTTTTTTTTTTTGAGGGCAGTGCCACTGGCCCTCATATGTGGGACCCGAACCGGGGCCGCTGGCTTCCCAAACCAGCGCTTAACCACTGCACCACTCGGCCGGCCCTGGAGACCGTATTCTTAAAAGGGCGTGCATTACTTTGTTTCCTATTTAACCCCTACTCTTTCCCAGTCATGCCAAGAAATAGACCCACAGCAGACAAGGTCCCGATCAGGAATAAAACTGAGATAAGAAAACTGGGGGGGCCAGCCGAGTGGTTCAGTTGGTTAAGAGTTGGCTTAGAGCACGTGCTCTGGGCAACAGGGCTGCCTGTTTGATTCCCACATGGGACAGTGAATGCTGCGCCCGAGCTAAGCTGTCGTTGAGCTGCCAACAGGCGGCAGGATGGCTCAGCTGGTGTGACAACAAGACTGCCTGTTTGATGGTGGGCTATGCCCAGCCGCAACTAAAGATTGAACTCGGCACCTTGAGCTGAGCTGCTGCCCAAATGGCTCAGAAGACAAGAGTGTGCGCTCTTAACAAGGCTGCTGGTTCGACTCCCACATGGGATGGTGGCTACGCCCACCCACAACTAAGATTGAACACAGCACCTTGAGCTTAGAGGCCAGGAGCTGCTGACGGGAAGCCAGATAGCAACTGGCGCCCTACACAACGAAGATTGAAGAACAACTTGGCTGGTCCCCTCCCCCAATTCCCCAATAAAATCTTTTTTAAAAGATAGAAAGAAAACTGGGCACTGCTGAGCACTGATGAGCTTGCCACCCCCTCCTCCCCTCCAGGGACAGTGGGCAGGCAGAGACACACTGTACCTATGACATTAAGCAGCAGATGTCAATCATCTCAGATCACTATGGGCCAGCATCTCTTAAGAACCTCCCCTGGCTTCTCAGAAGCCTGGAGATGATGGGGCTTGGGGTGGGGCGTGCCAATGACACACTCTGTCTCAAAATCGATAGGACACAGTCTTATGACTTAAACAGCAGACCTAAGAGCACTATCCACATTAAATTATATGCCAACCTTTAAACAATATTTCTTCTCACAGCTCTAGGTACTCCTTTTAACAGGGTCAGCTGCAATAGCAATTGCATTCAAGTTCCATGTCAAGAAAGCCAGAATTTAAGTCCTTTTCCTGACTCAAGAAGGAACGAACAGTCTCAGACAAGGAGAAAAACAATCCTGGGGCTGATGTGAAGCAGACGTGGCCGGGTTTCAGCGCTAATGAGCGGGGCGGGCCAGAGCTCTGCTTCCTCCTTCCCGTTAGGGGAACCTAATGGCTCCTAGCGAGGCACAGAGCCTATTGTGTCGTGTGTACGATGGTGACCGGGACAGGAACCATCCCAGGCCAAACAATCATGGCCCCTGCATCACTTTCTGGAACTGCAATGAAAAGACCGACTCCCTCTTTTAAGGAAAGCAAAGCTGTCCACAGGGAAAGAAATCCCTGGAGAGAAATATTTCAGAAGCCCACTTCATGCCTGAGGGCATAAGGCCACCAAAAGGAACAGGAGAAAGGACATCGGTGTACACAGGCCCAAACAATAGCTCATTCCTCCCCTGAGTTCCCACAACCCAGATGTCAACTCCTGGGTCATCATTTGTCTCTGCCAACAGAGCCTCTTGAGGGATGGGGTGTATCTTACTCATTTTACCCAGCACTGCATCCCCAGTTTCTGTTCCAATGTTCAACACACAAACCAGAATATGTTTGCATAGTAAAGGCTCATTTTGGTTTGGGAATGCACAACAGTAGCTCCTATAAGGAAGGGAATCCATTCTCATAGCATCATTTATGTTTTGGAATTTTTGTTTTAAGTGTTTAAAGTGAGGACCTTCTGTATGGATATGTATTTGCTCATTCCATGCTTCCCCTGCTGACAAGTCCACCTGTAGCTTCCCATAATCCCTGGCCTCACAGGGCAAAAGGAGAGAAAACGTCCTGAGACTCTTAGAAAGCAAGTCCTGTTGCCCAAAAAGTGGGGATCACACACAGCATGGAGTCCAGTGCTGCTTCTCATGCACCCTCTTCCAGACTGGTCCAGAGCCTGGTCCGATTTGAAGAAGCCTGCAGGTGAGGCACCCTCAGAGTAATCCAAGTAACATGGTCATTTACATGAGCACCACAATGGTCTGATATAACGGATCATGTCTTCCAAGAGTATTTTTAACGATCACCTATCTAAACTCATTCATCCATCAACTCTTAAGAGTGAGTCTGATCATTCTGAGTTAGTTTAAAAATGAGATTAGATGTACACCTACGACTAATAATAAAATGCCTATCACGTGCCAGACACTATACTAACTCTGGTTAGTACAAGCGACCTTGGAAGCAGACATCGTTGTCCCATATTTACAGATGAGGAAACTGGGCCTCTAAACAAACAGGTCCATGTGGCAGAACTGGGAATAAAACCTTGGTTTACTGGACTCCCTATTTTTTTATTATGCTTCACTACTATCCTCGCTGTCAATATAATGAGGTAAGAATGAACAAACGTTTCAACATCCTTTTATGATAAGAACTCACAGGACAGGTAGAGAGGGAATGAACCTCAACAAAACAAAGGCCATAAATGATGAGCCCACAGCTAATGTCACACTGGGTGAAAAGTTGAAAATTTTTCCTCTGAGATCAAGAACAAAGCAAGGATGCCTGCTCTTGCCACTTTTATTCAACATAACATTGAAAGTCTGAGCCAGAGCAATTAGGCAAGAAAAAAGAAATAAAAAGATCTATATTAGAAAGGAATAAGTAAAAAACTGTCACTATTTGCAGATGATATATATATATATTATATAGAAAGCACTGTAAAAACTCCATCAAAAAACTGCCAGAATAAATGAATTCAGTACAGCTGCAGAGTAGAAAATCAATACTCAAATATCTGTTGCATTTATATACACTGACAATAAACTATTAGAAAGAGAAATTAAGAAAAGAATCCTACTTAAAATTACATCAAAAAGGAATACCTAGGGATAAAATGAACCAAGGAGGTGAAAAACTGTATATTGAAAACTATAAGACGTAATGAAAGGAGTTGAAGAGGACACAAATAAATGAAGAGCTATTTTGTGCTTGTGAACTGGAAGAATTAAAATTAATAAAAAGTCCATATTGCCCAAAGTAATACATGGATCCAATACAATCTCTATCAAACTTCCGATGGCATACAAGTCCCTGAATAGCCAAAGCAATCCTGAGAAAGAAGAATAAAGCTGGAGGTATCAGACTTCCTGATTTCAAACTACATTACAAGGCTATGGAAATTAAAACAGGATGACACTGGCATAGAAAACAGACACAAGAGATCAATGGAACAGAACAGAGAGCCCAGAAATAAACCCATGCATACAAGATCAATTAATTTATGAGCCAAGAACATACAAATGAGCCAAGAACATACAATGGGGAAAGGACACTCATTTCAATAAATGGTGCTGGGAAAATCAAACAGCCAAATGGAAAATAATTAAACTGTGTACCACACTGTTTACATACACTTATCTGACACCATATACAAAAATTAACTCAAAATGCACTAAACACTTGAACATAAGACCTGAAACCATAAAACTCCCAGAAGAAAACATAGTCAATGAGCTCCTTGACATAGGTCTTGATGATTTTTTGAACCTGACACCAAAAGCAAAAATAAATAAGTGGGACCACATCAAACTAAAAAGCTTCTGCACAGCAAGGGAAACCATCAAGAAAATGAAAAGGCAACTTACTGAATGGGAGGAAATATTTGCAAATCATATATCTGATAAGGGGTTAATATCCAAAATAAATGAACGACTCATAAAACTCAACAACAAAAACAGTCTGATTAAAAGATGGGCAGATGTGAATAGACATTTTCCCAAAGACGACACACAGATGGCCAATGGGTACATGAAAAGGTGTTCAACTAATCATCAGGGAGACGCCAACCAAAATCACGAGACATTACCTCTCACTGTCAGAATGGCTATTGTCAAAGACTAGAAATAACACATATAGCGAGGATGTGGAGCAAAGGGAATTCTCACACACTCTTGGTCGGATTGTAAATTGGTGCAGATGGACAGAAAACAGTATGGAGGTTCCTCAAAAAATTAAAAATAGAACTATCAAGTGACCCAGAAATTCTATTTCTAGGTATTTATCCAAAGAAAGCAAAAACACTAGTTCGAAAAGATGTATGCACCCCTATGTTCACTGCAGAATTATTTACAATAGCCAAGATATGGAAACAACCTAAGTGTCCATTGATGGATGAATGGATAAAGAAATTCACACACACACACACACACACACACAGGAATACTATTCGGCCAGAAAAAAAAATGAAGTCTTGCTATTTACAACAACACAGATGGATGTCAAGGGCATTATGTTAAGTGAAATAAGTCAGAGAGAGACAAATACTGTATGACCTCTCTTATGTGTGGAATCTTAAAAAAAAAAAAAAAATCTCACACACACACACACACACACACACACACACACACACACACACACACACACACCTCATAGATACTGAGAACAGATTGGTGATGGCCAGAGTGCCGGGTGGAGGAATAGGAGAAATGGGTGAACTGTTTAACAAATAAATCAAATTTTAAAAAAAGGAACAAAAACAAAATAAGGAGTATAAAAAATGGGCAGAAAGAGTGATAAAACCAGATTTGGTTCTTTTGTTCCAAGAGGGGAAAAAAAAAAACACAAAGGCACATACACCCTCCCCACTCCTCCAAAATGGATCTAGGGCCTATGATTAAGCAGCTCTATGAAAGCAAAAAAAAAAAAAAAAAATTTATATATATATATAATTTATATAATTATAAACATATAATTTAAGACTCTAGAGAAGGGCCGGCCGAGTGGCGGGGTGGTTGGGAGCTGGCTTAGGAAGCCAGCAGCCCCGATTCCGGTCCCACATATGAAAGCCAGTGACAATGCCCTAAAAAAAAAAAAAAAAAAAAGACTAGAGAAAAACACCTTGGGAAATGTTCAAGAGAAAAAGTAATTAGTTAAGAATTTGACAGTTTTAAAGAAAGTATGATTTTAAAAAGTCCTCCATGATTGTCCTTTTGGTCCAACACATAAGATTTATGAATTTATTCCAATCATTTTACAATCATACACTGATCAAAAAATAAGAGCTGGAAGGAACTTTAGAAATTACCTAACCACAATACAAAGGAGAAAACAGAGACCAAGAAAATTAAGTAACTTGCTCAAGGTCACTTAAACATGTCTAGCCAGATCATTACATTATATATACCTTCACATATATTATCTACAAATATTTTTACACTAAGGCTATATAGTTTTTCGACTTGTGGCTTATGATCTGGGTTCTTCGAGGAACTTCTGTTTTGCAGCTATCTATTCTAGAAGAATATTTGCAGAATTTTCTGGAAACTGCATTTCAGAAGAGATATAAATAAAGAGTATCTCAAAAAAACAAAAAAAAAGGTGGTATGAAAAAGCCGAGAAGTAAGTTTGCCTGTGGTTTAGCTTTGGACCCAAAATAGATAATGGGGGGAGGTGGGGGGGGGTTTAACTTATTGGCATCTCAAAGAGAGGCCAACTTGCCCTTTCCTAGGCGTCACATACCACATAACAGGGACATTTTTAAAATGATTTTTTTTTTAATTGAAAACTGCTAAATACGGGAGGTATAAGCCCGTTCGAACAGCAGTACTATGGCTTGTCACGTTAGCTCCCTGAGAGCTGCCATGCACCAAGGCTGTGTGAACAGCCTCACAAAAGCTTTTAACCAGACTTTTGGCCTAGGGATGGCAACGCAAGCTCGCCACCTTGAGACCAGAGAAAGAAACCAGTGTGCCATTAAAAAGAAAAGTAGATGGGCCGGCCGAGTGGCGTGGTGGTTAAGCGCTGGCTTGGGAAGCCAGCAGCCCCAGTTTGGGTCCCACATATGAGGGCCAGTGACACTGCCCTCAAAAAAAAAAAAAAGAAAAGAAATGTAGAGCGAGAATGAAGACATCAACCAGAAATTGTCCAACACTGCCCTGACCACACACAACCTTGAAGAAACAAATATTAATACCGGTGTAAGAATAATTCAGAATGGAAATTCAGTTGATGTTTGGCTGTGTAGCTATAAAAAAAAGGGAGTGTGGCTCTGATTTTAAATGCTTTCTTGACGGGGGAGCATGTGTTTCCCAGTAACCCAACACTCCACGTATGGGGTTTTGGAGTTGTGCTTGGAGTGCTCCGGAGCGCTTGGCTGCTAGGACTAGGGCACCCTGACAAGATACACTGGCTTGCTGAATTAACTGCTCCGCATCGGCAATAAGCTCCTGCGACAAGCATTTGGGAAAGGCATTACGACAGAGATACCTCAGTGAACTGATACATCCAGGAGGCCGGCTCCGTCCAACGAGCGTGGCCACGTAAAGGAGAAAAGGGTCACACAAGACGTGGGGCATGCTGGTTGGCAGCATGGGGACAGGATTCTTTCCTGGCCACCACGGGGCATATTTTCAAGGCGAATGGTCTGGGCAGGCTCTTATTCTGGACTAAAGGATTCAATGTCATCTGTATACCTACTGATAGCATTCTTTAGGAAATAAAGGCAGATCTGGACAATCTTAATAAATTCCTGCACCAAAAGCAAACTCTTTGGACAAACGCCACCTTGGTGGTGTTCAGCTACAGCTTAAAGGTTACAAGAAGAACACAAGACTTATTTTAAAGTGAATCAGCTTTGGTCCTAAACTGGCCAAAGAAATTTCTCCGACTATCGTTGAAAGCATGGGAGTATATACAGTGGTTTCAGAACCTTGGTGCCTATATGCCTCATTCAGGGCTACTTGTTAAAAATGCAAAAACCCATCCAAGTGACCTGGACTCCCCAGAAGTGTACCCCAGGATTCTGCCAACCACAGTAGGTCGAGCGGAAACACTGCTAACATAGAAGCGAAGTTCTAGACTAGTTTACAGAGTTATAGAGTTGTGAAATGAGGCAAGTCACTTAACCATGCTGAATCGATCTCTTTCTCCTTTAAAACGAAGGTGTTGGGACTTCAGATCATCTTCAAAGTTCGTGAAAATTCTAAAGGTCTCAGAGGTATAACAAGCTTCAAGGCTCGCCCCTTAAATTAAGGTCTGATGTGATTCGAGAAGCTTTTATAGTAATGGTGACAGGGCCAGCCGAGTGGCGTGGTGGTTAAGCGCTGGCTTGGGAAGCCAGCGGGTCCCACATATGAGGGTCAGTGTCACTGCCTTCAAAACAAAACAAAACAAAACAAAACAAAAAGATTGCTATAGTAACAGTGACAATGCAGAGCCTGAGTGTTGGTTGTTTTAGAAGCTCCAAAGCCACTGGTCACCCGAATGAATGAAAAGGAGTCTGGAATCTGAAGTAAGCTGGACTTACTGCCTGCCCGGCTCTGTTCTAAGTGCTTGATATATATTAACTCACGGAGGAAAAAAAAAAAAGTAATCTGAGAACCTTGAAATGAGTTAAAATATGTAAGAGGGGACAATGTTGAATATTAAACTGTAATTATTATTAAAGCTTTGGCAATAATACTTAATATCAAACTACAATCATAAAGTGTTGACAAAATGACTAATGGGAATGGACTATTATTATGTGTGGGTAAGTGACCTGGCCTCCTAAATTGTGAACAATTTTTAATCCAGTGAAGAAATATCAGAACCGTCTATCACCTATGGAGAAACCTGCAGCATTTAATGCATACACGTGTTTTCTCTGAGAGTATAAACACGCATTAATCTTGATATTGCCTACTTCCTTTATGAATACTGATTTTCGGCATTAGTAACCTCTAAAGGAAGAGCTTATTTACAGCACAACAGGTCAAACAGGTTAAGGAATCAAAAAGAACTACTCTTCAGTTTGTATGACCGATCGATGAGTGGACTAAAGAAAACGGGCAGCTGACTGAACCTTTTTTCTTTAAATCGTTGGTAGTGCCACATTCAGCCGAGGTCCCTATGCGCTGACCATTATGTACATTTAGAGGCTCCCTCACAGGAAGACTCCAGTAAGACGTTAAAATGGATTCTTTATTGACATTTACTAAAAAACTGCCATAGATGCACCACCGTTCTCCATTCTCAAGACAGTGGCAAAGCATAAGATACACAAATTCTTTCTGCTTTACCTTTGGAAGAGGATGATTCAGTGAAGCAATGACTGGCCTACTCCCAAAGCCAACACAGGGACTGGGCATGGTTCAGAAAGATCGGATTCAATAATACCAAACAAAAATCACTCCACCCTCAATTATAATCACAAGCTCAAGTAACCCTTTTCAGGCTGCAAACACAGATTCCAGGAGGCCAAGACTGGAAGGTGAGCTGTGGAGATGCTAAGGCAAAAAGCCAGTTTGGAGACACAGAACTGGCATTCTCTGCCTCTTAACGAGTGGCGGGCAACTAGAGCTTTCACCACAGAACAGACAAAAACATTTAGAAAAGAAGCCTACTTTCTTTCTGTCTTTCCATCCACTGATGCACATTATTCTCTAAGCCAGGGCCCAGAGGCCACCACCTGGTTTGTACAGCCTATGAAAAAACCTCAGAGTAAATTTTACACTTTCCAATGATTAAAAAAAAAAAAAAAAAACACACTCAAAAAAAGAGTTATTTCATAACACATGAACACTATATGAAATTCAAGTTTTAGCGTCTATAAATAAAGTTTTATTGAAACCCAGTCACACTCTTGTTTCCATACCACCTATGGCTGCTTTCACACTAGAAGAGCAAAGCTGACTAGTTGTAACACAGACTGTATGTCCCCCAAAGCCTAAAATATTTACCATCTGTCCTTCACAAAAAAGACATTTGCAGACTCCTCTTTCCTGACCCAGTGAAAACCTACACAGTGAATACAGCAATATGAAGAGTTAAGTGGGAAAGAAAGAGACAATGGGAAAAACTAAAGTGTGTGTCCATGCTTTCTCCTTTCAGGTCACAGCAAACAGGGCTGGTCTGGCAGGGCAACAGGGAGGGGAGCTAAGCGGTCAGATTTCGCACCATTACAACAGCTCGGTTAACACGGACGTCTCCACTGTTCAGGCCTGACCATCTTCAA
This sequence comes from Aselliscus stoliczkanus, assembly GCA_033961575.1. Classification (NCBI taxonomy): domain Eukaryota; kingdom Metazoa; phylum Chordata; class Mammalia; order Chiroptera; family Hipposideridae; genus Aselliscus; species Aselliscus stoliczkanus. Next base: position 26,708,042 of record CM066741.1, read on the forward strand.
GAACCGAAAATCCCAAATCTCCCCCGGGGCAGCAGACACAAAGCACACAGCATAGCGATCGCTTATCAACAGACCAACTCCCTGGTTCTAACCTACTGAAGCCCCTCGGCATAGATCGGACCAGTCAGTCACAGAGCTGGCTGAGGCAAGAGGGCATGTGCGTTGTTGTGTAAACCCTAGGTTAGAAATCAGACTCCCGGCTTTCATTCTAGCTGCATCTGACCTTGAGCTCATCACAGGATGCCCTCTGATGGTCTAATTCTTTTCTGTGTAAAGTGAGGCATGCTGACCAACCAGAGGCAAATTATCTCTCTCAAGGCCTACAGCCAGAGGAAAAATGAGAACAGGAAAGAGACGAGAGAGTTTTCTTTTTAAAAATAATGTTTTTGGGGGACCAGCCGAATGGAGCGGTGGTTCAGCGCTGGCCTGGGAAGCCAGCGGCCCCGGTTCGGGTCCCACATATGAGGGCCAGAAACACTGCCCTCCAAAAAAAATAATAAATAAATAAATAAAAATAATGTTTTGTTTTCTTCTTCATAAGACAAGATACAATGAGAAGTGTTTCTCACTGGAAAGCAAAGGGTCTGAGGCAGAGCATCAGGCTGTAACGGAAGGCACGAAGCACCGTGGTGTTAAGAGGGCGGACTAAGAAACAGAGGCATTTGAATTCAAGGATGTAAGTTTTGTTCCTTGTCTTTTTTTAGGGGCTTCTGGAAACAAAGACCTGAGTACCCATGCAGGGTGTGTTCCCTTCTCCTTCCCCAGGGGCAAAAGCAGCATTTATCTGAATAATGCTTGCTGCACAGGCAACCACCCAGGATTAGTCATGAATAGTATCTGGAAAGGGGGGTGGGGGGAGAACAGTCAGCACCTCCCCACCGCTGCACTCCAATAAAATGAAGCTTGTTTGTCACAGCTCCTAGGCTTTGAAACAGTTTGGGAGGGTGCAGCAGTGCTGTTTACCTGCTGGTGTAGCTGGGAGACAACACAGCAGTTAGGTCTCCGAAGAACAAAGCCAGTGCACCTTCTAGTCTAGACAAGGAAGGCAACTCTGAGGGGCAACTCGATTCAGTGTAGGAGCTTGATTTTCAGCTTCTAAAAGCTTTTTTGTTTTGTTTTCTCCCCCAAGCCAGCATTGGAAATCTACAACTGAGAGCAATGTTTCTCTCAATGAGTTAGTTTCCTCTTTTTTCAAAGTTAATAGCTTTAAACAAGAAAAGTAATCTCAAGATCCTGAAGAAAACCACTTTTGAGAACTTACTGAGTATGAAATACAGAATCACCGGGTGGTCCAGCAAATACCCTCCTAGGTATATGGAAGCGCGCGTCCACACAAACTTGAACACAAATGTTCACAGCAGTATTCTTCACACATGCCAAAAGGTGGAAACGATTCAAACGTTCAACAGAATGTAGTACATCCACACCATGGAATATTACTTGGCAATAAAAAGCAATCACATACGGTCAATGTTACAACATGATGAACTCTGAAATATGACTCACGCTAAGTGAAAGAAACCAGTCACAAAAAACCACACATCATATAATTCATTTCCATAAAGTTCCAGAATGGGCAAATCCATGTAAACTGAAAGAAGGTTAGTGACTATCAGGAACTGAGGGGAAGGAGGGGTGGCATGCTAACAAATATGGGGTTTCTTTTTGGGGTGATGATAATGTTCTAAAATTAGACAGCGATGACAGGCGCACGACTATAAATCTATTAAAAACTACTCAACTCTGCATGTTACTTGAATGGGTGGATTTTATGGTATGTGAATTACATCTCAATAAAGCTGTTACGAAAAACACTGAACCTTTTTTCCCATCACTAAAAATGTCCTAGTTCCTACTGTTGAGTTAGTATTGAGCTGTAAGTTAAAAACCTCATTTTTGCTGCTATTGGTTTCAATATAAACAAGAGTCAACAAGAGTCAGTTTTAAAATGGGTTCACAGGTTCCTTGGGTGGTAATTCTCATGTTGTGACACACTAAACCTGATGACAAACTGAGAAGTCTTGTGCTCACAGGGAAAATCTTTTTCATTACAATCTCCCAGGGATCTGTACGGGAGAGCCCATTACAAAACTTTGCCCTGCGGTGCACACCATTTATGAAAGCATAACTGTGACAGCATAGCCACGTTTATATGTAATGGAATAAGAGAGAAGGGGAAAAATATTGCTGTGAGAACAAAAGTCCCCAAAGAAACACGGCTGTCAGCCAGACACCCCAGGCCACGCTCGCCACCAGGTGCCCCCCACCCCCACCCCCAGACCTGCTGCCCACTTACCGCCTGGGTCTTCGGGCCTTGTCTCGTCATCTTGGGCGTACTGGCCACGTCTCCTCTAGCCACCTCCTCAGAAACTGCACTCTCCCTGGTATTACTCAGAAAATCCACTTCATCGTCAGCTTTTGTGTCAGGCATTTCTGAAGAGAACAAGGGGTTTGCAAAAGCACATTTGAAAAATCGATTCCTGTGCCTCACTATTTACACAACATGCTCCAGGTTTCGGGTGTTTTGTTTGTTTTTGCCTTTGTGCTAAATGGAAAGGTATTCTTTGGCTTTCGGGAGCTGGTGTCACGTCTGACCCTGTGGCGAGCTATTCCTGTGTCACATGGTTGCATGGTTTTCCCCAGCCCTCGCGTGGGGCTGTAGCTAAGGGAAGATCCGATTCAATGTCTACTGAACTTCCATTTTCACTCACTGACTTTTCAGGACAAATCTATGCTGACTTACACAGGGAGAAGGAAACTTACGAGATCCTAGGAAACAGAGGGACAGCTGAAGCTAGGCAGTCCATTATGACCACCATCACAGAGGCAGTATCTGCATTCGTACAGCACAAAAAGGAAAGAACCGCAGAGAACAAGATAAACCTTTGAGAAGGGTTCTTTCGTTAAACACGTTACACACATTCATTTACCCAGAACTACAACTGATAACAGGAAACTATTCCACTAAGTTATTTTTTGTTTAAACTTTTGTTTCTTCCCACATCAAAACATCATCACAAACTAGCAGTTCCTTTTTTTGAAGAAAAAGTTATTGTGTGTTTTCTTTAGAATTAAGCTCAGCAGGCTGAACAGTCGTGGTTTTTGTTAGCTGATCACCATTTTTGTCAAGCAAATAGAGGAAGAAAGCCATAAAACGATGTGTGAAGTAAATTTAGGCTTTAACCCTCTTTTAAAGAGGGCTGGTGAGTACCAGTCACAATTCACCTTGGTGATCCAAATACAAAAGAAAATACAGTTTCAATTTCACATGGCAAGTTTTCTGTAGTTATTTATCCAGTCATGCCAGTGCTTTGGCAGAAAAAATTGTCCCCCACACTAAAGGGCAGCGAGAGGTTTCTTTCACCAAAGAACAAATTCTATTAAGGCTTTATTCTGATAGCATATTGTGATACGTGCAAAGGTCTACCTCAGATTTAGGAAAGTTGCATCTCTATAAACAAACGGTCACAAATCTCCTTTGTTCCTCCTTTGCTCTTACAATTATATAATCTTACTAGCCATTTAAACATTGGAAACCAAGTTTCCTTGCCCAAAGAACCAAAATCTGTCCTACATTAAAAAAAAAAAAAAAAGTGACTGAAGTTAAAAAGGAAAAACCTGACTAAGCAATCCCCATGGAAGTGCTCCTTGATCAAAACATTTCTAAGTGAGTTCGAGTCATTTTTTTTGACTGCTGTTGATTTTTATTCTATTGATTTGGGGATGTGAATTTTGGCACAACCTTACTATCCTAATATCCATCAACTGCAAAATGCATGTTTCTGACACGCAGCCCGTCGCAATGGCAGGCAGTGATTTCTGAGCACTGAGGGGTGCCGGCAGCCTGTGCAGGACTGGCCTGGCTCAGCAATGCCCAACCAGCGCCGCAAAGCACCGATCAACGCTCCTGGGGGGGGGGGGCGCGGGGGCGCCACAGCCTCCCTAACTGGAAGTTGTATTTACCCCGTTTCAATTTCTGCTTGGCTTGATCGACAGCAGTGTATAAAAACAGGAGACTCCGTCCAAATCAGCAGTTAAACCCGTGTCTCTCCACGCACAAAACAGATGGTTATTTTCATGAGTGGAATGTAAACTTCCAGAAAACACCCTTGGGCATTGAGATGACACACAGGGGCTTTTTCTCTAAGGCAATGTGACTGGGAACTTTCGCCCATCCTGACTTTTTTCTGAAAAAAGGAAACAAAATGAAAAGAAACCCCGGATTCCAGCATCACTGGCTACTTCTCTCTGTTGTTTGAGGCCATGAGCACCGAAAGCATGTGACTCCTCTTGGTGGCAGAACAAGTCACCTGCCCACACATATCCACCAACCCCTAAACCCAGAGATCCTGTTGAAATGTCATCCGTTTTTCCTTCCTAAAACCTGAAAGTCTCAAAAATCACTTCTTAGCGTCTTGACTGTATTTCCATACACATCAAAGTCTGAAATGCTCTCTGCTTTGCACCTTTCCTCCCCGGGCCCCACCAAGCTCATACTCGCGTGGGTTGAACTCTGACTGGGCCAGGAGGAGGAATAATTCCAGCCCATGTGGCCAAAGACAGCGCCCGAAGGACAAGAACACAGAGCCAGGCATCAGCTTACAGCCACTCCCATTCTCCTGAAATGTCAATCTGCCAGAGCCCCCAAAATAGACTTGTTGTTGTGCCTTCCTTTAAAAATTAAGAGACCTTATGTCTATTTAAATTCTGAGATAGCAGCCCACAAACTTCTAACACTGCCAATCCAAAACATTAATAAGACTAAAAACGTGGAGTCACCACAAAATACTTCCTCAGGTTTCTTAAATCCCTCAACTTGGGAGGGGGAAAAAAAAAAAAAAGATTATAAATGGTTAAAAATGCTTCATCGGGGAAAATGACTATTGTGTTTACACTGCTCTTTTTCCTAAGCAACTTCTTGTTCTGTTTGTTCATTTCTCTACATACCCCCGCCCTCACACTCTTAACTGTGTGCTACACTTCAAGGATTTGCAGAAATTGGAAAGGAACAGCAAAAACACAATCAAATAATAAAAACAAAACGGGCTACCTCTTACCTACAGAAGCCTGGGGGCAAGCATAGAGGCAGGTCCTCCGTCTAGGCCTGGAAGCAGGGGGCGCTGAGGGGGGGGTGGCAAATTGTGAACCAAACCGACCTTGAAACACCCCGGGAGTCAATACTCCAGTTTCAGCTTTGGCCTCCACCCCCCGCCACTAAGTTTTCTTCCGAGAGCCCCACTGAGCAGTGGTGGTTTCTTTTCCTTCGCTCTCTCTGGAGCAGGCTGCCCTGTGCGCAATCGGCTCGCTGCAGCTGCTTCACAGAGATAAGCAGACACCACGGTCTGCCCTGTGACAGCAGCTCAGCAGACTGGGCGAGGCGGAAATCCTGCGTCCTATCCCTGCACAGAGCAGGCTCCTGGATTCCCAGAGTGCTGCCCAAAAGCAACAGGCGGTGGGACAGGAGGTCCGCTCCTCAGGCAGGAAAGGAGGGAGGAAGTTTCGTTCCCCAAACCTGACCAGTGCCCTGGTACCGCCATTCGGGGTGTGGGGCCACCAGCTTAGAAGGATCCAGTTATTCAGGACCCCACGGACTCAATCTGCTCAGAGCACAGACTAGGAAGATGGGGAAAGAGGGGTGTCAGGCTTACAGATAATACACTTTCTCTGCGCTGTCTCTCGTGGTTCTAGGGAAAGGGGCTGACTAACACCTGCTAACTTCCTTCACCACGTTAGAGCGCCGCTGAACCGGCAGGCACAGCGTCCAGGTTCCGAGGGTGACAGCTGCTCCAGTGTGAAGGACGGAGCGTGCACGGCCTTAAGCAATCGAGCCGGGAGCCTGCCAAGTCTGTGCAGCCCCGAGATGATGCCTCTCCTCGTGGTGGTTGACGCTGAACCTGGCAGCTGCCCAATGCGCACGAGACCTCCAAACAACAGACACCTCCACTTGGCAATTCTATCGCATAACAGAGACCCGAGGGGACGCGCCCTCAGGCTGCTAACTCCGCATTCTGCTTTGCTCACCTGGGGCCGGCTCTGGTCCTCGGACAGCCTGGGACATCTTCTCTGGCTCCTCCTTTCCGGCAGAGGGTCCTGCAAGATTGCCAGGGGCTCCTTCACCCACGCTGCCCGGGTGGGAGGCTTCCCCAGGCAGGAGAGCACTCCCCAGCTGCTCAGCCCCGGGGCCCGACTGGGCAGGGCTGGACGGGGACATGGGACTGACGTCCCCCTCTGCGAACAGGGTTCCCGAAGCCTTGACAAGTTCTATGACGGCATCCACGATGCGACTCGCAGCTTCCTCGATCGACTCGGCTCTCGCGGGCAGATGCCCCGCTTTGGCCGACACAGTGCGAGGCAGAGGGGGACCACCCCCTTCCCTGCCTGGGGCCCTGTCGTCACTAGGTGAGGGCCCCGTCTCTGCGGGGAGCCGTAGGGGGAAGTGACATGCGTCGCCATCCACGTGCGCCTGTTCGCCGTCAGCCATGCTGCAGCTCCGGGCAGTTCCCTCCAGCCTCGCTTCCTCCCAGCCGAGAGGCACCGTCTCTGGGGGAGCAGCGCGCTGGAGGTCAGTCACACCTTTGTCTGGTGAAGCACCTGGCAAACCCGGGGTCACATCCTTCTCCCGGCTCAATGAGACTTCGGGAGTCGGGGGGCCTTGGGCGTCGCATGCTGAATCCTGTCTTCCGGCCCCGGCAGCTCCTTGCAGAGCATCGACACCCGGCACAGCCACCGACTCATTCCCACTCACCTCACCTGCAGAGCTCTTTCCCTGGGACTGAGTGCCGTTCACTCCAACATCCAGAGCCAAAGAGCCATTGCAAGTGAGAGCCTCACACCCACCTGGGGGCAGAGGTGAGCTGCTGGGCTCTGCACCCCGGGCTTTCAGGCTCGCGTCTGCAGCCAGACTTGCTCCTGGACGCACCAGACTCTGTGCAGCCCCACCTTCCGTCAGCAGCGGGACTGGTGGGGCCACTTCCTTGTTGTGTTTGGTTTCTGCGTTCACACAGGCTGAGGGTGTGCCCCGTGCAGTGCCGGGTTCCAGCGCTTTGTCCTTGGCACAGGCAGCTGGGCTAGGCTCTCCGTGGACGCCCGGTGCCCTGTGTCCAGGCGGGGCCACTCTCTGCTCTTCCTGCAATGTTCCTGAAGAAAGACCATCATCCTTAATGGAGGAACAAATCACTGCTTTGACCTTGTCATCTTGTCTCCGAGCTGCAGAGCTTTCTAGAACCACCAGATTTTTTCCTTCATCATTCAAATTGGAATCAGAGACCAACGGGGCCTTACCCACATGCAGTATGGATGAGTCAGTGGCCCCTTCGATATTCAGACCTTCCGGAGCTGCTGAGAGGCAGGGCTCCCCACCAAATCCTATGATGTTCCCCATGCTGGGCTGGAGGTCCGGGGCAGGGGCGGAGGCGGGCAGGGCTGCCGCATTGGCTTCTAGCGGCGGCTTCTCTGGACCACTCGAATCTCGGCCATCCCTACAATCTCTAGCGGTATGTGGTCCAGGGGTTGCTATTCCCTTTTCTTTCTGGGAGGGGACAAGGGCAAGTGCGTCATCTTTGGTTACTGATTCACTGCCCAGACTGCTTGCCGGAGAGAAAGTCCTGCCTGATGTCACTACCGGGTCCAGTCCTGGGTCTTTCTCAGCTTTGGGGACAACGGCATGTGGGGGTGGAATGGCCACGGGCACGTGTGATAAAGGTGTTTCCAACTTCAAATCTCCTCCCTGGCCCTCTTTATCCGGAACTTGGAGAGGACAAAGCCCCACATCTTCCCGGGTGTCTGTTCTAGGGTCAGGGGCAGCTGTGCCAGCTTGTGGGCCTTCGGAGCAGACGGCAGTGGGCGGAAGTCGTGTGCTGGGCGGTCCTGCGGAGGTGCTGCCAGGCGGGGTAGCTGTGTCACCACAATGTCCTGCCACCAACGCACCACTAGAAGTCACTGTGCCCTGTCGCCTGGCAGGGGCAGCACAAAGTTCTTTGTCAGCAGCTGTAGCACAGATGGATGATTTGCTGTTTGGGCTCAGAACGTGAGATGAACTGGTTTCTGATTTCTGGCTTGGCACAACCTCTTTTTGTGGCCTGGAAAAGGTTACATCCGAGGGTGCCACCGCCTCGCAGGGGTTTGCTAAGGGAGCGTCGGGCTCAGACCCCTCTGAAATCTTGTCTTTCGCAGCAGCTGGGCTGATCAGAGGGCTCTGGCCTACGAGGGCACCAGCGCTCTCTTTGCAACTTCTTGAAGTTTCAGCTTCTGCCGTGTTTTCAATGGAGGTTTCTCCATTACTAACTGCAAGGGAAGACTCAGCAGGTGTGTCGCCCCCCAGGGAGCTGGTGGCAGGGGCACAGGTGGGGACAGCAGCATTATCCTCAGGCGTCTCAGAGGCTCCAGCTGTGCTGCCATTACAGTTCTCCAACCTTTCCCTCTTGCTTTCCCCTACTTCAGGCACAACCACCTGGGTGGTGGCATCCGGGGTCATAAGGCCACGCTCTGTCTCCCTGGCAGTCTCTGGGGCACTGGCACCTGCTGCTGAAAAGACTACCAGTTCACCTCCAGGGCAACGCGGGGCCGTGCTTGGCGCCGGGACCACGACCCCGGGCAGGACTCCGTCTGCACTGTGTGCGGACGCCTGGTCTGTGGCCCCTGCAGCAGCGTTTGCTTCTGTGTCTTCATCTCGGATTCCACGGGATGGAAGGCTTCCTGTGCCCCTCCCCCCACACTCAGACATGCTCCGAGGGCAGCTGCTGGGATCAGACCCAGTTCCAGAGTGCACAGTGAGAGCTAGCTCCTCCTCTTCCCCTTTTTTCTCCACGCCTTTGGTTTTTTTCCTAGAGGCACAGTCTTTCTTCTCTTCCTTACCCACACCGGACAGAGAGGGGGCACTTCCAGTCTGCCCAGCAGTGCCCCCTGGGCAGCACGGAGGGCGCCCGGTATCTGCAAGAGGCGGAGAAAGCTGCTGGCCGTCCGGGGATGCTGGTGCGCAGGGAAGACACTGCCCGTCTGTGTCCTGGGCAGTGGGCAGGTCTGAGGGCCCGTCTGCTGTCACCATCAAAGGCATCAGGTTGTCCATCTGCTTGAGGTTTGGTTTCTAGGCGGAAATGAAAGCAATGCTTTAAAAATGGTTCCTGAGAAAAAATGTCACTGACACCTATATGCAAAAATCCGATTAGAACTCACTGCCATTCCAGCCCTTCTAAGGTTAGATAAGCTGATCTCAATAAATACAAACACATTTTCTCTTCTTCACTTTCTCTCTTATAGCTGCATATCCACTGGGATGATAAAAATGGTCAAGAATACACAAGATGACTATCTTCTGTATTATGAACTTTATCTTAGAAAGTAGCTTAAACCTGAGCCTCAAAAACCCTATTCTAAAAAATCACAGTGGCTGTCTTCAAATGAGCAACTGAAAAAGACTCAGAGGGTCTTCAGAGGGGCCTCATACATACAGGTAAATACAAATGCTAACCAGCTAGGTAACTGCTCTTTGATCACAAGGCACAGGCAGAAGCCCCATGCCCTAAATTCTTACTCAGGAGTTATAGTGCCCTCTAATCCCCCAAATATGCTCCATTCAGCCTAGCTCAGGGGTCAGCAAACTTCTGAGATGGAAGAGCTGCCGGGGGTCAGCAAACTGTGGCTCAGGAGCCACAGGCTCTGAAGTAAAATTGAAAATGAAAATAAAACTATCAGTTTCATTTATAATTTTTTTTTTTTTTTTTTTTTTTAGCTGAGCCATCCTGCCACCTGTTCGGGCTGGGCATCGAACTGCTGTTGCTCAGAGCTCAGCTCGCACTCTTGAGCGAGATCTTAACCAACTGAGCCACTCGGCCGGCTCTTCATTTATAAAATTTTTTAGAGGATATTATTCACATAATGGTGATTATATAAAAATATATTTATGGCTCTCGAATAATTTTTAAATTGTTGTGAGGGACAAGATTGGCCCTTCCAGGGGTCGGCAAACTTTTGAGACGGAACATCCCCAAAGAGCCGCATGTGGCTCGCGAGCTGCAGTTTGCGGACCCCTGGCCTAGCTTAACAGTTTTAGTTATAGGTTCATAATTTCAAGAACAGTGGCATGGCAGACATTCTTTTACCTTTTAATAAAAGCAGTTCTTCTGTTGCCTAATACTAAATATTAAATAAATAAGCACATCCAACTAAAATACCTAATTCTTAACTGTGGTTGGAGAGATATTTTAGGTCATCTCCAAAATGGTTTTTGCAACTTTAAAGTATTTTTTTAAAGGTAAAGACATAAGCAGCTACATGGTCATGGTTAAAATAATCAACCTGAAGGAAAATGCTGTGCAGTTAATATAAATGTTCACTACGAACACCAAAGTGAAATCAGAAAAATATTTATAATACAATGTAGAAAAAAAATAAAATCTTTAGTTACTCTAAGGTTAGAAGTGTGCAAAAATCACATGTAAATATAGACAAGACTTTGGAAAAAAGGAGGACAAAAAACACAGCTGATCTTTATGGGGAGTTTGCCTTTACATGGAAATTACAGGAATTTTTATACTACTACTATTCATTCCGTACCTAGAAACGACGTTTAAAACATCTGGTTTGCTCGTCACTGACTGTCTGATCTCTTCTAACAATCTCATGCCTATCTGCTGCCCACTGTCCTCTCATTCATTTGCTTGCTCAGTAAATACACTGAGCACTCACAGTACTCCCCCATCAGACTAGTCCTGCCTCCTTACTGGTCTACTGGGAATGCTTCCACGTGTAAGCTCAAAATGTGAGTCTTGTTTTGTTTTTTATTTTACTGAAGGCCTTCCAATAAGAGAGTATACGCAAGGAAAATGGATTTTCGCTAAAAGCTTCTGGGCTAGGCTCCTTACAGAACGCAAAGTTAGTTTGCTTCTGTTCCTGTGGAGAATATAATAGTCTCCTAAAAACTATGAAAGCTGGTCATTAAATTTAATGAGGGGTGGACATTATAGAAGAGACATTTTGAGAATCAGGTGATGCTGCTTGAAAAATGTTAGAAGCTCCAGACCCATGCATCCTCTCGCAGTTTATATTTCTCATGGTTTCCTGTCAACTATTCTCATCCCCTGTGGGTAGTTTTGGCACCTGCAAACTGGTATTTTCAACTGGACTAGCCTTCACCTAAGAAGAAGTGCTCAAAAGGGCAAATCTGACTTCCCGGCAATCCTTCCCGAGGGAAATAAAATGACACCTGTTCTGGAACAAACAGGATTCGGAAAGGCAGAGGCAGGTGCATCAGACAACCCGACTGTGAGGTGTCTTGGCCTGCTGGTCTCAAAAATAATGCCTGCTCCCCAGGCAGCCTCTGGCATGGAGCTGACCCTGGATGGCCTTAAATGAAATTATTGTCGAGCTTTTTCCAAATCAAATCAGCTCTGAAATAAACTGGGTGGAAAAATGATCTAAACTTAGCCTTTCAGATGTTATGGCCAAGAGAGATGGACCCATATGACGTTTATATTATCTGTAACAAATGCCACCAGGGCGTCTGTGATGTTTTTATGTCTGGCAACAACTTTATCTCGGAAGGCTTGAGTGGATTATAAAGTCTTTATTTTTTTAGTGATCTTTTTACCATAAAACTATCGATTTAAATATAGTAGTACTATCATCACTCACTGAAATAGTTGTGAAAAGGTTTTTTTTCTTAGTGAATTTGGGTCCTGTTCCTTAGCAACAATCTCAAAAGCACCCTTGCTCATTTAGGTTTATAAAGTTACACCAACAAATTTGTAAAGGCAAACAGACCATTTCCTTTCTTGCCAGGAAAATATAGTTCTGGTTGTTGCCTATGTCTGTGTTTGCGGTGTGTCTGTGTATCCTTCATGATTGCAAAGCCCTGGCAAAAAGCAATGAGAAATTCAGTCTCCTGTTGCTCCAACAGCAGTGCTAGTTCTGTGTTCTGGACGCAGTAACATCAAATACTGTTCAAACCGCTTTATTTACAGACCTCGCCATCTTTGAAGGAAGCATTTTTATGTTTTAATTATAGCAAGGCTCTTTGGCTGGAGGAGTGAGTGCACAACAGCCTGAAAATGGAATTTTTCTTCCTTACCATTAGCTGCTGCTGGATGTTCATAAGTTTAAAAATATGTCCAGTGCAACTGTCTCCAGGAAGCGGGCGTTCGTCGTGTGCCTGGGACTCGGCAGTTAACGTATAGATGTCCAGCTCTCGATGGTGCCTCACAGAACAGTCTCCACAAGGTATTTCATAGGACAAACTGCTCCAGGAGTCTGGTTCTCCAGCATTCTCCCTGTAAGCAAGTAGTCTCTGGTTAATATTCTGGTATGTCCTGCCTCCCAGGCGTAGGTCTGACCTGCTAAGACTGATGGAAGAGTGCGAACCTCATTGCTTTGCAGGGTCGGTAGCAGAATTTTGGTTTGGACAGCTCCCCAGTGACACAGGCATATCACTGCTCCCTCCCCGTCACTAGAGGTCACAAACGGGTTAAATGAAAACTGCACCAGTCTCCCTAAGGAGGTCCTTTTGATTGACATGGAGAAGTCTGGGATCTTAAAATAGTTAATATTATGCTAACCTCCAAATAATGAGGAAATGTAAAGAGGATGGTTCTAGCCTGGTGCTCAACAGAAGCAAGGCTTGTTAAGCATTTCTCTTAAAAGAGGCGACACCATATGCTAATACTCATTACACTGGGAAGGGAAGAACCGCTCACTCACTGCGACCCATGCAAGGCAAGGGCACTCCAACTTTTACTAACTAGGACGTACCCTCAAAATTCTCCAAGTCAACGACTTCGAGGAAACTACTACAATGCCATATCACATTACACTGGTCGGTACCATGATCAGACTGTATTTTCAATGAAGCACTGGGTTTCAAGAACATCAAGTTAATCTTTTTTTTTTTAATTGAAAAAACAGAACTTTGCTTAACTCAGATCATTACTGTGAACATGCTAAACCTGACACGCTCAGGGGAGGCCTGCATGGTGGGCCTCACAAACTCAGAGACCAAAAGTCACCACAGAGGACAGCCCAAACGTAAAAATTCCTAAGGAAAAGTGAGTCACGGCGGGTACTAACATCCTGAACCTGCAGCTCCCTTGACAAAGGTCAATCTTAACTTTAAATGAGCTCGTCTAGCGTCTTTTTGCCTCTAAGGTGACATACCTATGAAATGTCAGTCATCCCTTTTTCTGAACCCCCTCAGGGTACAACCTCGCACCAGAGCACAAGACCAAACCGCCCCCCTTATTATCTTGTTCCCTAAATACCATATCTGTGTGCTGTAAATGTTAATAATTAACTATCCTATACTCACCAGTGTAAAAAAAAAAAAAAGTAGGTGCCCCTCCATTTTACTTTTTATCCAATCCCCAAAATTTCCCTGATTTGCTTTCTACCACCCACTTCGTCTACCACCAATGGGTGTCCTGTAACCCTCCTCTGATACTAACGTATACAGTAAGCTACAAAACTGCCATTCTCCGGAGCGTTTTCTCAATCCATTAGAGTTGTTTGCTTCCTGGCAATTGTCGTCAGTTTGGCTCGAATAAACTCATAAAAATTCTCTGCAGGTTGGTAGGCTTCTTACATTATTATAAATATACCTCATAAATAAATAAAGCTGACAAAGGCATGGATGTGTAACAAATCATTTCTGGGATGGGCCTCAACACCTGCCTTTCTGTGCTTCTCTCTAATGAACCAGGAGTGGCCAGTATCCCAGGGATTCCGGAAGATGGAGGAAGGTTATGCTTGCGGCCATCAGGTCTGAAAACGGGAGACACTAAGGAATTAAGACGAGACATGCTACCCACTGACAAATATGAAAGAGAAACGCTATTTAAACTCTCTTTCCAGTGTTTGGTCTACTCAGTCATAACCCATTCACCAGAGAAGACGTGGAATTTGAAAGCCAAAAAATTATGCTGGAGTGGGCGGCCTGTAACAAACTGGAGAATCATATACTGGCTGCTACCAAACTATTGTATTGGGTTATCGGAAAAGCCATGATGCATTTTTGCAACAAAAAAACGTAGGAAAAATAACGCCATGACTTTTCCGACAACCCCATAGTTTTCTAACTCGAGAGTGGTTCCCAGGAGCTGCTTACGATGAACTTGGCATATATGCTATGCTCAATGTTTTATGTATTTACCAAGCTGATCTGTTCTGAGTCAAGTGGCCTCAAACAGAAAAGTACCTATAAGATAGTCACGTAAAAGTTCAACTAAATGACTCAATTAGAAAGTCAATCAGCTATACCTGATTGTGGGGGTGGCATGTATGTGGGGGTGGCAAGCAACATCTTTGTAAATTCAACTTTGATGCTTGGATTGACACTGTCACTAACTCTGCTGAATTAATCGTCTGGCAGACGCTGTTGGCATATCTGCTTAGTTTACCACATATGGCCACAATGCAATAAGAAAAGGCCTTTGAAAGCAAAACTTGATTTATATACCGCCATTCAGTGTGAACCAAATACAACAAGCTAAGATGGGGCTGTTTGTCAAGGCAGAAACAATTAAAAAGTAATAATGACCGTTCCCAGCAAAATGGGAGTTTTCTACCAACCTTGCCACTATTAATTCTCAAACTTTTCCCCTTCTAATATGTAGACCTTGGGAAATTCCCTTCTGTAACCACAGCCTATTTACCATCTACTACTTCTCCCAGGCTCTCCTTCCAGAGGAATGTGCTTCTGTTGCCATGGCTACCTCCAAGAGCTAACCCTTCAGTCTCCCCATTCGTTGTCCCCATGGATTTTTGTTGCTTCTACCCGTCTGGATACCAAAGACTAGTCACGGTACTGCTTCTCCCACTGACTACCATGAATGTCTGTTGGCACTGACATTCTTCCAAATCCATCTTGCCTGCAGGGCTGGGTAAAGCCCACCATTCAGCAAGGACTGACGTGCCAGGTATCACTCCAGGTGCTGGTGACACAAGCCAACAACACCCTTGTCCGGCTGGAGCTTATATACTTAGCAAGGGAGGCAAGAGCATTCAGGGTCGAGAAAACACCTAGTGTTTTTGGAAAACGCCAAGAACTAAGGAGAAAAATAAAGCAGATAGGAGGGCTGTGGTTTTTAACGTGATGATGGGTCAGCGAAGGCCTCAGTGAGGTGACATCTAAGCCAACCCACTTCCGGCTCTGTGCCCAGCCCTGTATAAAACCTTCACTGGGTCCACTCATAAAACCTGGCAAAGCTCTATGTATGAGAATGTTTACTGCAACTTTATGTATAATAGTATTAAAAATGAGAAACAGCCTAACCAAGTCAGTAATTAGAGGGCTGTTTGCTAAAGAACAGATCTACAGACTATTACGTAGTCATTAAAAATTACTGAAATAACAGTTCAAATCTTCAGTGTTTAAGGAAATTAGCAAACTAAAAAGGGTGATAAGATGTAGGCAAGTCTAGACAGCAAAAGGCACAAATAAAAATAGTGTCAGGGTAAGTCAGGTTACAGGTTTTCCTCTTCCTTGAGCCGTTTAGCTAATGTTTTTAATACATGTTTTCAGTCCCTATTGGGCCAGGTCCCGTTGCCACTCAGCTTTTACTCACTTGAGTATAATCCGTCCCTGTACAGGATCATGAAACTTACTGTCATCTCCTCGAAGGCCCAACATTAACCCTGTGTGATTCTCGGGGGACCTTTCTCCTGTCTTAGTGAGAAGCCTAAGGCCACCCACCGGAGCTAAAACCATCATCACACCCCAGTGCTGCCTCTGCCCATCCCCTCCAACTGCAAGGATGCCTCTTCTAACCAGTGGGGCTGCTGTCTCCTCCTGCCCGCCTTAGGCTCCTGATTCAGTCATCGTCCCCTGGATGCCTGGAGCTTTCCACCTGCTTCTGGACTCACTCATTCCCCACCCGCCTAGGAGAACAGTGAAAACCTCAGCAGCGGACGCAGTAGCGCAGCAGTAAAAGGGGTCCTGGTGGTGGGCAGAAGGAATCCGTGTTGAACCTCGGAGACATCTCTGATTGTCACACGGGGGGGGGGGGGGGTGCACGTGCGTGCGCGTTTTGGGGACGGGGTGCACCCTCCAGAGGACAGCTCCCTACAGCAGTCACGAGTCCCTAACTGCCAGCTGCACTGAGGTGGAGGAGCCTGCTGCTGGAATGCCGCCCAGCGCCGTCTATCTGGCCCCTTCCCTGTAACTTGGCCCCATATCACTCCCACCTCTACTGAGGCTTCTTTGGCACAAGTCTCCATGGACAACAAGATCCCAAATGTCCCTGGCCTTTCTTTATCCCCATCAACCTTGAGCTTTGTAGAATTTTAAAATGCTGACAGGATCCTTCTTTTGAAAGTTATTCTCACTTGACATTCATAGAGAACCATTCTATTCACTCACTCTTTTCTCTGGCTGTTTTCTTCTCACATCTTCAAGTGCCTCGAAAATAATTACAAAGACCACAGAAATAGATAGATGTGTGATGAAGTGAAAATATTGAAATGCAAAATAGAATTTCAGCTGTAAATGTGAAAAAAGAAAAAAACTCTGCCATGTGGAAGGTAACAGAATAATGAAATAAACCTGTCTTGTGGTGTTGGCATCATATTATTATATATCGCTTAAAAAAACACCCACAAATATTAATTCTCCCTCCTTGTTATCCTTCTGGCTTTGGACTTAATTCAGAGGACAAAGAGCACAGTGCAGGTGTCACCAAGAGTGACTTTCAGGGAACACAGAGAACGACATCTTGACACAGTTACATTTAATTCATCCTCAGAACACAAGGCACTTCGAACAGTCCTCAGCTAAGAAACAAACCAGACATGATCAGATAGGGAATTCTATGTAAGTGCCACTTGGATTTATAGTCCTATAAAGCTATGCTGCTGTCTCACAGAATTTAGGATTCTATTCCACGGTAGTTATTGGCTTCATAACTGCTCACTGCCGTCTGCATACAAAGGGCTGATGTTACTTAATGAGTGAAAGTAGAGGCAGGTGAGAATGACTTTGAAAAGCAGAGCATTATCACTGCTGACTAAAATCAAATTCTAGACTGGGAAAAGAAACATAAATGCTGACAGAATAATCTGAAATTTGGGAAGAATAACAGCACCGGGTAAAGTAATTTCAAACTGATGACAGAAAATAGATGAGGAAGAAAAATCCAGTATCCAACTACCAGAAGAGAGATAACACGTCTTTAAAATATTTCTTTAGCGTTCTCGTGGAGCAAACACATAAAACAAAATCAAATAGCAACCCTATGTTTACCAATGTAAATAACCTAATCACGAAAGAGAGAAGGGAATGTGCATCCATTTCTTCCGGTCTTACTTCCGAAAAGCATTTGACACTCAATCTGACAGAAAGCGTGAGAGCTAAATAACTGCAGTGTAACAGGGACCATTAAAATCAGTAGATTAATAAGTTTTCAATGGTGACGACTCCATAATGCTAGAAAATTCCATGTTCTACATCCAGACACCAGTAACTGTAATCACAAGGAACCCATCACTCTGTAAACCAGCTTTTCCAGTTCAGGAAAAAGCAGTTTTGTTCATTCCTCTGGGCAGAAGACTTCTTATCTTCAGGCATAAAGTTTAAGTAACTGTACAGCAGGTCTCTGTCATTGAAATTTAAGAAAAGAATCCAGACTTAACGAGCCCAAGCTTCTATGATCTTGTGTATTTTTATACGTAGCTCCTTGCCCTGAATCAACATTTATAATTCAGTTGGTGAGATGGATTAATCTTATGTAGAAGCAGTTAACAAATAAAATAAGTCAAAGTGAAGAGACAATGTCTCTTTCACAACTAGATGTGACTTTTGTCAGGTCTAACTTGCTACTTCTGCAGAAACTATAACGTTGTTAAGTGGGTCACAGGAGAACTCAAACTATTTAAGACTCGATTAAAAAAAAAAAATTCCAATTCATCACTGATGCAAAAATTCTAAAAATTAATTATTAAACAAAATTTACAAGATACAAAAAATTTAAGCCCCAAGTTTTTATTAGATGCAACAGATATAAAATTACTCTGTGAAGTTACTATGAATGTTTCTAAACACACATTGTCAACTTTATACTGATCTCATCAGGAACCAGTGACAGAGTTGGCAGGCCAGCCCTGATCCGGGGCCTGCCTCATTTGGAACAGCAGTGGGTTAAAACTGAGATCCTGCCAATTGCCAGGAGCCAGGCTGTACATTCTTAATGTCTACAGACACTGGGAAGACATGCAAGTGGCAGGAGAAAGAAAAATAATGACAGAGGCAGGAACATTGGATGTGGCACCAGCTATACATCCACAGGACAAAGTTTCTTTTTCTCTCAAGGTATACTTCACATAGACCTAGGCAAAGCTGAAAACTGACTCAATATATTCAAGAGAAGGTATTTTAAAAGTTCAGTCCCAACAGCTGTTTATTATTATTTTTATAAAATCAAAAACATCAACTAGTACTTGAACAGTCATGTCACAAAGAGCTTCTGTAATTTACTGACACCATTTCCCTGAATCAGAAGTGAAACACTGGAAATCAATCATAGTGCATAATGAAAATAACACGCTGTAAAGCTAGCAGCATCCAGCTTTCCGGTGCACTTTCATCATAAAGGATCGTTTTTAATGTTCCAAGTGAAAAAGGCCAACATTGTGCATATAGATGGAGAACAACGTTTCGGTAAACTGACCAAGGTTTCGTACAGTTGTGGGCTAAATGAGGGCTAAAAGATAGCTATTTTATTTTATTTTAATATAGCTTTTTAAATTCATTCCAAGCACTCTATTCCCGAGCAATTTAGTCTAGAAACTCATGTGGACTGATGAGCTGGAAGAAAAGTTAAAAGCCAAATGTTTCTTCAGGTTACATTTTTTAAGAGGTACTAGGAGGCATTCAAGTAGAAGTTCAAAGATACATCTGGGTGAAGTGCAGCAAAAAGCCAGATCAAATGCTAGAGGACAGGCAGCAGAGCTCAACCACGCATAGGTCTGGAAGCTGATACTCACTTATGGCAGCCCACGCACCACGAATACCGCAGGCCCATCCTATGTAGGTCCAGGCTTCAGGCTACAGCTTTAAGAGGGGAGACAAGCTGCCGGATGGGCCCGCCCCACCGAAGGCAGGCTTTGCTGTCTCCCTCTGACAGGAACTGCAGTAAGTAGTTCCCTATTTGAGGACCCGTGCAATATCACTGGTGAAACCACATCACCATAGCAGTGCGGGGTCCCAAGGAGTCCTACAAACTCAGCCACAGCTCCTCTGCAATGGAGCAGGGCAGGGAGGCCCAAAGGGGAGCAGAGGGGATGGAGCCAGTGAGTGATTCAAGTCGAAATGGGCAGGAGGCTATGCACTATCTTAGGTGCTGGCAGGGAACTCGCTGCTGGACTAGTTATGCATTCATGCACATGCAAATTCACTAGAAATTTTAGCACCAACATTCTTAGCTGCTCTCTTCCCCTTTTTTTTGAGGTGGGGGGAGGGGACACAGTACTGCCACTCTGCCCTTAACAACAAAGGAAAGAGGACACGTAATATGAGCTACTATGTATCAGCAATTTGTTATAAATTCTGTGCTGTTAAATAATTAGTTTTCATAAGGTCCTGGTTAGAACATGAGCTGGAAGGCCTGGCAGACTTGGTTTGCATCCTTCCTCTGACATTACCACCTGCTGGATCTCAGGCCAGTTATAGTTCTCTGCAGCTCATTTTCTCATCTGTAAAGTGGGAACACTAGGTTGACTGTGAGATCAACTGAACATGAATACAAAGTGTTAGCACAGTGTCCGGTGTGGCATGCTATAGGGCCGGGGTAATCCTAATGGACAACAAAGAGAGATGTTTCAAGTACTACGCATTAAAAAAAAAAAAAAAAAAAAAAAAAAAAGCACAGGACCCTTGCTTAGGGGTAAACTGGCAGGTGCCTACCCCGACATCACCCTACCACGATTTACTCCCCGCAAGTTCAAGAGGAAAATGTGGCTCTAATTCCCATCTGTTTCCGGGGACAGTGTTATAGCTGTGGGGTGAGGCTGAGCAGGAGAAAATGTGTCGGAAAGCGTACAGTGTTGCAGACTCGTCTTATTCATATAAAGCTGAGCAGTCATCTAATTTTCAGGGAACCCTCTTTCCTGCCTCTCCAAATGAAGGGTAATGTGAGTACTAAGTTTCGAAGAATGTAGCAACCATGTTTTCCTTAAATCCTAACAGACCTATGGGGTATATAGGTACAGACTATCATTTCCCATTTTATAGATAAGGAAATCGAGGCTCATAGGTGATAAACAATAGGGGGGCATTCAAGGTCAGCTTTGTCCTTTTTCAGGCCAAATGCGTCAATGCCTGTTGAAGATGTATGTGATCAATTATCAAGTGATTGCAGAGGTTACCCCCATATCAGTGAAACATCATCAGTACAAAAAGTATCATGAAAATGAGGAGTGCTCTGCAGGCATTCTCTACGTCATTTAAAGTGCAAACTTCCTTATGAGCTTCTGATGCAGAAATTCTGCTGGCCAGTTAAAGCATAAATGTGTATTTACTGTAAGAGTAAAATGCTACAATAACTAGTGATTGTGAAAACTGTTAAGCTATGTACAAAAACAAGAGTTTTCAAATGGTTAAATTAAAAGAGGAATTGGGGCTGGCTGAGTGGTATGTTGGTTAAGAGCTGGCTTGGGATGCCAGTGGCCCCAGTTCGGATCCCACATGAGGGCCAGTGACACTGCACCCTCTACAGCTAAGATGGTGAACAACAGCTCGACCTGGAGCTGGGCTGCCGTGAGTCACCGGCAACGGCGTAGGCTGCAGTGGGGCTGGGCAGCAGCTGGTATGGGCTGCCGTGAGCCGCTGTAAGCGGCCGTCCAATGGTCAGCAAGCAACTGCCTCAGCCAGGAAGAACGCAATGATGACACCAACATGGGTATCATGTCCTCCACAACTAGACTGAAGAACAAGAGGACAGCAACTTGCCTGTTCCCCTCCCCCCAATATCCCAATAACATCTTTAAAAAAAAATCATTTTTATTAATGTTAATAACAAATGCAGGTAAAATTTTCAACTAATTCTTTCTATTGGTATACCCTTCAGGAAACCTTAAAATAGATCGAATAAAAATAATGCGTAATGGCTACTAAAGGTGTGTGATTTTTAGACGGTGGAAGGCGCTAACCAATCCTTCGTTTGCTCACATATACCTATCAAGTCTGTGCTCCAGGTTCATGTTTCCTTCTATTGAGATCTACAGTGAAGTCAGAAATATTTTCAAAACCACATGCTGTTTGTTGCCACAGAGAATTTGTTACCACAGGCTATGCTGTGTAAATTCACAGTTCTTTGAAGAAAAACTCTAAGGCCGAAAGGTTCACAGGCTGGGCCATCTGCCTGCATATAGCAGGGAGAGAAAAGAAGTGACCAGAAAGAAACACAAGACATATGGGATGATCTTGTCATTACAACCAACTTCCAATACCCATCTATCCTCACAGAAAGTCCCAGGCAGTGTACAAGTTCATGGGTTTTGGAGTTACAACCTGGTTCCAAATTACTGCTCCATTACCTACCAGTTATGGCCTGGTGGAGTGGGAATAATACGCCCAGCCCCGGGGAGAGGGCACAATATACCAGAATTTATGCAAAATGCTTCACCCAAATGCAATAAACGGCAACTAGTGTCACTGTTGTATCAATACAAATATTATCCTCAGGAAGTGCATTTTGCAATTTTCCTGCATGTTGCCAGACAGGGCAATCCTGAGATTATTTCTTGAATGGCTTAAAAAACAAACAAAAAAGTATGACATGTCAAGATTTTTTAAACGCTTCAGTGGAAAACTGACCCGAAAAAAGTCATAAAATACATTATCTATGAAACACTGTAATCAAATTTGTTTGGTTGAAAGCCTGATGATGTTCTCAAATAGGACTTCTGAAAAATTCTATCTATAAAGTTAAACTAAAATAGAAAAACAAGCTGGTGAATAATGGCAACTTATTAACTGTACGGCCTTGGGCAAGGTATTTAGCCCCTCAGGGTGTACTTTCTCAACCGCAGAACAAAACTGACTGTATTAACCACAGCTCAAATGTTTGCTGAGGCTGTAAATGAGAACACATGGAAAAGCACCAATGTAGCAGCAATTCAATACTGAATAAATGTTAGTGCCCTCTCTCTCCCCCTGCTAGTTTCCACTCAGATCTACCTTTTTATCTTTACCAAACACAAAGACCTGATCACACAGTGAGAAGCGGGGAGGGGTGGGTAAATGGATGGATGGACAGATGGACGGAGGAGGACCGGACAGATGCATGGGGCTTAGGCCCGATGAATGCAAAGGTGAAAATAAAAAAATCTAGTTCCCCGGCTCTTACTTTGAAGGCAAGTTTGTACATTTATTTCATTCTCTCCCCCTCCTAAAGCAAACGCAAAGGCTCTAAATGTGTTTTGCACAATGGGCAGCTGAGGACCCACTTGTCAAGCAGGCAGAGAGGACCCTAAAGAGAAGATCACTGTGTTAACAGAACATCTTGCTCAACGGCCTTTCATTGTGAAACAGGTACATTTGAGTAGTTACTTTCCCACCTGACCCTGAGCCCACGTTTCAAGTGCAAATGTGTCAAAAGGAGGACTTGAGAAATGACAGGCACAAACTAATGTGAGAGGGGCCAGTATTGCCTACGACAACAATAAGCCGGGAGGGAGACGCCGGGCTGGCTCTGTGCTCTGCATGAGCACAGCTGCCACCTCAGCCAGGACAGATCACTGGGCTTGGAGCCTGAGCTGGGTTCCACGGCTCTGCCGCCTTGTGACTTCGGGCCGCTCGCTTCGCCTCTCAGGCTGGTTTCCTCAACTGTAAAACAGGACGGTAACACCTGTCCTCCCCACTCATTAGGCTGTTGTGAGAATCAAAATGTAAAAAGCTTGAGCTTGAGGATAACCAACACTTTCAAACCTGTAGGATGGGTGATAGAAAGGTAAAGTTTTGTACCGAGGATGCTGTTTTCTTCAGGAAAGTAGAGGTCAGGACCAGATGGAATGCTCACTGCCCTTTCCCAATTAAGTGCTATTCACCCTGCACCCCAACGGCCTCTTCGTAAGCCTCCCTTCTTCTGTTAAATTTTGTAGAGCCTCTGACTCCCATAGATTGTGTACCAACAGCTGTGCCACTTGTCTATAAAGCCTTGAGCTGGTGACTTTAGTTCTCTGAGCCGCCATATTTCATTGTAAAACACAGACAATGCCTGTTTCAGAAAGGCCGTCATAAGGTTTGAAATGAAATATTATCTGCAACGTACCAACCATGATTTCTAGCGCACTGCAGGCATTCAATAAATAAAGGTATGTTGAACTGATACTGAAAATGAGATGAAGTTATGAGTACAAATATTTTTCCACTCACTCTTTGGGCAAATGAAATATGTCAGCACTTTTCTGTCAACACTCCACAGTGAAAAGTTCCTCCCAGAAATAGTCCTCCTGTATGGGTGGCAGCACCGGAAATGACTCCTTAATGGTTCAGGCTTCCCTGATGGATCAAGCCAGAGGCATAGAAGCACAGCAGGCATCAGAGAGCCAAGCCACTTTTTTAAGTGTTATCTATTACACAGGGATTAATTTCAAACTCTTATCAAGTAAAGATATCCAAATGTTGCCTGAAAATACTTCAAGATTTTGGCAGAGTTTCCTTAATGGATGGAAAATGGTACAGGCCTAGAAAGGAAGGAAAATTAAGGAAAGGGCAGGAAGAGATAACATCAGTGTCAGTTCCTGCCATGCCCTATATGTCCGTCCTTTCATTTATTTCTCAAAGCAACCCACACTGAAGTCAGCCCTCTGGTTCTTCCCAGGTTACCAACAAGGCACTGGGCTTGCTGGGGTTAAGCCCATCACCCAAGACCGTATCCTTTCACAGGCGTGGACCGTGCATGCAAAACTAGCCTGCCTTTACCACCAACTTTAACTCACAGAGAACTACAACAAATGCTACAAAACAGGCGCTCCAGATAGACTGATAAATGAATTTCAGTTTCACTGATCAGTAAACTTTGGCTTTACTGATTTTATAACTATGTAAGCTTAACCACGTCTCTGAACATATCCCCTTGGTTCTAACACCCTGGTGACAGTGGCACATAAGGTATTATCCATGAGATGAGAAACTTGAGACCCAGAATGGGCAGGTGACTTGTCCCCAGTGACACAGGCTACTAAGTGGGGAGGCTCTGCTTTGTCCCTACGCAATTCCACCACACTCTGCTGTCTCTCTTCAAGCTGAAATAGAGATAGCCCCTATATTTGCTCCAAAAAATCATCATCATCTGTGTGACAAATAAACTCTGCTTTTTCACAATGCATCCCAAGAGGCAGATCTCATCCTTTTTTTAATCACATAAAGAAATTCAGATTTAGAGGGGAGAGTTACTTCAGGTGTCCAAGGAATACAGCTAAAAATGGCAGAGCCAAATGCAAGCTTGCACACGTGGCCATTACCTGGACTTGCCGCTTCGTCTCAGCTCCTCCCCGCGCCCCCAATCCCGCACCAGGTGTGAGTGAGATATCAGCGTCTGGCTCTGACATCCCTTATTAGATGACTCCAATGCAACACGCCTCTAATATCGTCACTTCCTAGCTTCACTGAACGAAGAGACTCAAGACTTGGTTTTCTCCGTACTCTACCCATCACCAATTAGGGGGGCCCTGGGCAGGGTATTCAGCTAACTCCTCTTCAAACTCGGGGAGAAGTCTGTGACTCTCCCTAAAAGCAGGAGCAAGCCTAGGTGTTCTGGGAGTCAGCTAGGGGTAAGATATCTCAGTCAAGGTTGGTACCACTTTATTTTATTTTTATTTTTTATTTTTGGTACCATTTTATTTAAGGTGAATTTTCAAACCACAAATATAGACATGTCGATAACATAAGACCCAAATATAAGCTAAAGCAAAAGAGCAATGAGTCAATAAAATCTCTCCCTCCCCTGCCATTGAACTAAGGGAAATGGACCAATAATGGGTTAGAGTTAAGGAAAACTGTCAAAAATGTCCTGAGTAATTACTACTGTCTGGTGGGATTTAATATCAATTTCAAGAGTTCTCTAAAGACATGGGTCTTATTTAGCGACTCCTTCTACCTCCAAGCACAGCAGAGCCAATTTTCACACAGAAATGACTAGGTGTATCAAAATAAGCCTTGGACACACAAAAACAAAAAGAACTTGGACTCTAATCAACATTAATGCCCCCTCTTCCCACCCCACCCCCACACACACCCGAAAAAACAACAACAGGTTAAGCAGCAAGGAATTAATACAACAAATTTGTTTTGGGAAAGGTATAAATGGAGTTAGATAAACTAGACTTCTTAGTTAAGACTGGAATGTAAACAGTTGTTTATTTAATAAATGTAAAATGTATATAACCATACTTCAATTTCATATTAATTGAGACGAGGATAAAAGAGATAGGTCTATATGGGAAAAAAAAAAATTAAAAAGAGGTAGGGGTAAAAACACCCAACACTAAAGAGTTTCTAGTAACCTATTAGAACATTACCCTCATATAGTAAAGCAAGTCTTAACTTTCCATCAGACCTCTCTGTGAATTTCACAAAACCAACTCTTCACTCAGAAACACGTATGCACCAAGTTTGGCCTGTGCTTTCTCAGGACGCAGACCCTGGGAGGCCAACTCCTGGGCCCCTGGATAAGCACCCCAGAAGCGGGCGGCGCTCTGGACAGCCTCGCGGGAGACGTGGCATCCATTTCCGGCCCTGCCATCTTGTCACCCCGATCCAGTTCCTTTACCTCTCCAGGTCTCAGTTTTCTCATCTGTCAGAGGTGACCTTTCCTGACTCTTTCTGGTTCTAAGTCTGGCAAAGCTGCTAATATCACAATAAGACTGAGGGGTTTAGTAAAAATCACCCGCTTATCTGTTTTACATTGCTAATACGACTGACTCAGGGCGAGCACTTTTTCTCGGCTACACAGCAGTCACGGCCAGAAGAACTCAAGCTCAGGGTGAATCGGCAGCGTGGTGCTCTCACAGTCCTCTGTTTGAGGATTTCTTGAGCTGGCTTTCCCCTCCTCATTTCCCTTCCAGATGAGATAAGTGGCTTTCCCCCATGTAACAGAGGCAGTGCTATGAAGCAAGCCAAAAGCTCTTCTCCAAGAACAAACACGCTCCAGTTTCCTTCGCGCTGAGCTGCAATACGTCTTGTGACATCGCACCCAGCACAGAATGGGGCTGTTGTAATCACTCCGTTTCCCCATTTGGATGGCAGTCCTTAGCCAGCTCTGCTTCCCAGCAGAAACTGGGAGCTGGACGATCACATTTAGAGGAACTCCATTTGAACGATGGGAGCTACACTGAGTTCATTGTTTGAAGTGCTGGAACAAGGCCTGTCTTCCTAAGTCGCGAGGCAAACAGCGGAGGGAATCCAATCACTGGCCAGATGGGAAGTACGAAGCAAGGGAACCTATCGCTCCCTGGAAAACTGTCATAAGAGAGCTCAGGTGTCCGGAGCGCATTTGAGCTGAAGCAGCCCCTGCTACTGTCACTGGATCTGCAGAACCCGTCAGAAAGCTTTCTGCCAGCAGCCTTCTGTCTGGCTTGACTGGGAAAGTTATAAGCTTGGCAGGTAAAGCGAAAACACACACACACACAAAAACAAAACCAAAAGCCTGTTTACGTAACAGTGCTAAGTAGCATCATATTATGAGATCTCGTCTTGGCCTTTGCAGGCTACCCCACACACACACACGCACAGCTTAAAATGGTAAAAACTAAAACCGCAACTAAAGTCAGTCTGACAATGAGCAAACTAGCTGAGAATTTGGGAATCCAGACTTAATTTATGAGGGTCCCTCAATTGCTAAAGAACATATATCCAATGGGGTGTATTCTTATTCAGATGACTTGATGGAAAAGCTGACGATGATCATAAAACAATAAAAAAATATATTAAATGAGAGAATAACTATACTTGAAATTTCTGCCTTTTATAAAGTCCAGTGGACAACAATACTGCCTGTTTTAATGCATTTGTTTCTGTATTTACACAAGAAAAAGAATTCGTCAAATGTTTTGACTAACAGCCTTCGTTCAAAGGACTCGGTGAAGAGTCAGAATGTGAACAACTGAACCGGCAGACAGGATATCCTACTACGCATTTCCAGGACAACTCAGCTGCTTTTCACTGCTACTCATAGGAAGAGACCATTGCTCTTGACTTTATTCACAGCAAACATTATATTCAAACCAAGCCGCAGAGGTTCAGTGTATTTTCTGCATGCAATTATTTTGTATTAAACTATTCATTTCTTGTTAACTCTTTCAGGTCTTGAAGACAAAGCAGAATAAAAAAAAATGCATGGCACAAAAAAACTGCTTCCTCTTGGGCTGACCTGGGATTAACTGGATCCGTGGTAATGGCATGCTACCCCCACAGACAAGACGCATTCGGAGTTTTCAGTAATATATAGGCGGCAATAAGCAGCGAGGGCAGGGAGGCAGAAGAGAGAGAAAATGGTGATATGACTTACGTCTGTCTGTCACTTTCAGGCAGGATGGGGTTAGCAGGAGCAGGCTTACCAAAGTCCAGGCAGGGGTTGAGGTTTTTAATTTGTGGCAATCTCATGCTGAGATGCCAAGTGGGCAGGGACTGTGAATCAGGGGGCGGGGCTGGTGGGGAGAGGAGGGCAAAGGGAGAAGGAGCACTCACTCAGTGAGAAGCTGGTGCAGCTTGTGATAACCCCGCTCCAAGGCCAAGCTCACAGGGGTCGCCCCTTCCTGGTTGTGGATGCTCAGAGCTCCGCGGCCACCTGGCTTTTGCAGCAGGAACCACGCCAACCTCAGCAGGCCCAGCCGCACGGCAAAATGCATCAACGTCTCGCGGGGGCCACCATCTGTAGACAGGGGGAGAGAACGAATAAGTGAGAGGAGAATGTGAAAACAGGAAGACAACAAACAGGCAAAGTAGGTAAACACCACTGTCTCCGAGGGCGTCGGATTCTAAAGTTAAGCCACAACACACAACAGGAACAATTTTATTGTGGCCGGACAGAAACGGCTCTCAAGTGAAAAACAAAATAAAGCTAGAAAGAAATATGAGAAGCAAAAGCTCCAATAGGAGATGACTGTCCCACAAGAAAATCAAGCCATCTATATTCTGATTTAATGCATTTGTTCAACGACTTAATGAAGGCAGATTTGCAAGGGTGACCCCACACATTAAAAACAAAAACACAAAAAAGGTGGATGTAGCCTCCCAATATGGAGCCCCAAGGGGAGGAGCTGTCAGAGCTTAGATGGGTGTATCATACAGGGTATAATTACTTTAAAAAAAAAATAACACCCAGACAGGAGCTGGCTAGTTAAACACTAAAAACAGGTTCTGCTTGTTAAGTACACCCAAGTCTTTTTATTCTCCCATATTAAGGGCAAATCAAACTGCTGGCAGTGCCAGCTTTTTTTTTTTTTTTTTAGTTTGTTTAACGAAAGAAAGAAATGCATCTCCAGGCGTAAGAAGAAAGACTAACTCTCTAAGATAATATACAAATTAACTTCGGAAAGAAAAACATGTTTGGGGCTTATGGCAGGGTGGCCCTTTGGTATAGGGGGCGTCACTCGGAAAGTGGTGAAGTGAGGACAGGCTTAGGCGTCAAACAAATGTGGGTTCCGATGTGGCATCTGCCATCTGTGTGACCGGGCACAACCCCTTTCACCTGCCTGAGCTTCCCTGTCCTCACCCCGAGAGTGGGGTGCCGTCGCCTAGCCCCCAGGGTTGCAGGAACGAATGGGCGGAGGTAGGTGAAATGCAAGTATGATGACCGGCTGCAGCAGATACTAAGTGCCAGGTGCCTTCCCCTCCCTGCTCTCTTCTCTGTAATTACATTCCAGGTTCACTAGCAGCACTCTCTCTTCCTCAGGCACCCTCCTGTGCCAACCTGTGATGGTGGGAGCTAAGGCCACGGCAGGGCCCCCGGGCTGTCCGTCACTCAGCTCCAGGAAGCGCCACTCAAGGGCTGGCATGGGAACGGCGCCCTGGGCTGCCTGCCCTGCTCGCCTCCTCTCGGCACAGCCAATCTCTCACTCACCACGGCTTCCGTCAGGTCTCCTGTTCTTCGCTGGGCATTCACAGTTGTGGTCCTTGATGCTTCTCGATGTGAACACCGAGTAAGGACGGACACATCTTTGAACCTGTGCTTTTATACCCAGCTGCACTGTTTGCTGCTGTCATGTGTATGTTGGTCTCGTCTGCCTACGGTCAAGGTAAATTTCCTTGGAAGCAAACGCTACCTTTCAGAATGCATTTTCCCTACAGAACTCTGCACACTGACTACAGGGTGTTCAGGGTGGTTCAGCAGAAGCACACGGCTGGAAATAAATCAACATCCAGAAAAACACACTGCATGAGTAGGCACAAATTGTAATAATCAACACCTCAGAGCAGGTGGCAAGGCCAGACCAAAGGACGGAAAGATTCTTCAGAAAAGGTCAAATTTCCCCATCGGACTTGTGCCTTAAGGTTGTTCACAAGCCCTCTGACAACCTTATCAGAAACAAAAAACCTAATAAGCCACTGACCACTGACCAGGAACTGTGTGGTTTTCTTAGACACTGGTTAATTCCGGCCCTAGGTGACACCTCCTTAGAATACTGTTCTCTACGCCCCCATCCTCTCTGATCCTTTATTTGCTCTGAGTCAGCCCAGCACTGAAGAGCAGAGCTCCAACAACAAGGCCATACATCTCATCAGAGCTGGCACCCCAGTCCTGGCACCTATATCCTCCCTGAATCTCATTCATTCCAAGGTCCTTTGCAGCAGGCATCACATCTGCTTTTAGGTCACCCTGTTTCTGCAATCAAATGATTGGAGAAGTAATACTGCTAAGTGCCACGTCATGGGCAAAGTCGTTTGTATTAACTTTTTTCATTCGCACAGTAACCCCTATGAGTTCTCATTATCTCATTTTGCAGACAAAGACAGGTTAATAATTTGACCACAGCAAGCGTCATCAAGATTTGAAAATTCTTGTGTCTTGAGTCTAGAAGCCATACTCTCTCCATGACTTCAGCCCTGGCTCTTTTTGTAAAACTCAAGCAAGCAAGCATTCATACAAGCAAGCTCATGTTGTGGTTCAAAAGCATCTTTTCATATGTTTTCCTCCAATACTAAAAACAAGTTTACCCACTATATCTTCCATTATCGCTGTTGTTCCTTTTGCATCGGTTTCAACTCCAGAGCACTTACAATTCAGAATTCAGGATCCATCTCTGTCCTCTACTCTCTATATCTGCATGGTTTTTTTTTCCTCCTCTCATGATCCTTTGTCTTTTTCCTCTGTATTCTGAGTTACTCAACTCTGTTTTCCAGATCGCTAAGTGAATTTCCTATGATGTCAATTGGGTCCTTTGTCCCCCATTTGAATTCAATTATACTCCAGCATTCTGGACGTCCTTGCTTCATTGCAGCCTGCTCCCTTTCCGTCTTGGCCCTCCCTGTGATGGCTTTTTTTGCAGATGTAATTAAAGCCCCTAATCAGTTGATTTAATAAGGAAGATTATCCTGCATAATCAGGGTAGGCCTGAACCAGTTGAAGGGCTTTGAAAGCAGGGCTGAGGCTTCCCCTGGAGAGAGAAGAAACCCCACCAGTGGGGGACGGCTCTGGGTGTGCTCGAGGGGTTCCGTCCCGCTCAGGGTCCCAATTTGCTCCTGTGTGAGGATGGCTGTGGCTCATGCTGGTTGGGTCTGCCTTCTAATCTTATCCTACAAGTTTTGGGTTTCCTTAGCGAGCCCCCACAATCATGTAAGCCACCCCCTGTAATAAATCTTAACACATCTGTATTCTTCCCACTGGTTCATTCTCTGGTTGAAACCTGACTGACGCAGTCATGAAACCTAATTTTTTTCTCCTTGTTGCTTCCCTCTCTAATTTCATAATAGGTCTGCCTTCTTCGATCTTTTAGAGAACAAATAGAAAACCTCTCTAAGTTTTTCTTTGGTTTCTTAAAGAAAAAGTACACTCAGAGAGCCTTCCATCTGCACACTCCTGATACTTTTCCACTTCTACTTGTATGCTGGAAGCCCCTCCATACACAGCCCCCCAGATCTGCTGAGAACACTGATGTGTCCCGTAGGCTATGACGAGCGTGCTAGGGGGCTGCGTCTTTCCCAACCTGTCTGATTTTCTGACAAAGCAAAACATTCTAAGTTCTGTGAACAATACAGTACTCAGAGAATGTGTGTACCTTTCCTATCCCATCAATCGACCCGGTGGCCCTGCTCGCAGTGCATTTTGAATCCGCATCTCTGAGAGTCCCAAATCACCTTTCTTTCTCCTATTCTGTTCTGCCTCTCAGATAAACCTGAAGTCCCAGGCGATGCAGGTATTCTCACACCCCATGGGAAAGGAGAGCAACAGGCCGGGCTTTGGGGAAAATGACACTTGTAACCTTGTGACACCATCCAGGTCGGAAAGGCAGCAAGACCTTACAGAGCTAAAGGTCTGCCATTACTAGCAACTGCTTGTCTTGGAATCAATAGACAGTAATCCCCTGCGAAGAAAAGAAATCCCCTAGCTGTCTTCTTATAGTTTACTGGTTTTTAGCAGCTATGATAGCTGGAAAAATACACAAATGCTAGTGAGTGTAGCTAAGGAGCAATGTCCATGAAACGCGATTAACAACTTGGAAGAGGCATGAAAACTAAAACAGCAAATGATTATGACTGAGGTTCTGGTAACCCACAGCAGACACACAGAATTGACAATGCACAGGCTGCTTTTAGCATAAACCTTGTTCTTCTCTCCACCCAAATTTCTCTTTGTGGGGGGGACTCCCACTCCCAAAGATGACTTGATCTCCTCTTAGTTATACAATCCATTCGCTAAAGAAAAATGAGGATTTCATCTTGCTTTCAGAGCCAGTCTTCAAAGGGCCCACCCCGTCACCTATGCCGACTGGTTGCTACTCTATGCGGTTCCTTCAGGAGAAAAACCACCTTAATTCACTGTTTTCACTAATCTCTGAGACACTGAAGAGCTGAGACAGCTACGTGAGAGCTGGGAAGACACCCCAAGTCAGGGGGAAGATATCCTTACCCCACCATTCACCCTCCACACCCAGATGCAGGCTAATTACTTGCATTTAAGGCAGAACTAAGGCCAAAAGCAGAGAGGCCGCTTTATGTAAGTAAAGATTAAAGCACGCTCGGAAAAATGAAAATGGACAAACTCCCTCTCACTCATGTTTCAAGTGATGGTTAACTTCAGAACTAAGTTAAAGCAGAAGAAAAACAGTCTCTCTCATTATGCTTCAAAGTGCCTTTCCTTTTCGTGCTGTCCTGTTTTATCCTTTCGTAAGACATGTTACTTTACCTTGTCATGGCTCATCAAAGCTTTGCCTCTAAAAAGTTGCTGGGTGGTGGTCCTGGCGTGCTCAAAACGCAAAGCTTACCAATGAGCACACACGATCCGAATGCATTTTCCTCCATTTTACAGATGAAGAAATGGCGAGAGAGATTAAATACTTTGCACAAACTCTTGCAACAAAGCCAGTATATAAACAAACAGGAACCACTGACTATGTTCTTGTCCATTTTAAAATATAAAATCTAAACCAGGACTTTTTAACTTTATGGACCACGGGGGGGCCTAGGAATCCTTGAAATTATATGTAAATTTTTGCAGGTGGACACTTATATGTATTCTACTTTTTCCTGAGGAGAAATCTGAGCTATTTGCAAATAAGTCACTGACCTAAAACAGTGAAAAAGCACTGCACCCAAACAATGAACAGAGGATTAACTGGCCATCTCATCTGACCCCTTAGTACGACTATTAGGCTGGAACACCTGTAAACATCCTAGCTTTTCACAGCAAGCAGTCCTGTTATGTGAGAAGATGTCCTATTCACCTGTATTATTACCCCAGGCAACAGGCTTACTTCGTACATTCTTCCTTTAAATGTCTCTTAAAACCATTTCATGTACAACTCGATGTGAGCAGGAATATTCCTCTCCATTCTTCCCTCACCAGCAAGCAAGCGCCCCGTAACTGAAGCGACTCTGCCCTTAAAATGCCCAGGGTCCGTCGATTCCAACCCACGGGGAGCTGAACAGTTACAACGGCAAGATCCAGCGATTCACATCCGAATTCTGATCCCAGTGTGGACCTAAAGGCAGTCTAGCAAGTCCCTCGCATTTCAGCTCGCAAAACACACGTGTGACTTGTTCAATTTCCTCTGTTCCTTTAGTTATTTTTAATTTATTACAAAAAAATTCACTTTTGGGCGGTGTACAACCTTGAGTTAGAACAGGGGTCGGCAAACTGCAGCTCGCGAGCCACACGTGGCTCTTGGGGGACGTTCCGTCTTAAAGGTTTGCCGACCCCTGGAAGAGCCAATCCTGTCCTTCACAACAAGTTAAAAAGTATTCGAAAGCCATCAATGTATTTTTACATAATCACCATTATGTAATATCCTTTAAAAATTTTATACAGGAAACTATGATAGTTCTATTTACATTTTCCATTTCCCTTCAGAGCCACATGTCCGTACCCAAAGAGCCGCATGTGGCTCGCGAGCCAGTTTGCTGACCCCTGGCGGCTCTTCGGTCTCAAAAGTTTGCCGACCCCTGAGTTAGAACAGACACGTAGCTTCTTATAACCACCAGAAAGCAGAACCATCCCAGCACCCAAAGAACTCTGTCATGATGCCCCTTTGCTGTCACACCTTTCCCCCACTCCAGACCTGGCAACGACTGACCTAGCTTCCACTCCTATAATTGGGCGCTTTTCAGAGTATCATATAAATGAAACCATACAGTAAATGCCCTTTGGAAGGTGATTACTGAGCGCAGTGCCTTTGAGACACATCCAGGTTAGTGCGTGTGTCAATAGTGTGTCCCTTTTTATTGCTGGGCAGTATCCCATCGTGTGGATGTGCCACGGCTTGTGTGTACACTCACCCGCTGAGTGGGACCTGGGTTATTTCCAGTTTTTAATGGTTGTAAATAAGGCTGCTATAGGCACATGCGTGCAACCATGTGTGGAGTGAACATAAGCTTTCATTTCTCTAGGGAGAACAGCCAGATGTGGGACTGCTGGGTGAAACAGTAAATGCACACTTAGGAAAGCAGTAGGCCCTAAGAAGCCGCCCCACTCTCCTCTAAGTGCAGACAGCATTCTGCACTCCTACCAGCAGGGTCCGCGATCCCAGCACCTGCTATTTTTCATTTCAGCCTTTCTAAGAGGTGTGTAATGGCACCTGGAGGGGGTTTTTAATGCACTGCCATAAAAATTAAAATTCGACTCATCCTTTGCTAGCACTGTTGGACCAGCTTCGTACAGCGGAAACTGAAGAAGCAAATGGAAAGTCCACAAAAATACTAATGCTGACCAGTTCCCTATAAGGGACAAGGAAGCTAAGGCCTGAGGGGGAAGTTCGTGCCTGAGGTTTCAGATCTGGGCTTTTTCTAACACAGCTGACCCTCGAAAAAACATGGGGGTTGGGGACACCCACCCACCACCCATGCAGTCAAAAACCTGCACACTGGGCCAGCTGAGTGGCGCGGTGGTTAAGCGCTGGCTTCGGAAGCCAGCGGCCCCGGTTCGGGTCCCACATATGAGGGCCAGTGACACTGACCTCAAAAAAAAAAAAACCTGCACATAACTGTAGTCAGCCCTTTGCATACATGGACTCCCAACCGTGGAGGGAAAACATGCATGTAAGTGGACCTATGCAGTTAAAATCCGTGTTGTTCAAGGGCCAGTTGTATTTCTTTTTCATCATGGGAACATGAACAAAGTACCCAACTCCTCTGCCTTCTTTAAACAAGACAAAACCAAACCATAAAAATACCGTAAGCCCACAAAGAGCTCACGCAATCCATCTTGGTACTGATTTACAAATGGCAACCACAGTAGCTGTTCCCACACCAACGCAGACCGTGGGGCTGGAGGCGTTGAGCCCCAGCGTCACGTTTCTGAAAAGGTGCGCGTGCCCTCTGTACTCTAATAGCAAGCACTCTGACCTCCAGGTCTCAGGTCACGTCATAAGAAACAGAAAAGGAGAAATGCTTTCCTCTCTGGCTTGATTTTTAGAGCCTACACTTTCTTTCATACTCTATTTGGGCAGAGCACGCTGGGAGCACGTTGACGAGAAGGCCCTGATGGTAGGAGGCAGCATTCGGGAAGCTGGTCACAGGCTCACCTGCTACACTCAGTGGATTTCAGAGAACCAAAGCTGGCCGCTACCCCGCCACCACTCTTCCAGGGGAGGAAGAATATGTTCATTTGATGGGTCTCGGGGAAAGCAAACTGAGTAGGCCCCTGGCTCGGTCCTCTCTGGATCTGCACACAGGGTGACTTCTGGTCTGCCCTCCCTACAGGACACAGTAACCAAGGCTGGGTGGACACTGGTTCTCCAGATCTCTCAGAAAAAAGTTGAAAAGACAAGTAAACCCTTCGGGCAGGAGATCTAATGTCGGCCTTCCAGCCTAGCTCTCATCAGTAATAAGGCAAACGTTTTCATCTCTAGCTGGGTAACTCTTAAACCTTTCCATCGGATTCGAACTCAGGAGGGAAAGAGGATGCTATTTTTTGGACCCCAGGTATATAGTGTTTCATTTAAATATATATCGGGGTGCCAACAAAATGTATCCAAGTGAACACTTTGGTCAGCGTTGCTCAAGCATTAGCTCGCCATCATCAGCAGTACCTGGACACTGATGGGAACCACCTTGAGCACCTCTTGTCATTGCAGAAGTCAAACGTGACTTGTAT
Organism: Aselliscus stoliczkanus; assembly: GCA_033961575.1. Lineage (NCBI taxonomy): Eukaryota > Metazoa > Chordata > Mammalia > Chiroptera > Hipposideridae > Aselliscus > Aselliscus stoliczkanus. The sequence goes on from CM066741.1 coordinate 26,743,768, forward strand.
TCATCTTTTTTTTTTTTGAGGGCAGTGTCACGCTCCCTTGTACGTGGGACCTGAACCGGGGCCGCTGGCTTCCCAAGCCAGCGCTTAACCACCGCACCACTCGGCCGGCCCTCATCTTTTGTTATTGATATATATTGAGTATTACAATTTTAATAGTTCATTCTTTTCCTAAAATGTGTACATATTTTTTGGGCACTCTGTATTTAAAACCATGACAGAGACTAGATATCATCTGCCACAAGAATAATTACATGGGGAAAACCCCTGTCTGAGTAACAGGAACATATATAGATACTTACTTCATCAGTGTTTTAAAAAAAGTGGAGCCCTTCCTTGAATGCACTGTCATGTGGAAAGCTAGCAGATAAATAAGAGTAAAAATACCCTGGTGAAGCAAGCCACCCTGCTCTCATGCTCCCCCACTCACTCCCCAACTTTCCTTTCCTCCAACTCTGGAATTTCTAGACAGCTTCAGAACACAGCAATGGATAATGAAACACCAAAAAAGTACCAAAAGTCACTCCACTACTGGAGTAAGGATGGGTCCCTTTCTGTACTTGAGTGCGAGGGCGACATCCAGACCCACAGAAAGGTGCTGAGCCCTCTCTACCTTCACTGAGAAGCGAGAAAGGCTACGGCAGCTGCCTCTTTAGGTCTGACGCTTCAGCTAAAGAACCTAGAGGAGAAGCCATCAACGGCAGCTGACTACTGTAACCACGAGGCTTCTGCAGCCACCGCGGAAGACGGAAGACAGCCGGAAGGAAGGACCCTCCGCTTCTGTTTCGGGGACATTCACATTCTCACCATGCAAAGTCTGCTCTGTGCCCAACACGTTCCACTCCGCCGGCAGCTTGAGGTGTCTGAAGGCCAGGGCCACCTTCTTGTCCAGGGAGTTCACGTCCGTCGACGGGGGCCCGGAGCGGTCCAGGAAGCGGGTGAAGTTCAGAGCCTGCTGGTTCCCAGCGCTGGTTGCCAGGAACTGGGCCGCGTCGTAAGCCTCATCCTGGACGAATTGGAAGACTTCCTCGGCCACCACCAACACCGGGAGGCCCTCTCTGGACGCACAGAGAAGCACCTTCACGGTCTCGCAGCAGTCGTGACCTGGGAAGACACCGGCACAGAAGACAGCGTTACGAGTGGAGTCCTCCAGCGGAAGGAACTCACCTGTGGGTCCTCTCCACGCTTTTTGCGGGCTGTGCAAGGTCCCCTTCCGAAAAGCAATCCCTCCTTCCTCTGAGCAACCTCCCAAATGTCTTCAAACTCCATTTCTAGTTCTTCTTTCATTGTTATTTGCAGATATGAAGTGGCCCCCTAAGCAGAGAGCAGACAGCTGTGTATCCCAGTTGCCACCATGCCTGCCAGGTACTGAATCGGCTCTGACTCTCTCAACGCGTATTGAACAACGGCTGTTCAATTTGAACAAAGTAAAGAATGAAAGCTCAAAGGTCCTGTAAGGCCTGGCAGACGGCAGAAGGCTAACACCCACTGGCCTGAAGTAGATCTGAAAACTCAACAGAGAAATAGTCACTCACACAGGTTACACGGGAGGATTTTACAGATCTCCCAGCATCGGCCTTATAATCACCACAACACAATCGATCAAATGGTGAGGCACTTCGAAAAATATGGAACTACCTGATTTTATTTCACTGTTCCTAGCAATTCAAGGCTTAGAACGTAACTGTTGCTCTTGGATACACATTCTTCCCTTCAAGGTCATGAAGGCTTCAATGAAATCAATGGCCTGCTCCACACAGGGACGCAGCCCAGTTGGAGGGAGGGGGGAGGAAGCGTGCCAGGGCCAGTGGGGCCTGCTGGGAGGGCGGGCAGAGACCTCGTGGGGGGCGATGTCAGGCGACAGCCTCCACCGGCCACCCCCAGAGAGCTCCATCTGAGTAAAACCAGAAATGCCCGACAACGCTGCTTCCATGGGGAAGGCCTTCTTGGGGAATCAGACTTTCTTCTCGATTTTTGGCCTCAGAAGTTAGTATTTCCAATGTGCCCAATATATTATTCATCGAAGCACAGTTGTGCCTCAGCTTTCAAACTCTGATCTCAACTAGAACTCCTAACATCATCATTCTTCTCCCATAAGTTATCTTCCTAATGAGAAAAGATAGAGCTGATGCTGTGTTGCCTGGCCTGACCGACAGGTACCGGTGCGACCACGGCTCCCCTGAGCCCATCCGCCCGCAGACACTGCAGTGGGGCAGAGGGACCCTGTGTGTCCATGACCTTGGCTTTCCATACCATCAGCAATGCCCAATAGTGGTTTCAGACCTGAACAGAACAAACTAAGCTTTCGGCTGTCTTTCCAAGAGAAAACAATATATTTTCCCCCCCATGTGACCAATGAAAATAGTAAGTGAATTGATTTTCCACGTACGTTTTCCCCACGGGCCTCCTTAAGCCCTTTGTGACAAAAGAAATCTCTCTGTGCTGTGTAATCTTAGGGTGGTGACAAGTATTTACTAACCAAGTACCTACTACATACCAGGCATTTTCTCTACACAACAAATTTCTGAGGTCTGACTTGTCCTCATATTACGGATGAGAAAACCGAGACTTCAGGGTTCCACAGCTATAAAGCCGCAGAATCCATTATCTAAATTCCGGTCTGATGCCCAAGAACACGGCCTATTCTATGGTGATGCACGAGTCCTGCAGCTCACCGCGTATACACGCCGGAGGAGAGCTGTGCCCGAAAGGAGCTCAGGACTCAGAATGAGAGGCCGGGGTGATGATTGGCAAGAATAACAGGTTCTTGAACCACTGCGTTGAGTCTCCATATAACACACACCTCAACCAGATCCTCCCATTGCTTTCAGGTTGAACTCTTTCTGTGAAGGCTGGAGGGGTCTGGAGCGTCCTCTGTGCGCGTGTGTGTGTACACTCACCTATGCATTTCAACTCAATATATATTTTGCATTTATACGATTAATATATGAAATGACACAAGATACCAATGTTAGCAGAAACATGTCAACTGATTCAGCTCGTAGGCTTAAGTGTTTTTCAAGTCCTGGGAACCGTGATTAGAAGGTAAAGATGAGTGAGTGAGAGTCTCAGCCCTTCAGAGGTTTACAGTCTGTGAGAGGGAATCAAACAAGCTGTAGATAACTGCAAAGCAAGTCCAAGTGGGACGGGTTCTGTGAGAAACACACCAGGGTGCCATTGGCAGGAGGGGAGCACAGCATTTCCTAGGCGGGCAAAAGCGGGGAGACCTCACAAAGGAGGACCTTTGGGGCAGGCATCCTGCTTCCAATGCCCCAACCCCAGGGGTTCTTCGCTACAAACCTGAGAACCCTGATGCACAGCTCCTATCGTATCTGATCTCTTACAGGTCCCTTCTCAGCGTTTTCCAAATAACAGTTCAGATACTCCTCGTTAACAGCCCCAACAGGTAGACACTATCACCATTCCCATTTGCCACATGAGGAAACCAAGGCACAAAAATATTAAGTAATCTGCCCAAGCTTGTAAAGCTCCGAAAAGACAGAATTTGGATCCGAACCCATTTTTTTGCTCTAGAGTCCACCCCTATACCCAAGATTTATGGATACAAGAAGACTTCAAAAGGAAATATGGGCACCATGGAAGAACGAACAGGAAAGGAATAAAACATTATATTCAGGGGCGGCGAGGTGGCTCAGTTGGTTAGAGCGCCCGCTCAGAGCAACAGGGTTGCCGGTTCAATTCCCACATGGGCCAGTGAGCTGTGCCCTCTGCAACTATTAGACTGAGGACAATGACTTGAGCTGCACTGCAACTGAGCTGTCAGAGGGAGCCTGGATGGCTTGGTTGGTTAGTGCGCCTGCTCTTAGCAGCAAGGCTGCCGGTTCGATTCCGGCATGGAATGCGGGATTCGATTCCCGCAACTAAGATTGAAGGACAACAATGAATTGGAGCGGATGGGTCCTGGAAAAAAAACACACTGTTCCCCAATAGAGTTTCAAAAATAAAACCACTATATTCAGTTATGGCTATGAGGCTTGTACATTGTGTGATCTCAGATCACCTCTGCATCTCTGGGCCTCCATTTCTTCATTTACAGCGTGAGGGAGCAAGCCTCCACAGGCTCTGAGGTTTCTCAGCTGTGAAGCCTGTTGGTTTTACCAGGCAGAAGTTGGGAAGGGAAGGGAAGTCAGGAAGAGATTCCAAGAATAGGAGAGTTTCAAAAACATACAAATGAAAGCAGAGGGTAAGTTCAAAGGTTGAAATAATTACTGTTGACCCAAGTTTCAGGAAGATACTAACTCGGCTACATCTAGATGCTTAGTGTTAGGATAAACCTGGGTTCAAACCTATTTTCTCACTTCTCAGCTATGTGGCCCAAGGTACATGGCAACTTCTCTAATGCTTTTAAATCTAGAGTTTCCTAATCTTGTAAGTGAGGAGCCAATTTACAACAGTCCTGTAAAATTCTTTAATACTATCACCCAAAACAAAATAGTTTCATTTCATTTCCAATTAGATAGATAGATATAGATAGACAGACACACAGATAGAGATGCAGCAATATGTATTTCAATCAGGAGAATTATTCTAAGGTACAAATGGTGTGGATTTCATTCATCAATCTAACCAATTTTCCCATTTATTCAGGAATAAGCTGATTTATAAACAGAGTTTTGAGGTGGATATGCATGAATTTAAACTAAAATCACAGGTTTCACCATTCAATGATGATAATGTGAATAATCTGGGATCCAAACTAAATTGTTTTCCAAACGTAAACTTGGTGTGTCTCAGAAGAGATATTACACTAACCCAAAATAATACTATCCACTGCCCGTACCCATCTACACAGACCTGATTCCTTCTTACCGGTCTCCTTCCCCGCGCTTGTAGAAAACTGAAACCTTGAACCAGAAAGGGAGTGACAATGCCACTAAAAGTAAACAACATCCACTGCTCTATAAAATCACCTTTGGATATACACAGGATTCATGCCATATTCCAAACCCTCAACATCACTCACACACTCACACACACACACACACACACACACACACACACACACACACACAGAGCAAGAAGCCAGGGTGAAGCAATGCCACCTTACTCAGAACTAGAAAGTGCAGAAGTGAAGTATCTGCACAGAAATCTATCTGGAATTGCTAACACGACAGCTTACTTGGCGAGGATGGGTGGGGACGAACGCGAGGGAGAGAGATGGAAGAAGGTGAGGGGTGGTATGTGCGTGGGCACGCTCGTGTGTGCTGAGCAGTCTAAGCATTACCACGTCTTCCCGCTGCTTTGCCGAAAGGCCTGCTAGAAATGGGATGGGTGGAGGGGTGAACTGCTCTTTCCGTGTGCAACTCAAATAAAACTATGTGTTAGAGGAGGCAGAATGTCAGGAAAGGCCATGAAATAGATATCTAGGAGGAGCCACCCAATTGTGAGCCCAGTATTTCCCCTTCAGACATTAACTCACAATCTGAAGGAGAAACTATGAATCATCCTGCGTAAACTCTGCCATAAATCTGGAATTTGTTTGATATGATTATAGGCTTTTATGATTTTTTTTTTTCTCCAAACGAAAAACTGAGGATTCGAAGAGTGGAGCACCGAGTGTTTCCAGGATCAGTCTTTATTAAAATTGAAATTGGACTAGTTACTTCTGATGCAGAATAAAGCCCCTCGCCCTGCTGTCTGGAAATCAGCCCCACAAGACTGGCAAGACAACTGCTCCCTCATATTCATGTTTTCTATTAGGCTCAAGTGGGTCTCCAGATACTTTTTGAATCCTTAGAACCTTTCAGATAAAGCATCTAGATGGGGGGAAAAAAAAAATCAACATTTTTAGAAACAAAGGTTATGTAACATGGACCCAGTAATAAAACTAAAATCACTGGGGCGGCCAGTTAGCTCAGGTGGTTAGAGCGCAGGCTCATAACACCCAGGTTGCCCCGGTTCAATTCCACATGGGCCTGTGAGCTGCGCTCTCCAGAACTAGATTGAAAACAACTACTTGACTTGGGGCTAATGGGTCCTGGAAAAACACACTGTTCACCAATAAAATTAAAAAAGAAAAAAAAAATCACTGTATATGCACACATAAGATTGGCTCCAAATTGGCTCCAGAGACATGACTATTTGCAGGGGCCATTGGTCTCGTGACTGCCTCTGTCCTCACAAAATGGTGTCCACGTCTGCACAGCAAAGACACGGGGATGGGAAACCATACCCAGTTCACAATAATAAACACAACTGAACTTCTTTTCACATGAAAACAGAAGCTGCAGTAGAGAGAAAAGTAGCAAGGTTTCCAGCTGGTTCCATGGGTGTTTTTTCTTCCACTCAATTTTCTGGTAACAAAAGACAATCAAAATTGCAAGTCTTTTTAAAAAGGGAAGTTCTAAAAACCTACTGAGCTTCTTCTGAAGGAAGTACCCCCCAGAGAATTTAGAGAGGGGAAGAAGAGAGATGAGCTGTTAAAGAACATGGCCTACACTTTGAATTCCATTTTTTAAAACTGCCTTTAGAATTCATCGGATGGTTAGGTCCAGCTCATTTAAAACAGAAATACAAGTAAGCTATGGGGTGGGAGGGACCTGTTTCTAACAGTGAAATGTAAGTAAGGGGTTCTAAAGTAAAGCTGGCAGCTAGATGTGGAGTCAGAAAAGACTAGGTTTCAATCTCACCCTCCACTGCAGACAGGCTGGGGTTCCCTGAAAAAGTCAGCCAACCTTGCAGCCCAAAACGAGAATTTGCTCGTGCACAAAAGGAGACTCCTACCAGCCCTCTGGGTTATGAGAAAGCATTAGAGACGTTGTACACAAAGCACCTGACATAACACAGGCTTCCAAAACCGGTAGTAGTTGTTAGTCTCAGCTGGTAAACGCTCCTGTTCAGCTCACTGCAGGAAAACAGGTGCCTAACATTGTGTAACAAAGGGTTTCTGCAACATGGCCCAGCCAAGCTTCTGGGCTCCATGTGGCTTTCGGCAACGTGGAACTGGAGAAATGAAGGGAAGGGGGGGAAATACAGAATATGCAAAAACACAAGGCGCGCCTTGGTGAGAAACAGAAATCTAGGTGCCGAGGGCCCTCTTAAAAGCAGCTAATCTGGGCCTTTCTTAGGCTCGCAGGTCAGGAGGTGTGTGCTCACGGGGCTCCTTATCTCTGCATGGAGGACCTGTGCCCATGGAAACGCAATATTGCCACAGATCAACAAAGCTGCTGAAGCATGACCCAAGAATGACTTCATTTCCTGTTCAGCTAAAAGTGGCCCACATCCCACCCCCGGCCTTCTCTTCCCAGGATGAAACAATTGGGACTTTGTGTGACCAGCTCTCCAAAGGGGAACCCTGAAAGTGCTTGCTGGGCCGGCCCCCCTCAGATCAGCTTCTATTAATAAGAGGAAAGCTGTGTTAGGAGTCAGTGGTGGACTATTAGTAGTCAATAATACCTTTTTTCCTACTTCAGTTTGGCATCAAAGTGCGTAAAAAATTGGCGTCTGAAGCAGCTATATAGGGTTAAAGGAAATTTTCCATCTGCAGGGCCAGACTTTAATGGAGGTGAGATTACACGCAGAAGGACACGCCTACTGTCGGCTGTGACTGGTGTGCTGGTAGATGTGCAAATTTGCTTTATGTGTAAAACATCGCTCTCTGTACAGGAGTATTTAGGCAGCGGGGGAAACAATGGCAGGCATTATAAACTTGACCATGTACATTTTGGGGCAGAAAAGGGATACTTAATGCTAAAAATTTGATCTACTATATTCCAGCCTATTACTCAATGGCCGTGTTTCTCAACCTTGTATTCACTGTCCAAGAATTTTTGGACTTTTTTTTTTTGCTATTTCCCCTCCCATCCCATGAAATTTTAATTCCATAGATATACTGCCTATTTGTATCTGTATATGTGTACAGCTTTACATAGAGAAAGATTATTTTTGTCCCACACAGAAGAGCCAATTTTCACCTCCATGGGGGGATGCTGCCCCCATTGCAATAGGCACGCTAGGACCCAGCACACACGGTGTCCATAGCACCAAGGTGAAGAAACGTAACCATTTCCACATAAACACTGCTGCTGGGACAGGAGGCAACAGCTATTTTGTTCCCCTTCAACTAGCTCTCACTGTTTCTCCAGGGTAGCCACTGCATACACTGCCTAGTATTGGGACAGTTAATTTAACGTTTTTAAAATATAAAATCACATCTCTCTAGAGGTAGCCTGAGAGCAGAAGAATTTTAGAACAGGAAGACTTAGAAAATGGTCAATAAAAAGTAAAACCTCGCGGGCCGGCCAAGCGGCTCAGTTGGTTAAGAGCGCGAACTCTGAGCAACAGGGTCTCTGGTTCGATTCCCACATGGGCCAGTGAGCTAAGCCAGAGCTGAGCTGCCGCTGAGCTGCCAACACATGGCAGGATGGCTCAGCCGGTGAGAGCACTTGCTCCTAACAACAAGGTTGCCGGTTTGACTCCCGCATGGGATGGTGGCTACGCCCAACTGCAACTAAGATTGCGCACCTCAGCTAGGCGGCCGCGAGCTGCCGACGGGTGACCAGATGGTGACTGGACTTGAATCTGAGCTAGCTGTGCCCTCCACAACTAAGATTGAAGGACAACAACTTGGCTGTTCCGCTTCTGCAATTCCCCCCAAAAAATGTTTAAATAAATAAATAAATAAATAAATCACCTCGCTTTGGCAGAGAGAGAAGGTTTCAGGAGCCCCTGGTTAGGCCAGTTTGAAAACCTACTACACTTCTTTCTAGATGTCTGTTACTCAATTTGGCCACCTTTAGGCTTCTGCTGCTGGAAAAATGGCTTGGTTCTCAAGAACTTTTAAGACACACTGTGACACAACTGTGGGACTACTTGTTGAAACCTGGGCCGTAAGCATTGATTTTTAATTAGCCCCAAAGGACTTCTGATCATGGTAAATATATTTTTCTAAAATGAAAAAGCTACTTTATACGGAACCATCCCTTTGATGAGAAAAAAAAGACAAATACAAGAAGAGCTGAGTCAAATGTTGGGTCAACAAATGTTTGTAGTTTTCCGTCAAACAGAACCCTTGCTGTGGATTTTAAAAGTAAATAATGGACATGCTGAAAAAGACTTCATTTTACAGGTGATTCTGCACCAAATCCTTCCACAAAACTAGTTTATGTAGCATCCACTGAACATTCTGAAATCATGATTTGCTTGATCTAAATTCACATTTAATTAATAAAAATGAACACAGTAAGATAGCACTGCATATCCCTCCAAGGATTATCTTCAAAGGATCCTCAGATTTCCTTATACTACTGTCTTTTATAGGTCTTTAAAAGAAAAAAAAAAAATCTCAGCTTCGTCTCTGGAGGAAAATCATGTTTTAGTTAAAATGGAACCTGGGGTTGGATTTGTTTTCTAAGAATAGAAAAATATGGTGGTATTTTCATTTATAACAAATGGAATACGTTTTGTTTTTAGAGATGCATTTCCATCTCAAGCTGTATTTCATAGCAAATTATGTTCTTAAAACCAGCCTATTTGCAGATATTTTGAATGTAATATTTTATTATAAAACTTGTTTGTCTTTGTCTAGTGTTAATTAGTACAAAGATGGCTTATTTCCAAAGAGAGAAGATTGTTCTCAGTATTCAAAATGTTATTAAAAATTATTATGTTAAAAGTAACATGCTCCCTGAAAAGCAAACAATTCAAAGGCAGATAGAATAGAAAGAATAAGTCTCTACTTAACTGTCCCCTATGATGTCACTACTCTTTACACACATGCTTTCTTTATTGAAAACGGTGGGTTGGACCATGTCCACTACCTTTCAAAGGCAGTAAGGCAAGAAAAGCCTAAAAAGCCTTTACAACTTCTTCATAATTAAACACACACATGCACTTCATAGTAAGCTTCTCACGAGAGAAAAGCAAAAAAGTGAGAAAATATAGAAAAAAATGATCTCAATATCTGAAGTCAAAGAGACTTCTTTTTTTTAAGAAGACAATTTGGAAATGTCTCCTTCTCCCCTCCAAACAATTAAACGTTGCAGGTTACATCAAGTAGCTGCCTTGTGAAGGTCCACCAATCATCTGCTTTTAGTAAAAACTAAAATATTACTAAACATTGACAGTGAATTACACGAAGAACTCAGAGACAAGTCAGCGCCAGCAATCTGCATGAGACATGACATTAAAAGCAGGAACAAGACACAAAGCCCTTCTCCTTCCCACAGTCAGCCAAAGTGACTGAGAAATGCATAGCTGGTCCTACACGTGAGCAGAGAACAGGCAGAGACGGCCGTCTTGGTGGCAGCAGCTGCCAACAGGCTGCGCACTTATCCAGGAAGGGAGAGGCACAGAGCAAGCACACACTTTCCATGAAGCACTGTAACTAAGCTGACACTGCCCTCAGCAGACAGAGAATCTGAGGTGATCCATACAGCTAACTGACACACAGAAATCATCAGAGGAGGCTCTGGGAAGGGGACAGACTCCTGCCTCTGTGTGTGTGTGTGGGTGTGGGGGGGGTGCGCCCACATGTGCACAACCTTTCTAGAAGAGTGGCTTCTGACAACCAGGACGAATTTGGACACGTAGGCACACCATTCCATCGAGTGTCAGGGTTTCCTAGAACGAGTCTGCTTAGGTGCACCAGGGAACAAAACAGATCAAAATCCATGCCCTCATGAGGTTGACACTTCAGCAGAGGCAGGTAGAAAATACAGAAGGTAAGAAAATATATAATGTGTTAGAAGTCAATAAATACAATGGAGAAGAATGAGGCAGAGAAGGGGACAGGGAAACAGAGAGGCACCTGTGTGTGTGTCCCGTAGACAGAAAAGTCCTCACCAAGAAGGTGGAATCTGAGTGAAGACGTGGAGGAAGATGAGGGCCAAGTCTAAGACGTCCATAAACACAGATCTAGGGCAAGTTAATTCTACACAAAAATATAAATTACACTAATAAAAATTCAATGGGCTGCATGAGTGGCGCGTTGGTTAGGAGTTGGCTTGGGATGCCAGCTCTGAGCAGCAGGGTCCCGGTTTGAGTCCCCCATGGGCCAGTGACACTGTGCCCTCTAAAGCTAAGATGGTGAACAACAGCTCCACCTGGAGGAGAATACATACTGCTTTCAGCTGTCATATCCCCAGTGTGGTATCACTGCCAGGATCTAGTAGGCAACACACATGAAGTTAATTTACATAAAATGGCACAGCAACAAAAAAACAGGCCCATCTCATCCAATACCAGCAAGACCACATGTTGTAAGTGCTTCATAAACTAATAATTTTTTGCACCATCTATTTCAACAGAGTAGAATCAGTGTAATATAAAAATTCTGGTAAAAAGAAATGTTTCGTGGGAAGGCCGAGTGGCGCGATGGTTAAGCGCTGGCTTAGGACGCCAGCGGCCCCGGTTCGGGTCCCACATATGAGGGCCAGTGACACTGCCCGCCCCCCAAAAAAAGGAAATGTTTCGATAAGAGCTAAATCCATTTTATTCTCTAAAGGAAAATAGTTCAATTGTCAACACTTTTTAGGGGTTCCCCTGAAATGTGCCCTCTTTTATATTCTGATGAAAATTGGTCAACTGCTAACTTTGAAACGAGGTCAATTCAGAACGAAGCTAGTCTCCCAAGTACAAACCAATACACCTCAGACGCTGGGATGGTCGGGAGACAGTCATTACCAGCTATTTCTGTAGTGATAGCAAAGACGGAACGACTTTATAAAGAATGTTTAATAAGTAAAGATTCTCCTTTTAATTCCGATAAATTTATAAACGCAACCGTGATTAAACACTCTTTCCACCATGAACTATAATTTCTTAATTTGGGGGACGTCTGGCTTTCTGGGAGATTTTGCAAGTCTTTCCCTCAGGGTTACTGACCTGTTACTCACTGTGTGTGACCTCTGCTTTTGCCACCCTGATATTCAGAATCAGCAGTCACTCCAGGAGCCACCTGCGAACTGTCATCTCCCACATGGCTCTACTTTGCCCCACATCTCAACATTCCAATGAACTGCCATTTTTGCTGATCCTGATTATTTTATCTTTCAATGTATGACACCACTTTATTGCATTTATTTCTAGTTAGGGTCAGACTTTTGTGGAACAAGCAAGATATAAACAAAATATTTTAAAGTGCACTTAAAAATACAAATGTGACCCTCGCTCTTTCACCCGGATTCCATTTCCTATCGTTTTGTACTAACGCGCACGGAATAAAAGCGCCCAGGAACCCAGAAGGGCTGGTGCAGACTCCCTTCACGCGCTTACCGGGAGCAATGGTCTCCAGCCTGTCGGGGCTGATCTTGCGAGTGCTTGCGCAGTGATGCAGGGTGGAACCCGAAAACACCAAGTAAAACACTACATCATCCTCAACTTTGTCCTCTTCAGCGAGCAGTACAGTCACAACACAGTCGCCCTAGGAAAGGGGAAGACAGAGCAAGTTTGCATTAGTGAGGCTCCTCTCGAGAGCCTGTCTTTTACAAACCATCAGATCTGGGGGAAAATCAAATGTGTCATCTCACAACTGTGCCCCATTCTAGTACATTTATACAAATATAAACGCTGATTGATTGCTTATCTGCCAGGAGGATTCTAGGCATTGAGAATACAAAATGACCTAAAAATAAGATCTTTGTTCTCTTTAAGCTTACATTTTAGTGGAGGTGGCTAGACACACAAGTAAACTAACAAAATAACACTTGGTATATGTACCCGATAAGTGGGAAAACGGAGAAATCCAGGAAAGTGCAAAAATAAGGCAGAGAGGATGGCGGAGGTACGCTGATGAGTTACATCCATCCTTATACTTGGAATGCCCCTTACCCCGTGTTCCACTTGCGGCAACAAGTCTCTTATAATATAATACATCTGGCCGACGAATGCCAAGCCCACTCATTCTCCAGCAAGATGGACAGCATCTCACAGAGATGGCCTGGAAACGGTCGAGCGCAAAGAGCAAAAAAGCTGGGCTTCGGACAAATCTGGGTTTAAACTTCATCCACAAAGACTTTACTTACAATCCTCTAGACCTGAGCTTCCTTGACTGTATGAACGAAGATAATACCTTCTCCTCTTACAGCTAACACATGGAAACTCTTGGAACATAGTCGGCTCTCAGTCTATGATAACATTCTTTATCTGTTAGGAGGGGAGGGTCACTTTTGGTACAATTTGTGTTTCCTGACCGTCTGGAATCCCTCCTCTCCCCCATTAAAAACCCTTGGAATCAGACACAAATCTTGGGCCAGTGACTCTGACCATGACTCTGCAACTCCTTAGAAGTTAAGACATCTCTTAATTTGCAAATACTCTTCTAGCAGTTTTTATACATTCATTTTTAAAATCGAAGTCAATGGCTAAATGATAAGCGTTTGCTATGAAATACAATCCTAATCACCAATCATAAACATTGTATCATTCGTGTTGTAACCATAAACAAAAGACTTTCAAGCAGTGAGGTTTGGTTTTGTGTAAATCCTAATAGTGCACTATGGGAAAAACAAGTCAGAGATGGCCAGGCCATGCTAGCATTCAATAGGGGAGGGAGGAGTCACATTATTAGCATGGTTTCCTTTGCATTTCAGCAACAGCCAACACCTACTGGAGGACGGAGAACCAAGCCACTGGATGGCCACAGCTGACTGGGCCCAGCAGGAGAGCAAAGCAGCAGGTGGCCTTTCCTAAACACCGAAAACAAAAGATCCTGAAGTCAAACCTAGAATCAAGTCTATTAACAGAGAAAGCTCCAATCAGGTTGGTTCTGGACACAGATTTTGATGCATTTCCCAAAGCCCTCAGTGTCTCTTCTTACGTCATCCCCATTGCTCTGGGCAGCGCCCTGTTGAGTGCTCATGGAAGAAGTCAGAATCAACTACACATAAGCTGTAATGTCCTCCTGTGAATGCTGAACTGCGAAGTTCCTAGCACAAGAAACAGCATAGCTGGTAAAACAGAATCCTCACCGACTTCAGTCACGATTTAGAATTATATTTTAGACTCGTGTATAGAGACTCCCTTTCTTGGAACCATTTTTGAAAAAGCTTAGGCTAGTAAAATGTTTAATATCCTTTGGAATGAAAAGCCACAACCAGTTAAAACGTCTGCAGCATACATGAGAAGAGCCAATTTCTCAAGGTACTGAAATAGCATTATAATCTCAGAAAAACAAAACAAAACAAAACAAAAAAAACCTGTAAATGAAAGTTCTCAAGTTTCGTCCTTTAGAGCACAGGCCGGTCAGCTATGAGCAGTGGGCCAAATCCAGCCTCTCTGCTTGGTTTTGTATGACTCACAGTTGAGACAGGTTTTTACATTTCTAAAGGAGTGGGGGGTGAAAAAAAATCAAAAGAGAAATATCTTTAACGTATGAAAATGATAGGACATTTGAATTTCAGTATGAATAAATAAAGTTTTACTGGCACACAGTCGTGCCCATTTGCTTACATGCTGGCTATTCGCGCACCAGAACAGGCTGAGGATCAGTGGCTGCCACAGAGACTGCATGGCCCCCAAGCCTAAACAATTTACATATGGGCCTTTACAGAAGAATGGCTTTTTTCACTTAGGTATCCAACCTGGAATTCTAAGAATATATCTTCCTTTTCTAGATCAAGGATTTCCTCTCCACAGGAGACCCAACATCTTGGTGGGCAGCCCTCTGGGCCCCAGATTAGTGGTATCTGGAACCTTCTTTTCACTGGGGTCAGAGGTGATGGCTAACAGGCAGTTGAAACCCTTCTCACAAAGCTCTCAATATCAACCTCTTTTTTCATTCCCAAGACAAAAGTAAAGAAGTTTCAAATTGCTTGCATAGCTTTGTTGAATAGTTTTTTTTTTGTTGTGTTTTTTTTTTAACATTAAGTTAAACCACCCAAAATGTGAAGTAGAATAAAACATATAAGCCTCATTCACTTCAAAGCCACTTGAAATTTAGATTCCGAAGGCACCTGGAACTGAAGTACCTGTTTTCCTTGAAGGAATATCTCTGCATTCTGATAACATCGCTGAGAGCAAACATCAAAAATTCTTACTCGGCGATTCCACCACATGACTCCAATTTTACAGCGGGAGTACCAGGCACCTAGTGTTACTTGAGATGGCCTTGAAAGATTAAGCGAGTGGAGTGGTGATTCCAAAACAAAAACGAAAAACAGACCTCAGGAAGAATTTTTGTGGAGGTGGCTGCTTTCATCACACCCTCCTTTAGGCATACCCCTTTACTAAATCACTTTGAACAGCTCAAGGAAAGGACCAGCCCCATGGATAAAAACAGAAATCAATCTGACTGCCCAATTACCAAGTCTGTCATGGTTCTAACTACAACAGATAAAGTTACTAACAAGGGCAATTTGCAAGGCAGTCTTGGTTGATATTTTGAGTTTGATCCAACCCCAGGAGGAGAAAGTTATCTACACCTCTACTTCTCCAATAATCAAAACTCAAGAAACAGAGCACCACCCTTACAAAGGTATCTGCATGTTTCTTCATGAATGAGAAATGTACCCTTAAACCTGACAATTTTTCCAGGGCCTTAGTTTTGCTGACAGATGACATAAGAACTCATAGGAAAGACAATCTATACGAGGCCCCATTTTGTAAATACAGGTGATTCCCCCCAAAATAAAATGCACGAGTCCTAAATGCCACCAATCAATCCACTTACTTAGCAATCAAGCGGGGTTTTAAATGGTAACTAGGGTCTTTTTTTCATTCTGACTCATTTATACAGTAGATATAGTGTATTAACAGCACTATAATCACCTTTATATACATTTACTAATAAGTAAAAAAAAAAAAATCCATCTAAGTATCTAACCTGGAATTCTAAGCATAGAACTTTCCTTTCTAGATCAACAATTTCTTTTCCCCGCGAGGCCCAGCTTCTCCCCGGGAGACCTTCTATGACCCAAGATACTAGCTATGTACAGGGCCTTCATTTAACTAGGGACAGTAACTTGATTAGGGAAAAGTAAAACAGCAAAGAGAAATGCATCTAAGGGATGGGAGAAAGTGAGTGGCGGTGTGGGGATGGAAGGGACACGGCCTAGGAAATAAGATGTTAGATGGAGACCAGGGAAATGAGATGGTTAGGAAGTTTCATGAGAGGAATGGTGAGAGGCAGGCTAGCTAGCCCTGATGCCTGAGGTAGCCAGACAGTGTCTGCCATCAGGTTTTTGAAGGTGGGCCCCATCAGCAGCAAGGTAATTGCAGTGGTGTGTACAAGACCCTGCTTGTACAGACTTGTGCGAGCTGATTATTGTGTTGTCAGGAACCCTGCAAGCCAGTTATTAAATATATACAGACACTATTAAAAATTAAACGATATAAGCTTATAATTAAAATATGTTAAAGACAAATGTAATAAATACTCCAAACTCCTCATCACTTTTTCTTTATTTTATCACATCCTAATATTATCTGTGCTCTTGAGGCTTCATCTTTTGTGTTTACACGGTAGGAATTCCATTATAAAAGCGTGACTGCGTATCTTTTACCAGCACGCGCCTCTTGCCAACACTGCATTTGGCGATGTGCCATTGAGAGCCTGAAGTCAACCATTTTGGGAGTATTTACAGCACTGAAATTGGCGAATGCTACCAATCAGAGCCCCCCACCCCCACACCACCTGCCCTTTTTACCCATCACATCACTGAGACCAGGTCAGAAGGTGGGAAGGCGAAAGGGGGAGGATTTCCAGAGGGAAAGCAAGGGTTTGCCATGGCAAGCCCGATCAAGAAGGGTCATGGCTTACGGGCATGAAAGTGGAGAGCCTCCTGTAAGAGAAAACCCTGGGCAAGTACAAAGCACCTCAGGTTATGGAAAATTAGTGCTGCCATAATTATGCTCACAAGGGGTCGCTATTGTCACCACCTTACATCAGTCTGTCTCCTAACTTTGAAACTTGGCTTGTAACTGGTTATCATAGCACAGTGGCTAAGAGGATGGTCTCCGCCCCAATCGCAGTATGCCTCATCACTTTCGAGCTGTTTAACCTCAGGTGGGTTAAATCCTCTGTGCCATAAGGGAGGACAACAGCCATACTTCCCTCATGAGGTGGTTGTAAGAATTACATGATTGATAAAAGTGAAGCACCTCATTAAGTGTTCAATAAATGACAGTTATATCAGAATGTCATACAGAACAGATGCAATGTACAGCATGGGGGCCAGAGTTTTAACCTGTTAATAATACTGGATTGTGGGCCGGCCGAGTGGCGCGGTGGTTAAGCACTGGCTTGGGAAGCCAGCGGCCCCGGTTCGGTTCCACATATGAGGGCCAGTGACACTGCCCTCAAAAAATAAAAACAAAAACAAAACAATACTGGATTGTATATTTGAAAGTTGCTAAGAGAGATCTTAAAAGTTCTCACCACAAGAAAATAATTTTGTAACTCGATGTGGTGATGGATGTGTTAACTTGCTGTAATCATTTCACAGTGCATACATGGACCAAATCATCATGCTGTACACCCCAAATACAGTGCTATACGTCAATCATACCTCAATAAATCAATAACTGAGAGCATGTTTTAGTCACTGAGATATCCCCTTTGGCTAGCTAGAATAACTAACAGATGCTCAAAACACACATTTTAAAAAAAAAGAAAAGCAAACTCCAAAACTTTAATAGCAGTCATTCCTAGACAGTCGTTGAGGCCAATTTTAATATACTCCATCGTTTCCTGTGGTTTCCAATTTTTTTAAATAAAGAAAGATTCATACTTGAACCTGTGTAGGCAAGGGAACACAATACAGCCTTCTGTGGTATATACTGGGAGAAAATTGGGGAGAAGAGGGTTGGGGGATGACAGGGTAAAAGCAGCAAATGTTCTAGAAACGTTTACCTCGCAGCAGTATCCTAACAAGGAAAAAGACACTGGCAGCAAGGAAACCATTTGGGGAAAATACTAGAAAAACACCATGAAAAGGGGCAAAGAGAGCTTAACCTGCTAGGGCAGCAAGATGATCTAAAAAGAAATAAATGCAAGACACACACACACACTGTTGAAAATAATTTGATGAACTATGGTAACTGACCAGATGGAGGCTGGACAAAGGCAGGAAGAGAGCACACATGAAGCAACATTATTAGAAAAAGCGGTTTCTCACTAAGGACAAATGGTGAGGGGGGAATGGTGGTGTCAAACACCAGTGGGATGGAAAATTGTAGCTAATACGCATCCAACAGGTAGTTACCAGGGCAGGCTGTCAGAAAAGGTCTGGGCGGGTGAGGCAGGTCTGACAGTCAAGCTGCAGACATTGAGCTAGGCAGCCTTGAGGGCACATGATGTCCCGGTAAGAGAAAGCCAAGGACTAGACCCTGGAGTTCCTACAGGGGTGGCAGGAAGAAGAAACTGATCTGTAGAAACAGACCAGCGAGCAAAGGCCAGCCAGAGAGGAGAAATCAGAGAACAAAGGATCAGTTAACATCAAAGAGGTAAGGATTAAAGCACTTGCAGCATTAAAAGGAATGATTTTTAAACAATCCTCACAACAGGCAATGGACGCGGGGTCTGAAGACAGAAAGCAGCTAACTCAAGAACTGTCTCCTTTTTCTCCAGCCCTAACTGGGCCTTTCCACACTACACCATACATCTGTGCCACTGCCTCAGCCCCGGAAATAGGATTCTCTGGACCAAGAGGAACCTAAACTCAAATGCCACCGAGACTGTGAGACTTACCATATTCCTTTTTTATTCATGACAGCCACAATGCCACCAAAAACCTTAAAGTAGTTCCTTTCTTATTTCGAGTCTTCCAGAGTGCTCATTTGCTAAGCTAAATATCACTTCCTAGATTCATGGTACAGTTAATTAACCATCATTTAAAATATTTCAGATTTCTCTTTATTTTAACCATCTTGTTGTTAGTCATTCCCGCAGTAACTACAAAAGCCTTATGGGAAGATGTAATCCAGCAAAATAGAATTGTTACTCTGTACTAATTAGGTAGAAAGCTAGACTGAATTAATCAAAGTTAAAGGGGTTTCATAGGATTTACTGCTACCAAACATATAAGACTCCTACCTGTTAGTATTAGGATTATTTTTAAAATATAAATATTTGAAGCCATGGACATTATATTAAACATTGATGTTGACATGTAAATGAGCCTTAAAATATTTTATTACTGGAAACATTTCCTTTAGTACTACTTCCTTTATTATTTCATTATTTTTTACTGCTAGTATAAAATTTTTATAGTCCATCAAGTAGGTAAATTAGTAAAAACACTTAATGGCCCATTACTGTGTTCACTGCCTTCCTATCTATTCTGTTCCCATTACCGCAGCCTGCAGCTGCTCATGCATTCATGCCACACAAGCACACGGTGCCTTCTGTTGAACAAATTTCGTCTCTGCCATCAACCAGGTACGACTGTAGAATTATAAACACTCCCTGGTGCCTGTCCTCCAGGAACCTAAGCAGACATGCTTATACACAGAAGGCCAAGTGCTAAGTGCTATAATTAGCATCAACGCCAGCATCTCTAAGTACAGAGGAGACCGATGGCCCAACTCCACCGTGAGGGGTGTGAGAGGAAGGCTTCTGGGGAGAAATGGCAGCGCCCACTGCTGTTCGGGGCCAGGACAGGTTGTCTCAGGCAAGAACACACCTGCTGAAAGCTTGGCCACTGACGGCGAGGCTCGCAGGGAGACTGCCCAGTTCATCTTTGTACGCTCAGCAGCTCTTCAAAGGGCCTGATATACGCCACGTGCTTCATCAATGTTTGTTGGGTTGAACCAAACACATGTCATCCTTTAAAAAAGCAAAACTTCAAATACTACAACGAAGCAAACTAGGAAATCGGTCCTGCTTATTTCTTCCTTCACATTGGCCGGGCACTTGGGAGAGGTATGACGACAGATCCTGAGGATACAAAGACGAGATCGTTCTTGCACTTTGGGGGCTCAAAGTCTTTTGAGGGAGAAAGACATAAAGCCGTGATTGCAGCTGTATGAAAGCACGGCAGGAGAAGCAAGGACCAGGTACTGTAGGGATTAGAGGCAGCACGGGCGCTGAAGGGACGGAGGCTCCCCACAGGGTCAGCTCCAGCACGGGCCACCGAGGGAGTCAGGGGGACAAGGGCTCTGTCTTGCTGGATTTCAAATTCTGTTTGAAACAGTCGCTAGCTGCAGAAAGTGGACAGGGGTGGGGTGCAGGAGGAGGTGACAGGCTGCAAACTGAAACCAAAATCATTCAGGAAAAAGGCTGTCAGGTCTGGGGTTTTAAAACGCTGGGTACAATGGAGCTAACAAAAGGTCACATAACACTAGCAAACCTCAAAGAAATATGGATCCTCTTGTATTTCTATCTTGTGAGCAGCCTGAAGTGCTGTCCCTTTGCTCTCTGACACTGGGATTCATCCCAAAGAAGAACTCAGCTTAATTGTAGGAGGACGCATGAATTACATCTGCCTAATTCACGGGAGTGTTCTGGGAAAATGAAAGGCCAAGTTTACCAGGCACGGTTGTGGTAAAGCAGTATCCTGAGCATCTTTAAGATAAGAGCTGATATAAATGTATGATGCTGTTGCCATCAGGCTAGAAAACTCACGGAACATCTGCCACCACACAGGGTAGTGTCGTGGAGAAAACACGGGCTTGGAAATGAGGTCTCTTACTTAATACCCAGAGACCTGATAAATAACCACATGAAACTCAGTTTGGTTGTCAGCAAAATGAACTTTTTCATACAATAGTTATGGGTCATCAAACATGGTTCAGGCACTGTTAAAAACTACGGAATGGACATGAAAGACACAAGGGCCCTGGCTTATATTTTAGCTTATATTTTAGCAGGTAAGACAATCAAATTATGAGACTTCAGTAACATCAAGGGGAAAGTTCTATTACAAAGAATAAGGCAGAACAAAGGATTAAAGTGTGTCTGAGGGCCGGCCGAGTGGCGCCTTGGTTAAGAGCTGGTTTTGGGATGCCAGAGGCCCCGGTTCGGATCCCACATATGAGGGCTGGTGACACTGCCCTCTACAGCTAACAACAGCTCCACCTGGAGCTGGGCTGTGCGAGCCCCGGCGATGGTGTAGGCTGCAGCCCCTGCTGCAGTGGGCTGCCATAGGCTACAGTGAGTGGCCCGCAGCCAGTGTGAGCTGCCAATAGCCGCAGTGAGCGACATCCAGAGGCCGGCAACCGATCTGCCTCATCCGGGAAGAGCACAATGACGATACCAACATGGACCAGTGAAGCATTGTCCTCCACAACTAGACTGAACAACAACAAAAAAAAGACAGCAACTTGTCTGTTCCCCTCCCCCAATTCCCCAATAAAACCTTTAAAAAAAAAATTAAAAAAAAGTGTGTCTGAGGGAGAGAAGCTGTTTCAGATAAGGTGGTCTCTCTCTGCGGTGGAAAAATATTCAGATACTCCCCACATCCCTCAGAGTAACCAGCAAAGCCCTGTTTATAAAGCTTTCCTTAAAAGCTGCTTCAATGTACCTCAAGTTACGTTGACAGCAATCCACTGAGAAACTGATTGGCTTTCAGCAGAAACTAAATTCATTCTACCTACACAGACTTCGGTTGATTTCAATGTTAGAAAATATTGAACAATATGCCAGCCCAAAGCAACCCCTTTCCCAAGGCTGATACAAAATGGTTACTGTAAATACTATTACTAACAATAATTCATATTGTCTTCCAGCTTCATAACTTTGCAGCACTATGATATATGGAAGTTCTTAAGAGATTTCCTAGCACCACCTATTTGGTCTGTGAAAAGGAAGCCAGCAGATGGCTCTCGATGAAGCATTCTCCCTAATGGGGAAGAATCTTCAAACTTCAGCTGGGGAAGGAATCAAAGTATAGAAAATTTAGCAATCATTTAATGTGCGGTTCCCCTTAACAGGAAGTGTTCCTTAAAAAGAAGAGAGTTTTCAAAACTCCTGAGAGTATAAGCTTTTTGTTTAAGAGCTTACCTACTCCTGAGAGTATAAGCTTTTTTGTTGTTGTTGAAGCAAAACTAAATTGGTTGGAGGGTGTTGGCTGGTGGCTTAAAAAAAAAAAAAAAAAGGGCCTCTCCCTCCCACAAATGTTTCACAACTCTTTGGAACTGCTACAATCATTAAGCCAACTCTTTTTTTTTTTTTAAGGGCGTCACTGGCCCTCCTATGTGGGACCCGAACCAGGGCCGCTGGCGTCCTAAGCCAGCTCTTAACCACCGCGCCACTCGGCCGGCCCTCTTGAGGCCAACTCTTATAGACACAGTCTGCCCTTGGCTACCGGGACCAGATATTTGGTTGAAATGCGGGGAACATGAGGATTTTCATTAATTCTTGTTAGAAAGTTAATGAAAGAATTGGAGGTGGTTAGATATGAGATACATCAACCTCTCTCTTCCCTCTCTCCCTTCCCGGACAGCAGAAGACTGAAATGGGGGACACAGGAACTAAAATCTACCACTGTGACTGTGTTCTCACCCATCCCACGCTCTTACTCCCTAGCTTCCTTTGTCAGTGCTCTGGGTTTTCCTCTACAGTCATCCATGAAATTGGGCCTCCGGGCTGCTAGGCTAGCCCTCCACACACTGGGTGGCAGTGGAAGAGTCTCCAAAATGCAACGTGGTCACATTGGTCCCCTGAACCTCTCGGATGGCCAACAGGGTAACACGCTGCCTCCTGAGTATGCCTCTTCCGTTGCGGCAGAAACCCCCCCACAACCTAGCGGTTACCCCTCCAGCCTCGTCGCCGCACAGGGCCTCTCCCCACTCGCTACAACCACACCAAACCGCTGGCGGCTCTGGAACACCCCAAGACGCTTAAGCCGCACTCTTTACATGCTTAGCCTGTCACAACCTCCTCTCACCTGGCTGATGATTAGGGCGAGAGGCGAGCAGGGAACAAGGCAATGCCTTTCATTCCTGGGGAGTCACGCGGGCCCCTCCTCAGGTGAAGGGCCCCCTCGCCTACTGCATGTAGACGCAGCTCGCCTCCAACTCCCTGCACCGGCCCGGGGTAGGCACGTGTGGGGCCAATGCCTCAGGAGGGGAACCCAGCGGGTCAAGCGGAACCACACCTGCCCAGATCTCACGCCCAACGCAGGATCCAACCAACCAGGAGGCCACAGGAAGGCCTCAGAGTGGCAGGTGGGACATTGTCACTGCATCGAGGTTCAGCAGGGAGGGGCAAACACAGAAAGGGAGGCCTTGCCCTGGGGGGCGGGACCACAGCATTTGCAATCACATGACTGACTCCAGCTTCACCCGTTACCAGCACTGTGGCGGTTTTAGGAACAATCCAAATGCTTTCTGGGAACTGCTAGACTGTAAACCCTATCAGAAATTTATCTATTATATTCACATATCTGAAAGGGCATGGAACAATGATGGCTCTTTCGTCAAGCGCTAACTATACGCCAGCACTGTTTTCAGAAGTCTTACACAGATTGCGGTTGCCATTTAAGCCTTCACCGATCACACAAAGTAAGTACTGGTATTTTAGAAAGGTATATCAAGTATCTACCATATAATAGGCACAAAATAAACGTTCCCATCCATTCTCAAGAAAATAAAAATATCCCAGAGGTTTCAGATTCTCTGTGTCTTTACTTTCCTTAAAATCTCTTCTAATAAATCATATTTTTTCTCAAATAAAGTAATACGTTTTACTACTTTTTGGTCTTATTTAATTACAGGCAAAGAATTTTAACTAGGTGGCAAAATTGGCTTTACGAAAAACCCTCTGAAAAGCAGTCACAAGGGAATGTACAAAGAGCACAAAAATCAATTCGTTTTGAAGGTAAATTATAAAGCTTTCTTAAAGCTAGTTTATCTTTCTAATTGATAACAAATATGGGCATTAAACAACCCCCAGTACTTAAAAACCATAAAGGTAGTAAGAAGAAATATTCTATACTTTCAGATGATAGTAACATTTTCCTTATCCAGCTTTACCGGTAAAAACCATTTCACATAAGTATCCAGTTCTTTTTTTTTTAAAGCATCAAGTTTTTGAAAAGAAATAAACTAGCTTTACGCCAATTTCTCTAAGGTGCATTACACATTTCCTGGCTTTCTTCAGGGAAGGGCAGGAAGACTGGGCATACTGTGTGCTTGGGGTTTTACACAGGGGGACAATATTTAAGGGTCCAAGAGTGAATGACATATGTGAAGCACTTCCCAAAATACCTGGTCCTTAGTAAGTATTCAATAAATCCTAGATATTGTTGCCATTTTTCAAGTGATATTTAATCCCCACAAAACCCCGATAATCTAGGACTCCATCTGAATTTTACACATGAAGACCCTAAGGCTCCCACAGCTGGTTAGCACTAGCGCAGGAGGTAAACCCACATCCACTTGACTTCTCTGCCCCTGAACTTTTCTCTACAGGGGTTCTCAAAGTGTTGTCCCAGGGCCAGCAGCAACAGCCCCCCCAGGGAACTTATCAGAAATGCAAAATTTCTGCCTGCTTTTGGCTCGTAGTGAAGGAGAAGGCCCACTTTTAATTCTGAGACTCAATCATGTATGGCCAACATATAATCATACCCATATTCAGTGGCAAGGATACAAGAACGAATTTCAAAGCGATCTGGAAAATGGGGGTTTGTGGAGAAAAGCTGCTGGCTTTAAGAAACACCCACAGCCAGTAGCTTCTTAATATTACGCTGCTTGGGATTCTGCTAGCCACACAGGACGAACTAGACAATGTTGGCAAAACCTAACAAGCTCCAAGTAGAACTGAGGGGCGTGGGAGGTGACCGAGAAGGAATTCATGTCGGTGAGAGAAGGGGGAGAGCATCCCTGGCCTGTAACTAGTTCAAGAGGATGACAGGAATGGTAGGAAATGAGCCCACAATCAGACTGGTGGGTCCCATGAACCAAAAAAGGAATGCATCAGTGCCTGAGTAGTAAGATAAAACGCACATTTCCTTCTGTGGACATAACAAAGAGAGACAGCTGAGAATTCCACTCGAGCTGCCAGATGCTCCGTGCATCACGTGGGGTCAGCAGTGAATCCAAACACAGGGCTTTGTGCAGGGCTCCAAGGATGCGCAGGGGCCACTAGCTCTTGCTTAGTTTCGCAGCGAGTAAACAAACAAAACTCTAATACAGATAAGTTCTCCATGCCAAGGATAAGGACGCTAAGTCACAAGCCCCATGTAAAAGGAAACAAACTGGTCTACTAAGCAATCAGTGTGCCTTTCAGAAAAATGTTTAATTTCTCCACCCCTGCTGATATACATTCCTAATGTTTTATTTATGGGCATTTGATTCAGTGGGTGGCTTTATGAATGTACCTAACAGTCCCTCTCAGATGGCACAGCAAATTCCCAAGGGGACAATGACAATCTTTAGCTATAATTTTGAACAGACTAGAACGGTATAACGCTTGCTGCCTCTGTTTCTCCATCTGTAAAATAAAAGAAACAATTCCTCCTAATTCACAGAGCAATAAAGTGACATTAATATAGAAAGAAGCAAACAGAGTGAGTTCCAAGTAAACAGGCCATATACGACACAGAAATATTGAATGATTTGGGTTGAAATTCAGTTTTTCACCAAGTGTCAGTCCCAAGTTTTCCTCGAAGCCCTGTCTCAAGGGGTCAAAGCAAAGTGACACTTCGGTCACTGGTTCCAGGTCACAAAGTCCCCATGTAATTTCATCTCTTGACTAATGATTTATACAGTGGCCTTCCCCTTGGGGTCATAAATCCTACCAAAAAAGATCTCATCCTTGTCCAAACATTTAAAACGATGCATGGAGCAAAGCTCTTTTTCCCAAAGAACACCTTTAATGAATTCTATTTAATCAAAAACACCGAGCTCCTATTACGTGTAAGGGCCTAATGATAGAAGCTGAAGTCAAAATGAGAGTAATAAAAACAACTCAAATATGAAATCTCTGCCCTCCAGATGCAGCCAGTACAGTAAGCGAGAAAAGGCATGTAAACAAAACTCATTCACAGTGTTTTTGAGGCGTTACAATAACGTGCACAGAGGAGCTGGGGCCTGGAGGGAGGAGTGACAGATTCCACAGGAGGCTGAGGGTTCAGGACAGGCTCCACAGAGACAAGTGACAGGAAAGGGATCCTGTAAGATGAGCACTTGGGGGCGGGGGGCAATGGGGGGGGTTAGTGTATTTCAGAGAGAGAGGAAGGGATGCGAAAACTGGTTCCCACGGCTGACTGACGGCTGCACACACAGCTGGACCTGCTTTACCTGAAGCACCACTGACCGCTGGGAGTTTTAAACTCCCAAGTGCTGACTTCAAAACGTTGTTTTTATTTACGCTGTCCAAAAATAAGTTACAGAAGCTTGTCTACAACCTCGTTTTATAATAAAACCCTGGTGCTTTTTATCAGTTCCATTTGCGTCATGACCTGCACTGCTCACTAAGTACAAAGCAGATCTGGCTTTAATTATTCAGAACAACACAAGGAGGAACACATGAGAGATCTTAAATTACATTAAAAAAAATACTGTGAGAAATAATGTGAAGCATTAGCACCCTTAACTGACATAACTGAAAATCACTACTACCTCTTATAAGAGATAGCCAGACTGTGCTGAAGTGTACACGTCTTGATATTATTTCCAGTTATTAATCTAGTAATAATTTACTCCGGAATCTAGCCTTAAAAAGAAGTCACATATCTGTCCTTTTGAAATTACATCCTACCTAATGTGTACGATTTCCTGTGTATCTTTACAATCAACCACCACTGGTGCGTTAGCTGTCAGCCATGTTTAAAAAGTCCTAAATCTACCCAAACTGCTCTCATTTTAATTCGTAAGAAAGGGGCGTTCGAAAGCATCCATTTTGTTCATCTGGGTCATGTTTCAACTTTAGAGTGCATCAGAAATATCTGATCAGGACTTATTAGAAAGTGGCTTGTTGGGTCCCACCCATCCCCAGGCGTTCAGATCCTGTAGGTTTGGGGTGGGGCCTCAGAATGCTCATTTCTAACAAGTTCCCAGAGGTGCTCACTGCTGATGCTCAGTCAGGGACCCCGCTTCGAAAACCAGTGTTCCAGGGCAAATCCAGCTGCAAGTCAGTCCAGGTCACCCACCTACAGATTATTGCTATGAGTAAACAATTTTTATAGGATCTGTATCTCACATTTGGAAAAGGAAAAGCAAGTGGAATTCAAGGTTAAGGTCAGCCAGGAAATGGGTATGTGATATAAGCATCAGGCTTCAAGTTACCAGGTCAAGAGAGGGTGATATCACTTTGAGAACTGATAGCGAAACTATCTTTACGTGCAGAGATTAGATCAACAGAGCTCGCGTTCTCAGTTCAAATCTCTGCTTCACCTCTACCCAGCTCTGTTCCTTCACCTATAAGATGGGTCTCACAAGAGCGAGGAGATAACGTATGTCAGTCACCTTTCATGGAAGGTACTCAATAAACGGTAGTTCCTCTGCCCTTTCTAAGCAAATGGGGAAAGAACTGTGGACACAAGTGTCACATTGGGTTGTCGGAAAAGTCATGACGCATTTTTGCAACGAAAAACATAGAAAAAAATGTGTCGTGACTTTTCCGACAACCTGATAAATGCGGACAATAGAAGAGGAGGCCACACAACATAATGACTATATGCGCTCACACAGTGTCAAAATAAACAAGATGGGTCTCCTTAAAAACTACCTCGCTTTAACTACCTCGCCGAGTGGCGCATTGGTTAAGAGCTGGCTTGGGATGCCAGCGGCCCCGGTTCGGATCCCACATATGAGGGCCAGTGACACTGCCCTCTACAGCTAACAACAGCGCCACCTGGAGCTGGGCTGCGAGCCCCGGCGACGGTGTAGGCTGCAGCCCCTGCTGCAGTGGGCTGCCATAGGCTACAGTGAGTGGCCGGCAGCCAGGGTGAGCGGCCGACAGCCAGCCCAATAGCCACCGTGAGCAACATCCAGAGGCCGGCGACCGATCTGCCTCATCCAGAAGATCACAATGATGATACCAACATGGGCCAGTGAAGCGACGTCCTCCACAACTAGACTGAAGAACAAAAGGACAGCAACTTGTCTGTTCCCCTCCCCCAATTCCCCAATAAAATCTTTAAAACAAAACAAGAAAAAAACTACCTCGCTTTAAAGTCGCTTGAGCCATGTCTGGGCGACATGCTCTATGCACACCCCCTCCTGTAGCCCTCACCGCCACCCTGTAAGGTTCTTGTAAAGACGTGACTCCCTTACCTCAGGCTCCATGGCAGCTTCTTCTAAATACTCCCCACTCGCTGGTGTCACACCACTGTCCCTCTGCCCCTCACAGTAAAATCCACAGTGGTCACACCTGTGGCTCTTTGAGGCTTCCGGTCACCCTATCAGACAAAACCCCTTTGTCCCTATGGAGCAGCTGGCTGATTCTCACAGCCCCGTAATGTTGTAGCAGTGAAGTAACGGGCCAGCTCGCCCCACAGTCCCCGCTGCTCCCCCTCCTCCCTCCTGACCAGTGCTCTCATCACGCCACTACCCGCCTGGCCAAACCTCCAGGGGCTCTGCACCCTACTCTGTAAAACCCCACATGCTCTAGATCAATGCCGGCCAACGGAATTTTCTACAATGATGGAAATACTCTAGAATCTGCGCTGTCCAATAGGGAAGCCGCTAACTAAGCACACTGCATTGGAGGAACTGAATTTGTGTGTTTTTTTTTCCATTTTCATTACTGTATTGTGCCGTGTATTACACACACACTATTGCCCAAACCTGTGAGGGAAAAATAAGGGAGCGCATTATACATGGGCAGTACTAATTCCGTACCTATATGTTTTTAATTCTTTTATTCATGTTTATGAGTGAAAATATAATAAAAACATGCTAAAATTCCTTTATAATACAAAAAAACAAGTACCTAAATATAAACAAATAAAATCTGAATTAAAAACTTAAAACAAAAGATTTCCCCCCTACCCCCGCAAGTTCGGGCCCAAAATGTGGCTGCGCATTATACACAGTGAAATATGATGAACAGCCACACGTGGCTAGTGGCTACCATGGTGGACAGGACAACTGTATCCATGCGAGTTTTCTCCCGTGAAGTGTCCTCTCCAGTCAAAGCCAGATCACTCAGCACGTGACACCACCACGTCCATGCCCCACTTCACAGGCTGTTCCCTGCCCTGCCTCTTGCTCTTTGCTCTCTCCACAGCCGCCTCTCCAGGCCAGCAGGGCCCCCATTTTTTCTGAAGGCTCCCTGTCATTTCTACCAATGTGTCATTTTAGCTCTCGGACAGGCATTGCTTGTGCTGCCATTCAACTGCCCCTGCATCTGAGCTCCTATTGAAGAATATTTCTCTAAGGCCAGACTGTCCATTCACTTAACAGGCACTTCACAAATGCTTACTGAGTGAATTAAAGGCAGAGACCATTACATTTTGGTTTTCCTTGGTCAGCAAGACTTCTCTTTGCTAGAAGCAAACGGAAACTGTTTTTTCAGATGCTTGGGAAACCCCAAGCTCTTGTAAAAGCATCTGGTAGACAGGCCCTGAAAAGCTACTGATCTATGTATCTTTATCTGCTCCGAAAATGTCAGAGAAAAATAAGAAAATGCTACCTGCAAATGCAAAACCCAGTCACTTCCAAGCAAGTTTCTGGAGACTGATCAAAAAGTCCAACAGAAGGAAACCGAAGCTCTTATTCTGAAAAACCATCGAAAGCTACATTGAGGAACCCTTGACTTCCTTATTTCTTCTGGCACCAGCGATCAAGTGTCATTATTTAAACACAGTCGGCAGATATGGCTGGAAAGGGCCACCAATCTACAAAACGTTGGAGCTGACCCATCAGACACGTATTGTTCAGGCAATGGAAGGTAATTCATTTAAGAGATCTGACGGCTGATAAGACTCTCTTTGTAGGAGCAAAACGTATTCTAACAGCCAAGCTATAGGGACGGCCAGGTTATTTTCAATCCCTGCTGTGGGACCACAGTTCCCAGGAAGAATGACAAAAAGCTGCAAGAAGGCCACTGAGAACATGAAGTTGGGATCATCTAAATTCTGTGGCCCTTCAAAAATTTGATTATTTATGCAAACTCTACTTTTTCAAGAGCAATTTTTTTTTTAATTGATAGAAATTCTTAAACCTCTTCTTCTGAGCATATCTCCACTCTCATCTTCTGGTAAATTTGGGCTCTGAGATCTGTTCTGATTTTTTTTTTCAGTATTATTTTGTATTAGTTTCATGTGTATAGCGTAGTGATTAGACATTTATATAACTTACAAAGTGATCACCCCAATAAATAGAGTACCCATCTGACACCAGACCGAGCTGTTACATTATTTTTCACTATATCCCTATGCGGTACTTCACATCCCGGTGACTGCTTTCTAACTAATTTGTACTTTTTTTCCCCTTTTTTTCCACCCAGCCCCACAATCGACTCCGCTCTGGCTACTATCAGTTTGTTCTGTGCATTTATGAGCCTGTCTCTGTTTTCTTGGTTCATTTACATTGTTCTGTAGATTCCACCTGTAAGTGAAATCATACAGTGCTTGTCTTTCTCTGTCTGACTCATTCCCGAGTGTAATACCGTTCAGGTCCCTCCGTATTCTGATGGACAAGCATGCAGAGAGCACACTGATCTGCCACACTGCATCCAAGTCTTCACTGAGCTGGACACGTCAGCGCAGAGTCAGCAAGAAGCCAATGCGGTGGCAGGAAATCACTCTAACAACTTTCTCTCAGGCTTTGCATGCGAGTCAGATAGAGAGGCTTTTCTGGTCTCCTTTACTTAAATGTGCTTTGAAGCCACTTACTGGATTTGACCCCTAGGGGTCCACCAGAGCTGTGCAACCTTAAACAAGTTAGTTGCTCCTTTGAATCCTCAATTCCCTGGCTGTAAAGTGGAAATATTAACCAAATCTTCCATGTCTGCTGGGAAGACTATACCAGGGAGCGTGTATTCAGTTAAGTGCCCACCATGGTACCTTATGCCGAGAGTGGGTTCCCCACCAGTACCAGCACCCCAACCTCCCTTCCCTTCCCTGGGAAAGCAGATCATCATCATCAGAATGGTCCCCATTCTAACAGAAATAATTATACTCATTCGATATTGGTTTTGTACATTTTAAATAAAGGCACCCAGTGACAAATCTATTCCTCTATTATGATGTTCCTTTATTGACAGGGTGTGTTTGCCTCTTCTAAAGAGCTGTTCCATGCAAAAAATACTCAGTCCGAAGGAAAAGGACGAAAGGAAGGAGGATATATTAATAAACCGGAAAAAATGGCTGTTAATTGAAATGGCTCTTCCCCTTGAAAATCCAATAAATGTGGGTTTTATCCCAAACATATGGCAGGTAATGATAATTATCCCACATGTAACCTCAGAGCATGCCTCCAAGCAGAATTATATCTCACATCTTGTGTATCTCTCTGCTTTTAAATAGAATTTAATTCAGGCCGGCTGAGTGGCACGTTGGTTAAGAGCTGGCTTCGGACACCAGTAGCCCTGGTTCGGATCCCACATATGAGATCCAGTGACACTGCCTTTTACAGCTAAGATGGTGAACAACAGCTCCACCTGGAGCTGGGCTGCTGTGAGTCCCCGGGGACGGCATAGCTGCAGCCCCTGCTGCAGTGGGCTGCCATAGGCTACAGTGAGTGGCCGGCAGCCAGCGAGAATGGCCGGCAGCCAGTGTGAGCTGCCAAGAGCCACTGTGAGTGGCCGTCCAGAGGCCAGCAACCCATCTGCCTCACCTGAGAAGAGCGCAATGATGATGCCAACATGGGCCAGTGAAGCAACATCCTCTGCAACTAGACTGAAGAACAAAAGGACAGCAACTTGTCGGTTCCCCTTCCCCAGTTCCCCAACGCTGTTCTCCTGCTTCAATTCCCCAATTTGTTTTTTTTAAAAGTATTTAATTTGTAGGGGAAATGCCTTTTGGCTTAGGTAGCCTTAGAGAGGAGTTCAATAGACCGCAAATCTTGGGGACACAAAAAAATAAGTTTGTAAGTGAAGAATCTGAGAAATGCACCCCAAGTTTTCCCTCTTCCAATGTTTTCTTATGGTCATTTTAGTTAATGAATCATAACCAATATAAACCTGCTTCGCCAGTGTTAGCAGTGGCCATTCATTCTGGAGTATCATTAACCAAAAAGCAAGGAAGGCCCACTAGAAGACTTTGAAACCAGGAAAGAGCATCATTCTAATACGGAAAGGCATTCAAAGAGCTGCAGAGGCTGTGATTTACAAAAAAAAAAGCCTATTGTTTCAGGGCTTTGACCTTCCTTTCACTGGCCCAGGCTAAGGAGTCACCATCCTCTGGAGGAAACTTAGTATAAAGATAAGTATCAGACTTATCTTTAATTCATTGGGATGGCTATTACTGACTTCCCTACAGCAAAAGTTACAATATACGTTTTATTTTGACCCCTTTTTGCACTTGAAGGATTCAAGTAATAAGAGGGATTCAACTGTAAACTATTCTCCAATGTGTCTATTGCCCACAAAGACTTTCATGAAGACATTACCTGTTCACTCCTCTGAAAAAGGAGCTCAATGCTGTCTTTTCAAATATTCCTCTATTCTTCCAGTCTTCCCTTTGCTACCTTTTTCCCTCTTACTGAGTCTTGTACTGTAACTTAAGTTCTATGCATGGACTGAGAATCTTACCTAACAAGCTGCCCCCCGTAACACTTGTCAGGCTAATGATTTGCAGATTCTGCTGCCTGACTACAGGTCTATCACAACCTCCATTAAACGTTAGGCAAATCCCTCAGTCTCTCTACAGCTGAGTTTCTCCACTATTCCAGAGGACTGAGCTCAACCATCCCACACAAAAAAAAAAGATTCCTATGACTCATCCAATTTTTCTCCATCCTGACCTCTCCCACCGAGTTCATTCCCACACGTAACGCTGATGGTGGGTCATTCTTGCGTGCATGATCACAACTTTTTCTCCAGAAGGGAACATTGATGACAAGGGAAAGGAGGGGACTTCCTCTGGCATAGATCTCCTATTGTACCGTATAGAGCTTCAGGCCTGGCCTGGCCAGGTCTCTTTTAGAACAAGGCTGAGGTCTGAGATAAGAGGCATCCAAAGGCCCTTTCCACCTCCTCCTTTGGAAGTTTAGAAATCTTGCTTCCTTTTCAGCTGTTCGCCTGGGGGAGGATTTGTTTACTGTTGCTAGTGTCCCGTTGCTAGGTCCCGTAGAGTTGAGTGCGTGGGTGGTGGTGATACGGACTATTTTATTTGTTTTATAAATATCAACATTTGCTTCATGTGCCTGGCTTTTCCTCTTATCATCTAACAGTGTCCCTCAGCCCCGACCCCTTCTGGGGAAAGTCTATGCTTTTATCTTGACAGCCAGAAAGGCTCTAGAGCCAAAGGACACATATACATGTTCATTTAAATAAAAATAAACAAACAGTAGTCATGTGGTTTGCTGTATGTAGTTTACTGTGAACAAGTGGCTGAGGCCGTAAGTCCCATTCAGACTAGAGATAATAATTCAGGACTCAAGAGAATAACAGGCGCTATTTACGGTGGGCCTTTTCAACCAGCAGGTGACTAGGTAAGTCAGTTATCCCACAGAATACATCTCTACAGTAAAACTTGACCAGACATACTGTATAGGTTTCCGTACAACTGTAAAGGACAGTTACACGTGCACAACAAATGTACTGTCGTCATATTTACGTCCTTGTTAGAAACACCTTCGACCACAAAGGTGGCATCACTCATTATTCAGGGCCCACATGAGGGAAATGAATCAACTTGGGAAACAAACAACTTTAAGAAAGGCAGGCTGTTCTATCAAAAAAAAGTTTACATTTACTGAAATTTTACAGTGTTATCCAAATTGTATTTCATCCACTCACGCAACAAACGTTCACTATATTCCATATTAAATAGGGCAAAACGGCTTAGCTGAGCATCACATTTGTTCAAATGCCCTGTGTGTATCCACAAGGTGATTCTCTGTTCAATTTGTCCAAACCGCAGATGATGAATCACTCAATATGACATCAGCCCTTTCACCTTAGAGACAAGGGTGCCCTATGGTAGGAAAAACAATATGCAAAAGGTACTTCCAAGCCAGAAACTATTGAAGGGGAAAGTGAACAATTACACCATCTTCTTTAAATGCTCAATTGCTGCGGAACACAGATTAAATTATGCAAGTTCAACACCACAATAACCAAGGAATAAAAGTTAACATCTCTAATAGCTGGACAGGAAAAAGCATGTGTCCTAATGTAATCCATCAAAAAGGGCTTCATTTATAGTACGCAGGCCAAAATTAGGAGAAAGCATCATACAAACCCCTACTGCTACAAAGTAACTGGCCTATAATCTTCCAAACCGTCGATATCATTAAAAGACAAAGTGAAGCAGAACTATTCCCAATTAGCACACTAAACAGACATAAATACAACATGTGATCCTTGATTAAATCCTGGATTGGGGAGGAGCCAAGAGGAGGGTGCTATAAAGAATATTATTGGGATCATTACAGAAATTTGGATATGGACTTATATTACATAAGAGTATTACATCGATGTTACAATTCCTGTTTTTGTTCACGGTGCTGTGGTTATGAAAGAGAGTGTCCTAGGTCTTAAGAAATATATGCTGAAATATTTAGGGGAATAGGGTATGATGTCTGTAACTTTCAAACGATTCTTCTCTGTAAGAAGACAGAGAAGATACACAAATGTGACTAAGTGTTAATAAGAGATGAATAGAGGTGAGATATACTCATGCAAATTTCCTGTAAATTTGAACTTATTTCAAGTAAAACATTAAAAAATATTAGAAACATGTGAAATTCCAGATTACACTTGGGTTACTTATTTTAAAAAGGACTACAGTTGTGCGAATCTCTATCATAAGTACTGTGAGATATGTGTGTTTTATATTTCTTAGTCTAGTGGTTTTCCGTATTTACTAATAGTTTTCTCTCTTCTGTTGATGAGATTCACCCCTGCAGACCCCAAATATAAACTGAAAGAAAAGCTTCAACATCCTCTTTTTATTCTTTTGTGGATGGCTTCTTTCTCTAGGGATGGGCACTGATGTCCTCTCGGGTGGGCTGTCATGTGACAGTCACTCTTCTTCACCAAAGGAGCTTAAGTCCCTGTGACTTGACTTAGTGCATGAAGAACAAAGTACAATGTCACTCTCCTTGTAAAGAATGGAAAACCAATCGACCCATTAAGTATTATTGCTAACATATATGTATGTGAAATCCAAAGTCAGAAATATTCTTCGGTAGAGCCTGCCCAGTTAAACACACAATCATATTTAAAGCATTTGTTTTATTAAGAATGCCCTTCAGAACTGGTATCTAGTGCCTTGCTACCCTAACAAATGCAGCTGTTTAAAGCTTCACAGGCTTTACAGAGATTTCTATGAAAAGCCTCCAGAGAATACAGATGTAAATCACAATTTTACCACCAGCTAGCTATGCCACCTTATCACATCATCTTCAGAACCCATTTCTTCTCTCGAAAACAGACAGGTAGCAGCAGATAATATTTAAGGTCTTTGTTCATTTCTAAAGTTCTCAGATTCCATGATGGCAAGTTCACAAAGCATCTAACTGTTCTCCTTGTCTCTACTTTCTCCTTCTAAATTATCCTTCCCATTACCACCAATAAATTTCCCCCAACGACTACTGTATTAGTTTCCTACTGCTGTTACAAAAATTACCACACACTGAGAGTCTTTAAGCGA
The DNA here is from genome assembly GCA_033961575.1 of Aselliscus stoliczkanus. Taxonomy (NCBI): domain Eukaryota; kingdom Metazoa; phylum Chordata; class Mammalia; order Chiroptera; family Hipposideridae; genus Aselliscus; species Aselliscus stoliczkanus. The sequence goes on from CM066741.1 coordinate 26,779,371, forward strand.
CACAAATTTACTATCTTATGATTCCGGAGGTCAGAAATCTGAAACCACTTTCAATGGGCTGTGTTCCTTCTGGTGGTGCTAGGGACAAACGGTTCCCTGGCCTTCTCCACCTTCGAGGGGCTGCACTCCTTGGCTCGTGGCCCCTTCTTCCTTCTTCAAAGCCAGCAGCTCAGCATGCACAACTCTCCCTCCGACTCATGGTTCTCCAGACCTCCTCTCTAACTTATCTGGACTTGTGTGACTCCTGACCTACCCAGATAATTCAAGATAATCTCCCATCTCAGGATCCTTAACCCAATCAAACCTTCTAAGTCCCTTCAGCCACGTAAGATAAATATTCAGTTTCTGGGGATTAAGATGTGGGAACATTGGGGAGCCCTTGTTCTGCCAACACAACTCCACAGTTATTATATCAGTCCCCCAGTCAAAAACTGTCATCGGCCAAAACCAGACATAAGACATCAGAAAAAGGATCTCTCTTTTCAGATGACATGGTCTTGTACACAGAAAATCCTAAGAAATCTACTAGAAATCTATTAGCTAATAAATAAGTTCAGCAAGGTTATATAGGTTGTAAGATCAATATATAAAAACAAATTGTATTTCTATATACTCATAAATAATCTGGAAATGGAATTAGGAAGCTATCATTTACAATAGCAATAAAAAATGTAAAATATTTAGGAATAAATTTCACAAAAGCACAAGGCTTATACACTGAAAACTATAAAATATTGATGAAAGAAATTAAAGATGACATAAATCCCATCCAAATCTCCTCAGGGATCACAAAATAAACCCCCCCCACCTTTGTTTTCCTTCACAATTGAGCCTCCGCCATCCTTTTAGACTGACCTCCCATTATTCCCCAACACAAATGGAGTTGGCCAGACTTTCCAGTACCCCCTGTCCCAACACTTACTGAATACCATGACTTGAACAAATTCTGGGACTCTTTATCCAACAACATGTTCCTTGCTCTTCAAGGCCTGACTCAGTCCTCTCCCATCAGAGAAAGTTTTCTCAGCCTCTCCAGACCATACCAACAACCCACCTTCCACTGGCCTCTCACAGCCCAAACGATCCACACCTCTTAGGGGGTACCTCAGTAAGAGGCACTTCTCAGCACCCCGATTCGGCTTATTCACTCTCACAACAACAACAACACATCACCGAGAATTGACCTATTTCAGCCCTGATTCATTCATTTACCCGTTTCATCCTGTAATTCCCACTTGAGGGAGATGATGTATCAACTTTCCCTCAGACTTCTCTAAACAGCAGTCTTGTCAGCGACAGAGCGCCACCTGGTAGTAACACAGGGTAACGCACAATGGCAGGTGGAAGATCTCCATACATTTTTACAGAAATGCACTGCAGGGGGAAAAAAAGAAGCCACACTATCCTTTTGCAGGGAATGGTCTTCTGTGTGCAGCCTATCACCCCCACTAATTTAGCTCACAAGTCTTACAGATATTTGTTCCCAGCTCAGCACCATGAACTTATTAGTCTTTAGTATTTACTAAATCAAATTCAATTTCTGAAGTGTACTATGCCAATACATTCACATGTAGATGGTTACAAATACCTCTGATAATCACGCGAGCTTTTTTAAGTTTATTATAACACGTAAACAGCATAGATAAGTACAAAGTGAAAAGAGATTTCATGATTTACTCACATATAATGGAGCTTGCTGTGGATTAAGTTTCATGACCCAGGACACTAAAACAAAAGAGAGAAATACATGAAGATAAAATTAAAAGTTAGCATCAACAATATAAAAACCACCTAAGGTTCCAGATGGGAAGCACAGCTATCTGGGCACAATCAGGAATCTGAGATTACTGGATACTGGTTTTCTGTAGTCGTTTGGGAAAGCAAGGAGGTCAAAGATCGCAAAACTCCTTGTAGGCCAAGTGCCATCTTTTCAAGTGGAGAGAAAGATTTTGTGACTGAAAAATAAAGACAAAAGGCTTCCTTGTCCTAGAAGAAGTTTCAACAACCAACAGACCATTAAAAACAGTTACCAGTAAAGCAAAAACAGCGTGTATTAATTTAGGCTTTTACATAATCCCCCAAACTCAAAAAATGCTGCTCCCCCAGAGACTCCTCCCCGTTTCAGCAGGGAGTGTGGGAAAAGGGAGAGAGGACAGCCCAGGGTCACTAGGGCACTCTTCCCCTCTGCCCTTCCCTCAGCTGGCCTCCTACAACTAAGATGGCGCCATCCTCAGGATCAATAGCTGAATTCCCTACTGTTACTTTCACTGAATGAATTCTCACAAGAAATCTTATGAAGAACTATAGAGAAGACTTCCAGGACTGTATAATATACTTCTAAATATTAAGAACAGCATGCAGGGCCAGGCGAGCGCTCAGAGCCACCAGCTCTGAGCAACAGGGCCCCGGTTTGGATCCCACATGAGGGCCAGCAACGCTGCGCCCTCTACAGCTAAGGTGGTGAACAACAGCGCCACCTGGACCTGGGCTGCCACAGGTGACAGCGTAGGCTGCAGTGGGGCTGGCCAGCAGCTGGGTGAGCTATCATGAGCTGCTATGGGTCGCCATAAGTGGCCGTCCAATGGCCGGTGAGCAACTGCTTCACCCGGGAAGAGCGCAATGATAATACCAACATGGGCCAGTGAAGCAACATCCTCCACAACTAGGCTGAGGAACAAAAGGACAGCAACTTGTCTGTTCCCCTTCCTTGATTCCACAATGCTGTTCCCCTGCCCCAATTCCCCAATAAAATCTTAAAAAAAAAAAAAAAAAAAAGAACAGCATGCTCTTAAAAGTTTAACCTGATGGGGCCGGCCGAGTAGCGTGGTGGTTAAGTGCTGGCTTGGGAAGCCAGCAGCCCTGGTTTGGGACCCACATATGAGAGCCAGTGACACTGCCCTCAAAAAAAAAAAAGTTTAACCTGATGGTCTAACCAGGACTTCATCTAAGCTAAAATAATAGAGTCCAGAATCGTGGACTTTGGAAGGGCAGGTCCTTTGCCAAACACCCCAAATTGGAAGGTACGTTGATCCCCTCTTCATAAGAATCAGAGAAACAGACCCAAGTATTTTCACTATAATTTGATCTAAAGAAGTGTTTTACCCATACTAGGAAAGTAAATTGAACTAAGGCATATACTAATCAGCAATATAAACAGTATAGAAATGTCATTCATATTTGCAAAACGCAGATAAAATCCCACAATTGGTGTTCTACCAGATCACAAAACCTCACTATTGGGCCGGCCGAGTAGCTTGGTGGTTAAGCGCTGGCTTGGGAGGCCAGCGGCCCCGGTTCCGGTCCCACATGTGAGGGCCAGTGACACTGCCCTCCAAAAAACAAACAAACAAACAAAAAACCTCACAATTAACTGAAATCCAAAGACCATAAATTGGAGGTTATCAATGACCAAATCTTTAGAATAAAGAGCAATGCCTTAGCGATAACAATTTAATTAACGAAATCCTCTCCATATTAAAATCCCCACAGACCTGCCAGTTTGGTCTGGCTGAGTATGTCCAAGATTAAGGCTCACCCAAAAAGTAGTTAACATACACTAAGGGGGAAAAAATCTATAACCAGGCGCTTAACCCCACAGGCGTCAGTGTGTTCTGCTGACAGCCAGGTGCACCCCCACACACACACACGCACAGGCTGACTAACGACTGACCATGTCCACCACCACTCACGGGTCCTCCACCGCTCACACGCCCTCCACACTGAAACAGACTTCCTGGCTCAGGGCTGTCTTCTCTTCCTGCCTGCCTTCACTTAATGATTTTTGTTCCCACAGGTGCTAAAAGCACCTGCAGAAATCCACACTGAAAAATCAAGCTGGAGAAATGAAGCAATAACCAACTCTTTGAGTAGAAAATTAAAGATTGCCAGCCCATCAGATTGAAACAGCAACCGCGGATTAAAGAGAGATTAAAAGGCGAGATTGAAGCGCTTGAGTCCTTTTTTAATGCATTAAATATCCATTTAATTTAAAATTAAGTTCACTGTGCTCACTGGCCCTCTTAATCAGCTTTCCAGGTCCTGTTCAGACTTGCCTGGGACAAAGGATTGAAAAAAGCCTCTATATTTATCAACCAATTTGTTTTAACTAACTTTCTGAAGTGTTCTTGTCATCACAAGCAGAAGAAATATCAGGGGGAACTGAAACAGGTATTAACACCTTGGGAACACCTAAGGATTGGGGAAATCTATGGAAACACACCAGTGACTAACCACTCCTCTGATGTTTCTTGATTTGCCAAGACACTGAGGATGCCTCTGGGTATAAGGACCACAAACATCAACTCATGTGAGTGGCTCCCACTGCGTTTGTACGAAAGAGCCGGTGAAACTCACATAAGGGCTGATGCCATCTGAACGGTTGGGAATTATACAAACTTGTCTCAACATATTTCAAATTCAAAACCCATACAGGTTGTTCTGATATCAGGATTAAAAGTGTCTGTCTTCCCACACTGGTCAAAGGATCAGGTCAGTGTTATGCTGGCAACACAGGCTATTGAAAGAATAATTCTGTCAAAAGTCATCAAGGCCATGAACCCAGAAGCAACGGATGGATAACTTCAGATTGCCCTTAGGCTTTGGCACTGATGACGCTCAAGGGAAAGGAGGGCATTGATATTTATAGAGCTTTATATCAAGTTATCACATTTAATCCCCACAAAAAGGTATTATTTTCCCCCATTTCATTGGTGAAACAAATTGAGTCTTTCGGTGATTAACTTATTTAACACAAATGTCAAGAAGTGGAACAGCAGCAAACTCAGTCTGAAAGCATATGCTTTCCCCCAAAATCTTAAGAGGACTTCCTGCTAATGACCACAATCTACAAACTGACTTGCCCCCTCCAGCCCTCATTCTACGAACAATATATCGCTGTGCATCTCCCATGTGCCTGCCACTGCTCAGGGTACTAAGGGTACAGCCACTTCCCAGAGCTTATTCTAAGAGTAACACAGATTAAAAAAAAAAAACACATTAAAATAAATAGTTTTCAAATAGTGCTAAGTTCTATGGGAAAAACAATCAAACAAAAAACAGGAGGTAGAATAGGAAATGAATAGGGTACCTTTTTTTTTTTTTTAAGATTTTATTGGGGAATTGGGGGAAAGGAACAGCGTTGGGGAATCGGGGAAGGGACAGACAAGTTGCTGTGTCTTTTTTGTTCTTCAGTCTAGTTGCAGAGGATGTTAGCTTCACTGGCCCTTGTTGGTATCATCATTGCGCTCTTCCCGGATGAGGCAGATCAGTCGCCGGCTTCTGGATGGTCGCTCACCACGGCTATTGGCAGCTCACGCTGGCTGCCAGCCGCTCACGCTGGCTGCCGGCCACTCACTGTAGCCTATGGCAGCCCATTGCAGCAGGGGCTGCAGCCTACACCGTCGCCGGGGCTCGCACAGCCCAGCTCCAGGTGGAGCTGTTGTTAGCTGTAGAGGGCAGTGTCATTGGCCCTCATATGTGGGATCCGAACCGGGGCCACTGGTGTCCCAAACCAGCTCTTAACCAATGCGCCACTCGACTGGTCCTAGGATACCATTTTAAGTGCCTCTCTCAGGTGATATCAACCCCCAAATTTAAAAAGATTAAGAAGTAATACAATTAACAGGCGTTCCAGACCAACAAACTGGTCCTAAAACTGATGCTAAACCATCAAACACTTGCTGCATATGTCAACTGATGGTCAATGGTTGTTCACGCCAATTCAGCGCCAACAGGAATCCCCAGTTTGGGGTGCGGTGGAGGAGACCTTACTCGGTGCAAACAGCTCAATTGCAACACAGCACAGTTTTGAAAAAGCTTGGTAGTGTTATATAACTCAGTCACGACACCTCTCGCTGGGAGGCGGCCCTCAGCTGAAGCTGCTCTCCCATAGATGGCTTGGCTCTGCTCCGCTGTGGTCCAGCCAGGTGTTGCAGGGGTCGCCAGGGAAACACAATCAGTGGTGGAGAGGGGAAATGTGCTCTCTGAGCTGGAGGGAAGCTGGTTTATACAAAGAGGAGTCCCTGCCCCTGGTCCCTGATTGGCCCCTTCTCATGCAAATTGAGACTCCAAATCCTCAGTGTGGCCTCCAGAAAGCACTGTCCTGATTGGTTGGAATGGAGCCGCTCTGATTGGTTGATGAAGATGCTGATGGGGATACAGCTGTGCAGCTCCAATTGGATGGGGAAAGCCGGGGTCTGACTGGGTGAAATACAATCCCAGGAACTCCTTTATAAGGGCTAGCTCCGCAGGCAGGAACAAAGTGCAAGGAGCACTGCCAAGTTCAGTGCAGGCCTCTTTCTCCCTGAAGTGCAGTTTGCCTGAGGGGCCCCTGTGCAGAGATGGCAGCTGGGCCCTGCCTTAAAATTCAAGCCCAATGAGCCAACAGGAGTCCTTCCAGGTAGGTATCTTCTTTCTTGGGATCAACACATAATGCATCAATTTTACACATTTAAACAAACTTACCCTACTTGCAAACCACTTTCTAAAAGGAGTAAAGCAGTCTCTAGGTCGGAGGAAATGCACTTAAAAACAAAACCTACACGCCAGGCCGGCCGAGTGGCGCAGTGGTTAAGAGCTGGTTTGGGAAGCCAGCGGCCCCGGTTCGGGTCCCACATATGAGGGCCAGTGACACTGCCCTCAAAAAAAAAAAAAAAATTAAAAAAAAATTAAAAAAAACCCTACACGCCAAGGCCAATTTCAAGTGTTTGCTTTATCAATACAGCGTTGATCAAGCTTCCCCAAAGGGCAATGTACAATACCCAACTAATGATTTTGAGGAACTTTAAGAGAGAAAACCCTACAATTTCTTCCTTATCCAGTAACTCGTGACTAACTGAGCAAGTCTGCAAGTTTACAGGGCTGCTCTCCCCTAACACATGTACGACACATCACATACACACACACACACACAGACACAGCGGGACAATTAAGGCTACACACTGTTGGAAGGTCTATGAAGGAAAGAAAATACCAAAATCCAGAGACTTAAATGAGGTGGTTTCAAGTATGCTCACCAAATCTTTCACTGAGTAGTAACTAGCTCGAGTTCTGAGAAGCCATAAATGTGAGAGGTGTGAAATAGTAACAAGCACAGTATGAATTTTATTTTTTTTTAAAGATTTTATTGGGGAATTGGGGGAAAGGAACAGCGTTGGGGAATTGGGGAAGGGAAACAGAGAAGTTGCTGTCTTTTTGTTCTTCAGTCTAGTTGCGGAGGACGTTGCTTCACTGGCCCATGTTGGTATCATCATTGTGCTCTTCCCGGGTGAGGCAGATCGGTTGCCAGCCTCTGGATGGTCGCTCACCGTGGCTATTGGCCACTCACGCTGGCTGCTGGCCACTCACTGTAGCCTATGGCAGCCCACAAAGTATGTATTTTTATTCCTGCCACATTTCCCATTTTCTTCCAAAATGCTGTAAGAAACCAAATTTAATATTGTACTGTTGTATAAAAATAACACTCACGAGCCGGCCAAGTGGCGCGGTGGTTGGGCGCTGGCTTGGGAAGCCAGCGGCCCTGGTTCGGGTCTCAAAGATGAGGGCCAGTGACACTGCCCTCAAAAAAAAAAAAAAATAACACTCACTTTAAGTCAAAACAGGACTCACCCAACTTGTATGCAACTACCTCAACTGCATAAACCCACGCAGCCTCCCACAATGCCCACATGTAAGAAATCTCAGGATGCTGCTGATTAGAGGAGCAAAGACTGGGGCTGCCATTTCTTCCTGCACTTTCATATCAACTCTCATCAACCTTCTGTCACAGGGAGCTTTGTGCACATCAGCACCAGGATGCACCAGCGTTGCGTGCACAGTACTTACGAAGATTAACAGTAGCAAAAGTTTTGAAACCTTTTGCAATTCACGCTCCTTGCAAAGGACTATGTAGAAATACAGCCGCTATACAGGATCACACAGAAACTCAGGCATGAAATGATGTCGCACTTTGATTGCTTTAGGGGAAACAAAGGACAGGAAGCACTTCCCCCAGCAATGTATCTGAACACATGAATGCAAAACCTTAAAAACTCAAAAAAAAAAAATTTTTTTTTAAAAATTACACACCTATATAAAAAATTGGTTTCTATAGGAGGGTGAGGTCAGCAAACATTTTTGGTAAAGAGCTAGACAGTAATTCTTTTAGCCTTTGCAGGTCTGATGGTTTCTGTTGCAATATGTAAATGAAAGGGTGTGGTCATGTTACAATAAAACTTGATTTACAAAAAGGAGCAGCAGGCTAGATTCAGCCAGTGAGCCACAGAATGCCAACTCTTGGTCAAAAATGAGCAAGCTACCTCTTAGTAAGGCAAAGAAGCAGTGAGCCCTCATTCAACAGCTTCACGCGTCTCAAAGATATTTTCAGCTAAAAAACACTTCTCAGAGGGCTCACCGAGTGGCGCGATGGTTAAGCGCTGGCTTGGGAAGCCAGCGGCCCCGGTTCGGGTCCCACATATGAGGGCCAGTGACACTGACCTCAAAAAAAAAAAAAAAAAAATCTCAAAATCAAAAACACTTGTCAGTATACAGGAAAGGCATAGGGTGCTGCACAATATTCTCTAGAGAAGAAATCTAATAGAATTAGGGTAGGCACCCCCAGGTCAGTCTCCTTGGGTACAGATAAAGCATAATAAATCCTTCCAAAGGGTTGGGTGGGGGAATGAAAAGAGAGGTAAGTGAGGTGCTTAAACACTCTGCCAGGCACACAGCAGAAGCCGCAGTCTCATCTTCCTTGCTGAGTCTCTGAGTCTCAAAGGAGACTGCCAAGTGAAATACAGTGATACCTTGGTTTGTGAGCATAATTCATCCTGGAAACAAACTACTCGTATTGCAAGACATCGCTCCTTTATCACATTAAAATGTATTAGAAATGTTTGCTCATCTTGCAGAATACTTGCAAACCAAGTTATTCACAATCCAAGGTTTTACTGTACTTTGAAAACCATAAATGGTTAAATGAAAGGCTTCAGGTACACCCGAGATGCATTTCTGTCTTAGAATATATTGGTGGGTAAATTACAATTCTAAACTATAACGTAATAACCCTAGAAAAGAATCTTGAGAAACAAATATCAAAATGTTAAGTATACATATTTCTGGGGATTACAGGGAATTTTCATTCCTACATTATCTGTTTCTCATCACAGCTATACAAATAAAGAACAGATAGTACTTTTGTAATCAGGAAGAAAACGTTATACACAGCACATCTGTTTTAAGTTCCCTGTCATTCAATGTATCACAACTGAACTGGAAATGAATAAAAAGGCATTTTTTTCCCTACATGTGTAAACTGAAGAAATCTACTATCTGTAATAATGATCCTTACAACTGACAAAAGAAAGGCAATTAAAACCAAAAATATCTGCACCTTCATGTATGTAAATAACCCAAACTCACTGTTCTTCAGCCACACCCACACATTACACTAGAGAGGCCTGTAACAGGCACCCCGCAATTAATGGAACGTCTGGGATTGAGGGGAACCCCTGGCCCCAAACACTGTACCAAGTAATTATACTGCAAGCTGCAACCTCTCTTACACCTGTGAGCTTGGTGACCTCAGTCCATTTCCTAAGGACCAGCGGTTCAGTTCCCATAAGCCCATCACTTCAAGGGACATGGGTTTTGTCATTCACAACAGGGAAGCTTCCAAACCCACAGAAGAGCGGGGGAATTCAACAGCATCTCACTGGTCAACCGCCCAGCAGACAGGAGGCCAGGAGCTGCTCGCTGCTAGGCTTAGGTTCCCACATGGTGGCTGGTGCCTCTGGGAAGAGGAACACATGCACGTGTTCTTTCAATTCTCTTTTGGTGTTTAACATAGGCTTGTGGCTTCCTGCGCAAAAAAAAAAAAACACGTTTCTGCTGCTTTGCAAAGAAGAAAACTCCAAATGGCTATTCCACAGGTGAGAATGCTGCCACCAGCTGTATCCTGTTATCCAAAGGAAACGGAGCTACAAGCTGCCAGGAGGTCCAGGCACAGGAGAGGAAGACCATAAATTCAATACATGCTGACACTCTTATCCCTGTGGTAGTCAGAATAAGAGACTTTAAATTTAGAAAAATTCACGCACAGCTGGGGTTTATGTAAATGAACTTCAGAGGGGGTTAAAATAGGTATCCGCTACAGAGACTGCCAAATGCAAGCCTTTATACATCCTTCATCCTCCCCAATCTTTATCATCCATAAAAGCAAGCAGCCCAGTGAGCTAATCCAATTATAAACCATTTGGAAAGATTAAATATAGGCATGTGGTCCTCACACAGATGCAGACATTACTGAGCTGGGTGCCTGTATCTATACCTGGACTGATCCCAGGGCCTCGGGTGGTTCCTCTGCTAGGAGTTCCTTCAGTGACACACAGTTTACCTTCCTGGACACATTACAGGACAAAGGCACCCTCAGATTATTCCCATAAGTGGCAGGAGGAAGCTGTGTTAGAAATAGATACAGAAATGTTTCAATGTTTTACACTGTTAAAAAGGTTATTTTGTCTCAGGGATTTCTGAGACATTGTCCTCAATAAAGCAACACAGCTGTTTCTCGCTATAGGAGAAAGGCGTTGCTCAGTCATCTCCTCCCAACACCACGGCCAGCTGGTGCTCCCGGAGCCTGAGACGTACGCTCCTAAGGTCCACAGCAGAGAAAGAGGGAGTTCCTACCCATTTGGAAACAGAGCTGTGCTTACAAGAGCTGTGGCTAACTCTGCTTGGCTATTAATAAAGATAATTCACTTTCAATTCAAGAATGCTTTGCAAAACAAACATGACAAGTGGTTGGTAATATTAAAATAATGGGTAAGATTACATCTCAACTGAGTTTAAAATCAACTACGAACTAGGTTAAAAAAAATCATGTTCTGCAATTTCTCCTATGGTGATCAATTCACTGAAAATAGTTTAAAAAGAATGATTTAAAATGCAACTTTTCATCAAATTAAAAAGTTACTGCTGGGGCCGACCCAGTGTCTCAGCTGGTTAAGAGCACGAGCTCCGAGCAACAAGGTTGCCAGTTCGATTCCCACATGGGCCAGTGAGGCTACCCCAGAGCTGAGCTGCCACTCAGCTGGTAAGAGCACTTGCTCCTAACAACAACATTGCCGGTTCAACTCCCACATGGGATGGTGGCTACGCCCACCAGCAACTAAGATTGAGCACCGCAGCTGCGAGCTGCCGAAGGGTGACCAGATGGTGACTGCACTTGGAGCTGAGCTAGCTGCACCCTCCACAACTAAGATTGAAGGACAACAACTTGGCTGTTCCCCTTCCCCAGTAAAATCTTAAAAAAAAAAAAAGTTATTGCCAATCTAAGTTTGGATTATGTTACACTTGTTCAGGACTTAGAAATAACAGAGAGATACAAGAGAAACTACAGAGATTCCCTGAATTTCAAATTTTCTGAATTCCTCACAATGGGAAATTCTGAGAGGACCATATACGTTAATAACTTATCAAACAATGTATGGATGGGAAATTAATTTCCCCACATGAACTAAGTTAAAAATAATTAAGTTGTCATAAAAATACAGACCTGCTGTTTAATAAAACATCTCAGCAGCTCTAGCTGTGTACGAGAAGAATGGCACGTAACAGAAATGCATAATAAGTATTGTTTCTGGTAAATGTGGAAACAGACATTATTAGGCACATGAGACTCCAAATATTTAATATGGTTAAGCTAGAGAAAGTCAGGCATTTTACTACACAAGAGATTTCTTCTACTATTACACTTCAAAACTCAAAAAGTATATAGTCTAGGTGTTTCATAAAACCAATACGCTACAGCAGAATAACCCAAATGCTAATAATTTGGTCACAATGCGCAGACCGCTGGCTACTTTTCCTGGGAATCTTTACAATGAAAACGGAAGTTAATTTAGGGGGGAAAAGGCTGACGATTTTCAGGCATGCTGTCCTGAAGGGAACACTGTCGCTTTACAAGTCCTGTTAACGGAGTGAGGAGCTCCGTGTTCAGAGAGGCCAGGCTGGCCAGGAAGCCACTCCATGTGGAAGGGGATGAGAAGCCAGAAGATGCAAGGCAGGCAAAAGGGGGTCATTCGCAGGCAAAAGGGGGTCATTCGTTTCAACAAACACTTGAGTGTGCTCTCCACAGCGACTGTGCACAGAACAACAAACTACAAATAGTCCAAATAAACTCTCCAGAGAGCTAGCTGAGGTCTTGGCTTTCGGATTCTCCACATAAATTAAATAGGCCCCACGGCAGGCCCCCCCACTACAGCAACCAGTGGGTTCGGTGCTAGAATAGCCGTGGTTAGAAGGCGGCCAGAGGCGGGCCAGAACAAAAGTCGCTCCAAAAACCTGAGACAGCCAAAGTGAAGAATCACACCTTGACCATTGTATGCCGGCTGATGAATGGCTGGACTGCTGTGGCCACTGGAAGAGGGCCATGGGGCAGGAGGGCGCTGACACCCTGCCCCTTGCTAGCGAGAAGGCCTTTCTCGGAAACTCTGTCTGAAACAGGAGTAAAAATCACTGGCAGTCAAATAAATCTGTGGGGTACTAACGCGGTGCAGGGTGGATGTTCTCAAAGCTTTGTCTTCCACTGGCAGCAGCCCAGCAAACGGGCACGCCCAACTTAGGACAGCCAAGGGGGGAGGGGGTAATGCAAAATGGGAAACAAGCAAGAAACCAAAGCCTCACTCCTTAGTTGCAGTAATGGCAGAATCCTTAAGAAACAGAGCCCACGCAAATAACCACCACTTTGGAAGTTTAAAGTCAAAACCTCAGTGATGCTCCCTCTGAGTGACTTAAACAAGATGAAAGGTGTTTGCAAACTCTCAGACTCGGGCTCTGAAGGGTTCTTTGTGGCCGGTTCGCTATCAGCAGGACGTAGCAAGGGTGAAAACCACAAGCCAACCAATCCCAGCCCCACCCAGGAGGTGAAAGCTCATAGGTCAACTCGTTTCCTACTTTTAAAAATATATTCTCTTTTTTTTTTTTTTTTTAAATAAAAATATATTCTCAATTCCCCTTTCTTTCCCTCTGTTCTCCTGCCCCAATGCTGGTGGTACAAGCATCACATTCGGAAATTCTCTCCCGAAGCATTTAAACAGAAAACTGCCCGCTGCCTGGGGAAAGCTAAGCAAAGCTGAGGGCTGAAGCTGGCTGCTGGCTCTCCCTCAGGTGCCCCTCACCCCGGGCTCGGCCTTCCCCAGGGTGGCCTAGGACATCTATGGGGAGCTCCTGTCACTTTCTATCTCACCTGTGCACAGACATGGAGCCACTGGAAATGTGCAGAGAACAGAGTAGAAGGATTGGCCACGAGCTCCGATTATCCCAACTGATGACACTGTCTTGTTACAAGCTGCTGCTTCCTGGCTTCTCAAAGCCATTTCTGAAACTCAACCAAGGACAGTTTTCAAACTACTCCCCTCTCCCTGTCTTTCTGAAGCACACACTGGAAACGCACTGGTGGTAAACACAGGCACTCGCTGGCTTTCGGAACCCACACCCTGCAGAAACCACGCAACACCCATGTAACTACCTCTCTGACAGACAGGCAGTAGCCCCTTGTCTCCCTCCCCCATAGGTAGCTGCTCTCATTACTTCACCCAAAAAGTAAACACCTCCATTCCAAAGCTCTCACATCTTAGAGCGTATCAACTACAGAGGCCTAACTTCACTGGCACTGAGAACAGAGCTGACGTACTCGGTTGGAGGCACTTTGCTAATCTTCACATTAACCCATTTGACAAATGAAGAGATTCACACTTGAAATTACCTGCAGAAGGTCACACAGCCAGTAAATGAACCAAGATCTGACTCCAGCATTCTTGTCCTTCCGCTCTAACTGCTACGTCACGGTCCCTCCCGACCTGGAGCCAGGCTCCTGACCTCCATTTTTTATAGTGAACAGAAGGAGCTGGATTAGGTCATCACGAAACACATCATAATCCCACGTACAGAAACCCAGAGTGCCTCAGGTACATAAACAAATGAGGCAGTGTGATTTTGTAAGCTGGGGACTCCACGCAGTGAGGAGGAGAAGAAAGAGAAGTTTTTCTCCCTCACTGAAACGGACCGTGCTTGGGGGAAGCAGCAGCATCACACTCATTAAAAGGATGAAGGGAGGGCCGGTCGAGTGGCGCGGTGGCTAAGCGCTGGCCTGGGAAGCCAGCGGCCCCGGTTCGAGTCCCACAAATAAGGGCCAGTGACACTGCCCTCAAAAAAAAAAAAAAAAAAGGATGAAGGCAGAGACACAGGCATGTTTTTAGAGCTTCTCTGTTTAATTCAGCTGCTTCGTCTCCCCCAACACTTAACCACTGTAGACGAACATGCTAACTTCCAGGCTGCTTTCCCAAAGCAGCAGATAACGGCCTACGGGGAAAAAGTCAGCTGCGTAGTTGCCCAACAAGTAAAGCAACTCCACAGACCAACATGTTCCTACCCACATCCAAATGGAAATGTTTACGAGCTCGAGAATCAGCTGGGAACGGCCTCCCTTCTACACAAACACAGGCTCACATTCGCCAGATGAAACGTGCTGCCCAAAAAAAGGGAGTTGCTGTTGTTACATAAGCAACAGGAACTTCTGAGAATGTTTTCCCCCTGAATTCTACAAAAATTGGATAGAGACAATAATCACACTTCACACCCAACGCCCAAGCTTTTTACAGAGAGTGAACAGGGAGCCTTTTGCACTGAGGACTGCAGTCCAAGGGGAATGAGGTCTCTATCAGCACTGGATTCAAGCTCACCAACCATCCCATCACTCCACGGCACATACGGAAAGGGACGCTGGCTTTTCGTACCGGTGAGGAGCCGTTTTGAAGTGTGCTATAAGCCCCAAAAGAAAACAGTAAGACGAAGCAGTTACCACGTAAGATGGACAGACCAAAGACACACAGGCCACAACTTTTCCCTGAACACTATCCCAGGCCACAGCCAGGAACAAACACGGAGTGCTGCCACCCACAGAATGCCTCCCGCCCAGGAGAAGAGAATAAAGAACAGACTTGGGGAACCTAAAAACTCAGTTATGGAGCTTCCAAGGACACACTCCTTGGTTGTTATTCCGATATGGGCTAACAGGCTCACCAGCTGTCCAATCTTGGGCAACCCAGTTGGACCTCTGAACTTCAGGCTTCTCTCGGCAAAGACAGATAAGAAACTACCAGCTTTTAAGTCCCTCTGTGAAATTTTCTTTAGAACAGGATTGCACGTTAACTGGACAAAATTAGAAATGACCCAGAACAATTGGTTATGATGAGACCAAAAGGAGATCAAAGGAATATGTAACTATGTGGAAGGCTTATTACTATATATTTTTTAAGCTTCAAACTCCTGAGCAGTAGATAGTATCCCTGTTCTTCAAAATATGGACACTGGGATTCCAAGGACTTGTGTAAGGGCGCCCTGCTCAAGAGTGCAAAGCCCTTTCTTTGTTAATCCTACACTAGGCTACCTCCCAAATCTGTAACTGGCTTCCTAGCCCCTCTGGAGAACACACAGTGGTGCCCACACCCAGATGGGCACAGGGACCACAGGAACCGGAGGGGCTGGCAAGGGAGACGCATGAATATTTGTGATCAGGGGAGTCAAGGGTCTGATAAAGCCTAGAGACCCAGCTCCTCAGGCCAGAGGTTAACCCTTCGGCTGCTGGGTCACAGGGGTGTTGAAAGGGAAGGGACCATTCGGGGGGAGGTCCAAGGGCAGCCAGAAGAACTGGGGATGGGCTTGTGGCGGTGTTAACACGCAGTGCGGCTTCCCCAGAGCCTACTGGCTGGGCACGAGCACGCATTTCTAACAAAGTTAAGGGCAGACTCGCGGAGGACTCTGGTTTCCACGTTTCCACCAAGGCACGCTGGAAACTTCTCATCGCCAAGTGACGCCCAGCAACATCGAGGAGGAGAGAAAAGCGAAGACCCAACAAGAGCCTGCCCAGAGGAGGCTGCTGCCCCAGCTGACTCTGGTATCACCAGGGCTCCCTGCCTTGGATGCAGCCAATCCAGCTCCGAGTGTCCTCTGGGCCCTGGCTCAGAAACGGGAAGCGGGCGGCAGAACAGGAAAGCACAGAGGACAGGCAAAGGGAGAAGCGGCACACACAGAAAGGGCCAGTGCTCGCCGCGGGCCTCCAGAAGAAGCCCGTCCTGGCACGTTTCACAAAACCGGCACATTCCACCGTGCTGTGCAAGGTGGTGCTGGCTGCAGGTCCCCTGATCTCATTGGCGTGTGATCTTACGACCCAGGAAGAAACACTATAGGGACTGACATCGGTCAGGCTTGTTAAGACCAGGCATTTGGGGGCAAGGAGGACAATCAGGGCTCAATGCCTCCCTGGCTCTGTGCTCATCCTTTTCCCCTTCTCCTTGTAAACAGTGTCCGACAGTAATGATTGCTACTGAAGTCTCTCATTCGGCTCAGGAAACGTTTATCGCTATTCCCTCAAAGAACTTCTGGTTCCCTTCTCCCTCTCCTCTTTCTGGAACTTCATCACATGCATATTATAGACTTTTTGTGTTTTTATTTAAAGATTGTATTCGGAATTGGGGGAGGGGAACAGTGTTGGGGAACCGGGGTAGGGGAACAGACAAGTTGCTGTCCTTTTGTTCTTCAGTCTAGTTGCGGAGGATGTTGCTTCACTGGCCCATGTTGGTATCGTCATTGCGCTCTTCCCGGGTGAGGCAGATCGGTCACCGGCCTCTGGACAGCCGCTCACAGTCGCTCTTGGCAGCTCACGCTGGCTGCCGGCCGCTCACTGTAGCCTATGGCAGCCCACTGCAGCAGGGGCTGCAGCTATGCCGTCCTGGGGACTCACCGCAGCCCAGCTCCAGGTGGAGCTGTCGTTAGCTGTAGAGAGCAGTGTCACTGGCCCTCATATGTGGGATCCGAACTGGGGCCACTGGCATCCCAAGCCAGCTCTTACCCACCATGCCACTCGGCCGGCCCTGGACCCTGTTTTAATTGTCCCGTAGATCACACTAGGGTGCTGGTCATTGCTGTTTCCATCTTGTCTCTCTCGACTCCAGATTACAGCATTCTTATTGATCTGGAAGTTCAGTGATTTTTTTTCCCCTGTCATCACTGTTCTGTTAAGCGTATCGTGTAAAAGTTTCATTTCAAATAATTTGACTTTTTTCACATTTTTATTTCTGTGCCAAGATTTCAGAGCTTTTCATTACAAGTAGATCTCCCTGTACATAACTGGGTATAATAATAATAGCTGCTTTTAAATCCTTATCTTCTAAATCTAACATTTGCATCATCTTGGGATCAGTCTCCATTGATAGATTGTTCTTGAGACTGGGTCACATTTTCCTCTTTCTTCATATTTTGATTAATGTTAGATTGTATCCTGGATATTTTGTGGTGACTCTGGATTGTTCTATTCCTCCAAAGAATCTTGATTTTTTGTTTGTTTGTTTGTTTTGATTTGTTTTAGCAGGTAGTTAACTGAACTCAAAAGGCAAACTCGTGGGTCTAAGATGGCAGCTCTAATCTCCATTCCGTTTATGCTTTAGGCTGGCTGCCCCTTTTATGGACGGATCACTCAAATGTTCAGTGATTATTCCTGGCAGGTGAGATTATGGGTAATTTCTATTTTTGTACTTCAAATTCTACGATGTCCATAATGAGTTAAGTTCTACATACTTTGGAATTTCCATAATGAGCACATATTACAAGCAATCAGGATAAAGAGGATACTTACTTTTTTTTTTTTTTTTTTTTTTTTTTAAAGATTTTATTGGGGAATTGGTGGAGGGGAGCAGCGTTGGGGAATCGGGGAAGGGGAACAGACAAGCTGCCGCCTTCTTGTTCTTCAGTTTAGTTGCGGAGGATGTTGCTTCACTGTTGGTATCGTCATTGCGCTCTTCCCGGATGAGGCAGATCGGTCGCTGGCCTCTGGATGTCGCTCACCGCGGCTATTGGCAGCTCACGCTTGGCTGCCAGCCGCTCACGCTGGCTGTGGGCCACTCACTGCAGCCTATGGCAGCCCACTGCAGCAGGGGCTGCAGCCCACACCATCACCGGGGTTCGCACAGCCCAGCTCCAGGTGGAGCTGTTGTTAGCTGTAGAGGGCAGTGTCACTGGCCCTCATGTGGGATCCGAACCGGGGCCGCTGGCATCCCAAAACCAGCGCTTAACCAATGCGCCACTCGGCCGGCCCGAGGATACTTACTTTTAAGGAATACTTATAAGTCAGTTTTTTTTCATAACTCTTTAAAGCGGATAGATGCCTCACCCCTTGAAGGGACCTATTTCTATTAGACAAACTTTCAAATCTCTTTTCATGACATTTTGGCTTAGAAAGTTCAAACAGGGCATCAATCACAATGAAGCCATGTAGTCACAACGCAGTCACCTTCCACCAAGGGCGATGTGAAGACAGACATAGTAAAGGAAGAGTCTAAAATCAAGGCAAATCATTTTGTCTGTTACCACCCAACAGATGCCTGCAATGCACACGGCCTGCGGAAACAGCTGCATCCAAGCAGAGCGTGACCTACAGAGATGGCTGCGAGGAGACAGAGCCACCACCAGACACCACAGTGCTGACACAGATCATGGCCACCGACTTCCACGGTGGCTCTGCCTCTGCACAGGGACGCACAGCTTCGGCCCACTGCTTCCCCAAAGGATGGGAGGTCCTCTCTTCTAGAAAAAGTCTTAGTGGTGTCCCCCACCCTATTCGAAACAATAACAACAACAACAACAAAAACGCCTTTAAAGGCCAAGAGTGTGTTTTCTTCAATTTCATATCCTCTGAAGCACCTGGCACAGCAACCACAGCGCAGCAGGGGCTCCAAGCAGTAACAAAACTTTCTCACTTTCGACATCAGAAAGACCTAGATTAGAATTGTGGGCATGCCTCTTAGTTACTGTGAAAGATTAAAAATCGCAGACATAGATTATTTCTGTGTGGTCTCGAGCAATTCATTTAACCTCTCTAAGCTTCAGGTTCCTGGCCAGTAAAGGGGAGATGACAACTTGCTTACAACACTGTTGGGAGGACTAAGCAGAAAATGTAGGTAGAATTCCCAGCTACAATCGGTGCCTGGCACACCACAGATAATATAATAAATTACAGTCTGTGTATTAAGTATTGAAAGCACTGAGGAATACCTCCGCAGATCCATCACCTTGTGGAACTTTCATGGAAGGTCCTTGAATTCAACCAAAGCTCCCAGCCAATAACTTCACATGAGGGAGGAGAAGGCTGCCAACCTCAGCCCCCAGAAAACAGGAAGTGTGGGAAGTGAGAGTTTCCTACAGACTCCGAGACAGGACAGTCCTTGTTACCTGGATTCTCACCAAGAAGGAGTGGTTGGGATACATTTTCATCTCTAACACCTTATTAACACTCATCTCCACCCCAAAACAGAAAGGCCTGTTTAACTAAAACATTCGGTGTATATATCCGAGTGACTAAACACTTCAACACTTCTGAGTTACAACAAAAAGAATA
This sequence comes from Aselliscus stoliczkanus, assembly GCA_033961575.1. Lineage (NCBI taxonomy): Eukaryota > Metazoa > Chordata > Mammalia > Chiroptera > Hipposideridae > Aselliscus > Aselliscus stoliczkanus. The sequence continues at coordinate 26,798,797 of CM066741.1, forward strand.
GCCTTACCATAGTTTAGAGGAACAGCAGAAAGAGGATGACTTTTTACTCCAAAAATGACCTGAAGCTTGGAAAAATGCCACTGACTACAAAAAGGGCTTTTCTAGGTCTCTAAGTTTGAGGCAAGACAAATAGAGAAGTTGTAAGACCTACTTACTGCTGAGGGGAGGGGGGTATACAAAAGGGAGTACATCAAACCGTTTCTTATCTTTCTTATTTCCTCCTTCTCTACCAATGAGAATGCACTTCAGCGAACCAGATACACAATAGAGAACAGCAAAGAACGAATCAACAAGACGTGGAGAAACTGTCAGGGTCTGACTTAAAGGAGTTTGTCAGAAAGAGCTACTGCCTGAGTCCTGAAAGATTATTTAGGAATAAAAGATGGAAGAACGGTTTGCAGCAAGAAACTGGATTCCATGAGCTGTAATCTATTGAGTTTTATCTGAATATCAGACACGAATTGTTAAAAAGATGGTCTGTGAGCCTTAAAAAAGGAAGCAGTAATCTCAAATCCATATAGTAACGAGTAAGACATGCCAGAGTTCCTTTATTTCCCTAGTAACTTTTATTCATCCAAGGGATTGATTGTGTGTCTGAATATCAAGAAAACAGCTGCCCAGATCTCCCATGATATTGTTGTAAACAGAGTGACCAAGTCTAGGTTAAGAGGACATGATGGCCTCAGACACACGACTAAAATTTAAATTTTATTTATTTATTTTTGAGGGCAGTGCCACAGGCCCTCACATGTGGGACTCGAACCGGGGCCGCTGTCTTCCGAAGCCAGCGCTTAACCACCACGCCACTCGGCTGGCCCCTAAAATTTAAATTTTAGTATGGCTAAAATTCTCCCTCCTGGGGCACATGCTTTTGTCTGGGCTTCTAAAGCCATAGAGTGCATATAGGTTAAAGCAGGCTGCTGTTCTAGGAATCTGAAGACGCAGCACAGGAGGGGAGCACGTCCCAATCCCACTGTGCCATCCCCCACCCAGGTGACGATTTCAACAACAACACACAATGTAACTGATGAACAGCTACGAGAAGCGAGGTTTCTATCACAGGCAAATTGAATCTTCCTCAGCCCACCTCTGTCCAACTCTGATGAACACTTTTACCAAGGCCTTGAAATACTAATGACAAAATGATTACATCAACAGACTATCTGAGATGCATATGCAAAGTTAGGCTGAAGATCCCCAAACCCGGAATGGCTGAAAGGATGTACCAAGGAGGTCCATGAGAGGCCAAATATACCAAGGGGAATTTTTTTTTTTTTTAAGATTTTATTGGAGAATTGGGGAAGGGAACAGCATTGGGGAACCGGGGAAGGGGAACAGACAAGTTGCTGTCTTTTTGCTCTTCAGTCTAGTTGTGGAGGACGTTGCTTCACTGGCCCATGTTGGTATCATCATTGTGCTCTTCCTGGATGAGGCAGATCAGTCGCCGGCCTCTGGTTGGTCGCTCACCGCGGTTATTGGCAGCTCACACCTGCTGCAGGCCACTCACGCTGGCTGCCCGCCGCTCACTGCAGCCTATGGCAGCCCACTGCAGCAGGGGCTGCAGCTGTGCTGTCCCGGGGACTCACAGCAGCCCAGCTCCAGGTGGAGCTGTTGTTAGCTGTAGAGGGCAGTGTCACTGGCCCTCATATGTGGGATCCGAACCGGGGCTGCTGGCATCCCAAACCAGCTCTTAACCAATGCGCCACTGGGTCGGCCCGCAAGGGGAAATTTAATGAGCTACAAATGGACCCAGCACTTGTACATCAAAGCACCCGACGGAACAGAGAAGAGACAAAAGAAACTTGGCTTACTGGCACATGTGGGAAGAGACCTGTGACTCTGGGTAGCCGATAATTTTTCCTCTGTCAAAAAGATGAATTAAGGCTCTCGGGTCAAGGAAGTGGGGGCAACCTGGCACAATTTCTTGATAGCTGTTAAGATTAGGCCAAAAGAAGAAAGTGAACCAAACTTCAGAGAGCTTAGGTGAGTTATTCAAGATAAAATAATTACTAACTGCTAGGTCAGGATGGTGGCTCTGGGGTGCAGGGTTTCTTTTGGGGTAATGAAAATGATTTAAAAATCACTGTGGTGACACTTACACAACTCTGTGAATATACTAACGGTCACTGAATTGTGCACTTTAAAGCGGTGAATTATATGGTATATGAATTGTATCTCAGTAAAACCATTTAAAAGATTTTATTGAACAGATTTAAAAAAAAAAAAATCAAATCAGGCTGGCTGAGTGGCGCGCTGGTTAAGAGCTGGCTTGGGACGCCAGCGGCCCCAGTTCGGATCCCACATGAGGGCCAGTGATGCTGCAACCTCTACAGGTAAGATGGTGAACAACAGCTCCACCTGGAGCTGGGCTGCTGTGAGTCCCCGGGATGACATAGCTGCAGCCCCTGCTGCAGTGGGCTGCCATAGGCTACAGCGAGTGGCCTGCAGCCAGCGGGAGCTGCCAAGAGCCGCTGTGAGCGGCTATCCAGAGGCCGGCAACCGATCTGTCTCACCCAGGAAGAGCGTAATGATGATACCAACATGGGCCAGTGAAGCCGCATCCTCTGCAACTAGACTGAAGAACAAAAGGACAGCAACTTGTTTGTTCCCTTTCCCCGGTTCCCCAACACTGTTCCCCTCCCCCAATTCTCCAATAAAATCTTTAAAAGAAAAAAAAATCTATTATTTTAAAAAGCAAACCAGAGGTTGTGTCATTTTCTGACTACACATCCTTTTTTTCTAGGCTTACCCCTTTCTCCATTCCTTCCCTCGAGTCCAGAAAGCAGGATCAAGAACAGTAAGTCCTGTCAAGTACCACAGCAAAACCCCATGAAGCCATGGAAACAGGGCCCAAGTCTTCCCACACGTTGTTTGACTTGGCACTGACTTTGCTCCAAAACAAAACGGGCATCTCGTGTACCTGACTTGCATTTCCAAGGGGATGACCAACTTGCCCAGCCTACAGTAACATTATCCAACACACAGGCTGAACGGAAGGCACCCCCCACACACCCCAGAGGTCATCGGTCTGCACTACTCCCCCACTCCATGTCTGTCTTTATTACAGAATGATGATCTCTATCCAGTTCGCACAGTTCAGTACCTTATCCCTCTTCGAATGCTACTTCTGTGGCCTCTAAGTACCTTAAGCTTACACATTCACTGATCATATAGTCATAAAGATCCTACCGCATAATAGGAGGTATTATTATGTGGACAGAACGCTGAGTCCTTTGAAGGCTTGTCTGTGCTGTCAGAGGGTTTCGAGTCTAGTGAGAGACAAAAGTCACATAATCGCACAAATCAATAGAAGTGCAAGGATAGTAGTACAAAGGCGAGGGAGATGGTACTATGAAAACAAGTAACAGATTTTATCTGTTTGGCAAAGTCAAGGGTAAGCTGCCTTGAGGAAGTGAATGTTTGGGCTGAGAGCTGAGAAAAAAGTAACAACAGTCAAAGAGAAGAATCTTTCAGGTTCAAAGGCCCCGCGGAAGAGACTAGGTGAATTGGAAGGCTTAAGAGGAAACAGCGTGGCTCCAGTGAAGAGAACAGAGGGACTTCTGTGTGGAACGAGGTGGGGAAAGAGCGCAGGGGCCAGGCCCCTGAGGGCCGCCTGGACCCCGGCAATGATCTGAGTCTGTATTTTAAAAGTAAGGGTCACGATCAGATTTTTATTTTAAAAGGATCACTTGTTTATATAATGGACAACAGAGGGCAAGAAGGCAGGAAGTGCATACAGGGATTCCAGTTAGAAGGCCGTGGCGATAATTCAAGTGAGGGGGAATAGCTAGGGTTTGGGAGGGAGCGATGACGGAAAGAAGGGGGCAGACAACCAATACGAAGGATATTAAACTCAACAGGATTTGTTGATAAATGTAATAAATACGGAGAGGAGGAAGAAAGGAGTACCAAGGGTGACTGGCAGATTTCGGCCTCGCATGGCTCAGGCTGAGAGGGGCGTCACTTACTGAGGCTGGAAAGGAAAGTTGTGAATTCACGCGCGCCTGCCTGGCTTTTTCTCCAACAAGACTTTCGGTTCTATTATACCCACACAGTGGGTCTCCAAATACTAATTAACGAATTAGTGGCACCGGCTAGCCAGAGCTCTATCTGACTGAGTCCCCCTTGAGTCAATTTTCTGAAACATTCTAGCTGAGCAACAGCAAACAGTTGTCATGAAAACTACTCTAAAACTTAGCTAAAAGTGAGTGGCTATCACACGTTTCAGTTTAGAAGGCACGCGTCAAGCAAGTCCATGCCAAAATACTAAGCACAGCCCTCCGCCACCCCACCCCCCAAAAAATACCAGAGAGCTGTCAAGTGTTACATGCTGCGTTTCTGCTTCCAGTGCAGTATCTCTTTCCCCAAACCGTCTTCTTTCTTACACTAAATAATCAATGTACTGTGACATTCGCTGGTGATGATGCTAAAAAACCAATTATTTCACTTTGGTGTTTAAATGTCCCTCTTCGTTTTGTACACTTATTGCTAGGGTGCATTTATCTTTGGAAACCTGTTTCTTGGAATGACCGTCTGAAAGCTAAAAGGAAATGCTGACACTGGGGTTCCAGTCCCTTTATCATATAGAAAAGGACAATGAGGCCCCTAAGGAGTTACTTGTTCTGTGGTAGAACCAATTGGGACTCAAACCCTGGCTACTCCATCCCCCACCACAGCCAAGCACGGTTTTTCCAACATAAATTATTACTTTCACTTCTTTGACCCTTTCTGAAAATTTCTAATGATTACGGCAACGGGCTGCGGGATTGGAAATAAGTTCAACGAATCGCCGCTCATCTTCAAGCCCCACAGCAGCCCAGGTAGGGCACTGACAGACAAGCAGAATGAGGGAGGATGAGAAGACAGCAAAAGCCTCAAACCAATTATTTCCAATGGCTCCACTCCCTACCTCAGAAACACCCAAAGATGCGAAAACTGTTCCAACTACCTCAGAGCCTTATTCTAATTAAGGGACAAAGGGAGGAGAAGCTCAAATCGATTTTGCTGCACATTCGTTTTAAAGTTACTGGTAGCAAAAGGAACGATTTGGGGAGAGTAGGCTTCAACTAGGAACTACTAATCTCTGAATGGACCAAATTACTACCTGGACCATTTAGAATGGCTATCAGAGTATATGCTAAGCACAGCTAGTAACTACAGCCGCAGCTTAGGACACCCGAGGCTCTGTTATAAGGATTCTCCACTAAGGAATGATTGAGTCCTCACAATCTCTCTGCTTTACGCAGGCGGCAATGGTGCAGAGATGCTGAGCACACTGCACAAGGTCCCACGGCTCCGGAAGTGACCGCGAGGCAGGAGCAGAGAAAGGCTTGGTCCCAGCATCCTGGCCCCAGCATGCATGCTCTTAACCACCGCGCAGGACTGCCTGTCACAGCGTGGATATAGTGAAACCCAGATGTTTATGCTGTCAACTATTTACACAGCGGTAACTAATATGATGGATTTTAAATGAAATTCTCTTCATCAGAGCCCAGAGCTTTGGGAAGGGCTGGGTAAAGCGGGGAGGAAGAGAAAGCAGGTTTACCTGGCCCCACAACCCAGGCAACTTACTCTGGGCAAGCCCTCACACCCCAGTGTTTTTCCGACCCATTCCCTTGCTGCAACCATCACTTACACGCATGACTCCCTAGCTCAGAGTCTTTCCTAAGCTCCACACCCCATCGCCCAAGATACCCCTGGGTTTTCTGCACCAGCCCCACCTGCTAACTCTCCTTGTCCGTGTACCTTCATCCTCATTCATGGTCTCACTTCCAGCTCTTGTGCAACCATTTCCCTCTCCCTAACCTCCTATGTTGTCCCTCAACAAACCCTGCTTATTTTCCTCTATAGTGTCACCTTGTCTGTCCCGTCTTCCCACGCCCTCACCCTCCTCCTTGGACTCCCTGCCTCTGAGCAAAATCTATCCTCTGCATTATCACGAGGCTCAATGCCCCACAGTATGGATATGATTTGCGTGTCAATTCTCTGATCAAAGCCTTCCAGGGACCTCTTGCTTTTTCACAATAAGGCCTAACTCCCCAGCCCCGAATTACTACTTTCTGTATCTTTGTTTCTTGTTGCCATCATGACTCAGGCAATTCCAGGCTGCTCACCAATCGTGGCGCTTCTACAACCCAGTCCAAATAATCAGAAGTAAAAACTTCCGATACAGTGAGATTATAATAAGACAAATATGATTAACTTTTGGCCCTCTCCATCCCTGCCTTAATTTCATTAATTGGTTAGATTTCGTTGATCTAATTACGTATTGACTTTTTTCACAGCTGATCTTTCTCCCCCAGTCAGCCTATAGGTAAGTACTATTATATAATAAAGGTAAATCGCAGTGCTAGGGGAGCACAAGAGAAAGATATAATTAAATTACTTTTCATCAGAGCACACTGCTACGTAAAATACTTCCATAATATGACAAGCAGATAAGAAAACAGAATTAAAGGATATTTCAGGACACAAAATATCCTAAATAACGAATGTCTTGCATCAATGATCACTACAAATCCTAAGATGCATCAGTTTGCTTTTCTGTCTTCAAATTAGAACATCCCAATCCGTTTTCTCTGGGCTGACTCTCAGAGGCGCCATAGCAGCCGACAAGGCTCACTGCGAGCTCTTTCGGAGTCAAGTGCCAAGCTCATCACCCTTTTCCTAGGGGCCTCAAAAGAGACCCACAAACCCTGTGTTCACTGAATATGCCTTTAAATTATCTAACATCTTTTAAAAATACAAATAACCTCAAGGCGGTTCATTCCAAAGAACTGTCTGATCAGATAATGTCCCAGAATTTACAGAGATCAGAGGATAAGGGCTGTTTTTTGTTTTGTTTTGTTTTGTTTTTTCAGGAAGGACTGATCAGGGAGGTGCAAGAGGGTGGAGGAGGAGAGGATTAGGGCTTTCTGACTGAGTAAGCACTTGGGGGATGAGGGAAAAGAAAAATTCGTTTAAAATCTTACATACTGTAAGACATTAAATAGAAAATCAATATGCATGAACTTGTGCAAATTCTCTCTAAATTTCCTCCTCTGTAACAGTTTTCAAAACAGCTGTGATGACTGTACCACAGAAGAGTTAACTTCTCCAGTGGGAAACAAACACCCCAGGGCAGAGGCTGGGAGAGGGAGCTTCCAGGGAGTAGGGGGTCCCCCATGGAAAAGGGGAGGCCCAAACCCACTCACCAGGAAGAGCTGCTGGAGTCCTGGTGTTAACCTCACTGAATTGTAACTCAATTGTAATCCCTTCCCCACTGAGCCTATGCATAGGCCCTGTCTTCTGCAAAAGATTAAAATTGATTTTGTAGTCGCTTCTAGACATCACAAAAGGACTCCTTTGTTTGTTAGTATTTCACTCAACCATTAACAGCTTTTCTTTCCAATTTTTTTCTGAACAAGTGAAAAGCAAAAATAACTATCAATGCCAAGTAAACACTTTACTCTATAACCGATTTACCCCTCTGTGGATTTCTTCTACCACCAAGTCAAAGGGTCACTAGAATGAGAGAGGTGAAAATAACTCACTTTTGATTTCCGTTAGCATGTCTTTTCCACACCTAACCTTTAGGATTCTTCATCCTGATTTCACCGGTCCAAATGTGTTAAGGAGATCACTGGAGCCTGCGAGCTGTGGTTGTTTTCTGTTCTTTTGGCTGTTTGTTTTAATGAGCCTGGTTACCAGTAAGAAGCTCCAGTCTAGCCTGAGTTCTAATGTTCAGCCCAAACAAAACATTGGTCAGGAATAAACACAATTTATATAACAAGTACCTGGTTTAAGTGGAAAGCCCTAAATCACTGAACAAAGAAGTTTAGTGATTAACAGAGTAGGTTAGGTTAATATAAAGAACTCTTTTTTTTTTAACTGTCCAGAGTCCAAACATCCCACCTCCTTTTGCACTCATTCTACCCCCAAGCCTTAGACTGAATCACTAACAAAACAATTTCTGCTGAAGGGTGTCAATGAGGGTGGCAGAGAGGAATCTGGATTATTGTACAAACATTTCATCTACCTTTCTGGTTCCAGACAGGATACTATGGCAACAGCATAAGCAACAGATTAGAAGGATTATGCCACTTTATCAAATGAGGGTGCCAATGGGAAGTTCTGGCTGTCAAGAGGGCCCCTGACTATCAAAAACATCTAAATGAAAGAGGAAGCAAACTAGGCACCGAAATCACAAATATCCTACACACACACACACACACACACACACACACACACACACACACACTTGTTTACATAAAAAGGCCAATACAGGGCCGGCCGAGTGGCACGGTGGTTAAGAGCTGGCTTGGGGCCAGCAGCCCCAGTTCGGATCCCATATATGAGGTCCAGTGACACTGCCCTCGAAAAAGAAAAAAAAAAAAAAATTGAGAGTAAAATTGATACTTCTTACTTATTAATTCAATGCAAATAGCTTGATGATTTGAGATTTAAGGGTGCTTATGAGAAGACAGAGGCTTTTAAACACTGGTCCCTGTGGCAGATAGCTCTGACCATATCACCAGAAACTTACTTCATGGTTCCACTAACACAAAAATTAGGAATGCTGACACACCATAAAAAGGATCTTTGTTGAGTGCTAGTCCATTTTATAGATGAAGAGCCTAAATGGCTTGCCTAGTAATCCACAGCTAATTATTAATGCTTCAAAAATTAAAATCTAATTGAAGAAATTTCATTGTTAAAAATCCCAGCTCTCTTCATCTTTCTATTCAGCTAACAAATACTCAAGTTAAAGCCACGGCTACCAAAGTTGAAAGCAAGGCAGAGAAAGGAGAAGAGAGACAAGCCTTAATCTGAGCAAGATGCAAGGGGGTCCTGGAGCTTTAATTCTGAGAGGGAATGAAAGGGAGGCCACATGAGCCAGAAAAGAAAGAAAAGGAGAACTTGATCCTTTCTTCTTTGAAAGCCTTTCCAATCATGAAAGTAAACACAGGTTAACGATTCTAATTGAAAGATGCTTAAATTCTCCCCTTCTCCCCATTTTCAGATCTGTCACATACTAGTTGAATGACACTGGACAAATTATTTAACCCAAGACTGTAAGAGAAGGGGGGACGGGGAGGATAGAGAGAGGGAATACATTTTTTTAAGATTTTATTGGGGAATTGGGGGAGGGGAACAGTGTTGGTGAATTGGGGGAGGGGACCGGCCAAGATGCTGTTCTTCAATCTTCGTTGCAGAGGGCGCCAGTCACCATCTGGCTTCCCATCGGCAGCTGGTGGCCTCTCAGCTCAAGGTGCTGTGTTCAGTCTTAGTGCGGGTGGCTATAGCCACCATCCCATGCAGGAGTCGAACCAGCAGCCTTGTTGTTAAGAGGCACACCCTATCCACTGAGCCATCTGGGCAACAGCAGAGCTTAAGGTGCTATGTTCAGTCTTAGTTGCGGGTGGGCAAAGCCTACCATCGAACAGGCAATCTTGTTGTTATACCAGCTGAGCCATCCTGCCACCTGTTGGCAGCTCAGTGACAGCTGAGCTCTGGCGCAGCTTACTTGCCCATGTGGGAATCAAACCGGCAGCCCTGTTGCTCAGAGCTCGCGCTCTAAGCCAACTCTTAACCAACTGAGCCACTCGGCCAGCCCGGGAATACATTTTTAATACCATTTAAATATCATTTTAATGCTTCATGAAGCTTTGTGAAGTACAAGGCCCGGCTTACAATAGATGCTCATCAAATATTAGCACCTAACCTTTTTCGCTTCCTGTGAGAAATGTAAGAAAACAGGCACGAATCCATCAGTAGATCCAAATATTGTTCCAAGGACCTATGCTGTCCAGAGTTCATACACAAAATTTAAAAAGCACTGCTGTATTCAAAGTCGGGATGGCAGTGATGGGGGAAGAAAGGTTTTCCTTCACACTACGGTAATTTCCAAAAGTTTCTATAATAAACATGTTTTGCTTTTATGGTTAGAAATAACTATTTGGAAAAAGAAAATGTTTTAAGAAGGGTTTCATCATTCTCATGTAGGAACTATTTTTAACACGTTCAAGTTAGCTTACACTATCCTAAACTTCTCTGACGCGAACTGTGTATTAAAAAAAAGATTTCAGGGCCGGTCGAGTGGCGCGGTGGTTAGTAGCTGGCTTGGGATGCCAGCGGCCCGGGTTCGGGTCCCACATGTATGGGCCAGTGACACTGCCCTCAAAAAAAAAAAAAAAAAAAAAAAAAAGATTTCATAATCACCCTCAGAGGGAGAAGGTAACACAGCAACTTAAGTAAATCCAAACTGCCTAAAACTCGACTCACTGTTTACAAAGTCTGTGGATTGCCTTCTTAATGGAATCGGAACCAAGCAACTCAAACTCTGTTAACAAGACTCTCTTAAAATAAGGCCAAGACCCAAGACCAAGCCCCTCTTCTTCTCCTTTTCCAACTCAGTCAGTACAGAAAGGTTTCTGGCTCATTAACATATCCAAGACTGAGCGTAACAGCCTCAAGGAAAAGAACTTTCAAGAGTCTTTTCAACAAAATGGCAACAGAACAAGTGGATACCCACATGCAAAAATAATAAATAAATGCTTAGCTCACACTGCCCACAAAAATTCACCCCCAAATGGATCCAGAACATAAACATAAGAGCTAAAACTTTTAGGAGAAAAATCCTTGCGATCCTGGCTGGCTAAGGCAAAGATCTGTTGGCTATGACATCAAAAGTATGACCCATAAAAGAAAATATGATAAACTAGACTTCATCAAAATGAAAACCGTTTCCTTTTCCAAAGACACCATTAAGGAAATGAAAAGACAAGCCAGAGACTAGGAGAAAATACTTGCAAATCAAGTTATCTGATTAAAGATTTGTATCCAGAATACGTAAATAGAGAATATATGGTTCTTATAACTGCTACAGGGCTATAGAAGTCCCTTCTGTGAAAGACAGTTGCATTGTTTAAATTACTCCATTTTCTGTTTTTAATTTTTTCCACCTTCAGTCCTCCCCAGACTTGATCCTTGGCTTTTAAATGGCCATCACTACTCTGCTAGAGGCTAGAAAGAGAGATAACTAAACTTCTTCAAATTGTAGACATGACAAGAGTAAGGACAGCTCAGAAAAGGGCGTTTCCCAGGAAAGGAAAGGCGGTGAGCGTGTGGGTGAGCCACCACCCAGCTGACTGGTGACTGCTCAGTATCTCCCCGCCCTGCCTGACCTCAAGGTAAGTGAAAACTGGTTCATTAAAGGAAAGGTTAACCTATGCAATACCAGACAGGACAGTTTCTACCTAGGAATACAGACCAGGAAAGCACTTTTACCTGTAATAACAACTTCCTGTGTAGGACTGCACTAGCTCTCTCTTCAGTATCAGAATCAGGTCCCTCCCGGGTGGGATCCATGAGTTTATAACGGAGTCAGTAACAATAATTGCATTTCAGAGCGCAAGAATCAATTCCAGAAAAAGAGAAATTTTATTTGAGAAAGTTTCACCTACAAAACATAAACAGGCCCAATCCGCATGGTGCCCAAGCTGCGTAAACCGGTGGGTAACCTATAAGGTAGGGAAGAGCCAGCTTGTCCTTGTGGTCACAAGAAAAGGTCACAGGGAGGAGACGGCCGAGGCGTTTGCTTTGATGAAGAGAAGGGCAGAGACCTCAGGACTGGTTCTTCTGGAAGCACAAACTGGTTGGGCCTCAGTCTTTGCTAAATATATAAAGGGTGAGCACAGAACACCATCAACAGGGATAGCTCTGCTGATGTTCTTTTTCTTTTGTGGGTAATTTCCAAATGCTTGCGTAACTATTCGGTGACAGCCTGGTTTTCATGAAACCACTTCAGAGCTAGTCTAACACAAACATTCACGTATTTAGGAAGTTTAGCTCATAATATGCAGGGATGATCAAGAAGTCCCCAGAATCGGGTTCAGACCAACACAAAAGCTGAGGAGCTTATGAGCCGACTACCTACTAGGCATTCTTAAGACAGGTACAATCTCATTGCATTTTCCACCATAAATCAAGAAAGGGTAGGAAACCAAAAGTGCCCACTGCTGACAAGGACGTGGCAAAACAAATACTCACATACTCAGATGACGGGAAAAATGACACAAATTTAACAATAAGCATAAAGAAGCTCAAAAATGTTCAAACTAAAACACTAATTTTACTTTATCATAAGAAAAAAATGACGGAACTGAGGGGAAAACTTGTTTTGATAAAAAATTAAATGTCTATAATAGAGAATTAGTTAAATTTGATAGCTCTAAACAATAGTTATGCTATCCCTTAAAATAATATTCAAAAACTGTACAACATGAGAACACATTTTCAAATGGGAAAAACGTCCAGAAAACAGTATATAAATCTGATCTTAACTATGTATTGTTTACACCATATGTAAGGGAGTAAAAGGCTGGAGAAAAACCAAAATGTCAACTCTCTCTAGGTAACGGGATTACGGGTAGTTACTTGCTCTTTTATGTATTTGCCAAATTTTATTTATCACATATAACTGGGCGGTAACAAGGGGAGGAGATTAACTCCACCAGCACCGCCTTATAAAACTGTGATAGCCAATGCTTCCAACCGTAAGAAACGAAGCCGTCAGAAATCTGCCCTGACTCTCTCTGGAGTTTTCTGCTCTGTTAGAGTAATAGGATTCTGAAAGACAGAGATCAGACAGGCTATGGCAACACTGCCAGGATCACAGATCACAGGTCACCTTCTAAGAGCGTAATCAAGTCCAATTTTGCAAAAGCAAAGTGAGTGAAAATGTTGTATAGTGAGGCTTACATTTACCTAGGTCTTTTTCAGATAACAAAGTTTTTCCTGGTTTCTATATTGAAGTAACCTCTTAACAGACTCCTTCGAAACCGAGAACTTTTCCTGAATAGCAAAGACATCAACAGCAACCTCTGTATCAAGTAAGCTGCTACTGAATGATGCCGAGAAGCAATTCCACAGAAATCGTCCACATTTTACAAACCACTTCTACATCAAAAATGTCTCAGCTATCGTCAAACTCAACCAATTTTTTTTTTTTTAAGACTGGCAGAGGCATGAACACAGCTCAAGGGGTTAGAAAAATAATGGCGGGGGATGGGGGGGAACAATCCAAACTAAATATGTGATAGCTTGCATTTTTTCCCCTCACCGAAGGAAAAATACATTTTTATAGCAGATAAAAAGTGGGCAGCGTTTTGCAGCCAAAATAAACTATAAAGTTAGGCTAAGCTAGGAATGAGGTTAGAATGAGTTGAGACAGCTAAAAGAGAAAGCTGTTTTCTATTGTTCTTAAACTAAAGTACATATTTTACTGAAAAGGAAGAAATAAGAACTAATCTGGTATGTAACACTCAATAGTCAGAAACACAGAATCCCAGAAATAGAGTTGGAAAGAGCCCCTCATTTAAATTGCCTCCCAATGACATTCAGAAGTCATTAGATTAGAAAAAAAGAAATATTTCTATCAATTGAAGAAATTTTGAATTTTTTACAAATGCTTAGCTATTATTTCAGTCATTATTACTATCAGATGATGACAAAGAATCGTGAAATCTTAGACCCGGAAAAATTCGTAGAAATCATCTGCTCCAGTTCATCAGCTGATCCAGATACACCCAAGAATGTCATTTTGGCTGTAGTTGTAAACATGCAACACAAATTTAAGTACAAAAGAACTTAAAAGGCAGGTGATATTGTGCTGTGTCACTTTTTGGTGGGGGAAGGTTGTGAATGTACATGCCACTCTACAGAAAAGTCAACCACCCAAAAGTTTCCAACCATCTGGCTTTCTACCTCACTCCATTTCCTTCTCTCTGACCTGACCATAATATTTAAGTATGTTACTCCTTAAAGAGTTTTACACAGTCTATGTTCATAATTTTAATAACTGAAACATAATCACTAACTAAATAATTTATTTAGGAGATCCTACAAGGAAATTTTACACAGTTCGGAGGCCCTTGTTAAAAAAAATAAATCGTTTCCCACCCCAACCTAATATAGCAAGATCGTTTTCCTCGATGGCTTTTGTTTGAAAACTTAGGATGTGTTTAAACATTATAGAGAAGATTACACAAACCTGAGTTTGGTTAAATAAATGTTATTTCTTAAAGTAATGTTAACATTGAAGGCATCTTTTTCATCCGCCAGAGCCCAGATGTGCACAATGATACCAATCCTCTCTTCTGATCAATAACTGACAGTTGACGTCGCTTTCGCCTGCGTCCCTCCAACCAACACGAACACTGAACTGCATCTCATCTTTTTCAAGTTACATCTAACCTAAGGTCAGTCTGCTAAGAGAATGAGGTTTCTTACTACCTACCTCACTTCCATATCGCCTACAAGCAAGAATATTTTGAAACATAAACCCCTTTAAAATGTTTTAAAATATGACAGAATTTAGACTTCTTTATATTCCCAAAGTATACTTGTAGTACCTCAAGGCTGAAAGTAGCAGACCTTAGGAATACCAACGCATGACACTAAAGCACAAAGTAACCAGCACCCCATCACAGGACCTTCTCCACCTCAGAGCTCCGATCTAACTATCAATGCTCTAAACTTGATACAAGTATGATTTGCCTATTGGCTCACAGCAGTAAGGCAACATTTGGCGCTTGCCGTGTGCAGGAGACTCTGGGAGGAACTTAACACTGTCTCACTTCATCCTCACGACCTCTTCTGAGGAAGGTGCCAGCATGCCCTTGCTTTACAGGTGAGGAAACAGGATGGGAAGGTGAGTTCCCTGGCGCCGCAGAGCTAAGGTATGCATATGAACAGCCCAGCTCCCAGCCAAAGCGCTTCTTCACTGCACCGGCATAACCAGAGGTGTTTTAGATTATCCCGATGCGCCTGGTTCCGAAATGTATCACAGCTGAACTCCTCAACAGTGTTGCTGTGCTGAGCGTGATGCTCTACACCAGCGGCGGGAGTGTCTGGGAACTAACGCCGTCATGGTTACTGCCGTCCCTGGTCTCACAGCCCCCAGTGATGATAAAAACGCTGGCTCGACCTTAACCTCTCAGTGTCACCAACAGCATCCACTGGAAGAAGTCCAGGTGCTCGCTATTATGACGGGGAAGAGAGAACCGATGATGAGTATCTGGCCTGACCCAGACGCAGCAGTTAAAGTAAGGGCTGTGAAGACAGCGTGGATTTGTATCTGGGCCCTTTCATTTGTTAGTTCTATGACCTCCAACAAGTATTTACACCCTCAAAACCTCCTTTTTCTCATATGCAAAATATGGTAACAGTCCCACTCACACAGGTATTATTATGAATATTAAGCTCAGTGTAAAGCTACCAAGCAGGATGCCTAGTATACAGTAAGTGGTCACATGTAGTTGCTTTAATGCAGTGAGTAAAGAAGGCCAAACAGTAACTGCCTGACATGTTAAAACAGGATGAAATGCAGAAACCCTCCAGAGACCCACAGCATCACCTCAAGCACAAGGGAAGGAATGACTAAACTTCAAGACAACAAAACTGTACAGTCAGAAATCAGACAGGCTGGTTCAGTGACATACAACGACTGAAAGTTTGTAAGAAACAAATCCATCAATAGCCACTAACATACATATCACTCATCTCTCCTGATGGGAAGGATTCTGAGTCACACGCATCTCTCTCTCTCTCTCCACCCCTTCAACCCACCCCCACCCCAACTAAGGGAAAGTGTCAGCATATTTCTATACAGAGAATAGAGTTTACAACTTCACCTAATTTCAAACTGCTTGGGAAAGGTAATTTAGTGACAAATGTGAATGAACTAAGGAAATGTTTACTACTTTCATATAGATAGCAATACCTTGAAACTAGGAGTCAATAAAACATTGCCAAGAAGAGACTCCATTTGACCCGCTACAATGATTAAAACATGTAATTAACACAGTAAACAACAGTGCTCTTATTAAGGATAAACTTTAACCCAGTCTGCGTCCAAAACGACAGATTTAAATTAATAGAGTCCAAATTAATGAGACTTCACAAGATGATCATGCTTTGTTATTACAAACACAAATTTACCTCAAAGCTATACATATAAATGAAGTCTGCTAGGTTCTACAGGAACTCCAAGCAAGACTGAATTTACTCCCACATTCGAAATTCTGAAGTCAATCGCAGATTGCACTCACAGATCTATCCAGACAAAGGGCATCCCAGTTCAGCTATTCCGGCTTCAGAGTAAAGCACAGGACAAAGTCTAGGGGAAATGCACAGGTGTATTCAGAAGAAAGAAACAAACCTGTCTCTGAGAACTAAGAAAAGATTCTCCCCGATGGCATAAACCACGGTGCAGCTCAGAATCCCAGATCCCGGCCCTACCCCAGGCCTCTGAGTTAGAACCTCCCCAGCGTATTTGGAACCTGAGCTAAGACTGACAGCCACAGCCTCCCTGTAGCATTTATATAAATGTGTGCTCCCTTCCCCTTCTCAACAGTGGTTTGTTTGGTGTTGGTGTCCCTTGGTTGGTTGGTTGGTTGATTGGCTGGTTGGGAAATCGATGGCCTGTGGCACTCATCAAAATGCCAATTGTGCATATTTTAACTCCCAAACTAAATCCTAAATTTCCTGAGAGCCAGAAGGGAGATGACTCTTTCCCTGGGTACCTAGCACGGAATTGTGTCAGCAAGGGAACTGGAGGAGGTGCTCAACCAGTAAAGTAAATTAGTCCAATAAAAACAGAGTATTACGAAAGAGCTCAGGGAATCACCTGCTCTTCCCTAACCTGAAAAGCAGCACGGGGATGGACCATCAGTCTTGTCAGGGACAGAAGAAGGGAGGATGTCATCTGGGGAAACTCTAGAAGCAGCACATGACCCTGAGTTAGAAACTCAAGAAAATCCACTAGGGCAAAAGGAAAAAACACACATTCAGGGCCTAGGAAGTAAATAATTAGGCAGAAAAGGATGGTGGTTGTTAGACCATTCTAAACAAGAGAAAAAAAGAATTTGTCTTTTGTAGTCATAAAATAAACATCATACAAGATCTTTTTAGTCGAGACACAACTGAATTCAAATTCCAACTCCAGTAGCTAATGACATTACTTCATTCATATGTCACAGTTTCATTTTATCCCATAAGTGGGTAAGAACGCTACTATAAAGATGAAATAGTTATAAAAATGACAGGTTGTAGGATGTGCCAGCTAAGAAGCGTCTGGCTCATTAGCTGCCATATTCTAGGTGTTCAACAAAAATTAGCCCCTTTCCTCAAGTGGAAATTCAGAAGGTAAGATAATACGTAAAAATGATCAAGTGGTCATTCTAGCACCATTTTGACTGTGCTTTCTCGGACGTTTGTTGGGGTTTTTCTAATTCCTGTAGCTGTGCCAACCCTCAGTATTGCCCTCAGTGCCACCTCTGATATGTTAAGATCACAGGAAAGCTACAAAGTGATAGAAACGCCCATCAATCTCTTAAGTCCTTCTTAGAAACAAGACATTGCCAGCAGAGATCCACACCCACGAATGACCATTTAAACCCCCAGCCACCCTGGGGGCGGAGGGGGAAAGAGAGGCCTCATCTTTCCGGAGGCTGGGGGTCTGACTCGCAGACACTGAGAAAGAACAACTTGGAACCCCTGCAGCTTAAAGCGGGTACCGTGTCCTGAGCAGGCCTCTAGGAAAGCAAGAGGTGCTACTGTGGCCTTTATGGAGTAGGAAAGGCAAGAGAGTGGTGTTAAGGAAAACGGGTAAAAGGCCGCACTTGTTCGTGTGGCCGGAACAACACGGGGAGTGGGCTGCAGTAAGCTGCTCACACAGCGCGGGCTGGAAGGGAAGACAAACCCGCCTGGACAGGCGGTGACCCAGGACGAAGCCCAGAGCACTCCAAATCTCCCGGTGGGCTCCTCTCCCTCAGCAGACCACCGCCGCCCTTTGCTTGTCACATTATGCTTTGGGTGTTGCAATTCTGACATCCGTGTCACTCGCGACTAAAATACAATTATTATGGTCAACTAAGGCTCTAACTAAACCGAGACTCTGTCAGGGAAAAATATGTATCTCTGTCATGTTTTCTGTTGCTAAGTATCATTATCTAAGGGTTAGGGCGGTGAGTAGGGAGGTTGTGCACCTCGTTTTCTCTCTGGGGTTGCAAAGACTGAGGAGAATGGGAAAAAGAAGACACCTTCCACATTCTTGTCATTTCTAGATGGCTTCAGAGTGTCTGACCCTTGAAACTGTTCTTACAGAGCAGGGGTGTCTTCAAGAGGCAGCCTGCTGTCCCCTCATTTTTATGATGATCTGCAGAAAAGCTTTTTGGAAAGCCTGGCCCGTGACTCTGGCAATGACTGTTGGGGCCCGGTCTGTTACCCTTCCTGCTTGAAAAACTGGGTGTACACTCACTACCTTTTTATGCAACGTGAAGACCACTGCCCAGCTATTTGTAAAGCAATCAGCTGACCATTTCTTGATTATAAAAAGACAAGTTGGAAGCTGAAACTTGAAACTCAGACCCTAATTGGGATATGAAGGAGGAATACCTTATTCTACCAGAACACAATGCCAGAAAGTTTTGCTGAGGGTAAAATGTCAGAATCCGAGATACACTTTGAAGGAGGTCAAGGACTAGCTATTTTATGTGAGAGAAGTTATCTCCAGAGCATGGAATCTCAAAATCCAAAAACCACGGCAAGCTCACCTGGTATCCTTTCAGAAAAGCAGGGCCCCTACCTAGGATGAACATGGTAATATTTCCAACACCAATTAGAGCTTAGTATCAAACAATCCGCAAGGAAATGTTGCCTTTTGTTCCTAGGTTAGCAAACTTAGAAGGAAGCTGTATTGGAAAAACCAGTTGTTCATAGTAAGCGTTAAGTTTCTTTTGGGAAGGAATAGAGGAAGACAGTTAAACTGGTGAATAAGTCCCCTTATTTCGTACTGAAACATAGCACATTTCTACGACTCCAACATATCAAACTCCACACAGATATATGTCAATTTTGTCAGCATGTAACTGTTGTGGATCACCATTCACATTACAATACCATTTTAAGAGAGCGTGTGTATGGAATGCCTAATTTACTATGTTTTAATGGAGAGGGAAGAGGAGGAATGAACCACGATGGTAAGAAAACGGGGGTCTCAGTGAAGATGGAGTAGAGGGAATATATTGCTTTTCAAGAGGGTTAATTTTCAGCAGAATGACCTGACACTACCTCTAACATCCAAATTGACTCCAAAATTCCCATAATCACAACAGATGTAATTCAATACTTTACATGTCCAGCACATTAAAGCAAATTACCCAACTCTCTCCAATTTCCTTTTCACCACTAAAAACTAGTTAGCTGTAGAAAAAAATTAAGCACTGTGGACATACTCATTAACCTCTGGAGCCCCCCAAATTATTGTGGCTCTCAGTCATGCCCAGGGGTACTCTTGGGGAGAAGTGTAAGGTGTGACTTTACATTAATGAGATGGAGGGCTTGCAGAGTGGGGCAACAGCAGGAAGGGGAAAGAAAAATAAACAAAATGCATAGAAAGGCACCAGCCTGCCAGAGTGCCTGGGTACCCACAGCTCAGTCCTGAACCAAACATTATTCAGGGTGCTCACAAAGTACTCCCCAAATTTACTGCGGTAGAAACACCATGTATTTCTTTTCTAGCTCCTTTCCAAGTTCTCAATACAGTGCTAAACATCAACTGCACAGTGAATGGAATTGTTTAGACTAATTCTTAAGTGTCCCCTTACATAAATAGGCATCTAGTGAACTGGGAGTTTACAGAGGGTGACCCCACCCCTTTCTTCATTAAGGCTTGCAAGGCTTTAGAGTGTCCATCATCCCCTCCCACCCCCACCCCCACCCCCCACTCTCCTCCCCAACTCCTCATGGCAGAGATTCTTGCTCGATCATGTTACCTGTAGAGGACAGTGTCACTGGCCTCATATGTGGGATCTGAACCAGGGCCGCTAGCGTCCCAAGCCAGCTCTTAACCAATGCGCCACTCGGCTGGCCCAACTTGTGCCTTACTTTAAAAAGGCATTTCTCTCTGAAATTTCTCAGGAGACCAAATTGATCGATCGATCCATCAATCAATCAACCACAATTTCTAGAGTAACTATCAGCCCACTCCAAAACCAAAATTTAACATCCAATTCCAGCCCCAGGCAGCCCAACCGAAAGGCTTGCAGGATGCCCTCTGTCCCACTCTGAGGTCACAGTGGGTTTTCTCCCCCATCATAAAGCTGCCCGCCACTCCACACGACGCAAGCCCAGAATCAGCTTTAGAACAGAGACTACAAACCCCACTCCCAGGCCCTTTTAGTCACATCCAGCCACAGGCTTCCCAATTCCAACAGGGAGGTTCAAAGAACACCTCCCAAGCAGATGCCAACAGTGTCTGCATTAGGGTGTCTTCTCCATTTGTCCTCTGCTCAAAGGCGGTGTTAAAAAGAACCAAGAACAAATTAACTATTCATCTTAGAAATGCATCGACACCAAGAAAAGGCATTTCTATGTCAGAATTAACAAAACATGTAGTCCACCAACCTTGGAGCTCTCTAACTCTTTCCAAACTACAGAATAAAGGAACGGTCAAATTTGTACCCGGTAACATTTGTATTAATAGTCTATTTCCCATCTTCACTCTACAGTTCATCATCTTCATCTCACTACAAGTCATTTTTATTTACACATGGGAATCTTTTTATTAATTATCATTGAAATAAAAGCTACTGACTATTTTAGAGAAAAAAAATGATTATATTCTTCAATTTTTTTCCTGTGCAACTATTCCTAAGTTCTTGTTTTGTTTTCCCCTCATTTTAAAGCTCCTTCACACAATCAGCGATTCAATTCTCCCACAAAATACAGTTTTAGAAATGAATGGACAAGCTTCACAACAGTTTAAATTTGCTCCCTGTCAAAGTCTATTTACATAATACAAATCTGAAAGACAAGTCCCAATTATACACCGACCGCTGAGCGCTGAGTGACAGGAAGACGGGTCTGAAAGCACAGTATGAATGTCAGCGAGAAATCTGGGACTAAAGCCCAGAGTTAATCAAAACGCAAATATAAAAGAAGAAATTACACCTCCTTTCCCTGCTTTTCAGGCTAAAATAGGTACTCCTAGTTCCATTGAGGTGGTAAAAAAGAGAAAAATAATGATAGTTTAATGATTATAATAAAGTATAGGGCAGGCCGAGTGGCGTGTTGGTTAAGAGCTGGCTTGGGACGCCAGCAGCCTTGGTTTGGATCCCACATATGAGGGCCAGTGACACTGCCCTCTACAGCTAAGGTGGTGAACAACAGCTCCACCTGGAGCTGGGCTGCCGTGAGTCCCTGGGGACGGCATAGCTGCAGCCCCTGCTGCAGTGGGCTGCCATAGGCTACAGTGAGTGGCCGGCAGCCAGTGTGAGCAGCCAGCAGCCAATGTGAGCTGCCAAGAGCCACTGTGAGCGGCTGTCCAGAGGCCAGTGACCGATCTGCCTCACCCGGGAAGAGCACAATGACAATACCAACATGGGCCAGTGAAGCAACATCCTCCACAACTAGACTGAAGAACAAAAGGACAGCAACTTGTCTGTTCCCCTTACCCGGTTCCCCAACACTGTTCCCCTCCCCCAATTCCCCAATAAAATCTTAAAAAATAAAGTGTAATACACACACACTCTTTAATAAAGATATAATGTATAATACAAATAATATAGTTAATTTCAACACAAATTTGCAAAGACAACTGAAAACCACCCCAGTAGCAAAAGTCACGTTGTTTCAGCCGGTGGGGCACCGAGAGTGCCAACGCTTGAGAGGGCCCCGGCTCGGCAAACTCACCAAGCAGAAACCAGAGTACACCTTCTGCAGGCGGCCCACGAGAGGCCCTGACGACATGCACTGCTGCTCTCACCACCTGGGGCTGAAACCGTGGCAACTTAGGTTCCTGTGGGCTGCCCAGAGGGAGCGGCTTCCCGTTCTCAGCCTGGGCCTCACACTTGCTTTCTTCTGGGTCACCTGACACGCTCAGCACAATAATGACCCAAGAGCCGGGTCAGACAGGGCGCTGTTCTGGCTCTCACATGGCTTCGCCTCCTTCCCATTTCCTTTTCTCCCAATGGGGAACCTCTTTCTGATCCAAAAGAACAGTTGCAGCCGATCTCAGGTTGTTGCATTCCTGAATGAAATCAAGAAGGGTGACTCACTGAAACAGGGGCCTCGAAACTAGAGCCATCCTGTAAACCTCCCCAGCTCTGAGCTCCATCTACGCTGCAGCTGCAGCAACTACCAGTAACGTATACGACAGCAAGCCTAGGGCTTCCAGTAACGGTTTGTTCTGATGTTCTGCTCATCTTCCATGGATCTGGTTCTCCAAAGCAGGGCAAGAGGGCAGCTTGGGTTAAAAAGCAAACATGGGCAGGACCCTCAGCCACTGCTTTTCTGAAACCTGTGCGAACAATCTTCAGATAATGCACTTTTCGCCTCGTGCTGATTTATAGCCTGTGCTTTCACCTGAGCTGGCAGAGAAAGCATCAGGACGAAGGGTCTTGGGCTTGTTGAGTCAAACCTGAACTAGGCCTGATGCGAGGCCAGGAGAAGGGGTGAGGGCATCCCAAGCCAGGGACGGCCTGAGTACAGGCATGGTCGGGGCGCTGAGGAGATGACCCAGCTGCCAAGCACCTCAGCCCAGCCCAAGGACCATGAAACAGTCCAACACCACCAATGTAACAGTGACCTGGGGAGGGAAAAGGCTGCGAAGGAAGCTTTTCAGGCCAACGTGGAAGGAATGTGACTGTGACGAATAGTAGCTTCGGTTTGATCCTGGAAGTATCACAAAGTCCCTGAAAGTCTGAATTTCCGAGGTGTTCTGGAAAGGGCCAGTCTAAACGGTGTATAGAAAAATCAAGGTAAGAGATACCTAACGCAGAAAACCTACTTGCAAGTCACTGCCATGATCTAGATCGGGGGTCGAGAAACTTTTGAAGACAGAAGAGCCAACACTGTCCCTCACGACAACTTAAAAATTATTCAAGAGCCATAAATATATTTTTACAAATAAGGAAAATTATAACAAGTAATAAATTATATCTTTATTAAAATAAGAAAACTTCACACAAAACATGGCTCTCATTGATTTTAGTCAGTGTGAGCAATGAGCTTGCATTTCCTGAAAGGGCTGCCTGTGGCTCGAGGGCTGCAGTTTGCCGACCCCAGCTCTGGGTGACATGAGGTACAGCACGAGCAGGCCCCCAGGCAGTACAGGCGTGTCACAAAACAGATATGACAGGACTTGGCTCTACCTGGGCAGAAGTGAGGACTGACCAGCCCGGGGAAATGACGGCCATAATGCTTATCAGAATAAGTACAGTCATAGGCCGTAAAAAAGAGAGGGGAGCAACATTATTCAGGAGACCCTGGGTCCGTAAACCACGCCTAGAAGGGAAAACTTCACAAGAAGAGAATTCCAACCCACGTTCAACCAAACTCTCAAACTCTATCATCCTCCTCTAAAGGAAAAGGGAGAAAACTAACTCCTCGGTTTGGAACTTATCTCAGAAACATCTCTCCCCTTGTAATTTAATGTTCATTAAAAAAAATACTGGCTGGGCCGGCCGAGTGGCACATTGATTGGGAGCTGGTTTGGGACGCCAGCGGCCCCGGTTCGGATCCCACATATGAGGGCCAGTAACACTGCCCTCTACAGCTAACAACAGCTCCACCTGGAGCTGGGCTGCACGAGCCCCGGCGACGGTGTAGGCTGCAGCCCCTGCTGCATGGGCTGCCATAGGCTGCAGTGAGCGGCCGGCAGCCAGCGTGAGTGGCCTGCAGCCAGTGTGAGCTGCCAATAGCCGCAGTAAGCGACCATCCAGAGGCCAGCGACCGATGTGTCTCATCCGGGAAGAGCGCAATGATGATACCAACATGGGCCAGTGAAGCAACATCCTCCGCAACTAGACTGAAGAACAAAAAGACAGCAACTTGTCTGTTCCTCTTCCGTGATTCCCCAATGCTGTTCCCCTCCCCCAATTCCCCAATAAAATCTTTAAAAAACAAAATTACTGGCTGCGTGAAACGACACAATCGAAATAACAGAATGGGAACAAATATTTGTAAATCATCTATACCTGAAAAGGGGTTACTATCCAGAATATATAAAGAACTCCTTCAACTCAACAACAAATAAAAAACAACCCAATTTAAAAATGGGCAAAGCATTTGAACAGGGATTCCTCCAAAGACAGACAAATGGTCAATAAACACATGAAAAGAGGCTCAATCAATATCACTAGTCATTGGAGAAATGTAAGTCAAAATCACAACGAGATCCCACCTCCCACCCAAATAGGACTACTATTAAAAAAAAAAAAAAAACAAGAAATAATAAGTGTTGGAGAGGACGTGGAGAAACTGGAATTCCTGTGCACTGCTGATGGGAATGTGAAATGGGGCAGCCACTGTGGAAAACAGCATGGCGGTGGTTCCCAAAAAAATTTTTTTAAAAAGTGAATCATTACATGATCCAACAATTACAGGTTATGTCCACCCAAAAAAATGAAAGCAGGGACTTGAAGATTTATTTGCCCACCCATGTTCATAGCATCATTACTGAAAACAGCCAACAGGTGGAAGCCACCCTAGTGCCCGTCGATGGATAAACGAAATGCGGTGCATACACAGCGGGAGGCGAGTCAGTCCTATGCACGAAGGAAATTCTGACCCACAGAGGAACCTTGGAGACAGCACTCTAAGTGAAATAACCACATCACAAAAAAATGCTGCATGGCTCCACTTATACAAGGTACCTAGAATAGACAAATTCTTAGAGAAAGAAAGGAGAGCAGCGGTTGCCTAAGGCTGAGGAATAGGAGGAGATGGGTGGTTAGTTGCTGTTTAATGGGGAAGGTGGTTTGGTTCCAAAGCTGGATGGTGGTGATGGTTGTACAACAATGTAATACCCCTTAGCTGTACACAGGAATGTACTTAATACTCTTGAGCTGTACACTTCAAATGGTTAAGATGGCTGGTAAACTT
This sequence comes from Aselliscus stoliczkanus, assembly GCA_033961575.1. Lineage (NCBI taxonomy): Eukaryota > Metazoa > Chordata > Mammalia > Chiroptera > Hipposideridae > Aselliscus > Aselliscus stoliczkanus. The sequence continues at coordinate 26,823,724 of CM066741.1, forward strand.
TATATATTTCATCGAAGTTAATTTTTCTAAATTAAAAAATTCAAGATTACTGGCACACAGTATGCAGACAGTGTTATCTACATGAATAAGTGAAATGTAAAACAGACTGCGGGCAAAACTAAAAAGCCACTATGAAAGAGGTAATGAAGCCCAGCCCAGCGGTCACCTCCTCCAGGGCGCCAGGATGAATCATGCCCCTCAGCACACAATCATTCATCCAGCAGCAGAGGCTGGGAACTCCCAGTCATCCTGGACAACCAGCATCTTCCTTCCTTCCCACCATCTGCTCACCACGCTTAAGCCATTCAACCTGGAAAATGTCTAGTAGGTCTGCTGGCCCCCCCTCTCTTCTCACTGCGCCCTTCAGGCCCTCGTGGCCTCTGTCCCATGCTATTGGAATGATCTCCTCTAGCTTTTCTCGTGGGGGGGGGGGTAGTGCCCGCCCCACCCCCACTCCAACTCCCCATCACTATCCATACTGCTCCCAGGATGAGCTATCCACAATGAAACCAAACTGTCCTCCCTTCTGCTTCACGAGCACAAACTCCAATTCCCTAGCAGACAGACACCCCACCCACTCCACCTTAACTTTGTCCCCTAGCTCTGTGACTCTCTGTATACCCCACCCACAGTACATAACTCGGCCTCACTGCTCTCTGCACAAACACACCAGGCTCTGACATGTTTCTTTGCACATCCAAGGCCTGTCTTCCTGCAGAACAGCTGTTCTATTCCTTCTGTCCTCAGTCCATGCCTGGCTTTAAAATCCAGTTCAAAAGTCACATCTCTCATCGTGTTCCTCAGAACTTTGCACATATCACTGTTCTGCTACCAATTCCCACATCCCTCATTAAACCCCCAAATTACTTTGCGTTCTTAGGGGCTGGTTCCAGTCGTTCTGCTCAAATACTGTTTCCAATGTGCTAATACAATTGCCATAATATTTATCCTTTTTGTTTTTTGAACAAGGTGCTTCTCCTTCATAGGTGAGCTTTTAATGAAGTGGGGCGGGTGTGTTCTTTTCCCTCCATTCTCTGAGCCTAGCCCATAATATGCTGTTTCAAATGTTTGCTGAACAGAATCCCAAAATAATCTGCCACTAGAAGCAAATCAAGTTAGCTTCATGCTCACATACTTTCCTGTCGAAGTATCTATGCTGTTAACACAAAATATTGATTGTGTAATTTAATTGCATTTACAAAATCAGCACAGAAACAAAGCTGCAGACAACTCATTAGACCAGTAGACAATTCATGTATCCTAAAACAAGAGACAACAAATACCATAACTAACTTATTTCTTAATAGGAATGTACATTGGGAAGGTCAGTATCTGCTATACAGATCTTTTTACCTTCCAATGTCCTATTACCATGAACTACCCTTTAAAAAATTCCTTCCCAGTAGTTACTACAGGTGAAATCCAGCAACATCCTGTGTGGAGGGGGAGGAAAAACGTGTATACATATTTTTGGTACCCTCTGTATATAAAGTAGGTATTGGTTTTCCCATAGTAGATGCAAGAGAACTGCAGATCATAAAAGCCTAAGCATCAAGACCAGGGGTCGGCAAACCTTGGAGACGAACGAGCTGCCAGGGGTCAAAAAACTGCAGCTTGTGAGCCACAGGCTCTAAAGTAAAATTGAAAATAAAAATAAAACAAAACTATCCTAGTTTCATTTATAAAATTTTTAAAGGATATTGCTGACATGATGGTGATTATGTAAAAATATATTGATGGCTCTCGAATACTTTTTAAATTGTTGTGAGGGCCAGGATTGGCTCTTCCAGGGGTCGGCAAAAATTTGCCGATGGAAAATTTTTGAGATGGAACGTCCCCCAAGCACGACGTGTGGCTCGCAAGCCGCAGTTTGCCGACCCCTGATCTAGTCCAAGGTCACAAAAAATTGGTCAGATCCCAATTGCAGGGAAAGAGGATTTCACATCAGCTTTTAAATGCCGCTATCCAAAAGTGATGTCATTTCTGCTCACCTTTCGTTGGGTAGAACAAGTCACGTGGCCATCTGGAGCTGGAAGAGGGTGAGAAATGGGCCCTTAACATGCCTAAGAAGGGAGAACTAGAAACCGTGATGAACAGCACCCATGCCCATTACAGCGTGGTGTCTTTACAAAGCTCAACAATGTGCCATTACATTTTGAAGGAAAAAATGCCAAGTTTCTTTTCAATTAGGTAACGTCATAGTAAACTTGTTCTTGAGGCATCAAGTGTCACCAAATTTCCCATGCAGTCTTATAAATATCATGAATCTGATACTGATGATGTAACAATCTAATCTGTATACATTCACTGACTCTAAAGCAGCACCATCTATAGATCTTTTTTAGTTTCTATATCTATTATTCTTTCAGGAATAATTTCCAAGTTTTTATAAAACCACGAAGACTTTTTCATCCTGCTATGATCTGGTCAATTTCTCATTTATTCCTTATTTATCAGGATATAACAAGGAGGGAATATATATAGACCGATCATTTCTGCCCTGTTATTAAGAGTCCTTGGGATAATCCAAGCAGTTAAGAACAAGGAAAGGTGCCAATCACTTATACTACCAGATTTCATTAATGAGAAGCATGAGTAGTAATGCTTCTATTAATAATTTCTTCAAGCTGGAAAATGCCTGTAAATGTAAGAAAGGCAAGCCAGCAAAAGGATGCGCACATTTTGGGAATACAATCCGAGTTCCAAACCCCGGCTTGGTCACTTACTAGCAGTAGGAGCATGGCCGAGCTATAGCATGTTACCTCCAACTCCTTCATGAGACCATCCCAGGGCCAAATGAGACAACTTACATGACATGCAACAGGTAGATGCTCAATAAAGGGGCAGGTAGGATAAATATGTTCTAATAAACGAGGAATATAATTTTCTTTACCTTTTCATTAGAATTCTCCAAATTAGGAGAGGTTAAAAGGTGCTTTAATTTCTAATTGTTTGGTTGAAAAACAGCGGTGTACACTTGACATCAGGGCACAGCTGAGGAGTTAAACACGGCTCTTGTCCATTGTACTGCAGTTATTTCGCAATTGAGCCAGTGATTTCCTTAACCCTGAGACAATTATGCCCAGAAAGAAGACAATGAGTGGGTAATTCATAAATACCAAATCTTAGCACCAAAAGGCATTTTCAAGATTTTCAGTCTAGACGTCTGCAAACTGATTTTTGGTTATGGGACTTTCTTCAAAGGATATATTCCAGGATACCCACAACAGTGAAATAGAAAAAAGTGGAGCTACTCTATGGGAGACAATTTGGTCTCTTCATGCCCTCCGCAACTCCAAAAAAAAACGAAACAAATGGATGCATTTCGCTTTTGGTGGCAGAAATTGGGGGTAGGGAGGGCCGAGTGACTTGCCCAAGGTTGTCAGCAGCAAACTTGGTCTAGAACCCACATCTACTGAATCCTAATCCACTGTCTGTCCACCAACAATCAGTCTGTCTCGGCTACAGGATGCTTTCCATCTGAATGTATCCTTATTGGGCCAGGTGAGTGGCTCAGTTGGTCAAGAATGCACGCTCTGAGCAACAGGGTCACCGGTTCAATTCCCACATGGGCCAGTGAGCTGTGCTGGAGCTGAGCTGCCACTGAGCTGCCAACAGGCGGCCAGATGGTGACTGGACTTGGAGCTGAGCTAGCTGCGCCCTCTACAACTACCACTGAAGGACAACAACCTGGCTGTTCCCCTTCCCCGATTCCCCAATAAAATCCTTAAAAAAGAGAAAAAGAATGTACCCTTATCGTCTTGACCATGGTCAGCGAGTTTCAACTCTCCAAGTTCTCATGTGGCAACCTTACTTTCTTATTACTCCCATGTTACTCATTCTCTTATTCATTTTGTTCCCTGTTAGTTTTGTCATGTGTCCCCAAACCACTGCAGTGAAACATGTAACTCCTAACACTGATTTACCAAGCCTTTGATGCTTATGCCTAGATCCATGACAGGAAAGAGAAAGTCACGAGACTCAAGGGGAGAATGCCGAGATCCTGTTGCCTGCCCGACCTGCTAAATGATGGTGCTCGTTTTTCTCTACCTCCCAAAGAGCAGGTTATCAAGAGACTGCTGGGAGAAAAAGGACTCGCTTCTGTGGCAGACAGATTAAATAAAGCTCAGGTTGCCAGGGGGAAGCAAGAGTGAGAAAGCAGAATGGACACTTCTGAGATTCAAGTCCAAATAATGTGACTGCAACAGAAAAAATGACACAGCTCCCCTGACCCACCAAAAAAGAGCTTGCTTTACAAAATAGAGGCCCTTTGGGAATTCAGGTTGGCAAGGAGCATGTCCTCAAAATTCCACATAAGAGGGCTGCCACCGAGCCAAAATAACATCCCGACACCTCAGTGACACCTGAGCAGTTCAAGAATCAGGTGCTACCTAAACACTGGTGGTCCCAGGGGGGCGGGGGGGGGGGGACTGCCTCCAGGGTCCAAAGCATTGTAAGAGAGGTATCATAAACCAGTTCCTCTACTTGCAGTGAGATGGTGTCTAGTATATTAACCAGCTCTTTCTCTGTCACCAGGAACAGGCTAAAGGGCTAGACGCTCATACTCCTAGCAACACCCAGCGCTGGGACGCTGCGGTGGATCAGCAGTGCCAGGAGATCCGCTCATGCACCTGTGTGACTTAAAACTTGCTTCGCAACTCTTCCTACAGCAGAGAAAACCTTGACAAATGTTACCAGATTGGGAATCTCTGCTATCATAACTGAGATCACTTAACTCATCTTTGGCGCACAGAAAAATGTTTGGCTGCATTCATAAGTCAAGAACACAGTCCAATGTTTAATTTGCTTATTTTCTTGGTTGTTTAAACCATGTCAACACATGACTATGATTTGGGGAACATATGTGGATTACGCATGTTCGTAACTAAATTAGATATAACACTCATTTTAAAAGCTTCCAAGATGCACTTGGATGTGCAAGAGAATGGTCACACATAATCTCTCACAGAGCACTTTCCGTAAAGGGGACCTTTATCATTTCGGTAAGTCTTATCTCAGAGGTTTCCCAACGGCTGGATTTAATCCGGAATGGCAATTAAGGAGCGGCTAAAAGTACACAACATCAGCCACTCTATTTGGAAGTTTCCTTCTTGTGCCTTTTAACCTTGAAAACCCATCTTAGATGAACTCTCAGTGCTTAAGAGTCGTCGACTATGTTCCTACTCTTTTAGAAATACCGAGTTTTTTATTTGTTCTGGGTTGCCGGTAATCCAATAACGCTACTAGTAATTCTAGTACTGCATTTAAAACTTCCTTTTAAAATCTTGGATATTTTACAAAACTTTCTTTCTAAAGGTTATAGAGAAATGGTAAACAAGCACTCATACTCAGTGGGGCTGTAAAGCACACGCTTTCTGCAGTCAACTTGACAGTATCCATCAAAAGCTAATGAAATATACAGCCGTTGCCCTTGCAATTCCATTTCTGTGAGAAAGAGGTAAACCAGAATACAAAGATTATGTACCCAGTTGTTCATCACAGCCATGCTTCTAACAGCAGGAAGGGGGAATGGCAAAAGGGAAGGAGGGAGGGAGGGAGGGAGGAGGGAGGGAGGGGGGGAGGGAGGGAGGGGGGGAGGGCGGGCGGGAGGGGGGGAGGGGGGAGGGAGGGAGGGGAAAGCAAAGAAATACCACCTAAATAGTCAAATAAGAGGGTAATGAGTGAACTGAGGATAAATCTAAATCCACACAATGAAATACTACATAGCCATTAAAATAATTATGTAGGTCACCTGATAGCATATAAAGGTACAGTCATGAAATATGCTTTATAATCTTATACTCGAGAGTATATACAATGTGATCACATATGGTGTGCGCGCGCACGCACGCACACACACACACACTCTCTCTCTCTACAAATTTTCAAGTTTGTAAAGAAAAACATGAAAGCATACCCCAAAAAAATCTTTTAGGTAGTGTCATTTATTCCTGTGTGCACTTCTTTTGTTTGTGAATAATTCCTGCTGTACATTACTGCTGTTAGTAAAAATATGACAAAACCTTTCATGAACCACAAAAACTACCTGATGGCTTCTAAAATAAGAAATTACATAGTAGAAAGTTAACCATAAATATAACCCTCCTGGCAAACTCAACATTACATGAAGTTCTGCCAAAAATCACAGCTCACGATGGATGCCCCTTTCACCTAATCACAGATTTCCACTCTTGCTAGAAATGTCCTTGATGCGTGTAGAAAAGAGCTTGGGCCCTACAGTCAGACCCAGGTTCAAACCCCAAATCTGTCACACGCTAAACGTGACCCTGAGTAATCAGTTAGCCTCTCTTAGTCTTAGTCTCCTCACCCACAAACTGCGGATAATAACAGGCCCCACCTCTTCAGAGTTTGTGGGGATTAGAGTGAAAGAAGGGTGTACAGAACACATGGTACTAAGCTTGGCACACACAAAGCAGTAATTTGATGGCAATTATTACTATTATTACTGTCACTATCCTGTTAAACAAGAAACAGAGTCCTAAGTGCTTGAAGGGCAGTGACCATGTCATTGTGGGGTTCATCCCTGGATCCCTGACACCTCACAGCATGCCTGACGTACAGCAGGCCTTCCGTAAAGGTTTGCTGCATGAAGAACACCTACAATTAATGAATCTCCTTGCACCTCAATTTCCTTTTCTGGCATATCATAAAACAACTTGCAGAGGTGAGAACTGATAAATATAAGACACTTAGGCTCAACAGAGGTTCCCACTAAATGAGAGCTATTACACCAGTGAAATTGTCCCTATAGACTTCAACAGGCACCGAGGCTGAAAGGACAGAAGAGATATAATATGTCCTCGGAATTTCCTTCAGTATTTCGGTCCTAGGGTATGGCACAGATGTGCCATTACTTTTACTTGGACTCGGGAAAGAAAATTCTCCATTTACGGGCACACATCCTAGTGAGCTAACTATTAAAGTGGTAATCTTCTGACTGCCACAAGCACTTTTGGCAAAGCAGCCAAAACAGTACTTTACCACAGAGGGGGAAAAAAGTGTGGTATTTCAGAGAATCCATGAGCTTAGGACACAGTATATACAAATAGAGGCCATGAAAAACACTGCATCAATTGTTCTTGGGGCTTCAAATGAAAGCTTTTAAGATGATGATTTGAACTAGGAAGCAACACTATTAATATATGTTGCCAAATGAATTATTAAGGAAGTACAGAATTTATGAAGGCATTCAATTACCTAAAAGTATTTTCTTCATAAAAATCAAACAAACAGGAATGCACTGTAAGAAGAAAACCAGATCTTCAGGGGGAAACGAAATCACTACATTCTATGGGGGGAGGTGGAAAAACGCCTGACATGAAACCAAAAATAATTCTGTATAAATCCTCACATTCTTGTACTGGTATTTAAGAGAAACAAGTCATTTGCAAAAAACAGAAAGCCTAACATAGGGGAGAAGAATGCAAAAGCTGCATAGATCAGTAATTTGTGCAGCTTTGTTTAATTTTCCATGTCTAATTTGACAGAAACCTCAGATTTCATACAAAAATGCTTAATAGAAGGTTTATGGTCCTATTTCTGTAATGATTCTGGTGAAAAGAAAAAGGGCTACTCAGCACTTGTTTGCTTTGAGTTAGTCGTCTGCTCCATATCCTGGAAACATATCATGCCATAATTTACAGAAACATTTCATGGTCTACAGTGCAATATGCAATGCAGTAAAAATACTATCTAAAAATCACGATTAAGAAAACAGTTTGGTGGTGACTTTCAAGACAACTAGAATAAATGTATTAAAGTGGAGCAGGGGTGAATTGTATCATATATGGGTTATATCCCAATGAAACTGTTATTTTTTCAAAACTGACATATGCAGAGATTGGCAAAATCTTTCTAATTCTCTGGAATCTGGGCAATGGAGGTACGGGGGTCAATTCTACTGTTCTCTTTTGAATAAGTTTTTCAATTATTATAAAACATGTATTTTTTAATTAGGCAGACAAGCCACACCTACATTTTCACATCAATTACACATCAGTGATGAAGGCACTGAACAGGTTTATGTAAAGTAACAGAGACCTACACAATCGAGCACAAAAACCAGCACGAACTGTACAGATTTTACCGCCAGACTTGGTCCACACTGGTCCATGTTCCATTTAACATGGGCTTCTCTTCCCCAAAGGGGATGATTTAACTCACCAGGTTCCAACTACAACTGATGCTAGGAGGAAAAAACTAAAATAAAATCTGTTTGTTCTCAGCAGGATAGATATTATTAATAGTCTAGTGATGTGCATATATTAATATAGTTTTGTCACAAATTCATCCATCCATCCATCCATCCATCCAACCAAACACTTCCTGAGTAGCAACTAAGGAGGACTAGCATGCCAATGCCAGGTGCTGGGAATACAGCCACAAAGAAAGCAGATAAAATCTGCCCTCCAGGAACTCATAACCCAGGAGGAAAGGCAGACACAGGGCACCACCTTATCCCACCTCGTCCGTCAGTGAGCAACGTGACAAGTGAATCCCACTGAATTAACTGAGAGAAGATGGCCAGTGGAGAAGGACAATACAGAAAAATAAAAGAGAGGAATGAAACAGGACAACCTAACAGGACAAGAAACCTAACCTAAATGGGAAACACAATCTTTCATCCTAGTTGCTGGCATAGTAGCTTAGAAAAGTCCAGGGGGTAACTGGTTAGCTCAGTTGGTTAGAGTGTGGTGCTGATAACACCAAGGTTGCCAGTTCGATCCCTGCATGGGCCACTGTGAGCTGCGCCCTCCCTAAAAGTCAACTATGCCATTGTAGCATGAAAGCAACATATATGGCCATGGCTGTTCCCCAATAAAATTTATTTTAAAAAAAGAAAAAGAAAAATCCATCTACTTCTGTAGTTTATGACACTGCCATAACCAACCACATGTTTCCAAAAGAAAACTCTGTTGTCTAATTTGTATACATAATTCAGCCTGGACCAAAAAAAAGAAAAAAAAAAAAGATTTTTTTTCAAAAAAGTAAATAAATGTTACCTATAGACATTCTTTAATATGAAAGGGTGGCTTTAAATATTAAACTAAGTCAATGTCAATTATTCAAAGTTCACATACGACTATAGTATTATTCAAAGTCAGATATATAACATTTCTTCCAAGTCACCATAAATCTTGGTAGAAAAGGGGAAAAGTTTAAACCTGGATATATTTCATGTTACACAAAGGTTCAAAAGCCAACTCGTCTCACTTTTAAGTTTTCAGATTTTTCAAGAAGTAAAGGAAAAGAGGGAAAAATTAGAAAGTCTTGAAGGGAGAAGTTCGAGACCGTTCCTATATGGACCCATTAAAAGAACAGATTCCCATTCATGACAAAAATTTAATTAACTATACATGCCATTCTCTCAGAATTCTTCTTTTCTGCTATCACCTACTGAGGTTTCTCTGGCAAGGTCATCTGGGCAGCAATTCACAAACAGGTCCCTCTGAGTTACAGGGTTACAAGCAATGAAAAGCCCTGCATATCCTGACTTAGGAAGTCGCCCAGACTCAATATTTAGTAAATGATTCTATTTTTATTGCTCTCTATTAGAAAAACAAAAAGATGTTTAAAGTGTAATGTGGTTGGCAACAATAGTTAAGAAAATAAATAGATTATTCTAATCACAATAGGAAGGAAGAAGTTGCTGAAACTTTGAAGGATCCTCACTGAGGAGAAAATATTCTCAGTCCCATTTCATGTCCAAGATCACCATCCCTCTAGGACTCAATGAAAGGTGAGTTATTAACACGTTTCATGGAACAAAAAAACTCAAGGGTGGAAGCAAAGCAGTCACCTGCTCAAGGTCACACAGCTAGTTACATGACAGAAACACAACTGAACTGGGACTAGTGTCTCCTTCCAAATTTTATTCCAACTAGACCAACTGGCCAAATAAAAGTCATTTTATTTTATTTTTTTAAGTCTTTTATTGTGAAATAAACATTTTTTAAAATTAGTTTCAGGTGTACAACACAGTGCAATAGTTATACTTTTTACCCTTCAAAGTGACAACCCTCCTCCCCCAGTTTGCCACCCCACTCCTCCATGCCATATCATACCTATCTATTACAATTCCTTTGACTCCCTTCACAGTATAATCCACATCCCGTGACTATCTACATATTCAATTACAGTTGGCATACAATATTATACAACATCAACTTCAGTATACAGTGCAGTAATCAAGCCTCTACTCCATCCATGAAGTGGTCTCCCTAACAAGACATGTGACCATCTGACACGCCACAAAATTTTTACATTATTATATTCCCCAAACTGTGTTTCATATACCTGTGGCAATATTGTAGTTGCCTATTTATGCTGTCTAATCCCTTCCCCTTCACCCTCATCCCCAACTCCCTCCCAACTAGCAACCCTCAGTTTTTCCTCTAGATCTATGAGTCTGTTTCTGTTTACTTTGCTTGTTCATTCAGTTTTTCAGATTCCACATATAAGTGAGATCATATAGTATTTGTGTTTCTTCGACTGACTTATTTCACTTAACATAATAGTCTCTTCACAACATTATCAATTACTTTCCCAGAACTGCCCCCATATCCCTGCGGCAAAATTGTAGTCACCCACCTATGCTGCCCAAAACCTTCCCCCTCTTCCTCATCCCCACTCCCTCCCAGCCAGCAACCATCAGTTTTTCCTTTATATCTGCTTGATATGACTTCAATCTCCTTAAATTTACTAAGACTTGTTCTGTGGCCTAACGTGGTCTATCTTGGAAAATGTCCCATGTGCACTTGAGAAGAATGTATATTCTGTTGTTTCAGGGTGAAATGCTCTAAAAATATCGACGAAGTCCAGCTGGTCTAAAGTGTCATTTAAGGCCACTCTTTCCATGTTGATTTTCTGTCTAGAGGATCTATCCATTGGTGACAATGGGGTGTTGAAGTCCCCTACTACGATAGTGTTACTGTTGATCTCTGTCTTTATGTCTGTCAAAATCTGTTATATATAATTAGGAGTTCCTATGTTGGGTGCATAGATGTTTACCAGGGTTATAGTGCCCTTCTTTGTCTTTTATTGTAGTCTTCATTTTAAAGTCTATTTTGTCCAAAATAAGTACTGCTACTCCAGCTTTTTTTTTCTCATTTCTACTTGCATGAAGTATCTTATTCCATCTATAAACAGCATATACATGGGTCCTATTTTCTTATCCACTCAGTCACTCTCTGTCTTTTGATTGGCGCATTTAGCCCATTCACATTTAAAATGATTATTGATAGGTGCATATGCATTGCCATTTTGTTATTCGTATTCCTGGTCTCCCTGGGTTAGCTTGTTTACTCCTTTCTTTTGTTTAAAAAAGCCCTTTTAACATTTCTTGCAATGCTGGCTTGGTGGTCATGAGTTCCTTAAGCTTATTCTTTTCTGAGAAGCTCTTTATTTCTCCTTCAATTTTAAGTGATAGACATACTGGGTAGAGCAATCTTGGTTGTAGGCCTTTATTTTGTGTCACTTTGAATATCCCCTGCCATTCCCTTCTGGCCTGCAGAGTTTCTTTAGTAAGTCAGCTGTTAGTCTAATAGGAGTTCCTTTGTATGTAACCTGCTGTCTTTCTCTTGCTGCTTTTAGGATTCTGTCTCTGTCTTTAACCTTTGCCATTTTAACAATAATGTGTCTTGGTGTGGACCTGTTTGGGTTCAGCTAGTTTGGAACCCTCTGCACTTACTGGGCATGTATGTCGATTTCCTTCACCAGGGTAGGGAAGTTTTCAGTCGTAATTTGTTTCAAATACATTCTCGACCCCTTGCTTCTTCTCTTCTCCTTCTGGTATTCCTATGATTCATTGTGGTTGTTCTTCATCTTGTACCATAGGGCTCTTAAACTATTTTCATTGTTTTTTATTCTTTGGTCTTTTTGTTGTTCCAACCGGGTGATTTCTGCTATTTTGTCTTCCAAATCGCTGATCCGATTCTCTGCTTCATCTACTGTACTGGTGATTCCTTCAAGTGTGTTCTTCATTTCAGTTATTGTATTCTTTATATCTAACTGGTTGTTTTTTATGATTTCTCTATCCTTCCTTATGTCCTCACTAAGTTTGTCAAACATTCTTACCATCAGTATTCTAAACTCTGTCTCTGAAAGGTTGGATCCCTCTGTTTTATTTAGTTCCATGTCTAGAGGTTTCTTCTAATCTTTTACTTATGACATGTTTCTTTGTTTCTTCATTCTGGCTGTCGCTCTGGGATTGCTTTGCTGTATTAGATAGTTCACCAGGAGAGCTCTGGCTGGATCACGCAGGCACACAGCTCACAGCCCAACACTCCCAGGAAAACTCCCAGTCTCACCCAGTCCTAATCAGTCGCTCGCAGATCAGGCCGAGCAGCACGACAACTAATCACCAGCCTGGCAACTCTGCACGTGCAGTGCGGAGAGTGAGGACCCGAGGCGGCTTGCACACTCCCGCATCTCAGTGAGCAGCCTGCTGGAGCCCCAGCGCGCCCACCAGGTGTTTCTCTGGCAACACAGCACAAGCCAAGCGGAGGGTGGGGATCCAAGGCTGCATGCGCGCGCACTTCTGCGCCAATTCCACCAGACCAATGAGGTCCCGGACCTGACCCTCTGTGGGCGGGCCCAACCCTGACAAAATGGCGCCCTCCTGTACACTACTTGTGTGCAAGCTCCACACCAGGGGAACAATAGTCCCAAAACCTCCAGCCTTTGCACCAAAGGTGCTCAGCCCAGCCCGTCCCCGCAGGCTCCTGGGCCCGGCTCACTCAGCTACTCCCTCCATCAGGAACCAGGTAAGTGCTCACCGGTGAGTGAGCCCGAGTGCCAGCCCCACTGATACTCTAGCCACCCTCAGCCTCACTGAGCTGGGCAAAGAGAGTCCTCACTAATTTACTGCCAGCTATCTTGGAACTCCTCTTCCCGGCAAAGGAACTCTGGGCTGGTGAGCTTGATGTGCAGCCGGAGGGTCTCTCCCCCAACCAGAGAAGCCCCCCCACAGCTGGGGTTTCCCTCATGGGGTTCGCCCTCTCTCGTCTCTGCCATTCCTACCAGACCCGACGTGGCCTCCTCTTTAAGTTCTTCCTTTAGAGGTTCTGTTCATCTAGTGTTCCGGGGACCTCCGGTGTTGAATGTTGTATAAATTATTTGTAATTTTGGTGTGACCCCGGGAGGTAGTTAGCACAACGTCCATCTATTCCATCATTTTCAAGCATTCCTAAAAGTCATTTTATTGAGGGTGCAGGGGACAGGAGATGGAATCAGGTGACAAGCGGTAACTAGCACAGTATTCAGTTATCTCCTAAGCCAGGAGTCAAAAAGAATTTTCCCGAGGGCCGGTCGAATGGCTCAGTTGGTTAAGAACTCACTTAAGAGTGCAAGCTGAGCTCTGAGCAACAGAGGTTGGAGGCCAGCCCGAGCTGAGTTGCCGTTGAGCTGCCAACAGGTGGCAGGATGGCTCAGCTAAAAAAAAAAAAAAAAAAAAAAAAAAAAAAAAAAAAAAATAATTTTCCCCAGAAATTAGCATGCATAATGAAATCTGTTCATCTGCCAAAGTTTCTGTGCCAATTACTTCCTGACCCTCAAAACACCCACAGGAATTAGTAAAGGACAATTCACATTTCAGAAATGACAGAAAAGAAAGCCGCACGACAGTTCAGTCAATCACCCAGGTCTTTCTTTCCCCAGCCATCCAGAACCAGGTGTCTTTTGGTCAATTCGCACAATCCCATTCCCCTGCATTAACCAGAAGATGTGCAACCCAAAAAAACCTATGCCTGATGTGAGCTAGCCTGGGCAAAAAGCTAGAGGGCTATAGAAAGATGTTTAATATTGGGTGGTGTGTACCTGCAGATTTCTCACTGAAGACTTACTCCTTATTCCCCTAACACTTCAGTGCTGCTGAAATGAACTCAAAAAACTGGTTTTTCAACTTCCAAAATAGGTTAAACATGCACTAATTAACTGTTTGCAAGAACACTTTGAAGATGTAGAAGAGCGTGTAAGTGTTAATTATTAATGTTGATCCAGAGAGCTCCTGCATGGAAAGTAAAATATGATTCCACTGGCATGTCCCTGCTACTTTCAAGGCACAAACAGAGAAGCCCTTCTTGCGTTTAAGATTTCTAGGAAAACTTTAAAGGCAGACCACAATGTTTTTCTTTTTCCAACGAGAACAAGCAGGAATTTTAAGCTGGCTGTTTTGGATATAATTACAACAGTGGGGGGAAAAAGTCTCTTATGGCATATACAATAAAACTAGAGTATGTTGATAGGTCATGGATGAAAATTACAGTTCATTGACCTGAGAGAGGTAAAATCTCCAAACCCCAGTTTTCTCATCAAAAGAAGCATAGGGGATACCTATTTTGTAGGGTGGCTGTAAGAAATGAAGAGAATGTAAATGAATATGCAATATGCAGGTAGGCACACAGTAGAAGTTTCTTCTTCCCTTTAGAGACCTCACTTTTCATAAAACACCTTTTCAGTAATAACTTGCCTCAACAGATCTCTCTAGAATGGAGACATCTTTTAGGTACACACATGATCCTGTGCGCTAAGCATACACACAGCACCGTTTTGGCAGGAGGACCCAGGCACCAGCTTTGGTGCTTCCTGTCCACTGACCCATATATACTCTTAATCCTCAAACAGAGAAGCCACCTCCACCACGCCTCACGTGACCCAACGAACAATTAGAACTCTATTTCTCAACTCTTGTGGCCACATTTTTTTCCCCTAAATAACTCCCAAATGGCAAAGTCCCATCCAGAGTTCCTCTGTATTCTGAGCCCAGCCACACTGTGGCAAAAACAAAAACCATTTTCTTCCAGCTTATAAAAGGTGACAGAAATTATTTCCATGCGGTATCACACTGGACCTCCCTTGTCGCACTCCAGAAACCTACCTACTTTAGACACAGCAGAAATCAACTGGAAAGACCAGGTAGGTGGATTAATTTACAGACACCATTTAAAATTATACTAAGTGTGCTTTTAGAAGTGAGTCATGAATTACAGAAAATGTTAAATATGCAAAAAGCTCCTGTCACACCTACCACCTTTAGCAGGGTCATCACCTGGGAAAAGAAAGACCTGGAAATCTAAGTTAATGCTGACAGTATAATTCAGAATTAGAAAAAAAACATTCATACTCTATTCAACCTATGCGAAGTGATCTACCCACCACAATGCAAATGCAACATGATGCCCGTTTGAACAAAACGGTGTCACACTGAGCCTGGTGGGGGGGCACATGTGCTACCAATTTTCCCGGGAGCTGTCATGGACTCAAATCCAAACCACCCATACTCTCTTACCTGATTCCATTCTGTGATCAAAAATCAAGGGGCAAATTTTCAAGACAAGAGACCACAGCCAAAGATTCATCCATAGAAAGAAGTAGCATCAGCAATCACACACAAACGAAACTCACTAGCCCAGAGGCTTACCAACCAAGCAGACACTCCACAAATACTAAGTCCCTTTATTAAAAATAAAGTTAAAGGGCCGGCCGAGTGGCGCATTGGTTAAGAGCTGGCTTGGGATGCCAGCGGCTCCAGTTCGGATCCCACATATGAGGGCCAGTGACAATGCCCTCTACAGCTAAGACGGTGAACAACAGCTCCACCTGGAGCTGGGCTTCGAGCCCGGTAATGGTGTAGGCTGCAGCCCCTGCTGCAGTGGGCTGCCATAGGCTACAGTGAGTGGCCGGCAGACAGCGTGAGCTGCCAATAGCCATGGTGAGCAACCATCCAGAGGCCGGCGACCGATCTGCCTCATCCGGGAAGAGTGCAATGATGACACCAACGTGGACCAGTGAAGCAACGTCCTCCGCAACTAGACTGAAGAACAAAAAAGACAGCAACTTGTCTGTTCCCCTTCCCTGATTCCCCAATAAAATCTTAAAAAAATAAAGTTAAATGTGTGTGTGTGTGTGTGTGTGTGTGTATATATATATATATATATATATATATATATATGCACACATACATTGCAGAATATCTAGAAGATCAAAAAAGACCCTACCTAGGGCCGACCAAGTGGTGTGGAAGTTAAGCGCTGGCTTGGGAAGCCAGCAGCCCTGGTTCGGGTCCCAATTGTGAGGGCCAGTGACACTGCCCTCAAAAAAAAAAAGACCCTACCTACCGTCTCCCTCCTCAAACCTAACTGAAGTTAACAATTTGCAGCAGGCTCCCTCCTGACTAAGTCTGTGAATTAGGTATGTGACATCCACGCCTATGACACCCCTTGCATCACATTAAAAATCATGACATCAGGGCCAGCCGAGTGGCGCGGTGGTTAAGCACTGGCTTGGGAAGCCAGCGACCCCGGTTCGGGTCCCACATATGAGGGCCAGTGACACTGCCCTGGGGGGAAAAAAAAATCATGACATCATTAGAGACTGGAAATGTACAACAGATTTCACTACTATTTTTATCACGGACCAGGCAGAAACATGTTCAGCATGTGTGGTGTCCTAACTGATATGATACCCAAGGCGCTGTTTTAAGCCACTGCTGTCTTCCTTCCTTCATATCCGCCTCAGTTATACCTAGCTGCCATTACTATCACTAGCTACCATGCCACGTGCCCCTCCATGTGCCAGGAGCTTTATATATCCCCAATTCCCACAATAACCACTCCCCCAACTTCTCTTCTCTATCTACAATTCTCTAATTCTTATATCCAGCCCAGACTTCACCCCTTGAACTGCAGATTTCCATCCCCAAATACTAAGATCTTCAACTTAAAAATCCCACAGATCACACCCGGCATGTCCAGAAGCGAAATCACACTTTCTTGCTTCCAGCAAACTCACTCTGCACCTTCCCCACCGAGGATATCATCCTTGACTCCTTTCTTTCCTTCAAAACCTTTTCCCAATCCGTAAATAATCCTATCAGTTCTACCTGTGAAGTGTGTGTCCAGCCCAACTCCTCACCACTTTCACTGCCACCACCCTAATCCAAGCCACCCTTGTCTCCAAACTGAACTATCCTCCCTGCAAAACCCTTACCTGGTCTCTCCCATCCACTCCCGCTCCCTACATATCAGAGTGAAACCTTGCAAACCTCCATCAACTCTTGCTATTCATTTCTTGCTCAAATCCATCAGCCTATCGGATCTGGCCTCTGCCTACACGTTACATTATCTCCCATAGTTCTCCTTTCTCACCCCATCCCAGCCATGCTAGCCTCCCTGTTCAGATGCCCTCCTGAAGCTCTTTGCACTTGGCGTTCCTTTTGATGTTGCTCAGAACATCCAGGGATCTTAAGGTTCACTTTCTTTAGGTTTCTGCTCAAATCTCTCTCCTCGGAAAGGCCTTGCTTGGCCTTCACAATTTCTGCTAATACTCTTCATATTCTTCCTAGAATCACGACCACCAAACGTCACTGAAATTGTCTGTTCACGTGTTTCTTTTCTGCTTCCCTCACTTAGAATGTCAACTCCTTGATGGCAGCGACTACCTTTCCTTTGTCACTGAATCCCCACCATCTAGAACAGAGGGCACCCAGATATGTGTTGAATAAATTAACAAACAACCCTACAAATGAACTAATGTCATGTGCCCACTTTACAAAAGAGAAAAGCTGAATTTCAGAGACAAATAACTTACCCAAAGCCACACAGCAAAGAGTCGCCAAATGTATATAAGCCAGAGCTCTACCCACTGACTCACTATGTTTTGTGCCATAAGACTGAATTATACATATATGTTAGAAAACAAAATTGTAAAACAGACAAAAAAAGCATTTCTACATGAAAATATCAGTGATCTTTCTTTCTGTTCATCTCTAGAGCATTTCACACCTTTAATAAATCATGCACGTACCCCTTCAACTGGAAGATACTTTTTTGTAATCAGCACAGAATAAGGGCTGACCCACAGCAATCAATTTAAAATTCACCGAAGGAAGAAAATGTAACCCATCATGAAAGAAAAATCGTCCATAAAAACAGAAATGATGAGATTAACAGACAAGGACTTTAACCACTATTATGAGTATTATAGAATTTATTCAATAATTTTTTTTTTTAATGAACACAAGTAGGAGACAAATGGAAGAACTAAAAATGAGCCAGCAGCCCCAGTTCGCGTCCCACATGAGGGCCAGCGACACTGCCCTCAAAAAAAAAAAAAAAAAAAGATTCAGTAACAGCTTGAATCCAACAATTATATAAAGAATGTATCATGGCCAACTACGGATTATCAGAATGCAAGTCTAGTTCAGCATTCAAAACTCAGTGTCATTTGCCATATCCACAGAGTAAAGAAAAAAACATATGATCAGCTCAATAGGTGCAGAAAAAGCCCTTGACAACATTCAATACCCATTCACAATAAAAATTCTCAACAAACTAGAAAAAGAGAACTTCCTCAAAGTGATAAAGGACATCTACAAAAACAAGCAAACTATAAATAACATCATATTAATGGTGAGATGCTGATTGTTTTCCCCCTAATATCAGGAAAGGACACCCACTCTCCAGACTCCCAGTCAACATCATATTAGGGGTCCTCGCTAGCTAAATAAAGCAAGAAAAAGAAAGAAAAGGCATTTAAGCTGCAAAGGAAGAAAGCAAACTACCTGTATTTGCCCATGACATGACTGTCTATGTAGAAAATCCCAAAGAATCTACAAAAAGCTTCTAGTTTATAACTAAACTCCTTTTACTATATACTAGCAATGAACAATTGGAAACTGAAATTTGAAAAGTATCATTTACGAGAGCACCAGAAAACATGAAACAGAGATAAAAGCGACTAAAGAAGTAACAGTGCACTCACTCAGTGAACCTTGATGTTACCCTGGTTAAAAAAAAAGTTTTTTTTTTATCAACTATGTTTGTCGGAAAAGTCATGACGTATTTTTTTCTATGTTTTTCATTGCAAAAATGGCGTCATGACTTTTCCGACAACCCAATATAAAAATATAATTGGAGGACAAGCAGGGAAAGTTGAATATGCACTGAATATTATAGAATTCTTAATTTCTCTTAGATGTGATCGTTGCACTTGGTTATGTAGAACAAGAATCGGCAAACTTTTACTATAAGAGGCCTGACGGTAACTACTGTCACTGGAGCAGCCACAGACAAGATGAAAACAAATAAGCGCCGCTATGTCCCAATAAAACTTTATTTATAAAAACACGCAGTAGGCCAGATGTGGCCTGTAGGCCATAGTTTAATGTAGACAAAACAGCAGTGACAGAAAGCAGACTAGTTGTTTGCCTACAGTGAGGTGGGCAACGGGGGTGAGGGCTGAAGGGAGAAACTGCCTGGAGAGGGGCACCAGGGAACCTTCTGGAGTGACGGAAATGCTCTATGTCTTCATTGTGCTGTTAAGTCACACGCATGAGGGGTACTCAGCTCAGGTGGTGAGAGCGCAGCGCTCACAACACCAAGGTTGCCAGTTTGATTCCCACCTGGGCCACTGAGCTGCACCCTCCACAACTAGATTGAAATAACAACTTGATTTGGAGCTGATGAGGCCTGGAAAAACACACTGTTCCCCAATTAAAAAAAAAAGTTACATGCGTGGATACATTTGACAAAACCCATCAAACTTTATATACTTACAAATGGGTATACAAATAATATCTCAATAATTTACTTTTAAAATGTACTATTAGGGCTGGCTGAGTGGCGCACTGGTTAAGCGCTGGCTTGGGAAGCCAGTGGCCCCAGTTCAGGTCCCACATGAGGGCCAGTGACACTGCCCTCAAAAAAAAAAAAGAAAATGTACTCCCTCAAGCTGATAGCATCAATGATGTGAAAAGCATGGCCTCTTGGGTCAGAAAAATCTGAGTTCAAATTTTAGCGCCACAGTTTAATAATAGCTTTGGGACCGCCATCAAATCACTTTTGGGGTTATTCCCGCATCCTAAAATCAGTTAATAATGCTTGCCTCACGGGGTTGTTTTAAAAATTAAATAAGAAATGTAGGTAAGACACATAATATAACTTCTGGCTCCAAAGAGGCACACTCCCCAGATTGGAGTAAACCAATTTTTAAAAAATGGCAATCTAAGAAAATGGGTCAGTAAAGATCAGATGGCTACACTATCTTCTGGTATGCTCTTCTGAAATATTCTGGCATTGTTTGCCCACTATTCATTGTGGTTTCACCTGACCTCAAGCATTGGCATCAAATGTCAGTTCCTAGGATTTCACAGTAACTTGGATTAAACAGCAAGCACTGTGAACTAACATTTCTTTGGTTTGGAAAAACATTTCAAGACAAATAGTTGTAGAAGATAATATGAGAAAAGCCAAAAGTAAAGAAGTATCCATTTTCCCAAGAAAGAAGACTGGCAATAAAAATGGTATATTTTAATCACCTTTCATAAAGAAAAACCAATAAAGTTAGTTAGCCGTTTTCCCCTTTTAGACTCGAATTTGAATTTAATGCAAGCCAATAAAATTACAAAATGACATATTTGTATAGTGCTTTATCTCATGGGTTTCTCCGGACACTAGTATGTAGCAGATAGGTATCAAATTTGTTTGTATTGTGTAAGTGAGGTTATAGGTCTGAGGTAGATGAAGTCCCCACTAAATGGCAGAGTCTGGGTGTGAAGTCAGAGATATGGCTCCATATCGCATACTTCAGCGGAGATCACCATCGGAGAACCATCTCAGCTTCTGTGCAATTCTTTACAATAACTTCTAGCTGCTCTTCCCTAAATTGACATCTTTAGTTGTCTAGGAGACAAATTCATTACATATTTTCTTAATTCCTAACCATTCAGGCCTATCTGGTCATTTGGGGTGGTAGAAGCTATGGCCAGATGGAGGCTTATGATAGGACCAGGGTGAAAATTCAAAAGGACGAATTTCTGATAGAAGAGCCAACCAAGTGAAATAAATCCTAAATCCCTTTTCCTTCACGTCCTTCACAGCCATGTCACACAAACAGTGATGCCCGCCTTCCCCGTCACCTTCTAATGATGTCCCAATTAACGCACAGGTGGACTATAAATGAGAGGCCACCTGAAGGAAATGTCCTTCCACTAACAGCTTCCTCATCTCTCCCCATTTAGTGTTGAGAGCCTGACAGTGCGTGCCTCAGGACCACTGCTTCCACATGGACGCCTGCCCCCCGTCAGCAACAACCAGTTCTGCTCAAGTGAACTTAAAAGTTAACTTTCAAAGAGTGGATTTTCAGAAGTCCAAGTTTACTCATCTAGCTTTGTCCTTAATCTATGAGTCTGATCAAATACAATTTTTAAAAGTTTCCTAGAATCCTTCATGGTTAAAATCCTTCTTTTAGAAAGGGAAATGCGTGATTTGTTCTTGTCTCTGAATTGTACTAACAATATATTAACTCCCGGTCCAGTTCTATCTTAAGCAAGTTGGAGAAATATAGTCATAATCCATATCTACTATTTTTCAAGACTAAGATAAAACAAGGAAAAGCTGAAACTAACTCACTCAGATATCCTGTTACAAATGTTGAAAACAAGCCATCTCTTACCATTTCCTAAATGCTATAAATGCAGAGTTCTCCTCAATCAACCCACTCTGCAAGTCCCACTCAAAAAGACTAACAAGTGATTGAGATAAGTGATTTCTATTGGGCCTGCCGAGTGGCGCGGTGGTTAAGCGCTGGCTTGGGAAGCCAACGGCCCCAGTTTGGGTCCCACATATGAGGGCCAGTGACACTGCCCTCAAAAAAAAAAAAAAAAGTGATTTCTATTAACATTCAGTTCAACTAGCACCTTGAAGAAACTGCATTTGATTAAGACCCAATTCTCAGAAGGATTTCTTCTTTATGAAAGAAATAGCTAAACCACTATATTCACAAGCATCAGAATTTTACGAATGCCTTTTTAAGTCATAAAAATATACCAAAATTATTACCTTAACAGCTACCAGGTCATAGGCACCTATGTAAGTGTTAGGTACACATAGCTTCACTTTACCTAAGAACACTGCAAAATACTGTATGTTACTACACCTCCAATCACAGGAAACCCAAGCTCTGAGGGGTTAAGTGAACTGCTCAAGGCTACACTAGTCAATGGAAGTATGGGGATTTGAACTCAAATGTACCTAGCTCCAAAGAAGTCTGTTCTTCTAAACTGTGCCATTTCCCCACAGATTTGTCCTGCAGGTTTAAGCATTTCATCAAAAAAAAAAAGGGAGACCATTTCGCAGTCAAAACCACTTTTTGAAATTCACAGTGCACTATTTAAACCTCACTTCTTTTCGAGATGTAATTAAAGGTTAAAAAGAAAGGTTAGAAATCCTTTTGAAGGAAACTAAATTTCATCCCAGATCTGTAAGTGGACTGTCATTTTGGACAAGTTCCCATGGTTAGCAGTCCTATACGCACTACCACAAGCTTATACCAGGCCCTTCACCCAATGCAAACGCATACTCAACACCTGCATTGTATTAAGCCCCCTTCCTGGCAAAGAGGGTACCAAAGCTAAGTAATAAGGCTGTTTTGTACACCTTAAACTAATAAAATTAAATTTTTTTAAAAAATGAAAGAAATAAGGCCCATCACAAGCCTCAATGAGACAGACTAGAGGAGGAGTCCACTTATGCTACCATTATCTGTATAGTTACCATTAGCCAGGCAAATAAATGAAGTGTGAGAAATGCTAAAACAAAAGTATGTGTAACATGCCATCACAGCTCAGACAAGGAAAGCAACTGGCCTACTTGTCACATTATGTTGTAATAGTATTTGTTTATATTTCGTCCCTCCCTGACAACCCTTCCAACCTGTCACCCTCTTGCCGGAGAATTCCCCCCTACGCAGGCACACACAACCAGAAAGGAAAGCTTTAAGAACAAGAATTGTGGCTCCTAATAACGACCTTGTTGTTGTAGTTTAAAAGCACAATGCTTATTTGTTGATATATACATCATAGTTGATATAAGAATTACACTTTTCAAAATACATACATTCATGAACTGGGGGGGGGGGGGGAGTACAATGCTTCTGCCATAAGGGCATTTTGCTTTAGCTTTGTCAGGTGAAGGAAGTTATTTTAAGAGGCCAACCAAACCAGAAAAATCCAGGAACAATTCTCTACATTACTCACTTAGCATAAGAAATCAATCAAAACCAACTGACACACACTGTTTCTCGAATTTTTCTTTTTAATTTAGCAAAGGGATATAACAACGGATATTAACACATCCTGGTCAATTTGTTCCACCTGAATTGGACCAACATTTAAGCCAGTTCCAGCTGGAGGATTTAAACAGAATTATTCTCACGTGGTAAGTTAATGAACCAAATTTAGTAGAATCATCCAATCAAAACTTGACAAGGTTTGTCCTGAATGCAGTCAGTGATTAAATCCCCAAGAGACCACGAAAGACTGAATACCAGAAATGTTAACAGTGATTTATCTCAACTGATCCTAACTCCTTTACAAAGTTGCAAAAAGAGATCTTTCAAAAACGGCCGTATTTGTCCTGCTCTGGGTAATCCAACGTCTTAGACAAGTAGCATAACCTGCTTCTTCTGAAAATAAAAAAGGGCTGCAGAATAAGAAAAAAGGCACAACTTTTTTTCCTTTAGTTCTGTATGCCTGAGGCAATAAACTCTCAAAATAACTTC
The DNA here is from genome assembly GCA_033961575.1 of Aselliscus stoliczkanus. Taxonomy (NCBI): domain Eukaryota; kingdom Metazoa; phylum Chordata; class Mammalia; order Chiroptera; family Hipposideridae; genus Aselliscus; species Aselliscus stoliczkanus. Next base: position 26,847,301 of record CM066741.1, read on the forward strand.
AGTGAGCCTCAAAGCTAAGCATGAACACCAGAACAATCCAACTTTCAGTGCGAATTCTAAGGTCACAGTTAAGAAGACGTAGACACTGAAATGGGATAAAATCATTTTGCTTTAAGAAGTATTTCCAGCCAACTGTAATTGAATATATAGACAGTCACGGGATGTGGATTATATATGGTGGAAGGGAGTCAAAGGAATGGTAATAGATAGTATGATATGAGGGGGAGGAGTGGGAGGGGTGAATTGGGGAGGGGGGTTGTCACTTTGAGGGGTCAAAAGTAGAACTAGTGCACTTTGTTGTACACCTGAAGCTAATTAAAAATATATATAAAGAAAAAAAAAGAATTTCCAAAAAAACAAAAACACTTGTCCATCCTTTCTTCTTGATAAAAAATACGTTGAGGGTTTTCCCCATATGGTTGTTAAACTTTTCGCGTCGTAATTGACTTTGCAAAAAAAAAAAAAATAGTGTCAGTACTGCATATTTGAAAAGAAAAAAAGGTTTGTTTGGTCTCAAAGTGTGGCTGCCCTTGCACACGGTGCAGAGCTGCGCCTGTTGCACGGAGAGCGGGTCCCCGCTGGATGCGCGCCGCCGACGCGCGCAGGTCCCCGGGAGGCGGCGCCCCCCAAAGGCGGGAGGTGCCCGGCGTGTGGACGGTGCGCGCCCGCCCGGGAGAGCTGCTCCCCTCGCGTCCTCGGCACTCGCTGGCGGACTCGGTCGGCTGAGAAGGAACCCCACGCTCCCGGAGGAGCCCCGGGGCTGCAGGTCCGGGCCCCGCGCGCCAGGAGGGGGCATCCGCGACCGCGCCCCCCGCTCCGGGAATGGAGGGCCCCGGCGCGAGCAGACAATGCGGGCGAGCGGGGCGCGGACGGAGGAGGGGGCTGCGGAGCCGGGGGGCGCTCGGAGGCCGGCCGCTCACCCCCGCGCGCCCCCTCTCGGAGCAGCGCCCGCGCGCGCCTCGCGGGGACCCCTCCCCAAACCACACAACTTCCCCCAACTCCGCCAACTAAGTTGCGCTCTCACCGTGCGGCGCCCGGGGGCTCCCCGCGGGCCGAGTCCCAGCAGCTCCGCACCTTGGTCGCGGAGAAGACAATAGGCGTTCGCTCCCCAACCCCCGGCGGCGGCGGCGGCGGCTCGAGGCGAGGCGCTGGCACGGCGGTCTCAGCGGAGTCCGGCCGCTTTGCCCCGACGCTGCTCCGGCTCCGCCGCGCTGGCCCTGAACACCGCCCGCCCGTCCGCCCGCGCATGCGCCCCACGCCGCGCCGGGACAGGGGGCGGGGCCAGCCGCGGTAACGCCTACGAGCCCTCCGGGAATAAGCGCGGAGCCAAGGGTGGCGAGCTGGGATTGCACGGCAGAGCTGCCCGTCAAGCTCGCGGAGACCAATAGGAAGGCGCCGGGGCGGGCCGCTCAGGTCGCTAAGGAAGGCTGAGGCGGAACGCCGCTGGGGCACCGCGCAAAGGGATCCCAATCGGGTGGAAAGGTTGCTCTGGGAAATGCCCACCCATCTCCGCCCTGACTCCGGAAACAGCCCTTCCTCTGTGTGCTGGTGCTTACCTGAACTGTAGCACTTACCACACACACTGAAATGATTTATTTTTCTGTTTCCCTCCACTTCAAAAAGGAAAGTGGGATTTAGTCTTTTCTGTGTCTAGTACCTAGGAGGGTCGTTGCTAGGTATTCAACGTGCTTTTTGTATGGCTGGCTGGCTGGCTGGCTGATGGATGGATGGATGGATGAATGGATGGATGCATGGATGACGGATGGATAAATGGATGGATGGATGGAGGATGGATGGATGGATGGATGGATGGATGGATGGATGGATGGATGGACCTGGGGAGGCATCAGGATTGTGACAATGCATTCCAGGAACTTTTGGCTACTCAACCAACCCAAGATCATACAGTTTCAAGTGGCACAGGACTTCAGAAATCATCTGGTGGTATTTGAGAAAATGTCTCTTGGTACAGGAAGAAACTTCATTTTGACAGCTCTGTGTTTATTTTCATTTTTTTTTCTTTTTTTTTTTTTTTGAAGATTTTATTGGGAAATTGGGGTAGGGGAACAGACAAGCCGCTGTCCTTTTGTTTTTCAGTCTAGTTGCAGAGAACGTTGTTTCACTGGCCCATGTTGGTGTCATCATTGCGCTCTTCCCAGATGAGGCACATGGGTCGCCGGCCTCTGGATGGTCGCTCACTGCGGCTATTGGCAGCTCACACTGGCTGCTGGCCACCCACTGCAGCCCATGGCAGCCCACTGCAGCAGGGGCTGCAGTCTACACTGTCCGTCGCCGGGGCTCACAGCCCAGCTCCAGGTGGAGCTGTTGTTAGCTGTAGAAGGCAGCATCACCAGCCCCCATATGTGGGATCCTAAACCGGGCTGTTGGCATCCCAAGCCAGCTCCCCAAGCCAGCTCCCCACCAATGTGCCACTCCGCTGGCCCTCATTGACGTTGCTTCTTAGATCAAATAGAAAGTTGCAAAAAATGAGTCTCCTCAAAGGAAATAGTAAGTACAAAATAGAGACACTTTACATGCAGTCAAGAACGTGCAAATTGACAGCAACCAAAGTAAATATAGTGGTTACCTATGAGGGAAGGGTTATTGGCTGGGAAGCAACAGGAGGGGTGCTGGAAGTGCTCTGTATTTTGATCTGGGTGGTAGATAAGAGCTACGACACATGTGAAAATTCATCCAGCTGTACACCTAAGACCGTGTTTCCCCAAAAATAAAACCGGGTCTTACATTAATTTTTGCTCCAACAATCTACATTTATTCATGTACAAAAATCTACATTTATTCAAACAGTCATGTCTGGCTGACGATCTTAACTGGGGCTTCTGTTTGGCATAGGGCTTATATTATGAACATCCTGAAAAATCATGCTAGGGCTTATTTTCCAGTGAGGTCTTCTTTTCGGGGAAACATGGGATTAGTGCACTTTACACATTTTACACATGTATTTTTATGTCAAATTTAAAAAAATAGTGGTATAGGATATAGAAAAAAAAGTGTGAAGATGGAAATGACTGCCCTTTGGGAAACCCTGACCCAGGCAAGCTCACTACCCATGATTGAATACCCACGAGAGGGGTACCGTGAACACTTTATTGCTTGCACCATGCATTGCCATTGTTCCGTGGCTCTAAATCTCAGAAATGCTCCTGCACTTCAGCTGGAATTGGCTTCCCTACGTGGACCTCGTTCCCACATATATTTTCTTAGTTCATCCTCACAGGGTGAAAAACCAAGGCCAAACATTTCCAGTGCTTCTTGTAAAATTGTCTTGTGAAATTGTGCTGCTTATCCTCCTTCACGCACTCTAATGTCTTTGTCAATATTTAAAAGGGAGCCGGCCGAGTGGCGTGGTGGTTAAGCACTTAAGTGCTGGCTTGGGAAGCCAGTGGCCCCGGTTCGGTCCCACATATGAGGGCCAGTGACACTGCCCTCAAAAACAAAAATAAAACCAAAAAAGTATTTAAAAGGTGACATAGAGAGAAGAGACCCTTAGACTCCTAGATCTTTGGCTCTGACACAAAGGAGCCATAGATCATTCTTCCTCAAAGAACCTCAGTCTCCTGGAAAGCAAGGGAGCTCACCTGGAAAATTGCTTGGACCCTAACTAGTGATAATAAGGTGGTCTTAAGAGTCTGGCTGGTCTGTTACAGAGGCAGCAGAAAATGTTACCCTGTCATTTTTCTAGTGATGGCTGACAACACCATTCCCTGCTTGCTGCCTCGGCAGAATTTACACCTTTCCAGTGGGATGCAGAAAAGGTCAAGAGCACAGCACTTTTCCAAGTTTACTGTGCTTACAGCTCACCTGGGAGATTTTGTTACATGTGGGCTCTGACTCAGGTCTAAGCTGGAATCTGGGAGTCTCCCTGGTGATACTGATACTGTGGTCTGGGACCCCACTTTGAGTAGCAAGGGTCTAGTCTCAATTCCACAGACAACTGAGTCCTCATCTTCTTTGGGAAGTCCTCTCTGCATGGCTGGCAATTTCTCATCACTCAGGTATCAGCTCTGACGTCCCTTTTCAGAGTAAATATCCTTGGCCAGCCTATCTAAAAGAACCCACTCTTATCTAGTCCCTCTCATTCATAGGACTCAATTTTTTTTCCTAGCATTTATCCGAGTCTGAAAGTATCATATTTATGTGTTTATTGACTCACTATCATGTAAGCTACCTGCAGCTGCTTTGTTTACAGCTTTTCTCTCTCTGTACCTATAATAGTGCCTGTAGGAACAGTCGGAACTCAATAAAAGCTTTGCATGAATGAGTGTGTACAGAAAGAGCTACTATGAGACGCCCTCAAACTGAGTGTCCCTGATACTAAAGATTTGTTCTTCCATAGTACGCCCAACATCTCTACCCAGTGTGCCCCATCTTACCAGAACGAGAGCTGGGGTTTAGAAATTTTCTGTCAGTTGGGGTATGCAGGAGGCTTGGGCACATGTGCACAGGCAACAAAGGACCGTCCCAGAAAAAGGCAGAGCGTGCAGAGACTTGGAGGGATATCAGAAGGACAGCACACATGAGAAACTGGAGCGGGCAGGGGACAGGTGAACCAGAAGGAGGTGAGCCAAAGCCAGGTTACACACACCGCCTTACTAAGGAGCACGCTGTTCATTCTGCAAGGCCGAGAGGAACCCACCAAAGATCAAAGGGAACTGTAGAGGGCAGATTTTCATCTTAGATCACCCCAGCCACCATGCGCTTAGGATGGATTTAAGTGGGGGCTGAGGATGAGAGTGGGGGCCAGGGGGAATCTCTTAAGAGAAACTTGGCTCCGGGTAGGAGGTTTTGCAGTCCAAACCTAAGCTTTCACTTCTCAGGTGGCAGAGGGAACCTTCCTTCCTCAATGGCAAGCCCAATGCTGTCTGACAGAAATATGTGGTGAGTCACACATGTGATTTAAATTTTTTGCCGACCGAGTGGCACTGCCCTTAAAAAAAATTAAAAAAAAAATAAAATTTTCTAGGGCCGGCCAAGTGGCGTGGTGGTTAAGCGCTGGCCTTGGAAGCCAGCAGCCCCGGTTCGGGTCCCACATATGAGGGCCAGTGACACTGCCCTCAAGAAAAAAAAAAAAACTAAACAAACAAACAAAAAATAATAACAATTTTTAAAAAATAATAAAATAAAATAAAATAAAATTTTCTAGTAGCCACATTTAAAAAGTAAAAAAAAAAAAAAAAAAAGGTGAAATTAATTTTAAGGATTTTTTAAACAACTATATCCCAAATGTGATCATTTTAACATGTAATCTATATAAAATTTATTAATGAGATATTTTACATTATTTTTATCATACTAAGTCTTCAAAATAATCCAGGGTGTATTTGACACTTGCAGCACATCTCAATTCAGACTAGCCCTATTTCAAATGCTCAAAAGCCACGTGTGGCTGGTGGTGACTGTACAGGACAGTACAGGTCAGGTTGATGGATTCTGAAACAGAATCTCTAAATGGGAGTTGGCTCCAAACCATAGCATGTGCCTGGGGCCATGATTCCCACACTTGGATTTGCATTATCTCATTTATTTCTCACACCCCGGGGCTGGTGTGATTATCCCCCTTTTAAAAGTAACTCAGGCTTAAAGAGGTTAAGTAACTTGCTCCAAATCACATAGCTACCTGATTGGCAAAGCTTATCTCCCAAAGGTTGAAAACTAAGGGAAAATAACTAAATCTTCGGTTTAGAACGACACACTGACTAGGTCTTCTCTCACTTGGGCTCTGACACCTCCTCGCCTCCCCTTGTCCCTTTAGAACTGGGAGTGCTCAGCCTGTGGACAGAGTAGGTGCTCAGTAAATAGCTAGTCAAGCAACCAATCCCTTATTCAGAACGTATCCCTATAACACACTTCAGAAATTCTGCAGGTACAAACCAAACAATGTCAAAGAAACGGATTCGAGTTACATGCTGGGTTACAAAGAAATGCCTGGTGAACGGCATTATTTATTTTCCATCTCAGACGATATTAACATTTTTAGGACCCTCGGTGTGCGCCCATTGCAAATAGTTATCCAGGAAGGTTATGCTGCTTTCCAGCCTTGCTGTTAGGGTGTCACAGGGCCTAACCACCCCGACTTCAGTTCTTCTTGTCTTAGAACAGAGGTTTAGAAACAGCCACAGCTGGGTTTGGATCCTGCATGCTCAAATTGGTAATGTGATCCCTCCCATCCAGTAGTCAGTGATGACAAACACATAACCCTTAGCACATCGCCAGGCACGATGCAAGTGCTCTGCCCACTTCAACCCCCTCCGTCGCTTCCTCCTTTACAAACACCAAAAGAAAGGCAGTCTAGGAGTAGAGCTGACTACATAGCAAAGGTACTGTTAGAGAAATGCCAGAAAACAACTGTACGAGAATTTCCAACAAAAAGTGCATCTTGTCATGTACTCGTAATGACCTCCCCAAAAGATGTGGCAGCCATCTAGTCACCTGCTCCCAAGAAGTTCACCAGCTTTTAATTAATATATGCCAGATGTGCCACTTAGTGATGGAACAATTTATTTTATTTCTGAAACCCTTGATTTTCTCCATAATGACCCTTCCAGTAATCGGTTTGCTTAAAGGCTGCTCATGGGATCAAATTAAAGCTTCTAAGGTCATTATATTTCCAATGGTAGAAGAATTAGGGGCTGCTGGGTTGATGGAAGGAAGGGAATCACACAGCCTCAGGATAGAGGGACCACCCTGACCTCAAACATAAGTTACTGCCATATTTCCTGGTTGGGAGTCAAAGGGATTTAATTTGAGGGTTGTAAAAGGGTCCAGAGATGCCTCTCTGATAACTGTGAAAGAAAACCAGGGTCGCTTTTTGGGGTAAGAGTATTTTGATTTGGTTAGATTGGGTTTGGTGTTTACTTTAAGCGTAGGTTCCAGTTTGGAGAAGATGGGGACTGTTCGTCTGATTCCATAGAGATTTATGGGCTGGCGCAAGGACTGCACATTTCATCCAATTGCTTTTCTCTTTATGCCTAGCCTTTTCCAGTTTATTCAGCTGCTCTGATAATTATCCCCAATTATTTATAATGGTAGGTTTCTGAAGCTGGAGTTAGAGAAACACCATGTTTTTTGAAGCCTAAACACTATTTAATGGAAAGAGACTCCAACAACTCCTATGAAGCCTAAACCCAGGTTTCCTTGGGAAGATTTATTATTTTTTTAAATTTTGTTTTCATCTCTAATAGAATTTTTTTTTCCAAAATTATATGGAGTTTGCAATATTAAAGGACAAAAGTCCTTATTTGCACACAACTATTACCAATAACTACAGTTTCATCACAACTTAAACCAGCTTTTCTTTCTTTTTTTTTAATGGAGCAAACATACCACTTGTAATTTTTATTTATTTATTTTTCAGATCTTACAATATATAAATCTTACAATATACAAACACCCAGATATCAAAGTACTTCAGGAAAGAGCTGGTTAATTAGAATATAACTGAGTCAGAATCTTGTTTTTTCCCTGCTTTTTATTATTCAGGATACAGTTCATACACAAACTTTACCAGTTGCCCCAATAAGGATTTTTATAGTTGTGTGCTTATTTTTGCCCTGCAGGATCTGATCAAGGCTCATATATTGCATTTATTAATAATGTCTCTTTAGACTCCTTCATTTAGAGAGGTTGCCTTTTCTTTTTCCTTTATCTTTGGGTCTTCCATGACACTGACTTATTTGAAGAGTCTAGATCAAGTGTTTTGCAGTTTGTTACACAACCTGGATTTGTCTGATTGGTCCCTCATTGGTATACTCAGGTTAATTTTTTGGGGTACATGTATGTACCCAAAGAGCCGCGTGTGGCTCGCAAGCCGCAGTTTGCTGACTCCTGGCCTTAGAAAAAGCATTGTCTCTTTGATGGAATACAAGAAATGCTTTATATTCTGTATTCCTGTTCTCTTGAAGAGTCACTGCACATAGCATCATTACATATTAAGGCTCTGGGAAGTATTGCATTAAAAAACTTGTTTAGCTTTGTTTAATCTCATGTGTCTCAAACTTACTTGATCATGAAAGCAATTTATCTTGAGAAATGCATTAACATCTGAGACAAGAAAACTCACATACTGTGGACAGGAGCAGTTGACATGGATGCTGGGAAGGCAAAATCAAGAGAGGCCCATCTCAGTCACCTTCCCTCCCAAACCCATTCCTTTTTCTATGTTCAGTCTGTCGGTAAAAGTCACCACATGGGCTGGAACCTACAAGTCACCTCTGACACCTCCCTCTGCTCTGCCCCAAACATCCACATTGAGGTCAAGTCCTTTTGATTTTCTAGGGTCACATGGCAAAGCATGTCTTCTGGGTTCTTCTTTGCCGTCCCTTTTGATGTGCGTAGCTGTACCCAGAATACCCTCCCATCGCCCCTCTGCCTGGTTACTCCCTCAAATCTTAAAAGCCAGCTCAAGAACTGCAGCTCCCAATTTGGGAGGAGTCAGATTAGTCACCAGCTTCTAGGAAGATAATTCTGGGCCTCTCTTTTATTTGGGAGCCGCTCTCAAAAGTTAAATATAGCTCTAAGCCAAGACCTTTGGAACTTAGGAAAACTTGGAAACAGATACAGCCTAAACGCTGGCCCTTCACCTCCTCTTCTCTCTCTCCAAAGCTGCCTAAATGTAGAAACCCATTCATCCACCAACAAAGGCATCAGAGAATGTTTTTTAAAATTTCACATCTATGTCTCAATTTGCGAAACTTTGCTGAAGTTTATGAGAGAACTATTTCATTTTGTTTTCTTTTCCCCCTCAGGCTTCAGCGTGGGTTTGATGGGTCTCCATCACATTAGCTTCAGGAGGCTCCTTCTGTTAATGCACTTAAATCTTGACCTACAGACCCCAGTGGGTGTATAATTCCCAGCTGAGCTGTCGCTGGAACTTCACGTGGGGAGGCCTTGGCCTCAGCCTACATTAGGGACAAAGCTTGTGGCACAAGACATCCTTCACTGGGGTCATTTTAGCTGATCTTTGGAGTTGATATCAGGACGACTTGGAAATCTGCTTTCCTTCCTTTTGTTTTTTTCTCTCGTAGATCATCGTCTCTCTCTTTTCTTTTTAAGTACAACACTCCCTCCTGGCTTTCTATTTTAAGTATTCAGTGACAGAAAGACAGCAGCTGTATAACACACACACACACACACACACACACACACACACATACGCGCACGCGCACGCACCCGGATTCTGATTTTAAAAGTAAGCCCAGACCTGTCTCACTTCAGCAGGGCTGCCAAGTCAGAAAGGAGCCTTCAAAATAACTTTTGTGTTGGGACCTTGGCCCGTCTGTGCTGACAGTTACACATTCCAGCTTGTCATTTGTCTCTGACTTGCTTTCCCAAATGCTTCCACTGAGTTATGCCACTTATCACCTGCTTAGTATGTGACACTTTATCTGCCAAGACAAATGTCATATTAGAAAAGCCTGCTGGTGAATGAGGACAATACAGGGTTACAACCCAGAAAGCCTGGTTTTTTTCTGTTAATCCTCTTTCTAAGTCTGCTTTCCAGATCTTGCCTGTTGCTGGGGTTAGTGGGATTTTTATTCTATGCCAGCATGTTGTATCGTATTCAGGCTACAGAGACAGAGCATCAGATAAATGGGTCCTGATTGGTAGGACAAACTGTCCTTGAAACTCTAAAACCCTGACAGTAAATTTGATCAAAAGAAGTGGCAGTGATTAAAAACAAATGTTAGCAAATGTTGTGGAGCTACCAAAAAATGAGGTCATCAGCTTTTTAGGGAACTGCTCTAGACTTTTCACAATCATAATATTTTTTTAATTTAATGAACTAAATGCTTTTGAGAGTGAAAAGCTGACAGCTTTGGTTAGGGCCAGAAATAGAAGGCAAGCACTGGGGTGCCTTAATGGCAAAACTTTACAGTCCTAAGCTGCTTCTGCTAATAAATTTCAGTGCTGGCTTACAGCCCTCATGCTCTCTCACACCTGAGAGAACCTGTTTGTCAGAGTGAAAATCATTGTCTCCAGATCTGGCAAAAATCTCAACACTGCGGTACATGTTATGAGAACCTTGGATTTGGCTCTGCAAGTGAAAAGAGAGCAAAATGATCAAGTCGTAGTGGCAATATTTCTATTCAAGTTCAGTCTCTCTCACCCCAACGCTACCCCCGAAAAAACACAACCCAAATCCCACCCAACATGAGGTTCTTTGACAATTTTAATTTTTGAAGATATATCTTTCTCTTTTTCTGTGGGGGGTGGGGGTGGGGGTTAAATAGTGTCATGAGTCCTTAAAAACAAGTCAAATCTGTGGACATAAATTTCCACGGCAATTTAAAAACGCAAATCTGATTGTGCGACCCTCCTGCTTGGACTGCTTCAAAGACTCTACACATTTCTTGCGAAAGCCCACATAGCATAGCTGAGTTCCCCAGATGCTTTCTGATCTGACCTGAGCACCTCTCCAGCCGCTGCCTTGGTCTCCCCACCCGATCCCACCCCTCCTGACCTCTCCCCTCCCCCCCACCTCTCCCCACCACAATCCCTCTGGTCCTGAGGCTCAGAACCAAGGTGACTTCACACTCTGCCTAGGCATATGCTGTTCTCAGGTGGGCAGAGCCAATCCCACCTTCCCTCTTCACCTGGTATGCTCCTGACTTTCAGGCTTTCAACGGCCCCCACTTCCCACCATTCTTTACTCCTCAACACACGCACCCCTCAAGAATTCCTCGAGCATCCCATTTAGATACTCTTCCTGGGACTGCTCAACACTATGTTTCGGCTCTTATAGATCTCACAGTAGTCCTATTTGTCTGTTTCCCCCTCTAATCTGACACCCACAATTCATTTACATATTCCGCTGCTCCGGGTTCAGTCTCTAACACAGAAAGTGTGCTTAATCGTTTTTATTGCATAAAAGTATAACTGAATTGCCTACTCTGTTTCTAGAACATGGAGTATCCCAGAATGCCCTGCATTGCACTTCTGATCAATAAGTCCTATATTAGGAAGAAGAGTTGGCACTAGGACTCTCAAAGGAACTTGGTAAAAGAAAGATGTCCAGGTCAGTCCAGGAGACAGGGCGAGCCAGGTATAGTTCGCTGTGAGCCAGGCGCTGTCCTGAGCTCTTCAACATGCGTTTTCTCATTTGATGTTCTCATCACCTTTCCGGTGTAAATCTTGCTTTCTGGAGGCACAGCAATCTCTCCTTTCTTTAGGAGAATCTGGGCAAAAGGAATATTACCTAGTTTCTGTCTTTTGAAAGGAAGAAGCTGCATATTATTGAGACTTACAGGAGCTGAGGTCTGTCTGGGGTTGGAGTGCAAGGTGACCCTGACACGCTCTGACCCCCAAACTTGCAAACAGAGTTCAGATTTAGAGACAGACATGGAGATGATGGGATGGACCTGGACCAAGGACAAACTGGTGACAAACTTTTTTGTATTTTGCTTAAGTGTCTATAAACCCATGTCACTGGTTTTAGTACAGCATGCAGTCATGGTGTTGACATTTTCTTTGGGGCCAGTTCACATGGCAGATATTAATTAATAATATGAAAAAGGCTGTGCCTCCATTTGGAGGCATGTTAGACACCTTTAAGGAGTGCCTGGGTACAATGAAGAGCAGAATTCGGCGGGTACACATCCACCTATGTGACTGTAGGACCGGTTTCTGCCACAGTGGCACCAATAATGTTTACTCAGCGACCACAGTTCCAATGACCTGCCCACTTCATGTCTTTCGTGCCCAGGAGAACTGCCCTTTCTCCTCAGGGCAGCCCCCTGGAGGTTGTGAAACCAGCTGTACTTTGGCAAGCCCTGGCCTGGGATTAACTTGGCCTGGGGTTATGCTGAGACTCTTCTGACTCACAACTTTGGGGCCAACTCTGAGCACCCAAGCCCCAGCCCTGCCGTCTTCTGCTTTTTCTCTGTGCTGATTCATGCTGGGTTGGGATTTTATTGTCAGCAGTCATAATGGTGCATGGGTGGAACTTGGATTTTAAAGATGACGGGAGGGCAAGTCGAGGGCTCTGTTAGCTTTGTTATTCACTGTGTCATTTTTTGTTAATTGAAAAGAGGAGAGAAGGAAAGAAGGGAGAGTAGACGGTAGGGAGGAAGAAAGGAAAGAAGAAAGAAATGTTCCACCGAGGCAAGCTGAAAGCTGTCCTCGTCCACCCCCTATATTTCCACCCCCTGTGGAAAGGCTTGGACTGGGCCTAGCTCGCAAGAAGGAAGCCAGGTATCGTAGACAAAGTATAGATGTGGAACCAGCCTGTCTGAATAACTGTGTGATGGTGAGCAAGTCATTTAACCTCTTACAACCTCTGATTCCTTGTCTTGTAGCACAGCAATAGTAATATTTACATTGTAGGGTTGTTATGGTGGTTAGCAATAGTCTATAGAAAGTGGCTGGCATATGACAAAGCATTGTATAAGTGACAATTATAAGTGCTATAGCTATTTTTATTAAGAGGCCCTTTGAAGCAGTGAGAATGTGGCCTCACAGAATAGACTCTGAGATTGTGGCATACTGTCATATGCTGCCCTTGAGTGGGGCCTGGGGTGCGTCTAGTGTCATGGTGGTTAGGTCCCAGGGATGGACTCACACTGTGAGAATGCCCAAAGCAGTCAGGACGGGAGAGAGCAGGCGACAGGTGGAGGATGAAGAGTTCTGTCTGGCTCAGTGGCCAGCAGCTCCGCCACTTTCTATCAGAATGATCTCGGCCAAGATGCTTATATCACTAGTACTTGGCTCTCTTATCTGTACTTATCTGTATCTGCCTTTGTATTGTGCTGAGAATTAGAAGAGATCACACATGCCAAGTGCCTAGTGCAAACAACGTGCTTAGGCAAAAATTATGTTAGACCTTAAAGAGACAAGTTGAAATTTATAAAGTTCAAGGGAAGTGAGGCATTGACTTTGGAGCAATACTGTATGGTTCTCATCTGCGTTTTATGACTGTCTGCCTCATTTTCTTACTTCTAAAATGGGCATAATCATAACTTCCTTATCTGTACTTATCACATATGTTTGTTAAGAGGGATAAATGAGTTAGTATCTATAAAGTATTTAGAACATTACTTGGCACATGGCCAAATACTATATAAGTACTGATTAAATAGATAAACAGAGGGGTCAGTGCTGGACAAGAGCAAAAGAGAAAACCAAAATGAAAGAAATCAAAATATGTTGACCCTGGACCAGAATGGGGGATAAAGAAAGGAGTGAGTAATGAAGCAAGAGCTTCAAAGATAATTGCCCTAAGCTGAGCTGAAATATTCTTGTTCAAGTCACTTTTTCTTTTTTTTAATTGGTGGCAGTCAGTGAACTGTGGGTATGTCAGGCTGGGCTAAATATTGGATTTGGGTGGACACAGTCCTTCCAGGTAGCCATGGGCTCCCGGGGGATGGCCTGGGATCACTGTAACGGCAGGTACTGCTGCCTGAGCTCCCGGCCCTGGGCCCTGCGAGGGGCAGCTCTGCACCTTTTCTGCTGGACAAGTTTGCTCAGGGAAAGCCCGCCCCTCAAGGGAGGGTCAGGACCGTTTCCAAGACCAACTGACGAGTCGATGGGAAACTGCGGCCACTTCTGCTTCTTCTGCTGTCTGACTTTGGTGCACACGCAGGATGTAAAATGTTCAAATTCCAGTGATAGAGAGCCAACTGTGCAAATTCCTGGCAGGCAAATTGAGGCCCATTATCTGTAATTACAGTTGCCCGAATTCCATGCCAGAGAGACCCTGTTTTCCAGCCATCAGTAATCGCAGCTGCTGCTCCGGGGCCAAATGCATCCAGGGAAAAGTCCCAAGAATGGAGATGAGCAGGCTTCACAGGGTATTATTGCTGGCAGCCGCTGTTGAGAAACCCAAATCTCCTCTGCTTACAACCTTCAAATGGCTCCTGGAGCTCTCAGGATAAACGTTTCAGTTAGGCTTGTCAGCACCTGGTTCATCTCCATCTTGAACTTCTTCTCTGCTTCTTCAGCCATTCTGAGTTACTTGATTCTGATGAACAAACCACCTGGTCCCTGATGCCATCATATTGCCCTTTGTTAAGGTGCTTTCACCTGGGTGATTTAGTCCTTCTGCCTGGAGTCACCCCATCGCTAGCTCCAACTCATTCTTAAGCACTTAGCTCATGTCCCCCTCTCTTCTCTCAGAAGCTTTCCTTGGCTCCTCAGATGGGACAGTATTCCTTTTCTCTGAGCTTCCATTGTGCCTGTGCATAGATGGCCACCTTCTCACTGTGTCCTCACATGGAGGGGAGAGAGGAAGCTCTCTCATGTCTCTTCTTATATGGACACCAATCCCATCATGAGGGCCCCATCCTCATGACCTCATCTACCCAGAATTACCTCCCAGAGGCCCCATCTTCAAATACCATCACACTGGGGCTAGCTAGGGCTTTAACATACAAATTAAGTGGGGGAAGGGTGTAAACATTCAGCCTCTAACAGTCCCTAATAAATAAGTAGATAATAATAGTCATATTACCTTTCCAGGGGGCTGGGTGGCTCAGTTGGTTAGAGCATGTGTTCTGAACAAGGTTGCCAGTTAGACTCCCGCATGAGATGGTGGGCTGCGTACCCCGCAACTAGATTGAAAATGGCAACTGGACTTGGAGCTGAGATGCGCCCTCCACAACTAGATTAAAGGACAACAACTTGACTTGGAGCTGATGGGTCCTGGGAAAACACACACACACACACACACACAGTTACCCAACTGAAAAAATAAATAAATAAAAATAAAAGTCATGGTCCGGCTGAGTGGCACATTGGTTAAGAGCTGGTTTTGGGATGCCAGCGGCCCTGGTTCAGATCCCACATATGAGGGTCAGTGACACTGCTCTCTACAGCTAACAACAGCTCCACCTGGAGCTGGGCTGTATGAGCCCTGGTGACTGTGTAGGCTGCAGCCCCTGCTGCAGTGGGCTGCCATAGGCTACTGTGAGTGGCCGGCGGCCAGCGTGAGCTGCCAATAGCCGCGGTGAGTGACCATCCAGAGGCCGGCGACCCGTCTGCCTCATCCGGGAAGAGCGCAATGATGATACCAACATGGGCCAGTGAAGCAATGTCCTCCGCAACTAGACTGAAGAACAAAAGGACGGCAACTTGTCTGTTCCCCTTCCCCGATTCCCCAACGCTGTTCCCCTCCCCCAATTCCCCAATAAAATCTTTAAAAAAAAAGTCATGTTACCTTTTGCCAGGAGCCAACACTGTATAATCCATGTCCCACCAGAATTCACATACCAACCAAAAGTCCTCTTTCTCTGATCAGCCATTCTACAACCAGGTAGACATGCCAGCAATGGGCCGAGAATATCGGTTCCTATACTGAGCCAAGTATCTACCCTTGTTGCTCCTCTGCCATCATGCACCTGCCAAAGATGAGCCAGCTCTCCCGATATAGCAGTTGAGTGAGCTCTGTTTCTCATTCTGGGTGGTTACCCTGTGTGTAAATAACCTACACTGAGGGCCGGCAATGTGGCAGGCAAGTGCTGGATGTTATCATCTCATGTAATCTCATCATAATCTTGAGAGTAGAAGGTATTACAGTTTTTTTAGTTGAGAAACTGAATCTCAAGGAGATGAAATAATTTTTACAACATCCAGTAACCAGTACTTGGCAGAGTCCTGGTTTGAACCCAAGTCTGTCTGTTTTCAAAGGCTCTGGGAAGACTTCGGTGTAGCTGGAACCCCTTCTTGTGTTGCTTGTCCAGATGTTCATTCACTCATCTGACCAGTATTCACTGAGCTCCTACCAGGCTCTGTGTAGGCAACGGGAATACAGTAAGGAATAAAGCAGACCAGAAAAAGCCCACCCTTACAACTGACTGTCAAGTATGGGAGAAAGATAATGAACAAAACAAATAAGCAAAATAAGTAGTGTATTATGTGGTGATAAGTGAAAAGCAGAGCAGGGGCGAGGACTAGGGTTACTGGGTTGGAGGAAATCAGAGCTGAAAATACATTGGTCAGGAAAGATCTTATAGAGGAGACAGTTAAGCCTAGACATGAAAAAGGTTAAGCTCTGCCTGACTTTCATTAATTCCGAGGCCCCAAAGGATCAAGGGACAGCGACTTTCTGTGAAAAGCCATTGTGTCCGGATGTTTTCTACAGTAATAGACTCAAATTGACTTAAGCAAAAAGTGGGAACTTATTAGCTCAGGAAACTGAAAAGTCCAGGCCAGGCTGGATTCAGGGGTCAAACAATGTCATTAGGGCACAAGCTTCTTCTTTTATATCCGTCTTACTTCATTTGGGCTGCGGTATCAAAAATACCATAGACTGGGTGGCTTAAACAACAGCCATTTATTTCTCCAAGATCAAGATGCTGGCAGACTCAGTGTCTGAAGGGAACTGGCTTCCTGGTTTATAGATAGCTGAATTCTCGCTGTGTCCTTCCATGAAGGGAGTGGCAAAGGAGCTCTCTGGGGTCTCTTTTATAAAGGCACTAAGTCCCATTGTTGATGAAGGATTCCACCCTTATGACCTAATCATCTCACAAAGGCCCCACCAGTTAACACCATCACACTGGGGCTGGGATTTCAGCCTATGAGTTTTGGGGGACACAAACATTCAGTCCATAGCAGTATCTGTGCTGTCCTCTGTGGAGCATTATTCTCGAGCTGCACACAGAGGTCAACTGGCTTCTGACCATTCCAGGCCAACGTTCAATCCCAGAAGGAAAGAGAGCACTCCTCTACCTACAGTCCAAACACAAGTCTCATTGCATCTTATTGGGTTGCATGCTCATCAGGACACACTGCTGTGATCAGGAAGGGAACACATGGCTCTGATTGTCTGTGCCTAGTCACCTACCTGTCCCTGGAGTCAGAGGGAGAGTCGCCCTATCAAACAGCAGGGGAAGGTAGGGCCCAGAGGAAATATGGGCTGTTGTCAGGAGGAGATGAATGACTGCCGAGTAGAGAAAGCAACAAGTCTCCTCTATATCTCTGACCTGAAAGCATTTTCCTTAATCCCACTGTGTACAATGCTGATGCAGTGTGCTCCAAGGCCCAAGGACGGTTAGGCACAGCTTTTCCCCTACGAGGTGGTCCGCAGAGGGTGGAAGCTTGTTCAGTGGGACTGGTGGTTTCTAGACTCCTGTCACCATGCAGAAATGTGGGCAGGATATACTCGGGCAATCAGCCCCTGGAGCGGGGCTGGATGTGTGGTTTTGGCCTGTGACCCTTTTTTAAAAAAAAGATTTTATTGGGGAATTGGGGAAGGGAAACAGTGTTGGGGAATTGGGGGAGGAGACCGGCCAAGTTGGTCTTCAGTCTTCGTTGTGGAGGGCGCCAGTCACCATCTGGCTTCCCGCTGGCCACTCGTGGCCTCTAGGCTCAAGGCACTGTGTTCAGTCTTAGTTGCGGGTGGGCGTAGCCACCATCCCATGCAGGAGTCGAACCCAGCAGCCTTGTTGTTAAGAGCGCACGCCCTATCCACTGAGCGATCCTGGAGGCAGCTCAGCTCAAGGTGCTGAGTTCAGTCTTAGTTGCGGGTGGGCATAGCCCACCATCGAACAGGCGATCTTGTTGTTACACCAGCTGAGCCATCCTGCCACCTGTTGGCAGCTCAGCAACAGCTCAACACAGGCACAGCATCACTGGCCCATGTGGGAATCGAACCAGCGGCCCTGTTACTCAGAGCTCGCACTCTAAGCCAACTCTTAATCTACTAAGCCACTCAGCCGGCCCGCCCATGACCTCTTGTGTTTCCTCCATGGGCCCAGTGAGCCACATCACAAGGGCCTGACATCACCAATGTCAAATTTCATGGCTTTTAGAGTCTTGTTCCACTCATCTCGACACATCACCCACTGGGCCCGACAACATGCTAAGGCCACAGTCCTAAATTCTGAAAACAGAGCCCACGACTTCAGTAGAATGTCACTGTTTTTCTAGGAAGTTCCATGCTTGTGCTTTGGTCCCAGGGCTGAATCTTGACCTTACCACTTACTTGCTGTGCAACCCTGGGCACTGTCATGTGACTTCCCGATCCTTGGTGTTCTTATTTGCATAAGTGAGGTCACTAAGAAGTGTAAATAAATGGCCTTGTAGAAAGAAGCTAGCACACAGCCTGGCATCTACACGGGGAGCTCGGAAAATATGGTTCCTTTTTCCTCTCCCCTGCTCCCTCTTTCCATGAGGTCATTATCAATCTCCCTTGGAGTTCATATTATGCAACTTGCAGATAAACCTGTCATATAAAAGGAATGCAGAGGATGGGCAAGCAAACCCTGGGGGCTGTGCAGTTGAATGGAAAATCATAGGCTTTGGAATTAGGCTGGGTTTCAAATCCTGGAGACCTTGGGAAAATTACTTAATATCCCAGGGTCATTTTTCTCCTCTCCACAATGAGAAAAACATTTATTGTTATTTATGGCTGTGACGATTAATTGAAATAATGTGTGCAAGGAAGCGGGCACATCGAGGTCTTCAATAAGTCTTAGTTCTGTTTGTTTTCAAAAGTACTTAATGCTTAAGCGATATCTGATTGACAATCAAGAAACTCACATGAAAATGCCCAGAGAGAATTATTTACTTTTTGGGAGGCTAGACTGTCCAGACCTCTGTCGTACTTTCCTCCCTTTTGGCTTGGGTATGTATTTCCTTATGTTGGAGGCTGGGAACAGGAAATAAAAGTCAGTCAACAAAGGTGTACTGACACCCAGTATTGTGCATGAAGAGAAGGCTATATATGCTGTGGGTGGGGAGCAAATAACTAAAAGATCTGATCCTTGTCCGTGAAGAGCTTCTGAACTAACCAAGGGAAATAAAACATGCGAAACAGGCCATGTGAACCACTAGTTAACAAAATAACAGCCCATCTGCCAAAGGCCAAGGTGCTCTGTGGAGGCGCTGCCACCGAGCTGGGCGTGAAAAGTCAGAAAGATTCCTGAAGGCAGAGATTAGCAGGGAGCCCAGAGGTGGAATAAGACATCTCCTGGGTGTGGGAAGGTGGTGTCCCTGACATCTGTACATATAATGAGATAAGTCCTGAGGCTCTCGGGCAAACGAGTGAGGTCCATCGCAAGCTGGTATTATTACCTGTACCCACTGGCACTGGTAACAAAAACAGGACACTCTTCGTTCACACAAGGTGGGACCATCCCTGTAATCAGAGTTTTACCTAAGTGTAAACTTTCTGGCAATTCTTACACAGTGACAAGGCAACCTTTCTCTTTGCAGGATTGCACTGAACAAGAGCGGGAACTCCCTCGGGTGCCCCATGTCAGCGTAGCACATATCATGGTGTCACCTCTTACTGGAGTTTAGATCTGCCACCTCCTGGACATGCCACCACCACAGCAGAGGACAGAGGACGCTGAAGGTGAGGCTCTGCCTCCGGACACTGGTCTGCAGCATCAGTCTCCCAGGCCTCCCTAGCTTCTGAGCAGGGCTTTCCCCTGTGCTGCTCTCTATAGCTGGGTGACGTCATGCACGCCGGCTATGGGCACGGCTCTATCTCTTACTGCGTGGAATTTAGCTAGCTAAATATGAGGATGATGCTCATAATGCTAATTCCTATGACTGTGAGGAGGTAATTAATTTAAAAGGCTTAGCATGGTGTCTGGCACACAGTGATCACTCAACTAAATAGGAACTTTTTTTTTTTTTTTTTTGAGGGCAGTGTCACTGGCCCTCATATGTGGGACCCGAACCGGGGCTGCTGGCTTCCCAAGCCAGCGCTTAACCACCGCGCCGCTCAGCCGGCCCTACATAGGAACTTTTTGTTATCTTAAATTAGTGGGAAGTTTGGTGACACCGGGATTCTGTTTTTGTCTGTAGCACAAAGGGCAGAGTTTTGTGGCCCGGAATGGACTGCAGCTTAGGTTAAATCCAGATGTGATTTGAGCATGGTGGAATGAAGGCTCTTTTCGCTCTAGCTTTCTGGCAATTTGAATGTTTGAAACATCATTCAGTAGGAAGGTTCATGGAAAGACTCAATGGAACAGGAGCCTGTGTGTATGCTCATTTTTTTTCTTTTTTGAGTATTCAAAGTGTAGTTACCCTCTCAAGGCATTGCATAGAAATGGCCATTATGTGTATGTCTGTTATACATAAAGTAATATATTCATATAGTTTATACATGTATGTAAGCTACACTGTTCGCTAATTTTCAGTAGGATGGCCTGGAGACAGCAAGACTCAACAATGGCTTGACCACTTGCTAAACGTGTGATCTGGAGAAAGTGACATCCTCCGTCCGCTTCCTCAGTTGCACATTGTGGATGAGTTATCTGCCTCAGAGGGCTGCTGTGAGGATTAAATGGGAGACCAAATGGAATATGCCTGGCACATTTATTTTGATTTTTTCCTTTTCTCCAGATGTTATATAAAAGTTACACTGGGTATGGAGCATTGTCAACAAAGCCTTGGCATCTTACCCCGCTCCTTTATGCTCTGGGACAGTTTGGATGAAATGATAGAGAAGAGAAAGCCTGCTTAGAGAAGGCTTGATGAGGGAGAGAACTGGATGGCTAAGCATACTTGATTCTTGATGCAGTGTTAATAATTCTAACTACAACCGGAACCTTCTTTAGTCAGATAATGATGTCATGCAGCCTGTCCTGGTAGGAGGTTTCAAAATGAATGAGGTTGTTTGGATAGAAGATTGCATTTATGACCTAGATCCACCCTCTCTCTGCACCACAGCTGACAAATGGAAGCATCTGGATTCTCACGGTTCTGGTCTGGGAGGCTGAGAGGGTGGATTTCTGCAGCCCTGGGCTGGGAGGGGAGGTATTGGGTGGTTGGGAAAGCCATGACACATTTTTTCTATGTTTTCCGTTGCAAAAATGCGTCATGACTTTTCCGACAACCCAACAGATACCTGAATTCTGGCCCCACTCACTGCTTGCCTGTGGGTGTGTCCCTTCATTTCTGGGTCCCAGCTTCCGTGGGTTCCAACCGATAGTCTCTAAATTCCTTCCAAGTTCTGGCATTTTATAATTCCATAAACGTGTATCTTGGTTCCTAGCTGAAGAATATGGTCGTAACGGATGAAAGCAATGCCAAAATGAAATTGCCTCATTCTGTTAGGAAATGTCTCTGGCTTTCTACAAGGGGCAGGGAAGAGTTCAGCCAGATGAAGAATGAGGATGAGAAAATACGTCACTGCGTCCGGGGCAGAGTCTGGCCTTCGATGACTGGAGGTGATGCCCGCTGCTGCCGATAACACCCGGACCCTGCAGTCTGGTTCCTTCTGGCTGGGAAGCATCTGTCTCCCTCCCTGACCCACCTTGTTCTCTTGTATTCCAACCTGTGTCTCAAGTCTGCGTCATTTCAGGGAGGCTTCCCTCTGCTCTCAGACACCCTACTGGGGCAGCCCACGAGCCCTTTCCACTTGTTATGGTGGACGGATGTGTCAGAGCACGTCGAGTCATGGGGAAAGCATGGGCTCTCCTATGTGCTTCCCAAACAGATCCCTCAGGGCTGTGTTCTCTGGAATCAAGTTCAGTTACTTGACAAACTCTCAGGAGCAGAGATGTCTCTAAAATTTCATTAGGATTGTCTATTTCCAGGCGAAGTACTTGTGTGGTTGTGTTTATACATTTGATAGG
Organism: Aselliscus stoliczkanus; assembly: GCA_033961575.1. Taxonomy (NCBI): domain Eukaryota; kingdom Metazoa; phylum Chordata; class Mammalia; order Chiroptera; family Hipposideridae; genus Aselliscus; species Aselliscus stoliczkanus. Next base: position 26,868,843 of record CM066741.1, read on the forward strand.
CCTCTCCTGAGGGAAGTCACCCATTGAGTGGTGAGACTGGCCACTCAGAATATAACTGGGCATTTTCTAGCATGGGCAAATGTAATTGACCACATGTACATTTTTTCTAGCACTGGCCATTGATGGAGTCCCCTCACATGCCTTGTATCACCTAATGGCTTCCCAACATCATCACTGTCTAGTTAGGTATCATTAAGCCCATTTTACAGATGAGGACAGTGAGGTTTAGGGAGACTTGGTTTTGTTGAAAGTCACATAATAAATAAGGAGTGGACCTGGGCACCGAAATCCAAGTCTTCTAATCCTGAGGTCAGTGTTCTTACTATGAATACAGCAGAACCAGGAAATTGATTCAAATCCACATCCCCACAAAAGCAGGAAGAATTCTGTGAACATTCCTTGGTCTCTGATCTCATGACTCATCAGCCCAAGCTGTTTGCCAGTATCATTTTTATCGTGGTTTAGTCATTTTCCTGACACCTATGTTTCATGCAGAACAAAATTAAGTACATAAGATCCTGGGGCCACTCATAGGAATTTTACGTGCCAGAGAAATGATTCAAGTGAGAGAACAACGTTTTATGTGTGTTTGTTTGAAGTGAGGGAAGATCAAGGGGCAAGAGACTCAAAAAACAACAAAAAAAGTTCTTTTAGGAAAACTTGTTCCATGAAGGCAAGTTAAAGTCATGAATACATTCTTTTTTTTTTTTAGATTTTTTTTATTGGGGCATTGGTGGAGGGGAACAGTGTTGGGGAATTGGGGAAGGGGATCAGCCAAGTTGTTCTTCAATTTTCGTTGTGGAGGGCGCCAGTCGCCATCTGGCTTCCCGTCGACAGCTTGTGGCCTCTAAACTCAAGATGCTGTGTTCAATCTTAGTTGCGGGTGGGCGTAGCCACCATCCCATGCGGGAATCAAACCAGCAGCCTTGTTAAGAGCTAGGTAGCAGCTCAACTCAAGGTGCCAAATGCAGTCTTAGTTACAAGTGGGCATAGCCCACCATCAAACAGGCAATCTTGTTGGTACACCAGCTGAGCCATCCTGCCACCTGTTGGCAGCTCATCGACAGCACAGCTGGGGCATAGCATCACTGGCCCAGGTGGGAATCAAACCAGTGGCCCTGTTGTTCAAGAGCTTGTGCTCTAAGCCAAGTCTTAACCAACGGAGCCACTCGGCCGGCCCCGTGAATACATTCTTTCATTCATCAAATATTAACCAAGCATCTATTATGTGTCAAGCTCTGTACTAGCAACTGGGGACAAATGGTAGACAAAACATAGTCCCCACCATCAAGTAACTGATAGCTCCATGGGGGAGTCAGAAATCTCAACAAGTCATTACAGTAGGATGCGACAAGGGCTCCGAGAGAGACATACATGTAAAGTTTTGTGGTTACTCTGAAACAGGGCAGGCCTGACAGAAGAGGTAATATTTCACTCAGCTTGCAAAGGATTAATATGATCTTGCCAAATACACAAGGGGGAAATGATCATTTCAGAAAATCATCATTGGTACCACCCCCATGACCATATAATTACTTCCTATATGCCAGATGCTGTAGACATGAACTCATCAGATCCTAATAATAAACCACAATGAAGTTTTGTAATTATCCCCATTTTTTCAGATGAGGAAATAGACAGAGTAAGTGACTTATCCAAAGTCACCCAGCTAGTAAGTGGCAGAGTCAGGATTTGAACATGGGCCATCCCACCCCAGAAACCATGGAGAGGCAGACTTACAGGGGAAAGACAGCCAGCATTGAGGTGAAGAGGTGTGTGCTTGGGTGTCTGGAGCTGAGCACACAAGATGTGTCTGTCTTTGTCACCCTCCCACCCACTTCTCTGGGACCCTTCTCCCATGTTCTCACCATACTCTTCATGCAACACCGTTTTAAATTCATAGCTTGACTTTCTGCATCACGCCAGTGGTGCAGATTTAGGCTGTGAATCTGCAAAAATGCTAGCCCATGGTTATAATTGCCCAAAGACAGGTTTTCTTTCTTTTCTCCTGACTCAGCTCAACACCAAGAACTTGCTCCCTGCAGCCCGAAGGGGGTGTTGTGGGAGGGGCCAGTTTACTTCTGATTCATAGGTACTTGAGAAAGTGCTTGGAGAAACCCTGGCAATCCCTTGCCTTGACTTTTGTCCCCCTTGTCCTGAGAATTCATCAAAACCACAGCCCCGATAATCCTGATTAACAAATGCCTTCGGAAGAAAAGTGGTTCTGAATCTCTGCTTTCTTCTGAGGGTTCTTGCTTTCTTTTAGATTTAAGCCTGGAATTTTTTTTTTTTTCCCATTTGGCCAGTTCTTTGATGCTCTTATGAAGATGAAAAGAAAAATGATCCTGCATGCTTGGTTATTTTCAGCAGAAGGGTTGGTCCAAATGACTAGCCCTTCAATTACAGGAAACTGAAAGTCCCAAGACTTGTCCAACTATAATAGCAACCCCATGACGTAGACCCAATTAATCTGATTTTTCCAATGAGGCAAATGTGATTCAGGGAGTTTAAGTAAGTTGCAAAAGGTCACACAGCTAGTAGAAGATGGGGCCAAGATTCTAACCCAAGTTTCTCTAAATTCAGCCCCTACATTGGTCCCTCCACACCACCAAGCTTACTGCTCACTAGCTGTCTGACCTGGGGGAACTCATGTAACCTCTGTACTGAAATTTCTTCATTTACATGAAGATAATAAAATAATCTACATTAAATAACTGTACAGATGAAATGAGGTAATGCGTGGAAAGATTTATAGCTATGTCTAGAACATAGAAAGAACTAAACAACTGTTTGTAGTTATTATTATCATTCTCTAGGGAAATCAGGCTTGTTTAGAAGCCGGAAGTTTATGACTTGTTTTGGGTAGAATACTTGCCAATCTCTCTCTCTCTCTCTCTCTCTCTCTCTCTCTCTCTCTCTCTCTCTTCCGCCCTTCCTTCTCCCTTCCTCCCTCCTCCTTCCCTCCCTCCCTCCCTCCCTCCCTCCCTCCCTCCCTCCCTCCCTCTCTCCCCTCTCTCCTCCTCCCCCTCTCCATTTCTCCTCCCTCCCCTCTCCCCTCTCCCTCTCTCTCTCTCATTCATGTAGCATTTGTGGGCCACCTGGCTTGTATAAGGACTCCAACACAGGGCACATTTAGGCCTTCCAGAGCTTTGGGCCAAGGCCATGGGTGTCTCCCTGCTCTGTGAGTCCTGTTTTCCAAAGGAGGCATTACTTCCTTTCTGGTCTCTAGGATAAGAGAGGAGGCCTGTCTGAGTAAATGTTTTGTAGTGACAGTGTGTGTTGATCTCTGTTCCTATTTCCTTCTCCTGTTTCTTTCAGCCTCCAGATACACAGTGGCTACTTTCTAAAGCAGGGGTCTACTATTGGGAAGGTTTTGCCGCCCAGCCTCCTCTCAGATTATAGGAATCCTAAAGTGTCAGTGAGTCTCTTCTCTCTCTCTCTCTCTCTCTCTCTCTCTCTCTCTCTCTCTCTCTCACTTTAGCTGCCTCTCCAGAGACTAGCAGGCATTCTCTGAAAGAAGAGAAGCAACACCTGGCAGAATCAGGGTCATCCATGGGATGGATAGTTGACTAGCTGCAGAGACCCACCAAGGGCTTGCCATGAGGAAGGCACTCCATGTTGGCTGGCATTGTGGAGGACACGATGGTAACTGTGACACACTCCTGGGACAGGGCAATGAGCATCACAGGCCATCAATGAGAGCTGTATGTATTTATCAGTGGAAGACTGTCATAAGACAGCATTCAGGTGCAAGGTGAATTGCACAGCTACCTGGGCTAGGTGCAAGGAAGGGCTTCAGAAGGGCGAGACAGAAATGTAAGCATGTGTGTGTGTCCAGGTGTGTGTTTTGTGATTGGTGTGAGGGTCCCACTGGGGAGGCAAGTTGAGTGGGAACTCTGTCCATGGGATGGAGAATGGGGCAATGGTGGGTCCCGGGATCCAGGAAAAATGGGGAAGGATTAGAGGCAATACATCCAGTTAGAGTACAGAGATTCTCTGGGGTGGGGGAGCCAAGGTCATAGTAGGTATTTAATCTGAAGGGTGGCTCAAGGCAATACACATGAAATCAAGTAATGTCCATCCTGATTTGGTTCATTGAAGCCAGTTGATCTATCCACACACCATACACTTTTTGATCCAGGCTAGTCCTGGACGCATCAATGCTTTTCATAATAATCACCTAGAACCCTTCACTTATTGCCCTTGAGAATAGGAACATAAAAGACCTCATGATTCAGAGACCTACTGGACTGTGAAAGCAGGAGGGTCAGCTTCTGGTCATTCAAACGGAATAGGACCTCACACCTTCTGTTCTGGCCCCCGAATCCTGGGCTTAGGGCAACTTATTTCTGCTCTACTACAATATTTCCTCCTGGGTCCTCACTCCCTCAGATGTGGTCTGGCTCCTGACCTTAGGACCTGCATGAAATGAAGCATAAGAAAGAGGTGGAATAAAGTGGTTAAAAACTAAGTCCAAGAAAAAGGTTCATTCTGTGAGGTGCCTGGTATGTGCTGCAGAAATGGGCAAGGCCTCTTCAAAGTGTTCACTGGGGGGGACCATTTGTGAGTGTAAAATAGCATAAAATAGTGTTGGTATACATATTATTTGAAAACTTCATCAAGATGTAAATGTTTTGTTGAGGTATAAATGACATATAAGATTATATTAGTTTCAGGTGTACAACACTATGATTCAAAATGATCATCACAATAATATATGTTGCCACAGTTACAAAAATTCTTTTTTTTCTTGTGATGAGGACTTTTAGACCTACTTTTAGCAACATTCAAGTGTGCAATACACATCATCACGCTGTACATGACATCCCCAGGACTTATCTATTTATAACTCGAAGTTTATACCTCTTGACTCTTTTCACCCATTTCACCTACCTCCCAGCCTCACCCCTGGCAACCACCAATCTGTCCTGTTCTCTGACCATAAAGCTTGATTTGAGGGTGAGGGTGGGGTTGTTTTTTGTTTTTAGATTCCACATTTAAGTGAGATCACACAGTATTTGTCTTTCTCTGTCCCACGTATTTCACTCAGCATCATACCCTCTAGGTCGATCCATGTTGTTGCAGATGGCACGAGTTGATTCTTTTTTATGGCTGAATAATATTTATATATATTTCACATTTTCTTTATCTATTCATCTAATGGTAGACACATTGTTTGCACATCTTGGCTATTATAAAAATGCTACAGGGGAGCTCTTTATGAATTATTGTTTTTGTTTTCTTCGGATAAATACCCAGAAGTGGAATTGCTGGGTCATAAGGTAGCTCTATTTTTAATTTTTGGAGGAACCTCCATACTGTTTTCCATAGCAGCTGCACCAATCCGCATTCCCATCAACAGTGCACAAGGGTTCCCTTTTCTCCACAGCCCCGCCTCGCCAGCACTTGTTGTTTCTATCAAGACGTAATTTTATTGAAGTTTTTAATACTAACAATTTCATCATTCTGTTTTGTGTTTGTGTGTGATTTAGTATAAAGCACAAATTTGTTGCAGATTTATTTGTTGTATATTTCTTAATCTTAATGCCTCCGGCTAAATGATTGTGAGGCAGATTCAAAGTACTTCTTTCTTGTGTTACTTTGGGAGAAGGGATGAGGGAACAGAAATAGCAGGGTGAGCCATGGAAAAGGGAGGGAGCAAGGTTTCAACCTTGGTCCCCCAGAGGCAGCAAAGGAAAAACAACACAAAGAGAATGAGAAATCCAGAAAGTCATGGAAAGGAGAGGGAACCGCCTCAGGAAATGTGAGAGAAAGCAAAGGCGGAGGAGTAGGAAATAGACAGAGACTGACAGTCCCAGGCACGGGCTCTGAAGGAAGTGTGAGAGTCCCACTTGGAGATGGAAGCATTTTCCAAAGACATGAAAACCGGTCACTGCTGGAAACAAAAAAGGAAGTTGGAAGCAAAGAGCATCATGGGATGAACACTGCCATGGGCCACACTGAGATAAAGCTGAGTGAGTAGCTGCTCTTCCGTCTACCTGGGCAGACATATGCTGCAGAGCCTGGAATTAATTCCCACACAGATTCCGTACCAACAGTACATGCCAGTGGATTCCCAACAACTCACTGCGCGTTCAGGGTTGAGCTGAGTCCCTATAGACTCGGTGGAGTAAGCCATTGACCACAAAGGAGGAGTGAGCGGACATTGTTTATCAGTACAAAAATGCTGCCAAAGGGCCGCTGTTATCTGCACTTCCCAGGTGAGCAAAGGGATGGAGTATAGAGTGACAATACCTGATTCATCCATTCCCAAGGTCACACGGCTGAGAGGCGGGAAGCTGAGATTCAAACCCCAGCCTTTCCATGCCCAAGCCTCGCCGCCGCTTACATCAGGCTCAGCATTGTTTCATTTTTGGAAATCCCACCTAGGGCCAAGTTCTTTATAGGCTTTCTCTGAGCTATAACAGGATCCAGCCATCTGCTTAAGTGTCAGCGTGTCAGCATTTCAAAAACCTGCCACTTTCCCATGACCCCAACACCTAGAGCTAAAATTGAACAGGGTCTCAGAGCCCAAGCGTTTCTTTCTTTTCCTGATGATCTCATGGGGGGTAGGGGTGAGGCAGGAAGCCCGAAGAGGGGGTAGAGTCCAGATTAGGAGATATATCCTTAACTGGCACTTGGGCTTGCTCTCATATGTTCTTTCCTCATAGTCAGAGCCTTGTTTAAGAAATAGTCCCCAGGGCCGGCCGAGTGGTGCATTGGTTAAGCGCTGGTTTTGGGATGCCAGCGGCCCCGGTTCGGATCCCACATGAGGGCCAGTGACACTGCCCTCTACAGCTAACAACAGCTCCACCTGGAGCTGGGCTGTGCGAGCCCCGGTGATGGTGTGGGCAGCAGCCCCTGCTGCAGTGGGCTGCCATAGGCTGCAGTGAGTGGCCCGCAGCCAGCGTGAGCGGCTGGCAGCCAGCGTGAGCTGCCAATAGCCGCGGTGAGCAACATCCAGAGGCCAGCGACCGATCTGCCTCATCCGGGAAGAGCGCAATGACGATACCAACAGTGAAGCAACATCCTCCGCAACTAAACTGAAGAACAAAAAGACAGCAACTTGTCTGTTCCCCTTCCCCGATTCTCCAACGCTGTTCCCCTCCACCAATTCCCCAATAAAATCTTTAAAAAAAAAAAAAAAAGAAATAGTCCCCAGAAGAGGAAAAAGCCCGTAGGCTTTCCTTCTGTTATTTGGGGGGAAGTGGGGAATGGTGTGATACGATTACTTTATATCCTTGTTAAAAACACCTTTATTAGGCCTTCTGTCTTAAATTCATATTTGAAAATGGAAGCATTTTAAGTGAAAATAGCGATTTGGGGGATGGTAACTAACATTCACTGTGAACTTGTTATGCATCTTTATTCTGTATCATTTCACTTATTTCTGGGAGGAGAGTATTATTATGCTCACCTTGTAGATGAGAAAACGGAGGTTCAGAGACATTGCAAAAGTAGTAGGTGGCAGTGTTGGGATTTGAACCCGAAGACACTTGACTCTTAACTAGGCAGCGTGTCACGCTTTCAGAAGGAAGTCTGAGGATTAAAGGAGATACAGCATTTAAGGAGGGAGCTTTAAGGAGCTTTGAACAGTATCTGGAACATAGGAAACTTTATATAAATGTTAACTACTGGTACCAGTTTGGAAGAGAATCTCTGATACATTTGTTTCTCAACCACATGCAGCAGATCAACTAACATGTAAGAAGTGACAACTATTCTGGTGATGACACTGGCATGCAAGTTTGCAGAGTGACTTGGGCTTTGTAAGCTTTCCAGTGTCTCCATTCTTAGGGGAAAAGGGCTGTCATGTGAGTTTCCAAAAAGCTGTTGACTTGTCCTTTCTTCGTCAGTAACTGGAAAGAAAGGTACAGGAATTGCATGAGTTCAGAGCGCTGGTGGAGGTTTTAAAAAGGCCAGAGGCAGGCCTTCCCCATGATGAACAGTGCTGTGGGCCAGAGATAAGAGGCAGGCGGGGAGAGGCAGTTGAGAATGGCCTGCCTGGAACTCTGTCTGGCTGAGGTCGGTGAAGAGGATGGGGGTGAGTTTATGACGGAAGACCATCAGAGACGGCTAATATTAGGGACTATGGAATCAAATGCAAATCTGCTTCAGTTTCCCCTTTAAAACGTGCTCCATGCGGGCTACTAGCTTGCTCTTCAATTTTTCAAGCGTTAAAAAGAAAGTTACATTTTGGTCACAGCACCCCTCACTACCTCCCTGTCTGGGCCCTTGCCTTTGCTGTCCTCTCCTTTTGCCTTCTCTGCCTGAGCACCTCCTGCTGCCCCAGGGCTGCTTTCAGTATTATTTCCCCAAAGAAGCCTTGCTGAACTGCCTGCCTCACCTCTCCGCCCCCGCTCGGGCCGCCCCTTCTCAGAGCTGGGTGAGGCCCTGGGCTTACTCCCTGGATCACAGCTCACAACACTTTGAACTGACCTCTTTTTCTGAATGTATCCCTTTATCTCTTATTTTTGAACATATTTAGTGTGTGTCTGAATGTCCCTTTGGACAGGAGCACCTGGGCCTTCTGTCATTCATCATCCCAGTGGCTGGTCCTCAAGAATAAGGACTTGAACTGGACAGCATCCAAAACAGAGCGAAGCAATCTCTCAGCGAGGCTCACAGATGGTAGATGGAATCACATGCCTAAAAAAGAACTTCCCCTCCGTTCTTTTTTTCCCCTGAGCACTCTCTCTAATTGCAGAATCCTGTTTGGAGAGATTAAAATACATCTTGAAAGGCCAGTCTGAATATCTAAGTATAAAAAGAGAGGACCAAGTGACCACAGATGACAAGGAGGAGAGCTTGGGGGATACCTTTTGTCTTGCCCAGCAGGTAGACTTCCTTGGGTCCTCCTGATGTGTTGCCCCCATTCATGTAATGTTCCTTTAGGTCACCAGCCAGAAACGGGGCTAGATACTAAGCTGGCTCCCACGGCCCCAGGCTGCTCCAGCAGCTCTTCCACTGGTTCTGAGCTGGGCTCCAAGCCTGGTGCCGGCGATGCTATGCTGTGTTTGCACTTCCGTGGCACACGTATAACGCAGTGGGATCCAACTGGTAGCAGAAATTCCAAGTTTATGCAGAACAACATCTGCAGATCTTATCTCCGGTGCAGCCCAGTTTACAGTCACACTTGGTATTTAAAGAATGAAGTGAAGCAACCACAGAAAGAGATAAAGCGGCAAGTACTCTGTCCAAAGTCTCTGTGGCTGTTTCACACACACATACAGGCTTCATAACCAGAAAAGGAAAATAGGAAGATTGGGGGGTTGGCGTGGGGGGAAGGACAGAGATCTGCGCATTTATCTATCAGAGCTGACGCATAGAACCAGACCTGTGTCAGCTTTGGAGTAAAGGGAACATAAACCATTTAGAGCTGGAAAGACAGGGCGCCTGGCACAGGCACCAGCAGAATGACCTAAGTACAAAGCTATTCTCTGCAACATTGTTCATTGTTAACAAGAGATTGGATACAACCTGATCTCCAACAATAGAGGGCGAATTAATTAAATTATGGTATGTCTATACAATGGAATACTGTGTAGCTATAAAAAGAATGAGGAAGCTCTTGGTGGTTTGATATGAAAAGATCTACATCTTGTTAGTAAAAAAAAACAAGCAAGGCACAGAGCAGCATGTATAGAGTAGGCCATGTTTTGTGTAAAAATGGAGGAAAAATAAGAATATAGGTTCCTATTAACTGGTATATATGCATAAAGAAATGGTACAAGTATACAAGGAACAGACGATGGTTAGCTGTGTATGTGGCAAAGGAGACGAGAGATAGAGGGAGCTGTATATTTGGGGATCAGGAGGGACAAGAGACTTTTGGAATTCTATACCTTCTTATGCTTTATAAGTTTTGAAACATGTGACTATGTTATATATTGATAAATAAATCAAAGAAAGAAGCATCTTAGCTCTGCCACTGTGTTACCAGCTGAGCCTGAAGAATTGCGTAACATCATCCAGCCTGTTTCCACCTCAGGGGAACGGGGAGAGTGGCCCTTATTCCTGTTGGGTCACTGAACACAGAAAGTACTTAAGCGCAGTACCTGGAGGGGTGCTTACAAATGTTGGGTGATTCCCCTTCTCTGTGACAGTGTCAGGGTCTCTCTGCCCTCAGCAGAATTGTGACCCATTGGCTCATAAGTTCTCGAGAAACATTTTCGGAGCAACTTTCTCCGGCTTGCCATGCCCAGGCCTCATCCGTGTCCTCATTTCACAGCTAACAATAACCAGCGACCAGCAGTTGCCACTGAACACTTCTCTTTTAGGCTGGGCAGACCCTAGAAACCTCTCTTTCATCTACCCCCTTGGTTGACTTCTTCCAAATCAGTTCCTCTTGCAGTGTCACCTCCCGCCCAACTTTCTAGGGAGCAGCCCCCAACCTCCGGGTGCCTCACTGTTTGACTGAGCTCTGAGCATTTGGCAGCATTCAGGTTTATTTTTTTCTCCAAATCAGTTCTCAGGGCTTCAGAACCCCCAGTGCGCAAGGGGACAACAGCCTATTTTCACCTCACCAAATCTTCTGTCCCTGGGAGGCCTGGGAAGGGAACTAAGAGGCACAGAAGGGCCTCCAAGGGGCCACCCAGCACCCCACCCTCCCTTTGTGATTCGGGGCCACGGGGTGCTCTGACTCTGAGGCTGGTATTTGATCTCCTGCCGACCTATGCAGACATTCATGGGCAGAATGCGGGGACGTTGCGAAAGAACACACAGTGCTGGGGGCTGAACAAAGCCAGCTGCGAACCTGCTCATGCTCTTTGGTGGCCTCAGGAAAGGGACCAAGTGCGGCCTCTAGCGGCGCCCCCTAGATCTGCCCCCCTGAGTCTTCATGCTTGGGGAGTGTCATCTTAGACTAGGCCACAGCTCTGGAACCATGGGAAAGATGGTCAGGCCTGTGTCACATTGTCCTCGGAACATCTTTGCCAGGCAGAGGTGTTGCCAGTCCTGCAGGTAAGTGTGTGTCCGGTGGGCCCTGCCCCCACCATGCGGTGTGGTGAGCCCAGTCTCTTAATCCCTAGAGCTTCTCCCCCTCCTGCCTCCAGCCCCTCTCAGCCCTGCGCTCTTCCTCCAGCTCTGTCCCTTTCTCACCTCAGTTATCAGGGGCTGCCTGCTGCACTTTAAGGTTGATTAGCAGCAGTGGTTGCTGCATTCCTTGACGCTTTTCTTTGCACAATTTCTGGGGCCTAATATTGACTGAATGAAACCAAGCCAATTTGGGTAAGTTGAGAGTAAACCTGAACCTGACCCTGATCCATTAACCTGAACCAGTTTTCTAGGTTATTGAAAAACACAACATTGACTCTTGTTTGTTTTTTCTTGTTACAAAATGTTGGTATTGTGGAAGGCTGTGTTGGAAATACAGATCAAATCAATCCATCTGATTTCACAGAAGGTCAGCATAAATTCTATTTTTGTTCCCTATTGGGAAAAAAACACTGAACGCATACTTGAGCACTCCTTGCACACATGAAACAGTTTTAGAAGCTAGGCACTCCATTTCCTCTAACCCAAGGTGAGTCCCTTTAGGACAATTAAAAGGGTGTAACATGGCATTAGTTTTTTACACATATTCCTTCAAATTTCTGTTTTCTGTATTACAAGCTACTGTCCACAGAGGGTCATAAATCCCCCGGAGAAGTCATATGTTGCACCATGTGACTAGCTTTGCATCTGTTTTGCAGCTGTTCACGCTGCAGTTTTATTTTGCCTTCTGGAAACCCTAGAGCTGGGTTTTTCAGACATGAATGTGCACAGAATCGCTTGGGGATCTTTTGAAAAGATCCCGCAGATTTTGAGTCAGGTCTGGGAAGGGCTGAGAGCGTACAGTTCTAAGGAGATGCCAGGTGGTGCCAATTCTGATGCCTTGGACACCACACTTTGAGTAGGGAGGTTGTTGAAAACCAGGAACAAAAGGACTCTGAGAGCGCTCACAGCCCTGAGAACCAGTTTGGCGGGGGAGGCGTTTTCCTTGGTGATTCTGGTCTACTCTTCCCCCAACCCCTTCACTCTCCCTTTTCTTTTATATTTAAAGGATATTTAAAAAAAATATCTTGAGTGGAGAGGAACTGCAGGAGCAAAGCCTAGAGTCATCTTGATACAAGATTGGTGGGTAGCACCTTATGTTCCTTCAGACCATCTGGGAGGGAAGAAAACAGAAGGGTCCTGCGGTCAGCCCTAACGAAAAGCAGCCTCTGCAATATGTTTGTGAGAACCAGAATCAGGCCCTAAACCAGGGGTTTACTTTACAAATGTGAGAGAAACAGCAGGCTCCGCAAGGAGCTCTGATCTCCCCGCTCTCTGACCCCCATGTTGTGGTCGAGGGCAAGGTTTCCTCGGCTATGGCACTACTGGCACTTGGGGCTGGATGATTGTTTGCTGCGGGGAAGGCTGAGTCCCACACATTGCAGGATGTATAGCAGCATCCCTGGATTCTACCCGTTAGACCTACCAGGAGCCCCTCCCAGTTGTGACAATGAAAAACATCTCCAGGCATTCCCAGATAGCAACTTGGGGGCCACTTTTGCCTCTGGTGGAGAACCCCTTACTAGGATAAAGTATAACCTGTCAGTTCCACTGAATATCTATCTTCCCCACCATTATCTACCCACCTTTTCAAATCGCACCATATTTTCCGCTTTTTAGGTGAAATGTTTCCAAGTGGGATACCCCAAAGTGAAATTTCCAAAGAAGTGAAGCTAAGGAATGTGGGTTTGTACTCTGTGCCTATTCCACGGGTTAGTTCTGGCTACTGGAGACACCAGGTTGAAAAGGGTTGTAAGGGTTCCATAAGCAGCAGGAGAGAACCCGTCTGCCACGGGTGTGCATGTGAGGTAGAGGGGCCATTATGCTGGACATGGGCTTGTCTTGTTTACAACTATAAGTCGTCATCTTTCCTTGCATCCCAACATTCAGTTTGTTCTCCATAGGGCAGTAGCTGTGGTATAAGGGAAAGCATGTTGGCCTCAGGGACCAAAGATCTGAGTTGGAATCCCAGCTATGCCACTTACTAAATATGACCTTGAAGGAGTGGGTTATTTAATCCCCATGAGTCTCCGTTTCCTCAGCCTGGAATATGGACTGTTTATTCGTAGCTCATCAGGTGGGTGTGAGGATTAAAGGAGATAAATGAAAGTATCTAAATAATTCCTGGCTTATAGAGAATGCCCAGTAATATATGTGTGCTTATACATTCTTTCTTTCTTTCTTTATCCAATAAATAGGTGACATGAATTTAGGGCCAGGGAATATGATCCTATACTGAATGTTTCAGAAGATGAAAGTCGTTTCTGAAAACGCCTGTCCAGAAGGAGAAAGGAAGGAGTGGGAGGGTTGGGCTAGTCAGGCTCTCAAAGTAAAGGTTTATTTGGAAGGCTTTGAATGGGCCCCCACTGAGAGAATAATTTGGAAGAATTAGTATCTGCATGTTCAGAGATGACTCATCAGGGAAGCCCTAATGATTTTTCAAAGTGTGGTTCCCAGGCCAGCAGCATCTCATCACCTGGGGGTCTGTCAGAAATGAAGTGACAAAGGCTACATCCTCAAGTTCACTCAGTTCATAGGCAGGAAACTCAGGCCTTCACTCACAGCTGTTTAGCCCTGCTTCTTACGAAGTATGAGTTTTCTAAGTCATAGTAGAAAACAAACAGTAAATTACAAAAGGTGGAGTTGGACTAATGAAGGCATACGTAAGGTGACAATTGATAAAGAACGGAAACCCCCCACGTATGTAGACTGGACTTAGGTCTTTGAATGTAAGGTAAACAGCTACATACCCTTCCGTAAGTCCGCTGGTCATTGCTTCATATTCTAAAAGTAGATATCTGTAATGTTTGCCTAGAATCGTCAAGAAAAATTTAAACCATGTTTTCTGTGCTCCATTTAAAGACACAAAATGAGGGCCGGCCGAGTGGCGCGGTGGTTAAGCGCTGGCTTGGGAAGCCAGCGGCCCCGGTTCGGTCCCACATGTGAGGGCCAGTGACACTGACCTCAAAAAAAAACAACAACAGTAAAGACACAAAATGATACAGGTTTCAGAAAGATTTTTAAAGATAAAAAACACATATCAAATAAATAAAGTTTGAGTACTTGAATGAGTTAGCTTTAGTTAGTGAAGAATTTCGCTTGTGGTGAGCTGCCTTCCCCAGGACACTGATCATGAGGCATCACTGTAACTTGTTAGAAGCCAAAAGCCATGCTCTGCCCCACACCTTTCTCCACAATGACTTGAGCACAGTGTAAGAACTCAGGAAACACACACGGCACTTTGGATAAAGCTTCACACAAAAAGATGAGATGTTAGGTCTCTCGTTCTTCCTCACTTTGTTTGGGCGTCAGAGGTATTTCCACTTGGAGAATGCGTTTTCCTATAAAAACAACACTGAGTGCTCACAACCAAATGTAGAGTGTGAAATACTAACATTGCCATTACACTTTAGGTATATTGTGGGTTAAAAAAAACAAGCTTAACAGGCTTTTGTGTGCTGATCTAGGAACTTAATTATCCACTTATTTCTTTGTTTAGTCATGCCTTTAAAAAGCACAATACAATTTCCCTATGGGGAAATATACAGTCCAAATTTCCAAAACCTAAGTTACACATGACTTTTGGGACACGCTCTGCTCACTAGATGTTTCTAAGCTCGTATTGTATCTTTAATGGAACCCACACAGTCAAACTCAAGGAGCCATGGATTTGGAAACTCTTTTCTCAATATTAATAGTCTTCTTTATAATTAAGTAAAAGCCAAAGCACAGTGTGGTTGTGATTTGTTTCTGGTGTCGACGATGCTAAGTTGAAACAGAGAAGTAAGGCATTAAGGCAAAGGTAGACTCACGGAGGCACCGAGGAAAGTTACAATGGTCTGGCCCCCCCGTTGGGCCTTGAAATTACACTCACTGGCTGCAGGATAAGTTCTCGCTGTGCACACCGGTAATTCAGTCACCACGCCATATGGTGGCTTCAGTGTGAAAGATCAAGGGCGAGAGCTCCAGGTCCTCGAAATGAACCACTCATATTTTCTGCCTAAGAGCAAACGCACCAAACATGAGGCAAGATGTCAACCTTGGTGTGAAGTCAATGATAAGTTTTCTCTTTCTTAAAATTGGTCTGTGAATGGCCGGCCGAGTGGCTCAGTTGGTTAAGAGCTGGCTCAAGAGTACGAGCTTAGCGCTGAGCAACAGCAGTTCGATGCCCAGCTCGAGCTGAGCTACCGCTGAGCTGCCAACAGGTGGCAGGATGGCTCAGCTAAAAAAAAAAAAAATTGGTCTGTGAAATGTCAGTGGATGTGTCCCAAGGAGACCGCTAATTTACTTAAATCAGTGTGGTATGGTGGACAGTGGGTCCTAAGGGGCAGGATACCTGGGTTATGACACTGGCCTTATTTGTTGCACGTCATCTGAGCAGGCAACCTTTTTGAGCCAACATTTTCACTTCTGTGAAAGGTTAATGATGATGATGATGATGATGATGATGATGATAATAACCACTCAAGCATCCTAATTCCCAGGGCCACTGTTAGAGGAGCCAATGAGATGACGTATATGAACACCTTAACTATCTCTATGAGGGCATGGACTATTTAGCTAGAAAAATCCCTACAAGGGCAGCAGTGGCCCTGTGTTTAACCACAGGGAGGCCTCTGGATGGCAGAAGACACAGGAAGCAACTACAGGTGGAATGCGCTTGAGTAATGGGAGAGCTTTTCCAAGGAGACGTTTAGCCTAGGAGCTCCTCTTTTCTGACATACAGCCAAGGACCCCCTATCCCATCCCCACCAGCCGGAGAAGGCGTTCATGTAGGTTTCTCAGAAGTGTGCGGAGGGGTGGTTCTGCAGTGGGCATTTGCAGAATGCCTGAATTTAAACACACCAACCACGTTCAGCATGGTGCAGGGCTTTCCAACCGTCAGTGAGTACAAATTCAGCAGATCGATAGAAATGCAATTGAAGAATCTGAGCTTGATCAAGTGTAAACAGGAGAGGCATGTTGTCCTATCACTCTTGACTGCCCTTTACAGATGCTGGCGGACACCTGGAGGTTTGGTCTCTGAAGAGGTACAGCAGATGGCCTCTGGGTGGGGTGCTTCGGGAATGTTTGTGGGTGTGGACACTATTCTACGTCACCACTGTACCAAAAGGTTAAGTGGCCACGTGTACACTGGCTCCCAGACCACTGGCACCAGGGCTCTTAACTCCTGGCAGGAGATTGGAAGGCCCTGCTTTGAGAAATTGACCAGCCCAAAAGGAAAGACCTATTGATACTGACATCAGGGTTTTATCCCAAAGGGCACCACCCCCACAATCCTACAGTGAAGTTCAAAGTCAACAAAGTTCTCCATACGCTCGGAGCTCCCAATCAGCTTTTCTTCTCTACTGGTTATTATTAATATGAGTAGATGGACAAAAAGTACTACACATATGAGAAAAGCCTGTATCATGACAAGTTGAGATGAAAAGAAAAAGCAAATAAATAAACAACAACTTGGAACACACAGAGACAAGACAGTGGGGAAAAAACGTAGTAAAAAAGAACCTGTTATTAAAAGGGGAACATGTCGTGACCATGAGAAACATACTGTCTTTGAACAAGAGGCTATAAAAAAAGAAACATTCAAAGGACAAAAACGTGCTTCTGAGAATTACAAACGCAACAGAAGAATAGGAAATAAAGTGGAGTACAAAATATAGAAATGAAAACAAGAATAAAAATATAAGAAAATGAAAGGATCACGTCAGAAGATCCAGTATCTAAATAACTTGAGTTTCCAGCATGAGAGGGCAGAGAAGGGGATGAAATTATCAAAGAAATAATTTAAGAAAATTTCCCTGAATTGAAGGACATAAGTTGCCAGACTGGAAGGGTCTGTTAAATGTATAGCAAAGTGGATTAAAAAAAGACGTATGATAAGGCATATACTGTGAAATGTAAGAACACTGGTAACAAACAGAAGTTTCTACAAGCATCCAAAGAACAAGTAAATAAATTAAGGATTGGGAACAAAAATCACTTTGGACTTTTCAATAGTAACATTAAAAAGCAAGAGAAGGGCCGGCAGGGCTGGCCAAGTGGCTCAGTTGGTTAAGAGCTCGCTCAAGAGTGCGAGCTGAGCTCTGAGCAACAGCAGTTCGATGCACAGCCTGAGCTGAGCTGCCGCTGAGCTGCCAACAGGTGGCAGGATGGCTCAGCTAAACAAAAAAAAAAAAAAAAAAAAAAGACAAGTGCCGGCAGAGTGGCGTATTGGTTAAGAGCTGGCTTGGGACGCCATCTCTGAGCAGCAGGACCCCGGTTCAGATCCCACATATGAGGGCCAGTGACACTGCCCTCTACAGCTAAGATGGTGAACAACAGCTCCACCTGGAGCTGGGCTGCTGTGAGTCCCCAGGACGGCATAGTTGCAGCTCCTGCAGCAGTGGGCTGCCATAGGCTACAGTGAGTGGCCGGCAGCCAGTGTGAGCTGCTGTGAGCCGCTGTGAGCGGCCCTCCAGAGACTGATCTGCCTCACCCCCGAAGACTGCAATGATAATACCAACATGGGCCAGTGAAGCAATGTCCTCCATAACTAGACTGAAGAATAAAAAGGACAGCAACTTGTCTGTTCCTCTTCCCTGGTTCCCCATCCCTGTCCCCCTCCCCGAATTCCCCAATAAAATCTTAAAAAAAAAAAAAAAAAAAGACAATAAGAGCAGTGCCTTCAAATTTCCTAGGGGAAATGATTTCCATCCTAAAATTCTATACCCAAACTACCATTTAAATTTGAGAGCTGAAAAACTACTTTTTCAGGCACATACAGTCTCAAACCTTTATGTCCCATGAAGCCTTTCTCCAGAAGCTCATGTCAAGTAGGGTGCACTCCACCCAAAAGGAGAGAACAAACCAAGAAAGACATGGGACACAGGAATCAGGAGACCCAGTTAGAAGAGATGAGAAGGAACCCCTTGGAAGATGGAAGAAGCCCCAGAGAGCTGTCTTGCACAGGGGCCAACCATAAGGACTGGAGGAGTAAACCTGAGAGACAGCGGAGGGTCCCACCAGCAAGTCCCTTCCCCCCACCCCCACCATTTCCTTTTCCTCTTGGGAAGAAACTTGGGAATAGCATGTCTGAGCTTCATGCTGTGTTCTTAGCTTGGCTTGTGTTGACCACTTATCGATGAAATGCTTGCATGCACTCTGCTTAGATGTGCTAAGGACATTCATTTCACTCCACAGACTTCTCTGTTTATACTGCTCCTGAGAGCCGGCAATAAATCATGGGCGTCAAAGCAGAAAATACCCAATGGCCCGTCTAGAATGCCGAACGTCCTGTGCCTGGCCCATGCTGCAGTCCTGCCCGATGCCCCAAATATGGAAGCTTGGTGTTTTTGAGGCCTCACTGCCAGGCCCTGGCTCTACCACCTTCACTAGAAGGGTGAAGTGGAAGCCAGGCTGGGCCTCACAGGCTCTGTTCAGCTTTCCTCTTCTTGGGAGCTATTGTCTAAATGAGGCAATAACACCTGCTCTTTCCATGGATAGGGATGTGCGTATGACTGAGTGTTTAAAAATGAAATAATATGGGGCCGGCCAAGCGGCACGGTGGTTGGGCGTTGGCTTGGGAAGCCAGCGGCTCTGGTTCGGATCCCACATGCGAGGGCCAGTGACACTGCCCTCAAAAAAAAAAAAAAAAGAATAAAAAAGAAATAATACAGCAGTTCGATGCCCAGCCCGAGCTGAGCTGCTACTGAGCTGCCAACAGGTGACAGGAAGGCTCAGCTAAAAAAATAATTAAATAAATAAATAAAGTAAATAAATAAAAAATAAAAATGAAATAATAGAAAAAGAAAAAAGAAACAAAAAACAAGAAAACAAGAAAAATAAATTTTAAAAGTGAAAAATTAATGAAAAATAAAAAAGAAATAATGTATTGTTTAGAGAGACATACTACATTCATGCCACAATTATTTTTTAAAAATGCAAAAGAATGTCTAACATCATAGTCAGGAGAGTGGTTCCTTCTCCAGGCATGAGGGCAACCAGGGAGGGGCACACAGGGGACTTAAAATGACTTGTAGCTCTTAACACACAGTGGTGGGAATATTGTGGTTTATTATTATTTTAAAGTGTACATTTATGTTTTATACACTCTCCGCTATGTAGTACATGTATCGTAACAACATTTCTGAAATAAAAATGGACCTAAATTCCAGCAGAGGGAGAATTCCTAGAGTGAGTGGGTGCTTGAGTTATATTGAGCCCAACATGGGCGGAGCTAAGGTAGAATTATCTGAAGCTGATAGAGGGGAGGAAGTTCCCAATGACTTAGGTATCCAATTCTCCCAAGAAACTTTCTTTCCGACTTGCAGGGGCCTGTGTTTTAAGAATGGAATCACAGGAAAAATCAAGAAAGATATAGTTGCTTCTTTACCAGCGGTTGGACTGTGCTTATGCCCTCCGCCTTAATTCAGATATTACTGGGGAGGTGGGGGTGGGAAACCCCTAATTATAGTCAGTTACTGACTCATAACTATACTTTGCTTGTGGTTATTTCCTCCAAGAAGACGTGTGGTATTTTTGCCTAATGTGTGTTTCATGACCTTCAGCCATAGGGTGTGCCTTCCTAGGAGCTCTTTAAGGCGGCTCCAGTTGTGTGCATGGCTGCCAGGATTGTTTAACAGACACACCCAGGAGAAGGGTGTGGCTTTGAACCGCCCAGCTCTCCTGAGTGTTGTTTCAGGATACCTGCTGTGCTCGGTAGTAACCGCTCAGGATGTGGAAGCTGATCTATTTGTCTGCTCTAGTCAGGACTCTTTAAGTTGCAAGGGGTTAGCAACCCAGTTCACAGATTTAGACACAAAGTGATTTGTAGTCTCACTTACCTGCATAGCGTAGGAGGAGAGTCAGGTACAGCTAAATCCAAAAGCTCTGATAAAATCATTGGCATCTGTTTCTATCTGGTCTTCTCTATTGGCTTCCTTTTCAGGCAGGCTGTCCCTAATGTGGTGGCCTGGAGCCACTGTGGATTGTATTTCACCTGTTTGGTAAGTCGGCATAAAAACACCTCTTTCTTACAACAAAAGTATGGGGCTCTTACTGGCCCATCGATGGCCATGTGACCATCCCGGAAGCAATCACATTGGCTCCGGTGATAGAGCGACCTCACTGACAGCACACACCTGTCCATCCCATTCCCGGCGAGGGTCTTAGATCCACTACTAGACGTGGAGTGAGAAGAACGGTAGTTTTCATTACAGCAGCTATTTGTACACAGAAACTACTCCAGAGTTAATTTTGAAGAGCCAATTTTTGAATTTATGTTTGAAATGACAAATGTTAGGTCTAATTTATGAACTCCCATTATCTACTGACCTAGCCATATTTTATGAATTTTTCTCACTTAATGAAAATGTACTTTAAAAACAAAGAGATCCAATTAAGATGAGTAAAGAAAGTCTCTTTTCGGGACGGCCTAATGGCTCAGTTGGTTAGAGCTCGAGCTCTGAGCAACAGGGCCGGTTCCCACATGGGATGGTGGACTTGGAGCTGAGGGGTCCTGGAAAAACACAATGTTCCCCTTCCCCAACTCCCCAATAAAAAAAAAAAAAAAGAAAGAAACCCTTTTTGCACAGAAATTTGACGACACTGGTATAGCCCTTACGTCTTTATATTGAATGGGGGTGGGGGTGGGGGTGGGGGGAGAAGGCAGAGGGAACTCAACAGAAGAAAAATCTGCTGTTTCCTATAGCTCTCAGAGCATAGTTCAGTCTGACATGGGACTTTTAGTTCAATTTGACTTATCAGCTTCTGGTTTTGGTTTAGTTCAAAGACGTGTACATTCAGTCTTCTTAGGGAAGGGATGTCTAACCTAGTACCTGGAAAAAGAAAGCGCTTTTAGAGCTATGGAGCTTATTCCAAAGTCTCTCCCTCATTCAAAGACACACATCTCTGACTCCATCTTTTGCCTTCTCAGCGAAGGCTTATGTTGCTCCCTTTCGTTGCACAGTAGACGTACTTTAGAGAGGTACTGGTTGGTTTCAAATCCCTTCCCGACTCTGTGGCTTTGTCAGTTAGTTACTTTGCCTCTCTGTGCTTCCCTTTTCTCATCTGTGAAAACCTCCTGTGTGGGACTGCCTACATAAATGTCTTAGGACAGAGCCTGGCACGTAGAGAGCCCTTTCTAACCATTCTTGTTATTCCAAGAGCTCTCAAAGAACATAACCATGAGCCTGTTTTACTTCGGGTTGAGATGGGAGCTGGGAGGGCAGAGGGCAGATGCCTGAAGCTAAGCTGCCTATTAAAAGTAGAATAGAAATAGACGACGGGAAACCCAAGCCCCTTTCTCTTTAGATTGCTATCAAACCACGCTCTGCTGCAGACTCTGGGTTTGGCTATGGTCAGAGATCAAAGGCCCTCTTATGTGCAGTGACATTTCTGAGCACAGGGCTGACTTATAAAACTCTTGAATGGAAGGTTTTGGCACTTGGAAAGGCTTGGGATAGAAAGGCAGGGTTTTTATAGGGGCGATTCACGGAACTGCTTATGCTGCTGTTGAATCCAGACTGTTATGACTCACTTGTCTCTTTATTGCTTTGGACCAAGAACTGTTGCTTCTTTTTAAGTCCATCTATAGAAGCCGAGCTACAGCCCAGGGTCAAGATAGCTTTCTCAGGAAGACAGTGTGGCTTCAGTGAGTGTGGACAGGAATACCCCTTTGTTGGGCTCTAGGTCCAGCTCACTGGACAAGCTGAATATGGATTTTATTTTTACCAGGGAATAGAATTTCCTTTGGAAACTGGCAGTACCCTTAATGCTTCTTTCCTGTTGTCTGCCTAACCATGTTCATTTTCTGAAAGCCCATGCTAAATTTGATTATGTGACATGTAGAGGACAGTGGAACAACTTTGGAAAATAGAAATACGTGTGTCTGCGTGGCTACGTATGGAACTAGGAACACCACCAGGGGTCACTTGGTTTGCCTGAGGTCCTCCTGGGTTCCCCTGGGAAAAACTGGGAAGAGGATATTTGGACCGATGCCAAGACCCAGTAGCAGGCAGACTTCTAAGAGAGCTCCTAATTCCCCCCAACCGGAGGAGCCCCTGTACTGACTCCTTTGTGTGTTATCTCCTCCTCTTGTGTTTAGGTTAAACCTAGTGACCTGCTTCTCATGAGCAAAAGATGACAAAAGTAATGGGATGTCACTTCCATGTTTAAATTGCAAAAGCCTGAGTTTTACTTTCTCACTGCCACTTGCTTGTTCTCTCTCTTGCACTCTTGGCTTGTATGCTTTGGTGACGCTGATGCGGTGTTGCAGAGGCACACATGGTTAGAAACTGAGCAGGGGTGGCGGGGAGGCTTCTGGGCAACATCCTGCAAAGAAATGAGACCCCCGCCCCAGGCCAATGCCTGTGAGGAACTGCCAACAACCCCCTGGTAAGTTTGGAAGTGCATCCTGCCCCAGTTGAATCTTGAGTGACGGCCGCCCCTGATGTCACTTGATTTCTGTCTTGTGGGAGGCTCTGAAGCTGAGGGTCCAGCTACACAGTGCCTGGGCACCTGACCCCACAAAACTGTGGGATAATCATTTGTGTGTGTGTGTGTGTGTGTGTGTGTGTGTGTGTGTGTGTGTGTGTGTGTTTAAGAGGGCAGTGTCACTGGCCCTCATATGTGGGACCCAAACCGGGGCTGCTGGCGTCCCAAGCCAGCTCTTAACCAATGCGCCACTCAGCCGGCCCGTTGTGCATTATTTTAATCTGCTAAACTGTCGGGTAAATTTTTCAGGCAGCAATAGATAACCAATACGCCAGCACTATATTTTAAATTGAGTTTTCTTTCCCCAGTGGTTTGAAATGCCACTGTTGTCAAGTTCCAAGTTACCATTTATATGTGATTGGGTCTGTTTCCAGGTTTCTTATTCTGTTCTCTTGACCAATTTTTTTTTTTTTGAGGGGGGCAGGAGGTTGGTCTTAGTGCCTCTTCTGTTTTCTTCACATAACATTATTTCATAGGAATTTTTGAAGACACTTTAAAGGCTGCCAGTGGTGTGTGGGCCCTGGTGAACACAGTTGTAAGAACTGGGGTTTCGAGAAACTTAGGTCCCCCATGAACATCCTAGGCACAGACCCCAGACACAGGGACCCCTCCAAAATGCCCTGGGTTGTCCTTCTCAGAAAGTGCGATGAGGAAGCTACATGGCTGGGGTTGTAAGAATGATTATAGGCACTTGGGAAAAAGGAAAAGGCAACTTTGGCCTGTCCTAGTCTTCTATTCTTCCTGAAAGCTTCTCTGAGTTATTGAACTTGTCACTATAGCACAGGTGATTAAAAACCAAACCACATAATAGAACAGATAGCGTACCTATTTATCAGAGTAGGAAATGGGTTTAAAGAAATAGGTGGCGTAAAAGACAGAGAAAGACTACGCAAATAGTCCAGATTCATAGATTAAAGATGCAAGACAGATAAATGCAATATGTGAGACTAGACTGGATTGTGTACTATGGGGATGGGGGAGAAGGTGCTAGAAAAGACATTACTGGGTCAACTGAAAAAAATCAGAATAAGAAACATTAAATAAAAATGCATCATTCCTAGGGCCGGCCGAGTGGTGCAGTGGTTAAGCGCTGGCTTGGGAAGCCAGCAGCCCCGGTTCGGTCCCACATATGAGGGTCAGTGACACTGCCCTCAAAAAAAAAAAAATGCATCATTCCTAAACTTACTAAAGTTGATAACCATACTGAGGGTTATATAAGAGAATGTTCCTAAGGAAATGTCCATCCATCAAAGTATTTAGGGGTCAAGAGCATGATAGGCATGACTTATCCTTAGATGATTCAGATCAACATGTGTGTGTGTCAGAGTGTGTATGTGTAAATGTGTGGGCATGGAGAGGGAACACACAGTAAAGCAAATGGTGTAAAATATTAATAGTGGATGAATCTAGGTAAATGTATGAGTATTTTTAATACTATTTTTTTTTTTTGAGGGCAGTGTCACTGGCCCTCATATGTGGGACCCGAACCGGGGCAGCTGGCTTCCCCAGCCAGCTCTTAACCACCACGCCACTCGGCCGGCCCAATACTATTTTTATTGTGTGCATTTTCTTTAAATTTGAAACTACTTCCAACTGTTAAAAAAACAAAAACAAACAAAATACGAGAGAAATAAAACAGCTTATCTACAGGGGAGAATAAGTCAGTGGGGAGCAGAGTTCCCATCAGCAAGAGGCCAGAGGCAATAGAACTATATTTTCGAACTGCGAAAATAGTGCAACTTTCAGTCTAGTAGTTTTATCCTAGATAATTTATCATTCAGGACTGAGGGTAAAATAAAAACATTTGAAAAAATAAAAACACTCAGATAATGATTCAAGTGATTGCTCATAGTTTCTTGCTGAATAAACTACTAAAGGATGCACTTCAAGAAGAAGGAAACAGTACAGAAGAAGTGGGAGGCAAGGTGCAAAGTTGAGAGCTGAATGGTACATTTGCCAAATTAAGGAGAATAGCTGAACTGAGGGAATGGATTTAGTTTTCAGACATTCTAGGCAGAGTGAAAAACAACATGGGCCAAGAGGATAAAAAGCATTTGGCAAATTGAAAGTAATCTCTTGGGTTGCTATATAGATTCCATGGGAGAGGAGGAGCGATGAGGCAGGAGAGGAAAGGAGAGATCAGATCACTGGCTTTACAAGGAGGATTAGGGGATGGGTGCTGTGTGGTCATGAAGAGCCATCAAATCTTTTTAAGCAGGTGGTGTATAATATAATCATATTTGCATTTTAGACAGATTGCCCTGAGGATGAACTACAGATAGGTGAGACTAGAGGGGATCTTTTAAGAGGTTGTTGAGCTAGACTCAAGTGGAGATGGCAGTGGGCAGGAGAGGCATGGCCACAGCAGAAAACCTGGCCGAAAGCAGGCAACCTGAAGGGGGCATCCTATCACGATCAGGTGATACTGTCTATACAGGTCAGCCCTGCAAAACGCTAACTGCCATCTTGTTTGATTTTAGCTAGATGGAGAACTCACTGGGGGAGGAGGAAAATTTTGTATTTATCTCTGTCTGTAGTACATTGCAGGTGCTCAGGGAATGACTATTCTTAAATAGGTGAACCTCGGCAACATGGCATTTTTGATACAGTGGCTACCTGAATGACTTCCCCAGCCCACCTTTGCTAGGAAAGTTCATAACGGTTGTGAAGTCACTACTTAGAGCTACTATCAGACTGCACATTAAGGTGGGGAATGCTTTAACTGGGTTCACTGTGCACATTGAACTACCCAGGCTTGTCTTTTCTTGATTCCGTTCTGCCATCTGCTGGGAGAAGCATGTTATAGCATTCCCAAACCAAGATAACCTACGAAGACAAGCCCGCAAGCTTTGTGGGAGAAACAATGGACAATACCATGACAATTTACAATCTAAGTGGAGACACAAATGCTCCATCTATACTACTTTCCATTTTCAGGTAATCCGCCATATTTTCCAAAGACAAAATATCCCCATATTTTTATGCAGACTGTCTTAAATAATTGTATTGTCCTTTTCATTTTTGCAACAACCCAATCATAACCATTATTAGTATTACTACCAGTTTTCACAAGAGGAAACAGATGCCCAGAAACTTAAACGAAATGCCAACTTTAAACAGTAGGTAAGTGGTTGAGTCGGGCTGAAGCTTCCTTTACTCCCAATTCCACAGTTTTCTCATTAAGCATTTGAAACAAAATCAGAGAGTTTGAGAGGGACTGTAATAAACTGCTCATCTGTAACATGGGCAAGGCAAGTCTAGCCCGGAGGTGGAGAGGGCTGGTGGCTCAAGCTTTAGCCCTTACATGTGGTTTGTTGGTGTGAGACTAGGGGAGGGAGCAGAGAACAGTAGGAACCATTCTCCCACACAGTATGTTCCCCCGAGGACAAGTCAAGGTGATGTCCCAGAGTGGGACAATTTTTATAAGTCTATGAAAATTGAGAGAACTTCAACCAAAACAGTACCAAAAACCTTTGGTGGAAGTCATCAAACAATTTAGCCTAACATACATGGTGAAGACAAAGAAACTAAACACACCATCCTTTTCTCATTTAAACTTAAGTTACTCTTATATAAAGCTATGCTTATATAAACATGCAAATAGTCTTGGTGTTAAAAAACCCAAACATTCATGTGAAGCTAAAATTCTCCCTCAATTTTCCCAAAGACAAGCACGTGTTCCCATCAACATGCGTTTTCCTGCAGGAGCCTTGAGTACCGTTCCGTGTTTTATCCCCCTATATGAATGACCTCTTGCTGTACTGTATGGCCCTGCCTCTCTGCTGAGGGGCCCATGCTCCCGACTCACAGGATATGCAGTTTGGTTTGCACGAGGCCCCATCTCGTTTATCCAAACAATCTATCCTAATGGAAGGTTTATAAGCCTTAACCCACCCCTCCTCGCCTAGTCTCCAGAAGGAAACAAACTGTTTTAATTTTTAGTTCTCTAAAAAGTTAATGAGCATTAATTTGCTTCTCCAAATAATAAGCTGGTACCACTACACCATCCATCCTGTAGAGAACGATCTACTGGTTTTTTTCCTTTGGTAGAACTGAGTTTGTGTCTGCCACCGCCCATGTTTCTGTACCCCGCTGGTTTTGACCCTTAACTTCTCTCCATCTCCCTACCTGTTACCTTGTGGCTGTGCAGACCCTCCCATCTCCACCATCCCCCTTTGACTTTGGGCTCAGCCCTGGGATGCCCCTTGCCTAATGAGATGATACAAGCAGGGGTTTGGAAACTGTGAAGTGGGGTCTGCCTTCTTGTACCTGTGCCATTACCTGGTTAGCCTGCTGGTCTCAGAAGGATAAACGACATGGAGCAAAGCCATTCCAGTTAACTTGTAGACCTTCAGAGAGAAGCAAAGCCATCCAGCCTTAACTTTTCTGATCTTTCAATTTCCTCAAATAATAAAAATAAATGCCTGCATACTAGATTTTGATGTGAAGACCAAATGAGATGTTATGCACAAAGCACCTCATATGCCTGAATCACAGAGAGCACCTAACAAAAGGTATTGGCCTTTGTTATCATTCTTACTGTCCATTGGCCTGAGACACACGTTCATTTTATTTATTTAAAAATTATTTATTTATTTATTTTTAATAAGCTTCAGGTGTACAACACAGTGCAATAGTTATACTTTTTACCCCTCAAAGTGACAACCCCCCTCCCCCATTTGGCCACCCCACTCCCTCCCCATATCATATATATCTACCACACTTACTCCGACTCTCCTCCACATTATAATCCACATCCCATGACTATCTATATATTCAACTGCATACAATATTATACAACCTCTGCTTCAGGTGTACAGTGCAGTGATCAAGCCTCTTCTCCATCCATGAAATGGTCTCCCTAACAAAACATATGACCATCTGACACCCCACAAAATATCTACAACATTACTAATTATATTCCCCAAACTGTCTTTCATATCCCAGTAGCAATATTGTAGTTGCCTATTTTTGTTGTCTAATCCCTTCCCCTTCTCCCTCATCCCCACCCGCCTCCCAACTAGCAACCCTGTTTTTCCTCTATATCTATGAGACAGTTTCTGTTTACTTTGCTCATTCATACAGTTTTTCAGATTCCACATATGAGTGAGATCATATGGTATTTGTCCTTCTCTGACTGACTTATTTCACTCAACATAATAGTCTCTAGGTCCATCCATATCATTGCAAATGGCACGATTTCATTCTTCTTTATAGCGGAGTAATACTCCATTGTATAAATATACCACAGTTTCTTAATCCAGTCATCTACTGACGGGCATTTTGGTTGTTTCCAAGTCTTAGCTATTGTAAATTGTGCTGCTATGAACATAGGGGTGCATAACTTTTTTTGAATAAGTGTCTTGGTTTTTTCAGGATAAATACCTAGGAGTGGTATTGCTGGGTCAAACGGTAGCTCTATTTCCAGTTCTTTGAGATACCTCCACACTGACTTCCATAGTGGCTGCACCAATCTGCAGTCCCACCAACAGTGCAGCAGGGTCCCCTTTTCCCCACAGCCCCCCACCAGCACTTGTTCACACGTTCATTTTAATACTTAAGGCATTCCATTGTTCTATAGCACTCAACAGTGAGAATGCATTTGTTTTCTTCTCCCTCTATCTTTTCTCCTGTGATAACAATAAGGCCCCTTCTTCCACCAGGGGTGCTCTGTGATTCCTGCATACTTTCATCCTAGCAGAGAAAACTGGAAAACCACGGTGTCCCGGGTTTTTGGCTATTGTTGCCTGTCTTGCCACACGGTGTCGCTGTTGAAACAGGCAATCCTGCCGATCCATCCTTGGGGCCAATGCCTAGTGTTAGGGAGTCAGGCTGGCACCTGGTGGAATGCAGTGATCTGAGAGCAGCTGCCGTATCCCATTTCAGTCTCCTGGAAGATCACCTCTGTTCAAATACTTCTTGTGATGGGAACAAAGGTTTGGGCATACTACTGGTACACTCGAGACTCAAATAAACGATTTTAGAGTCTACAAAAATTCAACGTGTAATTTCATCAAAGTCACTTTCCAACTAGCAGTGAACCGTGAGAAAAAGAGGTCATTTAGAGTTAATTCAGGGAGAAGGTTGTGATGCAGATCAGGCCTACTGGAGTTTCCTGCTTGAACTTACACAAACCATCGATTGATAGATGTATCTCCTTTGCAGAGTGGTCAGATAGTACACAGGCCCATTATCTGTCATCAATTTTTTTTTTTTTTTGAGGGCAGTGTCACTGGCCCTCATATGTGGGATCTGAACTGGGGCCGCTGGCGTCCCAAGCCGGCTCCCAACCACCGCGCCACCCGGCCGGCCCTCAAATTCTTTTGAAAGGAGAAAATCCTCGTGGCCTGTAGAGAGTGTCAAATGTAATGTGTCTCCAAATGTTGTTAGTATAATTGAACACTCTTGTGTAAGAAAAAGTAGCTGCACTTCTAACACACTGTTGTTGGAGTTTTGCACGGGCTCAGCGTTTGGAGAACAAACAGGCGTCAGAAAGATGAAGATGCAGACGTCCTAGCAATTCCATCAGTACCATCAATAAGGATTTATTTCCCAGTCAGCAACCCCAGACAACCTAATAGTACAACTGCTTATATAAGTGACTCCCAGTGGTTTTATTTTTCCGTAAGATGACATCTGAAGAGCAGGAAAAAAAAATTGACCAAGTTCTTTTGAGAGAGAAATCAATGCTTTTTGAATGCTGCTGTCAGTAGCTGAAAATGCGCATTGGTAGCAAGTTTCCAAATGATGGAAGCCATCATGCTTTTGCCTCACAGACCTTTTCAGAGCAAGCCTATCTGAGAGTCAGAATTTAAACAGGTAAAGATATCTGTACACAGAAGGATCAATGAAGTACTGTCTCAAGTCGTTTTTACAGGTGGATGGGAAAATATATGAGAGTCATAAACTCTACCGTAACATTTTAACTAGGTTTTTTTTTTTTTTTTAATTCACATAAGCGTTGATTCAGGAAGAAAAACACATTATAGAATTTATCTGTTACAGGGAAAGTGGAGATGCGTAGCTAATAATTTGCTTTGTAGACTGACTATTCAAGTAACATGATAAGAACATGAGTGATCACCATACTGGTTTGTGTAGTAAATTTTATTTTATATGGTCACTTATCTGAGGCCCACAGTTCTTCAGGATATGCTGGAAATATAAACTATAGATAAAATGAAATAGGCCTCTGAGCAAAAAACATGCCACAGACTTTATGAGCTAATGCTCACGCACTTTACTAATAGTGGTTTTCTCACTATTACTCAGAGCTTGTTTAATTTTGTGCTTTTGTCTAATAAGCCTGGGGGCTGTTTCCTCCATTAAACAGCTCTGTAAGAAGGAACAAATTAGAAGTGTGTGTGTGTGTGTGTGTGTGTGTGTGTGTGTGTAGTGTGTATTTTCAGAGAACAGTGGTTCTTTGTTGGGGGTGATTTTGCCTCTCCCCCCACTAGAGGACATTTGGCAATGTCTGGAGACATTTTTTATTGTAATGACTGGGGAAGATGGGAGAGTTGTTATTGGCATCTAGGAGATGAGCCCAGGGAGGCTGACAGCTGATACATATTCTAAAATATACAAGACAGTCCCACCCCCAATCCAAAAAAGTAATTATCTGGCCCAAATTGTCAATAGTGCCACACTAGAAACAAGCATAAGGGTATCTACAAGTTGTGTGTGGCAGCTTACAACCTAACAGTGAGGTGGGAGGCAGGAAAAGGTTAAAAACAGACACATGAGGTTCAAACAAATTAAATTTACAAAAGCATGTCAGTGTGGCAGAGCTTACCAAAGAGGCAAAGATCTCTGTGCAAGTCAATAACCCCTGAGGCTATCTCTGTATCAGAGACTCACTGGTAATGGCTGTTCAAATAATGTTAATATATTTGGTTTAATAAAATAGATGGGAGATCTTTATGACCTGCAGCTAAGGGGGAATACAAATGGCAGAGGCTGACATCAGTGATAAACAGATACTTCTGAACTCTGCCTGGAGCTAAGGGACCGCCACCCCGTGTACTGGAGGCAGAATTTATGTGGGAAGTACCCGCATTTAGGCATCCCAGCTCTGTCACTGTGTGACCTTGGACAAATTTTAAATCCTCTGAGTCTCCATAGGGATTATAATATCTATCACTATGAATGCTACGAGCTTAAGTAAAAATATCTGTAAAGCGCTTGGTGCATAGAAGGCACTTAATAAATGACAGTTCTTATTACTGTTTGTAAGACAGGGAGAACAGTATCTCCCTTTCAGAGTTGTAGGGAAGGCCAGATGAAGACTGGCAGGGGAACTGCTTTTTAAAGGCTATGTTTGTTATGTTTTTATTTTTGTTTAATTTCTTTTACTGGCTTCCTGACTATTTTTCCAAAGCAGAGACGGGCTACCGTTTTAGACCACGGGAGCTCATCAGGGAGCAGGGCTGTGCCCACCCTGTGCCCCTCCATGGCTCTTACACTCGGTAGCATTTTCCTGAGTGTCTTGACGTGAAAGCAGGGCTCTGAGCTGGTGATGATTCTGCCAGGGACAAGCCTTTCCCTAGGTCAGTGGTTCTGTGGAGACCCTGAGGATGGGTTAGCATCTGTGACAAGTCCACAGAAAACACACACTGGGGTCTTTAGGTTATTTTTCTTTCCTGATCGTGTAAGTGCCCCATGTACAGGCAAGTTGTGAGTCTGAATATTAAATGTGGGGAACTGACAGTAGCTCCTTCGATGAACAATTTTCAATCTGATTCTCATCAGCGACATGGAACTTAACTGGTGAGGCCTCATTGCTTGATTGATGTTTTTGTGAAGGCTTTCTTTTTTTAGTCTTTGAAAAATTTCAGCTTGCTTGCAACTCAGGGGCTCCAGGCACAGGCAGTTCTACTCTGTTTTAGGAAAATAGACCTCTTTCAATTAAATAAATTTGTTTCTGGAGGCTCATTGTGATCTCTCCTCCCTCCTTCCCTCCTTCCTTCCTCTCTACCTCCCTCCTCCCTACCTCTCTTGCTGTCTGTGATCTCCAAGCCGTTCTAAGAAGGCTGCAATAAGGTAGCTCTGCAAATCTGGAAATAAGGAGAATGCTGTATACAGAAAATAAAATAGAAAATTTCAGGTTAGACAGGATTACCTATCTGTGAAATAAACCATACGACTGTTTGCCTGTAAATATTTAAGCAAATGGTTGAAGGACACTCCGAGCTCTAATCAAATGAAAAAACACAGGTTCTACAGTCAAAGAATGCATTTTAAATCTTGGCTCTACCATCTGCTACTTGAATAATCTTGGGCAAGTTTCTCAATTTCTCTAAATCTTAGTTTCCTTCTCTTTGGATTATGGGTGGAAATGTATATGGCAGAGAATTACTTGTAACAATTAAATGACGTGTTGCTTCCAAAGTACATTGGACAGTGCTTGTACACCATAGGTTTTGAGTAGGAAGCTATTATCAACATCACAATCTTCATCATCAAAGTTATTCGGGCACAGTTTCAAGGAGGTGGGACTACTAGGTGTGAGTACAATTTTGAAAAAGAATTGTCAGCATTTCTAGGAGCACTTACTACATGCCAAGCACTGAGCTAAATGCTGTTCTATGTATGAGCTCAACAGCATTGTGAAGCAGGTACTATTCTTACGTCTATTTTGTAGATTGGGAAACATGTATTCATATTGTAAATGTGAATAGTGAACATATTTTCAGGCAAAAGTAGGATGTGAATCTCTGTAATTTAGGACAAATTAAAGACGTTAATTTATTGATTTTGTTCAAGTTAAAAAAAGATGATGAATATCTGAAAACTGGATTTCAATGAATTGTTTGGCCGTAGACTTGTGCATGGTCAGTTAAAAATTTTTCCCGTAGTGACAGAAAACCATTGAAGTTTTGTATCATTTTCTTGTTAAGGCACAAAACCTCCTATAAGTCAGTCTAGTTTTCTTCCTTAAAAAAAATTGCAAAAAAAAAGCTTTCCTGACGAAATTGATTAATTTTATCACAGAGACCCACACAACAGAGGACTTACTCAGAGGAACACTCTTCAAATAAAAAGAGACACAGTGTACTATTGCTGAAGCGCTGATAAAATCATCCTGGGAGCTAACGACAAACATTGTGTCCCGCAAGACACAGCAAGAGCTACTGATGGAACGAGAGTATTATGACAGAGTTCGATGCCAACACTATCAATAGTATACAATGTGAAAGTGCCATCGCCACTGCTGAGATGTCTGACTCTACATTTGGATACAGCCATTGAGGGGTTGTATTAGTTTCCTGGGGCTGCTGCCAAAAATCAGTGTCACTGGGCTTACGACAGGGCCATACTCCCTCTGGAGGCTTTAGGGGAGATCTGGTCCTTGTCTCTTCCAGTTTCTGGTGGCTGGTCAGTGGCATAAAACCATTGATGCTTTTGTATCATTTAAGCATCGGCTTGCTTCCCCTGGTTTGCAACTGTATCAATCTGATCTCTTTATCCATCCTCACATCACTGCTCCTCTGTGTGTGTCAAATCTCCCTCAGCATCCCTCTTATAAGGAAACTCGACGGCATGTAGGGCCCACCATGCCTATCCAGGATAATCTCCCCATCTGAAGATAATTAATTGATTTACATCTGCAAAACTTTACCAGGTAAGGTAACATTTACAGGTTCCAGGGATTAGGGCCTGATACTTTTTTTTGGGGGGGTGGGGGTGGGGAGGGTGCACCCTTCACTATTGGGGCATAGTGGGAATAATTGGAGTATGTATGTAAAGAAGTGCAGAATGATTTTTATTCTATTTGTCACTGAGATTGCATGTTGCAAGAGGAAAGATTTATAAAATTTAATCAATAATACTTTGTGGGCCATGATGTAGGCTTAAATAAGGTTATTGGGAAAAATACCGATGGACCATTGCTAATTTACAGAGAGAAAGAGCTATGTCACATGAATCAAAGAAGTGGCCCTTGAGTGTCAAACCACAAAATGCTTTCTCACAAAGAATAATTGGCACTTAACTGCAAGCCTGCTAATCTTCATTGAACATTGAAGGAAATACAGAAAATTGTGAATAAGAACAAACTGTGGCCTCTATGAGCGCGTCTTTCCATGCTGATCGGAGAAACACGTAGTTCAGGCAACACTGCTTTTCCCGTGAGTACACATGTGTCTCTGAAACGAGGGATGAAATTAAAATAATGTTTTCCACATGCTGTTTATACCTTAGTTCCTAAATGTCTGTATGTAGAATAGTGAAAACTAGGTGTCTGGCGCTCACATTAGAGGCAAAATATCTCTATGATGAATACTCAGGACAAGACAGCAGGATTTCCTCAGTAGGCTGAACTGTGTGGTGCAAAGCATTTGCTGGGAGTTTGTTTACCAATAGTGAGTGATTTTCCTCACTTGTTAGAGAAATGAAGAGAACCAAGATTTAGCGCTGGGTATGAAAACAAAAGCCACATCCACATCCAAGCACTGCAATGGAATGTGAGACAATACTTTCTAGAGCCATAGTCAATGGAAGTGTGAAAAAGATCTGCATTCAAGGTCACCTCCAAAGCAGAAACATTAATTACCCTCTGGCTTTAGGTGTGATTGCCCATCAATGTAGGGTCCAAAAGGGCAGTGAAAGTGGTATTAAGTGAGAAACCAGCTCAGGCAGTTTGGGGCTAAGTACACACCTGCGAAACCATCATACCACCACCAAGGCCATGAACATATCCATCACCTCCCAAAAGAGAAACCACTTCATTTCCTATTTGATTTCTCAAGTTTGTGTAAAAGAGACATCAAATAATTACTGCCAACCTGAACTCTCCTGATTTTCTAATTTAGTGAAAACATCGAAGAGGAAAGTAAACTATAAGAGGAGGAAAGATAGGATGTAAAACCTGACCTATGGCTCAAACGATAGGACAATGAGCTGGACGCAGAGGCACTGGTGAAGGACTGCAAAGGATATCATTTCCATAGCTGATAAAATGTTTCTGTTAATATTAATCTTACATATTTAATTTATGGTTTCAAAATGTTTTTATTATTTATAATATAAAATTGCTAGTATTACTTAAAAAAATATAGAGGGTGCCAAAAAATGTACATACATTTTAAGAAAGGAAAAACTGTATTAAAATTGTAATACTCAATATATACCGATAACAAAAGATGAATACAAGTCACACTTGACTTCTGCAATTACAAGGGGTGCTCAAAGTGGTTCCCATCAGCATAATTTTAGTATAGTTTTTTCCTTTTTTTTTGAGGGCAGTGTCACTGGCCCTCATATGTGGGACCCGAACCGGGGCTTCTGGCTTCCCAAGCCAGCGCTTAACCACCGCGCCACTCTGCCAGCCCTGGTTTTTTCCTTTCTTAAAATGTGCATGTATAGGGCCAGCCGAGTGGCGCATTGGTTAGGCGCTGGTTTTGGGATGCTGGCGGCCCCCGTTCAGATCCCACATGAGGGCCAGTGACACTGCCCTCTGCAGCTAACAACAGCTCCACCTGGAGCTGGGCTGTGCGAACCCTGGTGATGGTGTGGGCTGCGGCCCCTGCTGCAGTGGGCTGCAGTGAGTGGCCCGCAGCCAGCGTGAGCAGCTGGCAGCCAAGCGTGAGCTGCCAATGGCCGCGATGAGCGACATCCAGAGGCCGGCGAGCGGTCTGCCTCATCCGGGAAGAGCGCAATGACGATACCAACAGTGAAGCAACATCCTCCGCAACTAAACTGAAGAACAAAAAGACAGCAACTTGTCTGTTCCCCTTCCCCGATCCCCCAACGCTGTTCCCCTCCGCCAATCCCCCAATAAAATCTTAAAAAAAAAAAAGCTGGTTTTGGGATGCCAGAGGCCTAGGTTCGGATCCCACATAGGAGGGTCAGTGACACTGCCCTCTACAGCTAACAACAGCTCCACCTGGAGCTGGGCTGTGCGAGCCCCGGGAACGGTGTAGGCTGCAGCCCCTGCTGCAGTGGGCTGCCATAGGCTACAGTGAGTGGCTGGCAGCCAGCGTGAGCAGCCAGCAGCCAGCATGAGCTGCCAATAGCCGCGGTGAGCGACCATCCAGAGGCCGGCGACCAATCTGCCTCATCCGGGAAGAGCGCAATGACATACCAACATGGGCCAGTGAAGTAACGTCCTCCGCAACTAGACTGAAGAACAAAAAGACAGCAACTTGTCTGTTCCCCTTCCCCGATTCCCCAATGCTGTTCCCCTCCCCCAATTTCCCAATTTTTTATACATTTTTTTTGGTATTCTCTGTATTTTTATAATTTATTTTGTCTCCCAATTCTATTCTCTATCAGTTATTCTAGTTATTGATGAAACGTTACTCCTCTTAATTTTCGTAATGTTTTATGTTTAATAAACACATTTTAACATTTAATACAAATTACATCTGCTTTACCTAAATCAGCAGTCCACATT
Organism: Aselliscus stoliczkanus; assembly: GCA_033961575.1. Lineage (NCBI taxonomy): Eukaryota > Metazoa > Chordata > Mammalia > Chiroptera > Hipposideridae > Aselliscus > Aselliscus stoliczkanus. The sequence continues at coordinate 26,904,745 of CM066741.1, forward strand.
TGTGCTGGGCAATCATTAATTAAGCTCTCCGCCCATGGAAAAAATCTGAGAAACTCTTCCCCACCAAATCCTACCTGAAGCTAGGCACTGGGGAAAAAAGATGAACAGAACAAGCTCTTGGATTTGAAATCTAAGTGGGAGTTAAGCATATGCATAAATTACCAGAATCATATGGCAGTGTATAATTTATAATTACACCAAGAGTTGGTATTTACCTGTGATCACTCAATAAGCTAAGTGGCAGAACTAAACCCAAGGGGAGGTTTTTGGACTGTATCACACTGTTCAGTAGTCTTTTTAAATTTTAATGTTTAGTGTGGAAAATAATATACGAAAAAGAAGAGAATAGTATGGTAAGCCATCGCTTCCTCATTACACAATATAAAAATGATTAAGTCCACGGCCATTCTTATTTCATCTATATTGTCAACTACTTCTTCCCACCCCCACTCCCTGGATTATTCTGAAACAAATCCCAGGCATATGATTCCATTTATAATTATTATCAGTCTGTATCTTTAAAAGATATGTGCTTTAAAAACCCTTGCAGACTGGCCAAGTGGCATGGTGGTAGGCCAGCGGCCCCGGTTCGTTCCCACATGTGAGGGCCAGTGACACTGCCCTCAAAAAAACAAACAAAAAAACCCCTTGCGATAGCATTAAGTGACATAAAAAGTTACTGCTTTCTAATCTTCAATATTTGATCAGTGTTCCAAATTTACTTTATTGTCTTATAATGGGTGTGTGTGTGTGTGTGTGTGTGTGTGTGTGTGTGTGTGTGTATGTGTTTACTTTGGTTTGTTGGAATCAGGATGCAAACAGGGCTCATACATTACATTTAATTGATTTATCTTTTAAATGTCTTTTTTATCTATAGGTTCCCTTTTCCTCTTCTTTCTACTGCCTAACCATTAAGAAAAACATTCATATGGTTAAACTGATTCATTTTTGCCTTCCTGTTTCTGGAATCTGGGTCATGTTTAGGGAAGATTTCCCCACTCCAGGTGAGATACATTCATTCGTGTTTTCTTCTGTATGGTTTCATATTTTGTATTTAAACCTCTGATCCATTTGGAATGTATTCTATGGAGTGAAAAATGAATCTAATTTTGTATTTTTTCCAATTGACTACCCAAATTTCCCAGCACCATTTATAAAATATCCATTCCCAGGCTGGCTGATGGCGCGTTGGTTAGGAACTGGCTTGGGACGCCAGCTCTGAGCAGCAGGGCCCCACTTCGGATCCCACATGAGGGCCAGTGACACTGCGCTCTACAGCTAAGATGGTGAACAACAGCTCCACGTGGATGGCGTAGCTGCAGCCCCTGAGAGGCTGGCGTGAGAGGCTGGCAGCCGGTGTGAGCTGCTAATAGCAGCTGTGAGCTGCTGTCCGGAGGCTGGAGACCGATCTGCCTCACCCGAGAAGAGCACAATGACGATACCAACATGGGCCAGTGAAGCAACGTCCTCCGCAACTAGATTGAAGAACAAAAGGACAGCAACTTGTTTCTTCCCCTTCCCCCATTTCCCAACGCTGTTCGCCTTCCCTAATTCCCCAGTAAAAATCTTAAAAAAAAAAATAAAAAAACTGTAATACTCAATATATACCGATAAGAAAAGATGAATACAAATCATGTGTACATTTTTTGGTACCCCCGGTATATACATACACAGAAAAATATTTGGAAGATGTTCTTCACAATGTCAACAAGAGTCAACAGTGGTGTTACCTCTAGTGGTGGGATAGAGGGGGTAGAATTTTAATTTCTTTTCTTTGTATAATTTAGTGTTTATTTTTTTACAATGAGAACATATTACATTTAAGAAAATCCAAATGAGAAAATAAATAGGTCATTAGCACATTCTGAACTTCATGCAACAAACCTTTACTGAATTCCACTGCATGCTCTGTGTTTCCCCAGCCCCTATTTTCAAATCATCCACCTTCTGTTTCTCAGTTTCTCCTGTCTGAAAATGAAAGTTTCAGAATGCACTCAGGACAAACTATTAGGAGACCTGGGTTTTTGGCCTGGGTTTTTGTCCCCAAGTCTGCAGGCTAGCTTGCGAACTTGGGTTAGTGCATGGCTTCTCTGATCCTCTGAGTCTGCACCTGCTAAGTGGGGGCTTCGATCAGATCCTGTCCGCATTGTGTTGTCCATCTCTGGAAGTCTGTGATCTGGTAATAGTCCCATGTGCTCTGCATGAGTGATCTGACCGGTCCCATTCTAGCCAGGTCCCATTCAATTCCAGCCTGATTGGGAAATAGTATGCATTGAGCGTTTACCCTGTCTGGTTATGTCCATTCTGCAGACCAGGATAGTGATTTATCGAATATATATATATATATATATATATATATTTTTTTTTTAGCTGAGCCATCCTGCCACCTGTTGGCAGCTTAACAGCAATTCAGCTCGGGCTGGCATCGAACCGCCGTTGCTCAGAGCTCAGCTCGCACTCTTGAGCGAGCTCTTAACCAACTGAGCCACTCGGCCGGCCCCTAATATATATTTAATAAATATCATAGTTGGCAAATGGCAGGGCAATTTTTTGGAAGGGGATTAAGAAGGTATTAGGTAAGCCTTTTGAATTCATTTTTTTGTTGGATATTGAGGTTATTCTATTTCTTTCAATAACTTTTCTTGAGCAATAAGTTTTTAATATAGCCTTTTTTATGGGTACAGTGCAATTGCATTATAAATGCATTCAAATTAAGCAAATTCAACTATATGTATGTGATTCTAGTACTTATATTTCATACAACATGAACTTCCAATACAAGCTGACTTTCTCATTTGCTGCTTAGCTGAAGAAACAGCTTTCTGTTCCAATGCCACAGAAATAACTGGTTAGATGGATCGATGTATGTCTGAGTACTATACTTATGATTTATTAAAAGCTGCCATTGGAAGCAACTATTGACATAAAATGCATTTCTGTTTTAATATATGTTCATTGCAGAAAATTTGAAAAAAAATATAGCAGCAAAAGACGCTAACTCACCTCTAATCCCTCTACAAAGAGATAACAATTGTAAGGTAAGGATTGTTAAGGGTATATAGCTCTCCAATATTTATTGTATGCACATATCCATGTGGTATGATATACATCTGAGATATTATTCTAGGTACTTTCACCCACTTCATTCCCTTGTACTCTATTCTGGGGTCATCCCTCACCCCTCTTCACTTCATTATTTCTTTTTTCTTTTTTTTCCCCAATTGGGTAATTGTGGGAGGGGAACAGCGTTGGGGAATCGGGGAAGTTGCTGTCTTTTTTTGTTCTTCAGTCTAGTTGCAGAGGACGTCGCTTCACTGGCCCATGTTGGTATCATCATTGCACTCTTCCCGGATGAGGCAGATCGGTCGCTGGCCTCTGGACAGCTGCTCACCGCAGCTCTTGGCAGCTCACGCCGGCTGCCAGCCGCTCACACTGGCTGCCGGCCACTCACTGTAGCCTATGTCAGCCCACTGCAGCAGGGGCTGCAACCTACACCGTCGTTGGGGTTTTCATAGCCCAGCTCCAGGTGGAGCTGTTGTTAGCTGTAGAGGGCAGTGTCACTGGCCCTCATATGTGGGATCAAAACCGGGGCCGCTGGCATCCCAAACCAGCTCTTAACCAATGCGCCGCTTGGTCGGCCCTTCATTATTTCTTAAAGGTTCAACACTGCCTTGTGAAATTTATGTCAAAATTAAGAGGATTGCATGTCAAGTTCTGGGATGGCGCGATTTTGAAAGCTCATGCGCCAATGAATTCAGTGCATACAATTGAATGGAAAGGAAAAGGAGCCAGGAGATGAGGAATCCCCAGCCTGGGGAAAGGCACAGGAGGACACAGGGCACTTGCCGAGAGAGAGAGATGGGTGGGGCCAAGAGGGACTATGTGGCCCAGAGGGGATTCAGCCCTGAGCTGCTGCCCAGCCTCTGCCAGAGCAAGTGCCATCTGCTGCTGACAATGGAGAGCCTTGAGGGAGCCCCTCTGGCCACTGTGTCCAATGCGAGGAAGCATCTGCATTACCAGTGCCAGGGAGTTAAGTCAGTGTTCCCTCCCTGCCATGGTTCTAGGAACGCCCACGGAGATCAGCAAGTGGGTTTCTGGCACACTGATCAACTGGCATGAGTGTTGTCCATCTGTTCCCTGAGACACTGCTCGTCTTCCTCTGAGTTACCTTATGTGGCCTGGACTGCTTCACTGGTCGATAACACTTGTGAGCCCAGCAGGAGCCTGGGCTCTGCACACCAGGAGAGGCAGTGGTGAGGTCATACAGAAAGACCCAGCCATGCTGCTTTGTGCAACTGTGTGCAATCAGCTCTCTGGAGCACCCAGCCCACCTCTTAGACATCTAAAATTAGGATTGTCATGTATGGCCTGTTTCCACATCATAATCTAACCATGCACTTTCCTGTAGTTAAATATTCTCCCAGAATGATTTTAATGGTTTCAGAGCATGTGTCGGTATTATGATTTACTCTCAAAATCCTTTCTTGTTGGAAGTTAAGGCGATTCCTTAGTGTTTTGCTCTACAACTAATGTAACAATGACTTTCCCTTGTGAAATCTTTGTGAATGTCTCTGAATTGAAAACAGATTCTTAAAAATGGAGAGAAATCACAAGATAAGTACTGTGAACATTATGGTCTTGGTTGTGGCCTAACTTGCCAGGATTATTAGCGGCCCATAAAGCAGCCAAGGCCCCAGCTGCATTGCAGATGGGCAAAGCCTGCAGAGGCTCAGTATGGACTTAACACACGGGATGGAGGAAGAAAGGCAGACACAGAAATGTAAGATTGCCATGGAAACATGCTTCCTGGCTAAACACACATCTTGGTGTCTATCCCATGTCTCAGAGTCTATGATGACCTGTGTTTGTGAAATGAGATCCCACTTTGTGCTCAAGCAATTTCAGAGGAGATGCTGCAGTTCCCAGAAGCCTTTGAAATCTCCTTGTGACTCAGAAAGTCCAGTCTGAGTTGACCTTACACATGAACAGAAAAGCCATTATTAAATATTAATGCTTTGTTACTGACTCTGCTGCAAACACTTAAAGAGCATCCGTCCCTTCCAAATCCATAAGCTTTGCATTATGCATAAGAGAGCCACAAAGTCACGCTCACCATTTCCTTTGGGTTGCAGGGTGGGAGGACGAGGAGCACAGACCCGAGAGGGAAGCCAGTCCTGGGGGGGTTGCAATCCCCTTTCTCAATGTTTTTACTGCAGAACAAATTCAATCAGTATCAGAGAACAGGAGTGTGTTACTCATCAAATAACAAGACTTGGAAGCCTAATATTTGAATAAGACCAACACATAGGGTCAGTTTGATTTTCCCTTTCTTTGATGGTAGAAAAGGGGGAATGCTAGAATTTTAACATATTTTATCTCTATCTATGAGGAACACATACTCATTATAGTAAATTTGGAGACTACAGAGGTATTAAAACTAAAAAGAAAAAACTTCCATCTAAATAGATTTTTGTTTTCAGAATAGTTTTAGGTTACAGCAAAATTGAGCCCAGAAAGTTTGCAGAGTTTCCATATATCCCCTAACCCCCTCGTGTATAGCCTCCCCCATGATCAATACCCCCCCATCAGAGTGGTATATTTCTTACCATCAATGAACCTGTATTGGCACATTACCCAAAGTTCATAGCTTCCCTTAGCGCTCTCTCTTAGAATTATACATTCTATGGGTTTGGGCAGGTGTGTAATGACATGTGTCCACCATACATCTATCATACAGAGTAGTTTCATTGCCCTAAAAATCCCCTGTGCTCCACCTATTAATCCCTGTATTCTTTTTTTTTTTTTAAGATTTTATTGGGGAATTGGGAGAGGGGACCAGCCAAGTTGTTGTTCTTCAGTCTTCATTGTGGAGGGCGCATCTGGCTTCCCGTCGTCGGCAGCTCTTGGCCTCTAAGCTCAAGGTGCTGTGTTCAGTCTTAGTTGCTGGTGGGCGTAGCCACCATTCCATGCGGGAGTCGAACCAGCAGCCTTGTTGTTAAGAGTGAACGCTCTATCCTCTGAGCCATCCCGGCAGCAGCTCAGCTCAACTAGCCGAGTTCAGTCTTAGTTGTGGGTGGGCATAGCCCACCATTGAACAGGCAATCTTGTTGTTACACCAGCTGAGCCATCCTGCCACCTGTTGGCAGCTCAGCGACAGCTCAGCTGAGGCGCAGCGTTCACTGGCCCATGTGGGAATCGAACCTGCAGCCCCTTTGCTCAGAGCCCACACTCTAAGCCAACTCTTAACCAACTGAGCCACTCGGCCAGCCCCCATCCCTATATTCTTAATCTATTTGTGTTTTTATAGTTAAAGTAGGTTTCTTGTGGACAACATAGAGCTGAGTCTTGTTTTCTAATCCACTCTGTTAGTCTATCTTTTCATTGGGGCATTGACTCCGATGACATTTAAAATGATAAATTATATAGTTGGATTAATTAATTACCTACCATATTTGTATCTATTTTCTATTCATTGTCCTTGTTCTTTGGTCCCATTTTTGTCTTCCACTCTTTTTCTGGTATTTGTGGTTTTAATGGAGTGTTCTATGTCATTCCATTTTTCTCTTTCTTAGTATTATGCATCCTTGTTTTTCACTTTATTTTAGTGGTTTAGATAGAGTTTGCAATGTATGTTCCCAGCTAATCCAAATACACTTTCAAATAACTTTCAAATACACTTTCATGGGTAGTGCAAGTACCTCATAATAATAAAATATTCCTAATTCCTTCCTCCTGTGCCTTGTGTCAATGCTGTCACTAATCTCACTTATACAGAAGTGAATACATATATATGTATATATATATATGCATATACACGTATGCTTATATCTGCTATTACTTTGTGTTATATATGTATGCATTATATATTATAAATAGGCATCCATAATCAAATACATTGCTGCTGTTATTTTTAACAAATTGTTCTCTGTAATACCAAGAATAAAAGAAAAAGAAAAATTTTAATTTTACCATCGTATATTCCTTCACTCATGTTCTTCCTTTCTTTTTTTTTTTAGCTGAGCCATCCTGCCCCCTGTTGGCAGCTCAGCGGCAGCTCAGCTCGGGCTGGGCATCGAACCGCTGTTGCTCAGAGCTCAGCTCCCACTCTTGAGCGAGCTCTTCACCCACTGAGCCCCTCGGCCGGCCCATGTTCTTCCTTTCTTGACGCAGGTCGGAGTGTCTGATCTACACCATTTCCTTCTGCTCCTGGGGGCGGGGGTCAAGGACGTGACTAGGCGTGGACCCCCAAGCGGAACCCGGAGAATCCGAGCTGCTCCCCCAACCCGATGGATGGTATGTTCTGCCCACCATGCCCATCAGTGGGAACCATTTTCAAAGACGCCAGCTTGCGACAGCGATGGGCTGTCGGATCTGTGGCTGAGCTCCATCAAGGCCTCCATGGAAGCTTTTAAGATTCTGGTGCGCGGCTCGGAGAGGCCCTGGTCTTGCGGTGCCTACGACAAAAGCCTTGTCTGGAAGTTCCCTTGGCTTGTGAAGGCGCCACCTGCCCACCTGGTGGGGCCTCCCTGCCCTCCGTGTCCCGGGGCCACTTGCAGATTCCCGGGGTTTGAAACCAACATCTTCTCCCTGAAGAACGTGTTCTGTTTCTTGCAAGGCAAAGTCTGCTGCTGGGTCGTCCCTTTTTGTTTGTCTGCGAAAGTATTTGTTCCTTGGAAGGATCATTTCTTGGAATGCAGAATTCTAGGTTGGGTTTTTTGTTTTGTTGTTTGTTTTTCCCTCAACTCTTCAGATGTTTCCCTCTTTTTGCTTGCGTGGTTTCTGAGGAGAAGTTGGTGGGAAATTTTTTTTTTTCTTCCATGACTCGCTTTATTTATTTATTTTTAACGTTTTAGGCATTTTATTTTATTTTTAAATCTATTTATTTATTTATTTATTTATTTATTTATTTTGAGGGCAGTGTCACTGGCACTCATATGTGGGACCGAACCGGGGCCACTGGCTTCCCAAGCCAGCGCTTAACCACCGCGCCACTCGGCCGGCCCAAATCTATTTATTTTTAATTAGCTTCAGGTGTACAACACAGTGCAATAGTTATACTTTTTATCCCTCAAAGTGACAACCCCCCCAATTCTCCCCCTACTCCTCCCCCCCATATCATACTATTACTCTTCCTCTGACTCCCTTCCACAGTATACTCCACATCCCGTGACTATCTATATATTCAATTACAGTTGGCATACAATATTATACAACATCAGCTTCAGGATTACAATGCAGTGATCAAGCCTCTATTCCATTCATGAAGTGGTCTCCCTAACAAGACATGTGACCATCTGACACCCCACAAAATATTTACAAAATATTATTAATTATATTGAGAAGTTGGGGGGAAATTCTAAACATTGCTCCTGTCTGGATGAGGTAGTTTTGTTTTTCCATCCCACTCTGGCTTCTTTCAAGATGTTTTCTGCCGTTTTGAATCTGATATGCCTGTGAACAAATTCAAAAGGTCCAGGAGCCCAGAAGGAGAGGCTTTTATTTCAGGGAACAGGTTTTCATAGCCGGCAGCCACAGACACAGCAAGCGTGCTTCGCGGAGGCGAAAAGGTGGCCGGCTTCTGCACAGCACGTTCCCGCCTAGCTGCCTCATGAGGTCCGTCTTACGTAACGGCGGTACCAACGCTCGTTCTGATTAGTCTGAATGGTGCGGGCGTCGCTCAGTATTATGCGTCCTGATTGGTTGTTATGGAGCGATTGGGCGGGGCAGGTTTCGGCCTCCTCGTCAGAACCGGAAGGGAGGAGCATGTGGCGTGCGCAGGAAGTGGAGAAGTCAGACAAAGGTTCTTCCCGGTGTACAGTGTAAGCAAGAATCCTCTGTCTGCAGGTGTCCCGCCGCTAGGCTCTCCTTACTTATTTGGGCCCTCGGTTGACTATTGTGAGTCCATCTCAGCAGATACATTCTTTCTCCGGGTTCACATCAAATGCATCTTTCTTTTCAGGGTTCACATCAAATGCCTGCATATAGGCCCCCTCGTCCCCCCGTTATTAACCCGGCCTGTGCTCTGAACTTCCCGGATATATGGTTTGGTGACATGAATTTTGGGAAATTCGCAGCCATCATTGCATTGAGCATTTCTTCTGTTCCTTTCTCTTGGTGGCCCCATTCCTGGCATAGTAACACCTTTTGTAGTTGCCCAACGGTTCTTGGATAGTCTGTTCCACTTTTTTCAATCTTTTTCCCTCTTTGCTTTTCAGTGTTGGTAGTATCTATGGATAAGGCCTCAAGATCGTTTTTCATCAGCCACGGCCAGTCTACTAAGAGACCCAGCAAAGGCATTCTTCATTAATATTACAGTGTTGTGTTGTGTTTTGTTTTTTTTCCACTCAGGGCTAAAAAATAAAATTATAGGCAAATTGACTTTATTTGTTTAATTTTTTTTTTTTTTGAGGGCAGTGTCACTGGCCCTCATATGTGGGACCCGAACTGGGGCTGCTGGTTTCCCAAGCCAGTGCTTAACCACTGTGCCACTCAGCCAGCCTACCAATTGACTTTACATCATTAAAACTATCTGCTAACAGAAAGTTGACCAAACATGATAATGTTAAACTTGGTAACAATCGCTACTTTTCCTATTACATACATTGTTTTTGATTTCTAGCATTTCTCTTTGATTCTGTCTTAGAATGTCCATCTCCCTGCTTACATTATTCATCTGTGCTTGCATGTTATCTACTTTTTTCATTAGTGCACACTGTATATTCATCACAGTTGTTTTAAATTCACAATCTGATAATTCCAACACGCCTGCCATATGTGAGTGTGGTTCTGTCTCTTCAAATTGTGTTTTTTGCCTTTTAATATTCCTTTTAATTTTTTTTTAAAGGTTGTATTGGGGAATTGGGGGAGGGGAACAGTGTTGGGGAATGGGGAAGGGGAACAGACAAGTTGCTGTCTTCTTTGTTCTTCAGTCTAGCTGTGGAGGACGTTGCTTCACTGGCCCATGTTGGTATCATTGCACTCTTTCCAGCTGAGGCAGTTGCTCGCCTGCCATTGGACAGATACTCACGTTGGCTCACGAAAGCACACGTCAGCTGTTGGCCAGCCCCACTGCAGCCTATGTCGTTGCCAGTGACTCATGGCAGCCCATCTCCAGGTCGAGCTGTTGTTCACCATCTTAGCTGTAGAGGGCACAGTGTCACTGGCCCATGTGGGATCTGAACTGGGGCCCTGTTGCTCAGAGCTGGAGTCCCAAGCCAACTCTTAACCAACGGGCCACTTGGCCGGCCCTGTTCCTTTTAATTTTTTGTTGAAAGCTGGACATGGTATGCTGGTTAAAAGAAACTGCAGTAAAGGGGCCTTCAGTGATGTGTGGTAAGGTTTGGAGGGAGGGGAAGCATTTTGTCGTCCCTTGGTTACATCTCAGTCAGCCTGTGCTCCTTGGCTTTGAACTTTATAAGTACCTCTCAGTCTCCGCACTCTTCAATGGGACAGGATGACTGGAGGGCTCTATAGTTGGGTTTTTCCCTTCCCTGAAGTTGGTTAGGCTCTGACAAAACCCCATTAAGTTATTTTGCTTTGGCAAAATATTCCCTCTTGAGGGCAGGCTTTGTTAGAAAGCAGAATGCCCTGGCCTATTTCAAAATGGCCACATTTCCCCTTCTCCTTACTGAAGGCATGAGGGTATTTTTCTTCCCATCTTCCCTGTGAAAACCTGGGTGAGCCCCTGAAGGTAAAAACTCAAAAAAGTGTGTGGCCCCTGATGACTGGGTCCCTCTGGAATTTTTGTCTTGCAGACTTGTCCACACTCAGCCACCAGCAGTTTTTCAACTGCGTTTCAGGTTTTCTGGTGCTGTTACTGGTTCCTGTATAGGTTTCCACTCCATGGATTCTGCTCTGGTAAGTACGGATTCTCTGTATCTGTCTGTCTGTCTCTCCAGTTTTGGGAGCAGTGGTTTGCCCTGTGACCTCACTTTTCATAAGGATCAAAGAAGACTTGTTGATTTTTCAGGTTTTTTTTTTTTCCAGCTGGAGTTCTCAACTACTGCAAGTGAGACTGTACATTTTTGGTAGTATCTACTAAAACAAAACATGCACGTATCCTGTGACCTAGCAATTCTCTTCCTAGTTACATACTCAAAAAAAAAAAAGTGCATATGTCTATCAAACATTCACAGTGGCTTTATTCATAACAGTTAAAAACTGGAGGCAACTAGAATGTCTGCCTCCAGGAAAGAGATAAATAAATGGTGTTATAGTCAGCCAATGGAATACTGTACAACAATACAAAAAGAATTGCCCACTGATATGTGTAATAATGTGGATGAATCTCATAGATATTATTTTGAGTAAAAGAAGCCATGCACAAAAGAATGTATACTTACATGTTAAAGCAGGTACTCGTATGAGTCCATGTATATGTAGTTCAAGAACAGGCAATACTAACTGATGCTAAAAGATGTGAGCGTAGTGGTTACGTCTAGGGATGAGTGCTCCTTGCCTGGGAAGGAACATAAAAATAAAACAAAAATCAAGAAGCAACTAAACAAAAAACCCCTCTGGATGCCAGAATAGATCTATGGGGTTGTCGGAAAAGTCATGATGTGTTTTTTTTTTGTTTTGTTTTCCGTTGCAGAGATGCATCATGACTTTTCTGACAGCCCAATCTATCTTATTCTAGACAGGGGATATACTAACATAGATTGAGCAGACCCTATAGCAAACAAGAGAGACATGCTTTGGACAGCTTACATTCTGGTGAGGAAGACAGACATTAGGCAGCTCACTTTAGTGACATGTGCTGTGGGTGGTGGTAGAGAAAGGAGTGGTGGCTCTAGACACGTGGAGCAGGGAGAACTCAGTGCAGGGATGAGGAGAGAGATCCTGGAGAGGGAGATGGCTCACCTGAGAACCGTGAGGCATTAGGCAGGGATAAGAAGACTGGGAGGAAGAGAACATTCCAGGTATTGGGAACAGTATATGCTAAGGCCTGGAGGCGAGATAATGAGGCATGTGCAAGGAATTAAAAGTCTGGTATGGCTGGAGTACATGGGAAAAGGCGGGGATGGAGAGGTGAGGCTGTGGGGTTCAGCAGGGGCCTGCTCTCTGGACTCAAAGAGACCTGTGAAAAGAGTTTTGGCTTCTCTGAGGGCATTGGGAAGCCAATGCATGGTTTTTAGGTGGGAAAGAGTCAGGATCACGTTTACAGTTTAAGAAATGAGCCTAGGAGGCTGAGCAGTGGAAGCCCTAGAAGTCAACCAGGTGAGAGATGATGGAGCCTGAAGTGGGAAAGAGACAGTGGAGCCGCCAGCAGTGCGCTGAGTGCAGGGAGGACGTGCAACTGAAGACCTTGTGATGGGGGGCTGTGCTGGGTATGGAAAAGGGAAGAGTCATTCAGGACTTGGCTCCATCTCAGTACGATTGGAAAAGGAATGTAGTTCCAGCCCCTCGAGGAGGCCAAGCACCGGGGGCAGTTCTATTGTTTGATTTCACCTCTGAATTTCCAGTGCCATTTCATGCTTCTCACTGCCTCCTAGGAGGAGCCTTGCTCCTGAAAAGAGCCTTCCAGGTGAACTTACTGGCCTCTTTTGTGGGTGGGGAGGTGAGGTGGGGTTGGAAGGAGGGGACCCATGAAGGGCTTTGTTTAATGCATCAAGCCTTCCGCGGCTTCCTCCTTCCGCTCACTCGCCAAGTAGGTTACTTTCGGTTCCCTTGTGGGATAACAAGGACAGGGATTTAATTACATCCATTGTCTAAGATACTGCTTTGGGGGTGGGACTATCAGAGGATTCTCCTTCCAGGTATTTGAGTCCTGGCCTCTGACAGGGCCTAGTTGGGAGTTGGTGGATGGGGATCCCCTTGCCCTGGGCGGGGTAGAGAGAGCCAAGCCAAACAATCAGTTGAGTATGAAATTCAAAACTGAGGACCAAGAAGTTTAACATTTATTGGTCTGCAAATGCACATAGCCTGGGGCCTCGCTGGGTCCCCTGCCCACCGAGCTATCCCAAACACTCCTCCTGGAATATCAGAAGGGCATTTAGAAAGGAGGAGCTGCCCACAGCAAATATCTTTAATGTCCAGGCCGAGAAGAGAGCCGGTTAGCAATTGATCCTGCTGATTAGGGGATCCAGGAGCCTCCCGCCCAAGGTGCTCCGTGCGGCGGGCGCGCGCAGCAGCGCGCTGCGCCAAAGCCGGCGGCGGCAGCGTGGGCTCGACGATGCAGGTGTGACACCCGCGGGCTGCTGCCTCCGCCGGGATCGCCTGGGCGGACGGAAGCTGCTCGGTCCGCACCGGGGGCGCCGCCCGCGGATTTCCCACCCAGGTAGGGGACTGCGCTCGGGGCGCGGACTGGGGGCTCCCAGGCTCTCCTGCCGGTGCTGGAACGCACACGCTGGTACCTCTGAATATTGGTAGTCAGTAGCACAAAAGACGAGGAGGAATCTTGGAAAGCGGGTGCAGAAACGCAAGGAGTTGCCCGCCGCCCAGGGCTGCGCGCTTGCGTGAAGGTGGCGTCCCCAAGGGCTGTTTTTAAAATCCCTGTTTGAACTGTTAGCTCCATACATAGTTTTGCAACTTATTCCGCAGACGCTTTCTGACTCTGTTTTCCTAAGCTTCTAGCCACCGCTTTTAGTTTCAATTCTATTCCTATGGGATTGCATTTTGTTGTTGTTGGTTTGTTCTAAAGGAACAGATGAAAAACACGCTTATACCTGGTGACTCCCGGTTGGGGTTTGTGAGTGTGCATTTCTGTGTGTGGAGGGCGCCCTCCGCGGGCGTGGGAGCGGTTTCTTAGGGACACAGGATTTGTTTATACATGGATTTTAGCGCAAGGAAAAGAACATGATTTGCTCTGCAGGGATGGGTGAGCAAATGCATTTAGCCAGGGAGGAGCGAGGCACTGCTGTTTCTTCCGCAGATCGGTGTTAGATGTCTCTGCTGTCCAGGGTTCAGCCGGGCTGGCGAAACAAGATCCTTTAACCAGAAATCACAGATGCTCCGTTTAAAGGTAACTTAATGTCGCTGTCTTGGGCTCTGATAAGAGCAGCCTGGTGGGTGGGGTGGGGCATTGGGGGGTTGCATGCTCATTTTAAAAAAGCCTGTTCAGGAGACAAATGTGGGTGCCTTGAGATTCAGGGAGTGGCAGGTGAAGGATGAAGTGTGTGTGTGTGTGTGTGTGAGAGAGAGAGAGAGAGAGAGAGAGAGAGAGAGAGAGAGAGAGAATTGGGCATTGTCACCAGCTGAGCTGGTCTGCACTGGCCTCTTCTGTGTCTCTGGCTCCTGCCCTTTCCAGAAGAGGCGACTTGTCCTGTTTGCTCCAGCCCTTGGAGCAGATACAGTACAGGCTGGTTCTGCATCTTTCTTGAGTCAGCAAATACTCACTGGGCACCTAGTATGTGTCAGAGGCCGGATGAATCCTTGGGGAGGCAGAGATGACGAAAACACTGACCACAATTCCCAGCAGCTCACACACGTGGTGTGAGAGCAACACCTGTAACAATGAAGTGTGATAAATTCAGTAATGCAGGCGTGAAAAAACAGTGGTGGGAGCAGAGATGGAGCAGGAATTGATTGTGGCAGTGATTCTTTTGAAACCGAAGCCCTCATCCATGAGGCAGGGCATCGATTTCAGTGGGGACTGAGTCTCTCTCTTCGTCCCTGGGTCTGTGAGTGACCCATATCATTCTCCCACCCCATCAGCATCACCGCCCCTGGATCGGGAGAGCTTTACAGGTCACACCAGGGCTGGCGCTTGTCGTCCATGACCAGACCCTGGTAGACACAGGCACAGGCTGGCACCAGAGAGGGAATGTGTCCAATGCAGGTAGAGCTTTTTCTTTTTCTTTTTTTTGAGGGCAGTGTCACTGGCCCTCATATGTGGGACCGAACCGGGGCCGCTGGCTTCCCAGGACAGCGCTTAACCACCGCGCCACTTGGCCGGCCCCAGGGCTTTTTTTTTTTTTTTTAATGGATTGTTCTCCTGAGTTCCAGACCAGAAAGATTTTGAGGCAGTACTTCACAGATGCAGGGCTTCTGGAAAATTCTGAGGGGTTCTCAGAGCAGTTGAACTTCTGCTTTCTTCCCCTGTGGGGAGGACTAGAAGGAGTTCTTGTGCGTGCATGTTTGCCAGAGATGCGTATGACATGCCTTTCGGCCTCCTCCACCATCATTAAGGTACTTGGAGAGCAGACTGGCACATGGTAAGGAGGGTAAGGAGTGTGGGTTTTCATGCTCAGACAGACCGAGGTGAGTGTCTTGGGCAAGTTGCTTAGCCTCTCTTTCAGCTTCGGTTTCCTGATCTGTCAAATGGAGACAGAACAATAGAGTTGTTATAATAACGACATTGTAGGTGCTTAATAATATTTGTTCACTATGAAATGCTTGTCGTGCCTGTTGTATAAAAATTACCCGGCACAAGTAGGTGCTCAAGAAATGGCAGTTCATTCATTCATTACCTACTACGTGTTAGGTACTGCCCTATGTGTGAGTAATATGGAAATGAACTAAATAAAGCCCCTCAAGGAGCTGAATGTGTGTGTGTGTGTGTGTGTGTGTGTGTGTGTGTGTGTGGTAATGTTAATGGACAAATAAATAAGTAACTAGTGTCTCAGTCAATGATGCATTACTATGAAGAGCAATAAAATATGGTAAAAGGATTATTTTTTATGCAGCTTGGTCCGAGAAAGCTTTACTGATAAGTGACAGTTGACCGGACCCCCGGGAAAGTGAGGGAGCGAGCCAGGCATATGTCTGAAGGACAGCATTCTGGGTAGACTAACAGCACCTATAAAAACCCTGGGGCAGGAGAGAGGTATGTTCACAGGAAAACCAGAGGGGAGGCCACGGAGGCTGTGGGAGTGAATGAGGGGGCCCGAAGTAGGACTTGAAGTCAGAGGGGTAACACGGCAACGTCACTGGGGGCATTGCCTCTTAAGATTTATATTTGTCACTAAGATGTATGTCCTGAGCTCTTGTGTAAGGAACTGGCTGAAATCCGACCCTGTATGTTTAGAAGCTTGCTTGGTGGCCATAGCTCCCTGTGGTCAGTCAGCGTAAACGAATGTAGCAAGCGGAGGCATAACCTTTACAAAGCGATGGGAAGAGCGGGAGGCCTTGCAAAACAGTGTTCAGAAAGCTTTCTTCCAGATCAAGAACTGTATCTGTGTTTCTTTTGAACCTTCGTACTATGTTTGTTTCTTTTCCCCGACAATGAAAGAGGGTCATCTTTATCGAATAGTCCTGCAGGTATTGTTCTTGCTAAGTATTATTATTGTTTTTTTTTCTTTGAGAACAATAATGGTTTCTATGGTTATGGGAAGGTGTTGGAATCCAGTGGAAATGTACAGGCCTGTGGTGTACCATGGAATGCATTTACATAATACCGTGTGACGAATTTATTTGAAGCTTTCATCCTGAAGGCTTAATATGAAGATCAATGTGCTGCTCGGTCCTTTTGAGACTTTGTTCCTCTAGAGAGTGTGGTTTTAGGGTTTGAGAACTCCATCCTGCAGGACAGACCCTGCAGCCTTGGTGCAGTAAGGCCGCTGCCGTGTGTTTCATGGACACAAACAGGGCTGGGTGCCAGAGAACTTTGTCAAAGTGTCTATGAAATAGGATGTGGTAAGACTGGGTCACGGTCAGGGTGGCTGGTGGGGTGTCCCCGGCCACCCCTCAGAAGGTGACCTTTCCCTCTGTGAATTTCCCGTATCCAAGGTCTGGCTTTTATTCTTGCTGCCTCAGAAATCTGATCTGTCTCTCTGGGCCACATCACAGTGACCTTGCTTCCCTGCGTCCCAGTCTGTTGATTTGCAATGGCTGAGACATTGTGTGGCGTGGCTAGTGTGTCTTTTTCCTGCACCCCCGACCCCCACTCCCACCCATGAGAGCTCAATCAAAAGGAGACAGTTTCCTGGATGAGCACATACTCAGAGCAAAGCAGCTTAGATTCCTCCCCTAAGGACTGGTCATACACATTAGGGTCCGATCTTGCCAATGGGACTATAAAACAAACTGCCCCAAAAGTTAGTGGTTTAAGACAGCAACCCTTTATTATAATTTTCTCATATCTGTGGATTGGCTGGGCGGTTCTGCAGATCTGGGCTGGGCTTGGTTGATCTTAGCTGGGTTTGCTCATGCGACTTTGGTCTGCTGATGGTGAGGCCCAGGGCTGGCTGCTTTAGGGTGTGTGTTAAAAGGAAGGTCAGGAGCCCAAGGGAGAAGGGACAGTTAGTTGCATGATCTCTTGAGGCCTAAGCTTACAACTGGCACACTGGCGCTTTATCATCCTTGTCTATTGACAAGAGCCAGTCACGAGGGCAGCCCAGAGTGAAGGATAGGAGAAGCCATGTAGTCACATTACAAAGAACATGGATCCAGGGAGGGAAGAAGTGGAGATACTTTTGCAGTCAACCTACCATAGGGACCTTACTATTTAAAGTTCCCTTTGCTAAGGTTTTTTTTCCCTGGACTCTGCTTGAATGGGCAGTGCCTGCAACTTACTCTTTTTCTTTTCTTTTTTCCCCGCATCTCCATGGCTGACCTACTTTAGGCATATATATGTTTAAGTAGTCATTCATTCATTAAATATTTATTGAGTGTGCTCTGTGTGCCATGCATGTTATAGGCAGGGGATCCAGCAGTCAAAATCACATGATCAATCCTCATGAAGCATTCGTTTTAGTTGGGGGAGACAATGCGTAAGTAAACAAGCAATGTGTGCTATCAGGTGATGAAAGAATATCAAGCAGGAAAAGGAGGGTGGGGAATGCCTGGTTGAGTGAGGGTAGGGAAGCAGGGTGTAGTGGGGGTGGGTGGGCATTTTTTAGAACGGTTATCTGGGGAAAGATCCTTCCAGGCAGGGGAAACAAGAGCAAAGGCTTGTAGGCAACAGAGTACTGGCCGGCTCTGGGAGTAGCAAAGAGACTCATGTAGAAGGAACCAGGGGAGGGGGAGCAACGTAAAAGATGAGCTCAGAGAAAATAGCAGGCATCTAGGTAACACAGGGTCTTGTGGGCCTTGTATGGACTTGGGCTTCTCTGAGTGAGATAGAAAGCCATTAGAGAATGTTGAGCCCAGTTTGGCACGATCTGATTTACATTTTACAATGATCGCTTGAGCTTTAGACCTTAGAAGAGCCTCTAGAAGGTCAAGGGTGAATAGAGGAAGGTCAGTCAGGGGGCGACTGCAGTGATCCAGGTGAGCATGATGGCGGTTTGGACCAGGTGGATAGTGGCTGAGATGCTGAGACGTGACCAAATTCTGGACATATTTTATGATGGAGCAGGTGGGACTTACTGATGGGTTAGATTTAGGGTATGAAAGAAAGAAAGGAGTCAAGGACCATGCCACGTATTTGGAGCTGAGCCACAGGAAGGAGTTTCCCTTTACCGAGATGGAGAAGGAACCGTTATGGGCTTTGATGGGCTGGGCATCCGGTGGATTTTGTTAAGTAGATAGTTGTGTATATGAGTGCAGAGTTGTAGCAAGAGATCATAAAGGAGACATACACTTGAATATCATTAACATGTTATTTATTTGTCCCTTCAGTGGGCCAAGTTACTGCTGTCACCAGTGCCTAGAGTATTGCCTGGCACGTAGTATGTGCGCAGTGAATATTTATGGAATGAATGAAACCATTTAATCACTGGAGGTGACTGTAAGTCTTTGCTTTGGTGAATCTTGAACTATAACTCCCTGAGGTTAATCTTTCTTTCCAACGTCTCCGGGAATCTTGGATCTCATGCTCTAAAAACAGACTTTAAGTGTGAAGTCTCCAATAGCTTTTATCTTACAGAAAGCAATGTGTGGTGACAAGTAAGAAACAGAAACAAGTGGAAACCCAAAAAATAGCTCATATTTTCAAAAAAGGAGGCAAAATCATCCACAGAGAGAGAGAGAGCGAGAGGTGGCTAAAATTCAGGGGTGTGATGTTCTTAGGTTATTATTATACTGCTCTTAATTTAAGATGGAGCAGGAGCAGGGAAGAATCTTGAAAAAAGGGAGAAATTTATTTAAATCGATTTTATGCCAAGTGAAAGAGTGTTGTCACCAGCTTGCCCGAAAAAAAAAAAATCCCGTATCTGCAGCATCCTGCATAATGTGTTCCTGTTTATAAAAGGAGGGAGGTAGGCAGTTGCCCTAGAGGAAAAAGGGGAGCACTGGGATGACTTCAGTCTGGCTCAAGGTGCAGTCCGTTTCCTCCACATGATGTGGCTGAATGTGGTGAGTGTGGGTTTGCAGTGACACTGGGGGAGTGACAAAAAGAAAAAGCAGTTACTGCAACTACAGGGGCTTTCACTACATGTGCGCGCACGCACGCACGTGTGCAGTGGAGGGGGAAAAAAAGAATTGAAGCCCAGAAGGAAGTGCGAGACAGAATTAGCACGCTGGCTTCCATTTTTACGCGTGGGAACTAGGCCTCACCGTGGAGTGGGATGGGATGGGCTGGTGGGTTTGTTGTCAGACAGAACTGGGCTTGAACTCAAGCTTAATTCCTTTCTAGCGGGGTGAACATGAGCAAGCTTTTTCATTTCTCTTGAGCCTTGGTGTTCTCAGCTGTAAAACGATGCTGGTGATGGTGGTGGTGGCGGTGGTAATAATACTCAGTAATAATTCTTCAGCTCCCCTTTATGCTCCGGGACGTGGAAATATGTTGGCCTAAGTGTTAACCAAGGGATCACCATACCTGCTGAGGGACTTAAAAATTCTGTGTCAAGGGAGAATTGAGCACCTGCTATTTACTGTCACCAGTGCTATTGAGACGATGATGTGCGTGGGACCCATGATGTCTAAAATGAGACAAATGGATGATAAACAGCCTCCTGGGCTAGAGATGCCCAACGTGCCTTAGAGAGAAACCAACCTTCTGTCCTCTGCAGCAAGCGCACCCCATTAGCTCCGCTCTGCCATGTCCCGTAGTTTGTTGGAATTCCATGTGAAATTTCTGAGTCAGTCTGCCCCATTGTGTCTTCTCCTGCAAACGTCTGCTGTTCTCCCTGTTCCAGGCACATAGTAGGTGTACAATAGGTACTTATTAGACACATGAGTGAGCAAATGCTCTTGTGGTTGCTCTACTGTCCAAGCCTCTTCTTAGTTATTCGTCACTGGCCTGGGCAAGAAACGAGAGTGTAAGTGATAGCGATAAGCCAAGTCTTCAGCACCTAGTAGGTACTCAGTAGCTATTGGTTTCTGTATCTCCCACCTTTGCTGCCATTCTGGTCTCTAGATCAAGGACCATGCACTCAGCATTCCCTTGGAGCTCTCCCAATACATCAGCAACAAAGCCAAAGCTCCCATGCTGACCTGACCATTGATTACAGCTCACCCAACAGTGTCCCCTGCTTGAGGAATAAAGACCCACACGCTGGATTCTCTCCTTCAGCTCACCACATAGAAGTCTGTGGCTTTAACAAGCCTTCCTGTTTTCTATAGAAACTCCTACTTGACCCACTTCCTGTTCCCGTCAGTAATTAGAGTTTGCTTCTGTCTTGAGTGGCAGTGGAGAGAGTCACATTAATTTTCTGCTCCCAAAAGGCAATGAAAAATTCTCCCCTAACTGGTGACTGTAATCCCTCCACAATAGAGTTGAACAAAACTTCTTTTAGGAGCTAGATCGTATAGGCCATATCCTTTCTCTCATTCCCATTTTATAGATGACAAATCTGAGGCCCAAAGAAAGCAAATCACAGACAAAAGTACCTTCAGAGAGCTGCAAGCGCAGCCTCCTTTCTTTCGCTTCCAGCTTTGCATAGATGCAAGAAAAGGCATTTTCCAGACCTGTGGGGCCTTTCTGAGCTACAGGTGTCTGGGTCTGTTCAAGCTGGGAGCTGCTTCCTGTGTCGGCCCCAACACATGTTGGCAGGAGCTCTGGGCTCCTAAAACTCACCTAAGCAGGGGCAGTGTGAGCTTTCAAGGTCTTCCATGACGGAAACCTGCAAATGAATATTGCTGAGGAGAAGGAACAAAACGTGTCCCTGTGTAATGTGCCATCTGTCATTACTCCTGGGTGTGCAGGCTTTGTTTTAATCAATATTTCAGGGGCACGTTTCTTCTCAGGCGCAGAATAAGTTCAAGGCAAGGGAGCCATTTATTTGAACTGGAGGGTCCTAGCGTTTCAGAGCTGAAGGGACCTTACACAGCAGGAATCGAAATTCCTTACTAAGCAGAGGGAACTGAGTTTAGAGAAGGAAATGACATCACTAAGGTAAGTTAATGAGAGAGAGACCATCAGGGCCCAAGTCAGGGTTGCAGCAACATCAGGCTATCTGCGGGTAGAGAGTAAGAGAGACCCAGAAAATGGGGCCTGGGGCCTCTTTCTTATTATGTTTAGAAATCCACAACTAATTTTCACTAGCAGGTGAGAACCTGGTTTGGCCTCTCCGCCGCATCCTCTGAAAAATCCTGTGGGATTTCCCTTGTTGACTTCCAAAGCCCAGGCCCACTAAAGGCTGCCCTTGCTTGGCCTGCGGCCCCTGCTCTCCTGCCACGCACGGAATCTGACGGTGGCCTCGGTCCTGATCTGGGCTGCAGCAGATGGCACCGAGGAATGGAGCCCGGCTGGCACGCAGGCGGCCCTGGGGAGAAGACATGGCCTGGTGGGGTGGCCTGCTCTGGGCAGAGTGCTGGGCCAGGGGCTGGGGATGGAGAGGTTGTCGCACTGTCAGGACTTTCTGACCTTGGACTCGGTTCTCCTCCTACCCTGATGATGGCTGATGAGTGATCCCACCCAGGGTCAACTAAAGGTCCGTGGAGTAAATGCAAACACTCTTTAAAATATAATTAAAGCATAAGAATAAAGCTTTAAGTAAAGGGAAGCTATAGGAAAGCAATATAGAAGCAGTAGATTAAAAATGTAAGTGATGAAAAACAAGGTGAGGTGGAACAATGAAGAGGTGGGTTAGAAACGGGCAGAGGCAACATGGGTGCTGAGTCAAAGTCTCCTCTCACTCCCTGTGATGGGTGACTTCTTTTTTTTTAATCTTTTTTTCTCCTTTGGGTGGTGGTGGCCGATCGCTGGCAGAGAAGCTATGCTGGGCCAGCCCTCACGTCACAGGATTGTGGCCTCTTATTTAGCAGTGGCCGCTGTTTCCGCATCTGTAAAATGGTCATAATGAGATCTACTTTCTGGGGTTACTGAGGGGCATTTGTGGAGGAGATCATGGTGTTTAGTGCTTATTAGCCTAAACAACCATGTGGGGACCGTGTTGTCTTGTCTACCGCTGTAGCCCTAATGTCTAACACAGTCCCTGGCACACAGTAGGTGCTCTGTGGTTAGCTATGTCTCAAACTTGGAGTACCTTAAACAAACCGGCCTATTTCGAAGGTGAAACGCTATAACTCTGGATTGGAGAACTAAGAAAGGTGGTGGAGGAACATGGAGAGGGTGCAGCACCTTGACCGTGGGGTGCTGGAAGGTTCATTGATCAGCTCACCAAAAGGGTCAGAGAGAAAAAACTTGCCGGAGAAGGTGGCGATGCCTCGCGTTTCTAATGCTGTGCTTGGGGCTGCTCTATATTTGGATGCTCATCTGCAGGTTAATCCTTTGTCTGAGTCATCCAGCCAGGGGATTAAGTGCTTTAAACTCCAAGCCACCCTGGCTCTGACAGTACCAGCTTTGTGTTGCCAGGACCCAGGGCAGGGCTTCCAGGGCTCAATTTCTATTGATCCAACACACAGGGCTCCTTTGTGGTTATTTAATCCCAGCCCCTTAATACTATGGAGGGAGAGACTGAGGCCCCAAGAGGGGAGGGAACTTATTTCCTGGGGCTGATTTGTGATCGGACCCCTGTTAGCAGGTTGGAGTTCTCCCAGGCAGGGCTCAGGGAAAGGAGTTGGCTGAAGGAGTTTGGCTGAAAGAACAAAAACAATGGGTCAATAGGAGAGTTCCAGGGCTGGTGTCAGTTTTAGGACGCCTTCTGGGGCAGTACCTGGCCTGTGAAAAGCCCCGGAGCAAATGGATGGGCTACTTAGAAACAACACCTCCCAAAGAGCAGAGTCCTCCAACCATTTTCTGGGTTTGTGTGCTCAGTTTAAGAGTCACCTTTTAGGATTAGAGACCTCTGCCTGGCTCAGTTGAGGTCACATGGCCACACCTGAGGCCACCCCAGAGGGACTGAGGAAAGGGGAGTCCCTCTAAGGAAGATGGAGGACTTGTTAGCAAAAGAAGGGGACATGGTCGCTGGGCGGGCAAAGCCCACTGATGCCCACGACACACCCTGAGCTGCCTTCTCTTGCTGAAACAAAGATGGCAAAGTATTAGCTTTGTTGGCAAGTGTCAGAGACTTTTAAGGTCCGGCTATGTCTCTATCTTCTCTTCATTTTCTAAGGGGTTGTAATTTTCATAACCCTGTCCTTACTTGCCCTAATCTTGCAATTTAGGAATGAAAATATGCAAAATTCAAAGATCGATTCCCCACTCCTCCTTCAATTCCTTTTACTTCTCTTTATACAACAAATATGTATTGACTGCCCACTTGTGCTGGGCATTGGAGTTAGTAGTAAGTGAAAAAGATGCAATCTTTGTTGCCAGAATGGCTTGCTTGTGTATAACTGAAAGATCCATATGCCCCATTGCGGCCCATCAGGGGTACCAACTTTGGTTAAAGAGAAAAGTGTGGCATTGAACGAATCACACCGACGAGTGATTCTGCCAAAGAACACGACTGTGCCTTCTCCCTGTGCAGAGAACATTTTGGAAGTCGAAGAGTAAAAACCCACCTCGGGACCCAACAGCCTGCCACTCGGTTCTCCCCAAACCGGGAGAGAGTGGGTGGCCTCGGTTGGTGGGGTTGCTTCTGTTTGCAGGCTGTGAATGAGAACTAGCACCCTGGGCTGCTTTGTTTTGTGTGGTGGTGTTTGAACACTGGACCAGCATATTGCTTTGCTATTATCAGGTTATTTGGATAATCCCAGCAGCTGGCAATTGTGGAATAATATACTATTCAAGAGAAAAATCCAGAGATATTTATTTGCTTAGAATAAAAGAAGGCAGAGAAAGCTGTGTGTGGCACGGTGCTGTACAGAGCGTTGGATGCCTGCATTTCACAAAGGCAGGCCTGCTCCTCGGGTAGAATTCCCCATGGGACTTCCCCTCGAAGTTCAGGGGAGGGTCATGCCTTCTGGAAGGAAGGCCTGTCTCCTCCTCTTGGCCCACGCCGATGGAGCTAGAAAAATGGCCTCGGCCCGTGGGATCTGGTTAGGCTTGTGCTGTTCAGGAGCTCATAAGCAGCCATGTGACTTTGAGCCCAAGGTCAGCACCAGCGTATGGGCTCAGAAGAACACTGAGCTATATGTACACCTTTCTCTCTTTCAGTTTTCTGTTCCATGGTGGTGAGAGGGTAGGCTCTGGGGTCAGGTTACTGGGCTGGAAGCTTATCTCCTTCACGTACTAATGGTGCTTCAATGCTCTGTGCCTCAATTTCCTTCTTTGTGAAGCAAGGACAATAGTAGTGGCACTGTATCTCATACCGGTGTTAAGAGAAATACAGTGAGATAATACAATGTTTAGCAAAATGTTTGGCAGAGAGCGAGCGTATGAGTCAACTATTACTGCATAATGGCAATGCTGCATAACAAATGGCCCCAAGGACCTCAGTGGCTCCCACAGCACCTGTTGTTTACCTTTCTCATGAGTTTAACAGTCAGCTGGAGAGATGCTTCTTCATGCTACAGGTCAGGGTCAGGTTTGCTCCACATGCCTCTCATCCAGCTAAAATGATGCTATTAATACTAGAACATGCCTTTCTCGTGGCAAATGATGAGTGTCAGATACTTTTGGCACGAGGATGCCAAACTGTACAAGCACATGTCAAGCCTCTGTGTGCATCAGGCTTGCCCAAATTCATTGCCCAAACAGTCACATGGCCAAACCCAACGTCAGCGAGGTGGGAAAGTGTATTCCTCTCACAACGGAAAACACTGCACTTTTACATGGCTGAGAATGTGGATTCTCATCATGTTACACGAGGGAGAAGAATTGGGGATAATAATTTGGCCCACCCAAGCAAGGTAACTGCGTACAACAGGATGCCGAAGGGGGCTTTCCTGGGGTCCCAGAATGGGTATTCATAGCGCAAACCTGAAAATAAGAGGGCTCAGGCACTCTGGTATTTAAGGTGAGCCACAAATAACAGGGGTCCCTTGTGGGTTTTCAGAAGGTAGCCAAGCTGGCCTTGGAGCCCTCCGCTCCAAGCCCCAGGTCTGTGTCGGTATAGAGACAGAAATGAAGGTCAGAATCTCTGGCATCTGGCCTATAGGAAATACTTGCTCCTCCCAAAGTCCAGTGAAGGAACTCGGAGACCCTCCCGTGGCTAGACTTGAGGATGCTTGAAAGGAGGGGAGTTGGGGCAGCTTGTAGGCTGGCCGAGTGTTTGCTGACCTTCAAGCCAGCGGACACTCCCCTCCCCTGTGGTGCTAGAGGAGTGGATGATGCACGAAAGTTCTTAGGAGGGCTTGACATGTCCCCTGGGGTGTGGGACAAATGAAGACATAGAGCCTGGTGCCGACTTGTGGTCTGGAAATTTTGGCAAGCAGGCGGCTTAATGGAGTAGCTGATAGCATCAAGGAAAGATGAATGGCAGTCCAGTGCCAAGGGACAAAAAGAACGTCTTTCTGTTCCATTCACGGAGGGCTGAGGAAGGTGCAGACGGCGCCACACAGGAAACACGAAGCTTAGGGAAGAAGCAGGAGGCCCAGGGCTGCCTGAGCAGTAGCTGAATCCCAGCAGGACATCCACCTGAAGAAGGGGCCTGATGCCTGGACAGCTGGCGGGTCTCGCAGACGCTGCCCTGTGCTAAAGTGGGCCACAGTGAGTGAACAGGGCCCTGGGTAGAGAGCAATAATTATGAAACCAAAATGGACTCTCATAATTTTGGTAGCTACGTCAGTCACAAAGTGACAGTTATGCCAGAGCATCCCGTGAAAGGTGTACCCAGTGATCGCCATAACCAGGTAACTCCAGATGCAGGGTGGAGTGTGACCCTCTGGGCGGCTTTATCAGACTGCAGATGGGGGCGCCGCACCCAGTCTGGAGCCTAAAATCAGAGCTCTTTGATGGCCCCTCGCTCAGGCCTCAAATGACAGCTGACAGCTGCACCTGCACTCGTCCCAGAAAGAGCTCTTGAAGGCTTACCCCTGACCATCTTACCAGCCCTGTCTGACGCCCAACGCCATGTTCCCTAGAATGAAGGGACACCCTACTGCTTGCAAACCTGTGTGACCCTCTAGTGTGAAAGCGCTCTCCCTCCACTATTGGAGGCGCTCCTCTGGGCAGAGCCTTGGTTCATGCCTGTGGGAAATCGAGTTTGTAGGACTAGATCCATGGCTTTATTCTAATAAAGGCTGACACTGTGGACAGACACAAACGTGTGTGAGACGATGGCTATAGCCACACCCCACTCACGACAGGGGTCCAAGAAAGCGGCACACACAAAGCCCTCAGCTTCAGAGGGGCCAGTCTGAACCAGAGCAGTTCCGGGTAGGGATATCACTATCACCAGCCCCCCCACACCCCCACCATCACCATCACAGTCACAGTTGTTGTTACGCTTCACTCACTTTCCAGGTTGAACAAACACAATTCATGCGCTCCCTTCTCCACTGGCTCCTGTATAGCTCCTCCCTCTGCTGTTTGGTGCCTCACTGTTCTGCAGGGGCTGATAAGCTCTCTCTGAAGGAGGCCGTGCCTGGGGGGGCATGGGCACTCAGGCTGATCCGCCTGGGGCTCCCGGTTTTTACTCCTAATCCCCAGCTTCTGTCTGGCCAGCAGCAGATGGAATCCTCTGCAGGAAGCCCGGCCAAGTGGCTCCCCTTTTGAAATGAAGGCGGGGTCCAAAGTACATAAATAAAATGCTGGCACGGAGCATATCTTTGCAAGGAGCAAAGAGTTGACATTTCTGGGGGAACGCGCTTTCCCCAATGGTGAAAGCTATCGTTTCAAAGATCAGTCCTTTCCTAATTTGACACTGCCTTAGCTTTCAGGGAGAGATTAAATGGCTAAAGTGGATGAGGAAAGGAGGTGAGCTGCGCTTAAGGCATTCCGTCATTTGAGATGAGAGTACAAAGCTGCATTTGTCCTCATGCTGAAGTCTGGGCTGCTTGGTAACCTGCCTGAATGTAGGAAATGACAAATCCCGCTCCTGGCTGTGATGATTGTAAACTCAAGTAATACAGAAATTGCGGCTTACTCCAAGCCTGGCATTTGCAAGGGAATTTGAAATTGCCCAAATGCGTTGGTGAAATTGGTGGATATTTAAACCAGGAACTCTAGGGATGAGACTGGGAAATTGAATTTTTTTTTTTTTTTGAGGGCAGTGTCACTGGCCCTCATATGTGGGACCCGAACCGGGGCCGCTGGCTTCCCAAACCAGGGCTTAACCACCACGCCACTTGGCCGGTCAAGGAAATTGAATTTTTTAAAGAAACTGTCCAGTGATCGATCCTAAGGTGCAGCCGAAGGTTGAGACCCAATGACAGAGTAAACCCTTTAATTATTATTTCTGTTCCTGTCGTTCTTATTTACTTTCTAGAGTCACCCACAATCCTTGGGTAGAATCTCATTTCTTTGTCTTTCATGTCTATTATATTTTTCATAATTTTGCTTCCCCCCCCCTCCCCTTTCTTCTGAAGAAGGATTCAGCAGCTGAGCAAACCAAACAGGGCACCTACTGGCTGGAAGGGAAGAGAGACAGGTTGGCTTAAAAACAGAAGCAAAAAAAGAAACCCAAAAAAAAAACCGGAAGCAAATGAGATCAGAACATCAGCTCTCTTGGACCACGTGGGTCTTTATTCCAATTGGGGACCAGTTCTCCTCTTGCCACTCCCTTCCTTTCTTCACCCACTTCAAGAAAGCATCTGTTTAAATTAATCGTAGTTTAAAAAGTAATGCCTGTTCATGGACTCCAGGGGTCTGACCGCAAAGGTTGCATTCCCAGTATATGCTATACAGTCCTCATTTGGTGAGCTCTTCCTATATCCGGTCCTAGAGACCCGATATGTGTCCCCTTTCGCTGATATAAGTCCCCTTAGGCCAGGGATGCTGTGCATGCAGGTAAGACAAACGTAGAGGCTGATTCAGGATAGATATTTATCAAAGGTGCCCTTCGCCCTCTGTCAAGGCTTAAGTCATGATGCTCACAAATTAGGGTCCCTAGACATCTTCCTGGGGACCCAGCTGGGAAGCAGGGGTGCCTGAGATTGTTTCCCCTGTCTGAATCATCGTTAATGGCTCAGCTTTCTCCTGCTGGGTTGACTTTGCTCCATCTTCATGCTTGGTGAGCTATTTGGATACCGGTCTCCTGCTTGCCGTCTGCCAGCACTGGCTGCAGAGCTGGTGCCTCCAGGGCTGGCTCCCTTTCCGGCCTTTCTGCTGCTTCTAGTTGCTTGTTTTGTCTCTCTGAGTCATTTCACAAAACTGGATGTCCCAGTTAAGATATTTTGTATCTGGGGCTCATCTTCTCTAACCTTTTGTCTGTTCTTAGTCCTGCAGTGTCCAAGACATCTATTTACGTAAGAGCTTGGAGAAGAGACTGCGTGGGTGGCCCATAAAACCAGAGAGCCTGCATTTGTTTATCCAGGAATAACCTAGAAAGTCAGGACCCATGCAGGATACACTCACGGGTCCCGGTGCGCACTGTGCTATTTCAGAGACACAAGTGGGGGAGATTTGCAATGGTCCAAGGCGTTACCTGCCCACCATTTTCTAAAGAGCAGACCTCGTTTGCTCTTCACAACCAATTCTGCAAGGTGGGCAGTATTATTCCCACTTTGCAGAGAAGCTCAGTCACTCATCCGAGGTCTCATGGTTGGTGCGTGGTGTGATCCAGGCCTTCGGACTCTTCGTTCAGTGCTCTTTTCACCTCTACGGGGCATGTTTTCACTGACAGTCTCCAGAGATGAGCAAGGACAGAGGGATTGGGTATGGGATGGATTTGCTGGGTAAGCCATCTCCAGGGGAGACAGTCCTAAGATCTGAGCATAGTTGCTCTGGAAGTTACCCCTTTACCTGGAAGTCACCTGGCCCTTGTAGAGGACAGTTGCCCAGAGAGGTGCGTGGAAGAAGTGCATAGGGAAAATGGGGTCATTGCGGTGCTCTATCTAAACCCATGGCAAGGTGTTTAGCTCTTCAGTTGAGAAAGGATGCTTTTAATCCCTTGGGAAATGGTTTTTCCATGTGACTTTGTGCCCCCCGTTATCATGCTGCCTTGGCATCAGGGTGGGCACACTGTGTTTTGGCTTGCTGGTACTGGTTTGCTAGTCTCTCCTTACCACATTCATGAAATTATCAAACTGTTATTTATTAAGGTTTAAATGAAACCTTTCAGGCTCAGGGCCCATCTGTTCTCGCTATTTATTCCCTCAGGGAAGTCACGAATCTGTCATTTGCGATTTTACAGGGTTTTTTTGTGTGTGTTTTTTGTATCTGTGGTGCCAGTGGTGATTCCTCTGCGAGGCTGTGAAGCATGACTCTCCATGCTGGACTCTTGGGGAGACTGTGAAACCAACGTACTTCCTTCCTCAGGAGGCGAGAAGCCCTCTCCTGAGTGCTAGGCTCAGCAGCCGCGTCCTGATGGGAAAGCAGGCATCCTGACCTCACAAAGCAGAGGTTTTTGGGCCCACAGAGGGATCGGGGATTCTCTTAAGTCATGAGATAGCTTTCTATTGTCCAGAGATGCAAAAAATATCTGTTATTGAAAGGGGAGTGTTTGAGTTTGCTAGGGCCGCCATAACAAAATATCACAGACTTGGTGGCTTAAACAGCAGAAATTTATGTCCTCACTGTTCTGGAGGTTGGGAGTCCAAGGTACAGGTGGCCCCTCTCCTTGGCTTGCGGACGGCCACCCTGTTGTCACTTCTTCACATGGTCATGTTCCTCTGTTCACGCTCCTCCTTGGTGCCTCTTTGTATGTCCTACTCTCCTCTTTTTATAAGGACACCAAGTCACATGGGGTCAGGGCCCACCCCAAAGGCCTCATTTTAACTTCATCGCGTTTTTAAAACAGTCACATTCTGAGGCGCTGAGGGTTAGGACTTCAACATATGAATTTGGAGGGGACGCAATTCAGCGTATAACAGAGAGCGAATGCATGAGGATATAATTATAGTAATACCTTGGTTTGTGAGCATAATTCGTTCCAGAAACAAACTACTTGTATTGAAAGACATCACTCGTTTACCATGCTAAAATGTATTAGAAATGTTTGCTCATCTTGTGGAGCACTTGCAAACCAAGTAACTCGCAATACAAGGTTTTACTGGTTGAGTTTCTATTCTATGCCACTCACTGTACTCACAACTTCACACACATTTTCTGATTAATTGAAAAGGATCATACAGTTCATCCGACCCTGATCCCAGGGGACCATTGTGTAACCACCATTGTGCAGCCAGTACGGGGGTGAGCCTTACCCTTGAAAACATGGAAATGTAACTCCAAAGAATAAAGAGCAGAGTGTGAAAGTAAAGTTGCCTGAAAGTGAAAAAGGGCCCCCAGCCCACTGTACTTGAACATAACTGGATTGGATATTTGAATAAGAATGATAATAACAATGATAAGAAATGACGTTTACGGGCCGGCCGAGTGGTGTGGTGGTTAAGCGCTGGCTTGGGAAGCCAGCGGTCCCGGTTCGGGTCTCACATATGACCCTGGTTTGGGTCCCAGTGACACTGCCCTCAAAAAAAAAAAAAAAAAAAGAAACATTTATTGAGTGCTTACTTTGGGTTGAGCCCGTGGTCTAAGTGCTTTACAAGTATTACTTATTTAATAGTCACAGCCCTAAAGAAAAAACACATCTAACCCTCTTAAAAGGTGCTGGTCAGCTAAGTGTGCATAGAGACGGGCTTCTCAGAAGACGATGTGGGCAGTGCCTTCCCAACACTGTTCAAGAAAGAGGGCATTCCAGGCAAGAGACTCAGGTGCACAGGTTTTCCCTTGGCAAGGCTGTGCCTGCTGTGGGCACGAGTGCAGCGGGCTCAGAGCTGGAGCCCAGGAGCCGGGTGACTCATCTGCCTCTCCTTGCTCTAGCTCCGTGTTCCTGAGCATCCTGCCAAATATGGATGGTCTGCCTGAAGGGAGAGGAGGCGCTGGTTCTGCCAAGGTGGGGGCTCTGTCTCACGGGTAGACTTCTTGCAAATACGCCAAGTGGCCATTGGTTAGTATCCCAGTCCGGAATGCTTGGGTGATAGAGATTTCTGTTGTAGGGCTGATGAAACCTGACTTAGGGTGAGAGCTAGACCCTGGCCTGGGATATTGTGTTTGTTTCCTACCGTTGCTGTAACAAATTACCACAGACTTAGTAGCTTAAAACGATGCATGTTTATTCTCTTACAGTTCTCGCCATCAGAAGCTGGAATGGGTCCCATGGAGCTAAAATCAAGGTGTGGGCCTGGCGGTGTTCCCTCTGCAGGCCAGAGGGGAAAATCTGTCCCCTTGCCTCTTCCAGTTTCTCCAGGCCACCTGCAGTTGTAGGCTTGTGGCCCCTAACCAGCGGCTTAGCATTTTCAAATTTCTCTCTGACTCTGACCCTCCTGCCTTCTTCTTTTAGTTATGAGGATCTTTGTGAGTCCAGTGAATTCACTCAGACAACCCAGGATAGTCTCCCCACGCCAAGATCCTTAACTTAATCACATTGCAAGGCCCTTTTGCCATGAAAAGAATATTCACAGGTTCCAGGGATTAGGACACGGGTATCTTTGGGAGGGTATTATTATTATTATTATTTTATATATATATATATATATATTTTTTATTAGTTTCAGGTGTACAACACAATGCAATAGTTATACTCTTTACCCCCCAAAGTGAAAACCCCCCTCCCCCAGTTCGCCACCCCACTCCCTCCCCCCCATATCATACATATCCATCACAACTCCCCTGACTCCCCTCCACAGTATACTCCACATGGGAGGGTATTATTTATCCTCCCACAATTGTCCTTACGGAGGGCAGGCAACACCCTTTAGGAAAACTGCAAGATGGTCAGCTGGCCGCCTTAATTATACCCACACTTCACATTGGCCGCGTTTTTGAAGGTCATCCCCGCTACCTGGTGAAGCAAGGAGAAGGATATTATCACCCCGTGGGACACTCGCATGGGTCATCACAAAGGTTGAGTAGTTTTCTGGGGTTCCAGCAGCCCAGGCATTTCCATGATACCATGCTTCCTTTCCAATCCATTGACTAGATAGGCACACAAAGAGTTATCTCCGTTAAGATAAATATGTGGACAATCCTAAGGGATGTATTTTCCCATCCTGGCCGTGGACATGTAGCAGGAAGGCGTACAGGTTCAGATCTTCGCGTGGTGTGCCAGGGTGGCTCTGTCTGCTGCGCAAGCTAACGTTCCCTCGTCACTGGTGTCACTCTGCATTTGGCTTTATCATAAAACTTAACAAGCCAGATTGCAAACCACCTCAAAGAGGAAGTAGGAAAATCGCTCATTTCATTAAATTGTTCATTCACTCATTCGTTTTTCTGTCTCGTGGAGGGCCTTTTCCTTTGGTGAGTACCATGGAGAATATAGAGATGTTTAATGCTTGGCTCCGGTTCTCAAGGAGTTTACAGCTCTGTAGCTCAATCTGGTCCTTTGTCCTGTGGGACGTATAGCATGGACTTCGGGATAAAAAGACTGGGACTCTATCTCTAGATCCATCAGTCACTAGCTGTGTGATGTTGGCAAATTGCTTAACCTCTCTGAGCTTTCTCAGTCCTTCCTTCTATACAATAGGATAATACCTGTATGTACCCTGGAGGGTCCTTGTGAGCACTGAGTGAATGTCAGACTTCCAGCCCAGAGCTGGGCCTGTGGCAGATGCTCCTGAGATGTTTTCCACCCTCCCTTCCCCTGAGTGCTCAGCTTTATCTTTAGAGACAAGTGTGGATGAGACAGGGTGAGGAGCGTGGGAGTTGAATGTAAGCAATTCTGGGATGTTAAACTAATGAGCAGAGGCCGGGCTGGAAACAGTTCCACCGCGCCCTTTGTGTGGCTGACCTGGAACGAGCCGGGAACGCATTCTTTTCTCCAAACCCACGCCTACAGCACTGTCCAGCTGCCTCTGGTAGAAAGGCTCAGTAGGTGTTTAGAAAGCAGATTGTCCTGTCCTGATTCCCAGAGGGAAAAAAGAAGTTCTTTCTATGGAACAAATAGCCGCTTAGATGAGAAAGAAAAGAAATACTCCGGAGGTGTAACAGGCACGGACGGACCGGGCCCAGGGCCACCCCAGAAGGATGTTTGCGTGGGCAGGGAGCTGAGATGTCCGTGAGGAGGTAGGGCGGGCGGAGTGAGGGAGCAGCAAGGCATTGGCTAAGTGCTCTGCTGGCCTCTGGCATGGTGCTTTTAGGAGGAGCCCTGCCTGTTGGGGTGGAGAAGTCGTCCCAGGGGGTCAGCAGCATGTTTATGTTAACTCTGCCAAGCTTAGCAGATTCGGGAGTAGTTCTTTGAGCTTTTCTTTTTCTCATTATAAGCCTTAAAATTACATGTACTTAATGGACTCTTAGGAGACCCTGTGGGAGGTAGTGGATAATGACATGTGGTGCTCTGCAGAGAAAAGTGTCCTCCAGGTATTGGGAACCTATTCCACGGCAGGAGGAAAGGAGCATACACACCTGTGAACACTCTTGTCATTCTCAGCTTCATCCCCAGGGCTCACATCAAACCTGAAATTGGGCAGAAATGATTTCTAGCCTCAGGGGACGAATGCCATCGCCAGGCCTGCTCTGTATCTAGCAGAGATTGTCGGATCTGTTTTCATCTCATCCCACCAGTGAGTCATCCTCAGAGGCCATTCTCCCAGAAGGTGGGATGGGAGAGCGAGCGGGAGGAGGTGTCAGAACGGGAAAGCTGTTCCGTTCTTTCCTTGAAAATTAACTTGGCAGCTTGTAAGCAGTGGTTTTTCTGCACAGAGTCAGAGCGAGTTCCTACACCAGGTCGTGACCCAGGGTCTGACAGTCCCCACCCACCCCCTGATCTAATGGGAGATCCCTCCTTTAGCTACGTGCAAGTCTCTTGTCCTGCCGGTTTTCAAATGGGTAAAATAATCACAGTGGCTGTGAACTTGTGAGATCCGTGGGATCAAACCATTTCACAAATATTTATAATAATACGCCTTAGTGGGGAGATGCATGATATACAGAAATGAGTATGTTGAGGGTATTTGCCCTCAAGATAGGCCAAAATAAATACAGGAGTCCCCCCTTGTTTGAATGGGACATGTTGCAAGACCCCCAGGGGATGCCTGAAACCACAGATAGAACAGAACCCTGTATCTACTATGTGTTTTCCTATACAGACACACCTATGGTAAAGTTTTTATTTTTATTTTTTTTATTTTTTTTTAATTTTTTTTAATTGGGGAATCGGGGAAGGGGAACAGACAAGTTGCTGTTTTTTTGTTCTTCAGTCTAGTTGTGGAGGACATTGCTTCACTGGCCCATGTTGGTATCGTCATTGCGCTCTTCCCGGATGAGGCAGATCAGTCGCTGGCCTCTGGATGTCGGTCACCACGTCTATTGGCAGCTCACGCTGACTGCTGCCCACTCCCTGCAGCCTATGGCAGCCCACTGCAGCAGGAGCTGCAGCCCACACTGTCTCCGGGGCTCGCACAGCCCAGCTCCAGGTGGAGCTGTTGTTAGCTGTAGAGGGCAGTGTCACTGGACCTCATGTGTGGGATCCGAACCAGGACCACTGGCATCCCAAGCCAGCTCTTAACCAATGCGCCACTCGGCCGGCCCTATGGTAAAGTTTTTAAATTAGGCACAGTAAGAGGTGAACGACAATAACTAGTAATAAAATAGAACCATTATAACAGTACACTACAATAAAAGTTAGGTGAGTGGCTTTGGGGCCATGATTAAGTATAATAAGGGGACTTGAGCACAAGCACTGTGATACCGGGACAGCTGATCTGATAACCGAGATGGCTACTAAGTGACTAACAGGCGGGGAGGGTCCACAGCGTGGGGACGCTGGACAGAGGAATGGGTCACAACCCGGGCCATTCAAGATTGGCCATCCACGCTACTCAGAACAGTGCGTGATTTAAAACTTACGCATTGTTTATTTTGGGAATTTTCCTTATACTGTTTTTGAGCTGAGGTTGACTTCAGGTAACTGACACTTAAGAAAGTGAACCGGCCGGTAAGGGGGGAATACTGTATACAAATGGCCGTCATAAGAGGGAGAATGAAATGAAGGCTATGGCAAAGGGGTGGAGAAAGTGCTGGATTTGCTAAGAAAGGGGAAATTGATTGTCTGGAGTTGGAGTTAGGGAAAGAGGAAGCATGGTGGCCGAGCCAAGTGAGATATCACTGCCAGCAAAGGTGTGGTTTCTCTCTCTCTGTTTTGTCTTTTTTTTTAGTTGAGCCATCCTGCCACCTGTTGGCAGCTCAGCTCGGGCTGGGCATCGAACTGCTGTTGCTCAGAGCTCAGTTCACACTCTTGAGCGAGCTCTTAACCAACTGAGCCACTCGGCCGGCCCAAGGTGTGGTAAGTTTAGCAAAAGCCGAGACATGGGATGCAGTCTGAGTGCACAGAGGTGGCTGCAAAGGTGGACAGAACCCAGATGGAAGTAACATGTGGAGTGCCCAGTGCAATGGGTCTGGCACAACTGATGGCTGCCCGGGAGGCTTGGGGACAATGCAGGAAAACTGGCAGGCCGTAGGGAGCCACCAAAGCTTCTTTGAAGGAGATTTTTTTGGCTTGACCTGGTGTGTGGTTGGAGGCAGCATGACTGTAGTTTTAGGCCTGTTTCCTGGTTGGAATCTTAGCTCTGCCCCTTACTAATTGTGTGCCAGGAGAATGATTTTCCTCAGCCTCTGCTTTGTCATCTGTAAAACGGGGGCAGGAATGGTACCCACATTGGGGCCGTGAGAGAGTCCAGTGAGATGACACGCGTGGACTTGTTAGCTCAGTGGCTGGTACTTGCCAGGCTTAGCCAAGGGCTCCCCATTGGAGGGAGGGGCGGAGGGCTGCTGATGACCTGCTGCTGAGGTGAGCTGGAGGGAGAACCTGGTCAGTGTGGGAAGTGAGGCTGAGGAGGACAGGGGCAGTCAGGCCGCTGACTGAGGTGCCTAGACTTGGGCAACTGGGAGGGAGGATGCGAGGAGTGGTGGAGGAATGCCACATTCCATGGCGGGCATTTCCGGGCTGGTGGACGTGTGAGTGGGCAGGCTCAGGAGCTTGTTGCAAATTCAGGGGCAACGGTCAGGGTCTAGTTACGTGGTGAGGTAGAAAGGGCTGGTTTTATCCAGGGAGTCAGAGTAAAGGCAGAAGAGAAAGGGACTGTGCATAGAACCACAGAGAGCATTCCATTTTATTTTATTTTATTTTTTTTTATTGGGGAATAGTGTGTTTTTCCAGGACCCATCAGCTCCAAGTCCAGTAGTTGTTGCAACCTAGTTGCAGAGGGCAGAGCTCACTGGCCCATATGGGGATCGAACCAGCAACCTTGGTTTTATGAGCACAGAGCTCTAACCAACTGAGCTAACCCCGTGGCCCCGAGAACATTCCCCTTTAAAATGCAGGTGGAGGTAAGAAACAGGGAACAAGAGAGAGAAGCAGCATCCAGGAAGGAAGGAGGAGAGAGACGGTGTCATGGACGCCAAAACAGGAGAGATCTAACCAAGAGTGGCATCCAGGAGGATGGGGACCCAAAAGAGGTGCCCGAGTGGTAATTAGGACATAAGGAATAAGACTCGAGGCTGCGCTGCCTGCATAGCCATGAGAACAACCACCTCAGTGCCAGGAGCGAAGAGATGAGTATGTGGGAGATGGGGATGTGGGGCAGTGAATCCAGACATTCTTTCAGGTGTTTGGTAGTGAAAGGAACGTGGAGAAAGAGCAGGCAAGAGAGTCCAGAGAGATGGTTTCAGATGGTGCGATATTTGAGCATTTTTCCAGGATCAAAAAAGGACAGTGAGAGGAGGAGGTGGTGGATGGAGCCAGGTTTGGGGGAAAATTGGGGGTAGGGGGCTGAGCCTAGGGGATTAGCCTTAGAGATCGGCAGTGACTCTGCAAAGGCCAAGAGGAGGAGGAGAGAGGAGCAGACAAAGGTGGGGAAGGAATGAGAGAAGGCTCCAGTATCCAGTGAGCTGGGGGCAAGTGCAGGAAGAAGAAAGGTTTTGCAACAGGGTGGGACTCACGGACAAGGTCTGGAATAGCCCCCCATGGAGAATAAAGGATTTGCACTAACTAGGGTTCTACAAACATTGACAAGTGGTCTGGGGCTCAGATGTTAGTTGAACATCTATATTGGAGGTTGAATTGATGAGTGTGTGTGTGTGCCCATATATGTATTCTCTGTGTGTGTACGTGCATATACATCTATGTTTTTTGTATTGTTTTTTTTTTTTTTTTTTTTTTTACCATGAGTGTTTAGCAGCCTCAGCAATGGGAAAATTGTGCTGTCTGTGGTGCCCCATGGGAACTAGCAGCAATCTGCTTAAGGTGCATAGTTAAGGAATAGGAGACTAAAAACTGTCGGGCATCAGATGCATGCCAGACCTTGGGAGAGATGCATGACCCCCTTAGCTCATTTAATACTGTAAGAACCCCATGAGAGAGGCCACATTATTATTCCCGTTTTGCAGGTGGAGAACCTCAGGGTCACAAAAGTTCAGTGACTTGCACAAGGTAACACACAGAATAAGTGGAGGAGGTGGAAATAGACACCTGTGAATAGGTAAGAGCCAGGCATTTTCTCTCCGTCCCGTGCCTGCCGTGTCCACTTGGTTTTAGGGCTGATTAGACGTGAAAGGGCAGCATTTCCTGTTGGGTCAAGTGCACCAGTGAGTGAGCAAGGGACTTTGACTCCAGCTTAAAAACAGTAACATCCGCCACCCCCCGCACCCCGGTGCTGGGCTGCCGCATCAGCCGGGCCCTGGAGCCCTCGGCCGTCCAGGGGGAGGTACTCCGCACCCCCGGGGCCTGGGGGGGCCTGGGGCGAGCCGCAGCGAGGGAGGGCGCCGGTGGGGGTGCGGCAGACGCGCTCACCTGGGCCCCCTCCCCGCCCCAGTTTATGACCAGCCGTGTGAACTGGGTGGTGCAGAGCTCCGCCGTGGATTACCTGAACCTCCTGCTGGTGGCCATGAAGTGGCTGCTGGAGGAGTTCGCCATCGACGGGCGCCTCTGCGTCAGCATCCATGACGAGGTCCGCTACCTGGTGCGCGGGGAGGACCGCTACCGCGCCGCGCTGGCCCTGCAGGTCGCCAGCCTCCTGACCAGGTGTATATTCGCCTGCAAGCTGGGTCTCAGTGACTTGCCCCAGTCAGTCGCCTTTTTCAGTGCAGTCGATATTGACCAGTGCCTCAGGAAGGAAGTGACCATGGATTGTAAGACCCCTTCCAACCCAACTGGGATGGAACGGAGATATGGGATTCCCCAAGGGGATGTGGGGGATATTTAGCAGATAATTGAACTCACCAAAGGCTCCTTGGAAAAACGAAGCCAGCCTGGCCCGTAGCTATGCCTGGAGGCTCTGTATTTGCTCCCGTGGAGCTTCAGCTGGATGGTACAGGCTCCCCAACCCAGGCTTTCAGCTGTGCTCTTTTCAGTAGCAGGACCTGTCGACAACGATCGCCTGTAACTGAGGGTGCAGTTGAGTTCAGTGGGTTCAGAACCAAGATGCCAACATCGGTGCAGGCTGTAGGACAAGGGGGTACTGTTGCGTATTGGGTAAAAAGAAAGCAGAAGCCCCAAAGTTCACATTAACTCAGGCATTTCATTTTTTTTTCTTTTTCTTCTTGGCTGGCTCTTCGTTCTGTCCCTCGTGCTCTGATGCAGTATCCTAGAAGAGGCAAGAAGTAATGCTGTAATGTGAAAAGCCTGCTCAGAGGCAGTGGAAATAAAAATCCTTTATCTTCTCATCAAAAAACAAACAGTAACATCCCAAACCTCTCCTGATCCACTACACTCAGGCAGTCTGTGTGGGGACTTTTTATTCCCTTTTCTTTTTGAGGCTGTCTGCTCAAATGCAAAGACATTGAAAATTTCTAACGATAGTCTATTTTGGAGGGAGTGTTAAATTATTCAGACGCAGGTGCAAATAGAATGTCTCCAGCAGCCAGGACTTCCTGCTTGAACCGGCAATTTGCGGAGACCTGGAGTCCTGTGAGGACATGCAGACCACGTCTGGCCAGCGGGCAGGAGAGAGGGCTTTCATCTGTTGCCCAGGAGGCCGTGCTTGCTGGCTGCTGCCCGGAGCCTGCAACTCCAAACCCTCCTGTTTCCAGTTCCAGGCTGCAGGGTCCCTGGGCAAGGCGGGGCGCCATGGCAACCAGAGCCTGGCTGGGGTGTGTGGGGGGCTTCTTCAGGTTCCTCCCAGTCACCTCCACGTGGGTGTTGGTGAGCTTCCCGGGGATGCAGCCCACTGGAAGCTGGAACTGATGCAGCACACGTCTGTGTGATCACACCTGTGGTTTTGCATTGTTCGGAGCCCCCAAAGGTCCATGTGTGCAACAGGGCTTTTTGCAGGATGGTCCCAAAAGTGAGGGTTTTTTTTTTTTTTTTTTCAGATTTTATTGAGGATTTGGGGAAGGGAACGATGTTGGGGAGTTGGGGAAGGGGAACATTGTGTTTTTCCAGGACCCATCAACTCCAAGTCAAGTTGTTGTCCTTGGATCTTAGTTGTGGAGGGTATAAGCTCAGCTCCAAGTCTAGTTGTGGGTGGGGGAGGATGAGGTGCAGCCCACCATCCCATGTGGGAGTCAGACTGACAACCTTGTTGTTAAGAGCACATGTTCTCTAACCGGGACATCCGGCCACCCGTTGGCAGCTCAGCGGCAGCTCAGCTTGGGCGTAGCGTCACTGTCCCATGTGGGAATCGAACCGGCGACCCTGTTGCTCAGAGCTCGCGTTCTAACCAACTGCGCCACCTAACATGGCACTGGTCCCCTCGTACCCCTCTGCTACTTTCTTTTCATCCCTCATCCTCCTCTCCTCCAGGAACATCTTTGCCTCCTCTGATGAGCATGTTGCTGCAAGAGGCCATTCAGGCTTGCTCTGATTCTAGACCCTTCCTGGTAAATGCCTGGAGGGATAGACAGAGCAATAACGGAGCTGCCCCGCAGTCTCCAAACCAGGACAGATGAGAGTAAAAGGGGTTGCTCTTTCATAAGGGGTGCGTAAAAGGAGGTGCTCTTTCATAAGGGGGTGCTCCAGTACTCTAGGCATAATCAGCTACTATCCAGAGCAGTTTGGAGAGATGGTCACTTAGAAAGAACGCAGGCCTCTGAATGAAGTGTTTTGCTTAACGTCAGAGGGCCTCAGTTTCCTCGTCTGTTAAACTGAAACCTGCTTTTCATGGTCATGTAGGAGTAACATACGTGTAATATGCCAGGCACAGTTCCTAGCACATACGTGTTCAATGCATATCAGCTCTTGTTTTCCTCTTTCTTTATAAAACAAACAAACCTAAGAAAAACAACAGCAGTAACAGAAATCGTTCCACACCAAAAACCATTTGTGGGTGGGATTGAACGCCCCCGTCTCCACCTGTTATTCTGCCATACCTGTTATTCCTGCTGATCCAGAGGTGGTGAATTCCTTTTTCAGTCAACTCTTCCCTTCTCAGATGTTTCCGGTCTCTATATTGTGGTGTTTCTCAACTCTTTCTTTCCTTTTTTGTTTTTCATTACTATCTCCCAAGGAGACTTTTTAGACATCTCCCTGCTAATTGCCGACCCCTCCTTCCTTACCCTGAAATTTTCATACCACGGACACACCGAATGTCTGTTTATGGACCATGGTTCTTTGAGGAGCCACAAACCACTATGTTATGTAAGAACCCCTTTGTCCCACTTGCAGAGCCAAGTTTTGGCCCCTCCAAGAAGCGATTTTCGCCCCCCTTGGGGGTGACATAGCATGCTCATCTTTTACGCTTCCCACGCTATCTCAGCTTCT
This sequence comes from Aselliscus stoliczkanus, assembly GCA_033961575.1. Lineage (NCBI taxonomy): Eukaryota > Metazoa > Chordata > Mammalia > Chiroptera > Hipposideridae > Aselliscus > Aselliscus stoliczkanus. The sequence goes on from CM066741.1 coordinate 26,945,589, forward strand.
CCCACGCATGGGGTGTGGCACTTCTCACATGGTAGGAGGGGAAAAACGATGAAAATCAGCGAGAACTACCGTCTGTTGAGCATATGTTTCAAGCCACAGTATCTAATCCTCACAGCAGCCCTGCAAGGAGAATTTTCTTTCGTGGATGAGAAAACTGAGGCTCAGAGAGGGTGAGTCACCCACAACCATGTGGCTGTTGAGTGACAGCATTTAAGACTGTGTCAGGTATGCAAATTGAAACCGCTGTGCCACGCGGAGTCTTCTTTCATAAAGGACAGGGAAGAGGTAATGGTGGGAGGAAGGCAGCCTTAACTGAGCTCCTACTGTGTGCTCGGGGCTCCCTCAGGGGTGCTTCATCGACTTCTCATGTAACCGTCACCTCCATTTTGTGAGAGGGGTGGGATGTCTTTAGTTTCAGAGACAAAAATGGGTTTGCGGTGATCATTTTTTTTTTTTTTTTGAGGACAGTGTCACTGGCCCTCATATGTGGGACCCGAACCGGGGCCGCTGGCTTCCCAAGCCAGCGCTTAACCAACGCGCCACTCAGCCGGCCTGCGGTCATCATTTTTTTAACGTTCACTCAGCCCAGTTGTGACTGGGCCGGTTTGCTCCTAAACCCACCCGTGTCCTTAAGAAACAGACTCATATGACTTCACTCATATGTGGGATATAAAACTGAAAACAAAACAAAAAAAATAAGACAAATGAATGAAGAAACAAAAACTCATAGACACAGACAACAGCTTAGTGGTTACCAGAGGGTAAGGGGGGAGGGGAGTGGTAGATGAGGGAAAAGGGGGTCAAATAGATGGTGATGGAAGGAGAACTGACTCTGGGTGGTGAGCACACAATATGATATACAATGATGTGTTACAGAATTGTGCATCTGAAACCTATGTCACTTTACTAACAATTGTCACCCAAATAAACTGTAATTTTAAAAAAGAAAAGAAACAGACTCACAGGCCTAAGAGCTCTGTCTGAGTGTCTACCTTGCAGGAGATGAGAGAACCCCCTCAGTTGTAGCTTCCCTCCCATGGCCAGTTTTTATGCCCCCCTACTTCCCCAACACACACTGAAATATTTTTGTGGGGTGCACAGCTAGATACGGAGAGAAATAAATATAAGCCCTGATGTTTTGAAGGCTTTGTAACTATCAATACCTTCACAAATGCCTGAGGTTCCCGGAATCCCAGATGAAATCCCTGGTCTTGGACAGAGCACAGAGTGAGCTGTGTTCTCTGGAGAGAGTATAGCAGAATGGCAGCCAGGCAGTCACAGGTGGGCTGTGTGGCTCAGGTGTGAACCACAGATCAGAAGGGGCAGAGAGGCCTGACCTCCACGGGTGGGTGGGAGGCTTGATGCCGGGTTAATGCACCTTCAGAACATGAGGGGTCAGTTTGTGGGGTTCACTCTCTAGGGGCCTTTGGTGTATTTTGAGGGGGAGAACCTTTATCTGTTAATATATGTGCTGATCCCAACCAGCGGAGCACCAGTGGGGGGAAGAGGGTTGCTTTGTCCCAGACAGAGGACTATGCAGTCAAATAAGAGATCTTGTGGGGCAGCCGTCAGCAAGGCCCTTGCCTCTTTCATTTCCTCCCTGGCCTGTTCGCTGAGCCCACCAGACTGGCAGCCAGGTAGGACCAACCCTGGCTCCCACACACCCGAGGAAGGCAGCTCAGGATCTGGTGGGCAAACTGCCTTTTTGTCATCATGTCTGTCTCTCCAGGAGCAGGAATGGCTGCTCCCTTCCCTGGGGAAGGCAGGGGTGGTGCCAGCCAGGGCTGGCTGGCTTCCCTGCTGCACTGAGTCATCTGGAGGCTGGCTCATGGGGATGCAGAGCTGGCAGGGATGAAACAGAGTGGGTGTGTGTGTGTGTAGCTTTGGCCTAAAAAGCGAGATGGTCCTGGGGGTGGGGGGGAGCTCTTTCGCCCCTGGTCACAGGCTCCTTAACGGGACTGAGGGTGTGGCAGAAGAAGGAAGTAATGTCTGCTCCTAAATGGAAAACTGGACCTTTGCTAAAGACAGTCGCGGCAAATCTAAAGTCCCTGTGTCTGATTTTCAGAGAATGGAAACCCCCAACTCGTAAAACAGTTGCAATGACTACAAGATTGCTGAGCCTCAGCTTTCCCCGCTGTAAGACGCGAGGTTGGGTCGGATAACCTCCCCATCCCATTTCATTTTCTTCTGGTCCTGTACATTTTTAAAATGGCTTCATTGAAAACTTGAATATGCTGGTAGAATACCCCTCAAGATTCTTAATAAGCATCACCCCAAATATTAATGAGTGTTTCAACCAATCTTGTATCAGAATCCAGCCAACTCAAACATTTTGAAAATTGTGTGATTCTAAATGTGAGATTGAAGATGAGAGTAGCATTAAAGCGTTGACCACCAACCTATTACTTATTTTTAACTTATAATTAGTTTTTAACTTATTTTAAAACTTATTTAATTACTTAATATAAACATTTATATAAGTTATATATATAAATACATACATTGTGTAAAATATAACAAATATTTATAAATAAATAACTTACTTAAATTAATTTTTATTTATATTTACTTATCCATTTTTAATAGCTACAGAGTCAACAAATAACCAGTGAGTAACCATAGGCCAAGAGGGAGACGGTGGGCCAATTAGTTGTGCACTTTCCTTTAGACTCAGAAATCTTCTAAAATTTAATTCCAAAAATACAGTGATAAGTACATGAAAGACATGGAACCCATAGGTTCACAATTGTACTCTGCACAAAACACCTCGTTGGTCCCTTTCTGGAGATGCCAGGGAACCAACTTCTCATTTTGAACACTGGTTAAGGAGGAGAGAGGACCAGGTGTCTCACCTTTCCCGTATAAACTGCCTCTCAGGACAGCCAAAGAGTATTAGGTCGGTGCAAAAGTAATTGCGGGTTAAAAGGTGACAGTTGCAAAAACGGCAACTACTTTTGCACCAACCTCATAGATAGGGGGAAGTTTCTTTTCACAGAAGAATGCCAGCTACTAAATGAAGAGAGAGTGATAGAATTAGAGTTTCGTAATTCCGAGTTGTAGAGTCTAGGCAGCGATGACCAGTGGCTCTTAACATCACTAGAAGGAAGACAAGATTTGACGTACGTCTTGATGGAAGCACTGTTAACACCGACATGCAAGAGTAGTCATGTCCAGCAGAACTTTCTGTGATAATTGAGTGGTACCAGGTAATTCTATAAATCAAGTCTACTGAAAGTCATGCAGCAATTATCCATGAAGAAGGATTTTAAAATAACATAAAAATGCCTTTTAATAGCATTTTCGGTTAACGTTTCCTATCCCAAAGACCTGGTGATTTCCTCTGAGAAGCAGGGCAAAAATATCACCTTCTGAAAAGAGTCTTTAAATGAGGCGGTTTCTTCTTCCGTGTCCCAGGTTGCGGAATTGTCCTAAGTTCACAAATGCTTTTGGCTGGAGCTGGTCCTGAGTTAGTGCTCGCTGATTTAAGCCGTTCCCGCCTGTTCTCTCTGATCTCCTTTAACAAAAATTGGAGAACATGGCTGATGTTGTTTCTGTTTCCCCGTTGGGCTTTCTGAACTAACCAGACTGGCCTCTGCTGGTGTGTGTATGTGTGTGTGTGTTTTTCCTGACTGTTTCTGGCGCACCCCAGTGGGTGTTTATCACCTCTGTGTTAAGCATAGCAGGAGGGGCCCCTTGTTAATTACAGCCTCGCTGGGAGTTAATAAACATATGGAGAGGTAGGTCTCTCTGCTTTCTTATGGCCACGGACACAAAACAGAAACCTATCATACAGCCTGAGATGAACCTATGTTCACGCTGAAGTTCCCCCACACTTCCCCCAACTTCTCTTAAAAATGGAGCTATTATTGTGATGGCAGCTAGAAGCGCTAGAAGCATTAGGCTAAGCGTAGCATAGAATCACAGTGTTGCTTAAACCCCACTTCTGGAACTGGCTGTATTATTCGGGGACCTTTTTAAAACAAATCTTTTTTGCACCCTATTCCCAAAAGAATTTACTTCAGCAGGTCTGCATTGAGACCTAAGTAGCTGCAATTTGGGAAGGTTTCTTAGGGCATTCTGATGGTCAGCTTGAGTTTGGAACTGCTGGGCATTCTCATGAATGCTCCATGTTTTTCCAGATCTTTTTGTTGGGGAGAGCAGTGTGTTTTTTCAGGACCCATCAATTCCAAGTTCAAGTAGTTGTTTCAATCTATTTATGGAGTGCGTCGGGGGTCGAACCGGCAACCTTGGTGTTATGAGAACTGCACTCTAACCAACGGAGCTAACCAGCCTCCCGTCTCCAAGTCAAGTAATTGTTTCCTTCTAGTTGTGGAGGACACATCTCAGTGGCCCATGAGGGGATCGAACCAGCAACCGTGGTGTTATGAGCACTGCGCTAACCAACTGAGCTAACCGGCCGCCCCCAGATCTTTTGCTGGTGCCAGGGAGGGTCTTTTGCAGACGAGGGATATGCTGTTTTTCAGGAGGACTTGACATTACCAGGGGCCTCTCTGCAGTTTGCTCCTCCACCCTGGGCCCCATCCAGGTGAGTCTACCTGGGTGCTTGGTCAGGAGCACAGACAGATAGGTCCCAGCTCAGACAGGTAAGGCAAGATGCTTCTGCCATAGGAGCTCTAAGGTTTATTTTAAAACTACATTTAGTTCAACTCTTCTTCTAACCTAATTCACTACAAAACCATTTCTAATAAAACATAAAGTGTAGGATATATTGTTGTTTTTCGTAGCCTGCAATTTGGATCTTTCTTTATATGGCTTATTATGTGAAAGCAACAAAAATATGCGGCCTCAAAATTGCAAATGAGGCTTCTCTTCCTTCCATATCAGGTTAGGGCTAGCGGTTGGGGGTTCCGAGCTGTTGGTGCCATCCAGAGACAGACTGGGTTGGCTTGCTCGCAGGGGAGGCATTTAGACAAAGACGGTAGGGCCACTTGGCTGGGACGCTGTAGGGGCTCAGATTTGGATGAGAGGTTCTCATAGGGCTGTCCATCAGAATCACTTGGAGAGGGCATGTCAAAAATCCAGATGCCTGGGTCTTATTAGAGATGGTGATTCAGAATGTCTGGAGTGGCTCAGAGGCCTTTCCAACATACCCCCAGGTGACTCCATGGCATACCTACGTCTGGGGACTATTGGAGTAGGTTGCCATTGATGTCCCCCGTATCACGAGAGTCTATGCATTCTGACTTCTGTTATGGCAGGGGGAGTAGAGCCATAGTCTTCTCTGTCTTGTATCATTTATTTCTTTATTTTATTTTTTAGCTATCATATTTAAAAAAAATTTTTTTTTTTATTGGGGAACAGCCACAGTCATTGGTTACACATTTGCTTTCATGCTACAATGGCATAGTTGACTCTTTTTAGGAGGGCGCAGCTCACAGTGGCCCATGCAGGGATCAAACCGGCAACCTTGGTGTTATCAGCACCACGCTCCAACCAACTGAGCTAACTGGTCATCTCCTTGGCAAAATTTTTAAAAAGAGCCTTTACTGTGGAAAGGGCAGCCTCACATAATCATGAACTCCAGCCCTCTGGAAATCTTTGCACCCCATGCTCTGAATCAGCAATTACGTTTCTGTGATTAAAAAAATAACATTCGAAGCCTGTGAAATTTGCTGTAAGGAAACAGCTGAAATGTGGACAAGGTACGACTACTTTATAGCATAGCTTTTCCTGTTAATTCCCTTGGATATTCTAGCCACAAACAGGAATGATAGTTTTTTTCTGTCTTGTATCTTTTAAAGCCCAAGTTTCTATGTATGCGGGCAGTGATGACAGGTCCAACACTGTTTACATTTCATCCTTGGAGAAGATGACATGCTGAGCTGCTTTCAAAATATCTATCTGTAGATTCTCTTTGTAATGGGAGATGCTGTTTGCTCCAGTGGTCCTTGTTGACGATGCCAGCAGTCACACCCATTTCACTTGAAAGAAGCTGAATAATATTTATACATCTGCAGGAGCTAACCAGAGGGATCAAGATGGGGTTCTTAGTTGATATCCTATTTATTTAAAAAAATGGAAGGATAGGGCCAGCCAAGTGGCGCGGTGGTTAAGAGCCGGCTGGGGATGCCAGCGGTCCCGATTCGGGTCCCACATATGAGGGCCAGTGACACTGCCCTCAAAAAAAAAAAATTAAAAATAAATAAATGGAAGGATAAACACAAAACTGAGGTGGTTTAGGGGCATATACTATGCTGTAAGGATAAAAAAACTCTCAGGAAATTTGATGGAAAATGTATATTTTTTGGGCTGTGGAGAATACCCTGCCCAGTATTTCTCTAGTTCTTGGGTTGACGTTTTCATGGAATTTGGGTTTTTATTAAAGCATCAGCTCATTCTTTCCCATATAGATAGCTGCTGGTGATAAATAATGAAAAAAAATGTCAAATGCTAGGAAAATGACATGCAAGTTTTCCTTCCTCCTTGATATGAGCCCTTCTTAATAATTGATGCAAAAGGCCTTTCCTTATGGACAAGGCTGAGAGAGACTTCCCGAGCCCACGGCCAGCTTCTCAGCGGAGGGGTAACTTTCGGGCAAAGACACAGCGAACAGGGGCGGTACCTTGCTCCACTTGCCTCGTTTTATTCTGTGATGCCGAGCCTTCTTTGGCAGCTGGCCTGCTCCTCATTTTTTTTTTAACCTAGGAAGGCTCTATAATTAACTCAAGCTTATTTCTGCTGTGTTAATTAACGTGTGCATACAGGAGGTTTTCCCCTAAGGTGTGATGAAGAGGGCTGGTTTTCCTGGAAGTCCCCTAGCATTTTAGCAGATGCAGCAACTGGCTTTGGGAAACATTCACATTGCAAAGCAAGACACAACTAGTTCTACTTGATAAAGTCCACCAGGGTCTGGGGTATTAAGAGTGCACCCCGACTCCTCTAGGCTCTCGTTTGAGGATGAGGAGCAGAGTGGGAGGGGCCTGTCCCCTGAAATTGCTCACCCCATAGCAACTGGGTCATCTTTGGTGAGTCACTTAAGCATTCTGAGTCTTGCTCGCTCACTCATAAATGCGGCACAGAGCACCTCCTTTTTTTGTCAGAATTAATTCAGTCAATATTTGGGAAGCTTGAGACACGTAACTCAATTCCTGAGCCTACAAATTGGCTGTGAGTTTATCCTATCAGACGGTCAGCCCCTCAGGACATGTCCGATGTGATTCATGACTCCCATGCCCAGTAACTATAGGGACTAACATTTATTAAAAGAATGGAAGCCAACATTTATTAAAAGAATGGAAGCCAAATTGCTCTTATTTGATTAGCAACCTTCACACCAGCGCGGTGGCTAATGCTGGAGCGTGGGCACATTTTTCAGCCCCGGACTTTTAACATCTCTCTGTACCTAGTGGGGTTTAGAGTCAGGGCTCAGCCCTCCGCAGCCTCCTGGGCAGAGTATGAGGCTTTCCAGGCTACAGAGGCTGTCCTGAGAGCTGCGCTGCCCCTCCCTGCGTGGCCCTTCTGGTGTGGGAGTCCTTCTGTCGCTCCCTGGATGCAAAAGTTTGCGGAGATTCTGGTGGCCCTGCCTCCTCATTTAGTTATCAGATGAGTTATCGGAGAGGGAGAGAGGCCACATTCACATAACTTTTACACAGTATATTGTTATAATTGGTCTATGTTCTTGTTAGTTATTGTTGTTCATCTCTTACTGTGCCCAATTTATAAATTAAACTTTATCATTGGGATGTATGTGTAGGAAAAAACAGAGTGTATGTATATGGGGGTTTGGTACTATCTGTGGTTTCAGGTATCCACTGCGGGTCTTGGAACGTATTCATCACAGATAAGGGGGAACCACTATATATCTTCTACACGTCTTCTTTTTCTTTTTTTAAGAGATTTTATTGGGGAATTGGGGAAGGGGAACAGCCAAGCTGCTGTCCTTCAATCTTAGTTGTGGAGGGCACAGCTAGCTCAGCTCCAAGTCCAGCCGCCCGACCTTGTTGTGAGAGGAGCACGTGCTCTCACCAGCTGAGCCATCCTGCCACCTGTTGGCAGCTCAGTGGCAGCTCAGCTCACTGGTCCACGTGAGAATCGAACCAGAGACCCTGTTGCTCAGAGCTCATGCTCTTAACCAACTGAACCACTTGGCTGGCCCACTTCTACACTTCTTTTTGTGCAGACTCACATCCAGGCCAGTGGCAGAAAGGTTTTTTTGTGTTGTTGTTTTTTTGCTAATGGAGTAGTTTGCACTGACCCCTGTCTCTCTGTTTCTGTCTCACACTGATCAGATGCACGTAGCAAGCAGTTGGTCTTCACAACAACTTTGCCCAGTTTGCAGATGAGAAAACTGGCTGAGAGCGATTAAGTCCCTGGTTGTACAACTGGTTAGTGGCAGAACCAGAATTTGTGCACCTAACTGCTATGCTGTGGAAAGGCAGAGATGCATGGGATATGGTCTCCGAGTCTCTGGAGCTGGGCTTCCGGAGGTTTAAGTCATGGCGCTGCTCTGTGACCCGAGGCAAGGAGCTAGACCTTTCTGTGCCTCAGTTTCTTCTGCTGTAAAATGGAGCTAAGACTAGTACTCACCTCATAGAATTTTAAGATAATTAAGTTTTTTTAATGTAAAGCACAGAGTAAGTAGTTCACAAAAGTAACTTTCTGTCATTATTTCTGAGCACAGAGAGTTTGGGTGTTTGGCCTTTTGAGCTGGTAGGAGTCCCCGCTGGTGGCATAGGTGGTCTTGATTATCTGGGCCAGGCTGCCTTTCTGGCACTGCAGTGACTCCAGCAGCAGCCTGGCCCTGTGTGATACACTGCATTGATGTCAGACGCTTTACACTTGCCCGGTCTGCTGGGTTGAGTCATGTGTCAAGTTGGCAGCTAATTTTCTCAGAGCACTTGCTTGGAATGGGACTCAGAGGCTGTGCCTGTAGTCATAAAGCACACAGAGCCAGCTAAAATGGCCATCATCTCGCCTCGTGATATGAATGGATCGCTGCGGCTTTCGGGAGAGCAAGAGAGGACTCTCAAGAAAAACTCGCTGCTTCACCCCTACAGGCCAGTGCTGCTGCTTTGTGCTCTCTTTTCTTTTGGCATTTGACAAAAGTCTGTGAATTCACAGTGTTCCAGGGAGTGTTTCAAAGTTTTTGGCTGCATATGTTCCATAAATCAACAGCTGAAGCGATTGTAGATACCATATCCTCCTGGGTGCACCCCCTCCCCACGCCAGCAAAACGCCGATCTGCTCGTGTCACTCTTTTGCTTAAAACTATTCAGTGATGAGGACGCTTTTGGGAGTGATAGAAACCTTGATGATCATGATGGTGCTGGTGGTTAAATGACAGAGCTCACCACACTGTACGTTAACAGCGCATCACGCCAATGGGTGCTAATGGGTGCAATGTGTTGTTTGTATATCACACACACCTCAGTAAAATGCATCAGGAGCAGGGAAAACACCCAACTCCCTCCTGGGCCATTCAGAGGTGGGCACAAGTGCCACCAAGGCGCAGAAGGCACAGCCCAGCCTCTCTGAGTCACACAGAGCACTTCTGTCCCCAGCGAATCTTTTCTTTTCCTTCGTGTGGCTCATAGGATCTTTAGAACAGAGAGAAAGGAGGGGAGAACTGAGCTGGTAGGAGGGCCTGGGGATAAGATCCCCTAAGCTTCTGTTGTGTGCCTTCTTCCAAGAAGTCTCCAACAAATAGAAGCAGGGGAACAGAGCAGTTCAGAGCGTGGACTCTGGAGACAGTCTCTCCTAGATCTAGTCTTAGCTGTGTGACTTTGGGTAAGTTACTAAACCTCTCTGTTCCTTGGTTGCATATCAGTGAGCTAATAAGGACAGTAATAGTTTCCACCCCAGAGGATTAAATGGTTTAATATACCTGGGGTGCCAAAAATAATGTACGCATTTTAAGAGATGTTACCTATGTATTACTTTTCAAAGTTGAATTACGGTAGCAATGCGTAGTATGACGTTTGCTCAAGAGATGACTTTAATCAGATGAATGCTAACGTTGTATTACAATTTTAGTACAGTTTTTTCCTTTCTTAAAATGTGTATATATATATTTTTTGGCACCCTCTCTATTTGTAAAGTACTAAAGATGGTATCTGGATCAAAATAAAGGTTATGTAAGTATTGCTATCATTAGTAGTAGTAGTATAGCCTACCAAATATACTGAGATGATTAAGGGCCCTCCTTAAAGGAGCGCTTTTTTCTAGTGGAGAACTGCAGACAACCAACAAGAGAACGTTCAAGTCAACACCCAGATGAGGTACCACACTGTGATAACTGCTATGAGAGGAACTTGGTACTATGCTTTACCCCATCCTACCTTCCTCTATCTTCTCATTAAATAACATTCATTAGGTGGGACCCAGCATAAAACTGCTGGCTCTCTCAGGCAGTTTATAACTTGGAGAGGAGCCCACGGAGGAGATTTGACTTCGGGGCACAAATGGAATCTTACTGCAGTGATAATGGCAGAAAAGCTTTTTGTATAATCGCTCACCAACTTTGTGACATTTCTAGGTAGCTCCTTCAAAGGTGGTTCTGACCACTCCTGAATGGGCCAGTGTCTCAGCCCAGAACTGTCGGAGCCCACTGGTGCCCGCAGGGTAGGATTCCGCTTGAGAGTAGACCCTGGGCGGAGGGAAGGTGAGCTCAGATCCTTCATCGCACCTGCAGGTAGCGGAGATCTTTTCCGTCCTGTAGTTCATAGAAATGATGACGGGGGCGGTGGACTGCCATGAAGTTCTTTGTGTAGGTGGTTGCATCAGAGAAGGTGAGAATAATGATGGGATGGGTCTGTAAGAGCATGGGTGTGCCAAGTCCCATTTAGGGGACTTGTGGCTATGTTGCTGTGGGGTGCACATTTCAGACATACGAACACGAATGAAGGAAGGCTGGAAGAAAGCAGCTTCCTGACAAAGTCTTTGTGTTCTTTGAGTGTAACATGGTCTGCTCCCCTTGTCACCTTTTCTGCTACTAATGAAAAAAATCAAACTTCCATGTCACTGACATGTCCCAAGCTGATCTATTGGGTGTTTTCAGCAAAAGGAAGGAACAAATGTTTTCTCATCTTGTAGGAAGTGCCAACCATCTTATGTGCATGATCTGATTTGCTTCTCACCTTATCCCTGTGAGGTAGGTGATAATTATCTCCACTTGATAGATGAGGAATTGAAGGTTTCGAAAATTTAATTCATTTGTCCAGGGTCATCTGAGTCAGAAATAGAAGGCAGGATTCAAAATCTCATCTGTCTGACTAATTTCCATTCACTGAATTACCTTCCTTCCGGATAACAAGCACTTTGGCAAGTTGCTTTTATGCTCAAGGGTCTTTATTTAAAGGGACTTTGTGACAGGTCTGTGCTTGACACTGGGGCTACTGAGATGACATACGGTCACGGCTCTCTCATGCATTATGAGTTTCCAGTGTTGTGAATGGCTTAAGTGTTCTAAACACTTCATAAAGGATGAAGGTGGATCCTTTATGTATCTTTTTAACAAGCCCAGCAATTAAATAATTGCTCTCCAGTTAGTTTTTTTTGGCCTCAGGCAGTTATTTAGGGTGTTAAAGCAAGTTGTGAAAATAAGACATGTAGAAATGATGAGCAGATGAAAATGTCAACATTTTCAAAGGCCAGGAGGAAAATTCAATTTATGTTCCATCCTGTCCTTGGCACATAGTCAGCTGCCTCCCCCTCTGTTTTCCTGTTAATCACAAGCAACTATAGCTCTGGCTTCTCTACTGCTTTGATCTGTTTAGCCACCGACACTCACACAGCTGTGGGACTGGGGCTTTCATTTCCTTTGTCGTCTTGATGAATGTCTGGGCCATTACGGAGCAAAATGACTGTGAAGTCCAATGAAAGTGATTCAGCAGTAGACCTTAGTCTGTGGGGAAGGTGAGATGACATCTTACAAGCAAGGAAACAACCTATGATGGAATCTGTCATGTCGTGTGGAGAGTTTTGGAGAAACAGGCCTTAAAGTTTTGACTTCTACAGGGCGGCTGGTTAGCTCAGGTAATTAGCGCGCAGTGCTCACAACACTTAAGTAAGGTTGCCTGTTCGATCCCCACATGGGCAGCTGAGCTGCACCCTCCACAACTAGATTGAAACGACTACTCGACTTGGCACTGATGGGTCCTGCAAAAACACACTGTTCCCCAATAATAATAATAATAATAATAATAATAATAATTAAAAGGATTAAAAAGAAAGTTTTGACTTATAGCAAGTCATAAATCTTAAGCTAGACATTAAAACTGGATGTAAGAGGAGAACCTGAGCAGCTGTACATACACATCCCATCTAACTACTTTTCATGAGGTGTCTATAGAATTAAGGCAAAAATATTTTCTGGTCAATTGCTTTGCTTCTCCACTGGATATTTCACTAGTTCACAACAGGAAATCAAATTGCAGTATCTGGGTAATTCAAGTGGGGGCCAACTTTCCCCATAGTTATCTAGGTAATTTAATCCCAGTTGATATGTAAGTGGGATTATATGTGATCATAGCCATTTGTCAGCTAATTTTCATCTTTCAGTTCTCATCTCAAAGGCCACCTCCTTTGAGAAGTCTTTCTTGAGGACTAGGTAAAGTCCTTGGTAAGTTACTTCCATTGATGGCTTCTTTGCTTTTATATATGTGGAATAGTTCTCTCTTCCCCAGAATATGTGCTCCATAAGGGCAGGATCTGCAGCATGTCTTCTCTAGCCTTGTCACAGTGCCTGGCACACAGTAGGCACTCAATAGCAGCTGTTACACAAGTAAACATGAAGCAGTCGTAGCCCAAATCTTAGGGCCCCTGGACATATAGATGAATGACACGTTTCGGTGACAGTTTCTGAACTTGACAGTCCTATGTTCTCGGAGCCTGGTTGGTGCTCAACTAATATCTTGCAGAATTGTGGATTTTCCCCCTTCACCAGTGGCAGGGACAAGGAAATTTAGAGGAAGTCCTTAAAATGAAGGACTGAAGAGGTGCTCTTCTCTTTGACCATGAGAACAGGCAGTTTGGACTTATTTATCCATAAAGCTGTGACTCAGAGATGTCTTGCTGGGCCTATGGCCCAGTGTGGTGGCTCAGGATAACCAAAGCTGACTGTGTTCCAAGGAAGTCAAATTCATGAACGTGGCCTCAATCGTATCACCAGTGCTATCATCAGCAATGGAACCATATCAGGTTCGTAATCTTACTTCATACTCTTTGAAATAGGAACTCCTGGATTTTGAGCTTTGTGAGATATCTTTTCTTCAGTTATGCATGTCTGCATGCACTCAACCAATATTAACTGAGCACATGCTACGTGCCTGCTACAGCACAAGGCACTGAATCTAGTGCACGCAGGGCCGGAAACAAAGCCGGCGCTCCATCACAATGGCTGTTAGATGGATGGCCACACGTCTTGAGAGGTTTCTAAAAAGAAAGCACTTGAACTGATCCTTTCTTTAAATTAATCAGAGGGAAAACATGCCTCTTCTGTTTTATACAAGCCTGTTTCTCGTACTCGAATTTGTTGTGACGTGTATGTTTTTAATTTGAATGCATTTTTTTAAATCAGAAGGCCAGTGATAATGTGTTTCTAGACAATCTTACATTTGAGATGAGCATTTCAAAATGAAAGAACAACGTGCAAAATACCAAGTGTTCATTTTCTCTCCTTGTCTTTTAGACTTAAGGTCTTTAAAAAATGCCTATGATGTAAGGCTCTCTGTCTATCTTTTATCTATCTATCTATCTATCTATCTATCTATCTATCTATCTATCTCTAGATAAATATTGTAGAGACCTGTTATCCAGCTTGAACTAAAATCTTTCTGGTTCTAAGAGACCAGATGCTATGAAGTTTCTTACATTATTTTACAAATAGCCTAATACAGATTCAACCATAACTCCCACATGGAATAAGTGATAGAAGACAATCCCTTTACTCAGAGAAGTGACAGCCTCGTGATGGTTATTAAATAATATTATGAAACTGATTATTCCATTGTTTATTTAATTGGTTAATTGGGTGAGTCCTCATTTAAAGATAAGGAATTAAAATAAAACTAAAAAAAAGAAAAAGGTCTTAGGGTAGTAAGAAGCAGTACTTTTTTTCATGTATAAACATGAAAGCACGAAAATGCTACCTACCTTAAGAAAGTCCCACGGGCAGCCCATTAGCTCAGGTGGTTAGAGTGCAGGCTCTTAACACCAAGGTTGCTGGTTCGATTCTCACATGGGCCATTGAGATGCGCCCTCCACAACTAGGTTGAAGACAACAACTTGACTTGGAGCTGATGGGTCCTGGAAAAACACACTGTTGCCCAATAAAGTTTTGGGGAAAAAAAAAAGTCCCTGATGCTGGGGACCCCATGTCTCCAGTGTAACGGCCAGTTCTAACCAAGATATGGCTCAGTGAGAGTTTGAATGGGCCATCCTATAATGAGATTTTGCTTTTGAAGGACGAGGAGCTGCACATGGAATTTTCCTTGTTCATTTCATTAGGTTGAGCTGTATGAAAACATTTTTTTAAACTTTCAAGAGTTTGTTCCACAGTCTTCACAGAAGTACAGTTTTGTATTATTAGTTAAGAACATGGGCTCTGAGTTATATTTCTTGGCTTGTACCTGGGCTCCACTCTTGATTTGCTACATGTCCTTAGGCAAGTCACTTAATTCCTCAGAGGGTTGTTTTCTTCTGTGAATGATCGTGGCTCTCACCTCCAAGGGTTAGAGAGTGCTTGTGAAATGCTCAGCTCAGTGTTTGGCACATAGTAACTTTTCAATCAGTGCTACCTACTAATTCCTTACCTGGGCATCACGAGCAGATTTCAGGTGTTGTGAGACTTGATGACTCTTATTTCTTGGGGAAAATCTTGGCTTTGGCAATGCTCCCCAAAATGTCCCTTTCTCTTAGAGTCTTCCCCAAGGCCCTATTATTACAGCATATACTAACTTCTGATTCATCATCCCAGGACTTTCCATTTCCCAATTTCTTTCTCCTTTAGCTTGTTTTTTTCCATTGCTTGTCAGTTGCTTCTTCCTTCGTGAGCTTGAAAAGTACCTACTCATGACTTATCTGTTACCTCAAAGCCATATTTTATCATGGGCATTCAACTTATCTGACCTTCACCACTTGATTCAGAATTTCAGCCATCAGAAGCAATTGTCTTTCATTTCAAACATTTGCTTAAAAACTCTTAAGTCAGTACAGTGTATTCCATTAATTAAATGTGAAAAAATTATGTCTCAGAAAAGAAAAAAACCTCTAAGTCAAAATGTCATCATGGTGTCTTAAGATTTCTCTATTTTACATAATTGTACACAAGAGAATAGACATATATACATTTGGTCTACTAATGTTAGTGTAATAAAATTATTGTGAATCCACTTCAATTACACTATTTATAAAAGTTTCTTTCATTTTAAAAGAGACATGATATTGGAACTTATTCTATTCTGTCACTGGAGCTTTCTTTTGAAATATATTCTGTCTATCCAGTTGAATACCAACTAAAAGACATTTAAGAAAAAGAAATTAACCTCTTTGAAACCACATTTATTCTGATTCACAAAGATGTGCAGCACATTTCTGTTTTTTTTGTTTTTGTCCGTTGACATCTGCTTGGATTTTTGCATGTAGTTCTTTCTCCATGATATGGATGATGCTTTCCTTCCTTCATTTAAATAGTCGATGGGCACTGCTTAACCTATAAGGCACGCAGCTGTCTCCCACAGAAATGTGCTGGTCTTATTGGTCCAGAGCTCAGAGCTATTGGGTTGTCGGAAAAGTCATGACGCATTTTTGCAATGAAAAACAGAAAAATACATCATGACTTTTCCGACAACCCAATATATTAGAAGATATTATAGTTCCCCTATACAAGCAAAGCATATGGAAATAAATGGAACGGAACTAAAATGTTTCTTCCCCTCACACTCCTAGGTCAGTGTCCTTTGAAGTTCCTGGGGCAGATAGCACTGAAAAATTTCAAAGGCCAAATTGCTGAACTGGAAGAGTGATATGATGGTGATTAGAATGATGATAATGGCTAGCATTTGTTTGACCCTTAGACTGCACTCAGTAACTCATTGAACTCTCACAGTACTCGGCCAAGTAAACAGCCAAGAGGTATATGAAAAGATGCTCAACTTCACTCGCTATTAGGGAAATGTAAATTAGAGCCACAATGAGATACCACCTCACACCTGGTACAATGGCAGTTACCAACAAGACAAGTAATAACAAGTGTTGGAGAGACTGTGGAGAAAAGGGAACTCGCGTGAACTGTTGGTGGGAATGCAGATTGGTGCAGCCACTATGGAAAATAGTATGGAAGTTCCTCAAAAAATGAATTATCGAATTACCATATGACCCAACAATCCGTCTTCTGGGTATCTACCCCCCAAATTTGAAAACATTCATTAAGATATATGTATTCCTATGTTTTTTGCAGCATTATTGGTGCTTGCCAAGACATGGAAGCGATCGAAGTGTCCTTTGATAGATGATTGGATAAAAAAGATGTGGTATACACACATGCAATGGAATATTATTCAACCAAAAGAAAAGATGAAATACTGCCGTTTGCGACAACGTGAATGGGTCTGGAGGTTATCATGCTAAGTGAAATAAGTCGGAAAAAATCAAGAACCATATGATTTTGATCATATGTAGGATATAAAACTGAAGACAATTGAACCAGACAAAAAAACAAACAAAAGCTCATAGACACAGAACAGTTTAGTGGTTACCAGAGGGTAAGGGGGAGGTAGAAAAGGGTAAAGAGGGTCACATATATGGTGACCGAAGGAGGTTTGACTTCCGGTGATGAACACACAATGCAGTATACAGATAATGTATTATAGAGTTGTGCACTTGAAACCTGTATAATTTTATTAACCAATGTTACCTCAGTAAATTTAATAATACTAAATAATAATAATAATAGTATTTTGTGAGGTAAATCTCATTATCTCCTTTTTCCAGGTGAAAGAACTTAAAGGTTTGTGGGGTTAAGTAACTTGCCCAAGGTCACGTTGCGGTGGCCTGACTCCAAATCCCACGCTGGTCACTACGATGCCACACTATGAAGGTGACCAGTGTTTTAGTTAGTTTTTTTTTTTGAGGGCAGTGTCACTGGCCCTCATATGTGGGACCTGAACCAGGGCCGCTGGCGTCCCAAGCCAGCGCTTAACCCCAGCGCCACTCAGCCGGCCCATGACCAGTGTTTTAGAATCAGTTTGACCTGATATTGTAATGGGGGGTGACCAGACCCTTCCTAAAATGGGCTCCTGCCTGTCTGGGGCTGTCCCTGGACCCAGCTCTTTCTCTCTCTCTTATCTTCATGGTTATAAGCAGGAAGATTATTTGTAAGGGATTATTACACTATGGTCTTTTTCTTTTCTGAACAGAAATGTGGGTTTTGGCATAGATTCACCTCCTTACTTTCTCCTAACAAAATATGCCCTGGCCAATCTGAGATGTGGAAAAGAAGGCTGAGACGAATTTCTCATCCAGCCAAAGCTAGTGACTGCAAGTTCCCAGGAGACCTATTTGGCAGCTCACTGTCATAAACATGTTTTCTTTTACATAAATAGAACACATGATTCAGTTTAGATTTATTTCTTTATGTTTTGTTATGAGATCAATCATCAAGCAAAAAGCATGTGTAAAACTCATTCTAGTGGAGTAGCATCACAATAAATAGAAAAAGTATTATACATGGAGCTGGTCAAAGCTAGTTTCAAAGTCCAGCTCCACAATTTACTTGATGTGTGTCCGTTAGCAAGTCACTTGACCTTTGTGAGACTTGGTTTTCTAATTTTTTTATTTATTTGGGTAATAGTGTGCTTTTTCTAGGACCCATCAGCTCCAAGTCAAGTTGCTGTCCTTCAATCTTAGTTGTGAAGGGCGCAGCTCAGCTCCAAGTCGAGTCACCGTTTTCAATCTAGTTGTGGGGAGCGTAGCCACCATCCCATGTGGGAGTCGAACCAACAACCTTGTTGTTAAAACCACGCACTCTAACCAACTGAGCCATCCAGCCGCCCACCAGCGCTCAGCTGCAGCTCAGTTCAAGTCGCTGTCTTCAATCTAGTTGCGGAGGGCGCAGCTCACTGGCCCATGTGGGAATCGAACTGGCAACCCTGTTGCTCAGAGCTTGTGCTCTAACCAACTGAGCCACCCCGCTGCCCAGATTTTCTAATTTTTAAGGGGGAGTAATCACACCTACTAGTAGATCTACTGCACAAGTTGTAGACATGTGAAAAGACCATAGATGCTTAATGAATTTTAAAAAATAAAAGGAGACAAGTCTTTCTTAGGCAATTAACTTGGAAGCATGATATATCAACCAAATTCACCAAAGAGATTGATTTGGGGGGCTTGTTTATCTTTTAAAAGTACACTTATTTTTTGCACTGCAAGAGATGATTGTTTGAATACCATCTATTCTTATAGTGAGTACAGGAGAAGGCCTGAGTCATGCCTATAAGGCATATTTTTAAGAAAAACGGTGAGGCATTAGCATTTCCCAGCCATCCGTCTCTGGATGCATGAACACTGCATTAAAAAACAAAACAAAACCCACTCGCATTACACTTTGTGGCATATGGCTGGAGGTGAGGAATTTATGTCGTATGACTGCTTGAGGAAATATTACTCCGTAGTTTTAAGTGGATTCTTCTTTCTCATGCAGTACATTTATTGCACAGGTAACATGAATTCTATAATGCTCTTAAATGTTACTCAATAAGAGATGAATTTCTGAGTCTCATGTTTAATCAATAATTTTTTTACTTGACAGCAGACTAGGACAGCATTCCAACCAGCCCTGCTCACCAGCATCAGAACACAGCTGGTAAAAAAGGTTACTGTCCAATGTGCTGAAAGCCTCTATTGCTTATGAAATAAGCGAGCCTAGGTTTTTCCTGGAAGGTACAGCCTTCTAATACATAATCCAACATTTAAAAATACTTCACAATATTTGGGCCGGCCGAGTGGCGCGATGGTTAAGCACTAGTTTGGGACGTCAGTGGCCCCAGTTTGAGTCCCACATATGAGGGCCAGTGACACTGCCCTCAAAAAAAAAAAAAAAAAAATCACAGTATTTAAAGTAAACTTCTTGGGGCTTATAGGATAACATCTGTCAAATACTGCTTTGATGCCTAGGAAAATCATGAAATCTTGAAATAATTTGATTTTTTTTATCGTGGAAATAAATAAAAATTTCTCTTTGCTGAAAAGTAAGTGTATTTGAATAATTTTAATTGAGTGTAAATTATGCCTAATTTAATATTTTTTTATATATTCACTTACTAGGAAGCAGCACTCGGGATTTGTGGTTTTTCTTCTTTCAAAACACTGACTGTACTTCTTTTTAGCATGGTGTTTTGGTGCTTAGAGCTTTTGAAGAAGAACTGAGCCATATAATTAAAGGTTAAGCTAGCTTTGATTCACTAAATTTGGTTCTAATTTAAAACTACGATGCACTAAAAGTAAAAATGAAAATAATAATGAAACTATCTTGTTTTTGCTATAGGTTTTTAGAAATCAGTGTTTATAGTCATAAGTATTTACTGGAGTGCTTTCTTTTTCATCAGTTTGAAGTATCTTCAACTTTCTATA
The DNA here is from genome assembly GCA_033961575.1 of Aselliscus stoliczkanus. NCBI lineage: Eukaryota > Metazoa > Chordata > Mammalia > Chiroptera > Hipposideridae > Aselliscus > Aselliscus stoliczkanus. The sequence continues at coordinate 26,965,176 of CM066741.1, forward strand.
ATTTCATCTTCTCTCAGAGACAGAAGATTCCTTATTTTTCAGGCACGTGATACTGATTTCTAGTTTTGTTGTATGATCAGAAACTAATATCTATGAGGCTTCTGTTGTGGCTGGGTACATTGCAAATTTTTGCAAATGTTTCATATGTATCGACACACCTATCCGCATAAACTTTTTTTTAGCTCTTCTACAGTATGACTTTTTTGTCTGCTTAACTTTTTTTCTGAGAAGGAAGCATTAAAATCTCTAGCTACAATGGTTGACTTACCCACTTCTTTGTGGGTCTGTCAGTGGTGCTTCATATATTTTGATACTGTATTATTTAGGTCATTATGTTCATGACTACTACAGTTTATTGATCTAGTGCCTTTTTTCTATCACTATATATGTCTTTATCCTCATGCTGGTTTTTACCTTACATTCTATTTAGTCTGGTTTAAGGTTGTTACTCTGAATTTCTTTTGGCTCATGTTGTTTCATTCCTTTATTTTCAACTGACAAAGACTGGCTTCTCAACTGTACTTTTGTCCGGCTCCCCTTAATCCTCTTCTTGACCAGATCTCGACCTTGACCTGCTAATCTTTGTAAATAAGACTTCCTGAGTCTAGTGTTTCTGTGAATAAGGCCTGAGGTCAGTCTTAGAAGTGACATTTGGCCCCTCTGCACTTCAAACTCCTCATCTGTAAAATGAGATAATATGAGTATGCATTTCACAGTGGGTGTGAGAAGAAATTAATGAAGTTGTGTGTGAGACACGTGACATTCTTGGTGTGTTGGTGGACAAGAGTCACTCAGGGGCCCCTACGATGGCTCTAAAATTTTTGACAAAATCCTTCCTTTTACAAAAGGATGGGAAGAAAAGGGGAGAGCAGGTGACATTTCCTTCTCATTCACAAGGTCAGGGAATTCACTGCAATTTTCCCCAGTTTTAAAAATCACGGGAAGTCTTTCTTGCTGTGGATAGATTAATGAATTTCAGCAGCTGCTTTTTACAAGATGGGCCTTAGGGACTGGCGTGGGAGTCTCAGCTTGAATCCAAGCTGTGCTATTTTCCAAACACCTGGTGTGCAGGCTCCTGGGGTAGGACGGAGGCTGTCCCCAATACATTGAGTTGGTCTGGGCAGGTCACACCTGTCATTTTCAGGCTTGTAGCTGGCTGCTCTCATACCTTCCATTATTTTCCCTCCCATTTTCCCTCTCTGAAGCAGCAAAAAACAAAGAAAGACAAGAAACAAATCTGGTTGCTAATTGTTTTTCTATCTCTTAATAATAGCGGTAACTTTTTTTTTTTTTTAGAGATTTTATTGGCGAATTGGGGGAGGGAACAACATTGGAGAATCGGGGAAGGGGAATAGCCAAGTTGCTGTCCTTTTGTTCTTCAGTCTAGTTGTGGAGGGCGTCGCTTCACTGGCCCAGGTTGGTATTATCATTGCTCTCTTCCCGGATGAGGCAGTCGCTCACCAGCCATTGGACGGCTGCTCACTGTGGCTCATGGCAGCTCACAAAAGCACATGCCTGCTGCTGGCCAGCCCCACTGCAGCCTACGCCGTCACTGGCGACTCATGGCAGCCTAGCTCAAGGTCGAGCTGTTGTTCACTATCTTAGCTGTAGAGGGCAGTGTCACTGGCCTGCATGTGGGATCCAAGCCGGGGCCCTACAGCTCAGACCTGGCGTCCCAAGCCAACTCTTAACCAATGCACCACTTGGTCGGCCCACCGTTATTTTTATTCAGTGAGGCATCTGCTTCTTAGGCATGTGTGTTTGCTTCATAGTCTGCCCTGTTCAGCTCTTGGAAGTGAGGGAGTAGGGGAGTCAGGAGAGGTGAGCCTGAGAAGGCAGCAAGATGGAAATGAACCCCTGCAAGTGTTGTGAGAGGGGACCCCGGATAGGGCATGTTGGCCATGCCTGCCTGGCACCCCACCTTGTTGAAGCATCTCTACAAACAGTTGTTGAAAAATGTACCTGTTGACTTGATGTGTACAGCGAGCCTCTGATTTCCAAGAAAGCAGGGTTAACGTTGCTTTGGCATGACATTTTTCCCAGTTGGGTATTTATATAAACAAAAACAAAACCTACCTCAGAGCCAAGGAACCCCTTTGGAAGACCCAGACTGTCTGTGTTCCCTTCTCTTCCATGGAGCAGAGCAGATGGTAGCTCCACTTGCCAGGTCTAAGCAAGATGATGCGGATCTAAGTGGACCCACACCACGCATTTTTAAAATGTTAAGGTCTTTGAAGACATCCAAATATGTAGGAAAAGCACAAGGAGGTTTTGCCAAACCAAGAATGAAAGCAGCTTTCCTCTTCTCAAAGTTGTCTCCCATCCTAGGTCTAGAAAGCACTCAGCTTTCATGTCTGCCCATTTATATTAATGCCAGGATGACTTCTCGGGTGAAGTGCATGTAAAATGACTACAAAAGAGGTCACCGGACTAGATTTATTATTTTTTAATTTTTTATTTTTTTAGCTGAGCCATCCTGCCACCTGTTGGCATCTCAGCGGCTCTCAGCTCCGGCTGGACATTGAACTGCTGTTGCTCAAAGCTCAGCTTGCACTCTTGAGCAAGCTTTTAACCAACTGAGCACTCGGCCTGCCCCCAGATTAGATTTAAATGATACGAATGTGCTTATGTTTTCAGAGACTGCAGGCCCAATAACGATATCATTTGTTTTCTTCCACATTCCAACATGTGTAGGTATATATCCCGCCTACATTGTAACCGTGAGGACCCACAAAGTTTTCTCTTCCTTTCATAGTGTAAAGGTGGGAATTGCAGACCCACGTTTGTGTCAGCTAATTCATCATCAGGGTCTAGATGATTCAGAGAGCTCCTTTTTTATAGGGACCTGGCCGGGGCACTGGATGCTAGAGTGGATGGCCAGGGTGCTGGGCGCTGGAGTGGATGGCCAGTGCAGCAGAGAAGTGAATTTAGGCAGAATCAGCTGGGATCAGCTAAGACCACTTTTGCTTAGTGTGCTGCACTAGAGAGAGAAGACAATGTTTCAGCTAAGCAGACAGGGCAGGAGAGAGAAGCAGGGAGCCCTGGCTCAGTGACTTGAGGGATGAGAAACCCAGCCATGCACAAGGCATGGGAATGCTTGGTTTCCGTCTGCAGCTCTTCCTTGGAAAGGTGTGACTCTGGGTCAGCCCGCTCGCGTCTCTGGGCCTCATAGCTTTATGTTCTGTTTTGATCAAGTTGGGGTAGTGCCTTTGGGCAGCTGGGTTGCTTCCACTTTGGGGTGATGGTGAGGAAAGCTCCTGAGAACACCCCTAGGTACGTTTGGCACATGGGCCTTGAATAAACACCAGAGCTCGAGAGGAAGCAAAGTTATGAGTTATCCGCTTTGTAATATCAAGGAAAGTGCATTGATCCCACACAAGTTCAAGCCTCTCCTACTGCGTTATACTCCGGTGTTTGATAATTTACCAGGAGGTTCGGTTTCTGCTGAGGAAATTGGGTACCCGCTGTCCGCGTCTGGTCTTTGAAGCCCATTTTGCTGCCATCCAGGCAGAATTTCTCGGCCAGAATTCAGCTTTTGACCTTCGAAATGCTGTTTCTCCAGCAGAATTGATAGGAACAGGAAGGTGGAGAGTTTAGGGATCTTTAGTGAGCCATATGGCCTTGAAGCCTGTTCAAATATAATTAGAAGAAAGGCAAATGCCAGCTCCTGTTGATTACTTTTGAACACACTTGCCTGGGGGATGAGGAGGGAAACTTCAGGGGTGTCGGTTGGCAGGTGTCCCTGGGCAGCTTTTGGAAACTCCAGTCTGTCAACATGGGGTTTTCACGTGGGCAGCCCACCACCCAGTGACGACAGATGCATGAGAAGGTCAGATGGGCTGCACTCGGGTGTATTTACTTTGTATAAATAGACGGGAAGCCATTCTTCTTCTCTGTAGGCATATTATGGATTCTATAGCGTTAGGGAGAAGGATCAATCCAAATGGCACATGATAACCACTTATGCTTGGCTTTGACTGCCTCTTGGCTATATTTATGCTCTCTCACTGCCTCCACTCTGTCCATCTGGCTATACCTCCTGTTCATCTTTCAAAGTCAAGCTCAGGTTTCCCCTGAACCACCCTTCCTGGACACCAGTTTGTACCTGATGGGGTTCAGAATCCCTGTTATGGCACTGGGTTTAAAGCAAAGTGGTAAGGTGTGACCCCAGCCGTTTACTGAAATGTACTGTAGTGACAACGGTTCTTACTTTGAATGTCAGTAAAAGCCATAAATCGTCTCAGGAATTTCTTTCTTTCTTTATTTTTTTTTTTGAGGGCAGTGTCACTGGACCTCATATGTGGGACCGAACCTGGGCCGCTGGCTTTCCAAGCCAGCGATTAACCACCGCGCCACTTGGCTGGCCCCTCAGGAATTTCTTTGCATTAGAATCATGCAAAGACTTGAGACCGGATATCCACCTGGGGATATTGTGGGTAATGCTTGCTGAGAAACCAGTAGTCACACAATCGTCTTGAGGGAGTGGGAGTGAGGGTGGCCAGCCTTCTTTAAAAGGATATCGGAGTTGTCTTTTGGTTTGTCAGCTGATGAGCTCATAAGGATATAAATGTTAGTGTAGCACCTGCTATCTTTCCTCTTGGCTTGATTGTATTAGAAAGAGAGCAAGTTTGAAGGCAAGAGGTCCAAGAGGGGAAAACGGGTCCCCTTAGTTTGACAGTCTGGTGTTCTGATGTTAGGATCCCTTATTTAGCTAAGTCACCCCAAATAGGCAATAGTCTGCCATCCAGTCCTGGGGATATCTTCCAGAGAGGCCTGAGAGTGAGGAGGGAGCATTTTAGTTGAGACCAAGGGCAAGATGTAACTATAAGAGATGTGGAATTGAACTGCAAGCATTTTTCTTTAAAACACTCGTCTGCTGAACATTTAAGAAGGTGGGATTGAAGAATCTCTTTGTGGAAAGCATCCTGTGTCAAGAGCAAAACACAGGCTCAGTGAGGAATCCTACTCATCCCTGTAACTAAAAGTGGCCTGAGTGGTCAGGGTGCTGCCTACCAGGGCAGTCGATTTCATCCAGGTCATGCAAACAAAGGGCCGATGTGGTAGGGCGTGTCCACAAGTCGGCTTGGTCAGCTTGATAATCAACAGTCTCTCAGGGTCTCTGAGCCCATTGGAAGCAGCTGCCGCTTTTCTGACATAGTGTAGACTTTGCAGTGTCTGAACAGCTGGTTTCAAATTCCCTAGCAGAGACCACTCGGGGTTTGCAAAAAGTTGTGTATCTAGACTTCTATTTATATGCACAACAGCTTGCAAATTACCTCTTTTGTGCTTAGATCCCTAGGGGGAACCATTACCTTGTGGTTCCTGATAGAGGGAAGTATTGTTTTCCCCTTTGGAAAGAAAACTAGGCTGGGTTAGTTTCCAGAGATCGTTTTGCGAATAACAGCCGCACATTCGCAGAACACAGAAAGACATGGTGTATTTGGTTTCAAGGCGCCGGATGACAGCAGCAGGCAGTGCTGGGGGTGGACCTCCGTGACGCCTGAGCAGGAATTGTCCTTCATGCAGCAGGAAGGCACCATCTGTTTCTAGGATGATTCCAGTAGCTGCTGAGGCGCCTGTGAAAATATCTCTTCCAGGTCTTCTCAAAATTCATCTTTCTCCCCTCCTTGCGTATGACAATCCTCTATGTGATAAGGCAATTTAGGAACAGGAGAGCAGTGAAAGTGAATCTTTAACAAATAATAATAGGGCCAGCCGAGTGGCATGGTAGTTAAGCGCTGGTTTGGGACGCCAGCGGCTCTGGTTCGGGTCCCACATGTGAGGGCCAATGACACTGCCCTCAAAAAAAAAAAAAAAAAGAAAAAAAAAGAAAGAAAGAAAAAATAATAATCTTCCTGTCACCTAGTTCTGCCCTTTCCCACCCACCTCCTCCCCTCTCTTCTGCTCAGACTCCAGGATGTAGCAGCTCTTTCAGAGTTCATTTTCCTCTCCAAGGACGGACTAAAGGATGCTGCGGTGGATTATTTGGGTTCTCTACTGCTCTGGGCTTCAGGTGGGCAGGAGTCCAGTCTTCTCATTCTTTTTCTTTTGTAATCATAGATTTATTCCGTGCCTATCAATGCCCAGTCCTGCTGTCTGTTACACTGAAGACAGAGACATGGATCCTATCCTCAAGCTGCAAGAGTGAGTGAGCGTGGCAGTGCTGCTTTGGGTGGTGCGAGCAGAGCTCTTTAAAATGTGGATCTTGGGCCGGCCAAGTGGCACGGTGGTTAAGCGCTGGCTTGGGAAGCCAGCGGCCCTGGTTCAGGTCCCACATATGAGGGCCAGTGACATTGCCCTCAAAAAAAAAAAAATGTGGATCTCGTTTGAAATCTTTCCTTGCCAAATATGTAGGAGCCATTTCCACGGGCAAGAAAGCCTGTCATGGAATTCCATCACTCACTTAGCTGAGGCTGTGAGGTGCCAGGCGGAGATAACATGGGATATTCTTTGGTGTTATGGGGGAGCCCAAAGGCCACTGCAGAACAATGACATAAAGACCTGGGGTTGAAGCCGTGTCTGCCTGTGCCCAGGTTTGTGAGCTTGGGCACTTCTCTTGGCCTCTCTGAGCTCCCATCACCGAAACCCACTTCTCAGGTCTTTGGGAAGATCGAATGAGATTGTGCATGAGAAAGCTCCCCATATAATCAAGCTATTGAAAGGTTTCTTTCTCCCCGTCCCTCCCCCCTTTTTTTTGCAGTTACTCTTGGATTTGGAGTGGAGCCTAGAAATCTTCAAAACTCCAGGCTCTGGCTTTAAATAAGTTTGCATCCCTGGCAGTGTTTTCACCCTTTTTAATTACAATGTTTATGCTTTGCCAAAGCTGAATTAGTGGAGTGGATGGAGAGAAAGAAGGGACACATTATAGAGACATAATGCCCTGGAGTCCGGGGCTGAGAAGGACAATGGGCCAGTCACACTCAGAGGCAGAATAATTCCAGGATAACCAGGAGATGCAGACAGAAATCGAAATGTACCAGGGTGAGTTAAAAAAGAAAAAATTATTGGGCCAGCCGAGTGGCGCGGTGGGTAAGTGCTGGCTTGGGAAGCCAGCGGCCCTGGTTCGGTCCCACATATGAGGGCCAATGACACTGCCCTCAAAAAAAAAAAGAAAAAATTATTTCAGGGGCACCCATGGAACTGAAAAGAGCAAGATGAACTATGAGGCCTGTGTTGAGAAGCTGGAGCTGGTGTATTGATTTAAGAATATGCAGATGATGACCTGCTAAAGGAGGGGACACAAGCCACCCATCTGGGGTCGACAGGTAGCAAGCACCCTCAGCTTCCAAGCTCCCTCTCTGAGGACGTGAAACCCTTGTAATTGAGGGTCCTTGTAATTGAAGGAGCAGTTTCAATACACCCACACAAAGGAAGCAGAGTCACAAGATTTATTACTTACAGATCCCAGAAGCAAGGTGGGGGGGCGGGCCCCCCACAATTATCTGGGGGAAAGGCAGCCCTTTGTCCCAGGTCACAAGTGAGCCGGTGATAGACAGCAGGGCAGAAGCACCTGTTACCTATAAGGTGCTTGGGACAGAGGTCGCTAACTTTTTGTGGGCTTCAGTTAGGTGGTTATTTTAGAAGGTGCACCCAGAAAAGCTAAGCGACAACTTGTGATGAGAATCCTAAGCTCAAGTCCTTATCTGCAGCCCAGACTCTGGGGGTGAGCAGGAATATCAGCCTGTTAAATGCCTATACAGCAGCTGAGAAAAACAAACGGTTTTCAAAAGCTTCAAAATCTGAGAAACACAGTTTTTCTCATCACAAGGCCTCTATTATAATTTCTCCAAAGTGAGATACGTAGGCGAGGGTTCCAGGGGCTGGGAGAGCAGCAGGATGATAGGGTTTGGGTTGGCGCTAGCACTGGGCAGTGCAGAGCAGGGGCCCTAACCGAGCAGTGGGTGCTGAGTCCACAGGCTTGGGCTGCAGAGGGTGCTAACTGCCCGCAACCCTAGAAGGGAGGACATTGCATGGCTGGTTACTGTAGCAAGGGCAGGGTACTAGAGCATGTCCACTGTGTGCGTGAAGGTGAAGATGAGATTAGAGGCCAGGGAAGACCGGGGAGCGGTCCCTCCGGCCTGCCCATGGCTTTCAGACTTGCCTCTGGGGTGAAAAGAATGGCTTTGGGCTTTCCTTGACATTACCTGTGTTCGTTTGTCCACCTGCCCGTCTTCATTTTCCTCAGTAACCCATAGATCTGTATTCACAAAGTTTTTTGAGCCTTTTAGAAAGAGGTCCACATTTTCAGCCAACGTGCCGCCTTGGAGCAATGGATCATTGAAGTTTAACGCCAGTTCTGTATTTTTACTTTCCGGGATATTCTTCCAAAGGTTCTCATGGACCAGAAGATGTCGACTATCTTACGTGTGAAGAGAGGACCGTCTCCTTACAGAAAGTCTGGTCTTCTTAGTTTAGCACATTCTCTATTAGCTTGACCATAAAGGACATGAGAGCAGGAGTTAGTGATATTCTCCTGGTGTCCCCAGGACCTGGCACAGGGCCTACCAGGAGCAGATGCCCCCACATATGTGTGCAGTAGATGAATGACTGTAATGATGATGACAGTTTAGTAAGGCTGGTCCCCTCAGGAGGGGCTACCAGAAAGGAAAAAACATGAACCTGAGGAGGTGGAGTGGGTATTGTTTAACGAGGGTCTTTCAAGGCGAAGTTACGACAGTGGTTTGAAGGTTTTGAGAGGCCACTAGATTTTAGGCCATGTGGAGGTTGGCTGATGGTTGGGATAATTCAGGTGAGAGATACGCTAACCAGAGTGGGGTGCTAAAAATCCAGAGGGTCTCACCTAAGAAAGTTGTGAATTTGCTTCTTCCAGGGTGAGATTAAGGCTTTTATGCATTACCACAGAGGTTAGCGAATGCATAGAAATGCTCTGTTTGTTGTGCTTTTATGTAATAGCTGTTTTTATTGAGCTCTGTTTTGGTACCAAGATTTTTGAGAATATTAACTCCTTTAATTCTTATAAAAACCCAATGAGTAGGAACCCATAGTCTCTTCATGTCACCCGTGGAGGAACTGGCGCTTAAAGGTCAAACAACTTGCTCTGAGTCTCAAAGCTTGTAAGCGGCAGAGCTGCTATCTGTGTGTGTATATGTGTGTGTGTATATATATATATATATATATATATATGTATATATTATACAGTGGGCAAGAATTTGCGTTACAGCATCACACTAAGGCAAGAAATATCATTAAAAACATTTTTCTTAATCAAATTACAGTGGGGTTGGTAAGATGGCCATTATCAGTCTTTTCTGAGGGCTCCCTCCCCCACTCCACTGGACCACTTAAGCGAGTGGTCCCCGAAACAGTGGGGGTGCCTGCTTAGTTCGTGGCCGTAGCCATCATGGTTCTCCTCGATCTTTGCGTTACTCAGTGCTGCCTGCAGAAGCAAGCTCTCCGTCATCTGCTGGGCAGTTCTGTTTTGGATGAATACAGTGATACCTCTCAATAAGTCGTGATTCTCTCAGGTGGTGCTGGGGCATGGGACCCCCCTGTTGCTGATCCCAGGACTGCAGGATTAATGGGATGCCACAGGTGCCCCTCGCTCAGATTGCTGCCTGGGAGAGGGACAGGGTCCCATCTCCTTTCAGGGAACTCCCCCAGGGCTGGGCACCTCCCTACAGTCAAAGCTCTCTTCCCTTCTAGCTTAGCTCCCTCCTGGCTGGGGTGGGGGAGTGTGGGGGGCGGCGCTGAGCAAATATTACCATCTTAACAGAGCATCCTGCCAGATATATTTGCACGGTACAAATACATATTTATAATGTATGCTAAGGAAACTATTGGTATCATGATATCAATATATATTTTATTTAGCATTTTCACCCAATATAATCGTGGGATCATTTTCCTTGTCTTTTTTAAAAAAGTCCTTCAAAAGCCATAGTTTTTATATCACCGTAATATGTAACTGTGTAAGTATGCGAACAGTTAGTTACCTGGTCCCCGTCGTTTAATATAAGGACTGTTTTCCAGGTTGGATGTTCTGAATAAAGCTTTGCTTAACATCTCCATCAATTGTTATCTCGCTTTTGTATTTTAAAATGAACTTTCAAATTAAGGCTGGCTTTACTTTGAAGGATTTGGTATGACTTTAAAGTATCTGTTGTTTTCTTTTTTTCCTCCAACAAAAAGATCACGTGGTTTGGTTCTCATTTAAAAAGCAATTGTTTCCCACACCTGGGAAAGTAGCTTTCTGTTTTCACACAATAGAAATAGCTGGATGATTCAGCTAGGGAGAAATACTTCTTTTTTCTTTCCCCCTTTAAAAAAAATTCATTTGACAGACAGTATTATATTAGTTTCAGGTGTACCACACAGTGATTTGACATCTATATACCTTAAGAAGAGAGGAGTACTTCGGATGCCATACTGGTAACAGACACGGTTGTATGTGGGACAAGGACACTGATTGCTGGAAGCCGTCTCCCAATACCAGCCAGATGAGTCCTGGCAGAGGGATATAACCTACCCCAGAAACATCAAGCAGTGTATTTTAGGAAGCATCACAGGTGGTTAAGACATATTTTATAGTTAGGAAGTTGATAATGGATAACTCGCTCAGTCCTTAGGGACCTCCCCCACGCCCCAACAGTCTCAGCTGGGAACTTGTTGTTAATAGAAGGCCAGTAGGGGAGTAAGAGCGTGAATGGCTCTTTCTGAAGGGTGGCATCTTCAGGATGTCAGCTGATCTGACTTTTTTTGTGTGTGTGAAGATTTTATTGGCGAATTGGGAAAGGGAACAGTGTTGGCGAATTGGGAAAGGGAACATTGTGCTTTTCCAGGACCCGTCAGCTCTGAGTCAAGTTGTTGTCCTTCAGTCTTAGCTGTGGAGGGCGCATCTCAGCTCCAAGTCCAGTCGCTCCTTTCAATCTAGTTGTGTGTGTGGGGGGTGCAGCCCTCCATTCCATGTGGGAGTCGAACTGGCAACCTTGTTAGAGCATGCGCTCTCACCAACTGAGCCACCCGGCCAGCCCTTTTTTTTTTTAAACAAGGTAAACCAATTGGTTTATTTCCAGCCAGGGCAGGAACACTCTGGTCCATGGGCCATTTTTAACCCATTTTCAGCCAGGCAGTGAGTAACTACTGACATCCTTTATTGAGCGAATGTTGTCAAGAACCTACAGTTTTTTTGTGTGTGTTTTTTTTTGAGCTGAGCCATCCTGCCACCTGTTGGCAGCTCAGCGGCAGCTCAGCTTGGGCTGGGCATCGAACTACTGTTGCTCAGAGCTCAGCTCGCACTCTTGAATGAGCTCTTAACCACTGAGCCACTTGGCTGGCCCTAAGAACCTACAGTGTTTAAAGACTCTGTGTTCAGTGCTGGAAATTAAAAAATAAGTCAGGGCCGGCCGAGTGGCGCATTGGTTAAGCGCTGGTTTTGGGATGCCAGCGGCCCCGGTTCGGATCCCACATGAGGGCCAGTGACACTGCCCTCTACAGCTAACAACAGCTCCACCTGGAGCTGGGCTGTGCGAGCCCCGGTGATGGTGTGGGCTGCAGCTCCTGCTGCAGTGGGCTGCCATAGGCTACAGTGAGTGGCCGGCAGCCAGCGTGAGCGGCTGGCAGCCAGTGTGAGCTGCCAATAGCCGCGGTGAGCGACATCCAGAGGCCAGCGACCGATCTGCCTCATCCGGGAAGAGCGCAATGATGATACCAACAGTGAAGCAACATCCTCCGCAACTAGACTGAAGAACAAAAAGACAGCAACTTGTTTGTTCCCCTTCCCCGATTCCCCAACGCTGTTCCCCTCCACCAATTCCCCAATAAAATCTTTAAAAAAAAAAAAAAAATAAGTCATATCCAGGGCTTTATCTATCCAGGAATTGCTCACCATCTATCTCCGGGCAGAGAGATCCCTAAATCCTTACAATATAATGTGACCATAGAGATGCATATATAGTGCCATGGAACTTCTTGGAGTAATTCTAAATGTTTAAAAATAAAGAGCCATCAAATTACCAATAATGGTTAATCACTTTGTATATGTTGCTCTCAACTTGTAATAGGTTTAACATTTTAAGAAACTGCCAAATTGCATTCCAAAGAGGCTGCACCGATTTTGTTTGTTTTTTTCTTCCTCCCCGCCGTGACCTGTGTTCCAGGTCATGACATCTTGGCCAACACTTACTATAGTCCCTCGACTGCAGCTCTTCTGGTGGGCGTGCGTGGTAGCTTATTGTGGTGTGAAACAGGTTTTATTCCGGCCTCTCACAGCCTCCCATATAACGGTGTGCATTATAAATCTCTGCTCTTGGAATTTTTTGTCTTCCCCTTAAACGAGCATATTAAAGGATTAATGTTCTGCAGAACACATTTTGGGAAGCATTACATTATTTGATTATAATATTATTTTTAGCTTTGTGCTCTGTGATATTTGATTATGAACAAGTGTTTACAGTGTTTCCCGTACAATGATGTTTGAATCCAATAGCATAGATTCAGAGGTCAATAGAATGTAAGCTTTAAAAGGGGGTGCTGAAGAGATTAGAGCTAGGACATTTCTGAGAGGCGGCAGTTTTCATGAGTCACTAAATGTCAGTTTGTTTTTCTCTGTACTTGGTTGCCCAGCCCAACCCAGACCAGATGGGCCCCAGATCTCAAGTAGAGCGAGGTTGGGCTCAAGCTGAGATCCTGACTACATAGTAATGATCAACACTCATGATTACAACAACAACAATGAAAATAAAACCAAATTTATATTGATCGCATCTGTGCCAGGCACTGTGCTAAGTAATCACACTTTATGGATTATCTCACTAAATCTTCACAATGACCCTACATCATAGGTACTATTATTACCATTGTACAGATGAGGAAACTGAGGCACAGAGTGGTCAGTAGCTTGTATACACTTAGTAGGAAACGGCAGAGTCAGCGTTTGAACCTGGGGGTCTCTGACACCAGGGTCTGTGCTTTTGCACAGTCTGCCACCACACCAAAAAGACCAGTTGGAATAAAATTTTTGTCATAATCACACAGCAATTGTGCGATGCTGGAATGATTTCTAGTCCAGAATTTGCCTCCCCAGAGTCATCCTTATGTCAGTTTCCCTCTCACCCGACAGGAAATACACTACTTGTTCTCCTATGGAAGTCCCCTGTGATCACTTTTCCTCCCACTCCCATGGTCACCTCCTATGTCCAAACCTAACCTCATCTCTGGACTCTTCACACACACACGCGCACACACGCACACGTACACACACGTACTCGCACGCACGCACACACGCATGCTTGTGAGCATGCAGAACCTTCCATCTGGTTTTATTGTCCCTAGGTTTTCTCTTAGGAACTGGGACTTACGTCCCCACCAGGAAGCTCTCCCCAGATCCCTGCTCTGCCAGCCACACTGCCGTGCTTGCTTTAGCAACAACCTTCATGATTCTCCCAGGGGTTTGGGGGGGGGTGTCACTACAGGTTGGGGTCTGCTGACGTAGCTTCCTAGAGGTCAGGGGGCTTCCAAGAGCTGGGAGGGGCTCAAAGAATCAAAGAGAAGAGAGGAGGGCTCTGCAGGCTGCAGAGCAGGGCAAGCAAAGGACAGAGGCAGGAGTGGCTCTGTGGTTTGGGCAGCAGTGAAGAGGCCAGCTGGCCTACAGCAGATGTCCCAGCAGGGAATTAGGGGAGATGCGATGGGGACATCGACAGCACTGCATCTGAGCACCCTGCTCAGGAACTGGGCATTCTCCTTTGAGCAAAGGGAACCATGAATCTACTGGCTGTGACCCTTGCTCATCTGACCTCCAGCTCGCAGATCCTTCATTTCCGCAGAGCCCCCGGGATAGGAATCACATACCAGTTCTCCTGCAGTTGGCATTCCTTCTCCATGTTTTATAGCCCTCTGCAAAGCTCTTGTACTGTTGCCATGTGATTTATATTCCCCCTGTGGTCTCTAAAAGGATATAATAAAAACAGATTTAGAATATTAATCTGACATGGTTTGGGCCAGCATGGTCAGATACAAATTATTTACTGGGAGGTGATGAAAAATCACAAAGGATAAAGTGAGACCCAGTTCTTAGTATTTCTTGCTCGTTCTTATGGCACTGTTTCTCAAAAAAGCGCCGTCCACTGGATCCCGCACGGTGTTTTTTGGAAAACACAGGTTTCCAGGCCCTACCTGCTTTCTGCAGGTTCAGAGTCTTTGGAGACAGGTCCTGGGATGTGCGTTTCTAATGAGTCCCCCCCACCCCCGTGCCCCATGTGGTCCTGGCCCATCCCGCATCGGAGAAGCACTGGTCTTGGGCATCCCCCAAAAGAAATGCATTGTGTTGAGTCAAATGAGCCCCAGAGCTGGAGCCTTTCCAGGGCTGCCGGTGAGGAGAGCCAGGCAGGCAGGTGTGGGGTAGAGGGCCCAGGGATGCTCTGTGGGCGGGGGATGGAAGGGTCCAGGCCATTGTGAAGTGACAGATGCCAAGCTTGGGAGTTGGGGTGCGACTTGTGAGGTTGATGCATATGTACGTAATGGCCAGTGGATTTTGCTGGTGAGTGGATTTCTGGCAATCGCAGTGGAGAGGTGTAAGCATCCATCTGGCAGTAGGGCAGAAGTGGAGGAGGAGAAGAGGCTTAGGAGGGGCCTGGCCACCACCCCTGAACAACTGCTCAGCGACAAGCTGGGCCTCAGAGCCACTTGGGGAGCTGTGTGAAAACTCAGATTTCTGAGCTTAAACCAGCCCTTGAGCATTTTCTCAGAATCTGTGTCTCCAAAGCTCCCCAGGTGATCGAAAGTGACAGTCCTCCCTCAGAACAGCATTTGGGAAGCAGAGGGGCCATGGGAGAAAACTGACTTTGGGATCATTGGATCTAGCTATGTGACCTTGATGTCATCCCATCTGGGCCGCAGTTTCTTTATCTGTGTGAAGATGCAAATACTTTTTTCTTCCTCCTCTGATTATTGTGAGAATTAGGGGTGAGAGATGTGATTCTGCACAGTAGGCATTCCTCTGCACAGTAGGCATTACTCTGCACATGCCTAGTGCCCAAAGCTTGTGAGAACTGGGCTTCTAGGAGGGTAATTAGGGCAGGTGCGAGTACGTTGGGCATAGGAGTCAACCCAGGGACTGTGATTAGAATTGGGATGTAGGGTATGGTCTTGGCTCTTACAATACTGGGTCCTGATTTCCAGAACTGGAACTAGAAAAAAAAAAAAGAGCTATAATAATGTCAAGGTTTCAATAGCATTTAGCATTTACCACACAGGGTCAGGTGCTGTTTTAAGCATCGGATGCACAGCCTTATGACGTAAGTACTATTGTCATCTCCACTTTACAGATGAGACAAACTGAGGCTCAGAAAGACATGTGCATGGTCACACAGCCATTATGTGGCAGAATCAAGTTTCAGACCCAAACTCTCAAGCTCTGGGTCTTCAGTGACTGTTCTGCCTATTTTAGCCAAGTACAAGGTCAGAGTGACCCTGAAACCACAATGCTGAGTTTCAAAAGTAAGCTGGGCCTTGGGAAATGTGGTCCTGGATATTTTCTTTGTCACACATCTCTCGGTATAAAATTGTTCTGTCCCTTTGTAATAAAGTTAAAAAGGCATTTTTGTAACAGAAGCAGAGCTGTCGTAAACCTGCATTGTTGCCAACAGCTTGACAAATTCTGACAGAAAATCCATAACACAAAATTGTCTTGAACTGAAAAATCCCTTGCCCCTTTCTGTTTAATTCTTGTGTACGATTTGACCCTCTTCATGGGCAAATCAGTGCTTCAAAGGGCCTCTCTGACCCTGTTCTTTCTTCTCTTATCCCTTGTCTCTTGCTGATTCAGTCCTCATTCATTTGATATAAATCTGAATGTCTCCTTAAGGTTTCCTCGAGCTTACACACAAGGCACAGGCATTAGTAAATATGTGTGTTTAATTCTAGAGTTTCCGCAGTTTGTAACCCTCTCCTATTTCCCTTCTCCGTACTCCAGGGCATAACCTTCAGTAACAGAACACATCAGGGCAGCCAGCAAGCTGCCACGTCCTGCCAGCGCCTTGTCAAGGAACCCAGCTGGACCCATTTCTAATCAGCCTCTCCCAACACAACATCTCAGGGTCACTGAAGGAGACCAGAATTTGAAATTTTCCAAAGACTTTCAATAGACATCGAATGCAGAAGGAGACTTAAGTTGCCTTTGCACAAATCTGCTCTGTGTGAGAGAAAAAGTGGGGGTTGGAATACAGGTATCACCTTCACCCAGGGAGTCCCATGAACACATTCTACATTTAAACCTCTGCCCGTAGAATGGATGATGGTTATCGAAACAGCCCAAACCTCTACCACGGAGCAAGGGATATAGCTCGGGAGGCAACCAGGCAGTCCCGGAATCAAGGAATGGATGACTACAAATATCAGGACAGCTCCGAGGGGTATGCCTCCAGCGATGGCTATTACCGTGGCAATGAGTCCAACCCAGAAGAGGACGCTCAGAGTGATGTCACAGAAGGCCATGACGAGGAGGATGAGATCTACGAGGGCGAGTACCAGGGCATCCCTCACCCAGACGACGTCAAGGCCAAGCAGACCAAGATGGCACCCTCCAGGGCGGACGGCCCTCGGGGCCGGGCTGCCCTGATGGCCGAGAGGATGGAAGATGAGGAGCAGTTGGCCCACCAGTATGAGACCATCATTGACGAGTGTGGCCACGGGCGCTTCCAGTGGATCCTCTTTTTCGTCTTGGGTTTGGCCCTGATGGCCGATGGGGTAGAGGTGTTTGTGGTGAGTTTCGTCCTGCCCAGCGCAGAGAAGGACATGTGTCTGTCCAGTTCAAAGAAAGGAATGCTTGGTGAGTGGACATTTTCAAAGACGGTTCTCTTCTTGGCATTAAAGTATGAAGGGGGGAAGAGCAGGAAAATGTATAAAGCACCTGTCACTATTAGGCACCTCCAATCTATCATAATGTCCTTGCAATGTTATCATTTGATGCACATTTTGCCATTCAGGTGTTTTTATCTCAGAGAAATTAATTGATTGGCCCAAGTTTACACAGCTGGTAAGTATGAGAGCTTTGATTCCAGCTCAGGTCTGCCTGACTCTCAAGCTCTTACTTCTCTTTCCAAATCTTGTCGCCTGCTTGAGAGTCTGATTTCTGTCTCCTTCGTATGAAACCATCCTCTTTCCATCCAAATGACAAATACGTTTTGTGAGTGGCAGGCCAAGGTCTCGGCCACACCAGTGCTTTTTTCTGCGTCCTTACAGAATTGAATCTGCTCCTGGCTTCTCTTGTATCTAAGTGTTCATAGCTGAACGCCCATGTGCCTTGGGGATGAATGCTGGGCTGAGCACGCCCACATGGCCCCAGCAGGCTGGAAGGAACCACGGTGTGAAGCGCAGAAGGAGTCTGCGGGATGGAGGACCAGCATTACAAATCAGTGATGAGACTAGCACCATCAGAGCCAAGCACCAGACTTCAGGGCTTGCAACAGAGAGGACTGTGAAGTTAGAGAAAGGATGGGTGTGGCGTGGAAGATACTCAGCATAAAATAGACAGGGGTGTGTTGGGTCATTAAATGTCCTGCAAAACATACCCATGCTCTAAATTTCAAGTTCATGCCATTGATCGTTTAGCAAACATGCAGTTATTGAGAACTGGCGATGAGTCAGGTTCCGACTTAAGACTGAAACATGCTGTGGCCCTCAAAAACTTGAAATCTAGGGCCGGCCGAGTGGCTCAGTTGGTTAAGAGCTCACTTAAGAGTGCGAGCTGAGCTCTGAGCAATGGCGGTTCGATGCCCAGCCCGAGCTGAGCTGCCGTTGAGCTGCCAACAGGTGGCAGGATGGCTCAGCTAAAAAAAAAAAAAAAGAACTTGAAATCTAGCTAGCAACTAGTTTATTCATTCAACAAATATTGATTTCTTGTAGACTGGTTGCTAGTCTTCTGCTCAGCCTCTGGGGGAAAAATACTGAACGAGATATATGTAGTCCCTGCCTCTCAAAGAACAGGGTAAACAGGCACTAACACACACAGAAATGTATTTAATTACTGTAGGGATACATGCTATGAAATACGTTGTGCAACTCTGGTCCCCTGTACTCATTTTACAGCAGAGGCTGGCAAACATTTTCTGTAAAGGCCCAGATAATACATACCTTTGGCTTTGCAGGCCCAGATGGTCTCTGTCACCACTAATCAAGCCTACCCTGGTAGCACAAAAGCAGCCATAGACAAAATGTAAACAAATGTGCATGATTGTGTTTTTTTTGTTTTTTTTTATAGCTGAGCCATCCTGCCACCTGTTGGCAGCTCAGTGGTAACTCAGCTCGGGCTGGGCCTCGAACTGCTGTTGCTCAGAGCTCAGCTTGCACTCTTGAGTGAGCTCTTAACCAACTGAGCCACTCGGCCGGCCCTTACATGACTGTGTTTTTTTTTGTTTGTTTTTGTTTTGAAGATAAGACTTTTTTTTTTTTTTTAAGATTTTATTGGGGAATTGGGGGAGGGGAACAGCATGGGGGAACCGGGGAGAGGGAACAGACAAGTTGCTCACATGACTGTTCTAATAAAACTTTATTTATAGAGAAAGGCAGTGGGCCGGATTTAGCCTATGGGCTGTTGTTTGCCAACCCCTGATTAGAGCCACTATAAATAAGATTGGGCTGTGAAATAAAACATCTTCATAAAGAATTGTCTCTGGGGGCTTTTAAAATTGTTTTATCCATCTCTGCTAAACTATAAGGACCATTTACAATGATTAGAACTGTGTGAGATATGACCATTAGGAAACCAAAAGAGACCTAAAAACAATTCTGCTAGGTACTTCAAGTTTGAATAAGCACTTTTAAAAGGGTAAAAACAAAACAAAACAAGACAAACCCCAAACCAAACCAGACCCCGCCCAATTGGTCTAAACATTTCCAAGACATTAATTTGTTCTGTGGTGTTCTCAGCTGAAACCCTGGGTCCCCGTTAGTCCCAGTTGGCAATGTCAGGAACGATTTCACGCCTCCTTGGTTTCTCCGCCACCCTGGTGCCTGTGGCAGCCTCGTTAACAGAGCTCCTGCCGTCACCGCTCCTGCTGGCTCCCAGGACAAATGCTGCGGGTCAGGGGGACATGGACCTAGCCTGGAGAGCCCACATCTGTGCAATTTTGCTTTCAGCCCTTGCCAAGCGGATGCTATGACTCAGCCTACGAGTGGCAGGCTGGCCCCCTGAGCAGAGATGGGCTTCCAGGAACTTTTGGGGTCCCCTTTGTAGTCAAGGAAATGGGTGTTTAAGTGCATCGGGGAAGTGGATGATGGAAGGGTGTCGTGAGGCCAGCGTTTCCATATGCTGTCCCGTGTAACCTTCTTAGTCACCGTGGTACTGCCAGGACTTTTTGTCCCCTGCTGTATTTAGTAAATGAACACCAACGTTTTCCCAGAATCGTAAAAATGCTCCTTAAGCCAGAATGGGGGGCCTAGCCCTTCTTTCGCGTTGACCCAAAGAAAGAGAACTGACTTTCAGGCACGAGTTCTACTTTTGCTTTCAGAATTTTGATTTCCTGGAAGGGGCTAGTCACTTGGGGTGTATTTCATTGGCTGGTAGTTTTTGTTGCCACCTGCAGCAGGAAGGCTCAGGGAGTCCCATGCTTCAGATGATGATTGAGAACCTCACAGGGGCCCCCTGGGGCCTGGTGTCTGCATGAACTCTAGGGAGGAGGGGGCAGTGTCGGAGGGGTGGGTTCATTAGAGCACGCTTGCGGGTTGCATTTCCATGGCAGCTCAGAGATGGAGGTAGTGCTCCACTGTCACAAAAGATTATCCTTTAATTGTTTTCTATGCAAATTTGAGATGAGCATCTGGGCAGAACCTGTGATTTATAAGCCACTTTTTCTTTCGCGCTGAATTCTGCACGTCAGTTCCTGAGAGGAGGGGCCACGCTGTGCCGCAGGGCCTGACACAAAAGATGTGCTCGGTAAATAAGGTCAAGCAGTGTTATTTCTTTCACATTCTGTTTGTTGACGTAATCATGAGGACCTTTTACATTTCGTGGACAGAGAAATAAAATAGACTCCGTGTCTGGATGGGGGAGTGACAAGGCGCTAGAGAGCAGGTGGGACCAGAAACATTGAGGAACCATTTTGTACAGCACAAGCAGCCAGCTGCTGCTGACTTCCTCTGAAACCAGTCCTCTGTGTGGCTTCTGTCAACAGCATGCACTGTTGACATTTTAGACTAGGTAATTCTTTGCTCCGGGCTGCCGTCCTGTGCGTCATAGGATATTTAGCAGCGTCTCTGGCCTCCACCCACCAGATGTCTGTAGCACCCAGCTCTCAGTTAGGACAAAAATGTCTCCAGATATGGGCAAATGTCCCCTGTGGGACAGAAATCACCTCCAGGTGATTACCACTGCTCTATATGAGTGTTCTCGACTCTGTCTGCCCATTACAGCACCTGTGGTGGAGCTGTTAAAAAAAAAACACAAAAAAAACCCAGAACAGACCAGGCCCTGCCCTAGAATGCTTCAGTCAGAATGTCTATGGGTGAGGGATGAGCTTAGGCATTTTTCAAACAGCTCCCTGGTCTAGGTAATTAATACAGAGACTCAGGGTAGCTTGGAGCTGCTGAGACATCAGGGGATTTGCTTATTGTTTATTGGGCTTCATAGGAACTCTCCACCCCCCGAAATGGCTTCTGTCTTGTGTTCATGGTGGTGGGTGGGATATTTGCACACACTTTGACCAGCATTGAAAAAAATGGGGCCGTCCCCCAAAATCCTGTTTGCATCTTCACGGTGCATTCCAGATTTTCAGTGGCTTTCATGGATCCTCTTATTTGATCCTGAAATGATCCTGTGACATGGTCAGAGTTGTGATGCCCAGTGTACATGACGAGGGAAGTATTGCTTGGGGACCTTAAGTAATGCATGCTGGACTCCAGGCCGTAATGTGGTTTCCTTGTCCTCCATGGCCACTCGTGTTCCCCGTGGGCTACTTGATAGCACTGAGGCTGGAAGGCTGGTTTTCTCACGTACAGGTTCCTTCATAGGAGCAAAAGGAACTGATGCTAAAGTGTCAGCCATTTATTTGGTGCAACATCTGTTACCTTTCTTCCACTTTCAAAACAAATTACTGTAATTATACTACCACCACCAAGACTTATAATGTGATAAGCTCTTCCCTGGCATCCATTTCAATACTAGGTATTTTATATGACATTTCTAATCCTTGTAACAACCTCTAAGGGAAGCTTTGTTGTTACCGTCTTACAAATGAGAAAACTTAGACTCTAAGAGATTCAAGTAACGTGTCAAAAGCTGGTTAGCGACAGAGCTAGAATTTGAAACCAGTTATGTCTGATTTCAAAGTCTATTGTTTCTCCTTTACCTTGCTGTCCTGTCCATGAAAGACGTTTCCAGGTACCCATGACATGTATAACCTTAGACAACCTTTTTATGCAAACGCATCACTCAAATCAGATGCAGTTGTAAAGTAGATGCTGGGCCTCCATCGGAGTGCTGGGGTGGGTTATAGCCCATCTTTGTAAATGAGAGGGTCACATAGTTCATGTCCCATCAGCCGGCCCTGAAAGGCCAGGTAGCAATGTCACAAGGGCTCTGAGCCATACCTGTGGCCTAGACTGTCAGCCAAGGAGAGGCTGTCCAGAGAGCTGAGAGGCCACGCTGCCATCCTCCCGTGTCAGGCCAGGAAAAGGGTCCCAAAGAATGACCCACCCCCTGTACAGACCAGAGCAGCAGGGGCACAAAATGACCCCCGACACCCCGTCTGCCAGGAGCCACATCAGACAGAGTATACTCAGGTACAATGTGGAGTTCATGACTGCACGGCTGAAACGGCCCTTTGTAGGCCCATGGATGTAAAAAATCCTCTTTGTTTATAAGTCTCCTGCAGCACAAGCCCAGATGAGCTGGTTTTCACTTTGCAAAGGATTGATTTAGTTTCCAGAGAAGGAAGCTTCAAAGTCTCAGATGTTAGCAGGGCAGGAGTATGGGAAGGGGGTGATAGATAAATGGTCTTGGGATGGTAATGGCTTTGACATGCCCCATGGGGTCCCCTGAGCAGGCTGTATGTGACCTCCCCCCTCTCCATGGAAGCTGGCCAGGACTGCTCAAATGTGCAGAGTGAGTTTCATGTCATCATCTAATTCAGCGCAGTCTGATGATACATCTCCTCACCCTGCTGCCTGTGCTGCTGATCAGAGGATATATTCTGTGTGAAAACCATCTCCCAAGTTGGTGAGACGTTGTAATACGTACCAGCGCTAGAAGAACACGTGGCATTGTGTCTCAAGAACCACAAGCTCATTAAACCCCTTTGACCTCACGATCCCATTTCTTGGAATTAATCCTGAGCAAGTGACCAGCCATGTAGACAAAGACACACAAAGATGTTCTTTCCTGAGTTGTTTAGCAGGTGGAAACAGATAAGCTGTGGAACTTCCGAATACAGACTGGTGTCAACCACGTACATGCAGCATGGAGCAGTATGTGTACAAGGACAGAGAGTGGGACATGGTAATAGCAGCTGGGCATTTCCTAATCAGAGAATAGGGAAGAGCTTACTATGTGCCGGCGTCCACATCACGTGCTAAAGACCCAATAGAAATAGAACCGACACAGCAGTTTCCAGTCAAAGGACTTGGACGAATGTTGAACAAGCAACTATATAATAGCAAATACACATATGTGACATGAAGGGACAGCGTGTTGTAGACAGAGTGGCAGGGACGACAAAACGGGTCAGATAGCTGTGACCTACGGTCTGTAGCTTGTTTTTGTTTCATATTTTTAAAGGATTGTTAAAAAAAAAAAAAAGGAAGAAGAAGAGTGTGTCACAGAGACCATAGGATATTTGCACAGTAAATTATTTACAAGTCAAATTTGTATTCTCTGATGCTTTACCGAAAATGTTAGTTGAGTCCTAGTTTGCAACTCACAGATGCCTCTCCAAGGAGGTGATGTTTAATCTGGGAATTTAGGAAATCTAAATAAGAGTTAGCAAAAAAAATAAAAATAAATAAAAAGTTTTCCCCAAAAAATCTTGTTAGAGAAAACTTGAAAAATATTTTGGTCAAAAAGAGCTTTTTACTGGCACCTGATTTCTTCTTCAGGTAAGAAGAGAGAGAAAGATTTCAAGGGCATACTGCTATAAATAAGTTCCTTCTACTAGTCTGTATCCTTTTCCCTCAAAATCCTTTTACTATATGGTTGCTTTGATTTTAAAATACCACCAAACGATTTTCAGTTTTCTGATCCTGTGTCTTTCTCAGGTCACAGCCAACTCTCAGCTGCACTGCTCATAACAACCGCAGCGGCTTTTATTAATTGTGCATTTACTTTTGTGCCAGGCATCCTGCTAGACACCCCCGGTCCACTGTCCTATATAAATCCTAACAACTCGGCAAGAGGAGCACTGTTATCTGAGTTTTACAAAGAAGGAGCCATGATCAGAAGGATCTCAATGGGTGGCCTGTGGTCATGTTGCTGGGAATGGCTGGAGCCAGGACTATGACCCAGATCATCTCAGTGTCCATAAGGGGCTCCTCATTTCTTGACGCCTGGCAGTGCAGGCTCCTCCCCCTTCCTAGGATGGGTGCTCAGATTAAAAGTCCTTCCCATGGGGCCGGCTGAGTGGTGCGGTGGTTAAGCGCTGGCTTCGGAAGCCAGCGGCCCCGGTTCGGGTCCCACATATGAGGGCCGCTGACACTGCCCTCAAAAAAAAAAAAAAAAAAGAGTTAAAAGCCCTTCCCACCCCACCAGGCCTTCCTGTCACCCCTATCCTCCTTACTCTGCAAGTCGCAACCCAGGTTCTTCGTTTCCTTACAAAGCTCAATGTATTAGGCGGACGTTTCCCTAATACGCCGCGGAGCTAATTGAGTGGAAGTGAAGGATGACACACTCGCCACTGGCTAACTAGTCCCTTATGTGCTCCCCACTGAAGCAATTTTTTGATAACTCCATTGCACTCTAATTTTCCAAATTTATCGCCTTCATTTCTTCTGCTAAAGGCAGATTTTAAATGAGTTTAATAGCACAGCCATTCCAGAGTTGTCGTTAATTTCGTATTTCTCTTCTCTGTGCATAGGCCCATTTTTGCCTCTGTTGTTTATTTGCATAGCTTCCAAAGACAGTCAGGGGCCGAAAAACATCGTCCCTCAGTCCTAGGTTCTGTGGTTGGGGGCCCTGCGAACTGAACTGACAAAAGACAGATTAACAAGAGAAAAACAAACAGTTTATGAACACATACACTGGGCATCCATGTGAGTAGCTCAGAGGGGTGGTTACAACTTGGGCTACAATAGCGTCTTTACAAAGAAAAAGAAATTTGTAGAGAAGTGAGAAGACAAAGGAAAAAGATTTTAGGCTTTCCTACTGGGTGGCCGACAGTGAGCAGGTAACTACCCGGTGCAAATAATGGAAGATAAGATTGCTTTAGTAAGGATATTTTCTTTTTTTTAAGATTTTTATTGGGGAATTGGGGGAGGGGAACAGCGTTTGGGGAACCGAGCAAGGGGAACAGACAGACAAGTTGCTGTCCTTTTGTTCTTCAGTCTAGTTGCAGAGGATGTTGCTTCACTGGCCCATGT
This sequence comes from Aselliscus stoliczkanus, assembly GCA_033961575.1. Classification (NCBI taxonomy): domain Eukaryota; kingdom Metazoa; phylum Chordata; class Mammalia; order Chiroptera; family Hipposideridae; genus Aselliscus; species Aselliscus stoliczkanus. Next base: position 26,989,695 of record CM066741.1, read on the forward strand.
TAGTATCATCATTGCACTCTTCTGGAGTGAGACAGATTGGTCGCTGGCCTCTGGATGGCTGCTCACAGTGGCTCTTGGCAGCTCACACTGGCTGCCAGCCGCTCATGCTGGCTGCCGGCCAATTACTGTAGCCTATGGCAGCCCACTGCAGCAGGGGCTGCAGCTATGCCGTCCCAGGGGCTCACAGCAGCCCAGCTCCAGGTGGAGCTGTTGTTCACCATCTTAGCTGTAGAGGGCAGTGTCACTGGCCCTCATATGTGGGATCCGAACCGGGGCTGCTGGCGTCCCAAGTTAGCTCTTAGCCAACGTGCTGCCCGGCCGGCCCAGGTTTTTTTCTTTGTTGCCTTCTTTATTGTATTTATCAGGATATGTCTTTCTGTCAGTGGATGTGGACTAGCCTAAAAAAAAAAAATTACAGTTTGTGTCCTTAGTAAAGCCATCCCCTGACTCCTCTCCCACTCTCAGTGGCATGACAGGTAATCAACAACACCTCTGTTGAGACTGTTTGATACAGTGATATTCAAATGTGCAACAAGCAATATAAACAAATGGTACTTGGTGCTGATTATGTGCCAGGCATGTTGTGTCCACAAAATCATTTAACTTCCCCAGTGATCTCCAGTGATAGGTATCAGCGTTTTCATTTTGCAGATGAGAAAAGTGAGTCTCAGAGAAGTTACTGACTTCTCTGACAGAAGGCCAGAAAGCCCCAGGCCCAAACTCAACCCCAGGTGTGCCCTTTGTCGCAGGCCAAGCCACCTCTTTTCTGCATCCCCGTGTTTAGATGCAGTGTCACTTCTGAAGGAAGTCGTACGGATTCAGAAGTTATGGGATCTCCCAAGGGGCCTACAGCGTCTCTCCAAGGACCACCCTAACTCAGTGGCTGTGTTTGTAAAGCAAGTAATATATCAAAGTCAGTGAGGTTTCTTAATGTAGATTCCTCTTGGTGCTGTGTCTGGGCTGATAAGAGTCTCTGGTGATGGAGTTTAAGCCTGCTGTTAGGCAAATGTGGAGCTGGGCAGAGAGGGTTTTTTTGTTGTTGTTGTTGGTTTTCTTGATGTCTGCTGTTTCTCAACTGTCTTGAGCTCACTGTAACCCGTTTCCCACAGTGGCGTATTTTTGGGCTGGCATACTCTGATCCTCAACAACAGCACTGGGAGAAGCCTGTCCTGTTCTCTCTAGTTCCTCCTTTGCCTCAGGCAGTCTTTTGATTAGCAAAAAAAACACCAGGCTCTGGGCCAGGAGACTAGAGGGACAGCGTGTGCTGACCCTGGGCCGAGAGCAAGCACGGTTCCCGGAAAGTCACTGACTTTCGCTGGGTCTCTGCCTCCTCTTGGAGCCGATATCTAACCTCTAAGACTCATCAATTTCCCTGTGTGTCTGCATGAGTCAGTGCGTTCTCAGGAGACAGAAATCATACCACACTCGAACAGAGAGATTGTATGTAAAAATTATTAACTGGACAAATATGCTGAGGCCGTGAATGCAGGGAGCAGCTGCCATCCCTAAGGATGGAGGGATAAAGGGAAGAGATTGGAATTATTGCAATATAGAAGCTCAGAGAAGGGGCCTTGGAGCTACAGCTCAGATATCTGGCGAGGAGCCCAGGCTGGCTGGTGCTGGTATGGACCAGGAGGGGAGGGCAGGATGCGGCTAGTCTGCGAACTGGTCAGCGGCCACCGTGGAAGGACATTGCTGCTGCGGAGTGAAGAAGTATTGGTCTGGTGAAATTTACAAGAACAGAAAGCATGGGTTTCTTCCTTCCTTCTCTACTTTAAGCCTCTCTCTAGCGTCCCCTACTGGCAAGGCCCAGCGAGGGGGGGGCTGGCAAAGCCCAGTGGGGGTTTGTGGACTGGGAGAGACTAGTAGGTGTCGTTAGAGCCCAAAGACAATAGCTTAATAGCTGGCACGATGTTCATTGTTGAAATTATAAACTGGTGGCCTACAAGGGGTCCCTCAGGCTTGCTTGGTGGAGATGGGTTCTGGCTTTAAAATACCCTGATCGAGTGAGTAAGGCAGTCCTGCTTAGACATAGCTTGCAATGGCTCCAGCCTGAGCAAGATTTAAGTCTGCAGGGAACCAGATGTTGAAAGCCGTTGGCTGGTCAGAGCTGGATCAGGCAGACCAACTCCCAGTCCAGCAGGGAACACAGACGGCCCCACACATGATTACAATACAACATGACACATGCTAGGGGTTGGATTTGCAAGTTGTGACTCATTGTCTCAAACACAAATGTCAGTGGCCTAATATAATGGGAAATGGCTCAGCACATTTCCTGAGCTGAGGGCTGGGAAATAGAGAGAATGGGGAACCCTCCTGCTCTCACTTCTCTGGGAGCCTTCCAAGTAGGCAGAAAAACCGCCTCCGGAAAGAACCCAGGAACACAAGGTTCAGCAGTTTCTCCTGAATAGTCCCATGTTTGGCTCCAGGCAGGTCTTTGCCCAAATGTCCCATCTCCATGAAAACTCCCTGAACTACCTTATTTAAAATTGCCACCTTCCATCCTGGTTCTCCCCCGACACACACATATTATTTTTCTCTGTAATCCTTATCAGTATTCCACTTACTATATATTTTACTCATTTATTTATTTACTATCTCTTACCCAACTAGAATGTAAGCTCCATGAAGGCAGGGATTTTCATGTGTTTGTACCCTGTTATACTTACCTAATAGCTGGCATTTAACAAATACTTGAAGGTTCATAGGCATATTTCATGAAGTGACATCTTATACTGAAAAAAAAAAAGGAAATAATATATTTCATGACTTTGAGCAATAAATAGAGTTACAATGCAGGTGAGTGTAAACCATTGGCAACACCAAAGTTATTTCTTTTCATTTTATAGAATAAAATAATAAAAGAAATAAATCTGGCACCCCCATGTTAATTGCAGCATTATTTACAATAGCCAAGATATAGAAACAACCTAAGTGTCCATAGACAAGTAAATGGATAAAAAAAATGTGCCATATGCATGCGTGCATGCACACACAGAGGAATATTATTCAGCCATAAAAAAAGAATAAAACACTGCTATTTGCAACAACATGGATAGACCCTGAGAGCATTATGCTAAGTGAAATAAGCCAGACAGAGAAAGACAAATACTGCCTCACTTATAAGTGGAATCTTAAAACAAAGCAGAACACCTCAGAACAGATTGTTGTTTGCCAGAGGTGGGGGTGGGTAGGTGGGAGAAGAGAGTCAAAAGGTACATTTTCCAGTTTTAAAATATATAAGTCTTGGGGTGGTAATGTACAACTTGGCGACCTCAGTCAATACGACTTTATTGCATATTTGAAAGTTGCTAAGAGGATAAATCTTTAAAGTTTTCATCACAAGAGAAGAAATTCTGTAACTGCGTATGGTGACGAATGTTAACTAGACTTATTGCGGTGATCATTTCACAATATACACAAATACCGAGTCACAGTGTTGTCCACCTGAAGCTAATACAACGTTGTATGTCAATTAACCCTCAGTAAAATAAATACAAAAATAAAAAGAAGGAACTCTGCTGCTGGGAAGATAGAGCAGAGGGTAGTTAGATTGCTGCCCTTTGTTTTACGTGGATCCTTCCCAGCACACATCTGCATAAAGAACACATCTTCAGGTTCCCAGGTCTGTGACTGACAGTTTGTGTTCATTGTTTGACTTACAGGCAAGGCTGGGCAAAAAGATACTTGGAAACTTGGTGTGCAGCCTTTTCTCTGCATGAAAGACCTTCTGCAAAGTTTCCTCCATGGGTTTAGTCAATACCGCATGTACCTGGCCCAGTCGTTGATAAAGAGTCTGCATTCAATATTTGATAGAAAAGGATCATCTCTCTGCCTCGAGATATTTGCCATCTCTGTGAGGAGGCTGGTTTTCACTGGAATACCGCAAATGTGTCTACAACAGTATATGCATATGATGGCTTAAATTACTGATTTTATTCTAAGGCAGGTAGTAGTTACAGGTGCTAAAGAAAGGACAGCTCATTGCTATTGTCTTCCCCTTCCCCTAAGAAATGTGAACATTGGTTACAGCTTGGAAAAGGTCCTTTTTGAGTGTTCAATGAAATCTGGGTGTTTTCAAAATAGCTGGTCTTACTGGCAATTGCTGTTTTTCTTTCTTTTTTTTTGTTTTAATTTTTTTATTGGGGAACAACCGTAGTCATTGGTTACACATTGCTTTCATGCTACAATGGCATAGCTGACTCTTTTAGGGAGGGCGCAGCTCACAGTGGCCCATGTGGGGATTGAACCGGCAACTTTGCTGTTAGCAGCACCATGCTCCAACCAGCTGAGCTAACTGGTCACCCCCGGCAATTGCTGTTTTTCATTTGTACCAATTTTCTTCCTTCCTGATGGTCCATATACCAGCTTTGCCACACCTTCCTTTGGAAATTCTCTCTTTAAACATTACCCTGCAGATAAGAACTTTTGTAACACAAAGATTAATTAATTAATTAATTAATTAATTTATTTATTTTTTTCTTAAAAAGAAAATGACAGCATTTTCTTCCCCTGCTGATTATGTATCTGAAGGAGTGGCCTTTAAGAAAGGTACACCAAGTTGGGTGACCAGTTAGCTCAGTTGGTTAGACCGTAGTGCTGATAACACCAAGGTTGCTGGTTCGATTCCCGCATGGACCACTGTGGGCTGTGCCCTCCTTAAAAGAGTCAACTATGCCATTGTAGCATGAAAGCAATGTGTAACCAATGGCTGTTCTCCAATTAAAGATAATAATGATAGGGCCGGCCGAGTGGCGCGGCGGTTAAGCGCTGGCTTGGGAAGCCAGCGGCCCCGGTTCGGTCCAACATGTGAGGGACAGTGACACTGCCCTCAGAAAAAAATAAATAATAATAATAATAATGATAATGTACATCAAACCCAGTTATGGTTGATCTAGTTTAATATGTGTACAGATGTGTAAACCTGGTGAGACTATTTTTTTAATGGCATTCCTAAGTAGTTCAATTTGTATGGAACTTGTAATTTGCCTCAAAATTCAGTTGCATTTCACCTTTTATGTCAGTGACATGGAATTTCTAGGATGCATAAAAATGGGCGACGGGTTTTCTGAAATGTCACCTAAAGCCCTGTCTTCTCTCTCTCCCATCTCCTTCCTTCACAGGGATGATAGTCTACCTGGGAATGATGGCGGGGGCCTTCATCCTGGGGGGCCTGGCAGATAAGCTGGGGAGAAAGAGAGTCCTCAGCATGTCTCTGGCCCTCAATGCCTCCTTTGCCTCCCTCTCCTCCTTCGTGCAGGGCTATGGAGCCTTCCTTTTCTGCCGACTCATCTCAGGCATCGGGTATGTAACCTCCGAGCTTCAGAGGGATCCTGCTCGAGTAGACCCATGGGCCTTCCATCCTGGCATTCCATCCCTGATGGCACCTGCAGAAAACCTCGGGCTGAGTCTTTTGTTTGACTTCCAAGATACTATATGCAAGTTGATCCTCAGAAAGGGGTCAGGTTGGAAAGTCAGTGCACAAGGTCCAAATAACCGAATGCTGCCTCCGGCGGCCTTTTAAAGTCACTGGGCTCTTTCACCACAGACCCTGAGGGTGGGGGCGGGGGTATAAGGCAACTTGGTTTCTGCCATGACCACTTTCAGTGTATGACTTGATTCTTTCTTTCTGGCATTTTTCTCTCTGCAGTATTGGGGGTGCTCTGCCCATTGTGTTTGCCTATTTCTCTGAATTCTTATCTCGGGAGAAGCGAGGAGAGCACCTCAGTTGGCTGGGCATCTTTTGGATGACCGGGGGCATCTATGCGTCTGCCATGGCCTGGACCATCATCCCACACTACGGTGAGCATCCTGGCTTCACATAGCCCTTGTTGCTATGGCACCTGCATCCCAGTGATGGGTTCCTGTTCTCAACCTTATTCCTCAGGTTCACACACAGCTCCTGTGGATGACCTTAGTCTTTCTAAAGAACTCCCAACCCTGGAAATGACATTGCTCATTTCAATGCATGTCTTTCTAGAAATAATAAGAGTCTGTCTTTTCTCCCTCCGTCTCTCCTTTCCTTTCTTCTTCTCTTCCTTTTATTGGAAAGGATTTCACCCATTATTTCCTCTAGCCCACCTCCCCTCAAAAAAGTTAGGTTTCGATAACCCCATTTTATAGATGATGTAACAGAAGCCAAGAGAAGTTTGTGATTTGGCCAAGGTCACATCCCTGGCCTGACCTGGAATCCTGATGTTCCCGCCACCAACCCCAGCCCCCATGCAGTACTCTTGTAGATGGTAGAAGCAGAGCAGCCCTTGCAGACCAGGTCTGGGTTTCAGCCAGGACAATGTTAGTATCCTGGATAATTGCAAAAAGTGGATTCCCTCGATAGAGACCTGGCCATGTTAACTTTCACTGTTGGTTTGGTTAAGAGTAAAGTAGGGAGAAGACAGTAGTTCTGAATTCGATGATGCTTTTTTTTTTTTTTTTTTTGAGGGCAGTGTCACTGCCCTCCTATGTGGGACCCGAACCGGGGCCACTGGCTTCCCAAGCCAGCTCTTAACCACTGCGCCACTCGGCGGGCCCTCATGATGCCTTTTGAGTATCCTGGGCAACAAATACCATCAATATCCTTCAAAATCATGTTGAGTAACCCACCAATTATGGGTGTAGGTTTTGATTTACGAGTAAAATCCTGCTGACCTGTAGTGCGTAGCAGACTACTGCCCCTGAAACTAACCAGCATGTCTCTGCCCATTTACCTCCTTGGTGACCTGGTTTTAAATCTGTTCCTCTGTGTGTTCTAAGTGAAGGGAGGCTCTACGTGTATCTTTTTAAGGAGTTTTGGTATAGACTATGCCTACTGTATCAGTTAAGGGAAAGTTGGGCACATTACCTTGATAACCTGATAAACCCTGAAATCACACAAACACACACCAATGTCTGGGTGTCTGGTTTCTAAGAAAGCAACAAAATTATGCAGGTCAGAAGCATGTTGACCATGACTGGATGGGATTCCATGGCAGAGGGGCTGCATGGCTGCTGGCCGACCACTGCTGGACAACAGCAGTGCTTATGGTTCAATACTTTACCCCAAATGGACAAGTTTTTTGTTTTTTTATTTGTCTGCCTGTATGAAATCTGTGACTTTTACATGCCATTGAAAAAAATACAAGCTTCTTGGACGGTCTGGCTCAAATGAAAGAGGAGTAACCTAAAAAAATACGGTGGACTTGAATCACAGTCTAACAGGAGTGATTATTTATTTTAAGCCTCATTTTACCAGGATCAGCTGTTTTGTCCATAGTGAACCAGACATCTGACGGTATTTCTCAATATACCTAAGACATTAATCCTCTAACTGTCCCCCCACCTTCATCCCCACCCCCCGCCGCAGCAGGACAAATGTTAGGGTGACTGCAGAAAGGAGACTCATGTCTCTTTGTGGCTCGTGCAACCTCTTTAATTGCTGTTGCAAGAATGAAGTGATGGGAGGTCTTGGCACCAGGAATGTGAGTGAGTGAGTCATTGAGCGAGAAAACGACAAAACCCAGAATGTTTGCCTGGGAAGTCAGAAAAAAAATGGATATATTAGGGAAGATTAATTCCCATTGTAGTCAGCACCACCATCTGTTTGTGAAATCCTGATGCAGAAAAGTAGGGCAAGCTCAAAGATCAGTGAACAGAACAATCCCTGTCTCCAAATTAATAGCCATTCCACGTATTTGGGAGCCATTCACTGTTTAATTTTATTTAATTTAAGGCCCCAAAGATGTGACTCATAAATGCGATCAGTGCAGATATTAAAATCACCGTAAAAAGCATAGAGACACGAGGGGATAATGGATTTTGGATAATTTACACATTGTCATAAAGGGAACAAAAATCGTTCTGAGTCAGAAGACTCTATAAACATACCTGCTTCTGCCTCTCTTCCCTTGTTATTCCCCTGAGTCAGGCTATTATGTATTAGTTTTGATCAACTTGGCATCCAATTACATCAGAATAGTTTTTGGACGTGAGTTGAGAATGTGTAAATAATTAGATAGTTTTTATCTTCTTCTTCCTAGTGTCACTCTGAGGAGAAAGGAAAAGCTTTTTAATTAAAATTAAAGCAAACAGAGCCCGGTGAGATGGAATGTGAAGGGACCATGTTGTGCCAAAGAGATTAGATTCTGATTGAGAAGGTTGGGGGACGTGTGTGTTGTGTGGTCAGATGTGTCAAAGTGGCCACAGTCTCACATTTCCCCATCGGGGAGTCCCTCTGGCTGGTCCTTTAATTGTGCACACAGGGTAGGAAATACCTGCAGAAACAGCAGATAGTGGCTAGGAGTCCACAGCAAGCAGAACAACTCAAAAGTACAATGGGGATTAATAGAGAATTCAAGACATCAACTGCCCAGCTCTGGAGCTGACCCTGTGGTATATTTTAAAGTCAATGGAGTAGAGATTTTACAGCCAAATAATGATTACCCTCTAAACTTTAGAAATCAATATATTTGATTATATAGTTTTGTCTTTTTCAAAAAATGCTCCTGGAATTGTCTTCAGAGATACTTAGAATGGCATGAGAAATCCAATCTCTTTATTTCATAACCCTGACTTCAAAAAATAAAAAAAGCAATTCTTTTGCTGATCTTTCCTGGTATTCACATATTTTATTCAACATTGTTGGCACTAAATGCCTATTTCTAAGCCAATCAAAGCTCCCCTCAAAGCAGGTGAATTCCTATTGGTTGGCCGGGAGCGTTCCCACGTGGCAAACCTGCATTCTGTAGCTGTGGAAACCCATCAGCACAACAATGTGAAACCCAGGACTTCAATTCTGATGGATGTGACTGCAAAAGTCCAAGCTCTTCCCACCGTGTGACCATTCCTAAAAAGAGGGATATTTGTGACCCATGAGGATCTCTGAAATAATGTTTTGTAGATTCTGAAAATGAATTTTAGAAATGCTTTGAATAATGGAAGCTGAGTAGGAGCTGGCCACCCCCTTCCATTTCAATGATGGTAAAATTCATTAGTATGTAGAAGCTGTTTCTTTAAAATTAAAAAACATTTTTTTTCAAATAATATAATGACTGACAGTTTTTTCCAAAATGTGACCTTGAACCCTGTGTATTGGAATCACCTAGAGCTGATATTGGCCTTTGGCTGGGATAGGGGGATCCTCTATGGAAAACTTGGGTCCTATAGGGCCCTGCTCTGGTATTCCTCCAGCTGTACCCCTTCCTATGAGACAAGGGGTGTCAGAAGCCCTGACCCCCACTCCATCAGATCTTGCTCTGGGGATTCAGGACTCAGGAATTTCCACTGAACTCAAGGAATCTCTGCAAGGACGCCCATTCTCACCATGGTGGTGTGTGCTGTGTGCCTCACTCTGTGAGAGGGGTTCAGGGAGGGGGGAAAAGGGGGTCCCGAAAGGGCAGGTCCTGTCCTGTGCAGTTCTGGGCGTGGCCTTCCTATTGGTTGTTTGTCAGGGCAGGGAGATAGGCGGTTTCCTAACTTAAATTTCAATGGATATATAGAAATATGGGATATTGCCTCTCCTAGTACTCTCATCCAAGGTCCAATAAACATCAGGCCAGGCCTCCTGGGGGAGTTGTGAGGCTACAGATCCCAGCGTCTGTCCCAGACTTGGAATCAGAAGCTTGGGGGCCACCGCGGGCAGTCTGCACTTGAACCTGCTCCCCACGTGGCGCCCTTATGCCCTGCAGCTGGAGAGCCCGTGTTTGCAGGTCACCCTAACACAGTGTCAGAGACCCTCTGATGTCTTCTCCACAGGCTGGGGCTTCAGCATGGGCACCCATTACCACTTCCACAGCTGGAGAGTGTTTGTCATCGTCTGCGCTCTGCCCTGCACCGTGTCCATGGTGGCCCTGAGGTTCATGCCAGAGAGCCCGCGGTTTCTGCTAGAGGTGAGTCAGCGGCCCCCACCCGCCCCAAGTGAAAGCAATGGAGCAGCGATGACAGGAACTAGCTGGGCTTTCGTGACCCTTCAGTCCGCGTCACTCTCCTGCTTGCTGGTTGCAACTACCCCCATGTTCGCTGACCTAGCCCTTCATTAAATCCAGCTCTCTTGCTGTCTGTGATGGTTCCGTGATTTGGATCCACAGACTGCCTGAGGACAGGGGCTTAGGAGCTCCCTGAGCACTTGGGGCAGGGGGAGGGAGCCTCCTGAGTCTGCCTCCGGCACCCACTCTCTCTAAAGATGCCACTTAGGAGGCTCTGAAAAGCTGTGACGTTTTTCCGTGTTGTGGCAGTGTGATCTGTGGTAAAGCTCGTCCCTGCTCCCAAGCCTGTTAGGGCTCTCAGCCAAGCAGGATGCCTCCCTACCAGAAAGCTGTTCCCAGTGTCTTAGGAAATGAGTCCCTAGAGACTTCCACCTTGGGGAGCCTTGGGGTGGGGCTAGCTGAGGGGCAGCAGGACTCACGGGCTTTTATAGTCCCAATTCTGCGTCCACTTATGTGCCTCCTTCTAGAACTTTCTGCAGAGTGATCCTCCTTGTTGAATTTCCCATTGATCTGGAGGCAGATGCAGCAGGGAGTGCTTTTAACTATGGATATCTCAGAAGTTATCCTTTGCTGTGTATTAGTGACCTAGGGCTGATATAACAAAGGAGCCCATACAGAGTGGCTTAGAGTAACAGACTTTATTGTCTCACCATCCTGGAGGCTGAAAGTCCCAAATCGAGGTGTTGTCAGGGCCACACTCCCTCGGAAGCCCCTAGGAGAACCCTTCCTTGGTTCTTTTCCTTGGCTCACAGCTGTATCACTCCAGTCCCTGTCTTTGCCATCACATGGCATTCTCCCTATGTGTCTCTGCGTCTTCACATGGCCACCTTCTTATAAGGGCACAGTCTTGTTGGATTAGGAGCCCGCCCTACTGTGGTAGGACCACATCTTAATGACATCTGCAGCAAACCTCTTTCCAAACAAGGTCACATTCTGAGGTTCTGGGTGTTGGGACTTCAGCATGTCTTTCTTGGGGGGAAACAATTGAACTCATCATATGTTGTGTCTTTGCTATATCCTGTCAGTGAGAAAATGACCCACATCTAGCAGTCCGTTCAACCTTCCTGGGGTCTAATGATATGAATACTGAGCATTTACACCCTGAAGGCACAACCTTATTACTTCTCCACGGTGGGCTGGGGCAGACACCTGACCTAGTGTTTCACAAACCCTACATAGTATGAGTGCACGTCCTGTCGCCTCAGACGCAGGTGTCAGCACAAATCAGCTAGGGGTTTTTCATGTCTCTTCCCTGGGTTTTACCAGATGGGCAAACATGACGAAGCCTGGATGATTCTTAAACAAGTCCATGACACCAACATGAGAGCTAAGGGGACCCCGGAGAAGGTGTTCACAGTAAGTGGATGGTCACCTCTGCCAAAAGCGGGGTGGGGTGGGGGGGCTTGCCTCTTTGCTGGTTTGCTTTGCTCGAAAATAATTTTATTATATAAGCACATCACAGAAAATTCGTCAAAAGGAGAATAAAACCCCTGACATTTTTATCACTGTTCACAATTAATTCTTTGCATTTTGATGGATATCTTTCTTAGTATCAGCAATTATTAAATGATGAAAGAAAAAGCTAGCTATATTCACGTGGGGATATGCATAATTACGTGTTATTTACATGTATATGTTACTTAAGTGTTCTTATAAGCATTCTATATGTTGTCTTATAGTATTCGTAGCCATCCTTTTTAAAAAATTAGTTTCTGGTATACAAAACAGCATCGCGACTAGACATTTATATACCTCACAGAGTAATAACCCTAATAAGTCTATTACCCATCTGACACTGTGCATAGTTATTAGATCATTGACTATATTCCCCATGCTGTACTATATATATCCCCGTGACTATTTTTTAAAAATTATAGTTGACATTCAGTATTCTTTTATATTAGTTTCAGTATAACTATCCTTTTAATGAACATTAATGTTAGGAGCATTCGTGGTTTTTCTAAATATGTCCCTAGGGTTAGAGATTGATTTCCCCTCTTTTAGTACCTTGTTCTATAAATATGGCTGCAATGAACCTTCTCTCACACCGAGTTCCTTCCCTTTCTTCATATGCTGAGTTTGTTTTCCAAGAGTTGACACCTAGAAATAAAATGACTGGTTCCAAGACCAAGCGTATGTGCATAGCTCTTGAGATATATTGCCAAATGACATTGCAGCAGGGTTGTACCCATCCACATGGTCACAAGGAACAGGCCACCCATTTCTCCACACTCTTACCAGCATTGTCTACTTGCCTGAATTTGGTTTCTTGCTAGTTTACAAAGTTAAAAAATTAGTAAATAGTCATTTCCACGAAAACATCTTGTTAGTTACCAGGATCTGTCCTCCCCACCAAGCTCTGTCACCAAACCCGAGGCATGCCCACTGCAGGCACCTCTGGGCACCTGCTTGCTTAACTTCCTTTCCAACCAACCTCAAATCCGTTTCCTCCAGGAAGCCTTCCTGGGTTAACTCTTCCCTGCATGGAGGGTGCATATATCTTTCAAATTAGCGTTTTTGTTTTCTTTGGATAAATACCCAAAATGAAATTGCTGGGTCATCAGGTAGTTCTATGTTTACTTTTTTGAGGAGCCTTTGTCCTGTTTTCCATCCGTACCAATTTACATTCCCACCAACAGTACACAAGGGTCCCCTTTTCTCCACAGCCTCACTAAACACTTGTTTATTGTCTTTTTGATGATAGCCATTTTGACAGGTGTGAGGTGATATCTCATTGTGATTTTTATTTGCATTTCCCTGATGATTAGTGATGTTGAGCATCTTTTTATATGTCTATTGGCCATTTGTATGTCCTCTTGGGAAAATTGTCTATTCAGGTCCCCTGCCCATTTCAATCGGATTGTTTGTTGGCTGTTGAGTTATATGAGTTCTTTATATATTTTGAATATTATCCCCGTGTCCGATATGGATTTGCAAATATTTTCCCCATTCAGTAGGTTGCTGTTTTATTTTTGGTGACTTCCTCTGCTCTACAGAAGGAGTACATACTTTCTCATGTTCCGTGTTGTTTTTTCAATGTGTTATGTAGCAAACTCCTTTTCCCCACCACACACACACTGCTATTAACTTGGGCTCCGAACTTCTGTGATGTCCACTAAGGATAAACTTGTGAATTTTAAGGTGGAGTCAACTCTACTGTGGGAAAATCAGATATAACTGGGAATTCAGTGTAGTACGACCTACTAATTTCCCAAAGACATGACAGAGTGAAAAGGCTGAATCATTTTGTCTGCAGTGGGATAAAGATCTCTAGGAGATGCCATGTACACATTTGGTTAAGAATCGCTGCACTTAGAGGCTCACCAAAGTCTCCTCCAGCCCTCAATAAGTTAATATTAATACAATCAGTTACAGTCAACTGAAAATTGAAAAGCCCAACACAAAGTGGGATTCAGAGTTGCTAGCCCCTCTTTGCTTTACAGGTTTCCAACATCAAAACTCCCAAGCAAATGGATGAATTCATTGAGATCCAAAGTGCAACAGGAACCTGGTACCAGCGCTGGCTGGTCAGATTCAAGACCACATTCAAGGAGGTAAGTCTGGGGACAGGTGGTGGATGAGAGGGGTTCCCTGGGCACCTGTCACCTCAGTGGATGAGGAATAGAGGTCTCGCACACCCCCGTCAACCCCAGGCAAAGTGAGGGGGAGGCAGCAGCCCTGCACGGGGATGGCTGGGTCCTAGCCCATGCCCGCCTGTCACTCGCTGCCAGCCCCTGAGCCACAGACCCTCTAAACCTGTTTCTTGCCTTTGCTCTTCATTCCCCAGGCCGAGATTTTGAATAGAGGTGAAACGTCTGGTCTGAGTAAACCTCCTTCTCTCTCACATCTTCTCTTTAAATAAACTATGGGAGGAAAGGAGTGAGTGAAATAAATGACCCCCTTGAGGTTTGTTAGCCATTTCTGAGGAAGTCTTCATGAACGACAAGGCCACTTCTTCGGAGATTGGCTTCTGCAGCTATGTGGGCAGCCATTCAGAGTCTAGTGAGATGGGATGACCTTGGGGTATGATTGTTAGCTGTTTGGAACATCAACCCTTTCCCACAGGCAGCAAGCGGAGCTCAGTACTCAAGGTTACCAAGTGCCTTCAAACCCGTACTTGGTGTGCATGGAATATAGTTGTGTTCCCAGGGAAGACGCTGCAGGCCCGTTAGAGGGTGAGGACAGCCAGTAAGAAGGGGAGGTGCTTCCCTTGCAATCTGAGTAGAATCGCATGGCTGCCCATTCTCCCCACGGCTTCCTAGGCAATCCATTAGAAAACCTTAGAAGGAGCTCCTCCGAGTCGTAAGTTGCTTCCTTTAACAGCCACTCTCCCGTGTGGGTTGTAGGTCTGGGACAACGCTCTGTACTGTGTGCTGGGGCCCTGCAGGAGGAACACGCTGATTCTGGCCGTGGTCTGGCTGACCATGGCTTTGAGGTAAGTTCTGTCTTCTTTAAGTTCATGAATGTCTCTGTGCCTTGGGTGTCTCCTCTATAAATTGAAGATTGGGCATGGTTCTAACTCCCAGAGTCGGTCTCAGATGGGATGCTTTAGGCTGCACCTTAATAGGCAAGCCATTCTAGGGTCTTTTAGAGCAAGAAAATTTCTTATCCTTGTGCCAGGAATTCCATAGGGAGGCAGGCTAGGAGTTTCAGCCTCAGGCTAGTTCTTAGCGTGATTGCAAGATGCCTGTGCGTCCTTGGCATCCGGTCCTAAGGGACAAGAGGCTGCCTCTCCCTGAGCCTCCCGTCTTAATAGCAAGGAAGCCTTTCTTAGGAGATGTGTGTCACACACCTAGGGCTAAACTAATCATGGCAAAGGGGATGGAATTTCCCAGTGATCATCAATCAGGGGTCAGCAAACTTTTGAGATGGAAGAGCCACCAGAGGTCGGCAAACTGTGGCTCGTGAGCTACATGCTGTCTTTAGGTACATATGTGTGGCTCTGAAGTAAAATAGAAAATGAAAATAAAACTATCATACTTTCATTTATAATATTACTTTAAATTTCCTTATTTGTAAAAATATATTTATGGCTCTCAAATACTTTTTAAATTGTTGTGAGGGACAGGATTGGCTCTTCCAGGGGTCGGCAAACTTTTGAGACGGAACGTACCCAAAATGCCGCATGTGGCTCGTGGGCCGCAGTTTGCCGACCCTGCACCAGACTAATCAGGATTTGCCTCTGAGCTGATGACGCCATTGGCTTTCCTGGTGGTTGGTACAGAATTAAATTTCTGTGCCCCGAGGAAGAAAGGACTGAGTGCTGAGTAGGTAGCCGTGAGTGTCACTGTGAATATTAAATAGGTAAACAGGGAAACCGCAATAATGTGCCCTGTAATAAAGAAAATTAAATATTATCTGATTGGTGATAAGCTGTCTCCTCTCTCAAACACAGACTCTCACCCCAGTCATTTCATTCACTCCCAAATAACATGACTGTTCTTTCTACGCAAGTGTTCAGGCCCACTTACAGCATTAGGAGGCTGTTCAAGTGTGTGTGTGTGTGTGTGTGTGTGTGTGTGTGTGTGTGTGTGTGTGTAGTGCCTGCAATAGTTTCTGGCACATAGATGCTTCATACATTATCATCTAGGAACTCTTAAACTTTCATCTATGATATTGCTTTGATTGCTTTGTTCACTGCCACCCACACCCAAAGACACACTCGTTTGACCCAGGAAATGAAATGGGTTCTAATGACCTCTTTGATTATGGTAAGAGCAGGTCTAATTTCTTCTGATACCTATTCGTGGAGACCCAAACAGGTAAAAGTGGAGAGGAAGCCAGACCCTGCTACCATCTACCTGTTCCCTCTAACATAAGAGAGAACATTCCAGAAGCCAAAGATGATAGACACTAGCATTCAATTCGTTGGTAGTTTTTAAATATGTTTTGCTTAACTTTACTTATGTCTGATTTAATGTTGCTGAGTAGGCACTGCATTTCAAGTGTCGAAACAACAGAGAAATCTTGCATCTATCTCTCCTCCCCCGCCTCCTATATGTAATTATCTTTTATTTCTCTACTTATCATTCCAGTGGTTCTTTTTGCAAATTTAAGTGCGTGCATGCACACACACACAAAGGGTGCCCCAAAAAATGTATACACATTTTAACAAAGGAAAACTGTTAAAATTGTAATACTATATATCTACCGATAACAAAAGATGAATACAAGTCACGTTTGACTTTGCGATGACAAGAGGTACTCAAAGTAGTTCCCATCAGCGTCCAGACACTTCTGATGATGGTGAACTACTGCTTGAGCAACGCCAACCAAAGTGTTTTTTTGGCACCTGTGGGTATGTGTGTGTGTTTGTATCATATATTAAATATATATGGCAGATATATGATACAGATATGATATATATATCATATCTGTATCATATATCTATCTGTCATATATATTTCTTCTTTTTTCTTATTCAAAGGAACCCATTGTCACATCTGCTTTTTGTACTCAATACATTCTTGAGATCTCTCATACCAGTAAATTGAGATTTTCCTCATTCTTCTCCAGCAGCATAGCACATGTGCATGACATTCCTCAGAGAAGTAGCTCACTTTATTCAACTGGGATTTATTACTATATTCTTGGGGAGTTTTTAGACCTTTGGTATTGCAAACAATGCCACAATGAGTAACTGCGTTTGTAGGTTACTTTGTATTGTGCAAGTTTATCAGTGGAATAGATTCCAAGGGTTGGGATTACAGAGTCAAAGGGGATAAACCCATCAGTTTTTTTTTTAGGCATTGACCAGTTCCCTCCACATGGTATTGTACAATTTTGCCCTTTTTGCCAGAAATGTATGAGAGGGCCTGTTTACTTATAGCCTCACCCACATAGTGTTTCAGCAAACTTCTGGTTTTTCACAATCTGATGGGCGAGAATGTTAACACAGTCTAGTTTTAATTTGCATTTTTCTTATTAGGAGTGGGATTGAGCACTTTTTTTTTGTTTTGTTTTTTTTGAGGCCCTCATATGCGGGACCCGAACCGGGTCCGCTGGCGTCCCAAGCCAGCTCTTAACCACCGCACCACCCGGCCGGCCCTGAGCATATTTTTTATATATTTAGTGAGCATTTTTTTTGAGTTGGTTATTTTGAATTTTCCAGTTATAAAATCATATCACCTACAAATAGAGATAAGGTAGTTTTACCTCTTCCTTTGCAATTTTGTATTTCTGTGTCCTTTCTTTTGTGTAAGTGAGTTGGCTAAGCCTACAATATAGTGTCCGATAGTAGGGATAATGGTTGTCCTTGTCTTGTTTCTGGTGTTTATGGGAATGCCTTTCGTGTTTCCCCATTAAGTCAGATTCTACCTTTTGAGCTGAGATATGGATTTTCTTACATGTTAAGGAAATGTCCGTCACTTCTGTTGGTGTTTTTTTTGTCAGGAATGAATGTTTTTTACATCAAATGACTTCTTGGATCTATGGAGGTGATCATGATTTTCTTCCTTTGATCTGTTAACGTGATGAGTTCCGTGATTCGATTTTCTAATAATCAACCATATTAATACATTTACAATGAGCTTTATCGACATGACGTCAGGATTGCAGACTCTGATCATGACAGAATAAAGGTGCTCAAATATCCTCTCTTCTCTGTTACAGTTACTATGGACTGACGGTTTGGTTCCCCGATATGATCCGCTATTTTCAAGACGAAGAATACAAGTCCAGAATGAAGGTATTTTTTGGTGAGCGTGTGTACGGTGCCACAATCAACTTCACCATGGAAAATCAGATTCACCAACATGGGAAGCTTGTGAATGATAAGTAAGTGAGAGACCATGGGCTTTCCCCAGATCAGGGTGACCATCCATGGGGACAGTTCTTGAAAAGAGCCATTGGGGGGCCGGCTGAGTGGCTCAGTTGGTTAAGAGTTTGCTCAAGACTAAGAGTTTGCTCAAGAGTGTGAGCTGAGCTCTGAGCAACGGCGGTTCGATGCCAGCCCGAGCTGAGTTGCTGCTGAGCTGCCAACAGGTGGCAGGATGGCTCAGCTTAAAAAAAAAAAAAAGAGCCATTGGAAGTACAAGAATTCAATATGGCGGGGGAATGAGCTCCAAGGCTACCGTGGTATCACAGCTTACCATGGCTGCCGGAGACACAGTAACGCCCACGGTAGCTCTGTCTGTGGTGTGCTGGCTCCTGTCATCCCTGATCTCCTGGCTGTAGCTGGCTTATCCGAGGTTGGAGACATTTGACTGAGGAGGGTTCAGTAAGACCATCTTTCCTGAGACCTCACACCTCTCATGGAGATTGCAGGGGGCTGGGACCCTCTAATTTGACTGCCTAGAGAGAGGGCCCAGAGTGCTCAGTGCTGGGGTCCCTCCAGCAACCTACTATTGGGTTGTTGAACTTTTTCTTTGATTCTGGAAGCTTTTTCAGGCCAAGTCTAACAAGATACTGTCTTAGGTTATTCTTTCATCTAATATCACCCCCAAGGGTTTGTCAGCATGGCCCATCTTCCTCAACGAGGTCAGGATAAAAAAATGAGTGGAGTATTAAAAAAGTCCCACCTGTATCTTTGGGAATGCTTCCTCCATCCATTTGCCTCCACTTTGTATTCCTGGGGCAAATGAGATGGACAGTCCAGCCCACTGGACTTTAAGCATGCCTCTTTGAGGCTGCTCCCTGAAGGTTCCCAGATGGGTCTATTTCCCTTCTTGAGTTGTACTCAACAAGTTCATGGGATCAGGCTGTGTGGTGGCACCAAAAATACAATGGCCCAGATAGATCATTGTCAGTGATATAAACTGCCCCGTATTTACCACCTCTGCACAAGAACTAACGCCAGGGACTCTCCTGGCCAGTGTATGGTCCATCTCCCCCACCCATGCCCACCCACGTGTCTGCGGAAAGTGGCCCTGCCCATGCCTGTCAGCTATGGTGGAGAAGGAGTGTATATCTGGATGACATGCAGGGAAGATGCCTTCTGCTGTCTTGTGCATGTAGCTCTTACAGGCCAGGTCTTTGCAAACATTCCCTGTTGTTTAGGATGGGAAAGTGTAAAAAGAAAAGGGAATATTCTTCTTACACATCTGAGACCTTGGGGAGGAAGGTTAGGACCCAGTAGCAGTGGACACAGAATTTAGATTTTTCAGATGACTTTTTTAAATGCAGAAGCTCAGTCACAAACATCTAAGTGCCTATATGTGCACATACTCTGCGGGGACACTTCAGAGCCACTGTTATCTGCTGAGAGCACCCACTCCAGGGGTGGCAGCTCCAAGCTAGTGGTGGCGGACCCAGGATTTCTCGAGGGTTCCCCTAAGATTTCTCATTAGGGCTCTTCAATAGGAGTCAAGATATCTTGTGTTGGTATTGCCAAGGAAGAAATGTTGCTGTTGCTTTAGTAGAACATTGGACAAGTGTTGAAAACTAAGGGACATTATGGATGGCTAGATGTCACTCATGATATGACGTCATTCCCTGCAGAGACGAATTCACTAAAAGAGACATCATTTATGAAGTTCCCAACATTCGGTGATACTCTGCTGTGATGTTATTAACCATCATGAGTAATGACAAAGATAATAAGGCCAGTAATAATGGTGATGGCAGCCAATGTTACTGAGCACCTCTGTGTGTCAGGTGCGACCTTAAGTGGCTCCCATAGAGTTTTCTCACAAAAACTCCAGGAGGCAAGAAATGTGCTTTCTACTTTGCAGCTGCGGAGACAGAAGCTTACAGAGGTTGAGTAACTTGCCCAAGTCACAGAGCTAATAAGAATAGAAATGTCTGTCCCTCCATTCCAGGCATTGGGACTCCAATCCCGTCCCCTTGACAACTGCAGATATTGCCTCCTTGGGAAAATCTTTGTCCCCACAGAGCCCCTGTTTTACTTGGTATTTTCTGTATGACACAGTTCATCGCCACGCCAGAGCCCTGTGATGTACAACAGGCTGGTTTGGGAGTGCTAAGACTTAGCTACGAAGAAAATGGGTCCACTCTGTTTCTTTACCCTTTCTCAGCCTTCTGAAGCTTCCAGCAAGCTGCTGGGTGGGAATGAGGAGGAAGCAAGGCTTGATGACAGCAGTGGTCTCATCTTGGGCACCCAGGGCCCCAAGTGACCACAGAGTAGTTGCCAAGGGTCTGGGGAGTCATTGCTGAGAATTGTCTGGGACTGGATGCAAATATTCTGCACGCACAGCAGCTCTGCCATGTTTTTATGTTTCAAATACAGGTGGATGTTCCTGTGTGATTATGAAAATGTAAATTCCTTCACAAGTTGCAAAGTTCATTATAACTTGTCATACATATGTTTTTTTAACCAATGGATAGTAAACATACCACCACTTAAAGCCCATAATTTTCCCCCCAAACAAACAGTTGAATAAAGGGTGTTTTTCTCCTTGGATGATGAGGAACCTTTGAAACTGATCTAAAAAAATAAACAAACATGGTTTCTTTTCTTGAGTTATGCTGCCATCTGCTGCTCACAAGCTAGAAAAACACCTCATCTTTGAAAATCTCAAGTCTCTGGTCAAAACTTGTTTTTTAGCTTGGGGGTCAGTTTTCCATTCCTACCAATATACCCCATTTGAATTTATCCATACTTTGCTGATTTAATATTTAGATAAAATTATTTATTGACCATGAGGACAGAGGCCTTTGTGTAAAAAGGGCGTCAGAGTTTACCCAGGGGTTTTGTCCATAAAAGAGATCCTAGCAAAACCTAACTTTCATCCCATGTGAGACCAATCGCCTTGGCCCCACGAAGGAATGAAATAGGCAGATGAGGTCTGGCCTGCTCCCCAAGCGCCACCTGCAATCCCCTGCCGCATTGTACGTAATCAGATGGCTCTGAATTCTCACACTGCTCTTGCTTCAGAACTCCCAGTTTTTGGTAAAAGCAAGAAAGGCAAAAGAAAAAAACATTCATAGTTTAAACCCTGAGCCAAAATGTCAGGCCAGGCTCCTCTTACTGTTAATTAAACACAGGATAGCTTTTCATTCCTGTGACTGTATGAACTAACTAATTGATTAACTTACCCCCTCCATTTGGGAAGAAATGTCTGCTTGGCAGGCTCATTACCATGAGGGTTAAGATGGGAAAAGGGGATTATCGGATTTCGTCCTCGCTGCATATCAGGGGATGCGCCTGCTTCCTGTCCCAGGAAGTAAAGCCCTAACCCTGAACTTTCCTCCGCAGCAGAAATGAAAGTGAATGCTCTGGGCCACTCAGGGTTGGAGCCTCAAATAGCAATGAGTAATCCTCACACAAGACAATCGGCCAGTAACAAATAGGAGAAAAGTTCTCACGAGTTCTTCTTGAAGGCCCAGGGTGAATAGCTGAGGATGAAAAAGAAATTTGCAAGACTTAACTCTAAAATGAGGCATGCAGCTGAATGTAGGGGTCAGGGAGAGCTGAGAGGGGAAAAGGCAAACACACAAGAAAAAGAGGTGGTGGTTTCATACATCACACTGAAATGGTACCCGCACTGCTACAAGCCCCTTTTAGTGGGGCATGAATTAGAATTTCCTGTAGCTGCCGTGGGCCTGGTGCAGTGAAGCTCTGTGAAGCTGCCGATGGTGGGAAATGTATCCGTGCACCTTCCGGCTGCTAGGTCTGAGGAATTCACTCCGATTTGAGGGACCGCGTTATTGGCCATTCTGGTTTCCAGTTCTGTGCCTGTTCATGGGCTTTGTTGATTTTACTTATTGGATTATCATTTTCATATTAATTTGCATGGTGTCTTAAGTCTGTTCAGGCTACTCTAACAAAATACCACAGATTGGGTGGCTTATAAGCAACAGAAAATTTATTTCTCCCAGTTTTGGAGGTTGGGAAATCTGAGATCAAGGCACGAGCAGATTCGATGTCTGGTGAGGACTCACTTGCTCCCTGGTTCATAGTGCCCATCTTCTCGCTGTGTCCTCACTCAGAGAGATGGGGGAGGGAGCTTTCTGTGGCCTCTTTTATAAAGGCACTAAGCCCATTCATCAGGGCCCCACCCTCATGGCCTCATCTCCCGGAGGCCCTGCCTCCTAATACAATGACCTTAGGAGTTAGTTTCAACATATGAAGTTTGGACCGTTGGTAGGATGTGGATTCTTTAAAACGATGCATAGAAACCAATTGTCAATTATGTGTTTGAACATTTTCAGCCTGTGATTTGTTTTTTAATATGAACTTTTAGTTTTAGAACAGTTTTAGATTCACCAAAAAAATTGCAAAGCTAGTGCAGAAAGTTTCCAATATACCCCAACATCTGGTTTCTTATTATTAGCATCTTCTATTACGATGGTGCATTTGTTATAATTAATGAACCATTATCGATACACTTTTATTAACTACAGTGCACACTGTGTTCAGATGTCCTAAATTTTTACCCAGTGTTCCTTTTCTGTCCAGGGTGCCCTCCAGGTTAGCTCATCACATTTAGTAGCCTTGTCTCCTTAGGCTCTTCTTGGCTGTGGCAGTTTGTGGCTTGCTTTTTAATTTTGCCTATGGAGTCCCTTCTTGTGCAAATATTTTACTTATAATGCCAAATTTGTCACCTTTCCCTTTCAGGTTTGTGCCTTTTGGCTCTTATTTCGGAAATCCTTCATATTTGAACTCATAAAGTCACTCTCTATTTTTTTCTCTCTAAGTTTTAAAGTTTGCCTTTTCACATTTAGGTTTTTAATTTTTCTAAATGTGGCCTCTGTCTATGAGAGAGAAACCAATTTGATTCATTTCCACACCCCTCCCCGTATGAGTAGCCAGTTGTCTCCACATTTATGGAATTGTGTATCTTTTCCCTAATGATATGTGATAACACTTGTATCGTATGCCAAGTGTCTTGACATGCGTTATTGTGTTTCTGTGCTCTCTGGTTCCGTGGGTCGACTCGTCTTCCACTTTACCAAAACCACACTGATTTAATTACCACAACTTTATTATTCAGTCATGTTTCCAGGAGTATTTGTTTCCTCTATCCAGTTATTTACATTTTTCTTGGCTACTTTTGCCCCGTGCTCTTCCCCAGTGAACTTCAGGATCAAGCTCTACAAGTGCATTAAAAACAGCTGGCTGGGGTTTTGACTGGAATGACACAGAATGTCTGCATTCATTTGGGACCTCTTCCAATGCATTGGAATATTCCGATCATTGAACATTGTCCTTCTCTCTACATATGACTTTCAATATTGGTTGATCCTGTTCTTTATGAAGGTCTCGGACACATTTTGTTAGGCTTTTTATTGGCACCTTTTTGCTCTGATGGCTATTGCACGTGGGGTCCTCCTTTTTTCTTCCTCCCTCCCTTCTCTTTCTTCACCTGCGTCCTTTTTCCATCTTCCTCTTCCTCCACCTCTGCTTCCCTTTCTCTCCTCTCCTCCTCTTTCTATTCTTTCTCCTTCTCTTTCTTCTTCTTTTCTTTAAATACATGATTTATTTTTTGTTTCAACGCATTTACCCAACCCTCTCATTAGTTTGGTAGTTTCTTGGTAGATCTGCTCAGCTTTTCTAGGGAGGCAAACAGGTTGTCAAAAACCAGTGACAGTCTGATCTCTTCTTTATGCTAATTTTATTCTCTTCTCTCCTTGTTGTATCGCCTGCCTGTGATCTCTAGTGCAGTGATGGGCAGAAGCAGTGCTAATGGGTATTCCGACTTCAGTGGGGGTGCTTTTGGTGGCTTACCTTTAAGTAGGATACTTGCTATGTGTTTTTGGTTGATATCCTTTATAAAGTTAAGGCAATTCTCTTCTCTTCTTTTCCTTCAGAATAAGTCATCTCATGCTTTCCCCAGCTGGATCACAAGTGCCCGTTTTGAAGTCATTTTATAACATGCCTCTAACCTGGTTATTATCACATTAAATTTTAATTGTCAGTTTTCTCATTTATTTCTTTAATTACACTGAATTTCTTGAGGGTAATGGCATCAAGTCTAAAAGAGGGTTACTGAATAGATGTGACTTTTGGCACAGTTTAGATCAATTTGTGGACTAAGCATTGGACCTGAGGGTAGCTGAAATATAGTGTTTGTAATAATAATTCTGCCATAGACTCTGGATTGCCAATGGCTTCTGTTTTCTTACACGGAAAGTTCCACACAGTACTTTTGCTGACTTTTTTTGTCAGCCTTTGAACTCTGCTGAATAAAGACTCTTGGACCAGTTCAGTATATAATTTAGAGATTGGAGGAGATGATTTATGTAAAGACGCATAAAATATGCCTTGGCCTTTTCTCCTTTTATCTCTTCCTTTATAACTCACTTGGAGGTACATTTTAAGGCCTGCCTGCGTCTGGTCCGTTATGATTTATGGCTGTGCTTTCCCACCCACCCTTGGTGGGACATGAAAACATCACTGAACGCCACATCAGCAGCCTATTACTATATTAAAGAGAAAGATATACTAAGAAAGGCAGTGACCTGAGAGCCTCTAGAAATAGCTTTCCTGAGTAAATACACCCAGCATACAAATTACATTTATTTTGAATCAGAGGCACCTTCTTGTAACAAAAGGCTTATCCATTAGTTTCTCCATGTAATCTGAAGAGCTCAGTGATAGCTTTGCGAAGCCCCCATTTAAAAGTCTTTAGTAAATCGACCCTAAAAAAAATTATTCAGGGCTGGCTGAGTGGTGTGGCGGTTAAGCGCTGGCTTGGGAAGCCAGCGGCCCCGGTTCAGGTTCCCACTTGTGAGGGCCAGTGACACTGACCTCAAAAAAAAAAAAAATTATTCAAAATCATTTGACTTTCTAGATCAATGTATTTTTGGTTGATATCCTTTGACACTCACATTTTCTCAATGACGCTCACGTTTTCGTAAAAAGTATAATAAACTGGTATCAGACTCTGGGGGTTATTGTTCAGGAGGTCTGGGTAGGAAACTGCATCTCTCATAAGAGCCTCCCATTCCGTTCGGATGCACTTGCCCAGGTCTTCTTATTGGGTTGGAGGTGTCTTTGCAGAAGCTGATGATAGGTGCCTCCAGGTTAGGGTTCTCAGCAGACTGCAGCATAGCATGAAGGATAAGGGGAACTGGCCATGATACAAGGTGTGACAATTAAGTTTGCGAACTTGCTAACCTTTTTTTGACATCAGAAGAGATTATTCATTATGAATTTATAACAACTGGATAAACAGTTAACCAAGTTTACCATTTGGAAGTGCTGAAAAGTCTGCATGAAAAAGTTAGACGACCTGAACTTTTCACCAATTCATGGCTCTTGCATCACGACAGTGCACCAGCTTACACAGCACTGTCTGGGAGGAAGTTTTTAGTCAGTAAACAAAACTATATTGGAACACCCTCCCTACTCACCTGATCTGGCCCCCAGTGACTTCTTTCTTTAATCAAAGATAAAGGAAATATTGAAAAGAATACATTTTCATGACATTGAGGACATCAAGGGTAATACGACAACACATCTGAGAGCCATTCCAGAAAACGTTCCAAAATTGCTTTGAAAGGTGGACTAGGTGCTGTCATCAGTGCATAGCTTCCCAAGGGGAGTACTTCAAAGGTGACCATAGTGATATTCAGCAATGAGGTATGGGGCACTTTTCCTAGGGTGAGTTCGTAAATTTAATTGTCAGACCTTGTATGTGGTCATGGACTGACTTATCTGGTGACCTTCAAGAGGCACAATGACCCTCACCTCAGCACCCTGTGCTACTTCTGTCACCGTGATTCCCACTGTACTGTCGTTGTCTCCTGTTTCCCTACTCCCCTACCCCTCCAATCATACTTGAGGGCAGGAACCATGTCCTTCCTGTCTGTAGTCACAGCACCTAGCACCATGCTCAGTAAGTGACTATGTAAGTGAGTGCATACACAAATGGTCATTCATGGGTTGTAATTCTTCACAAATGAAAATATATCCACAGGTTTCTAGCTGAAAAGTGTGACCCAGCTTGGTAAATATAACCAATGGAAGATGGTGTTAATATTAATATATGTCAGTGTATGTTTCTTGTGTAACTCTCCAGATATATTCTATGCATTTGGAGGCATATGTACCATATCCTTTCGTATACAAACGGTCACATGCTATAAACACTACATTGCATTTGATTTTCTTTTTTAGTTAACAATATATCTCAAAGATTGTTCTATATTAAGACATATAGATCTATAGATCTACCTAACAAGTATAATGGGTATGTTGTATTCCATTGTATGGTAGCTATCTACATGTCTACCTACCTATCTACCTACCTACCTGCCATCTATCTAGTAATCAATTCTTGTTGTAAGAAATGTTGCAGTGAGCATCAGTAAATGTATCTCTTTGAATGCATGAGTAAGGACATATATGATACATTCTTAGAGGTGGGATTCCTAGGTCAAAAGGATGGTGCACTAAAAATTTTGTAAAAATGCTCCCCAAAGAGGCTGAACCAATTATATTCGACCAACCGTGTGGATGGAAGTGCCTATTTATCCACATTTTTGTTGGAGCAATTTGAAAAAGGAAGCTGATCAGGCTCTCATGATCAAACCCCCTAAGGAGGTTTTCTTCCAAACCGCCTAAGACCCTCCGAGGGACCTGTATGGTTTTTTAAAGCTCCTCATGAAGTGAGAAACTGGCAGTATTTTCATTTCACACTATTCCACATTTCTGTGATTTTGATGCAGCAGGGTGCATCCATGGACCTGCATTTGGGAACCAGCAGGCTGATGCCGGGTCCACCATAGGTACCTGGACAAGACACCCGCCTCCACGCCCCTGAAGCCCTTCCTCACTCATCAACCAACTGCTGAGAAATGGGAACTCGTCTCGGTTGAAAATAGTATTTCAGCACCTTTTGATTTGCAGTTTTCCTTTCTCTGCCTTTCTGTGTTTTTCATGTTGATCTCCTGTCTCTCTTTTTTTTTTTTTCCTTTCCTGTATGGATCACTCAGGGGCAAATGTCTTTTCCACAGGTTCACCAAGATGTACTTTAAACACGTTCTCTTTGAAGACACATTCTTTGACGAGTGCTATTTCGAAGATGTTACGTCTACTGATACCTATTTCAAAAACTGCACCATTGAAT
Source organism: Aselliscus stoliczkanus (assembly GCA_033961575.1). Classification (NCBI taxonomy): domain Eukaryota; kingdom Metazoa; phylum Chordata; class Mammalia; order Chiroptera; family Hipposideridae; genus Aselliscus; species Aselliscus stoliczkanus. The sequence goes on from CM066741.1 coordinate 27,016,630, forward strand.
CCACCATCTTTTATAACACAGGTAAGAACACGGGCAGGGTGGGGAGACTCTTAACAAGGTGGACTAGTCTTGTCTAAGAACCAAACAGCTCAGTCTTACGCTTCAGGAGCAGTAAAATGTTCACCAATACGAGAGCTGAGCCTTAGGTGGAGAAATGGGTCCTAGCCCCAGGTATGACATGAATGAGTTGCACAGTCTTTACCAATGCATTTAATTTATCTGCAGCTCCGTTGCATCACATGTAAAATGGAAACACAAGTTCTGGGCGAGTATTCTGGGCGAGATCTCAATGAGACTGATGCTATATACTAAGAGCCCTTGGTAGGAACAAAACATGACACAGATTTAAAAAACAGCATTTTGGGAGGACTGCATGTTATGCACAGAGTGCATTCTTGAAGACCTCGCCTCATTTGAAATTTGCAAAATTAAACACTCATGGTCTTATGATAATAAATGAAGAGGGAAGATTGCATCTCTCCAAGCTTTGCACATGAAGTAAGATAATAAGAATATTTTATAATCACACCATTTCAGATTTCCATGATTAAAAAAAAAGAAGCATCAGTCCCACGCTCTCTGTTAATTTTACTACTCTCATCGTAAGTTAATATCATACCCCCTGGGGTTGGGATATACAGAAACCTACATTGTCTCAAGTGAGAAATGTTTCATTAACCCCATCTTACAGCTAAGGAAACTGAGGCTTAAGCCACTTGCCCAAAGGCACAGCTAGCAAGTTTAGGGAGCTTGGATTCGATCCTTAATTGTTTGTCCCTCAAGTCTGGGATCCATCCACCGAGCTACTCGTATTATGTCCACACCGGTGCTTTCTCCCTGTCATCAGCACCAAGGGACAGGTATGCAAAGGCACCTTTCTCCTTCATGATGTCAACCTCCAGAGGTTCACTGTCTGGCCTCCACATACCCCTCAGTCTCTGAGTAATCCAGGACGAGATTTGCCTTTCTAAATTTTTCTTTTAGCTTGAACTTAAAAAAGTAATGAATTTTATATGTTTGCTATTTGTCATTAAAACCTAGCTTTTCTTCTTTCAAGTTTTAATGATGCCCCTTTGTCTGCATACGCTTTAACATGGGGATTTTTGCCAACACTTGTAGTATTGAAACGTTGGAGCTGGGAAGCAATGGACGTAATGAGGGGTACTCCTCTAATTTTGTAGGAGGGGGTTCAGGGAGTTGGTAAAGAGAGTCACCAACACCAGAGTTAGTTCCCTAAATCCGTGTCTCCTGAGAGCCTATTCAGTGAGCTTTCTCTCAGAAGGTGTCAGAAGACACAGGAGCTGGCACCAATGCATATTTTTTTCTATTTTTTTAAGACTCAGTTTTAGAGAAGTTTTAGATTTACACCACAGTTAGAAGGAATATACAAGATGTTCATTTACCTCCTGTCCCTGCATATAGTCTTCCTGGAGCGGCACATTTGTTACAACTGAGGAACTTACGTAGACACGTCATTATCTCCCCAAGTCCATAGTTTACATTAGGGTTCACTGTCGGTGGTGTTCATTGTATACTTGGTGTTACAAGTGGCTTGGACAAATGTACAATGACATATATCCTCGTTGTAGTATCATAAAGAGTAATTTCACTGTTTAAAACATCGTCTTTCTTCTCCTTTTCATCTCCCTACCCTGGTGCCCTGGCTTCCCCTGCCCTGGAAACCACTGAGCAAATGGGTTTAGTTTTTTTTTTTTTTTTTTTGAGGGCAGTGTCACTGGCCCTCATATGTGGGATCCGAACTGGGGCCGCTGGCTTCCCAAGCCAGTGCTTAACCACCACGCCATTCGGCTAGCCCAAGGTCCACATTTTAAAGAGCTCTGCTCGCACCACCCAAAGCAGCACTGCCACGCTCACTCACTCTTGCAGCTTAAGGATAGGATCCATGTCTCTGTCTTCAGTGTGACAGCAGGACTGGGCATTGATAGGCACGGAATAAATCTATGATTACAAAAGAAAAAGAATGAGAAGATTGGACTCCTGCCCACCTGAAGCCCAGAGCAGTAGAGACCCAAATAATCCATCGCAGCATCCTTTAGTCTGTCCTTGGAGAGGAAAATGAACTCTGAAAGAGCTGCTACATCCTGGAGTCTGAGCAGAAGAGAGGGGAGGAGGTGGGTGAGAAAGGGCAGAACTAGGTGACAGGAAGATTATTATTACTTTTTCTTTCTTTCTTTTTTCTTTTTTTTGAGGGCAGTGTCACTGGCCCTCAAATGTGAGACCCGAACTGGGGCCGCTGGCTTCCCAAGCCAGCGCTTAACCACTGCGCCACTCAGCCGGCCCAAATCGGTTTTATTTTAAAGACAGGTTTCTTTATGGGCTCTGGAGTGGTCAACTCAGTCTGGACCAAATTCTTTTCCCTTCTGCTTCCTGTAAACTGGGTAGCCTAGGAGGGATGGCCGAGCCACTGTGGCCCTTGGTGTCATCTCATTGATACAAACAGGACTGTTACCTGGCTTGAGAGATGATGTATGTAATGAAACATGCCTCTCAGTGAATATGTGTTTCATTTCTCCTTGCTGATTGCATTAGAATGGGTCATTACATTTCTTTTTTTAAGCTGAGCCATCCTGCCATCTGTTGGCAGCTCAGCGGCTGCTCAGCTCAGGCCGGGAATCGAACCGGTGATCCTGTTGCTCAGAGCTTGCTCTCTTGAGCGAGCTCTTAACCAACTGAGCTGCTCAGCCGGCCCTGGTCATTACATTTGTAGAGATTTCTCACTTCATCCGTACCTGGCCACACTTCACCTTGATTTTGAGACTGATGGCCAGAGGCTGGTGCAGCCTGCCCACAGAAGGGGCGTCACTTCCTCCCTGACTCAGCTCCATCTTTCCCCAGACCTGTACGAGCACAAGTTCATCAACTGCCGGTTTATCAACTCCACCTTTCTGGAGCAGAAGGAGGGCTGCCACATGGACTTCGAGCAAGACAACGACTTCCTGATTTACCTGGTCAGCTTCCTCGGCAGTCTGTCCGTCTTGCCTGGGAACATCATTTCTGCCCTCCTCATGGATAGAATCGGACGGCTCAAGATGATTGGTGAGTGGTTAGGGATGCTATGTCTGTGTCGGTGGGCCAGGGAGGTGGCTTCATGTGCATCGAAGCAGTGGAACTTCTCATTTTCTTAAAGTCACCTTGCACAGGAAACCACACAGGTAAGATGGACTGTCGTGGTGTGGAGTCAAGGAGTCATGGCGACAAAACCCCAGGGCCCCATGGAGGTGGTCTGAGACCTTGGGTCCAGGTGAGGGGCTCACCTCCATCTCCTGACTGAGTGATTCTGAGTGGGCCAGCGGGACCAATCGTAAGACAACCTCACATACTTGAAGGGCAGGTCCCTGACTACCACTTGATGATAATATTTTGCACTCAGCACGCATTTGTCAGCATTTCTCATCAGCCAAGCCCCATGGCTGGCTGCCTTGGATGCATGCATGTGGGGGATACAGCTATCAGTGCAGTGCTGGTCCAGCCGGTGCCAGGCTACCTGCCCACAGCCCTCCACCTTCCCAGAATCAGCAGGATCCAGCCGGACAGTTCCCATTTCCCAGCTGCTCACAGGGTTTGGCATTAGTTTTGGCCGTGCCAGGTATGATGGCGAGATTCCAGGCAGAGCCCCCCAGGGAGGTCCCAGCTGCCCCAGGCTCCTGACGCTTGTGGGGACTCTTATCCTGTTTCCCAACTGGTTGTTTGGGACCTGTTTTCTCATCTCCTCAGGGCACAGGGCAGGGCTGATAAGGGCAGAGCAGGTTTCTGAGATGGAGGTGGGCGTACATGGGAAACAAGCAGGTTTTCCTTCTGTAGCCCATTTGCAGTTGTGTTCTCACTAGAATGTAAGCTCCATGAGAACATTGTTTTGTTTTGTTTTTGTTTTTATATAAACTGATGTATCTCAAGCACTTAGAAGAATCTCTGGCACATAATAGACTCTCAACTAACGCCTTCCTCCCCCGCCCCCGCCTTATCGCAGTTATTCTCAGCTGGGCAGCACCACACAATGATGATTCCAGAACCCTTCCCCGGAGGCTCACATGGAATTCATGGCCGGGGTACTATGTGGGGGTTCGAGCTGGGCTCTCTGTGTAGAGATGGACCTTTACCTTGAGGTTACCTGTTACTTCCAGTGTACCTGTGAGGATGGAGATGGGGCGAGACCTGGTGGTGACAGTCTTGTCCAAGATGTGGGCTTCATGCTTCTTTGTGCCTTGGCCTCCCCCACAGGTGGCTCCATGCTACTCTCGGCCGTCTGCTGCTTCTTCCTGTTCTTTGGCAACAGCGAGTCAGCGATGATCGGCTGGCAGTGCCTGTTCTGCGGGACCAGCATCGCTGCCTGGAACGCCCTGGATGTGATCACGGTGGAGCTGTACCCCACCAACCAGAGGTCAGCTCTCCCCTGGGTTCCCTCGGGGACTTGTGTGGGCCTCTCTAGCGAGAGCTCTGCCTGCTCCCAGGATCCTCCCCCATGGCCATCTCGTGTCCCCTTGTTCCATGTACCACACGTGTCTCAGGTGGTTGTTTCTCCTGCGTGAATCCTGGAAGTGGGCAGGCTCAGGCTGGATAGGGTGGGATGGATGGCAAGATGCAAAGGGTGAGTGCAAACCGTGCCCAGGAGAGAGGACTACGAGGGGGTGTAACCACATGCATCTCGCAACCATGGAGAGTTAGAACAGGCCTGCCGATGGGAGGTGAAATGAAAGGTGAAGAATTAGTTGAGCACAGGACTGGGGAAGGCGGGGGGAAATAAAGGCAGGGATGAGGCGTGATGGGCCGGGGTGTTTGCAGAGAATAGGGTGAGGTGCTCTGGGTCTGCTTTTACTTTGCACAAGCTACATGGGAAGAGGCTTGGTTTAAGGCACAGGGCCAAGGCCATTACTTAGCAATTATTTCCCCTCATGGAGGAAGAACTGAATTTTTTTTTTTTTTTTTTTTTTTTTTTTTTTTTTTTTTTACTTTTATTGTACATGCCTGGCTAGCTGCATCTCGCTGCTTCTGAATTCTCCGGAAGAACTGAATTTTAAGAAAAGCAGATAAAGGGGATCTGTGGTCAAAAAGGACTGTGAAGTGGTGTGGAAGGCAGGCAAATGAAATTCTGCAAAAAAACGTAAATTGGTGACAGAGTACTGAAATATAGGTTGCTGTAGAAAAGCATAGCACACTATCTCCTGAACCAAAGAACGTCTAAGTTTTACAAAAAATAAGAGGAGGAGAATTATCATTGTCTGGATAGGATGTCATGGTACATCTAGGAACCCCAAAAGAGTTAATTAAAGGAACTACTAGAAATAATTAATAATTTTGTAAGGTGGTCATTAATATAACTAACGTAATGTATAGATTTTTAAATATATAAAAAAATTAAAAATAAAATGGAAATGTTATTAATAACAGCAGAAATCGTAAGATATTTAGGAATCAGTTAGATGAGAAAGGTGAAACACTTATGTGAAGAAAAATATAAAACTTTACTGAGAGGTATAATAAAAGAAGACCTAAGTGTAGTATGTCAAGATATACCTTATTGAATTCTAAGAAGATTTAATCTTGCAAAAATGTCAAATTTTCTTTAGTTTTTCTTTAGAGTCCATTCAAAATTCAGTGAGATTCCCCATCCCCCCAATCCTGGGAACTTAAAAAAAATTAGTCTAGAGCTTATTAGGAAAAAGAAAATTGTGAAAATATCCAAGAATATTCTGAAAACAAAAATACTGGGATTGGGAGCTGGTGATTGAAAAGTATAGTGTGGTACAGTTATAGAAAAGAAAATCGAAAAAAAAAGAATTTAAAGTACAAATATATAATCACATTCTTAGTAAACTTGTGGAATGAAAAAGGAACATTTTACTTTTTGGGGAGAGAATGCTGGGAATATTGTCTCGGTGTATACAGATGGAGTCAAGAAAGGACAGATAGTTAATCATAGTAATCACTGGGGAGTGTGATCGAGGAATAATAATTAGGGTTAAGTTCTGCCATGGGCGACAGAACTGTAGAAACCCCCCCAAACTGTAGCCTTCATTTTATTTTTCCTCTCCTGCAGAAGTCCAGAGCAGTGGGCACTGCAGGCTCTTTCTAAATTGGACCATGATGTCAGCCATGGTCCAATATAGGTTTTTGGGGTTTTTTTTTTGGCATTCCCGGAAGCAGGATGGAAGGAAAAAGGATGAAAGAGAAGAGAGCAAAAGGCCCACTCAAGACATCTCTTAAGGAAATTTCTCAGGAGCTGCCACTTATCACATCTCATTGGCCAAAACTTAGTCACATGGCCACACTCAACAACTAGGGTATCTGGGAAATGTAGTCTTACCCTTGGAGAAATGCTATTTAGGGTCATTTAGAAGACTCTGCCACAAGAGGATGGAGGGTGTTTATAATAAGGGGGAACGTTTACACTTTATCTTCCTTCATTCTTTCAGTATTTCATAATATTCATGTATTACCTCAGAAAATATCAAAAACAGATATATTTGAAAAGAAAAACAAACAAGTTTAAGGAAATCCTCCAAAATGTTAATAGTGGTAATTGCCTTTCAGTGATGAGATTGTGCATCCTTGCATCTTTATGTTAGCCTGTACCTCCAAATTGGACTAAAGTGAGGATGCAATATTTTTAGATTTAGGAAAAAAAAAAAAATTCCCTCCCACACCTTCACGATCACTTCCCCACAACAAGGCAAAGAAAGAACCCGCTCATCAAATGAGGAGTGGTTGGTGTCTTTCAGAATTATTTACTCTCTTCTTCTATTTCAGGGCAACGGCCTTTGGCATCCTCAATGGATTGTGCAAATTTGGAGCCATTCTGGGAAATACCATCTTCGCATCTTTTGTTGGGATAACCAAAGTGGTCCCCATCCTTCTGGCTGCCACTTCTCTCGTTGGGGGCGGCCTGATCGCTCTGCGTCTTCCAGAGACCCGAGAGCAGGTCCTGATGTGACCCACCTGCAGGGAAAGGAAATGTTGCCAGAACCTTGACCAGGAACTTTCAGTGCACCCACACTTCCTCTCTGTCACCGTCCAGAGCACCTTGGATGGCACCGGAGGAGAAGTTGATTTTGTGACCCTTAGTGTAGGACCCGTGTCAGCTGTCAAGATGTTTGTAACTCAGGTGACTGATTTGGGGTGTTCTGAGCCACCCTGATAATTATAGAGCTATGTGCCTGGTTTCGGGGCTCCCCAGCCCAAGGCAGGGGAGGAGGAATAACACCCTCCAATGGGTGCACATACTGAGCAAGGAGTGTGGTTTCCCCAACTGAGGTGCAAGAACTTATTTGCGTTTCAAAGCAAACTTGAGCGTGAGAAACACTCAAACTCCTTCATAAAGTTTCTTGCAGCCCAATGACCTAACAAATTGACTTGGCAGGAAGTTAGAGGCATCATATAAATATTGGGCTTGACGTACAGGACACGTATATTTTTGCATTTAAAAGTATCACCTATCCTATTGTCCATTTGAAAATTGGCACAATAGCATTGAAGATACTCTGATATAGAAAACCAAATATTTGAGCATTATCTATAGAACCCTACTTCCCCTTCTGCTCCTCAGGTGTCTGAAACTCTGCAGGATGATTAGGTGTTATATTTAAGAATGATATTTAATCCTATTTTGATCTATTCAAAGAAATTTCATGGGATAGGTAGTCTCTAAACCAGCTTTGTACATAACTGCATTGGGGTATAATTTGCAGAAATGGTCTCTGCAAATACTTGCCAACACTATAGCCATATTCGGGGAGGATTTGGTGTTTGAGGTCCCAGGAAACGGGGTCCGACCGAATGAACGAAACGCAAGCACAATTTCCTAGAGCCATTTAACTTGCTGTGGGGAGGCTGCTCGTAGCAAACTCACATTGTACAGCTCACTTAACCCAGGCACTTTTCTCCATGTAGGTGGAGTGCTCCCCTCTCTTCCACAGATCACTTGTGAGACTCAGTCAGCACTGGCTTTTGACTTTGCTGCCCTCCCAGCCACAGCCTGAGAAGTGTTCAGTGGCCTCTGGCACTGACTCTGTAGGTGAGACTAAAACAGGCTGGCCAACACGCGGGATGGAGGGAGGGCCGAGGAAGCATAGCCACAGCTCTTCCACATGCATGGTCTTCCTGTTTCTTTCTGCTGTAAAGCGCGATCCAGGTTTGTTACAATGCTCAGGCCCCATGAGAAATCTCTGCTGTGTGTCTCGATTCAGGACTTTTGAAACAGATATCCCTGGCATGGGAGTAGGGCGTGTCGTGGGCATTAAGTATGTTTTATTTGAGTGCTCTAAGAGAACTCTTAGCTGAGATGCAGTTTGGAACATGAATTGGGGGTGGGGACGGGGTGGGCTGAGGAACCTAGAAGAACCTGCTTTGGCAAGGGTCAGCAATACGCTGAGGTCTTGACTTCATAGGAAAGGAACAAGGTTGTATCTATCAGAACTGACCTGCATGGAAGGGGCAGTGAGCTATGAACCCGTGACACTGGAAGTGAACTTGCTGAGGCCAGGTGAACATCAGTCTGTGAGAACTTGCAATTTGAGTTGATAGGCAACACTGTGTCTCAGTGCTGTAAGGTGCCACCCTTTCCCTACCCGAAGTCTCCAAAGGTTTAAAACAGAACTATGCTGGCTGTGCTGAGTGTTTGCTCAGTTTCAGAGAAACTTAGGTCCCAGGATACCTTATCCCCAAGATAAGCCATTTCCTGTTGTTCTCTGGAGTAACACGTAGTCGGCAGGGAAAGAGTAAATTCTGTGGCTCCTTTCTACCTTCAAGTAGAGATCAGTTTAATGGTTAAAATGTTTACTCTGCTTCTCTTGTCACCCACCTGTTTATTTCTTTTTTTTTCTGTACAGTGAAGACACATCAACTCTGATTTCACACCCCAAGTCCCCCAAATATATAAATATGCCATTGTGTGTTAATATTTCTTTCAGTGTTTTATAGAAGTTACCTAACATAAATAAATGCTATGTCCATAATGAGAAGCCTGATGTAATATAGCTGTAATATACTTGCCACCTTCTTATGATGTGAAAGACAGTGGCTAGTTCACACGTGAGAGCTGTGTAAACCTGGGATGTTACATCCCTTGTAATTGCTCTTCGATGGGATAATATGATTCAGTGAGCAGCTACCATATAAGAAAGTTACAAGGCAGTTAGTGCCTGCATTTCTAGTTAACACAGATCTTGTAAATCTAAAACGTGATTAATTTTTGAGTGTTGGGGTGGCTGCAATAATTTGGGGGTACACTCTGTTTGATTTCCAAGCCCTAACTTCTGCACTATCTTTCTGGCTCCTTACACTATAACCCTGAACCAACCAAGGGCAATTCCCATTTCACCCTTGCTCAGAAGCCTGTCCCAATGAAGGGTTGTCTGGCACTGGAACATGGCCACTTCTTAAATCCTGTCAGTCCCGCTGATATAAATGCTTCTTTAAGTCTAGTCTCTGTGGCAGTCACGGGGCGATAGTACACAGCAGTGGCGGCCACCCACTTCTTTTACTCGTTCTACCCAGAGAAACCCCCGATGTGACATCCATAGAGCATTAAAGGGATGAGTTTCTCCTTTGTCGAGCAAATCTGTTCACAGTTCCTGATGTATTTTATGATGCCCGGTTTGGGAGTAATTACCATAATAGTATCAACTGTACTGTGTCATTGCCTGATGCTGATTTTCGATCTTTTGTTCTATTGGAAATAATTAGTGAAAGGGGTTTTACGCCTATTTGTGAAGTTTATGAGCCCAAGGTCATGTTATCAATCACCTCGTTGCCAGGGTTCCCTGGTACCTTGTGTTAGTTCATTAAAAAAAAATAATAAAAATAATTGTAAGCAAACCTTGAAGAACTGAGGTTAGAAATTATTTTCAGATACTAAGGTCTCTTCTGGATTCCTTTGTTGATAGAATCAGCTGGGAAGACTCATTTCCTGTAACTTTATTTTGGGTATGGGGACCTAGAGAGGTTAAATGGTGTGACCAAGGTGACAGGTAGTGTTAGGAGTGTGTTACAAGGCCTACAGTGATGCTCTTGCTATAATTCTGGACTAATTCCTGTCCCTGATACCCCACTATAGGGCCTCCCATAGACCCTTTGGGGGGAATGGGACAATAGGACCAACCCTTCCCCTATATTCCCTGAGGCCAGTCACTGAAGACTCCCTCGATTGGTTTACCTAAAATGAGTGGGAGGATCAGAAAACTTAGCATTCATTCATTCAACAAATCCTCCCTGAGCCCCTACTGTGTGCCAAGCCCCTGGGGATCCAGTGGTAAAAAAATGGGTCACATAGGCCGGCCGAGTGGCTCAGTTGGTTAAGAGCTCACTCAAGAGTGCGAGCTGAGCTCTGAGCAACAGCAGTTCGATGCCCAGCCCGAGCTGAGCTGCCGCTGAGCTGCCAACAGGGGGCAGGATGGCTCAGCTAAACAACAACAACAACAACAACAAAAAGAAATGGGTCACAGCTCCTGCCTCCTTCCTCATTTCATTTACAGCAATTGGGCAAGATGGATATTAAATTGGCAATAAAAACAAACCTTATAAATCAGTCAAATACACATTTCTTTGTAAGAGGATTCTAACTTCTTTATCATCAGCTGTGGATTTCGGAAAGTGGCGGCCCTCCCCAGTGTCTCTTTCCTCAAGGAGTGCACCAATTCTTAGCTTTATAAACCAGGTAAGGAAAAAGACTCGCTTGCTCATTTTTCTGCAGAGCTTAATCAGTTTTTATTTAGTCGACTTTACAAGAAATGTTACATGGGAGAAGGGATGGGGGCCAGGAGTGCAAACAGTCCATTGGCTAGTGGGGCAAGGCTCCCGGTGGTCCTGGGAAAGGTATTTCCACCTCCATATCTGGCTTGTCGTATTTGTGGCACATTGCAATCCATTGGACCTTATAATGGTATACTCTGTTCCTAAACAGCTCCTACCTGGAGATGCACAGAAGGTGATAACAATATGGCTAGATGTGAACTTGACTTGTGCTGACAGTCAACTTGAACTTGGCTTGAACGTGTTTCTTAAAAGGGTGAAAGGTTTTCATTTAGAGAAGAGGACAGCAGAGAGGGATAAATTCCACCCATCAGGACTCCCTAGACACGTGTTTACAGAATGGCTACGGTGTGTCCCTTAGGTCCCTGCCTCTAAGTGGTTCTGTCCCGGTCCAAAGCATTGTGCTTCTGTGGGTAGCTGCATCGTCTCTGGTCACAGCCCTAAGAACCATTTGGAAATAACTCACACAGAGCCTTTGGAGGCATGCTTAAAGCCCATTTTATTTAATTTGCAGACACAGGTGGGGGAGTCTGGATGCACAGCTTTTGTGACAGCAGAGAGGTTTCCGAACGATGACGAAATGAAACAGAGACTAGAGCTATCCACACGGGTTAAATGGAGACATAAAAGTTCTTATAGCTGTTGCCCACTATAGAATGCACAGGCGAGCTACTTGGCAGGACCGTAATGGGGCCATCAGAAAATTCAAGACATAAGCTGGGGAGTGAGAAGTCCTTGTCCTCTCACCTGAAAACACCTGCGTAGCTGTCCATTTACCTCTGGTCCTGGGGGCTTAAAATATCCTAAAATTTCAGAGACCGTCAGTATGCATTCCCTAAAAAAGCAAAGGTCTGGCAGGAGCTGTCTTATAGCCAAATGAATGTAGTCACCACATTTGATAATTTTACTACATAGGGAGGTCTGTTCATTCACAGCACCGGTTGCTCAGGAGAGCAAACCACTCAAAACCAGGTGTCCTGTTCCCCACTTGTCATATATATATATATATATATATATATATATATATATATATATATATAATCTCAAGAATTCAGATTTCTCTAAATCAGTATGTGTGATTGTGATAGGGTTGGAACAAAAGCCTATGAAAAATACCATTCTGGGAAAATTAGACTTTGGCCTCTTGTCACTAAGGGTGGCTTCAGTGTTCAGAAAAAAAAATGGTAAGCAATTGATGAACAAATTTTGAATAACTCTGATTTATTAAACTGTTTCCCCCAAAGAATTGCAAAGCAAATTTTTTTCGATCTCAAAAATGGTTTGAAACTGACAAAACTATACTTCTTTAAAACATCTTTTATGGTATAGCTTTCTTTCCAATTTGGAGTTGGTCTGGGTGAGCCAAAAGATCCCAACTTTAACAAAAGCTTGGAGTGGATTACTAATCAGCTAATTTGCTGAACTTTGTACTCATGATTTTAAGATGGACACTTTTCAGAAACCTACACTCTATATAGTTTACAGTGGAAACATCAAACTATAAACTGAAGATTTGCAATCAGAATATAGATAGTACCTTGTTGAGATGTGTGTTAGAACGTAGGTTGTGACGAGAGAGGCAGGAAAAGGGTATTTTATAGATCGTCCTGAATGACAGATGTGTATCCAGTAAGTTTAACAGATGATTTGGAAAGACAGCTCAACTATTGAAAATTACATTAGGGCGAAGTAAGATGGAGGTATTTGTGACATAAAAAAATACCCCTGGGTGGCCAGTTAGCTCAGTTGGTTAGAACATGGTGCTGATAACACCAACGTTGCCGGTTCGATCCCCACATGGACCACTGTGAGCTGTGCCCTCCCTAAAAGAATCAACTATGGGGCCAGCTTAGTGGAACGGTGGTTAAGCGCTGGCTTCGGAGGCCGGCGGCCCCGGTTCGGGTCCCACGTGTGGGGGCCAGTGACACTGCCCTCAAAAAAGAATAAAAAAGAAAAGAATCAACTATGGCATTGTAGCATGAAAGCAATGTATAACCAATGACCATGGCTGTTCCCCAATAAAAAAAAAAGATGTCCCCACAGCATATATTGGGTTGTTGGAAAAAGTCATGACACATTTTTGCAACGAAAAACGTAGAAAAATATGACTTGACTTTTCCAACAACCCAACAGATAGATATGAAACTATTTTTAATATTCATTCCATGGGTTAGTTTTGATTTGAGCTCTTTTCAGATTAAGGGCTAAAAGTCTAAAAGATATTTTAAAATTTTAAAGTGTGAAATATTTATCAGGTACTTAAACAGATTTTTTAGTTCTGCTACGTTTCCAGTGGTTCAAATATTAAAATAGCTGATCTGTGCATTTTAGGTTTCAGGAATAGAGGAGCATTTAACGTTATTTTTCTCCATGAGATTTGGTCCCAGCTTCCCGCTTCCTGGTCCTTCTGAATCCCAGAGGTTCCCCAGCCCTAACAGAGTAAGAGTCTGTCTATATCTTTTGTTATTACTTCTCTGTTCTTGATGTGATGGGTGAGGTCCATAAAGCAGATCGAGGTATTGGGAGGAGCTCTTCTTCAAGTTTGCTGGTTCCTCTTTCTATAGATTTATGCTTACAAATCATTAAAATTTTTTTCTATTCCAAAGTAGTAGGCTAAACTTGAAAAGTGCACACTAAGCCTTTAGGCTCCAGTGAGCATTGCTGGGGAATTAGAGGTTTCATTTCCTCTGCTGGGGAGAGGAGCCTGGAGATGAACCGATTTTGGGGAGAGGTGAAAAGTGCCCAGACATGGGTAACTATTCATGGTCTTCCCTGAATGTTTGATGAGTGGTTTTGAATCTTTTCCATAATTGCCGCTATACAAGTGGCTCTCACAGTCCTTGGATTACCTGACACACTTGTAGCATTTTAGATGTGCGAGGTTGAGCCTCAATGTCCACGATGGCAGTTTGCTCCTGAAATGGTGGTGTCCGAGAATAAACTTCATAAAGACAGTCTTGCCAGGTATGGGCAGTGGCCCTGGGAAGTGCTTTAAGAGTCGTACAGAATACTTTGCAGGTACAGAAGGCATTTGTGATGCTATTGCTGTTGATGACATGTGCTGACACCCAGCCAGTGGAGGAAGGAGGTATTTCTTTGGAAGCGTGTCACCTTTCCTGTTAAGCGCCTTCAAGCTGAGATGATGAGAAGTCAGGTATATATCACAGTCCTGTGTCGTACTGACCAGTTCTCAGTCCTGTGGCCACGAGGAGGACACAGAGTCAAATACTGTGACCAAGGAAGCCTGCAGGTTATTAGCAAAGGGACCCACTACCTGGTTGACGACGGTTTGACAAGTGGCTGGATAAACCGTTACCATATGTCCAACTAGAGCTGTTCGGATACGTCTGTAAATCATACCACGTACAGTGAAAGCACCCACTGAAGCATTAAACTGATGGTGTGCATGTGAAATGACCAAAGCCATCTTTCTTTTCTCTGTGTATTTTTCATGCTCTAGTTTCCCTGTCCCTTGAAGTGGTTTTCCATCTGACTGTCCCTGGAAGGTGGAATTGGCTCTGGTGACTTAAGCTTTTTTTGTTCTTTAGTATATTAAAGTAATAGAACGATTTGATTTGGTGAATACATTTTTCACCTTTAATACTTGATGATCGAAATATTAGCCAACATTTACTGAAAACGTGTGACAGGGGCTGTGATAATAATTTTTTAAAGACTATCTCCTTTAATCCCTGTGATAACCCAATGATCTGTTGCTTTCTTCCCTTTAGCGGCGGGGAACCTGAAATGTCTTATAGAAGGTAAAGTAGCTCGCCAAGCACCAAAAAGCTATTAAGAGGTGGAGCCAAGGGGCCGGCCTAGTGGCGCTGTGGTTAAGCGCTGGCTTGGGAAGCCAGCGGCCCCGGTTTGGTTCCACATGTGGAGGGCTAGTGACACTGCCCTCAAAAAAAAAAAAAAAAAAAAAAGTGGAGCCAAGGCTTGTCCTGTCATCAGCTGGCAAACAGTGGAGTGTAATTAACCCTGATCTTCCTCCCAGAGAAGCCCCGATGTGGATTAGCCATTGGCGGCTAATGTTTCTTTCCAGGTTACTAGGACAAGATTAACTAAATTAGATGCCATCTTCAGGGTAGAGGGGTCCCACATGACCTCCCTTATGGAACCTTTCTTTTTTCCTGTGTGTTGTGACTAACAGTGCCTACGACATGGTAGGTATCGATAAATGATGGATATGAGTGAACACCCTAGTTGAATGGTGAGGACACCTTCAAAATATTTAATCTCTGGCTTGATTCAAACGCTGACCTAGCGCTGTGGCCACAGCTCTGGGTCAGGGTCTCGAGGCCCCTGCTTTGTCGAACATTAAGGCTTTGGTTATTGGACGATGGGAGAGGCACTCGGGGCTTTTTGCCAACTGGTATGGCAGCATTTCAGCTGTGCCAGTGTGAATTGGCTGAATAGAAATCTTGGGCCAACAACTGGTCAACCTCAGAACAGCATCCTCTTCTAGTGGTGTTTTCCAAGGACCTACTAAGGCTGCTGGGACTTCATGCTTTGGAAAAGTTCCGTTAGGTTGGATTTGCTCTGCCAGGTATATGTTTTCTTTTATTTCTGTAACACTAGAGGGCAGCAGCTACCTTGAAAAACACAAAACAGGCCTTGACTCCAGCATAGGTTACCAGTTTCTGTTAAGTGAAAGACAGTTTTTGCAAAATGTCCCCTGTGTTCTTTAGGATGCACTTGAATGTGTAGATGATTCTGGAAGACATTTGCTGGAGGGCTCAGGGGGCCCTTCAAGCATTTGTGATAAGTTTGGGCCTGGAAGAGAGAGACTTTCCTAACCTTTGGGGGCAATTGTTATAGATTCAGATTCAGAACAGATTAAATGCTCATGTCAAAACACGGACCATTATCCTATAGATGATGGGCATTGAACCCGTGCTTATTTAACCAGTCCTTCACCTTGTACGGTTGCTGGGTAATTTCATATGGGCAAAAACCTCTGGGTGTGCTTAGGAATTTACAAAGATTAAGTGTTTACAAACATGAACGCAGAAGTGCTTTGTATATTCACAATATTTCCATACAAACATCGAACTCTTCCACACAGGGGAGGCAGCTGTTGACAGTAACTATATTTAAACACATGTAGCCAGTGTCCTAGCTGAGTTCATGGGAGCAAATCTTTTCAGCACTACTGATCCAGGTAACGGCAATCCGGTACACTAGGAGAAGCTAGCTCCATTTGGGAACCCAGAGGTTTTGGCCTTCACACCTGATCTGTGTGATCTAGGAAAAGGCTGCAAGGTCTTGGGCTGGTTGCTTAATCCCCAGTCCTCATCTTTAAAATAGAAGAGGTCAAGTTTTGACTTTTTACAGTGAGAACAATGTCCACTAAAGAATGCATACAAGCAGAACACAGAAATAGAACTTTCTGTGTGTGTGATTCTTGATAGGGTGCAAGAAAGAGAGTGCATGCAATGTAAGATATGTTTCGTTTTGATACACCTGACAGGGTGTTACTTGTTCCTCCCCAGTGGTTTCTACTGAAGGAAAAAGTGGCAGGTGATCTCTAAGTGTAATATGGAGGGAAATCGGGATTCAGGACTCACTTAAAGGAAAAAGAAAAAGGAAATACCCACAGAGAAAATGGAGTTTAGGTTTATATTTAGATCTGAACTGAGATACCCACAAAGTGGTGACAGGAAACTTCATGTAGCCATACCAACAAAAACTATGAAAGAAAATAATCAGGAGAATGAGAGAGAGAGAGAGAGAGAGAGAGAGAGAGAGAGAGAGAGAGAGAGAGAGAGAGAGAGAGAGTTTTGTACTCAGTCCCAGGGTTCAAATTCTGATTCTATTATTTATTAGATGGTTAAGCTTGGGCAAGTGAGTGACCTCTCTTAGCCTCCTTTTCGCCATCTGATGTCTATAAATGTAGTTACCTCCCCCTCTTATGCCTGTCCTTGTATCTGTAGTTCTAAGGAAAAAAAAAAAATGTGTTTCATGTTTTATCTATTCAGTACAAATAATTCTCCCTGAAGCCAAATGGATAGAAACAGCACCAGCAAGTATAGTAAAAATTGCATACATGAAGTTTGGCCTGAATGAACCATGCCGTTTCCAGAATGTTCTACAGCCAGAGGTGAAAGGAGACCAGAAAAGACAGATACGTGAGGAGTCTGGAAATGTATCTTGAGTGCCAGCCCTGGTGTGTTTCATGAGATGGACCTTGCTGGCCTTAGTTGGCATGGCAGAGTTCTTTTTGGCTGGAGGGCACAGAGACCAGATGTGCGCACCATGAATGGTAGGGAAGACAGTGTCGTCTCAGAGATGGGCCACTGGGCACCTCCGTGGACTTGCACGGAGCCCTGTGGGAGAGGAGGCTGCAGGATTGTGAGCAGCAGCCCTAGAGATGGTGAGAGCTGGGAAGGGCTTTGTGGGGGCACTGGACATCAAAGTGGGGACCAAAACAGACAGAAGAACATGAGGAAAACACTTCTGTGCAAATGTGTGACAGCCCTTGTGGACTTTCAGAAATAACCAGGTGAAAGTCTTAATAGGGTGGGAAATCCTACATTACTATCCTGGAGAAAACCCTAAGAAACATGGGTGATTACTATAAATGTGACCCAGTGTATAGGAAACTCAGAAATTCATAGGAAACATACACACGTAGCCCATGCACCATAGAAGGAATGACTGAGGGGAATTTGGGTTTCGTACATGGAAAAGAGATATATAGGAGAACTGGGTGAAGGTTTGCGTAAAATGTCTCTTCTAAAACTGTGGTCTTAAGACTTCATTGAGTCTGAATGCTGTGCTTGTGACACCGATAGAATGCTTTAGAATGACATGTCTTTGTGAGTTGATCATTACATATTTATTTTTTCTCAGCCTGCTTCCTATTAAATAACTTCAACCTCATAATTTTGTTAAAGGGATTTTGGCAAGCAAAAATAATAGACTCCACAATTTACATAATCTTGCTTAAAAAAATCAATATTGCATTTGCATTAAATTCTCAGATGTAATTTACACTGCATATAGGATTTTATTTCCCCTCCCCCAAGGAAACCTAGCTTAAAGGAAAGAGGAGGAAGAGAGAGAATGAATTAGGTGATGGGGACAGCGGAGCACAGAAGGTGGGGCGGAGGCCAGGACGCGGAGCGAGGCCAAGTCAGAAGGGGACAGCAGGTGGTGTCCAGAGAAGCAAGGCAGAGGTCATCATGGGAAATTCTAGAAGGGTGTGTTCAGAGATCCTGGCCCCACCTCTTACTTCAATCACGGCTGCTGTGCCCATCAATCCACCCTGACTGACAGGTTTCCTAAAGGTGGATATCTGGCAGTACCTTTCCTCAAGCCTGTGCTGTGGACCTCTCACTTGCTGCCTTGGGCATTTTGGCCACACAGCATGGTGCACTCAAAGAACTGCTCAATGCCCACGCATGCTCAGCTGTGAAATGGAGTGGGGTTCCTGTCCTGTGGAGGAAGCCGTGGATCCAGAGGGAACAGGAACCCATGGTAAATTCTTTCCCGTCTTTTACCCCAGAGAGAGGATTCATTCATATGTGATGATGTGGCCGAAGAGCAAGGGCTAGTCAGGCAACACAAATGCATCTTTGTACTGGCTTGCTTTCTCGTCCTTCCTTTGTCCCCTCTCTGTGCCTCAGTCCTGCTCCCTGGAATCACCCCCAAGTGAAGTATGCTCACACAAGCTTTTATCATGGTCTGGACTCTGGCAAACCCAGGCTAGGAAAAGACTCAATTGAGGGTAAGAAGATGGGACTCACTTCCCTGGGTGGGCTTTTTGCTTCTCATATATCACTGTAGGGAGCAGGGTGGGAGGGGTCCTTAGAACAACAGTGAGGGCACTTACCCGGGCGTTTGCTTGGGGTGGGGGCGGGGGGGGGGATGTGCAAATGCCTTGGCAGATATCTCCCTGCTCCTTTCTCAGGAGCAGTTCCTCTGCTCTTCAGAGATGATTTCGCACAAAACAGACTTGATGATTTAAAATTCTATGCACCTTTCCAGACCAAAGACTCTCAGTTTCTTCGGGGTTTAGTTTTAAGACGTGGTTCACAGACCTGCTCAGGCTTGGTCTCCTGGCCCTGAAGGCAGATCTGCTCATCAGTGTTTCCCTGAAATCTGTCCCTCGAGCCCTTGGACACCCTGCCAGGTGTGACCCCATGGAAGCAAACATAGGGGAGTCCTTGCCGCCCTGCCTACTGCCCGAGGTCCGTTTCTTGGTCCCATGACCGGGGCCTGGTTTGTGGAACGCGGGTCTTTGATTTCAGGAAATTCAATTACAGTGTTGGAAGCACTAATTACCTGCTTTAAAAACGAACATTATCAGCCAAGAATAATTATTACCACAAGTGGAAATAGGAAAGAACACATGTTTAAAGCCACCTTCAATTTTAGCCTTCCTCCTGGCAGAGAAGGGAATGTACGAATTCTCTATTAAAAAAGAAGTGCAAGCAATCTGCTGCCGAATCCCTTCGATGTGACTAGTAATTAGACAGGGTGACAAAAACACAACATGTGGAGGTAGGTTCATACCACTTTGGTATTTGTTATTTTAATCTCTTTTTAAGGATAGAAGTGATTTTTGAGTGAGTTATGGTTTGCGGGTAAAGTGTGTGTGTGTGTGTGTGTGTGTGTGTGTGTGTGTGTAAGGGAGGGTAGCACAGTGAAGCTTCATGGTTACCATGACTACACCCCCAGAACTCCCCCGACAACTTGAACTGTGTATGGGCATAAAAAAAAAAGGGAGGGGTTGGGAACTCATACCAATGAAATCAGCGGGGGTTACAAATTTCCAAACTGGAAAACAATACTGCCTTAAATATCGCTACCATCTGGGCGCATTCTGTTTTAAGATTCTGTACTCCAGATGCATTTTTGTCAAAGCAGAGTTATCTTTAGGAGTACAAGATTAAAGGAGCAATGACTGAATGTAACAGCGCTAAGGAAACCTGGGAATTGGCTATCTGGGGATATATGACTTGGCTGGCACTGTTGGGGTGTCTGGGCCACACAAACTAAATATCCTCTTAGTGGGAACTGTGTGGTTGGACTGGGCAGCATGGAGATTCTCACTGTCCTCCTGTAACCTGCCCCTGTCACATCTCTTCTGCATCTGCCTGGGGCCCCAAAGATGCCACAGCTTTGGAGAGAGAGAACGATAGAAAGGGTGATGAGGCTGAACCATTGATTTGGGGCCTCCGTGTCTACGTGGAGGAAAAAACGCTCCAGATCTTTTGCTTTTCACGCTACGTTGCCATGAATTAGGGGTGTTTTATATGGTCAGTTGATTGAAAAGACAGTTGAGCATGATGGCATATGATGCTTCCCTGATCCATTCACCAGTGAAAGCGGTGAGAAGGATAAAAAACCAAGCAAAACCCCATAACCATTTACAGCCTCTGGAAGTGGCCCTCAGGGCAAACAAGTGAAAAAACACCTATTCAAGAAAGTTAATGAAAATTGGGTAAGAAAAAGGAGAATTTGTGGTATTGGAACCCAGACCACGCCTATCCTCAACGAAGTGGGGGCTCCATTCCGGATGGCTGCATCCAAGCACACATGTCCCCCTCCCCTGCTTCCAGTCAGAGGGCCTTCTTCCAGGAACAGCAGGGCTTCAGTAGCTCTCATCCTGCCACCAACTACCTGATGCTGCGTTAAGTCCCAGGCCAGTGTGGTTGGAAGGCCCAGCCCCCACTTGTGGCACAATGTTCTACATTGGGCGTGGTGTGCTCTGAATACTGGCTAGCCAATAGTGGGTTTGTATGCTTCCATACTCTTCTCTATGCTCCTGAAAAAATAAGAAACTATGCATATTTGTATTTGGCTTTTTAAAAAATGTATAAAATAGAGGGATAATATTCCATTGTTTGGAGGTATCACAATGTAGTCATTTCCCTTTTCAGCGCTTTCCCCTGGTGGACATTTAACTACGATAATTTTGTTTATCTGATAGCAGACATTTCTATGTAAAATGTGTTCCCAACCATGTCTTATTTTTAGAACTTCAGGCAATACTTGTATGGAAATCGGTTTAATTGAATTCATTGTCATGTGTAAGGCACGCACCAGCCCAGTTTGGATATTTTAGGCATGGGAGGTCATAGTGAAAGGATGACCAAGATGAACTTGTTCAGTATCATATTGGGTGCAGCCCAGTTTCCCATCTATCAAGTTTTTTAGTAAAAGTTTTAGACTGTGTGTTAGTCTGGCACAGAAAAAAAGACTGTGGGTTTGGAGTAAGGGGTCTGAGTTTGAATTCTGACTTCATTACTGTTTCAGTTAACCATGGCCGCAGTAATGCTAAGTAAGAACCCATCATACAACTTAGTAGTGGACAAGAATAAGAATTAATTTAGCTCATGTGTTTGTGGGACAGTGTGGGGGTTGGGTGTGTAGGGGGTCAACTGAACTTGGCTTGGCTCAGCTGAAATTGCTCTGCTTTAATGTATCTTTTTGGAACCAGAAGACTAGGCTGATGATGGCAGAAGTGAAAGAAAAAGACCACCTGTAAAAGCACTTTCAAAGTCTCTGCTTGCATCCCATCTGCTAAAATCCCATCAGCCAAAACAAGTCATGTAGCTGAACCTAGAGTCAGAGGGACACTGCAGGTTTACAGAGTAAGGGGTATGATATATGACCCTACTGCTGGGGACAGAGTATGGATTTGCAATCATGACTTGGTCTGTTATAGTCATTTAAATCAAATTACTTTGTTATCTTAAAGGAGATAATACCACCCACCTTGTCATTTTGCTGCAAGTGTAAATTGCAATATTGTCTGTACATGCTTCAGCATGTATATATTCAATGGCTATTAACTTCCTTGCTTTACAACAAGTATCTTGGAACATATGATTCATTTTTGTTCAAAATCTTATACAGCATTGGTCAAAATGAGAAAAAAAATTTTTTTAAAGTGTATGCAATAATTTAAAAACTTTTTTTAAAAAAACACTAGTACAATAATGGTTTTCACATTGTTCATTATATTCCACTTGCATAAATGCTTTTGTTTTGTTTTGCTTTTGCACAGTTGCATCCAGACCACAGGGGCCATTCCGAATTTTGCTGTTTTAAATGTTCTTACACTAAAAACACCATTTTACACGTCTATGCTGTTTTTCTAATAATCCCATTTTTGTGGCTAGGTGACAGTTTATCATGTGGCCGGACCATATGAGGTAAACTATTTCATGGAGAGGTTGAAGGCCTCCCGCCTGAGCATCAGATACCTGAGCTGGTGTCCTATTGGTCTCAGAGCATTGGCACCTGCTGAGTGATGGCAGGAAGGAACTCGGGGGGATGGAGCTCTTGAGCCCCTGTAAATCCTCTCATCCCTGAGAAGACAATCAAGCACGCTGGAAAAGTAATAAAGTCTTCCATCTTATATTAGTGAGACTGTGCCAATGGTTGGGAAAACAAAGCAATCTGCAGGTTCTGTCGGTGACAATGACACACGGCACCCAGGTGCAGCAGCCCCACTGAGTTGATTTTGTGGTCTGAAATATTTTAGCCAGAAGTAGGACTGAATCTGTGGCTTTGTAAATCTGATGAAGTAGCCACATCGGCTCATTTGTTACATTCATTCATTTATTCATTTCTATTGTTTTTAAAAATAAACATCTATTGAATGAATGGACAATATATAGTACTCATATTTTGTTCTCATTACTTTTTAAAAATTGAATGTGTACATTATTTTTTAAATTCCCATCCTCCTACCCTCTCCCCTTTGTCAACCACCCACTTGTTCTCTATATCTGAGTCTGTTTCTGTTTTGTTTATTCATTTATTTTGTTTTTATTTATTTATATTTTAGATTTCACATATAAGTGAGATCATATAGTATTTGTATTTCTCTGACTTATTTTCCTTAGCGTAATACCCTCTAGGATGAATAATATTCCATTGCATTTTATATATATATATATATATATATATATATATATATATATATATATATATATCAATATATAAGTATATAAATATAAATGTATACGTATTTTAAGAAAGAAAAAACTGTATTAAAATTGTAATACTCAATTATACACATAACAAAAGATGCATACAAGTCACGTTTGACTTCTGCAATGACAAGAGGTGCTCAAAGTGGTTCCCATCAGCGTCCAGACACTTCTGATGATGGCGAACTACTGCTTGAGCAACGCTGACCAAAGGCCACTTGTATACATTTTTTTGGCACCCCCGGTGTGTGTGTATCACATCATCTTTATTCATTTATCTATTGATGGACATTTAATTTTTTTTCTATAGCTTGGCTATTACTAGCAATGCTACAATGACCATAGGAGTGCATATATCTTTTCGAATTAGTGTTTTGGTTTTCTTTGGATAAATACCCAGAAGTGGAATTGCTGGATCACAAGGCAGCTCTATTTTTAATTTTTTGAGGAACCTCCATACTGTTTTCCATAGTGGCTGCACTAATTTACAATCCTGCCAGGAGAGCACAAGGGTTCCCTTTTCTCCACATCCTCCCCATCCCTTGCTGTTTGTTGATTTATTGATGATAGTTGTTCTGACAGGATGAGGTGATAATATCTCATTGTGGTTTTGATTTTCATTTCTCTGATGATTAGTGATGTTGAGTATCTTTTCATGTGTCTATTGGCCATCTCTATGTTTTCTTTTTGGATTACCCTTTTATAATTGTGTAATGTCTTCTATATCTTTTCTTACATTTTTTATTATGAAGTTTATTTTGTCTGATACAAGTATTGCTATTCCAGCTTTCTTTTCCTTTTTATTTCCCTTTTTCATCCCTTAACTCTCAGTCTCTGTGTCTTTGGATTTGAAGTTAGTCTTTTGTAAGCAGCATACAGATGGGTCATGTATTTTAATCCATTCAGCTACCCTATGTCTCTTTATTGGAGCTTTTAGTACATTTACATTTAATTATGTACTTATTGCCATTTTGTTATTGCTTTAGGCTGTTTTTATAGGTGTCCTTTGTGCCTTTCTTCTTCTCTTGACCTCGTCCCCAGTGATTTGCTTTGTGTTTTTCTTTGGTGTTTTGTTTAGATTCCTTTCTTTTTGTTATTTGTATGTCTTTTGCAGGTTTTTGGTTTGTGGTTACATGAGGTTTATGTATATAATTCTTTATCTCTAGCAGTCCATTTTAAATTGATAGGCATTTAAGTTTGAATATATTTTATAAGGACTACATTTTTTTTTTTTTTTTTGAGGGCAGTGTCACTGGCCCTCACGTGGGACCGAACCGGGGCCGCGGGCTTCCCAAGCCAGCGCTCAACCACCACGCCACTCGGCCGGCCCTCCAACTACATTTTTACTCCTCCCCCTACTTTATGTTATTGCTGTTATAAACCTTTTTGTGTGTTGTGTATCTCCTAACTACTTATTGTAGTTTAAGTTGAGTTTGATACTTTTTTCTTTTAACCTTTGTAATAGCTTTTTAAATGACTGATTTGCTGTATTTATTGAACATTTGGTTTTCACTGTGAGGTTTTTCCCTTTCTCATACTTCCTTATTTCTGGTTCTAGCCTTTCCTTTTCTACTTAAAGAAAACCCTTTAATATTTCTTGTAAAGCTGGTTTAATGGTGTTGAAGTCCTTTAGTTTTCGTTTGTCTGGGAAACTATCTCTCTTTCAATTCTAAATAATAACCTTGCTGGGTAAATTAGTCTAGGTTATAGGGTTCTTTCTTTCAGCACTTTAAAGATATCCTGCCACTCCCTTCTGGCTGTAAAGTTGCTGATGAGAAATCAGCTGAGAGTCTATGGGGTTTGCTTTGTATGTAACTTGTTTTTCTCTTGCTTTCCTTGAGATTGTCTCTCGAACTTTTGTCATTTTAACTACAGCGTGTCTTGGTGTGGGTCTCTTTGGGTTCATCTTGTTTGGAACTCTCTGTGCTTCCTGGGTCTGGATGTCTGTTTTCTGTGCGAGGTCAGGAAAAGTTTTCAGTCATTATTTCTTTAAAGTTTCTGTTTCTTTCTCTCTGTCTTCTTCCTCTGGGATCCTTACACTGCAAATGTTTGAGTGCTTGATGTTATTTCAGAGGTCCCTTAAACTATCCTCGGTTTTGTTTTTTTTAAGATTTTATTGGAGATTTGGGGGAGGGGAACAGACACGTTGCTGTCCTTTTGTGCTTCAGTCTAGTTGCGGAGGACGTTGCTTCACTGGCCCATGTTGGTATCGTCATTGCGCTCCTCCTGGATGAGGCAGATCAGTCGCTGGCCGTTGGATGGCTGCTCATGGTGGCTCACAAAAGTGCATGCCAGCTGCCGGCCAGCCCCCGCTGCAGCCCACACCACTCAGGTCTTTACAATTCTTTTTTCTTTACGCTGTTCTGTTTGTTTGATATGCACTAGTCTATCCCCAGGTCACCGCTCCAGTCTTCTGTGTTAGCGAAGCTGCTGCTGATTCCTCCTAATGTGTTTTTCATGTCAGTTATTGTATTCTTCAGGTTGCTTGGTTCTTTTCTCATACTTGCTCACTCTTTGGTCAAGTTTTCCCCAAGTTCCTCTGTTCCACTCTCAGGTTTGGTGAGGATCCTTATGACCGTTTCTTTGAGTTCTTTATGGGGCAGCATGCTTATTTCCATTTCCTTAGGATTCTTTTTCTGGGGATTTTTCTTTTTCCCTCATTTGAGAGCTATTCAGTTTTCTTTTTTCATTTTGTTTGACTTTCTGTGTTTGTTTATATGAATTAGACAAAATAGATGTCTCTGCCAGTTTCGGAGACGTGGCCAGAGGCAGGCACGGGCCCTGTGCGGGCGGCGTGTGCAGGCGGGCGGGGGCCCACGGCAGCCGAGCCGGGGCCGGAGGCGTCGGGGCCCCGAGCGGAGCAGCCCCGCGGGAGGCCGGGTGTGTGGTGCCGCCGTCCTGGTCCTGCCGGCGCCCTCTGGCCCCAAACGGGGCGGGTGGTGTGTCCGGAACACGCCGCAGTGACCTCGCAGGCAGGCCGCAGCCCCTGGGTGGAGCCCCCGCTTGCGCTTTCGAGGCGGAGGGCATGTGATCGGCCTCCTCTGGCTGCAGGGAGCCCCCCAGCCGCCCCCACACAGCCTCGCTCCCGCTCTGGGTGGTGGCGCCGGAAGCGGCCCGTGTGGCAGCGGCCTCCTCCGGGCCCGCGCTATGGGCCCGCGCGCTGCCTGCCGGGAGCAGCCGCGCCTGTCCGTCAGGGGCCTGAGGGGCAGGGCCCCGCCCTCCCTCCACGTGGAAGCCCCAGGCTCCGGGCCGTGCTCAGGGCCTGCTCGCTGCCTGCCGGGAGCAGCCGCGCCTGTCCGTCAGGCGCCTGAGGGGACGCCCCGGGGGTCCGAGGCCCCAGTCTCCGGGCCCGCGCTCTGGGCCCGCACGCTGCCTGCCGGGAGCAGCCGCGCCTGTCCGTCAGGGGCCTGAGGGGACACCCTGGGTCCCCGCCCTCCCTCCCTCCGCATGGAGGCCCCATGCTCCGGGCCTGCGCTCTGGGCCCGCGCGCTGCCTCCCGGGAGCAGCCGCGCCTGTCCGTCAGGGGCCTGAGGGGCAGGGCCCCACCCTCCCTCCGCGTGGAGGCCCCAGGCTCTGGGCCCGCGCGCTGCCTGCCGGGAGCAGCCGCGCCTGTCCGTCAGGGGCCTGAGGGGCCGCCCTGGGTCCCGCCTCCCTCCGCATGGAGGCCCCAGGCTCCAGCCGCGTGGCTGGGCCCGCCCTGCGCTGACCGTGCAGGTAGGCCGAGGCCCGGAGCGGCCTCCTCTCCTCCGTCTGTGTCTCCGTGTGTTGTCAGCAGCCGGCCATTCGGGGCGCGGCCGCCTGCGCGGGGAGCTGCCGCCCGCGGGCCTGGGGGGCCGGCCTGGCTCCCGCCGCCATGCTGGGCCGCCGCCATGTTGGTTGCGTGTAAAGCAGTGAGCGCGGTGCCCCTGGAACTGGTCTAAGGAGGACGCGGCTCACCAGGTACAGAGAGCCGCAGGCGGTGCCAGCTGCCTGGGCAGGTTTAGTCCGGCCAAGAGCCGTTTGGGAGGCAGGCCGTTGGTGTTTGGGGGCCCAGGTGCCAGGCACTGATGCGGAGACCAGCTCCAGGACCGGACTTCCGAGGCGCCATGTCAGGCGAGGGGCTGTTCACAGGTGGGACGAGGGGCTTCTTTGGTTTCGGGTTGTGTGATTCGCGCTTTCTCGCGGGATGGGCTCCCCGTGCACCCCAAACTCGGCGCCACGTCAGGACGCCCCCTCCGGAAGTCGTACTTCTTGTCTCGGTTGCCCAGGGGTTTCGCAGGGCGGCCTGAGTCTGTGCCCTGTTTCCGTGAGCGTCCTTCAGTTTCCACCGCCAGTGTCTCGTCTGTGTCTGTGCCTCAGCGGGTCCTGAATTGATGGAGAAGTGACACAGTGGTAGGTTCTTGTTTTTTGTATTATAAAGGAATTTTAGCGTTTATTTTTTTAATTTTTTTTTTAAGGTAGTGTCACTAGCCCTCACATGTGGGACCCGAACCGGGGCCGCTGGCTTCCGAAGCCAGGCCCAACCTCCGCACCCCTCGGCCGGCCCTAGCGTTTATTTTTAAACATGTGATGGTACAAGAAATTTTATGTAACAATGACAAAACACAAGAGCAGATTCAAAGTACAAGAAATTTTATGTGCCGGCAACAAATTTACGAGATTTATGCATCGTAGAAGGCCAAGAACTCTCCGTGGTTGCAAGTTCGTCGTAAGTTCAACAAAACCGATTATCGTATTCCAGGGTATTCTTTTGCATACCGATATCGTTATTGATTTCTAGAGTTACACTTTTAACTCATAAGCATAAACAAAAGAATTAAAAACGTATATATATATATATATATATATATATAGATGCGGAATTAGTACTACCCAGGTATTGGGTTGTCGGAAAAGTTATGACGTATTTTTGCAACAAAAAACATAGAAAAAATATGGTATGACTTTCCGACAACTGGATATAATGTACATACTTATTGCTCCCTCATAAATTTGGGCAAAAAAGTGCACATTATACATGGTACTTAACACTTCATGCATCATTCCAGTCCTCATCTTTAAAATGGGGATCCTAAGTCCCTGCCTCAATACAATAGGGTTGTTTCAGGAATTAAGGAATTTTTAGAATGCCTGGAGGAGTTCCTACCTAGTGTTATATAAATATGTGGTTATCTTAAGGCCTTAATGAACCCTAATTAAATGAGATAATGCATGCAATATTCTAAGCATATACAGGACACCGCATTGTAGATATTATCATTATTACTACAAGGTGTTTAAGTTTTATTTCCTCTTGGATAAGAAGCATGAATGTTGGGAGTTCAGGCTTTTGAACATAAACATCCCCTTCTCCTGGGTGGCACCATTCATAATAAAATAGCCAATCTTTCTCCACAGCAAAAAAAAAAAAAAAAAAAAAAAAAACAAAGGCCTGGATGTAAACAGAGACCTCTACAGAGAAATGTGTTCCGTGGTCACATGAAGCCATGCTTTATGGCACTGTGTGTGTGTGTGTGTGTGTGTGTGTGTTTCTAACACATATTCAGACCATACAACTACTTTGCCTGAAAGACACACTCTGGAAAACTTTTTCCAGAACCCAGTGAATGAGAGGAGTGATTTCTGATGAGAATGGTTGGGGGGAATCTCTTCTCAAATAATGCTAACAAAGGAACCCGCTCTTCTCACCTCCGTGTGTAAACGGGGATTTATTCCCATGTCCTGTGTTTCAGGCATTGATCTTGGCATGTCAGATCCATTACTGCTAATAAAAATATGCTAGGATCTACCACTTACCGACCACCTAGAATATGCCAGGCATTTAATATAAATGATCTCTGCCATGCGTAACAGTTTTGCAGAGTAGGCATTATCATCCCCAGCTTAAAGATGGGGTGGTTGAGGTTCACCTGGCAAGTAAGTGGAGCCCAGGTTCAAGCACAGGTTTGAAGATTTCAAAGCTTCTCTTTGTGCAAACTTGATGGGAGCATTTGTCATTCTCAGCAGCACGTTGGGAGATTAGGGAAGGAAAGAGGACAAGAAGTAATTGTAATAGCTGGCGTTGATGTTTATTTCCCAGTGCAGTATCTCATTTGCTTCCAGGCTGCATTATCTGGACTCCACCTTCCTTCCCAGCTCTGCCCTCACGGTTCCCCTCATGGGAGGTTCCATCCAGGGAGCCCAGGGTTCATTCTCTCAACTCACTTTGTTCTTGTGACGTCCTGCCCCTTCTCACATTGATCCCTGGTCATGGTTGACTCAGTGAATCTTCCAAGTTCCAGTTTGTCTTCCCTGAGCACCCTCTGTCCCAATTCCTCCAGACAGAATCGATTGCTCTTGGTTCTTTGTGCCTGAGGATTTCATGCAGAACCACCTAGTGTGGTGATCACAGCGAATTATAATTGCTGGTTGAAATAGTGAATGGACGAGCATGTTAGTCTCATATTTCAGGCAGACGTTAGTTCTTTCTTGTTTTTGTTTTTGTGGTTTTGAATGAGGACAGTAAAGCTTAGATAGATTTGGTGACTTGTCCGAGGTCATATAAATGGTCCCTGGGGAAGCTGGGGCTTCAGCCTTGATGTTAGGAACCAGGGAATCCAACCCAAATTACAGTGATGAGAGTTAAGTTTTCATGGACTTTTTACCCAGTTTGTTCCCTGAAGGAGAATAACTTTTAAGGCAGGATTTCTGAGCGAAGCAAGAGAACTCTTATAGAATGAGTGAATGAAAAAAGTAGCTATAACTTCCTCTTTATATGCGTCTTACAGTTTATAAACCACCCTTTCTTCTAGCCACTTTAACAGTTACATGAAGAAGTTCACATGGTGATGAGATATTTTTTCCTAACTCATTGAGATAAGCGAGTGTATCTTCTAAGCGTCTCTAATTAGAGGAAACTTCCTACCACAAACCTCCCATGATCTCCCCCCTCCACTGACAGCAAGATCCCAACCTAAGGGGCTTTGATTAGGCAAAAGCTTTGCTCCTCCTGTGTTTTGTTTTATAGAAATTCTAGTGGTGAACAGTGTGTTTTTCCAGGACCCATCAGCTCCAAGTCAAGTGGTTGTTTCAATCTAGTTGTGGAGGGCGCAGCTCCTTGGCCCATGTGGGGATTGAACCAGCAACCTTGGTGTTATGAGCACTGCTCTCTAACCACCTGAGCTAACCTGCTGCCCCTATTTTGAAATGTTCCCTCTGCAGGCTGGTTTAAGTTTCAGCAGGGCAGCGAGATAGAATATGTCAGCTGGAACAGATGGTGCTGCCCTGTTTTCTCTTTGAAAATTGGAATCTAAACGTGTATTAGTGCCAGCCATGATATTAATTATAGCCATGACTTGCATGACAAGTCTTCCCGATTATTTTTGGTACATTTTCTTTGGAGATGAGGTGGAGCCTCTGAATCCCAGAAGATGGTATGTTCAGTTCTTGCAAGTGCCTGTGAGGGCAGCATTTGCGGTCTGGACAATGAAGAAAATAGCACAGTCCTGAGCATGTAAAGGAATGACACATTGCTGCCCTGGGGAGCAGCGCCAAGCCTGGCCCACAAATATTCCTCATCCATCACTGCCTAAGCCTGGAGGCTGCCTTCTGATTGCTCTGTTAAGACAGCGGAGATGTGGCTTACGACTTCTCAAGAAGATCCAAAAAGAAGCTTTCTCTGTTATATTCATCTTTATTTTTTTCTTGTCTTAGAGTTCTTAGAGTGTCTCTCTCTCTGTTGTCTGTTACATCCTGGCTCCCTTATGTGATACAGCAGGCCTTGAATTTGCAGAGTTCATTGAAGGCTGAGATTTTGTTTTATCCTGCAACCAGAATCTCAGAGTGGAACTGGAGTGATCTGGTTATGCCTGGGCTAAACCTGGCTCTTTCATTAACTCGTCTTCCTACTGACTGTGGACCTTATGGAAGATTCAGACTTTTGACCTGCCGTTTCACTAAATCATTTTCTTTTTCTTTTTGAAAATCAAACATGTTGGGTATTACATCTCAGATGAATACTTTGATGTCTATAGTTTTTACTTGTCATTTTAAAACCTAAGTTTGCTAGAGGGTTCTGGGTATAGCCTCAGTTACACCTCAATGAATGATGACCTTCAGAATAGTCGCCTTGGGTGAACAAGCTACTCTTAGAACCATTTAGGTGCAAGCTGAAGGAAATCACACTAGCTAAATGAAACAAAAGGGAGATTTATTTTCAGGATATTAGGGTGTCTCACAGGACCTCAGAACATAAATATGACCAGTTCTCAGGAAAACCTGGCATCAAGAACATAGATGCTCTCAGAAACAACTTTCTGTTTTTTTCTCTTTGATTCTCTCTACAAACAAGTTTCCTTCTTTCCTCTTTTTAAATGCATACTGTTCCCTCCACTTCTCTAGTCTGTGCCACAGGAAACAGGAATATAAATCCAGCCTGAGCTTCTCATCCTATGGTAAACCCCTCAAGGTTGGCTTGTCTTGGCACAGGTGCCTGGCTCTCCTGGTAGCCGTCTGAATGGAATGGTCAGATATGGGAGGTAGGTTTCAGAAGACAGGTGACGGTATGGGGAAAATAAAAAACAAGCATGAAAACCAGCAACCCGTCAGTGGATTTATATAAGCAAACACTAAATGCATTAGTTCTGTTACATTTAGTCAATCAGTTTTCCTAGGAAGTGAGCGGTTGTAGATTTTTGAGTCTATGAGCCATTCATCTCTATTATTAATTAAATTTAGTTCCTTAGAGAAATCAATTCTTTTGTAAGACAGCGATTTCTTTAAACGTATCTATTTACATTCTCCTTTTCTTTAAGGAGCTTCGAATAATAGCAAACACATATAAGACTTATTCTGTGCAGGTACTGTGTGTGTGTCTGCACTCATTCTGGGTCTCAAAACAACCATATGAGGAAACTGAGACATAGAGAGTTTAAAATTTTTTTCCCAGTGCCAAGAGATAATTAGTGGGGGAACTTACAATCCAACCTATATGATAAACTGAGGAGAGAAGATGTATTCAGATTAACAAATAATAATGCAATGCAGAATGTGATATAATGACTTTTTTAAACAAATGTCTTAGAATTTGGGAAAGTTTAACAACCACATGAACTAGTCTTACTACTGTGTGTTTATATTACTTTTAACAGAATTGCTATTAATATTATTGACATGGTTACGGCTGCACAATACTAGAGAAAATATTTTAAATTTTACCAGACAACGTTTTATGATAGCATGCTTTGAAATAACCATGAGGGCATGGGGCTGGGCAGAAAAATTTATCTTCAGATATTTGAACAATAGTCAAGTGGAAGAGGGGAAGCTTTCCTTAATATTGCTCCTAAGGGTAGAAGCTGCAAGGACAGATGGGAAAGTAAAGGGGGCCGAGACTGCATGCAGTGTGAAACCCTTGCTGACTATGACTGGGCATCCCAAAGTGTGGTCCCTGGACTGGTAGCATCAGTACCACCTGGGAACCTGTTAGAAATGCAAATTCTCAGGCCCCACCGCCAACCTGGTGAATCAGAAATTCTGGGGTTTGGGTCCATCCCTTTGTTTTCACAACCCCTCCAGGGGGTTCTGCTGCCTTTGAAGTTTGAGGCACACTGTCATGAAGGCCAAGCCACGGAATGAAAAAATCGCAGTTTGTTGAAAGATAGCAAAGGCAGGGACACAAACCTCTGGTGAGTGGAGGGAGGGGCAAAGTCCAGTTCCTGTAAATTTGGAAAACGTTCTGCTGATTGGGGCCAGGAATGATGCCTGCCTGGTTATATTGCCTTAAACACATTGGGAGGGAATAGCAGTGATGTCAGGCGATACCTCCGCTGTCCACATAGTGCTTTAAAGCCCTTAATTTTATAGATTGAAAACCTGCTGAGGGGCAGAGATCATCAATTGGAATTAGCACATGGGTCTCCGTAGACTCAATTCAGTGACAGTTATAGACACTAATTGTTTGGTGGGGACTGCAGGGAATGTCCCAATAAGTGACCTCTGGACCATTTCCACATGCATATATGTGGTTTCTGAGCTACACGAGGTGACCGGTAATTAGGGGACGGTGATTTTCCTACTCAGGAGGCCTGGCGTATGGCCCAGGCACTTCTCCTTACTAGAATGTGAATTTGCTGTAGTCACTAGAGAATTATAGAGATACCATTTAGCCTAGTTCAACCTGCTCATTTTACAGATGGGAAAACAAAGAGACAGAAAAATCGATCTTGAAAAATAGAATGCTAAAGAGCCCACAGTTGTATAATGCCATGTCTTACATTTTCAGAATACACTGAAGGCAGCTCGGTGGGGCAGTGGATAGCGCATTGGACTTCTAGTGCTCAGAATACACTGAAATTAGGTCTTAGGTTTTTGGAATACACTGAAAATTTGCACTTTCTTTTGCATTATGTCAGTAGTCACCCCAATTCAGTTTTCTCACTTCCAAAATAGATATACTATTTCTACTCCTACTTAAAATAGAAGTTGTCTAGGATAAAATGAATATAAATTGAAAAACGTTGTAGATTAAAATGGTGTGGAATATTCAATGCTATTATCTTTACCATGGATTTTATCATGAGACCTATCCTCCTGAATGTTGAATAAGCTTCCGTCATAAGATTTGAATGCTAGGAGGACCTTTGAGGTCGTTTCTTTCAAGCCCTCATTTTACAGATGAGCACACTGAGGCCCAGGGAGGTTGATGTAACTTGCCAAAGGTCACAAATAATCAAAAAAGCTTTCAGATATTGGACTTCTCTAAGGATAAACGTCTTGTGGAGTGGTTCCCTTGAATGCCTGCACAAAATCGAGCTGAAGCTGTTGTATATTTCACATATAATTTTCCCCCTGGTATTTGACATCACAAATGAAAGCACCAGGCCAGATGCTTAATTGCATCTAAATGGAAGCTATGAAATGATAAGCGACTTTTTGCCTTCTTTTCTATGGGTCATTGTGTCTTCTCCAAAGTCCTTGTATTTTTGTTGTTTGTTAGCTTATTTCCAAAGTGGGAATGGTAAAAATGATCTTTTAAAGCATTAGAAGAACTTACGGCAAATTATAATATAGCATTTCTACGTTTCTCAGCCATTATCTGTTACCTTACATTTCCATTTGGTATGCAGTTAGATGACCATAACTGGTATATTTCTAGTCAACTTGCAGCACAACGTAAAGCTGTAAATGGAAAGAAAGAGGCTATTCCTGGCCAGATAGATACCCTTTCATAGCCTGCTTTTTTTTTTCTATTTTTTTTTTTTTCCCTGAGGGCAGTGTCACTGGCCCTCATATGTGGGACCGAACCGGGGCTGTTGGCTTCCCAAGCCAGCGCTTAACCACCACGCCACTCAGCCGGCCCTGCTTTTCTTTTCGTAATAAGTAGAGTTTTATTTTTCTCAGATAAGAAATAGCATTTACGTGCATTGCAGAAAAACTACAACATATTTTTAAATGTAGGAAAATGCAAAACTATTCATAGTCTCATGACTCAGAGAAAAATCTCCTTTGTTATTTCAGTGTTTTTCATTCCAACTTAAAAAAAAAAAACTTTTATGATAATAAAAACACATGAAAGGGCCGGCCGAGTGGCGTGGTGGTTAAGCACTGGCTTGGGAGGCCAGCGGCCCTGGTTCGGGTCCCACATATGAGGGCCAATGACACTGCCCTCAAAAATAAAACAACAAAAACAAAAACAAAAAACAACACATGAAACATATTACTCTATTAACATAGAATAATGAAGCTTAATGAATATTACTAAACCAACATCTGTTTTAATACCTAATTATCTCTCTTCGGGTCAGGAAATACAAAATTATAGGCACCCCAGAGATTACCTACCTGGTCCCTGTGATTGCAACATCCTCCATTTCCTTTGGACAATCACTATGTAGTTTTTTAGCTTCTGTGTGTAATTTTAATACCTTTACATGTATCCCTAAACTAGACATTAATTGCAACATTTGTTACAATGATGAATCAGTATTGATACATTGTTATCAACTGAAGCCCACAGTTTATTCCCATTTCCTTAGTTTTTATCTAATGTTATTGTTCTGCTGTAGGATCCCATTCATGACAGCACACTGCATTTAGTTGTAATGTCTCTCTAGGCTCCTCTTTGCTGTAACAGTAACTTAGACTTTCTTTGTTTTTGATGACCTTACCAATTTTGAGGAGTGCTGGTCAGGTATTTTGTAGGATGTCTCTCTAATGAACTTTTTTTTTCATGTTTTTCTTATGATTAGACTGAAGTTACAGGTTTGGGGGAAGAAGATTACAAAAGCAAAGTGACATTTTATCGCGTCTTGTGAAAGGTACATACCCCTTGAGTCTTTTATGACAGTTGATGTTGACCTTGGTCACCTGGCTGAGGTAGTGTTTGTCAAGTTTCTCCACTGTAAAGTTACTCTTTTTTCCCTCTTTCTGTACTGTATTCTTTGGCAGGAACGCGCTATGTCCAGCTCACACCTTAAAATTAGTGAGTTATACTTCCTCTCCTTCAGGATGGAGCATCTACATGCATTGTTTGTAATTCTTCTGCACAGATTTGTGTCTTTCTCCCTATTGATTATATATGTCAGTATTGACTCATAGATATTTACATGTTGTGTTATAATCCAATACTACTTTATGCTGTTGCTCAAATTGTGGCATCTTTGGCCATTGGGAGCTTTTTTAGTTCGCTTTTGAGTCCCATCTGTGAACCAGCAAGTGGGCCCTACTGACAGCAAATGTGCTGGTACCTGGACCTGAGATTCCCAGGCTCCAGAACTGTGAGAGATAAATTTCTGTGGTTCGTAAGTCACCCAGTCTGTGGTCTTCTGTTAGAGCAGCCCCGATGGACTAAAGCACTGGAAAATACCTTTTTCCTAGTCTTTTCTTCAGATGTGTCTATTCTGCCAAACACAACATCTGAGGTCTGAATTCCTTTTATTATATATTTTATATCTAAAAGTTCTGTTTGATTTTTTTCAAATCTACCATTTCACTTCTTACAGTTCTCTGTTATCATTGAATAGTTTCAAGCTTGCCTTTTATCTCTGTAGACATAACAATCACGGTGGTTTCATAATCAGTGTGGAATTCGGCTGCCTGTTCCTTCTGTTTGTTTTCTTTCAGGTTGCCTTGCTTCCTTGTGTGCCTGGTTCTCTTTGCCAACTGGGTGGGCATTGCACTTAGAAAGTGTTTGTTCAGGTTCCCTGGGGTCAAGGGTAGATGTGCCTTCCTGCCTTTCTCCAGCGCGCCTGAGAAGCCTGAGGTTTCCTGGCCAATTCCAGGCTATGTACTAGGACAGCAGATGCGTTTTTGTCTGGTTTGTCCCTGTCCTTTTGGGGTCATGCTTAAGGAGGTAAAGAACTCCTGTAATAATCCCAACCTTGGCCAGGCTTCAGGCCTGAACTTCTGCCCTTTTGTTCTGCAAAGTGTTAGGACTAGAGTCCAAGCAATTGGTATTGGCCTCAGAGCAAATCTCCTGGTATTATTACAGTTGTGATTATGCATTGCATAATATTCTCTACTCTGATACGTTTTTCTTAACATTGTAACATAATTGTTTTCCATACATCTTTTTACAATGTAACGTAGTTTTCTAGTATTATCGAAAGCTTTTTTTTTCTTAAATCTTCACATGATTCCTACCACACTGATAACTTAAACAATATGTTTTCAACATAATTGTCTACTACCACTAAATCCGGATTACCTCTTAGATCTTATATGATGGAGAAATGAAAATATGCAAAACCACAGAATTTGAATTTAGGACTAGAGAATGGAAAACAGAACTCGATGGTCTATCAGGTGAATAACAAAAAACAAACAAAAAAACCAGTATGTCAATTCCAAGGCTAGTGAAGAAGAGAAGTAGCAGGAAAGAGTGTTGGATCTGCCTATATCAAGTGGCTGGGCTTTGATTCCTTCCCTTCTTCATTCCTTCCTGTTCTAGCTGGGGACTTGTACTTACTTTCTCTCCCAGGCCCAAAGCTAGCCACCACCAGGGAATAATCCCTGCTCTGCTAAGAAACTGGCTGACTCTCCTTCAGTTCTGGAGGGAGTGTAACTGGCCACAGCTCTTTTGAAGACCAATACAACACTATGTAGTGCAATTCAGCATTCACATGCCCTGCAGCCCAGCAGCTTCACTCCCGAGTGCTGTGTCCAGAGAGACTCCCTCACACAGGCAGATAATGAGATGTCTGTGAGAACGTGTGTGGGGCAGAAACACTGCAGGCAGTGCAACTGTTCATCTCCAGAAGAAGGATATGTAAATATGACAGGATGCCATGTAGCAGCCAGAAGGAGCGAAACAGATCTACAAATAGCAACCTCTCAAATACATAATGGAGAACGAAAAAAAAGTAAGAAACAGCGTGAGATCTGTAGCGTTATCATTATCTGTTGCTGCTAACACACCATCCCAAACTTACGGGCTTATCACAACTGTTTATTAGCTCTTGAGGCTGTGAAGGAACATTTTGGGTTGGGGATGAGCAGGGCAATTCCCCTGATCTCTCCTGGGCTCCCTCATTCCCCTGCAGTTGTTTGTCAATTGGAACAATTGTTACTGGGTTGTCTCAGATGGCTTCACCTGCCCATCTAGCCGTTGATGTTGGCTCCTCCTCTCTGAGCGGGCCTCGCGTCTCCAACCCCTAGGAGGCTAGCTTGGGGTTTCTTGTAGTCGCAAAAGAGTTGCCAGCAGCAAGATCGGGCAAATCCAATGCACAAGCCTTAGATTAATCAAGTTTGCTAATGTTCCAGCAGCCAGAACAAGTCATGTGCCAAGCCTGGAGTCAATGACAAAGAATCCATGAGAGCATGGATCCAAGAAGTGTATGCTTCACAGAGTGCCAGGACTGCAACCGTCTACCGCAATAGCATGCTGCTTGTTATGGGCTGAACTGTGTCCCCCTAAGATTCATATGTTGACACTGTCACCTTCAGTACCTCAGAATGTAACTGTCTTTGGAGTCAAGGTTTTAAAAGAGCTAATGAAGTTAAAATGAAGTGCTTATTTTTTTTAGGTTGGGCCCAATACAATCTGACGGGTGTCCTTAGAAAAACAGCAAGTTTGGATATCAGATACGTGTTCATACAGAGGGAAAGCCCTGTGGGGACCCAGGGAGAGGTAGCCATCTATAAGCCAAGGTTTCAGCAGAAACCAAACCTGCCAACACCTTGGCTTTGGCTTCCAGCCTTTGGCTTCTAAGCCTCTAGAACTGCGAGAACTGTC
Source organism: Aselliscus stoliczkanus (assembly GCA_033961575.1). Lineage (NCBI taxonomy): Eukaryota > Metazoa > Chordata > Mammalia > Chiroptera > Hipposideridae > Aselliscus > Aselliscus stoliczkanus. The sequence goes on from CM066741.1 coordinate 27,054,535, forward strand.
TGTTGTTCAAGGCACCTCGGCTGTGGTATTTTGTGATGGAGGTCCTGTCAAATTAATATGATACTATGTATATAAATTTAAAGACTTTACCTGCAAGCCATACTTTGTATTTTCCATAGATATAAAGGGAATTGAATAACGTGTGGATTAGAAGTATGCATACCCAATATTGGAGTGAAGGAATTTACAAGGGGAATAGAACAGGATGGGAGCAAGACATAAAGTGGAAACCAATTTAAAAGAGAGCTGTAGATGGGTGGTTGATCACAGTGTGCCATCTACTGAGGAAGGGGATCAACTCAAACCTGTGAACCTGAGCTCAAAAAAATACGGAAAAATAAAAATAATCTTTCCTGGTTGAGGCAGAGTTGGCTTTCTTACCAGTAATAAGACCAGTTCTTAAAACCTAATATTATTGAATACTGTTATATGATAGTGTCTCTCATATTGTTATAATCCTTTGCATGAAGATACCATTGCTCCTGATTATAGGGAAGGAAACTGAGGCAAAGATATTTAAACAAGCTGCCCACAGGTGCACAGTAAGTGCTGGGCAGAGGCTTGGACCCCTATCTCTGAGACTCCCGTCCTATGCTGTGGTGACTCCCACTTGATGATGCATTACTGAGCCTCTGTGTCTCTTCATTTCCTTAGCCTCCCTTCTTGTGCCTGCAGTTGGGCTCTTCTCTTGCTCTCACAAGCCTGTCCTGTTTCTGAGTCACAGCTCTCAGCACCCTAGCTTGCCCTCCACTGTTTGCTGGCTCTGACTCATAGCTTGGCTGTGCCCTGGTAAGGGCCTGCCCCCTCCAGTGTGTCTCTGTCTCTCAGAGTGGCTCCCAGGTCGCCTGCACGAGGCTTGAGGCAGTCAGGGACCTGAGAGTGAAATAGCGTAGCCAGTGGTAGGCAGAAAGAGGCATAGGATGGGCCCTCTCGCCGTTAGTTGTAGGCACTTTGAAATTTGGATGACTGGGTCCCATCTCCAGAGATGGTGATGTAACTAGTCTGGGGTGCAATGTAGGTGACTAAAATTTTTTGTAACTCATCAGGTAATTATAATGTGAAATCAGGTAGAGAACCATTGGTCTGAAGTTTGAATTTTAGTGCTAACTGGATATGGAATACAGATATATGTAATGTATGTAAAAGGAAATATATATGATATATGGAAACTATATCTCAAATTCTTATCTCAGTTTTATTGAAATATAATTGACAAATAAAATTGTAAGATATTTAAATGATGTGACGATTTGATATATATATATACTTGTGAAAGGATTGCCCCCATCAAGTTAATTCACACATCCATCACCTCACATATTTATGCCCCCCGCCATTTTTGCTGGAAATATTTATGTTCTACTCTCTTAGCAAGTTCCAATTATACAATAGAGTGTTAACTGTAGTCATCTTGGTATACATTTGACTTAATTCATCTTATAACTGAGTTGGTACCTTTTTACCAACCTATCCTTACACCCCCTCCCAACCCTAGCCCCTAGAAACCTTTTTTCTATTCTGTTTCTTTGAGTTTTATATAAAAGTATAGTCAGTGGCGGGCTGGAACTGGCTTATGAGGCTAGTGAGAGCAGATTGTTAAACTTAGAAGATTTTTTTCCGAGCTGGTTATTGGTAGCTTGACATCGCCATGGGAGGAGTATTTCACCACAGAAATGGGCCAGTATGACAAATCGGAGCTTGTTTTCTGAAGAGCCGGCCTGTCAGAACCCCAGTGGATAGACTTTTCCATGGGATGTAAACGTCGTTGTCGTGTGTGTAAGAGGCCCCCACCCTGTGTGATGTAGCACAGCGCTCCGTGCTGCAGAAGCAGAACTCAAACACTTCACAGCTTTAAAGCCAAGAGATGAACGGCCAGTGATTGTACTTTACCTTGCCTCAATTTCCTTAGCTGTTAAGTAGGATTGATAATGCCTACTGCACTGACGTGCTGTGAGGAATAAGAAGCGTATTGGAAAGCATTGTGCACAAAATAGGTGCTTGGAAAACATTAGCTGACTTTGCCTGAGGAGCAGCGTCTACCTCTAATAAGCCCATCCATAATGCTCTCTGAAAACGCAAGTAATAATGGTGTTTGCAAATGTTTCCTGGATACCAGATATTATATTTTTCAGGCAATAGCATCCTTTACTTACAACCACCTTTGGAGGTAGGTCCTGTTCTTTGTCACCATTTTAAAGATGATTAAACTCAGAGAGCTTGTGTTTGGTAGGGTTTGGGTCTATCAGAATTCAGAGCCAGCCCCCTTACCCACTGCATGCTCCTGGTAGAGGGTGATAAATGCTAAATGATAATAATGCATGCAATAAACATGATCACATATGGCGTGTCTGCCTCATTCAAGTAGGTATGAGGTCATGTGGAAAACAGCACCCTTTGTACCAGTTAATGTGGACTCACAGCTTTGCCGGTCCCTCCCGGGCTGCCTGAGATCTTTGCCAGAAAGTGTGCCATAAATTGTGGTCATGTTTTATTCAGTGTAGTCAGTTCTTTCCATCCTGTGGGGATTAGAGTCTTACTGGAGCAGGGTCTTATAATCTTCAGCTAAACCAACTGGGAGCCCAAATCCGCATTCCAAGATCCTATTAACAAACCTTTGATATGGTACCGATCACTGCCTGTCACTCTGCAATTAGACTTTCTGCCTCCTTCTGAGCCTGGGCCGGCTCCTTTAAAGTATGTAGTTACTCATTTCACCCCACTCTTCCTTGCTTAATCAATTATGCTGTATCTGGGCCATTAGAAGATCTCAATTTCTTCATCTATCAACACTGCATTTCAAATAAGGGCAAAGAATGCTTTTTTCCTCTGGTATTTGCCCTCCTATCTGGTACCCTGCAGAACAGAGGCAATGCAAGAAGCTTCCTCTTTTCTTTTCATGGAAAAAGAAACCTGGAAAATGGATTTTATTTCCCTACCACTTACTTTTTTAAATTCAGCAGCTACACTTATTCCTGTTAGAGGAGAAGGAGCTTTCTTTACCCCCCTCCTCTCCCCTCCCTTCCCTCTTTCTCTCCCTTTCCCCTCTTTTTCCTCCCTCCCTCCCTCCCCTCTTTTCCTTCCTTCCTTCTTTTCTCTCACCTTTATAAACTGACTTATATAATAGATCATGTTAAGCATAATTTCACCTAAGAAGAGTTGCCAAAATATTGGGTTGTCGGAAAAGTCATGACACGTTTTTGCAACGAAAAACAGAGAAAAAATACATCATGACTTTTCCGACAACCCAGTAGTACTCTGACTCTACTGAGAAAGAAACAACAGAAATAATTTGTTTCTACAGCAGAGTTAATCAGATTTTGAGAAGAAATTTAAAGTCTCAACTTGAGAGTTTAGCTTTAAATATTTTACAGTATCTCCTAATTACTAAATAATGTTCCCAAGTCAGGCCTTAACGTGTATAATCTGGGTGACTGTTGGAGACTTTCTTTGGTGTGTGTTTGTGTGTGTGTGTGTGTGTGTGTGTGTGCACGTGTGTGATGTGCACAGATGCGCCTGTTGTGAAGGTTCTGATTTAAATGATTGAGAAGTGCTTGAAAAAATAAAATGTGGCTCCAAGTAGAATAACTTTTTTTTCCAATAAAGGTTTGGTTAGATAAGGAAGAGGGAGGAAAGAGGCTGATACACACACGATTCTAATCGGAGAGGGAGGCAGACCCTGTAAGCCTCCAGTTGCAGAAGGATAAGTGAGCTCTGGTGAGGGGTGAGCATGTGGCTGGGGGTGTGTAATGGTGTTTGTCACTCCTCCAAGATGACATCATACCCCTCTTACCCGAGGCTTTCTTTGTCTTTGCTATGGTTGGTTGCACATGAGAATTTATGGCACATAGGGAATAACCCGTGATTTGACTCTTTTCCCCATCAGAGTAGCAAGTTTTATTATAATACATGCTGGGTTATGAGTCTGGGAATTAAACTGTAATCCTAGTTTTACCTTTTGCCATCTGTGCAAATTGAGACAAATTCTTAACCTCATAAGCCTTGACTTCAGAAAGGATCTTAAGGCAGGAACTGGAGAAGTGTTTGGGAGGTGGGGGTGGGGGTGCAGTGGGAACTGTCCAGCAAAACTTCGGCTGAAATCACATCCAAGGTGACCATGTACAATACAGAGGGCCTGGCCGTTTCCCCATGGGGGGAACATGCTTTGCCCTAAAATTAATGGGAAGCTTGCCAGAGTTTAAGGCATCTTAAGAGCTATGAAAACCACTTCAGAATTTTCCTGTGGTTTCCCACAGTTTCATATTGTCAGGGCTCAGTTTGGCTTCCTTCTGTAATCACGCAGCAATTGTAGTTGGGCAGTAAACCGTTTTTTTTTTTTTTTTTTAATGTGTAATATAGTTATTGGGTGTCTGTGTGTGTGTGTGTGTGTGTGTGTGTTTAATATATTCAGAGTACATTGTAGCACTTTAAAAAACTAAAACTTGTTTTATACTAGCTCAAAGGCTGTCTCTCCCCCTAAGCATGCCTTATAAAATCATCAACCCCCTGAGGAAGCAGCTGATGCTGCTTCCTGAAAAGCTAACCACTCTTTTCTGAGCAAGGGAGACACATAGTCTAAGGGAAGGAGAATAAGAGGATGCATATTAATTCCCCACAGCATGTATAATATTCAGGCGATAATGGGATGGCCACAGTTTCCTCTTACGTGTGTGATGGGGAGAGAATGCCTCTCCGAAGATCTCTAATGGTTAGATTTAGAAAAAGTTTAGACATCATCTTTAGCTCCCCAAATAGTTGTTTCTGAAAGAATGGCTACCTTTCCAACCACGAACCCTCTTTTCAAACCACATTATTCATATGCATTATGTTTCTCTTGGAGGATGGAAGGTGCTTATGCTTTAGAGTCAGACAGACCTGGGTCTGAACTTGGCTCTGATGTCTACAAGCTCCATGACCCTGGGGTAGACATTTAAACTCCCTTGAGCCTCTACTTCCTCATCCCTAAAGGGGAAAAATAATATTTGTTTCACAGTTTTGTTACAAGAATTAAATGAGTCACTACCCATTAAACTCTGGGTAGAGAGTCCATATTCAACAATGTTAGCTCTTTCCGTGTTCCCTCAGGTAAGGGGGCCTGAAGCAGTGTCGGGTCCCCACCGCAAGTGGAGACCCACATTCCTTGTTGGGATGTCTCTCATCTACAGTGCAGCCATCACTGTTGAGATCAAGGCTCCGAGAAACAGGCATGGATTAATTTAATTTACTTAATTAGATTTTAAAATTATTTGATTATCAGACATTTATTATTCATTTATTAAGATTTTTAAATGATTTAATTATTAGACTCATTTATTATTCACTTATTAGATTTTTCTCAATCAAATTTTCAATGGTCTCTCCTCTTCTAAAATAATTAGAATATTGGGATTATTAGAAACAAACTTTCATAGGGGTCACCCAGAAGAAAAAAGGAACAAAGGACATGGACACAATTAATGGAAGATGAAAACCAAATAGTCAATAAACACATGATAAGCTACTCAATCTTATGAGTAATGATGGAAGTGGAGGTAAATGTTATGAAATGTCGTTTCAAATGCATCCCCTTACAAAAACTGACACACTAAGGGCCGGCCGAGTGGTGCATTGGTTAAGAACTGGTTTTGGGATGCCAGCGGCCCCGGTTCGGATCCCACATATGAGGGCCAGTGAGGGCCAGTGACACTGCCTTCTACAGCTAACAACAGCTCCACCTGGAGCTGGGCTGTGCGAGCCCCGGCGATGGTGTAGGCTGCAGCCCCTGCTGCAGTGGGCTGCCATAGGATACAGTGAGTGGCCGGCAGCCAGCGTGAGCTGCCAATAGCCGTGACAAGCGACCATCCAGAAGCCTGCGGCTGATCTGCCTCATCCGGGAAGAGCGCAATGACGATACTAACATGGGTCAGTGAAGCAACAGCCTCTGCAACTAGACTGAAGAACAAAAAGACAGCAACTTGTCTGTTCCCTTTCCCTGGTTCCCCAATGCTGTTCCCCTCTCCCAATTCCCCAATAAAATCTTTAAAAAAACCCAACAAACTTACACACTGAGAGGTGGTGAGGTAGCCGAGTACTGGATCTCTCATGCACTGCTGGTGGTTGCACACTCGTGTAAAGCTGCTATGCAGGGTGATTGGGCAATTTGTAGCAAAGCTGAAAATACACACACACTTGGATCAAGCAAGTCTAGAGAATGTACTCTAGAGATGAGACTGTCACTTGTGTCCGTGGAGACATGTGGACATTGTTAACAGCACAATTGAAGGGAGGGATAATCTAAATGCCTATCAGTAAACTTGAAATAAGTAATTTTAGTGCTTTCATATGCTAGAATGCTGTAGATATGAAAAGGACAAGTTATAGCAATATATACGGGCATGAAAAAACATCTCCAGGAGGTACTATTCTAGTAAGAACATGTCAGACGGCACATGGAGATAAGTATTAGGGCGTTTGGTCATGTTTACTCCAGCAGAGTTGCAGTAAGTGAAAAATTGGAAACAAATACGGGTACATACCAGCAGAAGTGATAAATAGTGGTGGGAGAGTCAGAAAGTAGATTATTAAATGGTGCTAGATTAAACTAGAGCAGTCACATCAATATAGGTAAATATCAAATACAGGAGGAAATACGTACTTTTTTAAAAGTTAAAAGCATGGAAAATGATATGAGGTATTGTACAATAGTATATACATATGCTATTAAAGTATAGAAGCATATGGGGGAAAAAATAAACCCCAAACTTGGAGTAATTGTCATGGCAGATGTGAGGAGGGAAGGGAAGGGAAGGGAATGGGGAGAAACAAGGAGGGGTGTTTTATGTACCTGAAATATTTTTTAATGACAAATGGGAAATAGGTATCCTAATGGGAGAGAAATTTGCGTCTACTAATTTAAACAGTATTTTATTTAGAAAAGAAAATTGTTTAAAAAAAAAAAGTGTTTTCCTTCCCATTAGTTCCAAGATCTAGGCAGGAAATGGCTAGCCTGTGTTTCTAGACTTTGGACTTTTCAGAATTCATGAGCTGAGCTTAGATCCTATTGTGTTGACATCCTGGCCCTGACTGAGCTCATGCTGTGGCCAAAAGAAAGGTGGGCTACATAGTTGGATGCAGGAGAGACACGGCGGGGCTCACCAACTCCCAAGGAGGCTCCAATTCAGGATCGGAATAGCTTTTTCTCCTTGAACTTAGGCCATGATTCTGGGCACAGAATCCTGGGTGAGCTCCTTTGGAGATTTTAAAAGCATGGTGTGGTGTGGGCTGGTTCGTGTCCTCTACCTTCAAGGACAGAGATCGAAGGAGGCCAGATGGGGAGGTTTGGGTCAGAGGGGTGCTGGTTCCCATGGGGGTATGGACTGAGGAGGGTTCCAGGTTCTGGGCCCCTTTTTCTTGCAGCTGAAGGGAAAGCTATCAGGAAGAAGAAAAAACTCCACTGAATGTGATCTGTTGGTTTGCTTGATGAAGTGACCCTGCTGTGGAATTAGTTTAACTCTGTGAGGACTGGCCGCTCACAGGCAGGACCCTGGCTTTATAATTCAATCAGCTGCTTAAACATCTAGAATAGAAAGAAGATCGGAGCAGGGAAAAAACCCAGCTCTACTCATCACTGCCTAATAAGCCTAATAAATTGAATACACCCTTCTAGTCACCCTTCAAATAAGCCATTGACATTCTGGGCTACAGGAAGGCTGTGGTGCACTCAGGGGAGAAGAATTAGCCAGTGGAGTTGAGGGCACGATGGCTGAACTTCCAGCTTGAGCTTAACAGAACAATGACCTACAACTAACTTTCAAACAGTGCTTCAATAAATATCATGGTACATGCAACACATGTGCAGGGATATTCATAGGGCAAATCCCGAGAATCTGAACTTCCTGACCAAGTTGTATGTGCATTTAAAATTGTGAAAGATACTGCTCTCTAATGCAGTTGCCCAGTTTTGAGATGGAGGGAGCGGAAGAGAGTTATGCTGTGTATTTGTGTGTAACAGACTCTTTTGTTGTTGCTTGTCACTTCCTGGTGGTCACCTCTGGTTTCAGCTGTGGCTGAATTGCACTGTTGGGCGTCCGCTTACACTGGTGGCGACTGCATTCCACCTCTGATTCTCTAAGCCTCTTTATTTATTTATTATTATTTTTTAATTTTATTGGGGAACAGTGTGTTTTTCCACACCCTTCAGCTCCAAGTTGAGTAATTGTTTCATTCTAGTTGTGGAGGGCACAGCTCAGTGGCCCTTGTGGGGATTGGCCCATGTGTTATGAGCACTGCGCTCTGACCACCTGAGCTAACCGGCCGCCCCACTCTGAGCCTCTCTACACTTTCTGTCACAGGGCTTTCTTCCTGGCAGCTGCAGCTGGCTCGGCCTTTTCACAGTAGCAGCCTGAAAGTGGGGTTGGGACACCCCGCAGAGCGGCTGTATCCAAGGGGGGATGGGAGGTAGTGGATAAATGCTCCAGTGCTCTGTTGTGGGTTGTTCTGCACCCTCCTCGGAGCTCCCTGCAGAGCCCAGCCCATTGCTTTGTGCAGCCACTTTGAAAATGCACTCTTCCCTGAACTTTCCTCCTCTGCCTCAGTCTCTTCATTCCCTCACTTGTGCATTGAGGCATCACCACCTCCCCAGCTCCTCACTCAGGCTCCTTGTGGGAAATTCCCAAATAAGACACAATGTAAGGCGCTAATTGCTTGGTGGCATGCACAAAACAAGGAGAGAGAGGAATAAAAGAGAGCAGCAGCAGTGCTGTGTGTTGTGGTGATTCACGGGTCCCTTGCAATTAATGAGGGACTAAAGATTTCTTGAGGCTGGACCCTTCTCTGGGGCAGAAAGGAGAGCAATTTCCCTCTAAGGAAAATACCTAACATATGCATAGAATGCTCAAGTAATTTTCACAAGTATTCTTTTGTACACTCAGCTCAGTGATCCTGTGGAGTAAGCAGAGGAAGCCTCACTTTACATATGACATTGCAGGATCAGAAAGGCTAGTTTCCTCACCCCTACCCCCACCTGACCCCCACCTGCGTTTCCATGGGAACGTCAGTGACCTGGGTGCAAACTCAGGCTTTGTGATGTCAAGCCTAGTGAGAATTCTGTGGGGTCATTGCTACCTTCCTCAGATAGGTGTGGCTCTGAGTGGAGGACAAGAGAAGTGTTATTAAGAAATCATAGCCCCATCTAGAACTAGTTGGAACACCCGGTCCGCTGCCCACGAGTAAAGTCTACATACAGGTATCCTATTGATTGCTTATTTATTTATTTAAAAATTTTTTTTTTTTAGCTGAGCCATCCTGCCACCGGTTGGCAGCTCCAGCAGCAGCTCAGCTCTGGCCAGGAATCGAACTGGCAACCCTGTTACTGAGAGCGAGCTCTTAACCAACTGAGCCACTCAGCCAGCTTTAATTGATTGCTTCTTATAACTAGAAGGAGTGGGTGGTAGTGCTTAACATCTCTGCCAGCAGTGACAAGAGCCTTCCATCCTCTTGTCTCTTGTCTCTTGTCACCTCTCTCAAATTCTGTGATCTGCTTAGTCCTGAATCTCCTGCCTCTACCACAAGATTCGGTTGGTACAAGAAGGTAGATTTGTCTGCAGCATCAACACTGCCTGTGGAAACAGGTGAGTCATGTCATTGCTGTTCATATAAAACTGGGGCCACTGATCCATTCTCGGTAAGACCACGGGAAGCATGTACCGCGATAATGCATTTATTGTGCTCCACACAGTGCCCGAGACAGAACTGTAGCTGTTGTATTCTACAGTTAGTCATAACTCTTATAAGTACATCGCTAGGCCTCAACTTTCCATGGTTGGATGCCGAGGCGCCTGCCTCAGCTCCCAGCTCCAACTCACCCCGTTTCTAAATGGTCTGACACTAAGGTTTTAGATTCTGAGGCCTGCCCACTTCTCTCTCCTTCTTGGAATGTATCTCTGCTTCCTTTCTCTATGATGACTGGCATGTTTAAGATAAACTAATTTAAAAATGCAAAGCAGGACTGGCCAAGTGGCACGGTGGTTAAGAGCTGGCTTGGGACACCAGCGGCTCCGGTTCGGATCCCATGTATGAGGGCCAGTGACACTGCCCTCTAAAAAAAAAAAAAAAAAAAAAAAAATCTTAAAAACGCAAAGCAGTCTTGCCTCAAAAGTGCTGTAAATGTAAAATAATAATACCAGGCTCCTCTCTGCAGCCTCGCCACACCCTCTATAAAGCCAGATATCCGCTTATTCAGATCCAGTCCTCCCCTGAGAAGCCATGAGAGTGAAGCCCTGTGCCCATGTCTCCCGGCCTGTTCAATCTTGGAACAGAACTCCCTGCCTGTGATCGTGGGGGTGACAGCACTTAATTGATTCTGATGAACACAGAACAGTCGTTCCCCCCCCCCCCATTCACCCCTGAGATGTGGCCCCAGGGTGTTAATCTCCCATCTCCTGCTTAATCGGTTTCCTCCCCAGGCTGAATTAAGCCTCAATTTTCATTTTTGATTGAATCTGTCTTTGCTGACAGACATTTCCTGGGCAACCTGGCGTGTCCTCAGCATGTGATAATGTGATGGAGGCTCTAACAAATCCGTAACTCCTCTGCTGAAATTATTTTCTGGAGTCTTTAAGATGTTGGGGCTGAAATGTTACAAGGGAAGTAATGGACTGAGCTGGTAGACCAATGATGTAATGACTGGATGAAACTACTCCGTAGCCCTGCTCCAAGTACAGGCAGCTCCTTTTCAGAGGCAGCATGGGGGGTTGCGGGGAGAGTTAGGTAGCTTTGGATTTGAATCCTAGCTCTGCCACTCAGCAGCATGGCTCCTCTTGCTGCAGAGATCATATTAACAACACGAATAATATTTGCTACCAGTTGTGATTCTTGTACTTCCTCATTGCTCAAAATGTGGTCTGTGAGGGGCTGGCTGAGTGGCTCAGTTGGTTAACAGCGTGAGCTCTGAGCAATGGGGTTACCGGTTCGATTCCCACATGGGCCAGTGAGCTGCACCAGAGCTGAGCTGCTGCTGAGCTGCCCACAGGTAGCAGGGTGGCTCAGCTGGTGAGAACACGTGCTCCTAACAACAAGGTTACCAGTTCAACTCCCACATGGCATGGTGGCTGCACCCACCTACAACTAAGATAGAAAACAGCACATTGAGCTGAACTGTCACGAGTTGCCAGCGGGCGGCCGGATGGTGACTGGACTTGGAGCTGAGCTAACTGCGCCCTCCACAACTAAGACTGAAGGACAGCAGCTTGGCTGTTTCCCTTCCCCAAATCCCCAACACTGTTCCCCTTCCCCAATTCCCCTCCCCCCAAAAAAAATCATAAAAATAAATGTGGTCTGTGGACCAACAGCATCAGCCTCTCCAGGCAGCTTGCTGAAATGCAGCCCCTCGGGCGGCCCTCCAGACTAGGAATCAGAACCTGCATTTTGCTGAAACCTCTAGGCAATCTGGACACTCCTGAAAGCTTGAGAAGCACTTGCAATGACCTCATTAGAATCTGAATGCTTCGAAGGCATCGCTGGCTCTGCTTCACTCCCACCCCCACTGCAAAGGCCACTGGATGGAGTGAGGGGCAGCTTCCTGTGTTACCGGCCAACTGAGCAGCACCAACCCCCACCACTGAAAAACTTTAATGTTTTCTTTTCTATAGAAATGTTAAGTATAAAAATGTTAAGTCTCCTCCCTAGTTCTTTAGTTTCTTGGCTCTTGGGCCTTGATTGCTTTTCTGACAGAAGATCCCCCTTGCTTCTTACTTGCTTTGTAAATTAGTTCCTGAATCTGAAACAATAGAAATCTCCTACCCCTGCTTCAGATAACTATTTGAAAGCCTGAGACTTCCTAATATCCCCCAGGCCAGGAAGCTAAATGTCAAACCCATTCTGTGTCCAGACAACTGACGCCACCTGAGTGATGGACTGAATAGCCACAAGTTTCATAAGAACTAACAGATTTATATTTTTGTCCTCATTCAGGAGCCTTGAGGATACAAGGGATACCCCAACAAGCAAAGAAGCCAACACGGTCTTCCAGGTGGAGCTTGAGACCCCTCATCTGAGATCAGCTAGGGCGAGAGTTCCGTGAACCCCAATAGTCAGGGACAGCTCTACGCCCCTGCCCAGCAGGAAGCAGATACGGAAGAAACCTCCTGTCCCTCAGCTTCCCATGGAGATTTTACGGGGATCACGTCTCTCAAGGAAAACCTAGGCAGGTAGTTAGAGGCAGGCATTGGGTCTCTGCATTCCTGCACGTCCCACAGTGTGACCGCCTGGGGGACAACCCCTCTCCACCCAAAACTCCCCTTTGTATTGTAATTACCTACCCCTGCGGGAAGAGCAAATGGGCGCAAAATATCCAACTAGATCAGACCAGTCACTCACACCTACACAGTACCTCTTGTTAATCACAGGGGCCCATCAAGTGGTCCTACGCCTAGGAAGAACAGCCCATCCTGGAGAAAAAGGATAAAAACCCCAAGTCCTGGGAGGGAAGCGCGCGGCTGCTACTGCTACTTCTGCTTCTTCCCTTTAAGCCTCACCTTTGCACGTGCCCCCTCCACACTCTTTGGTAATGGGCCCTTAGGCCATCCTCTAGTCTGGATGTACTGTTTTTTCTAATAAACTGCTTATTTTACTGCTTTACTCTGGTATCTCGTTCAATTCTTTGCTCGAGTTGCCAAGGACCTGGACTCTGCGCCGAGAAAGGCCCACTCTCCGATAACACCTGTGGGCCAGCATCTTGTTCCCTTCCTCTTGACATGTATCTTAGGTTTTCCTAAGGCAGAGAGACGCATGGTGAGTTCTGGAATGTCCTCCCTTCCTTCTCTCAAATGTTTTACAAAAATGGTCCAGTCTTTGCGGGGCAGTGGAGGTTTCACAATATATTTGCTTCGGGAAAAGAAGGGGCTGTGATTCATAAATACGTTTTTTTGTTTAGAGGGATGAGTGTATTTGTTATTAACAACCAGTTTCTGTGGTCTTTGTTTCTTTGTAATAAGGATGATAAATCATAAAGGACAGGAGGATGACAGAGGTATTTTAAAAAGAGAGAAACGTGGGTTCTGGACTCAATAAACAAGAATATACTCAAGTGCCATGGTCCTGTCACTTTAGGATCCAATATTTCAACGAGATTCATCTCAGATCTTATTATGTGTCCCTCCGAGGACCGATCAGATATAGAGTCCGTGACACTCACACTCCTCGTCAGCCTTATCTCAGGCTTTTGACATGAGTAGACTGTGAGGAAATTATTTGCCGCCGAGATGAAAAACTTCTGGGGCAGCTGGGTGGGGGCCGTGGGGAAACCAGGTTATTGACGTAACTTCTCTTCTTTGATTAATGTCTCTGAGGATGAGGTTAGGGAACTACTGATAAGGGGGATTATGACTACGTTTTGGGGACTAAGGCCTGGGATTCAGGAGGGGACACACAGCTTGGAGAAACTACTGCCCGTCCTGGAAACTGTGTTAGTTATTTATTGCTACATAACACCCTTCCTCAAAATGAAGTGACTTAAATGGCAGTAGATATTTCATTATTCCTGTGTGGCAGAAATTGGGGAGCAACTTGGCTGGGTGGTTCTACCTCAGGGTCTCTTCAAGGTCATCGTCAAGTTTTTGTTAGGGGCTGCCTTCATCCAAAGGCATGAATGGGGCTGGAGGAGCCACGGCTGGGAGGTTGGCGCTGACTCTTGGCGGGGGTGTTTCCGTGGCGACGTCTCCAAAAGGCTCTTAAGTGTCCTCACCACATGATAACTGGCTTCCCTCAGAGCAAATGATTCATGAGAGCAAGACACAAACTCCAATGTCTTTTATGACCTAGCCTCAGAAGTCACACCTTGTCATTTCCACAACATCCTCTGGGTGATAAAAGTCAGCCTTCTTTAGTATGGAAGGAGATAATACAAGCATGTCAGTACTTGTAGACGGGTCATTGGAGGCCATCTTTGATGCTGGCTGCCCCAGCAGATAAAATATAACTATTCAGGGACATGGAGGGAAGTGTCCTGGTTGACTTCCTAACTTCCTCCTTAATTATATGACCTTAGATCTAACCTCTTAGTCTCAGCTTCTTAATCTCTAAAGAAGTTAGGATAGATGATCTCATGTGTTTTAATGCTATAGGCTCTGGGGATGATGGAAAGAGCAGAAATTCTCAGTCTGAGACCTCGGTTCAAATTCCAGGCCCCTCTCACGTGTCTAAGGCCAGTCACTTCCAGCTCTGAAGAGCAGATTTCGGATCTGCAAAGTGGGGACAGTCCTGAGGATTAAAAGAGATAATGGATATGGAAGTGTCTTGCACATCTAAGTTTCATTCACTCAAAAGGCGTCGTTTTATTTCCTCCTGAGGAAGCTGAAGTAGAGGAAGCCACAGCCCATATCGGCATGCACAGTGAAATTACCTGCTGCTGTGCAACACTTGATGAGCCTGCAAACGGGCTCTCTGACCCGTCAGGCTAGCTTGTGATCTTTTGAGCTATGCCAGGCAGTTAGCATCACAGAAACAAAAGTCATATTATTTCATGTGTACTTTATAATTTATAAAGAGCTTTTACTCACAGTATGTTATTTAGGCCTCTTTGGGTTTTTTTTTCTTTGTTGCCAGTATAAAATATCTTGAAAGCACTTTTAAAACCAGCACTTTTTAGAAATGTGTAGTGTTCATGCTAGTTGTAATTTTTATGATGGATATTCTCCCTCTCTGTGAAGTAGGTAGAGTCACCCAGTTAGGCCTCGTCCTTGTCTTTGATTGCATGAGGCATTTGCATCTCAGAAAAGTTAAGTGGCTCACCTGCGGCCACAGAGCTACTTACGATGAACCCATAGAGACACGTGTCTTGGATACATGGTGAGTCTTTATTTTTAAGAATCACGCTCTAGGACCTGCCGAGGGGCGCGGTGGTTAGGCGCTGGCTTGGGAAGCCAGCGGCCCCGGTTCGGATCCCACATATGAGGGCCAGTGACACTACCCTCAAAAAAAAAAAAAAAAATCATGCTCTAAACAACTGAGATGAAAAAGACCATAAAAGGAATCATGACGATTATTACTATGAAATTCTATAAATGCATGTTATGTGCTTTCCTTGTGCTGAGTCACAAAGATGAAGATGCGGTTTGGACAACTCACTTGCTGGTGGATATGGTGGGTCAGGCGAGACATAACAGGCAAGTCATGTCAGGGTAGTATGATGTGTTCCATGGCAGAAGTTTATAAAAGGTCTGTGCTTTTCGGGGAGAACAATTGATGAACAGAGCGTAGTCCTCTGATGGAGGAGAGCAGGAAATGGGGGGAGCTGCTTTGAGCAGAAAGGGAGCTGTTAGGTGGGCGCGGAGGAGGCTGGCTCCGGAGTGATGGCCAGGCTGAGGTTAATTCCGGTGGCCTTACGTTATATACACATCGCAGCTCTTTTGGACTTTGTTCCATAAATCAAAGAAAACCATTGGCATGTTAAAATATTTCTTTCTGATTATAAGAGTATATTGAAGACTTGAACAGGGAGAGGGCATAAACGGAGTCATGAAAAATTTGTTAAAAAGGGGGCAAGAATGAAGGCAGCTCATTTCATAGCTGAAGGAGTGGGTCAGGCAGGAATGAAAGGGAGTTTCGTGCTGAGCTGCATGGGGGATGTGTAGCCTTTGAGCAGAAATGTGCTACTGTAGCTCAGGGGTCAACAAATGTTTTCTGTAAAGGGTCAGATCGTAAATATTTTAGGCCTTGCTGCCCATCTGATCTCTGTTGCAAATACTTAGCTCTGCTGTTGTAATAGGAAAGTAGCCATAGACAATATGTAAAGAACATGTAAACACAGCCTGTGGCTGTGTTCCAATAAAACTTTATTTGTGATGCTAAATTTGAATTTAGTACAATTTTCACATAATTGCATACAATTTTCACACGTCATGAAATGTTATTCTTTTGAATTTTTTTCAGCCATTTAAAAATGTAAGAGCCGCCCTTGGTTCACAGGCCTTCCCAAAACAGGCGGTGGGCCACATTTGACCTGGGCTGTGGTTTACCCACCCCTGTGGTAGCTTATTGACACCCCATCACCATATCTACCTGTGAGGTCTTAGCAAATGCAGCCATACCAGGCATCATAACTGCAGACTTCACAGAGCAGCCTTCTGTTTCAGAGCCTGCCTTCTCCAGGTCACAATTGGAGTTGAAACACACTGATAAATAATGAAACTTATTTATGGGGAGGCATATATGCCCACTGCCACCATCTTCCTGACAGGCTGCTGAGATTCTGTGGACAAGTAGGCTTCCGTCCTGAATTCTTGACTCACACTTTTGGCACATGCCTCTGCACTGGGCCATCCCAGGCTGGCTGGGCTTATGACTGCGGTCAAGTTCACGTGTGGAATAGGTTGGCTCAGAAGACAGAGGCACCCTCTGTGCTTGTTGGGTGGTGATGGAAGCGATGGGGGTCAAAGGGAAGACATGAATCTGACCCAGTTAGTTGATCAACTTAGTCTTAATTTTTTTTTTTTGAGATATGTATAATCAAGTCCATTGCCTGTTTTTAAATTGTTTTTTTTTTTTTTGCTACTGAACAAATATAGAAGTTTCTTATATATTTTGGATATTAATCCCTTATCAGGTGTATGGTTTGCAAATATTTTCTCCCATTCCCTAGGCTGCCTTTTCTCTCTGTTGATGGCTTTCTAAGCTGGGCAGAAATTTTTAGTTCGATGTGGCCCCACTTATTTCTTTAGCTTTTGTTGCTTGTGCTTTTGGGGTCGTGCCCCAGAAATCGTTGCCAAGGCCAATGTCATGAAGCTTTCCCTCTTTGTTGTCTTCTAGGAGTTGTATAGTTTCAGGACTTAATGTTTAAAGCTTCAGTCCATTTTTTTTGGTGGGGGTTCAGTAGTATTAATGAGTTTTGAAAGAAATGCACAAAATAGAATAGTTGCATTATTTTGTTGACAGTACTCAATCTTGTTTCATAAATGGGAAGAAGATAAGCCAGAAAGGATACAGTGTTCCATTTAGAATCACACAACTTATCACGGGCAGAATTGGGGACTCACAGCCAGATCGTCTGACTTCAAATCCCATTATCTTTCTGCCACCCGACCTGGCCTTTTATTGGATACATTGTGAATGGGAGTGGGGAAGGTGTGAGGAGAGAAGGGAGGGTGTGTGGAGGACCCAGAGACCGCCTTCTTCCAAACACAGCAAGGATGTGTTTGGTCAATTTCCGAAGGAGAGCGATCTGCTTTCGTAGTCTGGTTTTATTCCCTGACTGCGCCTACCTTCCTCCTTGCCCGTGTCTCTCTTCCCCGTCCCTCTTGCTGTCTACCACCAGCACAGGTAAGCAGTTACTGTCATACCCAGGACAGGAATCATGAAAGCAAAGGGTAGCTGAAAGGGTTTTAAAACCCAACAATCCAAGTATTTGAACTTCAGTGAACACATGGCCAGTATAGAATCTGTTTTTCAGCGGTTATATTTTTGGCCAAGAGGAAAGGACAGAACTGAGGAGATTTCATAATTTTTCTAGAAGGAAACCTCTGGCTTGCCTCTTATTTGGAGGGAGCAAAAACAAGCTAGGAGCAATGGTGACAGTTCTTCACTCCTTACCCTCTTTCTGAATCAGGCATGTATGTCCCTTCGAGGATCGTCAGAGAACACTGACGTATATGATCCTCGTTTAGACTTCGTGCCAGGACGGATGGCCTTGTGAATGAATGATTGGATGTCTGCTATAAGCTGGCTACACTAAGAATGGTATCCTATAAGCCAAAGTTGGTGTCCGTATTTTCTCAGATTGTGCAGAATTGGGTAATTTCCTCCCCATCTCCCTGTTTTTGCCTCAACTACACCTAATAAATACAAGCTAATTCTACACTTTCTATCTTTCTCTGCAACACATAGCATGGGGCCATTGCTTTCCCACGAGAATGCCTAGATGGGGGCTGTCATTGTGTGAGGTCTGCTATCACCCCTCACCAGTCTTATATGGGGATCAGTTCCCCTTTACATCTCTAGATTCATATCAAAACATTTGTAAGTTGTCTCAATTTTCATGATGATTTCGAGGACAGAAGGAAAGGCGGGGGATACACTGCACACCCCGGAGCCAATTCCTCAGATTCCTTTGCACATTTTCTCTTTTTCCCTAGTTCTTCTTTCATGTCACCCCTCACCTCTCTTTGTGACCCCCACCCTCACAATGCACACACACCCCTCAATTCCTTCCTTGGTCCTTCCCACTTCTGAATTTTCCTCCAGGTCTCTTAGTCTCTCAACTCTTTCTGATGAGCAGTTTGGCTCCTCCCGGCTTCTGCTTTCAAAATCCTCCAGGAACCAAGACCTAACTTCCTTAGAGAGCTGCGGGAGATTTTAATAAAAAAATTATTCGTCGTATTTAGACTTGGTTTCTTATCTGTATCATGTATCAACTGTGTGAGATTACACAAAATACTTTTATGTTGCTATGTGAATGGAACTCACATCTGTTCTGCTATCCAGAGGCTCATCAACATATAAAACAATCATTAGCTATTACAGTATGTGGGGGACCAACCGGGCACCAGGCGCCACGCTAAGTACTTTATGCTTGTGGTCCCTTTCCCTTATGATGTTGGAGCTATTGTCACCCCCACTTCACAGACTATTAAATTGAGTGTCTGAGCTAAGTGACTTGCCCAAGATTTTCCAGCTGGTAAGGGTCAGAGCCAGGATCAGAAGTTGAGATGTAAACTTTCTGTACCGAAAGGTACCAATACAGAGAACCTAGAATGGTGCTTTTCTCAGGTAAGGGTTCACACCTGTTGGGTCATTGAATGGGGGGTGGGGAACTAAATTAAATGTTTTTCTTTTAGGATGATAGGAGGTATTGTGTGAATTTTCCAAAAAATCCAGGATAATTTGAAATCACTCATCATATTGGACTTACTGGTATTTGACTCAGTTAGGCAGTGAATATGTCCCATGGCAGCATGCCAGTATGGTACAGTGTCATTGGAAAGAGACCAGGATTTAGGAGCTGGGCAAGCTTTCTAAGCCTCCATTTCTCACCTGTTCTTTTTATAGTTCTGATTTATAAAAGCGCCTATGTTGTAAGTTGCTATAAGGATTCAATGAAGCTGTGCATTTGAAGCGTTGAATGCATGACCTGGCATAACTATTAATAGTTACTGAACACAGCTTATCTGTTAATGACAATCACAATAGTGATAATGAAATGACAAAATACCAACGTCAAGTGAGTTTTGGTCTTGCCCTGCTCCTCTGTTGAGTGGCCGTATGATTTTTTTCATCTCCATTGTGTAGCTTAACTCTGGCAGGTGGGGGATTTTGACAGACATAGAATGGAGAGCAACAAGGCTTGTATTTTAGTCACTTGTGTTCTTTGCTTTGCCAGCTTGAGCAAGGCACTTTTTCTAAGTTAATCTGGCTTGTAAAAATAACAGTAAAAGCCCCTTTCCTTCCTCTCCACCCCCTACAGTGTTAGGTTCTGTTGATAGTGTGTGCTGGGGCTTTATAAACCCTAAAGGGCTTTGGACAGGTTATTTTTTTTTCTCCCGTCCCTCTGGGAGCAGTGGTTTTTGGTTCCCCTGAGACCATCCGGCACTACACCCCTGGTTAATAAATGCATCTGTGTGTGAGCCCTTAGCTAATAATGGGATCTGGATTGGCAATGGATGCTTTCCCTTGCAAGGCAGAGCGAGCCACTATGAGCTAAGCTGTAGCAGTGACATTTAAAATAATAAGTTTATAAGAGCAATTGCTACCTTACCTATTTGGTTTGCTAGTGTAGCACAATAGATGCTATTTAGAGTGATCATTTCAGTAAACTGGCAATTTGATAGAATGGTCAAAGAAGAGAGGGAAAAGAAACAAATGTCTGAGATCCTGAATTTATAATCGAATCAAGAAAAAAGAACCTGCAAGAATAGCCACCGTGTAGTTGGGGGAGTGCCATGGTAAGCACTTTCTAGAAACTTCTCTAATGCTTCCAGCACCCTTGTGACATAGGTATTACTATCCCCACTTTACAGATGAAGAAATAGGCTCAGAGGTTTAAGATCCAGTCTGAGCTTCCTTGAATTCTGCTTTGCAGAGAATGGTGTCACCGCCTACCCATTATACAGTCCAGTGTCCTGTGGGTTAGCACTGATGCACCCCTTTCTCTCACTTCCCTTACCCAGTCTATCATTGAGGCAGATTGGTTGTAGCCCTTACCCTCTGTCTAGGTTATGTCCGCTCTTCCCATTGCCATCATCACCAGCTCCTGTGTGGATTACTGCACCGGCCTCCCACCTGCATACCTGTGTCCAGGCTGCCTGCACTTTTCCACGCTTGGTCTGATCATGTCCTGTACCCCCCACATCTAGGGTGAGGACAGACCCCTGACCATGGCCACGGGCCCCTCTCCATTTCTCTGAGCTCCCCCTGTGTCCCTCCTCTCGGCTCCACGCCATACAGGACTGGATGCCGCCCCTCCCAGCACCTTGCCTGGGGCACAGGCTCCTCCTCACGTCACTGACTTGTTGGCCACATGTCCTTCTGACCTCAGCTCCAGGGACCCTTCCTAGGGGAAGCCCCTCTTGGCCCGCCCGCTGAGGGGCCTTATAATTCCAGGGACCTTCCTTTGCAGCACTTGTAACAGAACCCTTTGCATTAGCTTGGATAACGGGGGTGTTAGTGTCTGGCTCTGCTTCTGAAGGATAAAGCCAGGAAGATGGGGACCCATCTGTTTACATTCCTAGAGCCTAGAGTAAGAGACTGTAGAACGCCTGAATGATTTGGGCAAGGCACTGCAGCTGGGAAGCGATGGATTTTGGATTTAACACCATTCACTTTCGGGCAGTGCCGTGTTACCAGTAGGACTGATAAATGTACTTTATTCTAAGATCAAACATGTTTTGATTCCATCAAGTAAAGGTTAATAAAAATGGACTATTCAGAACAGATTTGATAAGCAGATCTTTCTGACCAAAGTTCCTGGGTTTTTGCCTCAAAGAGTAGTGTAATGAAAATGATTAACCTGGGCTGATGGCAGGGGCTGGAGAGTGGAGGGCAGGGTCTGAAAGTCCTTGACCCTCGCCTCTCTTCTTCATTCTGGCTGGAACCCGCCACCCTGAGTACAGGAAGGTATTAATAGATTATCTCCCTTAGACTGTATATATGTTGGGCCCTGTATGCAGTGGGGCAGCTTCTGTGCAGTTAAAGAATTTGTGGACAGTTATGGGTGTCTTAGGTACTTTGACCTAAGAACTCCTCTCAGAGGCCCTATTTCTGGAACTCGGTTTTAGTTACCACGGATAACAGCTGGCAGCAGGATGGAGGGGAAGAAGAGAAAGGCCAGATGTTGCAGCACTTAGCTCTTAGTTAGAGCTCTCCGGCAAACTAACAAACTTATTTTGATCAACTCCCTTAACGTCTCTGGGCCTCAGTTTCCTCCTCTGAGTATTCAGAGCCTTGGCCGGAATTCCTTTCAAATCTGACCTCCATCGCCTCTCTTCCCACTGTTTGAACACTTACAGGAGCTGTTGTTCTCTTATTCTCTCTGATGGATGCTATGACTTCTGTCTTACAAATGTCATCTCCCACCCACATGACCCCTCAAGGAAGTCAAATCTTTACTCATTTCCACCTGGTAACTGAAAAGGAAAGAGGTAGCTGTCAATAGCTCTGTGGATGGCAAAGTAATTCAGTAGAATAGGACCCATGCAAACACGTGCTTATGCAGTCATAATTTGCCTTTCATTTTCCTTTGCAACTAGAAAAAAGTGAACAATTTCCAATGAGCCTCTCATTTGAGCATAGTGAAAAAACATGTCATTAGCAAAAGGCGCATTTAGTTGCTTGATTATCATATGTCTCCAAATATGTGGAGCTGTCATTTTTCAGTTGGGGGTAATTAGCTGAGCAGAAAGCTGCAAAGTATTGGGGACAGCAGAAATTCATGCGTATCTTCTGTGGGTTTTGAGGAATCAAAGAGTGAAAAGGGGAGGAGACGGGGTCAGCTGCATCTCCTTTGGTTATTCAGAGGCAAGTCCCTGAAACAGTGAAGGTGGAGTAGTGGGTGGAAATGTGTTTGTAGGGTCTTAGTAACTCAAGAAAAGTGCTAAAGGAAAAGGGCTAAAAAAAAAAGACTAAAAAAAAATTTTGAAATTTATGTCATTTGCTTATCTGCTTTTGATGTCTTCTTCCTATCATTTTGACATCGTTTTCCTTTTTGTTTAAGGCCATGCTGGCTTATCAGCTGGAAGGGCAACCTTGGCCAGTTGCTTACATTATCAAAGTTAGTATAGTTTGGGGCAATAATCCTTGATTTTTCTGCCTTGAGTTAATACTGTTCACATTCCCCTAAACTAATTGGTTGTGTATTGGCTTCATGACACTCATTATCGAACATGTGTGATGTGGGCAAGCTTAGATGACAGAGATTTGACCGTTATAACAGGATGGAGTGGAGAGGAGTAGCAGAGGAGACGATTGTAGATTGTAGAATTTTCCTAGATTTTTTTTCTCCTCCAGAAAATAACATTGCTCTTCTATTTGTTGCTCTTATATATGTGCATAGACTTACAGAAATTCTAAAGTTGTCAGAGCTTTGCACTGAGTCTAGAGCAGAGTTTTAAGATGGCCAGAGCTGTGCCCTCATTTTACATTTTAATTTTTCGTCAACTGCCTGGTCCAGGCCACCCCCACGTGGATGGATGTTGTTGATGGTGGGGAGCCATAAGCCTGGGGTCACGCCTTTCCTCCTTCAGGTGGGGCAGGCCCTGGAGGGCAATGCTAAGAATTAGAACATATATCAGCAGTAATAAGGAACCCATCTCTTAAAGGCTTCCTGGGAGATTTCCTGAAGATTTATAAGAAACCACGGTATTGATTAAATGATTCTGATCCTTCCTTCTCAGTGGAAAGAGCTCAGGTCACTGGGCCACATAGAACTTTATGTTTCCCCTTTCCCAATAACCTCTGCTCATAACATTTATTTAAGGAATAGCTCATGCTGTTTAACTTAATACTCCAATTAGCAATAGAGCCAGCATTCATGGAATATCAATACCAATTGCAGTATCATAACAGACTTTATTTTTAAATTATCTGACTCTAATTTTTCTTTAAAAACAGATTTTTTTTTTTTTTGTAAATTAGGTCATTACTAGGAATGTGAACATTTGAAAATGCTGGAAAAATTATTTTCATTTAAAAACTATAGCTTTTTGTTTAAGCCATTGTTCATAGTAATTTTCATTCCACTATGGAAAAATTGGCATTTGGAGAAAAATATGAAGAAAAAAGTCACCCATAACCTTAACTTCAAGGTTAACACCTGCTAACATTTTCATCTAGTTCTAGTTCTGTCTGTGTTTCATACGATTTCATACTATGTCATGAAAGATTATGCATACTAACTTTAAAAAATAACTCACTTATTCTTATAAATGAAATAATATAAAAAGAAAAATTAAAGTCATTTAGAATCTTACCATTTACAGATAATCACCATGAAATTTTGGTGTCTTTTCTCAGAATATTTTTTCCTATGTCTTTTTTTCACAGTAATAAACACTTCAAAAGGTCCAGAAAAGACAAGAGACTAATATAACAAACACTCATGTACACATCATCAAAATTTTTAAAATACTGATACTTTTCTACATATACTTCAGCTTCATGTATTTTTTTCTGTCATTCAGTGGCCCACCTCCTTCCCTTTTTTGACAAAACAAAACATTATGGGTACAGTTGAAGCTTCCTGTGCTCAATTTTATCTTTTCAAAATTCATCCATATTGGAATATGTAGCTCTAGTCTATTTCATTTGCTTGCCGAATAATATTTGACCATATGGACAAAACCAGGGCACCCTACTACACTACTGCCATATGCATTCTTTTTTTTTTTTTAAAGATTTTATTGGGGAATTGGGGGAGGGGAACAGCATTGGGGAATGGGAAAGGGGAAAAGACAAGTTGCTGTCCTTTTGTTCTTCAGTCTAGTTGCGGAGGACGTTGCTTCACTGGGCCATCTTGGTATTGTCATTGCGCTCTTCCCGGGTGAGGCAGATCGGTCTCCAGCCTCTGGATGGTCGCTCACCGCAGCTATTGGCCGCTCACGCTGGCTGCGGGCCACTCACTGTAGCCTATGGCAGCCCACTGCAGCAGGGGCTGCAGCCTACACCGTTGCCGGGGCTCGCACAGCCCAACTCCAGGTGGAGCTGTTAGTTGCAGAGGGCAGCCGGCCCGCCATATGCGTTCTTATTAGGTCTCTTGAGAAGAATCTCTTTTATATAATGTGGAATTGCTAATGTGTAGGGTAAGCTTGTCTCCAACTTTACTGGGAATTGACAAACTGTTGTAACACTTTGTATTCCCACAAGTGACGCTGGAAAGCTTGTTTTGTTTTTGGTTTCATTTGGTCTTAGTAGTCTTTAAAACTTTTGGCCAATCTTAAGTGTGTAAAATGGCATGTTTAAATTTACATGTTACATATACCTTATTATTGATAACTGTAACATTTCTAATTCACAAATGTCATGGATTTTGTTTTCAGTTCAACGTATTTCTTGATCACTTATGAAGTGTCAGGTTTCCCAACACTAAATAACCACTTGTAGGTGGCGTCTCCTTTTTCCTTTATATCTGTTTATGTACAAATACAGTGCATATTCTTGGGCATGTCTCCTTGGGCCCATGAGTAGAAGCTGAATGTGACTTTTTAAATTTCCTGTGATCTGTTGACTTCTGCACAGTATTCTATAATAACTCATCTAACTCTTCTAATGATGGGCCATCAGGTTACTTCTGGTTTTCCTTTATTGTAAACTATATTGTGGCAAATATTTGTGCAAATGTCTCTGAACATCAGTGTAAGAATTGCTGTTTACATGCCACTTTTTTTTAAGCCCCTGAGGGGACTGGTCACTTCTACGTAGGTTTTGGGCACAGTACCTAGATTCTCTGAGTTTTATGTCTTATCCAAAATGGCAGAAGTAGCAGTAGCTACCTGAGAAGGTGGTTATGAGGATTAAATGAGATAATGTGTATAAAGTGCATACGCAGAGTTTGGACCATAGTAGAGATTCAGTCAGTGTTGTTTTTTTCACCTCTTCCTCCTCACACCTCAGCTCCTAGCAAAGGGAAAATTTGAAACACACGGAAATGAAACATTTCCACTTGTATCAGACTGTGGTCTAGAGCTAAAAACAGACAAAATCACAGAGAAAATTAGAAAAGCAGAAGGTGACTCTTTGAAATGATCGACATTAATAAAGCACTAGCTCCTCTGATTATGAAACAGAGGAGATAACACAAATTCTCAATATCAGAAGTGAAAGAGGGGTTATTTCTACAGATCCTATAGATGTGGAAAGGTTGATAAGAGTCTATTATGAACAACTGTATGGTGACAAATTCAACAAGTTGGGTGAGGGCCAGCCTAGTGGCGCGGTGGTTAAGCGCTGGCTTGGGAAGCCAGCAACCCCGGTTCGGGTCCCACATATGAGGGCCAGTGATACTACCCTCAAAAAAAAAAAAAAAAAAGATACATTAAAAATGAATCTGCAAACCACAGACTGGGAGAAAATATTTATAAGTTCCTTTTATGACAGAGGACTGGTTCCTGGTATATGTGAAGACTTTTTAAAATTCCAAATAAAATAGATAAAAAGAAAAACACCCTTGAAAAGACACTTCACAAACATGCTGTACAAATGGGAAAAAATTTACAACATAATTATTCATCAAGAAAATGCAAAATAAAACCACAGTGAGGAACCACTACTTAGCCTCCAAAATGACTGGAAATACTCAACACCAGCGTTAGCAGGAAGGTATAGCAACTGGAAATCACCACAATTGCTGGTGGGAACACAAAATAGTATAACCACTTTGGAAAATTTCTGGAATTTTTTTTTTTTTTAAAGGTTTTATTGGGGAATTGGCGGAGGGGAACAGCGTTGGGGAATCGGGGAAGGGGAACAGACAAGTTGCTGTCTTTTTGTTCTTCAGTTTAGTTGCGGAGGATGTTGCTTCACTGTTGGTATCGTCATTGCGCTCTTCCCGGATGAGGCAGATCGGTCGCTGGCCTCTGGATGTCTCTCATCGTGGCTATTGGCAGTTCACGCTGGCTGCCAGCCGCTCACGCTGGCTGCGGCCCACTCACTGTAACCTATGGCAGCCCACTGCAGCAGGGGCTGCAGCCCACACCATCACCGGGGCTCGCACAGCCCAGCTCCAGGTGGAGCTGTTGTTAGTTAGCTGTAGAGGGCAGTGTCACTGGCCCTCATGTGGGATCCGAACCGGGGCTGCTGGCATCCCAAAACCAGTGCTTAACCAATGCGCCACTCGGCCGGCCCTGGAATTTTTTAATAAAACAAAACATACACCTACCCTATAAATCTAGTAATTGCACTGTTAGGTATTTACTCAAGATTAATGAAAATGTATGTTAGAAAAAAAGACTTGTAGGAGGACATAACAGCTTTATTCATAATGCGCCCCCAAACTGGAGACAGTCCATAAACAGGAGAATGGATACGCAAACTATGGTAATTTATACCATGGAATATTATTCAGCAATAAAAATTAAAGAGCTATTGATATGTACAACAATATGGGTGAATATCACAAACATTTTGTTGACTGAAAGTTTGATACCAACGACTGATCACTATATGATTTAATTTATGTAGAATTCTAAAATTTGGCAGACTTAAGTTATGCTGGAAACAAATCAAGGGTAGCGGGTGGGGACGGACTGAAGGGGGGGCATGAAGGGACTTTCTGGGATTATGGTAATGTTCTTTATTTGACAGAGTTTTGGGTTGCACATATGTACCGTTTGTCAAAATGCAGCAAATATGTACTTAAGATGGGCACACTTCATGGTATGTGGACTTTATACCAAAACCTGTGCTGAAGTTGAGTTCGTACCTGCTGAGGTATTGAGGAGATATACGTCAACATCTTCAGTTTTATTTGAAATGCATGAAAATTAAGACAGATTAGTAGATGGAGAGAGGAATAGATGGATACAGCAAGAATCTAGGTGTTGGGTATCCATATATTCACTGTAAGACTTTTTCAACTTTGGCTATGTGTCTGAAAATTTTCATAGTAAAGTATTTGCCAGAATCTCTTTATCCTCCCAGTGAACCTCAGCCTGAGACGTCTCCGTCAGGGAAGAGGGAGGGGGGCAGTGTGTTTGGCTGTGTGTCTGCCTGCCTTTCTTACTAGTGGTTTCTGGCTCTTCTTGGGCTGGCCGAGAGGAGCGTAGAGGGGAGAGATAGCGGGAGAGAGATGGTCTTATTTGGCCTCCCCTCTGGGTGCAGGTGTGTAGTTAGTTCCCTTTCGCATGGGACCTATTTGTGGGATCCTCAGAGATTTCCCTGGTCGGAATCTCGGACTGCAATTCACTAGCTTAGCAATACATTTGCTGAATGGTCACTTATAACCACCCTACCTACGCTGTACCTCTGATGATGCAATGCAATCTCATCCTGCGGAGGCTGCCTTGTCCCAGGCAGGAAGCTTTTCTGGGCCGAGTCCTTTTCAAGTTTTATGGCTCGTTCCCTATTGTGGAATCCATATTTGGCCCATAGAAAACACACACACACACACACACACACACACACACACACACACACCCTTTGTTCAGCATAAATGGAAGTATGGGCCACTCCCAATTCAACTCTTTCTCTCTCCTCTCTGTCCCCTGTTGTCATCCAACCTCTCGCTTTTGGATTTTATTCAGATGTGAATAGCAGTCCCCAATGTTCAAACTTCAGGAACCCCTGTCAGTCTGTCTGAGTGGTTGTTTGGAGGCTCTTCTGCATGCATGTCACTTGTTTTAAAATGGGGAGGAAGCACTTCCCTGCCTGCGGGAAAGTTGTAAGGAGGGGATACATACAGTAGGCACACAGCCCTTTTAAAGAAGCCTAAGCTTTCTCTAAGCTCCCAATGAAATTTTAGTCTTATAACACTGGGAAGTGGATAATAGTCTACACTGGCAAAAATGGTTTTTGGCTCTGCTCTTTGCAAACCTTGCACAGAAATTCTAGAACCTGACTTCACATGGGAGCGTTCTTGGCAGCTGTCGTTAGGTACTTAATCTTTGGCTCCTATACAAATCTTGGAGAAGGTAGCAAGTTTCCGTTATCCTGGAACAATAGTAATCTGTTTCTCTTCACTGTTCGTGAATTTTTGCGAGGTATAGATGTTGACAGAAAAGCGCTTTGGAAGTAGGGGTCAGAGCCCTAATGGGCAGAGGGGTCTTGCAGACCTTCTAATCCCACTACTTCTCTTCACAGAGGAGACTCAGAACTATGATGGGTCTGCCCCGGGAAACACAGCTAGGTAATAGAAGAGATTAGCTAATTTTTGGTTCACTGCTCAGAAATCAGGTTTTTATAACCTCTGCTCTGCCAGGGAGATAAGAATTAAGGGAGCAATTTTCCTCCCATTTCTGAGCCCATGCTCCCCTGCTCCACAGGTTGAGCCATTGAACTGTGTGTAGCTGAGAGCAGAGCACCTTCCCCCCTCCACAATAGCCCAGGTAGGACCCCCAGGCTACCAGAAAGTGATTGCACCATCCTCCATTTGAGCAGTTGGCCTTCCAAAAGAGGAATTAGACTGAAGGGCCGCATTTGCCTTTGTGAGTCAGCTGGAAGGAGACCATGCAACAAGGAACTGGAGTTGCAGGGAAAAGGGGCCAGTATCTGGCTGACTGGAGGAGCAGAGCGATGCAACTTCCTCATCACCGGCTGGATAATTGTGCCTGTGCCTGATCATGAACTCTGCCTCTGTTCCATGCTGCCATGTTTTTATTATGTGTTTTGTTCCTTGACTTCCTTCCGAAGGGCAGGGTAGAAACAGCATGTGTAGCCCTTGCTCTCCAGGGGTGGGAGTTGGTAGACTCAGGTGGTAGTGAGTGACCAAAGGCAGGCAGCCACTTGGCAAAGGACTTAACCTTGTGGCCCGAGCCGACCAGGGCTGTGGTTGTCGTAGGGTTCTCCTTAGTAGGTGGCCTGCCAAGGGCAGGAGCTGGATTGTTTCGTCAGCATTCTAAGTGTGTGGACCCCACGCTGGGGGCTTGTTCATTACTTCATTTCAGACTCATGACAGCCTTGATACTGCATTTCCTTTTACAGTTGAGAGGTTAAGTAACTTGCCCAGAGTCACATGGGTCAGGGTTAGAGGGGCAGAGTTCTTTCAGCAGGCTATGGGGAGACCTTTCCCTCAAGAACTTGGAGAGAGAGGCAATAATAGCATTGGCCTCACAGTTAAACTAATCAAATTGACATTTAACAAAACGCATTCGATTGCCTCCTATAGCCCCAGGAAGAGCCACTTGACTGTAGTTAATCAGGAATATAAATGACTCACAAAGGGATATGTGATCAGAAGTCAGGGGCTGCGGCGGCCACCCTGGGACATAGAAATGTGGGAAAGAGAGCTGTAAGCCCCAGGGGGTGTTGGAGGGGGCTCCCCGGGTGCAGCCTGGCCCTGACCCATAGGCTGTCTTGGAGATCTCAAAAAAATTGATTTTTAAGTTTAAACTTTTACATATTGTTTAAAAGGTCCAGTAATTCTATAAAGCTTACTGTGAGTCCTGGCATCCTCCTGCCTCCAGTGCCCCTATTCTGTGCTTTTCATAGGCAGTCCCTTCAATTTTTGTAGCTATTTCTTTTGGTATTGGCTGTCCTGTCTCTAAATAATATGCTTATTCTGTTCCCTCTCCATTTTGGAGCATTTTAGTGCTCCAGATCAATATTCAGCATTTACATTTTTATGACTATATATAAATGCTATTCATAGCTTTGCCATATACGTGTACAATGGTAAATTTTCCTTTCTGGCATAATATTTGTTTTCTTTGGAATTAATAATTGTTTTTTTGGTTGTTTCCATGTAGTTAAATCATCCTCAACCTCTCCCTGTAGTTACATTAAAACACACCAAGTATTCTATAAATTTATCTGCTTGGAGTTCTCTCTTCTACAAAAAAAAATGAATTTATTCTTCATTACACTTAAGTGATTGGTTGGGTATAGCATTCTCAGTTGGAAATAATTTTCCTTTGAATTTGGAAGCTATTGCTCCATTATTTTCTAGCTTCTGGTGTCGCTGTTACGAAGCCTAAAACCATTCTGATCCTTGATCATTTGTAACTAATATGTTGTTATTGTTTTCTTTCTGGAAACATGTTGGGTCTTCTCTTTGCTCTGTCTTTCAAATTTTTAGGATGGTGTACCTTGGTATGGGTTTAATTTCATCTGTTTCAATCTGGAAAATTAAGCCTTTCTACGTTGGGACATTTTCTTTTTGTGTATGTGTATCTTCTCGCTCTCTCTCTCCCTACTGCCCCCTCCCCTAACCCCCTCCGTTTTTTCCTCTCTGGAATTCTGATAATTACAGGTACTGAACCATTTTTAATTTTCTTGCTTTTTTTCCTTCTATTTTCCAACACTTTCTTTTAGTTTTATTTCTGGGGGAAATAAAAGTCTTCTACTCTTGTCTGTCTTTCCTTTTAATGAGAATTTTACAAAATAAACAAAATCTGCTCTCATTTTATTTATTTATTTTTTGAGGGCAGTGTCACTAGCCCTCATATGTGGGATCGAACCGGGGCCGCTGGCTTCCCAAGCCAGCGCCTAACCACCGCGCCCCTCGGCCGGCCCTTGTTCTCATATTTTTAATTTTAAAGACCTTTGTTCTCTGGGTCAAGTTGTTGTTTAATGAAAATAAGATCTGCTTTTGTGTCTTTGAGGATGCTCATGATGGGTTTTTGAAGGTTTTACCTCCTCACACTGTCCTTTTTCATCCCGTTGTTTTTATTTGTCTGTTTGCCCTGTTCTCTGTCTTTCATGTTGGAAGCTTTCCTGGTGACTCTTAGCTGTCTATTTCTGCCAACAAAGGGATCACCTGAATGCTGTTAGAAGCTCGGTATTTATGGGCTTCCATGGAATGTAATCTGGCTGGGTCAGTTTTCTGGGAACCACTTACCTCCCCACCCCAATACCAGCATCTTCAGACATTTCACTCAGGCAGGTGAAATGCTCTCCAGAGAAGAATCTTTTTTTTTTTTTTTTTTTGAGGGCAGTGTCACTGGCCCTCACATGTGGGACCTGAACCGGGGTCGCTGGCTTCCCAAGCCAGTGCTTAACCACCGCGCCACTCGGCCGGCCCGAGAAGAATCTTTTTATCTACTGCCAGTGTCTCCTATTCTCTTTACCACCAAGTGGGAGGTAAAGCTGCCGGGTCTCAGTATTCACTATGTAAACCGCCGTTTATTTCTGGTGTTTTCAGCACTCCGTGTATGGACAGCTCCTGCCCAGGGACCATGCGTTGTACCCTGTGGAGAGGAAGCCTCCAGGTACGGCCACCTTGAGGGCGGGACAGTCACCTGGAGTAGGCACAGGGTCTGCGCTGCACTTGCTGCTTACATAGAATTCAATCTTGCTTCCATCCTTATTCTTACCTCTGCCTCCAGAAATTATGCTGCCAACTTGTGAGCTTTTCAGGGATCCTGGCTGCTTTCCCATTGCTGGCTTAGGGCTCAGCATTCCTGAATCTGGTTTGCCAGGTACCACTTACACCTTCTGCTTTCCAGCGGGCTGAATGCTGTAGGTGTTACCTTTTCTCTGCTTCTTATCCTTATAGTTTAAAAAATACATTTTTCTCATTGTTACTTTAATGTAATGTAATGTGAAAGTGGAGGTGTGTGCATTTATTCTATCAGCTCTCTTAGCTGAAGTCTATATATTCCTCTTAGAGTCAAATCTTAATCAGTCGATGTTTCAGTTAGTTAGAATTTTATATATGCATTGTGTTTTGATGACTGATGACAGAGATAGGTGAGAGAGAGAGAGAGAGAGAGAGAGAGAGAGAGAGAGAGAGAGAGAGAAATAGAGAAATAGAGGAATAGAGGAATAGATGGGAGAGGGAGGGAAGGAAGGAGGAAGGGAGGATAAGATCAATTTGGGGGCAGTGGGAGAAGATTTAGTTGTGTTGTTTATTGTCCTTAGGCCAAAAGGAGAAATATTATAAAACATTTTAAGAAGAGTTTCTACAAAGTACTATTTTCTGCTTAACCCTCAAATAATTAGAAATGGAATGTGCCCATGCATCTTTGACTATTCAATGTTCATTGTATTTTTGTCTGTGTCCGTGAGTTCTCTTACATTGATGTCCTTTGTCTGCAGCTTAACATCAAAAAAAATGAAAGCAGAGATGCAGAACAGTTGAAATTAAAGGAACAGATCACCCATAACCTGCCCCCTCCCCCTTCCACCCAAAGACAACCACTGTTGACTCTTCCTGTATTCTTTTCATATACATTTTTATTCTAGGCACTTTTTTCCCCACAGATATTTGTGTTCATGAAATTGTCTTAAAGGATGAATAAGTTGTCAGAGAAAGGACCATCCCGTCTCTCCCTTCTCCTCACATCCCCCCTTCCCCAAGTTGAAGGTGCTTGACTTGGGAGCCCCATATCTTAACTTGACAGTGTTGACATGTCTTCTGTCTGTGGTGCTCTCTCCCCAACATTCTCGTCGTCACACACACACACACACACACACACACACACACACCATACACCCATGCATGGTGGATTAAAGAAGGCCATGCAGAAAAATAATGTCACCTCAAAAGGAGGGACAGCTACACTTTTACAAATAACAAAGACAGCTCTGTTTATGAAAGGGACTTGGCAAGAAGCTGAAAGGTTTTTCTGCCTCTATCCAATTGGAGAGAGAGAGAGTGATTGTGTGTGTGTGTGTGTAGGGAGAGAGAAAAAGGGCGTGAGGCAGAGAGGGAGAGAAGGAGAGAGGGAGAGAAGGAGAGGAGAAAGGGGAGGAGGGAGTGAGGGAGAGATTAAAGAACAAATGCATTGTGGGAAGCTTATCCTAACAGAACGGGGAGCAGGCAGCTGCAGAGTTGAGATAGGAGCTTAGACTGCCTGTGGGTGCCAAGTCTGTCAGAAACTGCTCCTGGGGTCTGGGAAAACGACAGCAGGATCCAGCGTTCCTCTGACAACCACTCAGAAATAGAATGTGAAGAAGTAGGAGGAAGGGAAGATTGTGGGGCAAGCCATCAAAATACTCCCTCCTTCTCCATGGATGCCTATGAACTGCTTAAGGGGCACTGTGAGGGGAGATTTGGGAAGGTGGTAATGATGGTGCCCCCAAGCCACCTAACCTGCTCTTTGAATAATGAATGTTCTTGCCTTAAGTACTTGGGAAGATTGTCCCCCAGTTGACACAACCCCCACTTATTCTAGACTCAGATTTCAGTTTTCTCAATTGATCACTTGGCTGATTGTGCCAGGGGTCAGCAAACATTTTTCTGTGACCCATATGGTTCCTGTCACAACTCTTCAACCCTGCTGTTGGAGTGTGAAAGCAGTCATAGACATGTGCATTCGTGTGTGTGTGTGTGTGTGTGTGTATCTCGGTCCTAGTATTTTACTTATGGACACTGAAAATTGAACTTCACTTAATTTTTACATGTCACCAAATAGTAGTATTCTTTTGAATTTTGGCAACCATTTAAAAGTGAAAAAGCATACTTAGCTTGTGGACTTTACAAAAACAGGTCACAGGCTGGATTTGGCCCATGGGTGACAATTGGCCCAACCCTGGTATATGTTCAATCATGACATAGAGGCAGGTAGGGGGGCTTCCCAACCCTTTCCCCCCTCCCCTCCTCTCCCCTCCTCTTCCCTCTTCCTTTCTCTGCAGCTTCCTATTGTACTGATTTGGAAATCAGAGCTGGGTGGGGAGAGGGTTTCTTATTTAACCCATTAGTGACAGTATCAGGATAAAAACCTAGGACTCAAGGAACAGTCTTTATAACCCAAAGAAGACAGTCGGATGCTCCTTGTGACGCCAAAGGACAAGCTATTATATCGTTTGTAGCTGAGCTCCTTAGGGTAGTGCTGGCTCTGAAACTTCTTTTTTAATGTCCTGTTTTATGATTCTTTTTTCTTTTACTTTTAAATTTCTGTTTTAAATTAAATTTATTGGGGTAACTTTGGTTCTCAGAATGCATAATTGGTTGATTTGTACCAGTTATTGTGCTTCACAGAAGTGGGCTGTAGAGATAAGGTAGATAAAGGGGCTGCCCTCTAGGAGCTCATGTCTTCAGGGCATGACTTTGAATAATCCATATAAATGTACTTCTAGGTAGTGTCACCCATCAAAACTAAATCCAGCTCCCCTTATACAAGTTCCAATTAAAGCTTGGGAGGAAACTCCGTAGGCAAAGGAAACACAAAGCAAATGTATGAGTCACTTTTCTTACTTGTATGTTAAGGTTGAAAATAACAAGACCGTTATTTAAAATGGGCACCCGAGAAATTTTGCTTCCAAACGCATACTGTTCATAATGGGTTATACATGGATTCCTTGGTTCCAGAGATTTCTGGAAGTGTCCCTATTGCTTAGATTACATCCTTCCTTAAAGCACTACTGGTCAAGTCTTTATCTTTTTTTTTTTTTGAGGGCAGTGTCACCGGTCCTCACATGTGGGATCCGAACTGGGGCTGCTGGCGTCCCAAGCCAGCTCTTAATTTAACCACCACGCCACTCGGCCGGCCCAAGTCTTTATCTTTTGTGGTTGAATTTTTTTCCTTTTGGAAATGGACACCTTTAAAAAAAAAAAATTTTTTTTTGCGTTTTTTTTTTTTTTTAAGTCACATTTTGAAAATGAGTTGAAGCATCTTGCTGGGTGGTAATGTTTGAGTTAAAAATGTCATAAAAAGCACACCGTGGACTGATGAGTTGTCACTGGAAAGGCCACAAATGTTGGATTGAGGGAGAAGGGGTGGAAAGAACACAGAATTTCGAGGAAGACTGTTGAGATCCCTTCTCTACCACATATTAGCGGGGTAATGTCAGAGGAGACACTTCAACTCTTTGAGACTCAGTTTTCCTATCTGGAAAGTGGGGCTAAGAATACTTCTCCTGGATTATAGATGATGTACATGAAGTGCTCTGGGCGTGCTAGGTATGTGACACATATTAGATTCTCTGATTGGTCCAGTTCACTGCAAAGGATAGTTTACATGAGACAGAATTCTGTCAAACTAGGATTTTGAGGATAAACGTCAGAGCAGTATTAAATAAATGACTAAAATATGTTTCATTTCTGTGTTTAAGTTTGTGCCTTCTTGGGTTTGAGTGATGGTGGAATTTTCCACAGATAAATTTGACACCTCCCTTCTGAATCACACTAGAAACACCAAGTTACTATTTTCTTTAAAAAAAAGAAAGAAAGCGTTATATGTCCAGCTTCCCTTGAAAGATCAGCCAAATGTCACATTGTCTCTGCTTCTGTTAATCTTTCAAAATGCTCACCACAATGGTCTAACAAATTCTTCATGCTGACTTTTATTTAGGAGGTGTTTCTCTAAATAGAGTGTTAGAATTTTTACTTGTATTTAATAAATCCAGCATCGTTTTTCCATGTAAAAGTATAGATTCATTATGAAACATCTGGAAAACACAGAAAAGTAGATTGAAAAATATTTTCTTTGTCTTGTCACAGAAAGCTAGCCACACTTACATCAATGCTTTCTCATTTTGGTATATTTTGTTTTGATCTTTTTACTCTTGGGTTGTCGGAAAAGTCATCTATGTTTTTCGTTGCAAAAATGTGTCATGACGTTTCCGACAACCCAATATTTCTAACTATCTCTCCCCATAATGGTGATATGTGATGTGTATATACACATATATGCAGTCCATAAATATATCTCTCTGAAATGGTGTCTGTTTGTTATTGGTCACAATGATATACCTATTCACCATAGGGAAGTTGAAAAATACTGAGAACTGTAAAGGAATTATGAAAAAAATATTCTTTACTCCCATCACACAAAGGTAATTTTCTTAAATTTTTTTTCAATTGTATTTTTAGAGTCTCTAGATGTGACTCCATGTTCTGATTTTTAAGAATAGTTAATAAAGGAACACCTGCCAGAATAAGTGACTTGGAAAATAATTTAGAGATAGACAGGTATTTTCCACCAGGGAGTGGTATATTATTAGCCTTTTCCAATTAAAAAGAGATCACTGCCGAAGGTCCAGGTTATTTAATATGGGTTTTAAAGATAAATTCCTGGGCATGAAAATAGACATTGTGTTTTTAATCAACAGTTCAGTTTTAAAAAAAAAAAGAATTTTATTTTTTAGAACAGTTTTAGGTTCACAGCTAAATTGAGAGGAAGGTACAGAGATTTTTCATGTGCCCTCTGCCCTCACACATGCCTCGCCTCCGCCGTTACCACATCCCCCGTCAGAGCAGTATATTTATTTTACACTTCATGAACTTACATAGACACATCATAATCACCCAAAGTCCGTAGTTTACCTTAGGGTTCACTCTTGGCACTTAGGGTTCACTCTTGGCGGTATACCTTCTGTGGGTTTGAACAAATGTGTGGTGACAGGCTATCTACTATTATAATATCATATAGAGTAGTTTCACTGTTGTAAAAATCCTCTGTGCTCTTATCTATTTATCCCTCCTTCCTACCCTAACCCTTGGCAACCACTGACCTTTTTGCCGTCTCCAGAGTGCCAGATGTGCTGCCCACTTGGAGTATTTCCTTCCTTTCTCCTAAATTCACCTAACACAGAAGCAGTTCACTTCCTGCTGTTGCCAGCCTCATGCAGATCCAAGTTTTTCTTCTTTCATCAACTAGTCATAGGAAACTCGCCATTAGGCCTAGAAGTAGCTTGAAGGAAGGGTGGCCCCAGAAGGACCTGGGAACCTGAGTCACTTGGTCCTATACTTTACTTATGTCTTCTTACACATCTAGAGCCTGATCTCATGTTTACCATTTCCACTTGACGATATAGTAATTTTGTACACAGGGAAGCTGGGTAGATCAGATAGCACCCAGTTCACAGTTGACAGGTCAAGACAGGTGGTCATTTGATTTCATGGATTAAACAGCTTGTCTCTACCTGGAACAATATCTCAGAATAAAAATAGTCAGCAGAAGACAGCTGTAAAACCCTCAGGGTCTGCGTATGGTTGTCCTATTGAGTCTCACCAGAGGCTGCATGCCACATTTAATAATGGGAACTAGCAACAAAGGTGTTAAAAGACAGCAACAGAAAGCAAACAGGAGACCACTGAGCAAGGTGTGTCCTCAGGTCTGGAGAGAAAACATGGTGATACGGCGGCCAGGAGCTCGGGCCACCGGAAGGAAGTGAAACCACAGCCGCCCGGTGGTGCCAGCAGGGACTGTTGTGGAGTCATGGCTTCTGGGAGAAACCACCGAGCCGTCACCACTGCTGGGGGAGCCGGCCTGACGCCCTGGGGTGGGGTGGGAGGGCAGGCGGGAACTAGCTGGCTTCTCTGTGTCTCCCACCGATTTGCTCTCGTCCGTTGAAACCTAACCAGGAGCCAGTTGGAAAGAAGCCTGAGGAATGCTGCTTGGAACAGAGTAGGGGGATGTCAGCAAACGAGCCAGTCATCAGAATGGCAGATGGCTGCGTGCTGCTTCGCTCTTCTTCCCCGAATCCCAGGACAGTGTCTGGCACGTGATGGGCCTTCTGTGAAATTTCGTTGAGTGAAGAAGGATCCCACTCAATCTCATCAGGCTTTCCTCTGAACCCTAATGGAAGCAGCAGATACATAGCGGAGTTTTTGTTTTTGTTTTGCCTTGGCCAAACTTCGTCCTACTTTTACCTTCAAAGCCATACAGGAATTTAAGGATGAGTTCCATTTTATGTTTTTGAGCTCTATGACCTTGAAAGATTAGTGGGAAGTAGAAGCGGTGGAAGAAACCAAACAAGGACACTTCTCAACCTTTTCCCCTTTTCTGAGAGGAACATTGTGCTGCTGCCCCGCTTCCCTCCAGGTGGCCCTAGTACCACTTTTCCAGTCGGCTTCTCAGCCCTGGGGCCGTGGTGGCTTCCTGCAGGTGCTAACTCTTGGTTTGCTTCACTTCCTTTTTGCTCTTTCAGCTCATGTAACATATTTGAAACTGATTCCCCATTTCAGATTGCCCTGTTTCCCCCCAACTATCTGTCATGGCCTTCAACTTCCTCACAGACTAGTAGGTGAGATACAAAAAAAAAAAAGTGCCAATGATAAAGTGTGATGATTGGTAGGAAAGGGGTATCCATGGTGTCTGATGGAGGCTCTATAGAGGGATGTCTGCTCTCTTCTTAGGGGTTCAGCAAATAAAACACAAGAAGAAAGACTTCCTGGAGGTGGTGATATCTAAGCACATCTCTAATGAACCACCCGAAGTTTGGTGGGTTGTATCAAGTGCACAAAGATTGTGATTCCAAGAAATGTGTAAAGGCTGGAAGCTTTGCCTTTCAAATAAAATTCTCCACTTTGCATAAAGCATCAAAATAATGTTCATGGCTTATATTCGGCCAGTAGGAAAATATAGCCTAAGGCCTAATTCAGCAAATATTTTTTTTTTACTGTTGACTTACAACATATTTTTGTTGCATTTTTTTTTTTTTTGAGGGCAGTGTCACTGACCCGCATATGTGGGACCCGAACTGGGGCCGCTGGCTTCCCAAGCCAGCGCTTAACCACCATGCCACTCAGCCGGCTCTTCTCTTGCATTTTTAAAACTAAAAAATTAGCAGGCACTTTGTTCAGCTGTGAAATTTTTCTCTTTTAAAGATAGGCTGTAGTTGTAGTTGTAAAATTTTTATAGAAATAATATTTTGCATGTAGAATTAAAGGACATATTTTATAATTAAATTCTCCACCCCCTACAACACACACACACACACACACACACACACACACACACACACACACCCCTACATACCTGTTTAGTGGGCAATATTGATGAGAAGATCTATTGTGTTAGAGAGGAGAAAGGTATCCAAGTTATTTAGAAGAAATAAAATGAGTTGGGAAAAATCTAAGGGAAAATGTGTAGTTCAATGAGGTCTTGTGGAGAAAGACAAAATTAGGTGGAGGAAATGGCAGAATGTTTACATTCTTGGAAAGACAAGAGTGAGGGAAGCCAAGGGCACAGTTGGAGTTGGACCAGATAAAGCAGAAGTTCCAGCTGAGAATGAACTGAGAAAGCTCCATTCCTGGTTACCTTGAGAACAGCCCTGATAATGCTATTTGAATGAGAAAAACCTTGCAAAAGTAGTCAGAAGAGGCAGAGTCATATATGACCCAGTGTGTCCCACCTTGGGACAAGTGCTGCAGGCAATAGATGAGGTAATAATGATGGAAAATTTTCAGCTCTCTTTCAAGGAACTGGAACACCTGCTTGTGAGTTTCTGAGTACTTTGCAGTGTTGTATTTCCTGTTAAATTTGATCGCAGTCAGTGCGAAGGATAAGCTCTGATTGTTATGGTTACCACTTGCTGGATGTCTATTATATTTCCCAGAAACTGTGCCAGAGACTTTATAGAAGTCATTTAATTAAATTTTCCAACCTGCATATGAATTAGATATTTATGATGATCATTTTATAAATGAAGAAAATGAGACTGAGAGCAATTAAGAAATTGCCCAAGGTCAAATAGCACATAAGTACCAGAAATAAAAGCCCAGATCACCTTAATTCCTTAGCCCTTGCTCTTTCAATTGTGTGACCAGTTGATCACAAAAAGAGTTACTCTACAGGCATAACTTTGCTTTATTGCCCTTCATAGATATTTTTTACTAATTGAAGGGAAGACCCTCTCCTAGCAAAAAGATTACAACTCGCTTTATTGAGAAACTATTGTGACAGTTGCTTTCCTGCAATGGTCTAGAACCGAATCTGCAACATCTCTGAGTTATGCCTGTATTTGTTTAGGCTGTTTCACTACCTATTAGATGTACCTGTCAGACTGCCTAATCAAATGAGTAGGAATATGTGGTTTAAAGACTGAGGGAAAAAGGTTAAAAGAGTTGACACATGACCAGTGATCAGAATATTCTGTCATTGTTTTTTTAAAAAAAAGTATACGAGAGAATAAAATTTATGCTGATGTAAACATTTCATCATGTAAAAACGTTTTCACATTCTTTGTATACAGCCTTGGAAATAGCAACTGATGTGGCCATTTGATCCAAGGGATACAGATATCTGACTTCAAAACATTCTCGGGCTGGCTGAGTGGCGCCGTGGTTAAGTGCTGGCTTGGGAAGCCAGCGGCCCCGGTTCAGGTCCCACATATGAGGGCCAGTAACACTGCCCTCAAAAAACAAAACAAAACAAAAAAACTTTCTCTTTCATAGGCGTTTGAAGCATGTGAGGGAAGATGCAGAGACTACGGCTAGTGGAGTTGAGTTATATAGCTAAGGACCCTCTAGAGAGTAAAGAACCACCTTAAGCTATGATGCTAAATAGTAAAGATTAATAGAAGTTACTGTAACACCATACAAACTGAAACTCTAGGGGCCTAGGCTATTGAGAAATAAAATACTGGGAATAATATTTTATTCAGAAATAAAATACTTGTCCTTGGGCAGAGAATCCTAACTAGCTGGGTTGTTTTCCCTTTAAAAAGTCAGGAGGAGGCAAGAGGCTGCAAGGAAGTGCTATGTCTATATCTCTGTTAGCCTTTAGTTAGAGTTCTTGAACTTTCCTTCGATTCATAGGCTATGTAGTTGCAGAATACTAAGATAGAATGACTACACGTCTATGATACAAATGGGTATTATCTGAAGAACCTGGATTCGGAAAACTGTGATCTCATGATGTGGTCCACTGCTTAGCAGCTGAATCCAAATTTGGGTTGTTTTCATTGGAGAAGAAGTTGGGAGTGTTAGTTATTATATGTGGAGTAATTCTAGTTGTATGGAGGCATCTATGGATATGTGTGAAGAAGGATGTGGGTGTAGGTGTTCTCTCTCTCTCACACACACACACACACACACACACACACACACACACTCCAGGCAGCCATGGGATGGACTGTAGGAGACACACACTGGGCTGATGGCCCAGCTTCTGATGATTTCCCCAGGGTCATGCCTGCATGGTACACTCTGTCTGCTAGGCATGACTTTTCTTCCCAGTATAGAGATACCTGACGGTTGGGTCAGTAAGATTCGCTCTCCTAACAGTTTGAAAACCTGCATGGAGACGCACAGAAATAGAAAGTGGGGAGAGGTGCATAACCCTAGGCAATGGTGCCCTATCCCCAGTGGCTGGCCGTCTTGGAACCCCTCTGTTTCAGTCCCCCCAAAAGCTTAGTTGTTCAGTTCTTTTGTTATTTTACGACCGTTCCCCCAAATATTTGTAATACATCCTTTGCTTGCAGTAAAGAAAAAAAAACAAAAACAGGGCAGGGAGTCTACTTTTAATCTTAAATATAATGGAGTGGGCTGATGAAAATGCATATATTTGTTTAGAGGGCTGTGTTCCTATATCGCAGATATACTGTGGGGAAATTTCAGATGCAGCTAGTTCGATATTACCCTTCTGAAATGGACTCTTTCCTCACCTTGCGCATGGCCCTCCTTCTCTGAAACACCAGCTCTTTTTAAAAATTTATTAACAACGTTTATTGGGGTTACAATGATTAGGAAAGTGACATAGGTTTCAAGTGTGCAATTCTGTAACACATCATTTATATATCACGTTGTGTGTTCTTCTTGATATTGTTAGTTATTAATTTGGGGCCGCAACTAAAAGAAAATATAAGGACATAAGCAAGGAGGGAATTTGTTTTTCTTAAGGAGCAGGAAGTGTAAAGGTTGGGCTCAGGTGGCCGCTTACTGATACTGGTGCAGCCCAGGCACTTTCTGTCTTCCTGCCCCAGGGTCCTAAGCATGTGGCTGGCTCTCATCCCCATAGTTACCAAATGCTGCCAGATCACTAGGCATCAAGCCAGCCTGTGAGACAGACAAAGGAGGACAGGGGAGAGGCTGCACCAACAGCTTTCTACTAATATCTCCATGGCTAGAACTTTTGTTGCAGGGCTACCTCTACATATAAGAAAGGCTGGGAAATTATTTTTTATTTTTATTTTTTAAGATTGTATTGGGGAATTGGGGGAGGGGACCGGCCAAGTTGTTGTTCATCAATCTTCGTTGTGGAGGGCGCCAGTCACCATCTGGCTTCCATCCGCAGCTTGTGGCCTCTCAGCTCAAGGTGCTGTGTTCTGTCTTAGTTGCAGGTGGGCGTAGCCACCATCCCATGTGGGAGTCAAACCAGCAGCCTTGTTATTCAGAGCGCACGCTCTATTCTCTGAGCCATCCAGGTGGCAGCTCAGCTCAAGGTGCCAAGTTCAATCTTAGTTGCTGGTGGGCATAGCCCACCATTGAACAGGCAATCTTGTTGTTACATCAGCTGAGCCATCCTGCCACGTGTTGGCAGCTCAGCAACAGCTCAGCTCAGGTGCAACATTCAGTGGCCCATGTGGGAATCGAACCAGCGGCCCTGTTGCTCAAGAGCTTGTGCTCTAAGCCAACTTTTAACCAACTGAGCCACTCGGCCGGCCTGGGGAATTAATATTTTTAAGCATAAAGAATAGTCAAGAAAGAGCAAGAAAGAATAGGGTGCTGAGTGAACCAACTATGTTTTTCGTTGGAAAAATGCGTCATGACTTTTCCGACAACCCAATAGCTGTATTTTCCGTAGCCTTTCAGAGTGATCTTAATGAATTTTCTTGAGTATCATAATGGTTCTATAAATACCTGCATAACATCCTCCATTTCTCCTCTAGGTCCCAAAAGCAGCAGCATTTACTATTTGGTTCTTTAAGAAACGTTTGCTGACCCTGCTCTAGAGCACATGCCTCACTGTACTTGAATTTTGGGTGGGTCATTTTCTTGCTTCCACCCACACGCTTCTGAATGAACACGTGCACTGATCCCGCCATGCATCTCTGTCTCCGTGCACCTGTCGCGTTGTACACTTGCATTCATGACTACACGTTACGGCTTATGTTCTGTTTGCATGTCTACAGGTATGCTTCTCTGCTAGACAGAAAGCTCTTGGAGAACAGGGTGAGGCCAGGCTCCCTAGAAGCAGAGCTTGGGATGGGGACTCTGTTCCATGGAGTCACAGAAGGGGTGCTCTCAGGAAGGACCTGCAGGACAGGGAGGAAGCAGGGGAGGGTGGAGGCGGTCACGTCCAGTGTGTCCTTTTATTTTAATCTCTGTTTCCTTGGTTTCTGGCACAGTTCCTGGCACTCCAAATGTGGGCGATAAATCTTGGTTACATGAATGAGTCTCTTCCTAATAGGATATGTACTCGCTAGTTAATTAAGACAGTATCCACTGTCTTGCTTCATGTTCATCCAATTAATAAAGTGAATCATTTTCTAACTAGTTAGTGTAACAAGGTGAAATGAGATCATCCAGAAAGGTACCTAGCAAACCACCTGATATATGATAGGCAACAATCATTGTGAGTTTATTTCCCCTTAGGATTAGGTAGGCTGTGTAATATATTGTATCAGGTAAAGTATCCGCTTTCCTGTTGGTGGCTTGTAACAAATTCAGTTGAATCCAGAGAGATTTCAGGTTTGATTTCCTGTGCAGTGTCTCCTTGAGGCTTCCTAAGATCGTCT
Organism: Aselliscus stoliczkanus; assembly: GCA_033961575.1. Taxonomy (NCBI): domain Eukaryota; kingdom Metazoa; phylum Chordata; class Mammalia; order Chiroptera; family Hipposideridae; genus Aselliscus; species Aselliscus stoliczkanus. The sequence goes on from CM066741.1 coordinate 27,097,990, forward strand.
CTCTCTGTGCGATGGGGGCGCGTAGTGAGGATGTAACGTGAGGCGTGATAATGGCAGTGACGTTAGAATACATAGCTGCTGGTAAAATGGCCTACAATGCACATAATCATAGCTGCCATGGATTTTGTGCTTATTACAGGCCAGGCACTGTGCTAGGCTTTACGTATCTTATTACTTACTGATCCTCACAACGACCCTACAAGGTGGCTATTATAAGTGCTAGATACACACGAAGTGGGCGAGATACATCACTAGGACACCCTAAATGCAAGGCACCAATATTTTTGATACTAAAAAGTATTTTAAAATCTATGCTAGAAATCAGAAGTTTGTCAATTTCTTTATACTTGTTTATTATTATTTTTTTAAACATTGGAATTATACACGGGGGTCATGATTAACTTTTTGGCACATAGGATTTCTAAAGTGTTCATTTCGCACCCACCTACTCCCAGATATTACTAGCCCGATTTTAGAAATGAGGACCCGAAACTGAGAGAGACCAATAGCTACTGAGTCAGTGAGGGGCAGACAGAGGAACAAAAAGGAGGAGCTGACTTTCAGATGAGACACGGCTGCAGCCCCACGTGGCTTCCCAGCAGCTGGCGGCACTGTAGACGTCTGTTGTGAATCCCCTGGAGAGAGGCCCCTGCGATTCGGTCTGGAATTGGTGTGGCCTGCCAGATTCTGGAATAATCCAGATGAAGACACCTAGCAGTCTCGGGCAGCTGCCACGCTCTTGGAGTGAGAAGCAGAAAGCCTCTCTCGGCTTTCTGCCTCCTGGTCTCTTGCCAGTGCCTTCTCTTCGCAGACTCGAACAGGCAGTCAAGCCTGGAGAAGGGTAGGCACGGGCTGGCGAGATAGCGGGCACACATTCAGGACTCTTCTATACAGCGGGAAAGTGGTACAGCCAGGCCACCATGCTGCCTCTCTGTGAAATGCAGATATTTACCAGCAAAGCTCTCCTATTCCCTTCACTTGAAAAGTCATGTTGGAGTTCATTTTATTTACGTCACTTGAAAATTCATGTTTGCGTTCATTTAACTCTGACTTGCATTACGTGAAAATTCTGGTTTCTTAGGCCTGAAAAGTAGTTCATTTATCCTCCGATTCCAGCTCTTTAGCAAGCTTTGAACAGGATCTTTCAAAAGAGGGAAGACATGTTCGTATTGGTGAGTTTATGAGTGTTGGCATTGGCCCCTGTGGATGGAAATCTTAGCATTCTGGGCCCCTGCTGGGATCTGCTGCTGCTACTCATTCTGGCATTTTCTCATGCCCCAGAGAGAGAGCATTTGAAACTGGAATGGCAGTTTATATTCCTTTGTGCAATATCTCAGTCAGTTGATAACAATTCTTAAAATGTATCTGGAGCCAAATGACCTTGGATTTTTCTATTGCTGGTGCCTTTTCAATAAGGAACATTTACCAAACACTCCTGAATTCGGTACCGGCGATACTAGAATAGATAAGATAAAATTCCTGTTAATGGGGAGCTCATACCCTAATATTTGACCCAAAGTGAGATTGTTTCTGTTAGTCCCCAGCAAACACTTTTCTCTGAGAGAAACATTTCAATTTAGGTTATATGTTTTATTTTCTTTTTAAAGATCCCACTTGCAAGGAATCCAAGGCAAAGGAGGGACATGGAGGGAGATACATTTTCTATCATTATATATTCGTGGGGTGGTCCCCACGTTAGCCAGGTACTCCTCCTGGTTTGTCATTTTTGGTCCTCTGTTTCTTTGCTGGAGCAATGATGACTGAGAAGGGACTTTATTTTGAGAATACCTGTTATCTGATAATGGAAGGACAGGCCGGAATCCTGCGGCCTGGCTTCATTCTGATGTTGCCGCCACCTAAGGATCAGGGATGTGGCAAGCAGAAGACAGCAAGGGACATTGATTCCATAACTCAGGATCATCAAAGTCCTCGCCAGCAATAGCGTGTGGAACATGGCCAGCTGTGAAGCATGTATTCATGGAAGGTTGCTCTAATTACTATATTGCAAACTGCCTTGAAGTCCAGCATTTGTCCACCTTTTTTTTTTTTTTAGCTGAGCCATCCTGCCACCTGTTGGCAGCTCAGCGGCAGCTCATCTTGGGCTGGGCATCGAACTGCTGTTGCTCAGAGCTCAGCTCGCACTCGAGTGAGCTCTTAACCAACTGAGCCCCTCTGTCGGCCCTTGGCATTTGTCCACCTTAATATCTTCATCATGTCCTATACAGAATAGGTACTCAATCATGGAATTACTTTATGAAAAAGGAGAACATTTGCCTTTATATAGGCTATTGATGAGTCTCTCTATACAGATCAAGATTTTCCAATTTGTTTCCCTGTCTCCACCATATAGTGGAATGCTTCCTCCCATCTAGGCTCTGTTCAAATGCCACCTCATAAATAAAACCTTTCTGGAATCTTCCTAGATGAAAAGTGATGTCAAGTTCCCCTGAATTCCCACTAGCAACATTTTCTGACCCTCTCTGAGGACGCTGGGCTTTCTGTCATGTATTATGCACCACACACATGCCTATAAGTTATTTAAGAGAAGATCCAGGTTATAGAATTGTGAAGTATCCAATCTGCAGTGGGACAAACTAGCTTCAGACCCAGGCCATGCCAGTTAAATCCTGGGCGACACTGAGCAAAGGACGTCTTTGAATCTCAGCTTCCTTATTGTAAAGTAAGGCTAATAATGTCTCCTTAAGAGACTTTTTTGGGTGAAGAGTACATTCAATAAGATCAGAGTAGCTTACAAACATTAGGCGCTCAAAATTATTAGTCCCTTCTCCAAGATTTATCTTTGAGACTTCCCAGAACCTAGGGACAGTCCCTCGAATGAAGCAGATACTCCATTATTTTTTGTTTGCTTGCCGAATTGAATTAGGGCAGTGGAATTACTCTTCCAGAAAATGCTAATGAGAGTTAAGTGGGGGAAAAAAATGGTTCTGTTGCTAAGAAGATTGGGAATCATCAAGTTATATTTGTGCACATTTTTAAAACAGGATTTTCAAAAACATTTTTATTTTCTAATGTGCATTATTTGGCTGTTTATCTCGTCATAGGAAATCTCACAGGAGTACTGTTCCTTACAGCAGAGGCTAGGAAACACGGAGCCAGGCTGCTGGCTCTAGAGGGTGAGAGTAAAGTCCATCTGCCCGCAGGGTGTCTTCCCTGCCTGAGGTTGGCTGGCAGGCTGCAGAGACCCCACAGGTTGGCATTTGCGAGGTAGGTTCACCGTGGCCCACAGTAGGCTGCCAGCCAAAGGATGTGAGCGTTCTCTCCTAAACGGACTCACATTCACCAAGTTTGGAGACTGATGAATAAACATTAACCCGAATTTGTTCATTTGTCATGAGCAGACTGACTTCAGGTAGAATAGGCCATCCGAGTTGGCCCAGTTACATAAATGTTTTCTTCATAAGCTGAGCTGCAGAGAAAGTCAAGTTATAATGAGAAGGCTTGTTGATAAGCCTCAATCAGAAAAAGTAGGGAATTACTGAACTGAGTTGAAGAGCTGGCCCTCAGCTAAGCCTTCCATCCTTTCCTCGTTCCTTTCGTCCTCCGTCTGTCCATTCAACAAATGCTGCTTGAAAACCAGCCACAAGAGGCAAAAGAACACAGAACTCTGGGGTGAGACTACCTTTTTAAAAATCACAGATCTGCTTGCTAGCCATGTGACCGTGGGGGCGTTATTTAAGTTCTCAGTGCTGGAGCGTCCCCCTGTGCAGTAGCACCCACTCCAGCCAGGTTAAAGAAATGACTATATGCAGGTGACTTACCGCAGCACCTGGTGCCAGTGGCTGTCTCATGTGCATGTAAGATAGATAGACTGTGCATACAAATTTTTTTTTTTTTGTAGTTTTTTACACATTGGGAAACTGAGTTGCAAAGTCGTGAATTGGTTGCTCAGCTCTAGTTCACACCCAGTCCATAAGCAGCAGAGTTTTTCAGGACCAAGTTGTAAAATCTTTTGTTTATTTTTTAAAATCATGGATTTTGGCACCCTGGGGGAAGAAATAAAACATAATAGGTATGTGTGCTCTCATTTTCCTTGTACAAAATACTGAGCCTTTAGAAATAAAGGATGGACTCTAGTTTCTTTGTTTATCATCAACTTTTGATTGATTGTGTTATTTTCCATACTTACCTCCTATGATTTGGATCTCCCTCAAATGGTGTGCTAACAAATGAGGTCAATTTTCCTCTGAAATTTTTTTTTTTTTTTAAGAAATTGCAGTCATCCCAGACTCATGTTCTTAGAGAGGAAACAGTACATTGGCAATTTCGATGGCTTCTGATTGTGATCAGATTGAATTTCAGGCAGTCATCTTCAAGCTATGCCCTAATTAAGATGAACAGATACCATCAGCTGGCCTGTTTAGTCCGTTTCCCATCTGGCATAATCATGTTTATGAGCAGGATCTGCCTTTGCTTGGCTTGGGCAATAACTCAAAGCAACAGAAGCAGCATCTCCCCACTAAGAAGCAGGGTCCACTCCTCGCCTCTAATCCTAGCTGGGAAATTGGATTTTCAAACCTATAGAATAGGTGTATAGGGTACTTTCTTTGCTGGAGCCCCATAGGCTCATGAAACCCTTCTTTCCTCCCTTCCTTCCTTCCTTCCTTCCTTCCTTCCTTCCTTCCTTCCATCCTTCCATTTTACTATCCATCACTCATCCATCCATCCATCCATCCATCCATCCATCCATCCATCCATCCATCCATCCATCCATATTTATGCTTACTTACATCCATTTCATTCCAGTAAGCTTTGCTTGAGCCCCTCAGAGTGCTGTGCCCTCTGTTACCCAGGGCATACTATTTATTACACTCTTTCCTCAAAGGAGCATACCTTTGATCCGTGATTTGTACCTCTATGATAGGGACCGCACTTTATTGATCTCCTGACTAAACAAAGGGCAGACAGCACTGAGAGAGATATTTCAAGTTAACACGGGTGTGAGTGAACTGATACCGCTGCTTTTTATCAAGAGAATGATCTGGGGATGAGAAAGATCACTTCTTCCCATAGCCTGCTCAGATGCCTCAGATGCCAGCTAGTGGGGTCGCTCTTGTAATGTAAACAGTGCGGGGACATGGGCTCCTTGGTTCAGTAATGCCCATAACACATTCTATTTCACAAAGGGATTAATCAAAGCTGTGTTAATAGGAGGCTTAGGAGATTAGACTGCATTGTTTTCAGAAGACACTGGGTAGGTGCTAAGGTGAGGTGCGCTTGCCTTTAGGAAATGCCATCAGACACTGAGTAGAACCCCAACTGGAGGAGGGGATGAAGTGAACTAGCAGTTCCCACCTGCCATTCTCCTGTCCTCAGCACCCCAGCCTTCCCTGTTCCTGGTGGGCAGGAAGCCTCGCTAGCTAGCATAGGGATGGGGGAAGCCCCAGGAACCTAGGATTCCTTTCCTAGGTAAAGACAGCTGGAATGTCACACAGGAATGGGGCAATGACATCCCATGGGGTCGGGGAATTTTAGGTGAGAGACAACAGGGAGTGACTGAGAATCAGGGAGATGAGGAGAGAGAGAGAACATTGACTTCACACACAACCAGCAAAAGCCCTGACTGTCAGCCCTTTGATGCCTCCTCCAAAAGTCATGAATAATTCTAAGTCATAACCTGTCTCTGTTGTTTTGGTGCTTGCCTAAATTGTTAGTGAAAGAACTGCTCACACGTTTTTTTCCCCCCCTCAAATTCTGTGTCTGTTTATTCGAGGAAATGGGTGTGGGATTATTCACAAACAGAGCTGCTCCAGATAGCATGTGGGACCACTGGCGGTGCTCCTAGGAGGCGTGGCAGGTGGAAGGCGGAGTGTCCGCCTGCCCCTCGCAGTCACCTGTGTTGAGATCACCTATTTTCCGGTGTCTTCCTGGGTACTTTGAGCTGCAGGTCTGATTTCCTGGATTCCCCTGATAACCTCCTCTCCACCCAGGGTCAGGAAGTGGCTCTGTCACACTCTGGTTGTATAAAAAGCACTCAGAATGGTTTAAGTTGTTTAAAGAGCAAGTGGACCATGGAGGGTGGAGGTGAGGTCCTTAGTGCCGGAAGAGTTTTAGCAGATGCTGATCCACAAATTGGAAACGATGTGTGTGGGAAAATTCAATCATTGTTAGGGTGACCAGAAGTTTCCAAACTTAACTGTATATCACATTCAGGTACTTAGCTGTTAAAAATAAAATATCTGGGTTCTACCCCAAGCTTGGCCAAGTCAGAGCCTCTGGAGGTAGAGGCGAAGAATCTGTATGCTTTTTACACAGTGATTCTAAAGCACAGCCATGCTTTAGATGTAGTGGGCCAGATGGCCTTCAAGATAGAAATCCAGTGCTGAGATTTCACGTGTTTCATGTGAAAAGCAAGCAAAATCTCAGGTTGATAAGATTTGACAATCTCCCTATGTATTGGATTACTTTTTTTTAATTTTTTACTTTTTTATTTTATTTTATTAGTTTCAGGTGTACAACACAATGCAATAGTTATACTCTTTACCCCCCAAAGTGAAAACCTCCCTCCCCCAGTTCGCCACCCCACTCCCCCCCCATATCATACATAGCCATCACAACTCCCCTGACTCCCCTCCACAGTATACGCCACATCCCGTGACCATCCACATATTCAGTTGCAGTTGGCATACAATACTATACAGCATCAGCTTCAGGTGTACAGTGCAGTGATCAAGCCTCTACTCCATCCATGAAGTGGTCTCCCTAACAAGACATGTGACTATCTGACACGCCACAAAATTTTTACAACATTATTATATTCCCTGAACTGTGTTTCATATCCCTGTGGCAATATTGTAGTTGTCTATTTATGCTGTCTAATCCCTTCCCCTTCCCCCCCATCCCCACCCCCCTCCCAACTAGCAACCCTTAGTTTTTCCTCTACATCTATGAGTCTGTTTACTTTGATCATTCACTCAGCTCTTCAGACTCCACACACAAGTGAGATCACATGGTAGCTGTCCTTCTCCGACTGACTTATTTCTCGCAACATAATAGTCTCTTCACAACATTATCAATTACATTCCCAGAACTGCCCCCATATCCCTGCGGCAACATTGTAGTCCCACCTACACTGTCCAAAACCTTCCCCCTCTCCCTCTTCCCCACTCCCTCCCAGCCAGCAACCATCAGTTTTTCCTTTATATCTGCTTGATATGACTTCAATCTTCTTAAATTGTCTCTCTGGGTTAGCTTGTTCACCCCTTCCTTTTTAAAAAAAGTCCTTTTAAAATTTCTTGCAATGCTGGCTTGGTGGTAATGAATTCCTTAAGCTTATTCTTTTCTGAGAAGCTCTTTATTTCTCCTTCAATTTTAAGTGATAGCCGTGCTGGGTAGAGCAGTCTTGGTTGTAGGCCTTTATTTTGTGTCACTTTGAGTATCGCCTGCCACTTCCTTCTGGCCTGCAGAGTTTCTGTAGACAAGTCAGCTGTTAGTCTAACAGGAGTTCCTTTGTATGTAACCTGCTGTCTTTCTCTTGCAGCCTCTAGGATTCTGTCTCTGTCTTTAACCTTTGCCATTTTAACTATGATGTGTCTTGGTGTGGACCTGTTTGGGTTCAGCTTGTTTGGAACCCTCTGCACTTCCTGGGCATGTATGTTGATTTCCTTCACCAGGGTAGGGAAGTTTTCAGCCATGATTTTTTCAAATACATTTTCAACCCCTTGCTTCTTCTCTTCTCCTTCTGGTATCTCTATGATTTGAAGGTGGTTGCACTTCACCTTGTCCCATAGGGCTCTTTAACTATTTTCATTGTTTTGGGTCTTTTTACTGTGCCAACTGGGTGAGTTCTGCTATTTTATCTTCCAAATCGCTGATCTGCTCCTCTGCTTCATCTACTTTACTGGTGATTCCTTCGAGTGTGTTCTTCATTTCAGTTATTGTATTCTTTAGTTCTAACAGGTTGTTTTTTATGGTTTCCCTATCCTTCTTTATGTCCTCGCTAAGTTCCTTAAACATTCTTATCATCAGTGTTCTATACTGTGTCTCTGAAAGGTTGGATCCCTCTGTTTCATTTGGTTCCATTTCTGGAGGTTTCTTCTGATCTTTTACTTGTGACATGTTTCTTTGTTTCCCCGGATTACTTTAAAAAAAAAATTTATTGGGGAATCGGGGAAGGGGAACAGACAAGTCACTGTCTTTTTGTTCTTCAGTCTAGTTGTGGAGGACTGAGCTACACGCACAATTGTTGCTTTTCAAAGACCATGTGTAGCTTAGGTGAACACACTTTGAAATCCCCAGATTTCTCCATGAGATTTATACCAACGGGATGACAGGGAACACGCCCTTCTGACATCATCCGCATTGAACATTTAATGCAATGCTTGCAGCATGCGTCACACAGAGTACAATCTGCCCTCCAGTCCTTTGACATCATACATCAATAACTCCTGGGCTGAAACCCTCCTGGGGGCCTGGCCGGAGCCAGGGATGCTGCCTTCCATCTCTAGAAAAAACGTCAAAAGGGAAAAATAAGAGTAGGGAACAAAGTCTAGTAATTGTACTTTTTCTGTATCAGGGAAAGGAAAGAATATGAAATGCATTTCGCCGGCCTCTGGATGGTCGCTCACCACGGCTCACGGCAGCTCACACTGGCTGCCAGCCGCTCACTCTGGCTGCCGGCCACTCACTGCAGCCTATGGCATCCCACTGCAGCAGGGGCTGCAGCCTACACCGTTGCCGGGGCTCGCAGCCCAGCTCCAGATGGAGCTGTTGTTCACCATCTTAGCTGTAGAGGGCAGTGTCACTGGCCCTCATATGTGGGATCTGAACCGGGGCCCTGCTGCTCAGAGCTGGTGCTCCCAAGCCAACTCCTAACCAGTGTGCCACTTGGCTGTCCCTGGATCACCTTTTAACTTTTTGGTATCTTGTAGAAGTCAGGTGAGTTTTTACTGGGTGTTGAAAGACTGTCACAGTAAGAGTGGTTGCATTTCAGTTCTCACCTGCTGTGTCTGGCAGGTGGAGCTGTGTATGACCTGGTGTGTGGGTTCCCAGAGACCTACCAATAAGCCGAAAGAGGATTCTGGAACCTTTCCTGGGACACAGAGAGCCATGCACACAACACATCACCATCTGGTACCAATTTCTTCCTTCTGTAGGCTGAGGTCAACAGTAAGAGAAAAATACGATGATGTAGGCAAAAGTGTACAAGACAAGTGGTGTAATACAAATAGTTTTCAACATCAACTTTCTCTGACTAGTGCCAGGCAAGCAAGGGCAGAGGCCTATACTAACTGGCCATTTTAGAAAGGGCCCTGGCAAAACTCTTTCTCTGAGGCTGTTTTGTACTTATTACCAAATAACCAAGGAAAGGCGCTTTAAAGTAGACGCAGTGTGTACTCCAAAGTGCTGGGCTATAGTAGTGGAGAGCAAGCTGTAGAGATGAGCACATGAGCCTAAAGACTTATATTTGGACTCTTCCACTCTTCATAAACGTATCTAACCCCTCTCAAAGCTTCTTCCCATTATTATTATTATTATTATTATTATTAATTTGTGGTAAGAACACTTAACACCAGATCTACGCTCTTAGCACATTTTCAGTACAATACAGTAAATTATGGAAAATTCTAAGGTATTGTCTTCCATTGTTACTTTTATCCTTTCTGTGTACTCTTGTTTTGTTACTGTTTTTAGATGTATAGTGAAAACTTCCATTCCGCCTTCCATGTCTTTTTAAAACTTTCATGTATTCCATTTTTTTAAACTTTCTTTCCAGTTCTAGCTCCCCAGTCAATAATTCTTTGCTTATCTGTGTCTAATATGCTGTTTCATTTCTCTGCTGAGCTTAATCTCAGTAACTGTGTTTTTATTTCTAGAATCTCCATTTGTTTTGTTCTGCAGTTTGCCTAGTCATTGTATTGTGTTCTTGTTTTTTTATTGTGGTTTTTCCTTCTTTTATCTCTTTAATAATTTTAAACACACATTTTTGTAATCTTATTGTTCTATAAATTTGAATTATTGGGGTGTTAATATTTCTGATATTTTATCTGCCTCCTTCCTGGTCATTTGTTTCCTTATGTGGTTTGCGATTTTTCATTGTGAACTCACTTTCAATGGCTATTATTAATTCTGTGAGAATTAAATGCACCCTTATTTGAGAAAATGCTGCAAAATTGTGGTTCTACATTTGCTTGTGCCAGATCCCTTGGGAGTGTTCCTGTTACTTGACCAATTTTTATGCTGAGCTCTCCGCATCGGTATTCCTACACCATAGAGACTAAAATCTTTTGAAAATGCAAAACAATTCCATTTATACTCTATTCTAAAAAAGAATTAGAGCTAAGGAGGAAGGGTAGATGGGTCACTTGGAAAGGATATGGAGGTCCACCAGGTGGCATTCCTAGAGGCTTCACATTAAGAACTGAGCTCATTAGAACCCAGTGTGTTAAACTTGGAAGATTCTGGAAGGGACGACGGTCTCATTCTTGCCAAAACGAATCTTCATTCCAATGCTGTCAACAAGCAGCAGCTTGTATTCCGCAGGACGCAGGGCTGGAAAACCCGTGTTCTGTCCGTGCCACCACCAAATGTTCAAGCTGCTCTTGCCTTCATTGAAAACTGAGTGCAGGAGACACCCTTAAAATACGGTTAGCATCTTGGAATTCGGCATCCTGACTTTATGTTACAGCACGTGTTGGCCTGCTGCAGACACACATGGCTCCCTGGCATTAGATGCACGCAGCTTGTGGCTCCCATAGCAAGGGGCTGATTTAGAAGTTTAGGGCTAGGTTCCTTTGGTACTTTTCTGATATTAAGGATGGCAACAATAATAACTAACATGTATTAAGACTTCATATGGATCTGGCCTGTGTAAATGTTTTATATTAATTGTGTCATGCGATCATTCCAAACCTCCTAGTAACTTTATTTTACAAACCAGAAAAATGTGGCTTGGAGAGTTAATGACTTGCACATGGCTATGGATTTATGGAATTTAGATTATGAATGTAGACAATCTCATTGCTGCCTCACACTCTTAAGTTCAATGCATATTGCTCCTACTACTATTGATACCTCTAGCAAATAACAAAGATAAAAAAAAATGTTTTAAGGCGATAAAACAGCTACCTTCAGAGTCCTAACATTTTAAGTACAGTGATTACATGCATTTGTGTTCTATGACCATTTCAATGACAACCTTTGTCCTGTTTTTCCTAGGACCCATCAAAATGGTCCCCATGTGTCACTAATTCAGTATATATAATTTCCAGTAACACTTGCTCCTAGGGACAGCTCAGAAATCTTTTGCTGATTATTGTGTCCAGAGTTTCACTTTGAAAAGAATAGTTTTCATAAAGCGTCTCCGTTGTTGTAAAAATTGTAGGTAATACTTAAAGAGATAGCCACTATGTTTGCAGCTGTTGGCTTTTCTAGTGTTTGCAAGGGGAGAGGGACTGAACTTGATAAAGAATTAGCTGCTGTTTTAGTCATTCATGTTCCCACAAATCTAAGCTTCACCCCCCCCCCCCCCAGTTTCCTGAACCTTGCGTGCTCGCTGGGGTGATGGAAAATGATGTGCCAAGAGCAGCAGCTGAGGCAACTCGTAAGAGAAAACAGTGTACTTTCCAGAGAAATAGAGAGAAAACAAAGTAAATGCCATCTCTTTAAAATATCTTTTTTTCCTATTGTAAAAGCACATGATTATTCAAGAACATTTGGAAAATGTAGAAAAGGAAGAAAACTCTAGTTTTCTCAGCCAAGACAGTCATCGTTCATAGACTTGTGTATTTCCACCTTATTGCTTTTATTTGTATAGCTTTGTGCTTTTGTTTTGGATAGTTACGATACCATAGAATCAAATATATGTAAGGTTTTGTTTTGCCTTATAACAAGAGTTTTTCCAAATATTGCCTATGTGGGCACACACATGCTTCCCATGTTTAGCGTGGGTAATGCATTCTTCCTGAATTGGAAGAGCCAAGCGTTTAATGCTGTATAAGTCATTAAGCAACAGGCCTTCCCGGACTTGTGTTCCCTGGGAGCTGTGCTTTGCACACTCCCTCCTGAGGTATTGGACACAAGGACTAGAGTAGATGACAGATGAGCACCTGGATGAGGTAGGGCTTGGTCAAATGGGTGGTGGGGAAGGGAGGTAGCATTGGGTGGGGGTCCGGAGGCAGGGAGGGAAGGAAGGAGGGAGGGAGGGAGGGAGGGAGGGAGAGAGGGAGAGAGGGAGGGAGGCAACAGCTTCTAGGAGGACAGACGGGCAGCGCCGGGGCTCTAGGCAGGGCCATGCTTTCCGCTTGTGGATGGGTGGGAGGCCAGTATGGAGAAGGGCACGCGGGGATGCGAGCAAGGCCAAGTTCCACAAGACCTGCTCGGTGAGCAGGAGTGTGCGTTTTATTCTGAGCATAAAGAAATGATCTTGGAGGGCTTCAAGCAGAGAAGCGACTGACTTGACCCAACTTACGTTTTTAAAGGATCCTTCTGGTTGCCCTCTGGGGGCTTAGTTATGGGTGGGCAGGAGTGGAAACATTTAGGCCAGTTTCTCTTGAGTTTGCAAACTGCCAAAAGCTGAACTATGCCCCCTCCCCATTTGTATATGGAAGCCTAATTCCCAATGTGACTGTATTTGGAGGTGGGGCCTCTAAGGAGGTGACTAAGATCCTAAGAGTGGGGCCCTCGTCTAATAGGATTAATGTCCTTATAAGAAGAGGAAGAGAGACTAGAGGGGTCTTTCTCCTGACACACACGGAGCAAAGGCCACCTGGGGACACAGTGGGAGAGCAGCCATCTACAAGCCAGGAAGCCAGCTCTCACCAGGAGCTGAATTGGCCTTCACCTTGATCGTAGACATGCAGCCTCCCGAACTGTGAGAAAATAGGTTTAGGTTGTTTAAGCCACGTACTCTGGTATTTTGTTTTGGTAGCCTGCACAGACTAAGACAAAAACCTTATATGAAAGCACTGGGGAAGATTTGTGTTTTTATTTATTTAGTTTTGTTGGCCTTGTTCAGGGCACGAGTCTAATGCAGTTACTACAACAGCTAAACAACCTTGTCCTGTGCTGCTGGTGTCTGTCCCCATCTGGGAAGCAGACAGAGCCACTGCACTCCATACAGGTCCAGCCACATCTGAAGGCTGTGTACACATCTGGTGCCACATTTCAACACAGCGGAATACAGGGCAAGGCAACCATGCCAGTAGGGAAGAGAGTTCCAGCAATTGCGTTGTGTGTGGGAAAGCTCGAGAACTAACGATGTGCACAGTGGGGACAGGTAACGATGTGCACAGTGGGGACAGGAGTGTTGGGGGTAAACAGACACGCCCACCTCTGGGCTGGAACTGGGAGGGCCAACACCGAGGACAGGAAGTTTCAGGCAATCGGATTTTACCTGAATGCGAAAGACCCCTCTTGCAGAATTAGTTAAAGCCAGAAAACATTACCCCAGAGAGAAATAATCTCCTCTCTCTGGAGGTGACCATCTCAGGCTAGGAAAACACTCGTAAGGTGCCCAGCACAGTGGGTTCCCTGTTCCTCAAGGGGACAGCTGTCCTTTCATACACGTGTGTGCTAACACATAAGCGAGAGACACAGACGGCCTCGGCCGGCCGGGCGCTGAGGCCATATTGCAGAGGTAACTGTACGGGACTCAGCACTGCGCGTGGAATCCAGGTACCCCGCCAGGCTCCGCATTGCTGCGCTCTGCTTATTTGTGCAGTTCCGATTTGGAATGTCTGCCCCTAGGCAAACACAATTCACATTATGGGTTTTGAGGTTGCTCTTCCTATTTGTGAAGTAATGAGTCTATTCCTTTTCCAGTGGTGAAATCGTTTGAGGAACAGAATATAAACAGATGAACTTCCATAAACAAAATAACATTGTTTTCATATTATAAATGTAATGCATGTTCATGGAAGAAATACAGGAAAAAGTGTGAAATAAAAAGTTACCCAGATTCCTGTCTCTAAGAGATGATAATCAGAGTTAACATGTTAGAGTATTAAATACCATTCTTTTTACCCTGTATAACCATATGCATATATGTATGTATGTATGTATGTATCTATCTATACACTTATTACTTTTTAAATTTAAATTGGGTCATATACTTTTCACACTGTATAATACATTATATGAGCAATGCTCTATGTCATTATGAGCAATGCTGTATGTCATTCAAGAATTTGAAAATGTGATTGTTTTAAATAGCTGCATTCCATGCATGAGTTTACCACAATCAATAAATTTCAACATTTGCCCATTGAATATTACAGTATTGTTAACATTTTCAGTGTTATAATTGACCCTATGCTGAACACCTTTGTGCCAATATCTTTGTATACATCTTTGATTATTTTCTTAAGAGAATTACTGAGCATGGAATTAACGGATCAGTGCATCTCATTTGTAAGACTCTTGATAGAAATGATCTGTCAAATTGCCGAAAGATTGTAGCAGCTTATATTTCCATTATTGCTATATAAAGCTTCCAATTTCTAGCACTTCCATCGACTCTAAACATGCTCTTTAAAAGTTTATTAGCAAGATTATTTTTTTCATTCTGTATGGTTATGTGATTTAATATTTTCTGTTGAGGATTATCTGTTCATGTTCTTTGCTAATTCTTCAATTGGCATTTGTCTTTTTCTTGTTGACTTGTAAAGGTCATTCATAATGTAAAGGAATAAACTCTTTGAGATATATACAGAGGGTGACAAAAAATGTATATACATTTTAAGAAAGGAAAAAGCTGTATTAAAATTGTGATACTCAATATATACTGATAACAAAAGATGAATGCAAGTTATATGTATACATTTTTTGGCACCACCGGTGTGTGTGTGTGTGTGTGTGTGTGTGTGTTTGTCGTTTTTTTTCCTCAATTTATTTTTTTATTATCATTGACTTCCAGAAATCTTTGCAGAAACTATTTGGTTAAAACTATCCATCTTTTCTTTTGTAATTTGTTTACTATTGGATTTATGCTGAGAAAGTTCTTTCTAACCTTAAAATTTGATAAATGTTCAGTTGTATTTTATTATAATTTTCATAGTATTAAAAAACTTGTTTTTAGGGCCGGCCGAGTGGCGCGGTGGTTAAGCGCTGGCTTGGGAAGCTAGCAGTCCTGGTTCGGTCCCACATATGAGGCCAGTGACACTGCCCTCAAAAAAACCAAAAAAAAAACAAACAAAAAAACTTTTTTTTACCTATATGTCTTTTAAATATACTATGAGCTATGACTTTCACTTAATTATTTTCCCAAATTGTTAACTAGTTGCCCATACTGTTTACCAAATATTCTTTTCTCCTTAGTTGTCTGAGATACTGCCCGAAGTGTGTTGATTCATACAATAAGTTTTATCAGTCTTTTGAATGGTATTTATATAAGATTGACAAAACGCTGGTCATTATTGAAGCTAAGTATATGGGAGCTTATTACGGGCTTGTCTTCCCTTTGCTTTGTACTTAAACTTTTCTCTAATAAAATGAGTTTAGTACATTTACAGTTACAGGAAGTCGAAGCCTTTATATTTGAACCCTATCTCTTCCTCAGATGCAATGTCTAGTCAGTTATCACGGAATGCTACCGTGGCCGTTAACACATCATCGCTACCACTTTGGCTCAGGCAGCTGGCTTGTCTTCCCTGGACCTCCTGCCTGTGGGCTCACTGCTCCAGCTGTCCTCACACTAGCCCATCTTGTCACCCCCTCTGTCTGCCCCGAGCTGCTTTCCAGCCAAGGCCCATGGAGCAGCCTGGAATGGGACCTTCGCACACTCATTGTTCTCCGACTTCCCTCTGTTGGCCTCGCCGTGGTTCCTTCGCACCTGCCTCTCTGCCTGGAAAGCATCTGTATCCGTTACCCACCTGGCGCACTCTGGGGCCTCCTTAGTACTTAAAGGGGGCACCATCCTGAAGAAGGCTCCCTTCAGCCCGAGCACGAGCAGCCCTGAGCCAGCCAGCTTCTCTCTCCTTGGGGCTCCCCGCAGTGTATTTGTTTATGCGGCTGTTCATAAAGGGATCTGAGAGTCATGTGTCTTAATATGTGCCTAGCAAAGGGTCAGCGAATGGTTCATGTGCAAATAAAATGAAAATCTGCCTTCTAAATCCACACGAAAGAAGCAGTTGTCCTCAGTTGGAATTGAATCGTGGCAATTTTTCTGCCTCTGGTTACCTAAGTATGGTCGCCCCTCCAAGTTTTGTCCTAATGACAGGCCGATTACCATGAAGCTAACGGAGCTTACGCTTCAGAGCCCCTCGTTGCACACAGCCCTTCCCGGTAGACTGGCTGGGATGTCACCTGGCCACATGATACTGTAATATTTGCACAACGCTAGGTTGGACCTTCCATTTTCTTTCCTGTTGAATGGCGGTACAGTGAGCATGGACATTTTCGGGATTCAGCGAAGGGAGAGCTGAGTTGGAAATAGAATAATTTGAATGTAGTCAGGTCTATTTATATGGTTTGCAGTCATTTCTGTGTATAATTAAGCTATGCTTAGCCAACCTGGTGAAGGAAAGGTGACTCCTACTGCCCACTGTGACTCATCTGGTCTCGTGGCACTTAAGTTACAGGGCCAGGTGTCCTGCGGTGATGGGGCTGTGTCCCAGAGTACCTGGTACTATAATTCTGTGCATTTTGGAGCAGAAGCATGGCTTGTAATTAACACTAAAAGCTCATCTGTGGAAAGCCCTTCTAATCATCAGATAGGTACAATTTGACTTGTCAGATAGTCTTGCCTATCAGGAATATACTTAAAATACAGCACATACAATTATTACATTTTTTTAATGTTTTATCTTTTCCATTGTGAGCTGAGACTTTCCTGTTCTTTGTTAGTTTTGGATTGCATCTTAGACATTTTGAATATGACACTATGAGACCCTGGGTCTCATTCAAATTCTAATGAGACTGTTGGTTTTGTAGTTGTTGTCATCCACAACTTGTGACCTGCCTTCCCTGTGATCTGATTGTAACGTAATTGTTTTCAGAGTGTTTTCAGTGCTCCTCGGGTCAGTGCCTGTGGCTAGTTTGTGGCCCTGTGCTCAGGTCTCAAAGCCTGTTGTGCTTGTCTGTTGATTAGGGTCATGCCCAGGTAGGAGGCGTACTCAGGGTTTATACCCAGCCTTAGGGGATCACTCTCTTGATCTCCATCCTCTCTGCAATGCCACCCACACTTCTAGTTTGGTAGGGTTTCCCCTCTAGCGGGGCCGTGAACTTCCATGCCTGTGTCCACGGCCAAGTGATGGGAGGAGAAAGAGCCAAAGACTGGACAGTGATATGTATTCCCTTGACACTCCTGGGACCATAGATCCATTGAGCAGGGAGTTGTAGGTTCCTGCCCGGTGCCATCACTATGCCACTGCTAGGACCACCAAAGGATTGCTGGGGGGCTTGCCATGGGAGAGGAGAGAGAAACAACAAAGACAAGCCTGGGGATTTTCCTCAGTCACTCTGGCCCTTTTCCACTCTGCAGACAAGAAAGGGAGGTCTTCTCCTGATGCTCTGTCCACATCTCGTGTGTCTTTCTGGGCAGCAGGCTGCCCTTGACATCTGGCTGGATGTTATTGGAGGTGGGAGGGGGATGGTAAAGCCACCGCTGGTTCGGAGGGACTTCAAAGTCTGGGCTCCTTCTCCGATCCACCCGTGTGGACAGTTCTCAGATGCGTGGTCTTGTATTCTGCCCGGTCTTTATAAATAGTTGCATCCAGGGGGAGAGACACAGTGGAGTATGTTACTCCATCTCCCTTTACAACCAGCCCATAGCTTACATGTGGAAGTTCTTTTTATAACTATACAGTTACCACCTATTTATTGCAGAGAATAGAGAATATGCCCACAAGGAAAGATGGTGCAAATGACCCACAACACTAACATTTCAGTGTAGCTTCTGTTTATGTGCATTTTAAGCAAAATTAAATCATGTTGTGGCTTTTTAACCCCCACTTCTTATTTCCATGGCAGTATACATTCTTCCCCCAAATCTTTATTTATTTATTTCAAAATTGCATGGCAAGCATTCCTTCATTTGAAGGTACCGTAATTTTAAAAATCAATCTCTCATCATTACACAGTCAAGTTCTACAGCTTTTATATTGGCTGCAGCCAGTGGGTAAGTGGCTGGAGAAATCACAACAGAAGCTAAACTCTCTCAAATTCTCTTTAATCCCCATTTGAATCTTTGAAACAAAAATAGGCTATTTTACAACTCCACCCCCAGTTAACAAAATTTATGTCCTAGAAAGAGGACCGTGCTTTAAATGCAGTGACGAGGATTCTTAGAGAACAGGGCAAGGAAAGGCGGGTAAATAGCATCTTCCATCTAAGCACAGAGGGAGCTCCATGTGGGGCTGGGGGCCTGACAGGGGAGCCAGCAGTATAAGCTCCTTAAAATAAGTGCATCGCAGTTATTTTTATGTGTCCCTGCAGCTCAGCCCTTGCCACACGCTATACAAATGTTCCGGGGCCTGCACGATAGTGATAAGACGCCCTGAAGAAGTGCTTGCTGATGGCAGTGGTTTAAAAAAATTTTGTTTAAAGCCACAAAGAACTCTTTAATTAAGTCTTCCTTTCACCCTTATTAAAATTTGGGAAAGATTACCCTGGAATTTGTACTGTATCTCAGGAACAAATCATAACAATTTCATAAGGCTTCCCAGGGCTGCCTGGGGCAGCCCTCTATCTTATCGCATTATAGCTTTATAAGTGGGAAAATGTACTGAAAACCTTCAGCACACACTCAGAAAAGCCCTCAGCTGGGCCTGCCGCCTGTCCTGCTGGCA
Source organism: Aselliscus stoliczkanus (assembly GCA_033961575.1). Lineage (NCBI taxonomy): Eukaryota > Metazoa > Chordata > Mammalia > Chiroptera > Hipposideridae > Aselliscus > Aselliscus stoliczkanus. Next base: position 27,116,733 of record CM066741.1, read on the forward strand.
CTGTAAGGGAAGTGGCAGCTAGTTGGCCACTTAAATAAGAATGCAAGGTAAGGTTAAAAATACACACTTACACACACTTAGACTCACATACGGGTTTCCCTCTGTGTGTGTGTGTGTGTGTGTGCGTGTGTGTGTGTGTGTGTGATATAACAGGTAACTTCATCTGTGACATCCCATCACACCTGCAACTCAAAATCCTCTAAGGTGTTTTAAAGGTTATTGAAAACCCCGTGGAAGCATTGTAGCTATCTATAACAACTAAGTATTAAACAATGTGAAAAATAAAGAATTTGTAATAAAATCCAAGGGACCTGAAAAATTATGGGACACTCTATGAGGTTAATGCCTACAAAGCCTGCTGTCCTGGGAGCAAAGAGGCCTGGAGCTGAGGTTTAATAGTAATCAAATTATCATCATAATAACACACTTGAGGAGCATTTATTTTGTACTGAATTCTGTGCTGCTTTTTTTTTTTAAAGATTTTATTGGGGAATTAGGGAAGGGGACCAGCCAAGTTGTTCTTCAGTCTTTGTTGTGGAGGGCGCCAGTTGCCATCTGGCTTCCCATCAGCAGCTCGTGGCCTCTAAGCTCAAGGTGCTGAGTTCAGTCTTAGTTGCGGGTGGGCGTAACCACCATCCCATGTGGGAGTCAAACCAGCAGCCTTGTTAAGAGCGCATGCTCTATCCACTGAGCCATCCAGGCGGCAGCTCAGCTCAGGGTGCCGAGTTCAATCTTTAGTTGCAGGTGGGCATAGCCCACCATTGAACAGGCAATCTTGTTGTTACACCAGCTGAGCCATCCTGCCACCTGTTGGCAGCTCAGCGACAGCTCAGCTAGGGTGCAGCATCACTGACTCATGTGGGAATTGAACCGGCCGCCCTGTTGCTCAGAGCATGCGCTTAAGCCAACTCTTAACTAACTGAGCCTCTTGGCCGTGTTCCGCTTTCTTTTTTATGCCTGTGGCAGTTTAAGATCAGTCTTACTATTTTTCCAGCAAGGAAACAGTTTTGGAAGAATGAAATGACCTGCCCAAAGTCCAGTGTTGAAGTTCTGAGTGTAGGATTTGAACCTGGGTCTCCCTGGCCTCTGGGCCTTATTTTTAGCCACCGCTTTTCTTCTCCTTGTCTTCCCTGTTCCAGACCCAGAATTCCCCTGCCCTCTGTGTTCATTTGATCTAATCCCAATTTTGGTTTCTGGATTCCAGTCCCTGTATGTCTTACTTGAGGGGCATTTTTTTAAGGAGTGACAATATATTTTTTTTTTTAAAAAAAGGTACTTTTAGATTTTTCCTTCCTTTAGCTATAGCTATTGGAGCAATTTTAGTAAGTAAAGCAACTCGGCGTATGTGATAGGGATAAGCGAAAACATTTCACAGGGCAACTGTTCACCCCTTTACCTCTTCTCTGCCCAAAAAAGAGAACCCTGCTTTGGCCTCAGAACCCCTGGCACTTTGTATTTGCACCTGACCAGGGAACGCTGAGCCTCGCAGCCTCGTCCTGGGTTTTGGTTGGGTCTGATCACTGCTATGGAGCTAGAAACACAAAAGTGGGAACATGAGAGTGGGACTTGCTATGACAAGAATGGGAGATGATTTGTGGGAAAACAAAACAGAATGAAGGTGGGGAGGGTTGCAAGGGCTTCGAAGAAAACAAGGGCCTGTGTGAGCTGGGAGAAGGGATTTCTGGGGCGCCTAGGGAAAGAGGTGGAGAAACTTTGGGGTGACTGGTGGAAGAGACAGACATGAAGAGCCAGAGGCAAGGTGGGGAGCAGAAGAGTGAGCGGTGTTGCTGTGCTTACTCATTGGGCCTCCTTGCAGATTCATTCAAACACAGGAGAAGTGCTGGCAGCGTTTTTGTTCGTTTTCATGGCCGGTTTGCCTTTCAGCAAAAACAACCCCAGGCCAGGGCTGAGCTTCAGGGGCCCCTGTTGCAAGTGTGTAATACAAACTCCTTTTTAAATGTGTGCTTTAGTTAGAGCAGTTGTTAGGTTGTACTATATGAGATTCAGTTTTATCTATTTTTCATTAGATTCTAAAAATCTTGGATGTCAAACTCAGAATCTCCCACTGGGATCTCGGTAGTTTTTTAATGGACAGATTTCCATGTAAGCCAGGGAGAGAAGATATGTGTGAACTGAATAAATACAGAAGGAACAGAACTTTTTGTCTTTATGTAATTCTCTTGAAAATAGGGTGGTTGTCTTCAGTGATTTATAGAACTCCTTTTTGATACATAGTACATTGAATATTAATAAAATTAAGCAGCTATATCGAAATGAATAGTTATCACTGACAAACAGAAATGTCAAACTTCCTAGTATGACAGGCTAATTGTTGAGCAGCTACTGTCCGCCAGGCATCAAGCTTCGTGCCTGGAATACAATGATAAACTTATGAAGCGCTCCGTGTTGTCAGGCTTACCGTCTGGGGTGGAAATAAGCGCCTAACACATAGCCAAGCGTGCTTCCTCAATCCTCTAGTAGACAAAAGTGTGCAGACACAGTTTATCCTGTGGACATGATTCCACTCCTAATAAACTCCATAGCGCCCACATTTCTAACACAGGTTTTGGTGAAGAAAAAGCAGTTGGCAGAGCATTTCAGACTTGCAAAGACAAACGAAGGACTTGGAGCCTGAAAAGAGTTCTTACAGCTATAGCTAAAGAGGTTTAAACCTCAGCACCACCCAGCAAGCCAACCTTTGCGTGTTTGTAGTCAAGAAACTAAAGCACGTGGGCCTGAGATAAGGCCTGTGCCAGTGTGGCCGGTCCCTGACCTAATGTCTTGTCCCTCAGCATCCCCCTCAGATGTCACACTCCAGGTAACCAGCAGCATCCTACTCCTGTCATAATTGGATGCATTATGTCTTCGTTCCCATCCTGTGGAGTGAACTGCATGAGGACAGCGGTATTTGCGTGTGTTTACTGCTGTCATCTTACCACCTAGGGTAGTGCCAGACACACAGAGACATCTCATAAATATGGGAGTAATATCAACATTCAAGAAATAGGTTAATTCGAGGCTCCGTTGAAATATTGCCCCCTTGGTCAAGCTACCTGTGACCTCCCCCAGCAAGATGTCGCCGGGGCACTCGGAGATGACTGTGACGTGGCACCGAGGCTGCAGCACATGGAGTTTGATGTACCTGAGTATAAGTCCGCTCGACCTGCGAGGACAGATAGCCGCGGCGGCCTAATCAGCAGACATTGAATTCTCACAGCTCTGCAGGCTGGAGGACCAAGGTCAAGGTGCGGGCGTGGCTGGGCTCCTGGAAGGACCCTCCTCCCAGATTGCAGAGAGCTGGCTCCTTGCTATGTAGGCACATGGCAGAGAGAAAGACAGCTCTGGTCTCTCTCTCTCTCTTTTTTTTTCTTTAAAGACACTAATCCTTTCATGAGGCCCCACTTTCATGGCCTCATCTAAGCCTAATCACCTCCCAAGGGCCCCACCTCCTAATACTATTACATATTGGGGGAAGGTCAGGGCTTCAACGTATGAGTTTTGAGGGGGACACAAACATTTCATCCATACAGGTAACTGTTTCCACCCCTATCTGGTCAAGTCCAGATGTGCCATGGATGTTTCCCATTCATTTCTGAACCCCAGGTAGCTCACTGAGATGCGGTCCAAATAATAGTTGAATATTTACATAAATATAGCCTCCTTGCTCCTTACAAATTATCAATAAGTATGCTCTCCCATTCATAAACATTCAAGTAAATATTGTCTTACCTAGCCTGTAAGTCAAAGGTTTCGAGAAAATTTAAAAGGAAGAAATACTAAGATTTTGATTTAAGATAAAAAGTGTTTAGGTTTTGTTGTTGTACAAGTAAAATGCACAAACAGTAAAATTTCCGTGGACCCAAGTTCTGCAGCTCTTTCTTCCTGAGACCTTTGACCCCTGAAAAACACTTTACATTTTATGAGTAGTTCAGTCTTCCATAGTCCCCATAACAGCTGTTGGTGACATTACCTCTAATCACAGCTTTGGGGACTGAAACACAGAGAGGCTGAATCAGTGGCCCAAGAGGCAAGAGGGGTTAGTGGACAGGTGAAGATTAGAAGGTATGATTCTAAGTGTTTAAGCCTCTCTTTTGTTCTTTGGCTTTCTGCAGACAGCTAAGACACTTTGGAGACAGTGATAGGATTAGAAACACAGGGACAGGCAGTTTAAGCTGGTCTGTCCTGTCATCTTCCAGTTGACAGTCCCCCAGCCAATGGTCAACAGAGAGTCTTGGCTGGCAGGTAAGGGACCAGCAGCTCTGCCCCAGCTTCTGGTTAAATACTGAATGGTGCCGGCTGGGGGCCGGTGCCCTAGTGCACGGAGGGTGTAAGCATCTGGTGGGGGAGGGAAGTAATTGCTCAAAGGGAACACTGCCAGGAATCCTGGGCTGGGGGGGCGGGTGAAGTGAAAATAAATGTGCTTTTAGCTGAGAAACTGACATGAGTGAGGGGACTGCACCAATTCTGGAGTAAGCATCAGTGAGCCAATATGAGCACAGATCTTCCAAATAAGAGTGGCAGCCTCTCAGGAGGGTCACATCGTAAGAGGGTCTCCAGTGGATGTGGACAGGATGGGGTTTGGGGCCTCTGAACACCCCAGTCAATGGGAATCTGGGCAAGATGGGACGCAGCCTGCACACTCCTTGCTCTCCAAGGAGTTATAATCAATTCTTCCATCTATGAAGCCTCACTTCTCCCAACACATGTAAGGCATCCTCGTACATTATTCATTTATCCTCACCATGGCTGGGCCATGCTGGTATCTCTTCTCTCATTTAATGAGCAAACAGAGTGAGAGGGGTTCAGTGACTTGAGGAAGGGAACCCACGTAGAAGAATTCAGTGCTGAACCCAGACTTGCTGGCTCACCATCCCGTGGACTGGACTTAGCACAGGGATGGGACTTTAACATGATGGCTGTGCGAAGTGCTTTTCCATTTGGCTCCCTTAAAATACATGTAGGAGAGGGCTGGGATGGGGGGGTCCTGAGGCTCCCTTAATCATCCATTCAAATTGCAATCTGACATGAGCTGGTCACCGTGCTAGACGCGGGGGAGGCAACAAGGAACCAGACAGATGGGATCCCTGTACTGGTGGCTCGGTGTGAAATTCACCATTGAAAAGAATATGTTGAGCACATCAGCTGCTGGCCTGGGCTGCCTTCTCTTTGAAATTCCAGAATAGAGGCAATCTTCCTGAAGGCCCTGAGGTTGGAACGGCTGCGGTTCTGAGCTAGCAGGAAGGAGGGGTCTCAGGAGCTGGCCAGGAAAGCCTCCTGGAAGCACAGCTCCCCTTCCAGCTCCTGTTCATTCCCTGCCATTCCCTTCAGCGTGCTGCAGCTGCCCAGACATGAGCTGGAGGGGAGCCCCCCACAGTGTTCTGCCACAAAAAGCCCAGGACGCCCGCTGTGGCTGATCGCTTTGCCATTCCTGCGAGCGATGATCATGAGTGATTGCTGGCGATCCCACAGTTCACAGGCGGCCCATCTGGCTTCATGAGATGCACTTGAATTTCAGAATTTCAGGATGAAATCGCAAAGCTGTCTCCATGTTGCGCCTTCTCAAACATCACCCGATAGCAACATATTAGTGGCCAAAACTCGGTGCCAATATTCTTATTGGCATTTTTCTAAGTTGTACAAAAAAATACGAATATGTATGTTAATAAATGTATATGCAAATGAGGAGTTAGCCTGAATCCCGTGTCTTAGAGAGTGGACCTCGGGATTTATATTGGGGTGTTGCATCTATTCTTAGGGACCTGGATGATGAAACTGAGAGAGAGGGAGAGTTCGAGGCATAGCCTGTGTTTGCAAATAAAATGGGCATCCTTCCGGTGAAATCACTGTGTGTGTGTGTGTGTGTGTGTGTGTGTGTGTGTGTGTGTGTGTAACAAAAGAGCCATCCAGTGGGCAAGTGCAAGTGTCCATGACATGGAACTACCCTAGTTGTACTTGACTTTGAAGGTGAGAGTGGTTTTCTCTTTCTCTCCCGATAGCCAGGGAACGCAGTGGCAGCCCAGCAATGCAGGGGAGCCCAGGTTTCTGAAGGCCTCTCCTTCTTTGGGCAGAGATCATGCTGCCCGGGCTTCTGGGTCCTCAACATTTTGTGGGTGCTGTCTGTGGCATGGTTGCCAGCGATGAGCGGTTCTTAGAGTTTGGCGTGAAGCATCAGCATCCAGTGGAGGGTGGACTAAAGCGGACCAGGGGAGTGTCTGATTCCATAGGTCTGGGGTGGGGCGCAGGAATTCGCATCCTGAACCGGGGGATGGCAGGGGGTGGTGCTGTTGGTCAGGAAGCCCGCCTTGAGAACCACCGAGGTAGGCTGCTCATCAGAGGACAAGAATGGCATGGCAGTGGGTGGGTTACCTGGTTCAGGAAGGGCACCTATTGGTGGTGACAGAGACCAGGGCTTGAAAACCAAGCAACTCCTGTCTAGTGGGGGCAGGACATGGGGGGATAGACCGAGGCTATGGGAGTGGGGGTGATCATGTCAGGAGACGAGAAAGACCTTCTCTTAACAACTTGGATGGGACCCAATAAGTTATGTGGGATGAATCCTTTAATTCGAACTTTAATAGAATTTTTTATATGTTAGATAAGAGTCCATATCATTCTTCTGCACATGAATACCCAGTTCTCCCAGCACCATTGGCTGAGCACACTGGCCTTTCTCCATGTGTGTTCTTAAAAGTCATAGCTGTGCGAGGTGGTGGGTATGTTAATTTGCTTGATTGTGGTAATCACAGTGTATACGTATATAAAAAAATCACATCGCACACCTTAAATACAATGTTTAGCTGTTCAAGTATATCTCATAAAGCTGGAAAAAAGATAATTGTATTCATCTAGTCCTTGGGTAAGTAAGTCATTAATAATTCAACAGGGAAAAAAAATGACCTCATTTTGTTCCCTAGGCTGATGGAATAGAATACACACGGGGTACAAAAATAAAGTAACAGGTTTGTCCATATACACAGGTATACAACACATCCTGATTTTTTTTTTCAGATCACTCATTGATTTTATTAACTTGCAAAAAAAAAATCAGATTGTTTTAAGGTCTTTAGAGTTGTATACCTTTTGAAGTAAACTGATAGAAGAATTAGTTTACTAATGACTAGTTTTACTGTTTTAAAACAAAACCATAGTTTTCTGGTTATAGAATAACCATGTTCCCATGTCCACTCATTTCTATTTCTCGAAAGACGGATACTTCTTTTTATGTCCTCTGATGATTTAAGTAGGGTATTGGTCCTTGGGAGTTCCTAAAAACCGGCCGTTCACGTTCTATGTATTCTGTCATTTTTAAAGGGTCAGTTAGTTAAGCTCCCCATCCTTTGGGTTTCCCATCCTACAGCTCAGCCTGTCATGTGAGAAGATTTCCCGTATTGCGTTTTTCATCAGTTGCACAGGTAAGACTCCCCTGCTGGATTCTTTGGGAAGTCTTTGAACCTGGTATTCGAGAGAGGGCTTGGCACTGCCATTGTTGGCAAAACAGACTGGTATTCATGAGTGAGATGGAGGGTGGTTGGTTTTCCCTGTGAGCGAATGGAAAAAGTGAAGGAGAAAAGCAGCTCTGCTTGTGTTTTGTCTTTCTTTGTAGAAGAAGAGTTCAGGTCACTTAGCCTTCTTCCTTATCCTTTTTGGTATGTTTTGAATGACTACACCCAGTCTGTTTCATTTTTATAATTGGAAAATAAAACAAAACAAAAAGCAAGTTTACTTTGAAAAAGTTATGGCTATCAGATTTTTTTCTCTCCTCCTTCTTGAATAGTCCCACCGGCAAAAAAAATGTAGCTCACCCCTTCCCTCGGGAATTAGAAAATCTCATTTGACTCTTGTGTTTCTCCCCTAATTTGCTGATCTTGAATTGGAAATTCCAGCTGTCCTTGGCGTGAACAGAGGAAACACCCATCTGGCCTTAGATTTATGCTGGTTCATTGTGGAGCCAAGCTGCCATAGGATGGGCAGGTATCGGCTGTCTTTCAGTGGTTGTTGATCTTGACAGAAAACCTCTTTTTTTTTATTTTTATGCTGAGGTAGAAGGTAGATTATCTGCTATTCCTGTATATAAATGTAAAGCTTTGAAGAGTTGTTCAGATCCGTGAGCATTCTTACAATAGACTTCTAACATGGGTCCCTAAGTTTACCCTATAATATGGATTCTGAAATTCATATTTCACGGTTAGTTAAATGCCTTTAACAATAGAAACAATATTTCTATTCCCATAATATCCTCTATTGTTAGTATTTATTTTATGTTCAAATATGGCTAAATGTTCAAAAACATTTAGCTGCAGGAATATATAAATGATGTATAAGCTTACCTTTTTTCCAAATCTCTCCAGAAAGTGTTATTCCTCCATCACTCTGGTCTGTGGATTTGTACCGTCACCTCCATTTCACCCCCTTCCTCACCCCGCTGGTATTTCTCAGTTCAGTTGAGCAAAGTGAATGTGCCCCTTGTGGGAGCTTTTGTCATTCTTTTGGCTGTTGCTAGGGGCCTCCTCCTTATGTTTTGGAAATTTCCCAGTTGGAATCCTGTTGAGAGACAGAGTTTTTCCTCCCTGGTAAATGTCCAAAGGTCAGACACTCAGTTGCCCAGCCCCTGGCAAGCACTTAGGACATGCACAAAATCCAGGTTTGATGAGTCAAATGCATTCACTGAAGATTTTGAGTAGGAACCTAATCAGTGGCGCAGAATCTGTGAGAATGGAGGACCCGTTGTATGGCAGTGGCTGGCGTGCAGTGGCTGACAGCTCAGTGAGCTTTGCCGCCCGAGTCCAGGGACAGTGGTGGTGGGCTCATAGACCGCTCCTGCCTGCTGCCTAGCCTGCTTGGACATAATGTATTTCCCAAACCTGGTTCTCCCGCCTTCCTGACAGTTTGCGAGCCATATATACAGGGCACAGAGAAAAGGCACCTCCTTGGGCAGGGCGCTCAGTTGGGCAGACTCCCCCCTATGATGCGCCGTCCCCACCACATGTCCCTTTAGCAGGCCCCCAGCCTGGAGCCGGTCCTTCAGCCCTCGTTCCCCTTGGTTGACTCTACCCCAAGATCCTTCTCAGATGATGTGTGGGATTTATGTGTGTGATTTTGCCAGTTAAAGAACCCAGAGAAGTTGGGTGAAAAGGAAGTCATTTCAGATTTTTCTTGTTAGTCTTGGGTGGATGCCAGGGCAAGGACTACATTTTCCTGTGTTTGAAAGAGAAAGCTGTTCGTTACGTCTTCGCTGCTAGAGAAAGCGTTTGCCTGTCTTTCTCTAGCAGTTTGAACCACATCACTCAGAGACAGTGGGCGATACACAAGACGTTTCCGCAGGTCTCCTGCTTCCCCATCCAAGTAAATAAAGAGAATATATGGCATTTCCAGCAAAGGCAGCAGGACAAGACACCCCATTTCATGCTTCAGCAACCTGACTAAGGAAACAGATATAGATTTTTCTTCTAAATGCCTTCAGGTTATAAAGCAAGTTGATTAAGGCCTTCCTTTAAGCCCCACCAGAGAAATAAATGGACGATGGAGTTTGCCTATTCTTAAAGAGAAAGAGGTTACGTCTAATATTGACTTTCCTAATCAGTTTGACATAAAACATATTTCTCACAGATGCGGCTCTCCAACCCATCTCGTGTGCAGGAGAGATGAAAGCCATACGGATTTCAGTTTCCTGTTAGCTGGGAATAAATTAAATCATGTTCTTCTCTCCCCTTTACCACTCCTGTGTGGATTGAATTTCCATGTAGACATGTCCGATATTTTTTTTTAGGGGAGAGTTAATAAATTGCTTTTTTCCTCTTATCGTACTAATATGACTCTGGCCTTTCCTTCCTTCCCCCACTGCCGATGAAATAATACAGAGGACTAAAAAAAAAAAATAAATAAATAAGAAGACTCTCATGGTGTGTGATATTACTGTGAACTTTAAGAGGTCAGAGAGGAGCTGATTATAAATCCTGATAGTCCATGGACTGGAATTTTTCCCAGAAATTTCCACAGTATAGTGATGTTCTTCATAAACAGACTTATTTTTCCAGATTTTGAGTAGGATATTATATCAGTTAAGGGAAGGCTACCTGTTGTAACAAATAAAATCCAATGTGGCAGTGGCTTACACAGAAAGAACTTGAGGTTTCGGTCTTGTAACATTCATCCTGCGATGATGGGGAATGAGGGTGATGGGGTGGGGTTCACAATGATGGGGAATGAAGGTAATGGGGTGGGGTTCACAATGATGGGGAATGAAGGTAATGGGGTGGGGTTCACAATGATGGGGAATGAAGGTAATGGGGTGGGGTTCACGATGATGGGGAATGAGGGTGATGGGGTGGGGTTCACAATGATGGGGAATGAGGGTGATGGGGTGGAGTCAGATGGGTGAATTTTGCTTCATGATGTCACTTAGGAGTTCAGAGTAATGAGGGCCTTGCCATTCTTAACTGTAACTTTCATAGCCTTGGGCATCCACTTCTAACCTGAGGATAGGAGGGGGTGGGGGAGAGAGAGAGAGAAAGAGAGCGAGCGAGCGAGAGAGAGAGCGAGAGCGAGATTGATTGATTCAGGGTAGGCTGTATAGACCATGACCAGAAGTAGAGTACATATCTCTGTCCTATTTTAGTGATAAACACTGTTACGTGGCTTGGAGAGCTGAGAATATCTTGTAGATATCTTACTGGTGTGGGCCCAGGAGGAAACAGCTAAGCTTACCTCTGGTTTCTTTGGAAGGATTTGAATTTTCACCTGAAGCCATTTTGGAATTTGGGACCCACATAATCATTATTCAGTTATAATGTTCATATTATACATTTTATCTTTCATGAATATTTTTGTTGGCTTCATCTCATAGTCATATTTTTAGTCACATGAGTTAAAGGTGTTTAAACTCCTTCCTTACACTGCCACTTCTTTTCCACTAGGCTGGCCTGTTTTTGTGCTCTTATTTTAGATTTACTTTCCAATCAGATGGATTATGCCCTGAAATAAGTTGGTTATTTTGTTGTTGTTTTCAGGTTTTTTTTTTTTTTTTTTTTTTGCCAGTCTGGGGATTTGAGTGTAATTTGTAAGCCTTACATGCCTGAGATGTTTTTTCTGTTGTCTTGACAACTTGACTGTGTCAAGTTTGCAAAATAGGGATGACAGCTGATTCTCATCTATAGCGGTCTAAAGCATGCATGAATTCCATTTCTCTTGAACTGACAAGAATAAAGAAATTTCCATACTTCCCCCTCTAAGCGTTCACTATAGCATAGTTTATCCCTTCAGAAGAATCACTGAAAAAGAGAAAAAAAAATTCATCAGGGAAGGAATATTTATAGTCAGTAAGCCTGATCTCTCTACGCTGAAAATTCTAGAAAATCATGCATTTTGCAGTGATGTTAAAAGCATGACACCATATATTAATAAATTGTTATTCACTATGCTAAGAGTCTATATACCTTGCCAGAAGCTCTGATCAAAAGACTTGTGAGTTGCTAAAAATATTCAGCCAGAGAGCTTTGCTCCCACTTGAGAGAGAAAAAAAAAATTCTTTTAAGATGTTTAAATCTCTTCGTGCCGCTTCCTATTACTCCTGCTATTTTAGATTATGTATTATTATTATTATTTTTAAAGAAGCTTTATTTTGTTTGGGTGCTGGGAAGGTTAACTTGTAGCTTTGAAGTCTCAGATTTAGTGAAAAAGAGTGAAGAAGGGTAGGCTCATCCGGCTCTTTCGTTTTCTTTTTCATCAGAGCAGATGTCTCACTCTAAACATTGGAAAATATAGAGAGAAGGAGAAAATTGCATTTATTTTGAAGTTACTGTCTGTTGTATTTCTTGTTCTTCTTTTTATGTTATCTCTCCCAGGTCTGCCAGTCTGCATCACTAGTTGAAATTTAATAGCATGTTGGACTTTTTAATTTGACAGTATGTGAGGTCAGGCTTTTTAACCGTGAGTTTAAAATCTCTTGTCTTATCTAGAAGCATGACTGGGTATTCTAAAAAGCTCAGATGGCTTTAGGGTACGTAAGTTGTACTCTTTGGTCTTTTCCTCATCTCGGGAGGCCTGTACAATTTACATAATCTTTCCAAAACACAGTCGTGACCAAGTCATACACCCCTTCTTCAAAGCTCTAATGTCATTGTCCCAAAGGCAAAGTTCACACTCTGTTGCCAGGCCCCTGCTTGGTATGTCTTTTACTCTCCTTGACTTAGTTTTCAAGATCCAGCTCTCATTTCTCTGCATCTTCAAGGATTTGCCCTTGTTACGTGATGTGCTTTCTCCCCCATGTTCCCATAGTGCTCGTGTACATTTCAATTCTCATACCATCATTACCTGTTTACCTTCACAGAATATGACTTGAGGTCAAGGGCCAATCTTATTTTTTTTACTTTTATCTCAGAGCCTTGCAAACCTGTGCTTCTCAAACTTTCATGTGCCTATAAATAAGCTGGAGATCTTGTAAAATGTGAGTTCGGAGTCAGCAGGTGTGAAGTGGGGTTTCGTGGCATTTCTGACGGCTCCCAGGGGAGTGACAGTTCTGCTGGCCTGTGGTTCACACTTAGAATTTTATGAGGGTACATTTTGGGAAATTAATAATTTTTTGAGTGAGTGAGCCAAAGTAAAAACAAAACAAAACATTGTCAAACTGTGTTCTATTTTATTTTTAACCCCCTCTTTAAAAAACAAACAAAGGGCCAGCTGAGTCGCGCAGTGGTTAAGCGCTGGCTTGGGAAGCCAGCGGCCCTGGTTCGGGTCCCACGTATGAGAGCCAGTGACACTGCCCTCAACAACAACAAAAAAATAAATAAATAAATAAATTAAAAAACAAACAAACAAAAAACAAGTGATTTACATTTGCATTTAGTCTATGTGTTATCCTAGTAGTAGTTTTATAGCTGTAGCTTTTCCCCATATTTTAATTTCATTAAGATTTATCTTTAAATTTTTCCCTTATTAAAATTAAATTTAGGATATTTTTTTTTTCAACCAAGACCAAACACTGCACAAGTAGGGCAAAATTTAACTCTTGGAATATAACCCTGAAAAAAAATTTTTTTTGTATATGTTGTTGGCCCTATTTTAATCACAGCCAATACTGCATAGAATTACAGTATAATGGGACATATTTATCTTTAGAAGGTTTAGGATTAGGGTTAGGGTAAGGTTTGGGGCTAAGGCTTGCGCTAGGGCTAGGGCTAGGACTAGGGTTAGAGTTACGGCTAGGGCTACGGTTAGGGTTAGGGTTAGGTTTAGGGTTAGTGCTAGGGTTAATGTTAGGTTTAGGGTTAGGGTTAAGGTTAGAGTTAAGCCTAGGGTTAGGGTTAGGGCTAGGGCTAGGGCTAGGGTTAGGGTTAGGGCAAGGGCTAGGGCTCAGGTTTGGGCTAGGGCTAGGGTTAGGGTTAGCGCTAGTGCTAGAGTTAGGGTTACGGTTAGGGTTAGGTCTAGGTCTAGGGCTATGGTTAGGCTTAGGGCTAGGGCTAGTGTTAGGGTTAGGGTTAGGGCTAGGGTTAGGGCTAGTTCTAGGTTTTGAGTAAGGGTTAGGTTTATGGTTAGGGTGAGGTTTAGGGCCTCACCCTATGTAAGTGATTCACTCAGAACGTTCTTGGTTATGTTTTCGAATATTTTTTTTTTTTAAAGAGTTCAGTTGAACTCTAAAGACAGATGCTTACTTTTTCACAATCACTTCCTGTTCTGGTTACTATTCACTGACAAGTGTGCCACACAAAGCAATTAGCTCCCTCCAGTTTGGCCCAAACTTATCTTTCCTCATCCTTTTCCTTTCTGATTAAGAAAAGATGAAATTCTGCACTCCCTAGCTGGAAAATGTCCATGAACATTTTCTACAAAATGCTGAAATTTTTACTCACTGTTAACATCTCTACCTTGGAAACCAAATCAACATGCACAGATGAATCAACTGCATCATAAAAAAATTCAGATTAACTGCCAAGCAATTAATGAGAACATCTGGTTATTTTGATGGTCATAATGACCAAATCATTTAACTCTGATTCAACCCAATTAGAATCACAAATCGGATTCAGTAACAACAGCAACAGAAGACGGATTCACGATAACTCGCAGACTTTCTCTGGTGGTCTTGGGCTTACTTTCATTATTTTGCTTAAGAACAGTGACAAGCCGACTGTGAGTTCCATTGGAAAACCCTCCTGTCTCTAAACCTCTATGGGTCATGTTATTGTCTCGCCTCCACGGTTTCTGTTTAGATGTCATCCTCTGCTTTCGCTGCAGGGTCTGGGTACTTTTCATTTTGAACGTGAAATCTTTCATCCCAAGGAGACGTGTGTTATATATGTGTTTTAGTGTACCTCGGGGAGAAAAGCTAATGTGCATTGAAGATTCAATTAGCGATAGTGACGGTGCAGACTAGAGAGCTAGACTCGTGCGGCTGTTTCATTTGGTCTCTTTTCATCTCTTTCTTAGGGACTAAATGTAGCTTGAAATAAAGTTCTATTCTGAATTAGTGTTCAGTGCTACCCAGCCAAGAAAGACCTTTTTTTTTTTTCCTTTGAATACAGAGAAATTCATGATCAGCTTTCCACACTGTGCAAATTGCTCAAGCCATTTGAAAGAATTGTTAAGATGGACTGTAGAAAATACAGGTCAGTTGTATTAGAAGACTATCTTTTACTTTCTCACTTTAAAGCAGAAATCACAAATCAAGGATGTTGGACTGGGTCAGTATTTAGAAACCTCCTGAATTAGTGGAAAGTATCAACAACTTGAGAGGTATCACGTGATCTCGACTTCTGGCTTCAAGTGGCCGCGACTGAGTTGTATCTGCCCCATTTTCAGTGGTCATGTATTCTCCAGTTTGCACAGTTTCCCACTTGATCAGTGTCACTTTCTTATGTGGCCTGGCGCCACCACACATTGGCACCTAGAGGCATCCCCTTCTCTGAAGTTTTAGGTTGTGCAAATCTTCATGACTCCACCTGAGCACAGACTGGGCACCAATTGTGGGGCTTGCCCCGATTTAGAGGCCAGTGGACCTCATTCTAAGGAGAGGCAGCAGTACAGGTAAGATAGAGGCCTAAGGCACATCTAATAGTTGTCCATCAGGAGGTGGGGCAGCAAAAGTGATGCAGAAAAGTCCCTGCAGGCTAGGAAGGTACAGAGGAGAGGAATCCTGATGGGGAGTATCATTTGAGAGGGTGTTTAAGGAATAGCAAGAAACCTCCCTGCAAGCAAGGGTTGCAGGGCTTCATCCACAGGCAGGAGGAATGAAGAAGGGATGAAGTGGAAACCCAGTGCTGAGAACTGAGGCTCAGGCCAACTAAACTGTTGGCCCTGGTGTGATGGGAAGGCTACATGGCAGCTCCGTGGTACAGGCTGGGCCAGCCTGATGTGACAGCGTGCCGGAGTATCAGTGCTTGGCAGGCTGAGGCTGTTGGCTTTTTCTCTAATTCAAGAATAGGGCCGAAGTTGGAGCTGGACACAGCCAAAGGGTAGGAAATGACCTTGAATCTGACTTTGTGGACCTTGGAAAACACATGCCAAGTAGTGAGCAGGCGCAGGGACTCATGTAGCTGAAAGGCGGGCGAAGACATCCTGATCTCATGTTTCAACGAGATCAATGTAACTCATCCTTTGCTACTGCAGCTCTTCTGTTCAGTTTGCCTCAGTCTCTGCAAACATGTTATAGCGAGAATACGGGACTAAAAAGGACATCCTTCTTTGTCTTCCAATGTCTCTTCAGCCCGTGTGAGTCATAGGATCTGAAAGTTGGATTCTAATACAGTTGTTGAGAACTTGGTAACACTTTACCTATGGAAACAGTGTCACACGGTAGATTCCCCATCTTAGATAGCCCACGAGAGACACTGTAGCTGGTAATGGAGGAATACCATATGCTTACAGTGAAACATAGTAGAAAACACCAGGCAACATAGTAATTCAATCACATCCTTCTTAGAAAGAAACGGCATACTTTTGCTGTGTCTTTGAGGCTCTAAGGAAAGAATCTGTTGTTAGAGCTTCGGTTTCAGTTCATGCTCTGCCATGGGGCCACTTTCCAATGTCACCATAGGCAAAGAGATTGTTGGAAGTGTGTGTTTGGGAGGGGTGATTGCTTTCTAATGATGGAGTCTATTGCTGCTGCTGTTGCAGGCGGTGTCACACTCAATATGCAAAGCATGGGTTTCTTAACACCCCAACCCCATCCCGCAATCTGGATGAGGGTCAGTTAGAAGGTAAAGTAGAAGGTAAATCGAACTTGTTTCTTCCAATATACTGTAGTATCCAAGAATGAAGGTTCGGTAAAATTATTTTTCACACAACCCAATCTCTTATAAATCTTTGGTCTTCCATGCAGACTGCTTCCTAGATCCTTCCCCAAGGGTGAGCTGGCTTTACCATGTGTTTCTCTGTCTCTGGGTCTACTGACCCCTCCTTGTGTAGGTTTTCTCATTATATCATCATCATGCGGGAAGGTTCCATTACCACGGCGCACACGCAGTTTGTTCTACTGAAAAACTGGTCCCACGTGGTCAGCTCCAAATGAACCTTTAGACCATTTCCTTTCTGTGATTTAAGATTTCAGAGACACTTTGCGGTTTTGCTGTCTCCTCCTTCTCCTACCAGTTTTCATCAACCTGGCTGCTCTTCCATGAAGGCACTTATGACTCATATTATCGCTGTTAGCTAACTTTTTCTACTCCAAAAATAAAGTATTCTCTCTCTCTCTCGTTCTTTTTTTTCCCCAAAAATAATTTTCATTAGAGCAGTATGACTTAGTCGGATGTACGCATTTTTCAATTCAGTGCTCAAAATAACCCTTGGTCCCCTTATTGAGATGAAGTTCGGAATGATGGGGTGACTTCCCCTGAGTCACATGCTGGTAAAAAGTAGAACCAGGGTGCACACCCAGTCTGTCTGAGCTGGGGACATGTAGCATGGCCTCTGCTTTCTTCTTATCATTTTTCAGCTTTCCTTTGGAAAAGCTGTCACTGTTTTACTAAGAACCAGAATCATTTTAATCAAAGGAAGCAATACATGTAACTAGCGATACAAATAATAGTTACCTTGCTTACTGTGTGTTAGGCGTACCCATTTACTTCTCACCACAGCCCCCTAAGATATGTCCTATTACCCTTCCTATTTTGGAAGAGTTGGCAGAGTTGGCTTTTGAATATAAGCAGTATGGCTCTAGAGCCTTCACCAGTATGCTATCAGCCTCACAGGGACTGAGGGCTCATAGCTCGCTGGCAAGGCCACCACATGCCTGGGGTGGGCCAGTCAGGAAGTTCAGACCATGAGTAGTCCCGCCAGTGCTGTTGTGGCACATCGTCTTTTCCAAAGACATTGTCAACAGAAATCCCCATCCAATGTGCTCTCCTGAAAGCCTGACGTGGGCAGTCCTCAGATGGAGTGGTGAGGTCTGTGTCATCCCTCTTGGCCCTGGGTGATTGCACGAGGCTATCTCAATGGGATGGTACCATGAGCTTATGGGCATAGCGGTGGCTTGAAGCTCTTCCCAGCTGGGCCCCATTGTACCTGGCATTTGGTGGCCACTGCAGCCCTAGAGAGCACTTCTTAGCCCTGTGCGGCCTGGAGATGCCAGCGCTACAGTGGAAGCCATTTAGGGCTATGCTTAATTCTACTCATACAAATACTGCATTGCTTCTGCTGGCCTTATTCACATCCTTGAGACATCTCTCCATCAATCATAGGCATCTCTGATCTGTTCCCAAGAATCTATAAAAGGAGGTCAGCCAGCCTGGATAGACTCTCCCCTCCCATCCCAAAAGAAAGCATGGACCAGTAACTAGACAGCCTTAATGTAAGCCAGACTACCTGACTTTGTATTAGCCCAATTTGTAATCTCCCCAAAGACAAATATTGTAGAAGAAAGCTGAAGGCAAGGGGTTGGGGAAGTGGTGAAGAATATTTCTTCTAAATGGTAAGAGACCGTTTGTGGCGAAAAATATGTTTTAAAAACAGAATCACCTGTTTTCACTGTTTATTCCAATTCTGAAGTAAAATGCATCTGCTTGGATTTTTAAAGGGGAGGAGGCAGGGAACAAAAATCCTTGTTGCCATAGGAATAAGAATTCTCTTTCAATCATGGAAGTATGAATTCAAGTGAAAAGTTGGAATCAGGAGAAGGTGAACTATTTCGAAAGAATGATCACCTATTGTCCCTTAAAAATATACAGCCGGGCAGGAAAAATAAAAGCTTAAAGCAAATGAAATGTGGACAATGGTGAATTTCTCCAAAATTTTTCACATACTCTTTTGGGTAACAAGTGGGAATCTTGGGCTGATACAGTTTAGATTAAGTTCAATATTAATTTTAAATTAACAGTTATTTTTCATACTGCAGGAATGATTGGACCCTTGAAAACTTCATAAGGAGGGCTGTGATTTTTGAGAGATTATGGGGCATACCTTAGGATGCCCTATTTCTTTGAAATGGGTGACAGATGATAAGATGGTAGATCATGTGACTTGGAGTCAGACAAGCTTTACCTTTGAATCCTGGCGCCACCACCCATTGTCTAAAGTAATGTTGGTCCCATTTTCTCATGTCCCCGAACACAATGAGGACGGCAGTGTCTACTTAACAGGGTTAAGTGACATGATGGGCTGAGAAACTCAAAACAATGCTGGGCATGTAGGAGGAGTCCAATGACTGACTGGGCTTCTTCCTTTTTTCAATTTGATTCAAATCACACTTTCGGGAATTGGGTCTCCTAGCTCTGGTTTATGTGAGATATCAGATAGGAGTAGATTTGATCGCAGGTGAGTGATACCCCAAATAGTAGTATTTGAAAATAAGATATATGTTTATCTTTAGTCTCATGCAAAAAAAAAAAAAAGTGTCCCAAGACCTACAGGGAAGGGCTGGTGCTGATATTAAGGACTTCGACTTCCTGAGCTGGGGACAGAAGAGGGAGAAGATAGGGGTGGGTGGGCTTTCAGCAGTCTGTGCTGTGTGCACACACCATCCTCTTCATCCCTGAGTGTCGATGTCTTGCTCTGTTGTCTCCCCCAATGGAAGGGAAGGGAGAAACACCCACATCGGCCACACTACATGAACAGTGCAGGAGCTTAGGGTCATTGGGTCAAAGGCTACAGTCACCTGAGGATAAAGTCTACTTTATACGAGAATACTCTTCTGCTCCTCCTGTCTTATGAGGCAGGGACCAGGAAGGACTCTATAAATCGGTGGGACTGGCTCGTGTAGTAAGAACACATGAAAGAACAACTACTAAATACAGGGGATGCCTAAAAAATGTATATGCGTTTTTTTTCTTTTAAAGATTTTATTGGGCAATCAGGGAAGAGGAACAGATGAGTTTCTGTCCTTTTGTTCTTCAGTCTAGTTGTGGAGGACATGCCTTCACTGGCCCATGTTGGTATTATCATTGTGCTCTTCCCAGGTGATGCAGTCGCTCACTGGGCATTGCATGGCCACTCATGGTGGCTCACGGCAGCTCACAAAAGCCCACGCCAGCTGCCGGCCAGCCCCACTGCAGTGTGTGCCGTTGCCAGCAACTCAAGGCAGTCCAGCTCCAGGTCGAGCTGTTGTTCACCATCTTAGCTGTAGAAGGTGCAGCATCACTGGCCCTTCTTCATGTGGGATCCAAACCAGGGCCTTGCTGCTCAGAGCTGGCGTCCCAATCCAAGTCTTAACCAACAAGCCACTCGGCCGGCCCAAAAATGTATACACATTTTAAGAAAGGAAAAAAAAACTGTATTAAAATTATAATGCAATGAATGACGCATTCATTTGATTAATGCTGTTATTTGAGTGAATGTCATCCTATACATTGCTTCAATTCAACTTTGAAAAGTAATATGTAGATAACATCTCTTAAAATGTGTACATTTTTTTTGCATCCCAGTAAGTGTTGAAAGTGAGGAGAAAGGATTTTAGGATCACTTAATAAATGCCAACTAGTTTTATCTTGTGAATTGGGGATTATTTGTTATCTCTCCCTTGAAGGCGAGGAAATGAGGTTCAACAAGGTTAAGTAATATTCCCATAATCAAGCCACTGGCGAGTCCTGACACCATTATTTGAACCTAGGCTTGCCTCCAAGACCAGTGCAATTTCTTCTCTATAAAACAGCTGGCCGTCGGCCGAGTGGCGCGGTGGTTAAGCGCTGGCTTGGGAAGCCAGTGACCCCGGTTCGGTCCCACATATGAGGGCCAGTAACACTGCCCTCAAAAAACAAAACAAACAAAAAACAAAACAAACAAACAAAAAAACAGCTGGCCGCTTAAATACTCTGTGAAAAATAAATAAAACATGGCCATAGAATAAATTCCATAAAGCAAGCACCAGGAAAAAGTAGAATATAATATTTTATTTATAATATAGACATAATAGCAAAAAGACTGGAAATAAACCAGTTTCTTTACGGGTTGTTACCTCTTGGGAATGGGCCTCTGTAGCAGCTTGCTGGAGCTGGCTAGTAAGAACCTATTGTTAAGTATTCAGGGATTTTGAGAGCTAGTCTTTAAATTGTTTGCCTTTTGAAACTGGCCACGATGGGTATATTTACACCATGGAAATTGGCTTGGGCTATACGTTGCGGCTTCCCTCCCCCCCGCCCCCCCGAAAGATGGTAAGATGGTTTACCAACACAGTATTCACTGCTTTTGTCTTTCATGCTTTTGTGTATTTTATGAAACCATTTCTACAATAGCATAAATTAGCTTAGAACTGAGGAAAAAAAGAATATGGCAGAGTTAATAAAGAATAAAATGGAACTAAACTAAAACCAATAGCTTCCCCAAAACCTGTGAGTGATCTGAACATGAATTTCCCTCGTCCTTGCTGATTGATGCCTTTAAACTCAGAGTTGGCAGTGGGTTCAAAGCGGAGGGCAAGCCCCGAATGGTTTTTTCTGGGTGCAGCACCCTTCTCAGCTCTGCCTTGCTCGTTGGAGAGGGGAACAGCTGGGTGCGCTGAGCTGTGGGTCACATAGCACGTTTCCCCAAATAGTTCTTGGAAATTGATGCTTCCTTTGGTCACAGGTGGTCTTCAGTACTTTGTGTGGCTTCGGATTTCTTTTTTGTGCTTTGCTTCATTCTCCAGATCTAACTCCCAAGAGGGGGAAAAAAAATGCTTAATTTAAGATCTGTAAGAGCCCACTGACCTCCTCAGCTTGCGCGTGTACGATGCTCAGTGGAGACGTTGGATGGAGATGTTGGATGCCTCGGCCCAGGCACCTGGAGGCACACAAAGGCCCCTTCCCTGCCCCCCCATCGCGGGACCGTGGTCATGCTTGGCGGGCACACACTGCACAAGCTATTAGTCACATGAAAAGAGCGCCGCACTCAGCAGAGTCCTGACATTGATATGCTTATGCGCACATGGCTGATGTGGTTATAGCTTTGGGGTGGGGTGGAGGTGGGGAGCCAAGGCCGTAACAGGACCCCGCTGCAGTTGATGGAGTAATCCGAGAAGGAGGAGGAGACCAGATACAACAGGCAGTTTTCAATCCAAAGCCCAGAAGGGCACAGAGAGACTTTTTTTAGTCTGGTTGCCGGCCTGGCATGCTGAGTCACGACCCTGACTTCTGTTGTTGGAAAGGTTGTTTGTATCGAATTATCCTGGGCCCAGGGAGGGAGGCCAGCCCCCTGTGTCCTGGCAACCTGGCTCCAGTGTACAGTCCTTGAAACTAAAGACCGAAAAGACCTTTTCTTTCCTCGGTCCACCCTCTGGGGACCGATGTAAACTAGATTCTTATATTCGTTGCCTTTGTTTCATCTTCCATCTGGTTCTGATGAAAAGAGGTGAGAAAATATCCGTTGGTTAATTTGGAATCTGCTGGGCATAAGAATGACAGTTGTGTCAAATCTCATTAACCAATATTTATCACATACCTACACTCTGTTAGGCGCTTTGATGCGAACCTCTATTGAAATTCTTAGCGGTTCTTTTCTTAGCAGCTCCACTTCCTCAGCTAACTCACTTTATGCAGAAAAGGTGTAAACTCACTGATTAGAATAAGTAAAAAACATAATATCAGTAATAATAGTTAGACACTGTTTATTGATCATATGCCTCTCGTGTTATGCTCTGTGCTTTACATTCATTGTCATTTCATTCTTGCTGCCCAGCAGTTTTATTCTCCCTTTTCCTAAATGAGAAAAGAGGGACCCTGAGAAGTTAAGCAGCTGGGTAACTTACACCCAGCTCATTCGTCATCAGAATTCACCAAAGCCATCCTGCCACCATATTCCTCCTCAGTGACATCTTTGTCAAGAGTTTTTGACCCACCTCCCTCAATATTACTTTCAAAAATAAATTTGCGTATGTTATTATTCTTAGTTAGCTGGGCAAGGGGACATACAGACATTCCTGGAGAAAGGAGCAATTTGTGAAACATCCAGTTCAGTGCACGCTCAGCGTCAGAGAGAGGAGAAGCACCCCCCTGGGGATCACAGTCACCCCCTCTGCAGTTAGATGTCACCTATCCAGATCGTCCATCTATCCATATTCCAGGCTGGCTGAATAATGGAATGACAGAGCGCATACTCCTGGCCATTTTCACTGGAAACAAACAGTTACTCCCGGCACAGCATCACACTTACAGCAGACCCCCACTGAGGGCATGGAGAAATAAAGGATTTGTTTACACCCCAGTAGGCAAAAATGGATTCCAAACATTAGCTTTGTGTTTCCCATTAAACACACATGTTACGTCAAATTCTTCACATGTACTTTTTTCTCCAATACACAGGGCAATGAATACTATCATTAGGGGGATTTGTCAGAGGACGATTTGTTGACACGTTAACCTAATTCAGCAGCATCTCCCACACAATCCTCTGACAACGACAGACTCCTTATTCTTTAAAAACTTGACCATGGAAAGAGTGTAGCCAGTGCTACCCCTTTTTTGTGCCCTTTCTCTGTGTGTGTTGAAGGTTAACCGCATATTAAGTCTGAAAGCTCCATTTCCCTTATTCCTTTCAACTTTAGGAGTTATGGAATTGGCCTTCAAGGTTTAAATCAACATATATCAATTGGAATTACAATCCAAATTCCATCTGAGCTTTCTGATATTGCATGGGCTTTCTGCTGAGATCCATGAAAAATGTGACCTCAGAAGAGATGTAAAGAGCTCTCTAGGAAAAAGGAAAGATTGGTTAAGAGACTTCTAAAAGTAAAATATTTCCAAATTTAAATTCTGCAACTATAGAATTTATAGTTGTACCTATCAGGGGAGCAAAACTGCTGAGTATTTTCTAATGTTTCAGATATTCTCAAGGTATCTTGTACATATCATTTTTATTTATATGTGTGATATATTATTATACTCAAATTTTTTAGAAAAGAAACTGTGATTGAAAGGTTGTGTGAGAGGCAGAGCTAGACTCTGATATCAGGATTATCTTGCCTTAAAACTCATGATCTTTCTACCAGTCTGTAAAGCAGAAGCAGCAAATTATGGTCCTGTGGCCCACGACTTGATTTTATAAATAAAGTTTTATTGGAATGCGGCTGTTCTCATTTGCTTATGTATTGTCTGAGGCTGCTTTTGCAATACAGTGAGAGTTGAGAAGTTGAGACAGGGACCGTATACCCTGAAAAGACTAAAATATTTACTATCTTGCCCTTTATCAACCAAGTTTTTTGACTTTCATTGTAAGGAGTTGTAATATATTACAGAATACACAGTGGTGAACAAACTTGTTCCTGTTTTCCAGGAACTCAAATTCTAGTTGAAGAAACCAACAAACACCCAAGTAGCTCTGTAACTGATATCTCCAACTTCAATTGATATCCTTCAAAAAAAAAAAAGTTATATTTCTTTATTCTTCTGATTAAATGACTCAAGCCTCCTATCACTTTGGGGAAAATATCATTGTTTTCAACCTCTACGATTGTGGCTGTTTCTATGATAATCTGAAGGCTCCCACGGCCTCCACTGCCCATATCAACACAAAATACAATTACTTTGTAGAAAGAAAATTGGTGCAGCTGATAGATAAGTCTTGCTCCACTCTCCATTACCATTGCGACAATTGTGATCTTGTGATGTCACTGCTGAAATGTAGTTGTCTGGCCCAGATGACCAGGGTGAAAGGCACACATTCCTTCACAAAACCTAGTGCCTTTTTATGTAGGAATTGTTTCTTAGTGACCCAGAGATCATTCTTTTTTTAAATTTTTTTAGACCCAGAGGTCATTCTGAGTTAAGGGTCTTCTTTTGTACTACTTGTAATTCCCCTAGAACAAGGTCTCTTGTTCCTTTGAGTCTTGACACCTCCCAAGGACACCGTGTTGCAGCAGCTGGCTCAAGGCCATCTGTCACAGTTTAAGTCCCACGTCACAGGCGACTTGGCTTTTCGGTCTGGGGTGTTAGAATGGCAGGCTTGAACTCTGAGGGGCTGCCGCCTTCCACCCGACTTGCACTGAGGCTTGACATAACATTTCTTAAGATATTTCCTGAAGAGTTTTACATGCCCTGACTTTCTGGGCTTAGTGAGAGAAAGCTAGCATTTCCCTCCAGCCTTCTAACAGCAATAAATCATTTCTTTGAATCCTTTGATTTGGCCCAACTCAAGGGATTCTCAGCCAGGCCGTGAGAGCATCTCCTGTGTTATACTGTAGCATGGGAGCACTTTTCAGCTACCCAGGGACTTTGTACTTACCAGGGATGTCCAGGGTAAACATGTTACTCGACACGATTAAAAAAAAAAAAAGGAAAAAGACAAGACTTTATTTTTTAGAGAAATTTTAGGTTCATCGCAAAATTGAGCCAACGGTAGAGAGATTTTCATATACCCGTCCCCACACATGCACAGTCTCACCCATTATCAATATCCCCACCAGAGTGGTACATTTATTGTAACTGATGAACCTATATTAACCAAATATATCACCCAAAGTCTGTAGTTTACATTAGGGTTCACTCTTGATTTTGTACATCCTGTGGGTTTGGACAAGTGTGTAATGACATGTGTCTGCTTTTAGGGTCTCGTACAGAGTATTTTCACTTCCCCACACGTTCTCTGTGCCTCACCACCCCTGTCCTCCTCCCTCAGCGCTGGCAACCACTGATCCTTTCACTGTCTCCATAACTTTATCTTTGCCAGAATGTCATAGAGTTGGCATCATATCGCATGTAGCCTTTTCAGATGGGCATCCTTCATCTAGTAATGTGCATTTAACGTCCCACCATGTTTTTGTCATGGATTTAAATCGTTCATTTCGTTCTAATGCTGAGTAATATTCCATTGTCTGGATGTATAGTTTTTTTATCCATTCACCTATTGAAGGACATCGAACTGCTGGCCTCGTCTCTCAAGGTTTTCCATCTTGACCGCCAGATAATGAGGGGAGACTAACACATCCCAATTTATTACATTTTTGTGATGGGAATTGCTTTAAGCGATTTTTCTAAAATGTGCCTGAAAGCAAGGGACGAGTTCCAGAAAGGGCAGAAATAGCCATCTTGTTAGTTGAGCACCTTCTATGTGTTGGAAATGGAGCTATCCATTGCCCATGTTCCTTATGGCGTCATCAGTACCTACCCTGTCCCTGAGTTAGTGTCTGTGACTGACCCAGAGGCTCCGAAGTCCTGGAAAAGTGTGGGAGCTGCAACCTGGAAAACTGGAGTGATGGCTCCTTTCTGTTCCTACAGGAAGTGTGAGGCCTCTTCCCGACTCAGAGGAGTCAATTCACATCAACGTAATTCCCCCTCTCCCAACCCAAGTACTTGGGGAATGTTTTGCCCAGGATAGCTGTTGTTTATGTATTTATTTTTAGTGCACAAAGGGAGGCTGTAAAAACCACACTGTTTTGTGTGTTTTTTTAAAAATCAGAACATCTACTTTGAAATGAGTGGTGTTGCCTATGAAATAGTTCTTATTAGATACTAGATATTTGTTCCAGCGATGCTTCCAGGGCTCAGAGGAGCACTGAAGCCATGGAAGTCCTCATGGGAATGGGCTCTGGACTTTATGTGTCTCCTTAGGCAGACTGTGAGCAATGGATGAGCCATGCGATAAGCAGCCCGAAGTTAAGGGAATTCTACTACTGTGACTTAAAAGGATGACATGAATGGCCAGCTGAGTGGTGCGTTGGTTAGGAGTTGGCTTGGGACACCAGCTCTGGGCAGCAGGGCCCCGGTTCGGGTCCCACATGAGGGCCAGTGATGCTGCGCCCTCTATAGCTAAGATGGTGAACAACAGCTCCACCTGGAGATGGGGTGCTGTGAGGTGATGGCGACTGCGTAGGCTGCAGCGGGGCTGCAGTGGGGCCACCATGAGTGGCCGTCCAATGGCCAGCAAGCGACTGCATCACCCGGGACGAGTGCAGTGATGATACCAACATGGGCCAGTGAAGCAGTGTCCTCCACAACTAGACTGAAGAACAAAAGGACAGCACCTTGTCTCTTCCCCTTCCCTGGTTCCCCAACGCTGTTCCCTCCCCCAATTCCCCAATAAAATCTTTAAAAAAAAAAAAAGGATGATGTGAAGGTGAGGGTCAGGACAGGGCTTGGCCAGGATGGACATTGCGGTTGGAGTTCAGGGTCTCTGGTTAGGGAAGAAGGACTCATGACTGTGAGAGCTGGAGCTCAGAAGATTAAATCTGGGGACACAAACAGAAGGACAGTGTTAGTCTGAGTCCTCTGAGAAGCAGGTATCGAGATGGCATGAAATATAGAAGGCTTTCTAAGGGGAGAAATGCCTATGTGAAAGAGAATGGGGAGGTGCTGGGGTGCTGGGACAGTCATCAGACCTCAGCGCAAGCCTGAACCCCCCAGGGATGTAAAAAAGCGGGTGTTGGGCGGAAGTTTCCTAGATGGCCATGCAGTCTGGTCTTCTTGGAATATCAGGATGACATACACTCTCTGGGGAGATAAAGCTTTGACTTTGTACCGCATACTTTATGTGTGGTATGTTATTGATAGTTTTTAATTCCCTCCCCCCCCATTATGCTCTGACTTTGCCACTAGTAGGGGCTTCTTAGGAAAGGGGTTAATTAAGTTTTATTCTCTCTATATCCCCTGTACATGACATCGTCTCCACCTTACAATGCACATACTCCAAGCCAATGTGTGACAGGGTCCTGAAGGACAGCTTGTGTGAACTGTGTGATTTAGTCTTCTGTGTGATATAATTCCTTCGAGTTTCAGAAAAATATATTTTTTAAAAAAATAGTCCTTCAAACACAGTATTGTGTATGTTCCAGTTTTGCTGCCCTGTTTTCCAAACTATCTGTCTCCCAGATATTTCGAACTTCCATCAGTGGACGTTCCCACCTTTAGCCATCCTGGGCTGTGAAATGCCCCATGAGTAAAAGCTGGACTTGAACTCTCACAGTTGAGTTTTAGAACCCTGGCTTCTCTCTGGAAGATTAAATATGCTCATTTCCAGGTGTGCTGTTCTTTTCCCCATCATTCTAGCACTCTGCCATCACACCAGTGCACTCAGCTTGCAATCACCATACATGATGTCCTGGGAGTTCAGTCACTGCCAAGAAGAACAGTCACAAAGTCACCAGTTCTGGGAGTCAAGTGTGTGTTGCTGATATCAGCGTTCATCAGGTGCCAGCAGCTCCACGTGAGCCTCCCAACCCCAAAAGCAATTGCGGTGATGGTGGTGGTGGCAGTATCAACATTAATAATCAACAAAATTATAAAGTTAATATACTGATGCTCAGATTTAGGCTCTGACACCGTGTGTGTGTGTGTGTGTGTGTGTGTGTGTGTGTGTGTGTACACACTCCCAAATGCAAAGCCTCTGATTTCCTGAGAAGATTCTTTTTTATCAGGCTCCCAGGGCAGCAGACAGGACTCACAGTGTCTTCTGGGTCCCTGTGGTGGAGAATATGACTTCAGTGTCACTAACAGTGAGTGAGCAAGTCTGGCTCAGCATTCCACACACAGAAAGCACTCAGTATACATTGTTGGCAGATGATGTGCGAAGTCTAAAGATTTTGCAGGCGTCAGTTGATAGGATGTTCAAATGTTAATATGATGTCTTACCAAGTATCTTCTCCAATGTAAGTGGAACTATTTTTGTTTTCATTGTACGTGGTATGGTTTCTGATCTTCTCACCGAGCTGGTCGTATTAATCTGGATATATTCCAGACTTTTCGTGTTCTTCTCCAAGTAAGGTGCCGGAAGCAAACACAGCTAAAACATGGGACGAAAGGGAAACCCTACCAGTAGCCCTTTGGATAGCTAGCTGCACCCCATTCTTTCTTTATTTCGCCTTTAATTGTGGTAAGAACACTTACTATGAGATTACTCTCTTAACAGGTTTTAGGTGTGCGATGCAGCGCTGTGATCCTTAGGCACAATGCGGTACAGCGGGTCTCTAGGGCTTAGTCCCCTTGCATAACTGGAATTTTTTATCTTTGATTACTAACTTGGGTTTCCTCCTCCCCCCACCCTCGGCAGTTGGCATTCTATTCTTTGCTTCTATGAGTCTGACTATTTTTTATGCATGTGTGTTTTATACAGTCAGTGTTTATTTAGATTAAATTATGTATGTATACAATTTTTTGTTCATCATTTCTTCTTGCAGCTCAGAAGTTTGTTCTGGGAATTTCTTCTTCCCAAAATCTATGCTTTAGAAGTTCTTTTAGGATAAGATTTGTTGTTGGTAAATTCTCTCGGATTTTTTTTTTTTTTTTTTTTTCCTGGAAATGTCTTTATTTCGTCCTCATTCTTGTATGATTGCTTTCGGTTGGCTGTTTTTCTCAGCCCACTGAAGAGATTATCCCACTGAAATCTGGCCTGGAGTTTGACTACATAAGTGGAATCCTGAGGCTGGCCGAGTGGCGCGGTGGTTAAGCGCTGGCTTGAGAAGCCAGTGGCCCCGCTTCGGGTCCCACATGTGAGGGCCAGTGACACTGCCCTCAAAAAAAAAAAAAGTGGAATCCTGCAGTATTTGTCCTTCTATGACTGGCTTATTTCACTTAGTCTAATGTCCTTGAGTTTTATCCATGTTGTCACATTTTGCAGGATTGTCTTAAGGCAAGTGGTTTGCAAAAAAAAAAAAAAAATCCACTTCCAGATGAAAAGCAGAACAGAGGAATATGCTATGTGGGTCTTTGATGAAAATGTGAAAAAAATTGAAAAAAAAATCTATTGTCTTTCCAATAATATCTACATAATAATTGTGATAGCCGTTTATTGACGTCTCCTTATGAGTTAGTTATTATACTAAGTGATGTATTACACATATACAATCTCATTATGTGTAAAAGTCTCTGTGTTGTGTACTGTTATCCCCATTATAAATGGTGGGAAATTCATGCTAAGAATAATTCAGTGATTTTTGCAAAGTCCAACTAGTAGTAAAAGGTGGATTGAGAATTCAAACCCACTATTATTTGATTCGAGAACCTTTAGCATCTTAAATATTACAATGTACAACCTAGATATGAGCTGTAATGAATGAGTTCAAATGAAGTTACTAGTCTGATGTAAGCATAGGACTGTGGCCTAGAGAAACTGACATAGTGTTTGCTTGTAGGGACTAAGGGGCCAGTGTGGTCTGGCGGGAAGAATAGACACAGCAGCGCCAGATGAAGCTGGGTTCCCGCTCACTGGCTTTGGAGTCTGAGATGGGCCGGAATAGCTGCCTTTGACCCTCTAGATCACGATCTTCCCTTCTCTACCCTGCTCTGCGCCCCAGCAGGCCAAGCTGTAATACAGCGCGAGAAAGTTCTATCTTAGTTCTGGCTGTGTAACAAACTGTGATTGACTGAGTGGCTTCAACCATAAGCATGTATTTCTTTTGGTCCTAAAGGTTAAAAGTCCAAGATCAAGGTGCCAGCATGGTCAGGTTCTGGAGAGAACTCTCTTTGCAGACGTGGTGGAGAGAGTTAGTTAATTTTCTGGGGTCCCTATTATAAGGCCCCGCCCTCATGACCTAATCATCTCCCAAAGGCCCCACCTCCTAACACCATCACAATGAGGGTTAAGATTCCAACCTATGAATTTTAGGGTCACAAACATTCAAACCATAGCCTAAGTTCCCTTGCCCTTGCCCTTCAAGTTTGTTGGGCCAGGTGGGCAGCCCGGCCATCCCTGAGAGGCGGGGAGGGGAGTGAGGCCCGCAGTACCTTTCCTTCCCTGGGGCTGTCCCTGCTGACCCTCACTGTGACCAGTGACCCTCTCAGTACAGCACCTCGCAGTGGGTTGTGTGACGCCCGTCTCCTTGTACCTACAGGTGTAGGGGCGAGAAGAGCTGCCCACTGTTGCTTGCCCCTGTGGGTCCTACCGTGTTTTGTTGGGTTCTGTAAATCTTGCCTACTCCTGTGCAGTTCATCCCTTTATTAAACTTCCCCTTCGTTTCCAAGATTGAGGGTCTCTTGTGTTTCTTGCCTGGAGTCTGACGATTGAAACCACCTAGGCTCAGTTTTTTCTTTTATAAAATTGACGGAGGGCCGGGCAAGTTGCATGGTGTTTGGGAGCTGGCTCGGGATGCTAGCGGCCCGGGTTCGGATCCCACCTGTGAGGGCCAGTGACACTGCCCTCTAAAAAAAAAAAAAAAAAAAAAAAAAGTAAGTGACGCAACGATGCCCTCGTCCTGGATTGCGTACATGAATGAGATACTGAGTGGGCCCGGCAGGCTGCAGGACTTAATAATGAGCAGTAGTCAGAAAGATGATCATGATGGCCCCTCTTTTTTTTTTAACTTCTCCAAGATGGGAAGTCAGTTTATGGTAGAATATAGGTCACAGATTCGTGGCCCACAGACAGGAGTCAAACGGTACAAATGTTTTATAGCTGAATATATTCTTTTAAAAAAATATCAGAAAGCATCGATTCTAACTTCTCTTGCACAACTGGGAGCTTTGTCAACACCGGGCTCACACAGCCACATGACATGTCTTGGCTGGAGCTGATTCGAGGTGGCCTCTCTTAGACAGGACAAGGACAAGGACACTACCAGTTTGTCACAGACTACCAGTCTCTGGCTACACACATTTGTATTAACTGCCCGATCCTGGAAGCACTATGCTCTTTTGACTTCTGACCTAAATTATGGACTCCCAAGAGGGCAAAGACCTTAATTCCTCTCTGTGTATAACCAACTCAGTAACATATTTTCCTTGAGTAAATAACTTTGCTTTTACTCCTTGGTCCCCAGACATTCCCACGGCTGCCACCGCCCACTCATATACTCCAGCCATCTGCTGTTCTGGTGCCACAGCGTCCCTTCCGTCTGAGTGAGGTGGAGAAAGCAAATACAGGGGCGACTGGGTCAGGAGGAAGATAAGGCTGAGGACAGAGGCGGCAGGTGGAACTGAGGGGATGTGGGAATACCTGAGGAAATTTTTTTTTTTAATTGATAGATGATGTCTCCCTAGGTGACTTCATAAGATAGGTCCCGATTCCCTTCGCTCATCTCACTAAATAGTTCGATCTGAATGCTCTGCAGGTTGAGTGGTTACCTCTGTCAGAGCTGGCAGCACAGTCCTTCTGTTCTGCTAATTACCCTCCCCACATCCCCAGTCAGAGGACGCGGGCGTGGATGGAGCCCCTGACAGCTCTGCAGCCACTGAGGGCCCAGCTCGCCATTCCGTCAGCTAATGGGCAAGTAATGACCCAACAGCTGCAAATCACGCTAACCCTGCTGCCCTGCTTGGAATAAAAAAACCCAGAAAACCGACAACCAAAGAAATTCAGGCCCGGCATTCTATTATTCCCTTCTAATAAGGACCTGGAAACACCGGCCTCTGTGATTATGCCCGCAGGTGCCCCAGACTTCAAAGTGGGCACCTGTCACGAGGAAGATAATTGACTTTATTCCACCAATTGTCTCCCTGTTGTAATCAAGCCATTTCCTCCAAACGGCTCTTTCAAACTGTTCTTTTGAGTCGTGGGGGTGGCGGCCCTGGAGGGTCACAGTTGCCATGGAGAGAGAGGGGGAGCAGAGCGAGCGCAGGGAGCAGGAGCAGCAGCAAGGAGTTGTCAGCCTTCCGGAGAGCGGGCTGGCCCAGGGGCCGGTGTGCAGGTGGAAAAACCAAAGAGCCCTCTGGGGGCAGGCGCCTGCGATCTGTGTCTTTGTTTAGTTGGCTTGCTGGCTGCAGACACACACGCCCCAGTCTGCACACGGTCTTCGGCAGCAGCTACCCTGAGGGGACAAAGGGCAGGTAGATGTCTGTGCCCACAGTGTCCCTTTTCCACCTCTGGGACCGCGGTTTAAGGTAAACCTCTAAGAGGACAGAGACAGTTGAAGGGTCTCTGCGGTCCTCCAAGGAGGCAGAGCCTCCGTCACAAGGTGTCTTGTTGGGTTTGACAGATGTGGTCCGGGGTGGAGCAGAAGGCTAAGTGGCCTCAGGCGGCGATCGAGTTTGTCGAGTTCGGTGGCTCTGCGTTTCCCCCAGTGGAGACAAAATAAGTGCCGGAGTCCGCTGCGCTCTGAGTGCCAGCTGTGTTTTCACCTGCTGCTCTCTGAGGGTCAGTGAC
This sequence comes from Aselliscus stoliczkanus, assembly GCA_033961575.1. Taxonomy (NCBI): domain Eukaryota; kingdom Metazoa; phylum Chordata; class Mammalia; order Chiroptera; family Hipposideridae; genus Aselliscus; species Aselliscus stoliczkanus. The sequence goes on from CM066741.1 coordinate 27,149,133, forward strand.
TCAAATGCCTGGTCCCTCTTTGGGTACTCAGGAAAATGAGGTCTCTTCTCTCAAAAGGAAGAGGGTGGAACAAACCCCACATCTTAGCTGTCCGGCCGCCTCCCTCCCACTCAGGCTGTCCCATCATGTGTGCACTGAGACACGCCTCGGCACCGTGACGGTCTGGTCCCATGCCTGGGGGTGGGCCACAGTCAATAGCAAGTCTCCCCTTGTCTCACCAACACCAAGACTCCCATCCCAGTCCTACACAGCCCTTCTCTGCACCCCTCTTCTGACACTAACCATTTCTGCCTTCTACAATCGTCATTCACGGGCCAAATGCCATGTCCCCAGCGTCCGAGTGCCCTGAGATGATCCTTGTGGAAACCACCAGTATGGAGCCTTATGCATCATAGTAAATAGATAATTATATATGTGTGTGTACATATATGTGTATATGCATGTACAGATGAGTGACATTTTATCTTTTAGTAATCTGAGGAAGTTCCTACGAATTAGAAATGAGTGTTAGTAAGTGAAAGGATTGCTGTTGTAGTCTTTAAATATGCTTGCGGAGCCAACATCATCCTTGTTATCAGGAATGATTTGACTTCTCCGGAAAATAATATTTGATAAAGTTACAGATGGTGCTGACCAAACCATAGGCAGGGGGTCCTCAATGAGTTAATCCATCTTCCATTATGGAGCCATTGCTGCTGTTCCTGGGGTGGGATGCAGGGATCCAAGGGGAAGCTTTTTTGGGGGGCAGGAGGAGGAAATGCATCCAGGAAAGCGGTGTTAGGAGTTAAGTGGTCATCTGACGGGGTCAGTCAGACCACGGGAAAGGGGGAGGACAAAGCAAGGAGAGAACTTACTGGGGTGGTTTTTGTCCACTTAACCATGAAAAGGAAGGCAGCCGGGATCACAAAGGGAACCTGACCACCTCCAGCCAAAAGTCTCCCTCACGCCTGCCCTGCCCCGGCTTCTCCTGGCGGTTGTGGCAATGGGCCCTCACCTTATGGAAGTGACATTATAATGAGGAAAGTCACATGCAAATGACATGTGTAAGCAGCTAACAGGAGTGGCGCCCCATGTGGTCTAATTAATGACATCTTGTGTGGAGGTCAGAGGAGGAGTTTGAGGAAAGTTTATACAACAGGAAAAGAAGGTGATGAAAATGGCTTATTAGGTTGAACCCTGATTTTTCACCATAAATTTGCCGTTTGAATTGGTAAAAACAGAAGCTGTTACATATCTCACAGGGTTCAGCCCAGCGTGTTGAAGGGTAGACTTGAACCTCAGCTTGGAGCTCTAGGTGCTGAGTTCTGGATTGTAGGAGTCCTAGCATGTGACGTCTTGTCATCCCCCACGTTTCAGGTGTTTTTAAGATGGTGATTATGATAGACGTGCTTTTCTTACTGCCTCTGGTGAAGGTATGAGAAGAGTCATGAATTTGCATGTCCATATTGTGTCAGAGGTGTCACTCCTGGAGAGACAGCCCGGAAGCCGGAGACTCTGGAAGTGAGCAGGTGTCACTAGGCCTGGCTTCATGAGTGTGTGGCCAGCACAGTCACGCGGGGCTGTGTTCCAGAAGGGCCTACACTTGGGGACCAGGGGTCTGGGGGTGGCGTCTTGAAATTTTTACTAATGTTATCACTGAATTTGTGTTTGTAACTGCAGTCCCATGGGACAGGGGAGCAGACACAAGAGACTTGAAGCCCCAGTTCAGGAGCATTCCTGCCCCCACCCCCTCCCTGACAGGGGTTCTGCTGCCCACTGCCCAGCCCACACCCAGGGGCAGGCTCCAGGAGGGATGGGCTCCAGCAGGTGTGCACAGGGACTCAGGGACCCAGCATGGGGCCCCAGATACCTGTGAAAGGTCAGCGCTGTCTCCCAGAGTAAGCCTGGGCCTAAGGGGGCTCAGAGTTAAACAGCAAATAAAAAGCACTATGGGAAGTTTCACAAAGGAAAAAAAAGTGCTTTTGCCTACCCCTGTTTTTTAAACTAGAGGTTCTGCATTTTCGTTCTGCAAGTTGTGCCCCCAGCTCTGATGCTTCCCCTTTGGGCACCATGTGATAAATGCTCAGAGCAAGCCCTCTTCCCTACTTAGAGCCGCTCTGAGTAATGGGCTCAAGGCAAAGAGCTTGGGGGCCAGAGTCTGCCCTCAGTGTTGGCCTCTGGCAATATTTATTACTCATCCTTTTTAGGGACTGAGTAGTATTCCCTATAAAGGGAAGAAACCTGAAACCACTGCTTGAGCCACTGACCTTTTAGATCTGGGATTATATCCTTATATTCCTCTAGTTTTACCTTCATTAAACTCAGGTGTCGGGTGAGATTTCCAGAGGTAGATTTTCTTGTGGTTTGTTTTACTGTCAACCATTATAACACAATATTGAGCTGTGTGTTTGGTCTTCTTTTAACATGTCTACATGCTACCTGTTTCACATATACACACACACTAGAGCATACAGAGTATACTAGTGTTTTATTTCTATGTCAGCATTGGGCAGGCAACAGTTGGAGTACTCTGATCAGGAATACACACTCCAGGGGGTGGTTGGTATTTTAATGAATTTAATCAGAGGTCCCCATTCTAAGGGGAAGTTATTACAAGCCTTCGACTATCTTTAGAACATTTGCTGATTAGCACGCATCATGTTAGAACTGATTTTGTCTTGGTGAAATGAGTGGTGTTCAGTTATGAAGACTGACTAGAAATAATGATATAGAACAACCTCTCTTGTGCGTATGGGTTTTGAGACTCTAGGGACCCAGGCAGCCTCTGCCTGTGGAAGTGGTGCCGCAAGTCACAGGACTCATCAACTCCTGAGCCAAGTCCCCGTAGGACATAATTTCTTGTTCTTTTTAGAGCACATCAATGAATTATTTAGTAATACATTTATTTTGTATCATGACCTAGCACATACACATACACACTGAAAGGAAAAGTTTCCAGAGAAAGTACTTCTTCCCCTCACTTCTTATAATGCATTCTATTATTTTTCTATTCAATTCAATTCTACTGTTTTTCATTTTGTAAATTTCCAGTGGCAGCCCACTCAGTTTATTTCAGAAAAACCCAGAGGGATGCAAACAGCAGTTTGGAAAGCCAGCGCTTAGCCAGAATCCTGTTGCTGGAATATGGTTGCGTATGTCTTTAGAGGGCCTGGCATGGCGAGGAACGGGGGATTCACTCAGTTACAGGACAAATGGGACACCCAGTTTTGTGCCAGGGTGCTAATGACTCTTTGGTGTGTTCCAGAACTTGGTCTGGGACTTGCTTTCATTGTAACATACAACCAAGTAGTGAAGAGGCAGAGGAGGAGACCCTCCGCCCTCACCCGTGCCCAACCCTGGGTGTTCCCTGTAACTGCCAGAAAGAACTTAATTATGGCGAATAACCCCACTGGCGTAGGTCAGATTGCAAGTACTATTTAAAAAATAGGGGGCCGGCCAGGTGGCACGGTGGTTAAGCGCTGGCTTGGGAAGCCAGCGGCCCTGGTTCGGTCCCACATATGAGGGCCGGTGACACTACCCTCAAATAAATAAATAAATAAATAGGAACCCATTGGGCCGGCCAAGTGGCATGGTAGTTGGGAGCTGGCTTGGGACACCAGCGGCCCCGGTTCGGATCCCACATGTGAGGGTCAGTGACACTGCCCTCAAAAAAAAAAAATAGGAACCCATCATCAGGCATTGTAGTGGGTTGAATGGTGGTACCCCAAAAGATAGGTCTACCCGGAACGTGGCAATGCAACCTTATTTGGAAAAGGGGCCCTTACAGATGCAATCAAGTTAAGGATCCTGAGATGCAGTCACCCCAAATTATTCAGGTGAGCCCTAGAGCCAATGATAAGTGTCCTTACAAGAGAAAGACAGAGGGCCAGAGTCCCCGGTTCGGTCCCACATATGAGGGCCAGTGACACTGCCCTCAAAAAACAATAAAAATAAAAACAAATAAAAAGAGAAACAGGGAGATATAAGACGAAAGAGGAGAGAAGGTTATCATGTGAAGACAGAGGCACAGCCTGGGGTAACGCAGCCACAAGCCAAGGAACCCCTGGAGCCATCAGATGCTGAAGAGGCAAAAAGCAGACCCTCCCCTAGAGCCTTCAGAGGGAATGTGGCCTTACTGACACTTTGATTTTAGGCTTCGGATCTTCGGAACTGTGAGAGAATGAACTGCTGCTGCTTTAAGCCGCCCAGTGTGTGGTGATCTGTTAGGGCAGCCCTAGGACACCAATAGGCATATACAGTAGACAAAGACCACAGAGCCCTCTTTGATGGATCACCCTGCCAGTCCCTCCGTCCCAACCGGAACGACCTCACCGGGAACAAAGGACCAAAGATCTGCTGTGTCTTCTCTGCCCGGTTCGTTCGAATTGGCTTTCAAGAAAGCACTGCATCTTGTTTGAGTCCAAATATTTTGAAACATCATTCTCCATCTCTGAAGATATTTGTGACTCAATATTCTTGGTAACAGTATGAATGCTAAATTTGAAAGAAATTTACTTCAAAAATTGTGAGGGGCATGCTAACTACAAACAAACAGGGTGAACGTAATTTTTCAAGAAAACAATGCGGTGCGTGTGACCAGGCAATCACTTCTAAGAAATATGATTTCCTTAAGCAAAGGTGACCCCAGTTGGGCATTGCTGGAAGATGGAAATGCTATTCCTGTATTATAAAGGAAAAAGAGGCAGCCTGTACGTCAGACTGTAGAATTGCAAATACGTCCTCTGATAAGAGAGGTAATATCCTATTTAACCAGCGTGAAAGCGGGAGAGGGGTAAAAAACATGGGTACCTCATATTTCCTTGAGCACATCAGTGACAATTAGAGACCTTGATTTAGACCTTATTAACTTTTAAAAATCAGTTAATCTCCAATAACACGTTTAAAAAAATAAGAATTTAGAAGAAACTCTTCTGAGGCCATTGTTTCACTCCCACAAAACACTTGACAAGAATAAGCTTCTTTGTTTTAGCTTCAAGCACAATGCAACCCAGGTGTGTGTTTTAAGGCCAAATGATGATGGAAAAAAATATATCATTGTATTAATCTCTGACAGTTACTGTGAGAGGATAATCTGATCATTTCTACTGAGTCATTAAATCAGAAAGGCTGCAAAATATCCCATAAATTGTATATGCAAATCGACTTTGATAATGCCAGCATGAATTGCCTGTGGAATTTAATATAGCAAACTCCTGGCAGCATGTATTTATCAGAACCAACATGGGACATAAAAATGATGTTTAGGAAGAAGTTCCGTGACATAAAAGTCATTGCAATATAATAGTCTTTTGATGACCTTATTGTTAAAAGCTGTGGGCATTTTTTTTGAGTATTCTGTTTATTAGACAATTCTGTTTCATTTAACATTTCCAATTCTTTAAAATATTTTAAACCTTTTAAAATAATTTAATGTAGTATTAGGGTTTAAAATGAATATGAGTTCATATCATGTCATCTAAGCGTGGAATAATAATAATAAATGATTTATAATACTATTATTTACAGTAGTTGTAATTTAGAATATAATAAGCATATTCCATGTGGAAAAATAAAGTTCCCCTGTGAAAAGCATTTCTACAATTCCTGGGGAAGGACGCAGGCTGGCCCAGCACGTGACCATCTCCCGAGCTCTCTGCAGTTGCTGTGTGTGCGGAGCCTGGCCCGCCGGGGTGGTGTGGGGAAGGGCCTGCTCTAAGCAGAAGGAGTCAGGCATGGGACTTGTCAGAAACACACTCAAGGGTGCACACACACACTCAGACTTATCCACGCATGTGCTTAGGCAAGCTGAAAAATAACACTGGAAGAAAGCCTAGCGATTGCCGTGTTAGCCGCGGATCCGGATGATAGGATTACGGGGAGATAGAAGCCCACCTTATCACAGTAGCCCAGCCTTTATTACCTCCTATTCTTAGGAACAAAAGCATTTAATCTTCACGGACACTGGTCTGTTACTATACATGAAAGTCATGGCGATTTAAAGCTTTGGTTGAGCTTTTGGAGGTGAGAAGAGTTCCATGCAGCAGTCCCAGATTCTCCAAGCTCACCTGTAGGCCGGAAATGGATTTTTATGACTGGTGTGAATGGTCATCAGTGATGGCAATGATGGCCAGTGCCTGGGGCAACAACTCCTGGCTGGGAGTTGTTGGAGGTGTTGCCATTTTTCCCCCTCCCTTCTTGTTTTGTCTTCCAGTGTATCCCAAACATGGGGCTCATCTCTTTCCCATGTGCTCTGTCATTCCCCATCCTGGATTACACATCTGTTCTGACTGACTCTCCCATTCAACCTCAAGGATTCCTGACAAGGAAATCCTTCGTTTATTCAAACACTCCTCCTACCCTTGAGAAACAAAACAAGATTCAATTACAAACGCTTCCAAAAGCTACCATTTTCTAAGCATTTATCATAGCTACACATAATTTCATTGAGTTCCAAAACTTCTGGGTTACTTTTCCAAATTTCAGATGAGTAAGTGGAGATATGCAAAGTCACATAGCTTGTAAATGGCTTTGAATTTGAGCCAGATTCCAAGCCTGTGATCTTGAAATGTCCCAATGGCTCATCCTAGCTGTGTTATCTTCACCCAGCCTGTAACTGCGGAAAAGAAGTTAATTATGGCGAATAACCCCACTGGCTTAGGTCAGTTTGCAAGTACTATTTAAAAAATAGGAACCCATCATCAGGCCTATTCCATGGGCTCTTGGAAAGTTCTGTGAGGTGACACAACGGAAAGAGCTTTGCGTGTCCTAAGCCACATGCAACATTTCTTTCATAGACTGAGCTTCTAGAAGACAGCCTAGGTGAGCAGAGGCACATCTACAGTGAGTTCCCCGACCTGGGGACTTCAGAGGATCGCACATCAGGTGGAGGAGCCTAAAGTGACGCAGCAAATACACTGAGGCTCCAGCTGGAGGTTGACAAGAGGCCAGCCAGGCAGGTCTAAGATGGGGTGACCAATCCTCCTAGTTTGCCCATGACTGAGGGGTTCCTGGGTCTTGAGGCTTTCACTGCTAAATCTGGGCAGGGCCTGAGCAAAGCAAGTCCAATTGGTTGCCCTCGTTGAGGTGAAAATGATGGTCACCTCACTGGCAGTAAAAGAGACAATATATGACCCGTTCCTCCTTTGGAACCCCACGTAGCTTATAATCTGTCTACAGTGCAGTGCTCATCCCCCTGACTGATGTCATTTTTCACTAGACTGTGAGCCACTTGAAAGGAAAGGTTGTGTCTTTTTCATCTCCTCATTTGCAGGGCTTAATTTTGCCTAGCTTAAAAGGAGAATCAGCGTATGTCTGCTGAAGAGATGGCATCGAGCACAAAACCTGGCTTGCATTTGGTGATCAGTGAATGAGGGTTTTCTTCCTAAGATTATGGACCCAGCTGGGGAGGTTGGGAGGGAGTGATCTTGACATTTTGTTTCTTAAACCGACTAGTGAAGTTGCCTTACGAGGAAGATGATGGAGAAACTGGCTATAAAAAGTCTAGTTCATGAGCAAAAGTAGCACTTAAAATAGAGGTTACTTTATGCTGTTACACTACCTTTCTGTTTTCCAAATTAAGCCTGCCTTAGAACACCCATGTATTTTCTCTTCAGTTTTCAGTTTTAATACATTACAGAGGAGGTAGAAACTAGCAGGACACAACCATCAATATTTCTCAGCATGAAACCCGGGCTCCTTTGTAATTAAATTGCTCCCTCCTGCTAATTTGTGTGCATCCATATATTACCCCTTTCCTCCAATTAAAAACATTACTCATTGACCATGTTTGAAATTTGAAGCCAAGATAACAGGAGTGAAAAGAGACAGGGCACAAAAGCAATCAAATTGGATGTTTCCCCTGAGTGAAAGTATTTCTCTTCCTTTCTACCTTGGCAAGTGGTCACTTTTTTTTTTTAAAGATACAGAGATCCATTTTGTTTTTTAAGATTTTTTTATTGGGGAATTGGGGGAGGGGAACAGACAAGTTGCTGTCCTTTTGTTCTTCAGTCTAGTTGCGGAGGCTGTTTCTTCACTGGCCCATGTTGGTATCGTCATTGCGCTCTTCCCGGGTGAGGCAGATCGGTGGCCGGCCTCTGGATGGTTGCTCACCGCGGCTATTGGCCGCTCATGCTGGCTGCCGGCCACTCACTGCAGCCTATGGCAGCCCACTGCAGCAGGGGCTGCAGCCTACACCGTCACTGGGACTTGCACAACCCAGCTCCAGGTGGAGCCGTTGTTAGCTGTAGAGGGCAGTGTCACCAGCAGTCATACGTGGGATCCGAACCAGGGCCACTGGCGTCCCAAACCAGCTCTTAACCAATGCGCCACTTGGCCAGCCCAAGGCAAGTGGTCACTTTTATGGCACGAGCAACTGTATGTGGGAACATATTTGATAGGTCACGTGTTTTATATTCCCACATGTCACTGATGAAGCTTGGAAACATTTTTAAAACTGAAAAAGAAGCGTGAATGGTCCATTTTTCTCATTGCAAGTTTGTAGTCTAAAGCTATTTGTGTCAAGCAAAACTGACTTTTCCACAGCCCCTTAGCACAGAGGTGATGTGTAATTAGAAGAAACCGAGTTAACTAGAATATAGCTCTATTTCTGCAACATAAAATATAAGCCTTGCTCGTACAATTTTAGAAATTTAAACACCCAACTCCAAACTGATGAATGGATGGATTGCATTCAAAACTTGAGATGGAGTGTGTAAGGAAGTAGAAACATTTTTCCGAGAGAATTTGAAATTGCACAGTATGGCATTCCTTTATATAATTCTAAATGTTTGTAAATCTGGGTAATTGATTTTTATCAGCCTTTCCCTACACTGTAGTTTATTTTCTATTTTGACCCTTGCAGTTGTTTGGTTTCCTATTTAATAAAGACAAATTTCCCAGCCCTTGTTTCATTACTGTTGGTCTCTCGAGTCTCATTTACCCAGATGGTGGTGATAATATGCAGAATGTAATAGGGAAGGGAAATAACTAATTAGCTATGATATCAAAGGAAGCCAGGGAAGGGCCTGGAGAAAAGATACATCCGTAAATTGCAGAGTCACACATCTCGTGGCACAATATATGGGGCCTGCAAGGAGAAGTGACACCGCTGATTCAAGGTCTCAGCTAGAAAATCCTCTATGCATGGCCTCCAAACTTCTACCTGTATTCCCTTCTGTCTCCTGATCAATTGTTATATGACTTTTGAAAAAAAATGATGGCCTAAATGTTGTATTCCAAATAGAAGGACTGATGTAATCCCAGTAGGTGTGAAATGGTTTTGATTGGCATTTCTCTAAGGACTAATGATACTGAATTTCTTTCTTTTTCTTATTTTTTTTAATGTGCTTCTTGCCTGTTTGTGTATCTTCTTTGGAAGAATGTCTATTCCAGTATTTTGCTCATTTTTGAATTGGGTTGTCTTTTGATTGTGGAGGATAAATTATTTTTAAGTAAGTTTTCAATTCATAGTAATTGGGTCTAAATGAAGTGTATTTTCAAACTTATTTAATTTTGCTTCTTTGATCTGTCAAATGTAGAGAGAGAAGCTTAAAAAATTTTCCATCTTAATTACAGCTTTGTCGAATTCTTGTATTTCTAATAGTTTTGCTTTACATGTTTTGATGCAAGGTGGTTTGATGCTTTATTGATGGCTTATTGTGGTTTTGATTTCTTGATGTAAGATACATTTTAGCTATTTGAAATGGTCCTCTCTTTCTTTTACACCTGGTTTGCTTGAATTTTACCTTGCCTCATGTTGCCTCCTCTGTTTTTTAATTTGTTTGTCTTTGTTTGGTGTATTTTGGTCAAGATATTTATGAATAGCAGTTATTCTGTCACCATTTACTGAAAAGAATATCTTTTCTGTACTGGATTGCTTTGGTACACCTGTCAAAAATGAAATGACCATGTGGGGCTGGTCTATTTCCTAAGTATTTATGGTTTTCAGTAGTATTGTACATGAATTTTCTAAGTTTCTTTTCCCAGTTGTTTGCTACTTGTACACAGATGAATTTTGGATTTGGTGTATTGACCTTGTATCCTGGAACCTTGCTAAATTAACTTATTAATTCTAAAGTCTTTTATTCATGTAATTAAATATGCACTCTTTTTCTTAGTTGTTTCCCTGGCTTAGGTATTGTTTATAAAGGCCTTCGTTGTTCCAACATTAGAAAAATAAGATCCTATTTTTAAAATACATTTATAAGCTTTACATTCAGACTTTCGTTCTATAATAGCATTTAGTTAAATGTATGGCAAGGGAAGAATGTAGCCTTATGCCAGTATAATAATTAACATAGTAGATTGTTTTAACACCATTTATTTATTCAATAAGTTTCCATCTTTGAATTAATATTGAATTGCTGTGTTTATCTGTTACTAAGTTTCAAAGTAGACATGGGTCTGTTTCTGGAATTCGTAGCTTGGTGTATCAATTTGCTTGTCTATATTTTTGCTAATAATTATACTAGTTTAGTTTAAATTATGGAAAATTATTTATTTAAAAAAATATTTTGGCTAACTGTGCATCGACTAATCTAGATAAAATAGAATTAACTTAAATTTTATGAAACATCCCATTGGGATTCTCATTAGAATTAAAGTGAATTTACAAACCTATTTGAGATAACTATACCTTTGAATATTGAATATTCCCATCCAGAAATATAATTTGCATCGCCTTTTTAAAGATATTGTTTTATGACTCTCCAGTAGGACTTTGTAATTTTCTTCATATAGCTCTAGGTTACTTTCCTCAAACTTTCCGTAAGTATTTTATAGTTTGCTACTGTCATAGGATCTTTTTATACTATACTTTCTACCTTGTTTTTGGAAAGCAGCTGACTTCACAGCTTCTTTGTTGAGCTTACAATACATTTGACTATCATTGAATTCAAATCAATAAAATATAATAAAATTTATTTAAATAGCTACTCAGATAATTGCCACTTTCAGAGAGAAGGAAAAGGAGGCTGCAAGATACCGATGAATTTCCTTCGTAAAAAATTGTTAAAAGACCTGAACCAAGACTGGAATGTGGAGGCCTGTAGAGGGCGCTGTGGTGTCTGTGTCCTTTCCAAGACCCTGCAGGAAGACTCTGGGTTTATCAGCCCTCATAACTTCCTCTTCCCTTCTAGAAAAGAACTTCTCTGTGCTGGCAGACTTGCATTAGCTCGCCATGGCTGCAGGTTCCAGATTGCAATTCTCTCCTTTTCCTGAATAAACCCTTTTTGTTTGGAGGAATATCTAGCTGACTTGTGTTTAAAATCCACACCCTGTTTAACTGGGGCTCACTTGGCTTGCAAGCCAAAAGCTTCCCCAGGCAGCAGCTGGAGACTCTTCTGCGTTTTGCATCTGCAGTTGAGCAACATCGTAATATATACCCAGAGCTTGCATTTAAAGGGTTCCTTTCCCATTAAAAGCACCAAGATCCCTAAAGTGAACACTTGTGTTTTTCCTGGGAACTGTATTTTTCTTTAGTCGAGTAGAAAAGTACACAAGAATGAACCTCTCACTTGTTCCATTTTTTTTTTTGGCTATGTACTGTCACACCTAGATTACATCTGTGAATCGAACTTGAAGAATTTACATTGAATCCATCAGTTTATCGGGCCTGAGAGATAATAAGCCTAGCCCCAAACTTTCTCTCCCCGTATCTAGATGGTAGCAATTTCTTATGAAGAGTTTAGAAAAACCCCAAGGAGTAGGCTAATCAGACCCTTTCTTGGACACAAAGAAACGATGCTGATTTTTAAATGCTGTCTGTTCTTCAAATTACATTGTTCCATTTTTCCATTGCATGGCATTATAACATTTAAGCCAAATACATTTTTCCAACGTTAACAAAGGGATGAATAGTCAGGAAAATGTCTCCACATGTGCTCCTTTAAACACACACACACACACACACACACACACACACACACACACCCCACACACTCACTCACTCTTGAATCCAGAAATGCCACCCAATTTTCTAAAGTGTCTCTCCAACCTTCTATTCTCATAAAACTCAATATAATGAGGCGAAATGCAATGAAGATGTCAGGGGGAGGTGCTTTGACCACTTCCTGTCAGCCATACAGGTATTGGATAAACCCTCCCCCACACCTCCCTACAGGGTCCCAAGCCTTCATCTTCTCCATGGGAAGCACTTGAATCTGACAGCCCAAAGTGTTTTTTATTTTTTTTTTATTTTTAGAATCTCATGAAGCTTTTTGAAGTAGGAAAAGCAGATACTGTGGCTAACAAGGATTACCACTCTTTATTTTCCTTATTCTGGGGGGAAGCCTGGCTGCCCTAATTCTAAATCTCGTTGTCGCAATCAGAGAGAGGACTAAAACAAGTGGTCTTGATTTAATGTCATATAAAAACTCTAAGCTGGTCATTCATTCTCTCTTTCTATTTGGGTTTATCAATATCATCGTGAATGATTATCAGTCCTTATCAGTATACTCTTGGGCTCTGATTCTTTGAAGACTTTTTTTAGTATATTTGCTTACATTTCTACTTAACTAATTACTCACCAGAGTAGCCCAATCTTGTATTAATGGCCCTGCGTAGTGACCATATGTACTGTGGATTTCATTGTATCTTTCTTTCAATGTTTTGCTGGGCTCACTTGGTTTGCAGGAGAAACCTACAGTAGCTGAATGAATCTGTATATCCATAGTGAGTCTAATATCCTTTCCTTGTCTTTGGGTGAGAGAGAAGTAGACCAGATGGGAAAAATAAATGCCAACCCCTCAATTTTGCAAAAACTGAACCATGCAAAGTAATCGGCTTTTCATGCCAGGGACTGAGTTCATATGTCACCTCACGATTAAGTGACTAATCTCTAACCTCTTTCCATGCTTACAGCGAGAAGGCGAATGCTGGCCCAGGAAGGAAGACTGTGCCACAGTGATGGGAAAAAGGAATGTTGACAGCAAGAAGTCAGTAGAGGGGTAAGTGAGACAACAACCATCCATTAACCAAGCCAAGCGTGATGGCCAGCCTTCCTCTTGGCTGACACGTACACTATTCCAACTGCAACAAGTATCCTTTGGGCCAAATGTAATCAATCCGGTCTTGTTGAGTGGCAGGTGGTTGGGTTTTCTGGTTTTACTTTTGGCAAACCAATAACAAGGGAAAGTCGCTCACACTGTGGATGGAATCTGTCAGATTCTAGGACTTTATTCCTTAGCAGCTGGGCAGCAGTTTAAAAGAAAAAAAAGAATCCAGGTGTTTCATAAAGAGAATCTGCTTTGCCCCTCCCTCTGGACTCCACCTGCACACTGCACGGGCGGGTGGGGGAGGGGAGGTCAGAGCGGTGGAGGACCCTGGGCTCCATCCCAGCCCATAATCAGCCAAGTTGGAAGCTCTTTGCTTCACAGGTCACGGCCAAGGCTGTTGACCTAAGTCTGACTCAGATAGTGGGCGAAGACTGAGACACAGCCGAATAAAGGCAGCTAGTGGCTACTTTGCAGGTAGATTCTCTTGGGGCAGGAGGGATGCTTTTTAAAGGTAAGGGTTGGAAAACTGTTACCATGGTAACTCTCCCAAGTTCTGAAGTGATATAATCAGATAATGAAGAGCAGAGGAAAGGTGGATTTAGCACACATGAACAGCTAAAGTCTACAAGTTGGGCTCTCCTGTTCTTTTTTTAATGTTAAGTCTGAATATGCAAGAAAGGAAGAACGAGAGACAGGAGGAGAAGGAGAGGGAAAAAAAAAGAGAAGGAAAGAAAGAGAAAGAAATGAAAGAAAGAAGGAAAAGAGGAAGGAAAGATACAGAAAGAAAGAGAATGGTAAGGACATAAAGAGATGGAAGGAAGGGAGGGAGGAAGGGAGAAAGGGAGGGACAAAAAGAGGGAAGGGAGGGAGGTCAAATGTAATTTATTCCAAAGAAATATCCTTGGTAGCAAGAAAGAGCTGCCTCTGAAGTTTAGGCTGAGAGAGGGAGGTTTGATTCTTTTTGATTTTGTTCCTTGTGCCTTATGAAGATTGATAGAATCAGTTACTGTGCTTTTCTACTATTTATTAGCAAATCGGTAATGTTTATCGTCCTAAGACATACTTACCTAGATATAATTGGATTATCATCAGTGTAAGATAAGATTTATGCACTGTTGTCTGCAGTGGCATACTATGAATGGCTTTGTGAAATATAATGAGTATACACATTCTTAATATCAATAATGAAACCAACCATAGGCTAGTTCTCCTTCTAATGAAGTACAACTTGATCTTTTCTGAATGCTGTAGTAAATATATATATATTTGGAAGAAGAATTTGCAAAATGCTTAGCAATTGTTGCATTCATTCTTCCACCTCATAAACCTGCTAAGTGGATTATTAACTCAACTCCTTTACCCTTTCTACCTTTGTCACACTTGCGTGGTGAAAATCCCATGTAAGTTCTGTCCAACTTCCTGCCTACTATGCAGAAGTTAAATGTGGTTGGAGAAAACCCTGCACTTCATGTCCACAGGTGGCACCCCTTCTCGCTCAGCTCCTAGCTGAACAGCAGCCTCTACCGTCCATTTCCAACTCCCTTCCTGTTCTCAGGGGACATCCAGCTTACCTTTCAGAGAACGGCCATCCCCTGCCCATGTGGACCCATCAAGGAAATCCCCTCATTGGATTTGGGGAGGGGAGGGAGACCTTTCCCCATAACTTTGGCCGAGTTTGGAGGACAGGAGACCAGAAGAGAGAATCAAAGAAATAGAGGAATAATGGGGACGCATGAAGATGGTTTTGAAGTGCTCAGGCAAATACTCCTAAAGATAAGAGAACTCTGAAGAAGCTCATTCTAAAAGAATTGTCCTTTATTTAAAGTAAGAATACATGTTTGGGTTGCTCTCACCTCCCTCAAAGTGGGGGAAATTCTTCATGTATGATCATTTCCATGGTCCCAGGGAGTTCAGGAGATGACACTGGAGGTCTGAACAGTGTTGCTGCTCATTTTTGTCATGGCCAGGAGTGCACCTCCCTCTTAGGCATGGTGGCGTTTTGCTGGAGAAGTTATCTGGGAAATTTCCAGTCTGCCTCCCGAAGAGAACTCTTTTTTTTTTTTTTTTTTTTTTTTTTAGCTGAGCCATCCTGCCACCTCAGCGGCAGGATGCGGCAGCTCAGCGGCAGCTCAGCTCGGGCTGGGCATCGAACTGCTGTTGCTCAGAGCTCAGCTCGCACTCTTGAGCAAGCTCTTAACCAACTGAGCCCCTCGGCCGGCCCCCCAGGAGAACTCTTCATCAGTTGCTTCTTGGAGTGAACTTCTAAGAGCTGAGTCAGCCCAGTTCTTGGCAAAAGTTGACATGCGACCCTTAACAACTTATTTGTATGGCAGTTGGGGCTAGGATGGAAGGGAGCTGAGCCGTAGTTTGGTTCCTTGCACATACCCACCCCTATCAGTGCCCAACATAGCTTGCATTCCCCCCTTTCAGGCAGAAGTTTGAAAGAATACGTAGTTAAGGCATAACAGCCATGTTGGCATTGGAAAGACATGGCTTCAAATCATATTCTAGCCACTTGTTATTATATCTCGTTGGGTAATGCCTCCAGGGCCTTATCTGCAATATAAAGGACATTGCTTCTTATTGTTATTGGTGTTATCAGATGGAGGTGAGATCATTCAAGTGTCTAGCACAGAGCCCGTCAAATGGTTCATCTGCAAAGCCTACTTGTATGTATGAGCAACTATTGTCAGAATGATGCTGTGTGTCAAACCATCCCCAAACGCAGTGGCTTGCAGCGACCCACATTTATTCTTCTGGCCGTGAGTCTGCATGTCAATTTCATTATTATGGGCTTGACTGGCAACTCTGCTCAAGCTGTGGTTCAGCTGGGCTTGGCTCCAGAATGCTGGCTGGGTTCCGGGGCCAAGGCTAAGATGCTGTGCTGGTCTCAGGTCACTGGAATACCAAGCTGAGTCGGAAGACGCAAGCACATTGAAGGCCTCTGCTTGCGTCACATCTGTTAACGTACTATTGGTCAAAGCACGACACATGGAGAGACCCCAGCGTCAATAGGGTAGGGTAAATTCTAGCCATGTTAGGATAGGGAAGGAACTAAATATTTGACGAAAAATAATTTCAGCTCTACACTATAATAATAATGTTATAGTAAATAATTTATTATTACTATTATTGGTAGGTGAAAAAATAATTATTGATTCATTCCACTGAGTTCACTTTTTGTCAATTTTGTGCCAGGTACTGACAGCCTTAGCTACTCTCTCAAATCATGTTAAGCTTTTTCCAACCGTATAGTGGCTCTGATGTGTGGCTTTAAAGAATGACTTCAGAGTTGTACAGATTCTTTCCATCAGCTTGGAAATACAAACAGAAACAAGTAAGTAACCAAATGCAGTTTGTTCCTTGCTGTACAGTGACTGATTAATTTATGGTTTTGCGCCTCCTTGGCCATCTCCGAACCTCAGTTTTCTTAATCTGAAAAATGAAAAGAGATTCTCTTCAATTCCTACCTTACTGGGTTTTTTCCATAAATGAAAGGATTTTTGCTTTACAACAATCAATCTCATGCATTTTAAGCAAGACAGAAAAACATTTAACACCGTAAATTGATGCTCATTAGAGAAGGCTGGGATCAAATGCCAGATTTAGTTCAGCCACAAATGACTCATGTGCAATGGAAGTGGCTCACAAAAGGGGTTCTTTGGCCCGCACTGTGACGGCACAGGCAGCTGGAAGAGGACAGCCCAACATAAAGCCAGGGATCATGTCTTAGGAATTCCTTCCTAGAATTATACAAGTGTTCAGTACATGGGATGGAAGAAGGAGAGCTAGATATGAGATGGGAAGGCAAAATGAAGGTATTTGTTACATATTAGTTGGCAGTACAATCTTGTCCACCATCCATGGATGGCAGCTATCAAGTCTACAGAAACATCAGCTGAAAGATCACCAAGTTTGATCATCTCTGTTCTACAACTTCTTTGGCTAATAAACCAGAGGAAAAGAGCTCGAACTACAACATGAAGATTTTAAGTTGGGCATGGAGGGAGGTTGATAAATATCGAAATAATAACCCCAAGTTATCAATTGACAAAATCAAGACGAGTTGACAGCTTCTCTCTTTCCATCTCTGGGTGTGGAGAGCGGAGGAGGAAGGAGAAAACTGATGGACATTTATGGTTAACCAGGAACAGGCAGACTCACATCCGACAGCCCATTAAACACTAGAAGAACCCAGCCAGGTTAGTAGAATCACCTTACATTCAAAAAAGAATCCAAGATTATTTGGGTCATACACATCAGTACCCAAGGAAATGCTACTAGGAAATGGTGGCATTAACCTCCAACTTCGTCTCTGATTTTTCTACCGTTGTGCGTTTTGGTTTTTAAGATATGCACATAGATTTTGAAAGTCTCATTGGTTAAGGCTAAAAGGAGAGAGAGAGACTAAATTAAAACTCACAGAGGTTCTTTCAGTCCCAGATATCTGTGAGTCTGTGATATACAACAAATTGTTTCCTTGGCAAGCCCAAACCCTAGACTACACAGGACACATTTTCCCCTTGTTTCCTGCTGTCAGCTCCTTGACTGCTCCTGATGGCCACTGTGGAAGTCTTGACTGCCAAGCAGTTACTTTCTTTTCCCAGTTTGTCTGGAAGAGGGAAGGCCTCGGGAAGGGATTGTTGGGCTTTTGATGGAAGGCACCTGAAAAGTCTGTAATTATGGATTACATTTTTGTGCCCATGAAATGGCTGAAAGGAGCCCTATGATAGAAACTTTTAGAAGATAATTGAATGTGTCAACTGGATCAAAAAATTGTGTACTTGCTCCACCTCTGCAAACTGTGATAAATAGTCTGTCTGGAGAGTTTGCCTGGCGTTTTTTTTTTTTGTTTTTTTTTTTTGCATTGTAAATTTATTCTAGCCCTTGCCACTGAAATTTTGGTTAACAACTCAAAGAAACCCTTCGGACTAGAATTCATCTTGTAGATGCCAGATTCCATGCCTGGTTGCCTGGAAAACAATAGATTTTAATCATTCAAAACTTCAATTTATTTCTACCAGGAACCCAGGCAAAATAAATTTGTATTTTTTTTTTTTAGCAAATTTATTTGGTTTCCAATGGGGCGGGTCTCATGCTTGAGTAAAAATGAGCATTTCTCTATGTGAATAATGAAGTGAGAGGAAAAGCATTTATTCTTTATTATTTATGTTTCCATTTATGCCCTTTGCATAATTGCTTTGAAACACAAGTACCTTATTAAAATGGACAATCAATAGCAATAATAGAATTTCCAAGCAGAAGCACAAAACAAAATATGAATTAAAAATCTCCTATTAAATCCATGCAGTATATAATGTGTCCTAGCCAAGAATAATTGCGTTTGTTTAAACATATATAAATCATAAAAAATTGTAAAAATAAAAGAGAAATAAAGAGGATCAAGCCTACGTTTAGGACTGGCATGAGAGTTTTCTAAGCTGAAAAGGAGTGAAGAAATAAAACAGGAAAAAAATTAGTAGGTATTTTATATACAAATTACAGTCTCTCTCAAAATTGCTTAATGGGCAGATAAACCAGGGGAAATATTTGCTTCAAACAGGACAAAGTGTGATATCCTTAATAAGAAAAAAGCTCAGGCCAAAAGGTGAGAAGGAAAGCATTAAATTCCCCATAAATAAAGGGGGAACAAAGACAGTTTAAAACAGAAGCATATCAATGGCTAATAAACATTTGGGCATTTTTCATCCTCACTCATTATCAACAACATGGAAATGAGAATAGCAATGAGATGCTATTTTTAACCCAGCAGATTAATAGAACTGTAAAAGATGAGAATATTGGACAGTGGAGATTGAGTGCAATGACAGACACACGCAACACATCTGGAAGGAATGCAGAGTGATTCTAGCCTGTGGGAAAGGATGGCAGTGTAGCATGCAGGAGCCTTGAAAATATCTGTAGCGCTCACCTCCAAAATTTTGTTTCTGGGGTTCTCTTGATGGAAATGACCTAAAATGAAGAAAAAGTTTTCCACCAAAGATGTTCATTGAAATGCTGTTTCCAATACTGAAATTTGGACATAAATTAAGTTTCCAAAAAAAAGGATGACATTAAACAAACTAGAATAAAAATGTAGCCACTCATATATCTGTAAAATATTTTGAATTAATGTCATACAATGCCTTGGTTTTAGTGTATGATATAAAATGGGAGTCTAAAATTTTAGTGTAAAATATAAAACTAGAGTATAAAATGTAGAATGAGATGAAAGATGTAAAGTATGCATGGAGAATGACTGGAGTGGATTATAATAAAATGTTGATAATGTTTTTATCTGGTTAGTCAGATAATGGGCAGAGTGACTGTGTAATTGATTTCCCAAGTCGGGACACTTGGGAGATTAAAAAGGGGCTGGATCAATAGTTACAAACGGAATTGTTCCAGTTATGTGGTCACCCTTTTTCCAGATCGGCTTCAAATGAATTTTTGCTGAGCTCTTCCTTTCAGAATTTCTCAAAATATTTTCCTCAAAATTCTCAATGAACATCTATCCTTCTGATTACCGTGTACCATACAACCCAGATGTCTGTGAGAAGGGACCCATCAGGGAGTGTTCTTTTGACGTAAATAAAACCTAATGGGGGGCCGGCTGAGTGGCGTGGTGGTTAAGCGCTGGCTTGGGAAGCCAGCGGCCCTGGTTTGGTCCCACATGTGAGGGCCAGGGACACTGCCCTCAAAAAAACCCCACAAAAATAAAAATAAAAAACCTAATGGGAATGCTACTTTTCACGCAAGTCCACAAAGATTTCTCAGGCCAGTCCTACTTTCTTTTACAAAAGGGTTCTTTCTGATTATCCGAATGATGCACGGTCAATGTAGACAATTTAGAGGACACAGCAGAATATGAAATTTTGAGCCTAGTCCCATCTGATTTCATTGCTAGTTCTCTTTTCTTCTGAGATTTGTAGCAGTTACAAGGAGATGCTCACATAAGAGGTCTGGAATATGGGACGTAAGGACATAAGGAATCTGACTTTACTAAGATGGGTGGATCTGTGGGAGGGGGCACCGTTGTTTCCCCAAAGTCCTGATGATGTAAGTATACAGCCCTCCATGGCTGGGCAGGACCAGGTGTTCATTAGCACACCTGCCAAGCAGGTAGTCAGGTGCGTTTGTTTCCACCACAGTGTAGGTCCAGACTTCCTGCAGGCACTCGAGAGGAACAGACACGGCTTTCTAGATTTTTCTTCCACCACCAAGGTAAGGTGCTCTCTGCTGGTCTATTGCATTTTTTACTTAGCATGGCAGCTCTGTCCTGCCAAAACACCCATCCAAATGTGAGTGCTTCAAACAATGGTCATCATATACACGAACCAAAAACCCAGCCTTCGGTAGTCCCGCTAGTGGGTCCCAGACATTTGGAAGAGAGTGGGAGGAAATATAAGCACATCACTCCCCCAGCGGGGGTGACCCCGCTGCGCCTTTGTGGGTGTGGGAAATGTCTCCCTGCACTCACCCCCTGGCTCTTCTCAGTCTTTGCAGCCTTTAGGTCTTTAAAGTAACTTGTGTCCAAACTGGGTACTGGAATCCTGAATTCATCCCTGCTGTTTATACCCACTTGCCCTGCCATAGCCTAGGCCACCAGCAGTCTCCCCAGGACTTCTGGAGGTGGCACCAGGCTCCCTGTCCACCTTGCCTCCTTATCACAGGTTCTCCTCAAAGCAGCCGGAGTCCTTTCAAACACAGAAATCACAGTCCATTGGGGGCAGAATCTACTTTCCAAAGACAGCCACACCAGCAGATCTCACTCCCCAGGTTCTTACAAGGTGCTGTTGAGACTCCTAGATGACTGGTCTCTGCTTCCTCCCCCGGACGCGGGCCAGGCTTCTTTTGGGATGGCCTTAGTGAGGAGAGCACAGCAACTTTCTAGACTAAGTTAGAAAAGGAAATACAGGCTACCACCAGTTTCCTCTCTCTCTCTCTCTCTCTCTCTCTCTCTCTCTCTCTCTCTCTCTCTCTCTCTCTTTCTCTCTTTCTCTCATATCTTGCCTTGGTAATCCAGCTGCAGACTTGTGAGGAAGCCAGGCGGCCCACAGAAGGGCCAGGTTTTTGTTTATTAGATGAACTGTCCTGATTTCTGACCACTGTTCTTTCTATAGTCACATTATCTGGCAGTCCTCCTTGGCTATGGTCTGTTGAAAGAATCCAGATGTAATCATACCAGTAAGGAATATACCCAAAAAAGTACTTCCTGTGCCTGAAACTGTGTGAGAGTTATATGGGGTTTTTATCTGTTTTTAAGCAACTATATAAGGGTTATAGTTAAGTTAATGCATTAAGCCCCAAACAATAACCACTTATATGCAGTGATCGACCTTACCTATAATTATTATTGTGGATATAGTCTTTAAACCTATCAGAAAGTATACCGTGTTTCCCCGAAAAGAAGACCTACCTGGAAAACAAGCCCGAGCATGATGTTTCAGGGTGCTTGTAATATAAGCCTACCTCAAACAGAAGCCCCAGTGAAGATCGCCAGCCAAACACGACTGTTTGAATATATGTAGATTTTTGTACATGAATAAATGAATAAATGTAGATTGTTGCAGCAAAAATTAATATAAGACCCCATCTTATTTTTTGGGGAAACATGGTACTTTGTGTTTTTATAATCACAGTATTCTGGACTTGGAAATGTATTCCGACGTAGCATTTCTCTGAGTGACATCCATTTTCTGTCTCATTACCAGGAGGGGTCATTAGATAATCTTCTGATGGCATTGGGTAAATCTATTTCTTGAAACTGGTCTCCTGGGATAAACAGATAAAGTCATTTCCCCCCCCCACCCCTGTGGTGTCTCTAACTCTCAGAATGACTGATGGGCCATAATGGTATTCCAGAGGGATGGGCTCCATCAGCGGTGGGGCTGGCTTTTGGTTTCCTTAGCAACTCTCTCCTAGGGACACCATGGCAGCTACATTTATTCAAAGTTGGAATTCTAAACAATTAAAAAACAAACAGTATTTCAGTTGAGATTTTATACACCTCAATTAACTTTGCACAAGAGCGATGCATTTTGCATTTGCTATCTCTTTTTAGTTTGTGTATTATTTCTCATTAGAATAAGCAATTCTGCCTTCAGAGGAGCGTTGTTGGGGAGGGGAGAGTGCTGGGGGTGGGGGAGAGGAGATTGGAAAGGCTTAATAACCTGAGTCCCAAAGAAGTGGCTTCCTCTTAGCTCCATTTTCCAATATAGCCACGAGGGGAACTAATTTAGAATCCCAGCCAGCCCTGTCAAATATATGGCCTTCTCAGTACCGAGTAGAAATAACTTAGCCTTTCCTGTTGTTTTTACAGAAAAGCTGGTCTCTGTGTGAGTTTTACTACCATTTCCTAAACCATGGATTCTTAAGCTTGGCACCCTTGGTATTTTAGACTGGGTAATTTTTTGTTGTTGTTGTGGGGGCTGCCTCGTGTATTCTGGGATGTTTAGCAGCATCCTTGGTCTCTACCCAGTAGATGCTGGCAGATCCCCTCCCACATTGGGACAGCCAAAAGGCTAGGCATTGCCAGATATCCTCCGGGAGACAATATGGCCCCGGTTGAGATCTGTCCGAAAGAAAGGCGTCATGTGTGACCCCCTGAGAAACACACTGCCATTGATCCTTCGTCAGCCCTCATTCTCAGCTCCCTAAACCAGGTATGATTTTATAAGCATCCTTCATTATAACACTGATGTCTTGGTTAGCTGTGAGAAGAGGTGACTCGATCCATCTTCTGATCTCAGTCATTTCCCATTTTTGTCATTTCTACTTGCCGTCACACCCCGTACTTCTTGTAAGAGCATGCACGTCAGATGGAAGGGACTAACATCTCCAGCTCCAAAATATGAAACCTAAAAGAATAATAAAATAAAATGAGAGGGGGAGCCATGGGAGAGCCTACTGTGAATGTCACAGGACACAGTTTTATAGAATTTTGACTACTTGCCTCTATAGTTAACCACAAAATGAGACACATATGGGGAGGGGTGGCAGGATTTATGTAACACTTTTAAGTCCTAAAAGATAACCAGTATTTTGTTTCTCAACAAGAACAACAATAACAAAAATTTGGAATCAATAAAAGAATATGTACAGCTCTGTGCACTTCCATATGAGCAAAACTATATATATACATTTCTTGGATGAAGGTGTCCCTCTGTAAACCCTCTCTGTGGAGAAAAACCTTTATCTGATCTCAAAATAAGAGATCAGGTTATGGAAGTTTTTTCTAGAACCTTCACGATGCAGTGAGAATTGACCTGGGCTGGAACTGAGGCAATGCTTGAAAAATGTGATATGAAGTAACACGGGTGTCAGCCACAGGTATTCGGTCAGTTGTTTGTTGGTTGTGTTGGAACTAGTTTTAATCTTGGAATGAAGCTTGTGTGACAAGGGCAATGGAAAGACTGTGAATTTTTGCATCTGGCTGACTTGAGTGTTAAACACCCCCAACTGGCTGTGTGATTTCAGGCCCCTTATTTAACCATTCTGAGCTTCAGTTTCCTCATTGGTAAAGTAAGAGTATAATAGTATAATACCATGGCAGGTCATTGTGGGGACCAGAAAGAATGCAGACAGAGCTCTGAGTGGAATTTCTAGCCAGGGGCTGAGGGATAGTTACTCTAAGCTGACAGGAGCCCTGACGCACATAGCCTCAGGCTCCCGCGTCTAAAGCTGTGCCCAGCGTTTTCCTTCATGTTTGTGGGAACTAACAAGGCAGTATCTGCCTCTGAGGTCTGTAAGGGACTGTGCCAGCCTGGTTGGGTTGCCTGCACCTGGGAGCCTGTTAAAGACAGTGATCCCTGGTTCATACCCTAATGATTCTGGTTCGGTGGTTCCCACTAAACTTGAAGGCCTGGGCTTTAGAAAGCTCCCTGGGAGCTGGCAATGTGCTGTTTCTCAATCCAACTAGTTACATGGGTGTGTGTCCACTTTGTGAAAAAAACGCACCAATCGGTATAGTTTTCTGCACAAGTGTGAAGTCATACTTCTATAAAAGTTTAATAAGAAATAAACATCTCCCCACGTGATCCTGATGCACAGCTAGGTTTGAAAGCCACTGGCTTTTATCTTATCCAAGACACATTTAAAAGTCAAACAAGAGAAATAGGATTTTTTTCATCACTGATGAAAAAATGAGTGGGCAAATATGCTTGGCCAATGGAAGAGTCACTTCCTAGGGTTGCAGAAGAATAGTTCTCGGAAACCCATGCAGAACATCTAGCCAGAGCCTTTTTATTTTTATTTATTTTTTATTTTTTTTATTTTTTAATTTTTATTTTCTAGAGGGCAGTGTCACTGGCTCTCATCTGTGGGATCTGAACTGGGGCCACTGGTGTCCCAAGCCAACGCTTAACCACCGTGCCACTCGGCCGGCCCAGAGCCTTTTTATTTATAGCTGAGGGAACTGAGGGCCAGGAAAGGGAGATGATTTCAGCAGGCGGCCCCGGGAGGAATTGGCAAAGTGGAAAGGTGTCCCGATGACCAGGCCTGTCCTGCCTCTGTAAGATGTAACTTACTTGTAAAAATGTGCCCACACTTCAAACTCAGTGCTAGAAGCACAAAAAAAATGTTGGCCTTTGCACCCTGGTTTCTCCCTCTGGATGGAGAACTTGGACCAAAAGGCCAAATGCCTGGAAGGGAAGTAACCAATGTTGCCTTCCTTTCAGCATCATTTGCTCTGACACACCTTTTACTTCAACGAATAAAAGAAAAATTCACGAGAATAAAAGCACTGTCCAGTGTCCACCAAAACTCTTTACTTTGTGGAAACCGTTTCTGAAGTCAGAATAACCTCCCTCCATGGCTTGGCTCTTTGCTGAACCTCAAACACTGAGATGCGGCAAATGGGTCGCTAATTGCTCTTGTTCCCAGCATCGCTCAGATGGGAATTAAAAGCATTAATACTGTTGAGCCAAAGATTGCAGATTGTATACAGAGTGGCATGCTTCTATTTTTCTTCTTGTCAAGAACAGTTAATTTTCTTCTAAGGAAATATAACTGTGCCCTGTTTTATCCAGCATTGAATAACGGATAGAAATTGCATATTTTCAGCATGGGAAGTATACCATTTATGTGAAATTTCACTTAAGAGATGAACCAGTTAAGACTTATAAAAAAATCATCAGTATGTCTAAACACAGGGTGTCTGCAGGCAATTGCTGTGATTTTGACTAGTGGTTTTGTTCCCAATTTACTACTTTATTTACTTATTTCCATTCTGGATAAATACAGTAAGCTAAGTCTACAACACTATGAGAATTTTTCCCCTGTGAAGCTGCATAGAAAAGCAGGTAGACACTGGTGTTAATTCACATCAAAATTTTTAAACATGGCTTCAGTTCCAGCCTACGTCAATTCTCACTGCATCATTCTGAAAAAAACTTCCATAACCTTATCTCTCTTTTTGAGATCAGATAAAGGTGTTTCTCCACAGAGAGGATTTACGAAGGGACACCTTCATCCTAGAAACGTATTATAGTTTTGGTCATATGGAAGTGCAAGGAGCTGCACATACGCTTTTACTGATGTAGAATTTTTGTAATAGTTGGTCTTGTTGGGGAAAAAATGCTAGTTGTCTTTTAGGGATTAAAAGTGTTACATAAGTTTTCCCCCAGTGAGACTCACTCCGCTTTCCTGGACCCTGCTGTCATCATCTCCCACACCTTGTGTTGTGCTGGACAGTTGTAATAAAAACCATGAATTGACTGCTTACCAGGTACCGGGCACTATCCTACATTTTTTTTTTTTTTTTTGAGGGCAGTGTCACTGTCCCTCACATGTGGGACCGAACTGGGGCCGCGGGCATCCCAAGCCAGCGCTTAACCACCGCGCCACCCGGCCTGCCCTTATCCTACATTCTTTATATTCATATTGTATCAGTTCCCCCAGACCCAGTGACTCCCATTTTACAAATGAGAGGACTAAGGCTTGTAAGACTAGCAAATAAACATTAGAGGCCCTGGGCCCAGTTTGGAAGCCACTTCCTCTGTGAAGGTTTCTGGATTTTTCTTACCAAAGTGGAAAAGTCTTGCCTTCCTCTGCCCATGTCACTTGGATCCCACGTATAACTCTTTATCAGCCTTTCATTCCTTCAACAGTTACCTATGGAGCAACAGTTAGCTATTTTCACCAGGCACCAAATTTGGAAATGATCACAGGGAAAGAAAAAAATGCGGGCCCCGCCTTGAAGGTATTCAGAGCCAGATGGGAAAAACAAATAGAACCATGTTGCCGAATTCGGCAATCCCTCCATTCCATGACCCTCTGTGGTTACGAAAATGTCTGGCTGCTCAAACTTGTTGTATAAACTGGCACAGTATTTGCATATCACCTATATTTGCATATAGACTACAGCAGGGCAAACTACATGTCTACACGTCACTTCATTTCCCATGGACTCAGCTCAGTGCCTGGTGCATGAAAGCAAAACTCAAGTTTTGCTTTTTAGAACTTTCTGGGTTTTTTTCTTTTCTTCAGATTACTTTTGGTCTGCAGTTGGTTGACTCTGTGTTGCAAAACCTGTGAATAAGGAGGGCCGACTGTACTGCAGAGAGCGTTAGGCTCAGGGAGCTGTGTGAGCACCAGTGAGGAGCATCCCCCCAAATCCACCTGTAGCGCGAGAGTGGTGGTGGGGGGCTTACTCAGCACTCCAGCCCTAGGACCTTTGCACAGGCCTTCCCTCCCTGCCCCCCAGAAGCCATCTGTTTTTATTTTGTTTATTATTGCTGTTCAACCAGTTTGCACAAGCTGAGGATGAGTGGATCTGCCGGGAGGAGAAAAAGCCCCTGAGGGCAGACTCTCCTGGAAATAGTCTGTGTCCTCCTGAGTCTGCTCAGACTTGGGGAGCAGTTTAACAGTAAACTCCACAGAACTGTTCATGTACAAAAGTGTCAAGGTAGCTGATGGCTGGTTACTGGCCTCTCCATGGGGCCACAGTGTCCTGGGGCTTGAGGGTTGAGTACCCCCACCCCTGCTCTCCCTGCTGATGTGGACCTGACCAGAGCGAGCCAGTAGGAGAGGGGACTAGGAAAGCTTCCAGAAACAGTGACCCTTCTCACACTGCATCATCATGACTTGTTCAAGTGTCTGCCCCCTGCAGTAGAAATCAGTATTTACAAGGCAGGTGTTATATTTACGCGTATTGTGCCTTGTTCACATTTGGACACTCGGGGCCCAGCCTTGAGTCTGGAGCATAGCGCATGCGACCTGCCGTGGACGGAAGGCACTCACGCTCCCTGCCTCTCGCTTCCCCATTGCTTCTTGAGCCTGCGTCCGACAGGAAGGGTTGATAGTTCTGGTGGTCCACGTAGCCGGTAGGTTGTGAAGTGATGCCAAGGCGAGGCACTCCTCTCCCCACTCTTACACTCATTCAGCTCCCTTCCTGGGCTGGAGCAGGCCAGCGCCCTGGGCACATCTCTCCAGCTCTGGCTTCTCTTCCAGGGCACACGGGCTCAGGCCCTCTCAACTTTCCTGTGTGCTGTGTAGGGAGATCCCCTGTGAGAGAGTCATCAAATCCACATTCCTGATTTGGGCTTAGGATGTGAGAAGGGCCCTTTCCATTGGTCTCGGCCACCTGCTGTGGTCCACATTCCCAGAGATCTTCCCAGTGGTGTTTGGACCCCAGTCCCAGGTCACAGTGCTAAGAAAAAAATACTCCGGTTCCCTATTTCCCTCTGTTCCTGGTGCACGTTTCTCCTTAGAAGTGGGGTTCAGTCCATGATGCAATTTGGTAGCATCACAACTCTGCTTCCAATCATGGCCCCCAGCCTCCTCACAACGATTTGTTAAATAAAACAGAAGCTGCCTCCTGTCCATTTGTGTGCACAGCAGTCAGAGGCCCCAGTACCACCCTTTCGGGGTCACAGGCTCGACTGTGCTGTGTGTCCAGTGAGAGAGGCCAGAGGGCGGGGCCTGGGCCCCAGGCCTGGCACTGGGGCCCTGCACAGAAGGACCGGTGTGGGAGACGGGCTGTGGAGCTTGGCTGTCTTCCCAATCTCTCGTTTTCACAGCACCACAGTGGTTTTAATTAAATACTCCTCCTACTGAGTCAGCAGCAGCTGACAAAACCTAGTGCAGAGCAGTGATAAATAGTGTTACTGGAGGCAGTCAAACTGAAAGCGACTGCTGGAGCCCTGGCGTCTCACCTGCCAGCCCCAGAGCCTGCGACAGTCGCAGCCAGCCTTCCCATTAGCAGGATTACTGGGGGGCTGCCTGGAGGCGGCGAGCTGCATGTTCCAAAAGCCCGCTGGAAAAGATACTTTTCTGGACTCCACTGGTGTCGGTTATGAGCCCTTTAGCAAACTCCTACTGGGAAAGCTGCTACATTCACCCCATAAAACTTTCCTCCTGGCCTTTGCAGAGCTGTAGCTGGAAGCTGACTTCTGCGGGCTCTCAGCCACCCTTGGAAAAAGACAGAGAGAGCACAGCTCTCAAAGAGGAGACCTGGGCTCCCAGACCACCGTGCAGGGATGTCAGAAGCCACAGGCCTTCCTTGCAGTCCCACGTGGTCTCTGCTGCCTGCTCTCCTGGCTCTTACCAGGCAGGGTTCCTGGGCTCAGTGCTCAACTTCCCCAGCTCAGCCTTCTCATGTACAAACCAGGGAGAACGGTATCGATTAGGTAGTTTGAGTCGGATCGACTGAGACCCAAAACGGCACATACCAAGCCTTCACTAACTGGTGACTCTCATGTCCCACGTGACTGTCCAGGTAGAGGCTACATAAACCACAGCCTGTGGCAGAGCTGCAGATGGGCACGAGCACCTGCCATGTTTCAGGCCTTGTACCACATAGTTGCCACAGCATCTGGGCCACAGGGGGAAGTCATTTTTCTGCTATCTGTTTGGGGAGAGGATTCAAGGTGCCCGTGAGGCTGCTTCAGGGCATTCTGTTTTAGCATCCCTCGCAAAGGTCTTAAGGTGTTTACCTTGCTGGTAGCAGATGTAATTGCTATTTGGCCAGTTGTCACCTGCACAAGGGGTTCCCTCTTTAGCTCATTGAGCTTGATCCTGTATTGTTCGGTCACATGGCATGCTGGCAGAAGTGGCAGTGTCTGAGTTCTGAGTTTTGGCCTGAAGGGACATGTGCTCGCCACTCTAGAAGTTTCCTACCTCCACCATGAGTCAGTGCCTCACCAGCCTGGGCCCCCAAGTGGGACCCATAGCGTGAAACAGAGCCACCATGACCAGCCTGCAAACCTGTGAGCAAAAATAAATGCCTAGTGCTACACGCCAAAGATTCGGTGGTTTTTATGTTACACAGCAATAGCTGATTAATCCAGTCTCCCAGGGAACTGGACAGAAAGCGGGTCAGCGTCTCCTCTGTTTTCGGATCCCCTAATCTGTCTGGGGATTCTCCTGTTCCTCTGCACCCAGCATTCAACCAGCTCGGAAAGTACCCCCATCTTTTCAGGAACCACCCTCGTACTCCCTCCTCTCCCCTTGGCCCATGCCTAGGCGAGACAAAAGAGAAAACACTAGGTTAGCGTCCATTCTTCTCAATTTCCCCATCTTACATGTCAACTTGTACCTTTGAGACTCTCTAACTCTGTTAGGATGACTTCCCATGGGGCCAAAGTGGCTGTTTCTAGAAACCACAGAGAAAAAGTTTGAAAAAAAAGTCAGTACTTCAAACTAGTACATGGCTATGGAAAAGTCCACTGAGATGGAAAGGATATAGCGAGTGCTGGGGTAAGTCCCGTTCCTTCTTTTATTTTATTTGCCAACGCAACAAATACCTATTGAGAACCTACTTAAGTTTGCCGGCTATAACACAGGATGCCCAGATAAATCTGAATTTCAAGAGAACAACAAATTTTTTAGTATAAAGATGTCCCAAATATCACGTGGGATGGATTTATACTAAAAGTTATTGTTTTGCCCGAAACTCACATTTGACTGGGTGTCCTGCATTTTTGTTTCTCAGGCACAACAACCCCAGTGCTGTGACCCAGGCGCTGTGTTAGATACTCATTGGAGAGTGTTTGGGAAATAGGAGATGTTGGATAATATAGGCACGTGCACAGAATTATGTGCAGACATGGGTATGAAACATGGACATAGCCGTGTATATCAATTACGTGTCAGATGAGCCCTATAATTAGCTGATGCAGTGGTACAGCTTACTCAGGAATGTCCCCAAAAAAGAACAGAAAAGGAAAATTGGCTCAGCCAACACAATTTAGCAGCCCATCTCCTGGGCCGTTTCATTGGGAAGGGACGACAGCCTGACCTGAGCGTTTATAATACTTATTCGTGGGTGGTGACTTTGGCCAGTTGCTTGGTGACAAAGACTTTTGGAGGAGAGAGCTGTGGCCCTTTTGGAATGACTTCAGAATGTACAAATACCCGTGTGTTAGAGGAGGGCCCAGGAAAGCACTCCCACTGCTTAGCGAGTTCTTAACAATCAGGAGGGAAAACCAACCCAGCCTGGGACTGTCAATCAACCTGCTTCCTGAGGCCACCCCCTAACTGCCCAGGAATGGAGGCCATGCGTGTACCTGGCTAACCCGTGACACTGAAGGCAGGGCTGATAGGAAGCATAGGTGTTCCGCCAGCACAAAGCTGTCCAAAGCCATTAACCCCCTTCCCACGCACCCGTATCAGGTCAGCCCTATGGCTGCCTAAGTAGACTGATAAGATGATCACAGGCTCTGAGCTATGAAAACCTGGGTGCTGTCCCCGCTGTCCCTGACTGGCATGTGATTCTAACTATTCATTTTGGTATCTCTGTCTGCATAATGGGAATAATGAGGCTGTATTTCTCAGTTGTTATGAGGAGCCCAGAGATGATGGATACGATTGCTGTTTGAGAGTACTCTTAAGCTTACAGAGAAGTTGTAACAATAAAAAGAATGCAGAGAGCACACATATATTTATATATATCCCAGTTTTACCTATTGTTGACATTTATCCCATTTCCTTCATCACTTGTCATTTGTGCTCTCTCTCCACATATACACGTTATGTTGAAAATGTGTATATATTTCATATATTTGTAAATATGCATAAAATATTTTTGAGCATTTGAGGATGAGTTACATAGATCATGGTCCTTAACACCTAAATACCCTCAGCCTGTATTCCCTAAGAATAAGGATATTCTTATATAACTACAGGAGAGTTATCAACTTCATAAATTTCACAGGATCCGGTAATTTAAGCTGCTGTTCGTATTCCCATTTTGTCAATTGACCCAATTCTGATCTTCTCAGCACTTCCCTCTCCCAGTGGGATCCCGCCCAGGGCCAGGCTTTGAATCCAGTTGCATTTCTCTTGCCTCCTTTAACCTGGAACATTTTTACAGCCTTTCATTGTCTTATAAAAATAACAGCACAGCAACACAAGTGTAAAGCATACAAATGAATGAGTGTGCACCTGAAAATCTCTGACAGTGCTTCTTAAACCACAAAGGCCTAAGGCCTATACAAATCTAAAGCACTCAGCCAAATGCGAGACTCAGGAAACAGGATTGGGTTAAATACCCTTTCCTGGTGCTTCTTTGCTCACTTCCCTGACTGCCCCTTCTTTCCTCATTTCTCTTTCCTCCCTTTTCCTCTTTTGTATCACGGACTCTTTTCTGTGTGTCCCCAGAGCACTGTAATTGAGCCTTATCGATGACACTACTGTTATCGGTGTATAGATCTGAACCTCTCACCAGACCGAGACACTACACTGCTAGGGCTGTGCCTAATATCTCATTCTGTCCTAGTAGTAAGTCCTTAGCACATAGTAGGCAGTAAACAGAGAGACACCATAGGAGAACATGAGTGAGTGAATTCGAATCTATTTAGATATGTTTCTGAGGAATGCAGTGATATGTTGGAAATCACAAAACACTGGTATGCAGGTAAATGATCGAGTCTTAGCATCTGTATAACCAGGAAGAACACTGGCTTATTGAAGACAGCACACCTGTTTTATTACCTGCAAATTATTAAATCCACTTAGGAGCATGGTCAACATTGGTATCTAAGTGAAAACAGAGTAATTAATGAAACTGAATCGTGTGTAGGGGGAAAATTCAATCTTGTTTAAATTAACACCGATGAAAAAAAAAACTGGTATAAAATTAGAGCACCAGATGGTATCAATACATTACACTAATTTTCTATTCACATATTCAATTATAGTTTAAATAAAAACTAATATGGGTAATTTGTCTCATGGTGTTTGTATGCACCATCTGATTATAAATTCCCACAATGTCCAATCTACCCACCGATCACATGCTGCACAATTACTGAGGAAGCGGGGCATGCACAGGGCGTTCCAGAGGGGTGCTGGCTCCTCTGGGCGCTGGGCGGGGGTATCCTACGGCACAGGGTCAGCACTGACCTCTGTTTCCCACGAGTGTGGGTGCCAGAGCAAATACAGGGGGCCCCGTGCAATTTGAATTTCAGAGAAACAAAGGACAATTTTTTTTTTTAGTACAAAACATGTCCCAAATAATTTATGAGACACATACTAAAAAAAAAAAAAAAATGACAGTTTACCAAATGCTTTTCTCTACATTCCTTTACACGTTGCATCAGGTTCGTGAACCAGGACCTCAGTCTCAGTGAGGAAAAGAGGAGGCTCTGGGAAAGTGTTGCTATTCCCAGGAGCTTCCAAGGACTGGGCCGTGATCAGCAGCCACAGCCAGAGCTTCTCAGAGGGGCCAAGAGGAGCTGGGGAGGGCGGTGTCAGAAACTGATCAGAGCAGGCTTTCCTATGGGCCAGGCCTAGACAGGCTCATGACATGCATGGAGGGAAGCTTCTCTGCCCCACCTCCTTGAGACAGGATGCAAAGTAAATCTCTGCACCTGCTCTGTGATGTCCGAAATTACTTTAAAATAGAGGAGGGGGTGTCCACCTTCCAAGTCTTCAAAGATGTATAGGCTTCAAACAATTGAAAGTCAATTTAGTTAGTAAATTTGCACCTGTTATCTGAACAATGAGCAAAATAATTTTCTCCAGTTGATCATCTTTTCCATCTCTCCCCATTTGCTCCTTATTTACATCCCCAGAGGAACTCACATATTATTTCCCTTTCAGACCCTTCCTGAACTCTTGCAGCCTGAAGGGATTTTCCATTGTGTAACCACCTTGAGATACATTACTTTTATCTTGTCTGGGGATTTACGTATTTGCTTTCTCTCTCCTTTGATATAGAAACTCCTTGGGGTAAAGAATCATGTCTTTAGTTTCCAGGGTACCCCATTCAGTGCCATAAATATAATAGATGATCAATTATTGCCAATAAAAAAAAAAGAATAAACTGCACTTTAAAATGCAATAAAACACATTTTCCAATATGAGGAACCAGGGATCTTTGGAGAAATGACTGATTCCAGGGCTGGCGCAGATATAATGCAAAATAAGGAACTTGAAGGTACTTCCACTAACCAAATACGAAATAATTTGAACAACAAAATTAAGAATAGTAACCCATAGAATAAAATAAGAACCGAAGAGTCCTCATTAAAATAAACATGTAAATGAATATATCAATTAATGTCACAGATAAAAATCTCTCCTTTAGGGAAACATTCCAGTGAAATTTGGAGGAAATGATACTATTAGAATATTGCCATTTGGTAACTACTGTTGTAACAGTTGTTTTACATTAGGATGCGCAAGGATGAAAACTAACGGACAGAAGTGTGATGAGGAATGAATGGTACATGTACATCATCTCAGTGTGTGACCTCACAAGGTGGCCTCTTAATTACAATGGAAAAAAGTGACTTTTTAGCCGTGAAACCTGGCAGGCGTTAACCTAGTGGGCAAAGTTAGTATTATTAATCGTGAGAGAAATCAGTGTCATGTGCCTCCTGATATAATGCACTGAGAAGGATTCTGTTTATTCCTGACAAAAACGCATACCGCGAATCGAAACACAGGGCAACATCAGACAAGCTACACCGATGGACATTCTACAAAAGCTTTGTTATGTATTCCTTCAAAATGGCAGCCACTCTCACCAAAGAAGACATCCAGATGGCACATAAGCATATGAAAAGATGCTCCACATTAAGGAAAAGGAAATTAAAGCAACGGTGGGATACCTCTATACACCAGTTAGAATGGCCCAAACCCCAAACCCGTACACCACCAAATGCTGGCGAGGTTTTGGAGAGCAGGAACTCTCGGTCACTGCTGGTGGGGATGCAGCGTGGGACAGCCAGTTTGGAGGAACAGCTGGCAGTTTCTTGCAAAACTAAATGTACTCTTTTTTTTTTTCTTTTAAAGATTTTTATTGGGCGATTGGGGAGGAGAACAGTATTGGGGAATTAGGGAAGGGGAAGTGTTTTTCCAGGACCCATTGGCTCCAAGTCATGTTGTTGCCCTTCAGTCTTAGTTGTGGAGGGCGCAGCTCAGCTCCAAGTCCAGTCACCGCCTTCAATCTAGTTGCGGGGAGCGCAGCCCACCATCCCACGTGGGTGTCGAACCAGCAACCTTGCTGCTAAGAGCACGCCTTCTCACCAGCTCAGCGGCAACTCAGGTCCATCGCAGCTCACTGGCCCATGTGGGAATCGAACCGGCGACCGGGATGCTTAGAGCTCATGCT
This sequence comes from Aselliscus stoliczkanus, assembly GCA_033961575.1. Lineage (NCBI taxonomy): Eukaryota > Metazoa > Chordata > Mammalia > Chiroptera > Hipposideridae > Aselliscus > Aselliscus stoliczkanus. The sequence continues at coordinate 27,183,663 of CM066741.1, forward strand.
TTTAATCAACTGAGCCACCCGGCTGGCCCCTAAACATACTCTTAATCATATGATTAGCAATTGCATCCTTGGTACTTATCCAAACATTGGCCATTACCTTTTCCCCATCACTAACTCTGAACTGACAAGCCATGGGGTTCTGCTCCTGGAACCACCTTTCTGGTTCAGGTGTCACAGCCTCAGGTGACAGGTCTGCCCTCACTTCTTTCTCCCAATTCCAGGATAACTCTAGCCCCATTGGGTCAAGGCATGAGAACTGGACATTAGGACAGTAGAAATGAAAGAAAAGAAAAAAAGGTTCAGATCTTCAAGAAACTTCTGAAAGCATTATTCACTTAGATTTAAACTATGCTTCTTCCCGTTGAAAGCAATGCAATATCTGTAAATCATATTTGGCAAAAATTTTCCATTTCAGTAACAGATAATAAGTATAAAATTGATGAAAAATACAGAAGAGGGAGAACTCAGGGGTTACAGGTGGCAACCAACTGCGTCAAATTTGTAAATTGAAAAACTAATTATTTCTTCAAGTGATTATTTTCTGAGTTCACTCTAAAGTAACATCTACAGAGCATCCAATCAGTTCTAAATAACAGGGTTTGGGGTTTTACTGGAGTCGAGACATGGTGTTTATCATTTATCATTTATCATGGGCTTGTTTTTCAGAGGAGCAAATCAGCCTAGAATCAAATATTTACATTTGTTCTTCAGATATATGCTGCAATCTCCAATGTCTGCACTGTAGCATGGAATTAAAATTTTTAAAAAATCTTGTATCTTTATATATAGAATTTTCTTCCTTTTTGGAGACTAAGATTAACAAGGGTACTGGTTTGGGGATCAGGATGAGAATCAACGTAGATCCTATCAGGAAAATCTGCTTTGTAATTCCCTGAATTCATGCACAGCATATGTTACAATATATGTCACCTGGATTCCTGAAATAAAACACAACTGAATTTGAAACATCTACAGGAAACCAAATAACCCGATTATACTGTTTAATGCTCCAACTGCAGCTGAAGGCAGCCAATGGCTTTGTCACAAATTAGGCAAGCTTTTGAGGGAAATTCTTACAAATGGCATGTCCTCACATATAGAGTGACAACAGAGCGATTTTCCTGCTGTGCTTTAGAAAGAGGTGCCAGTTCAATGAGGTGCTGTTGAAATGACTGAAAACCACCTGCTGCCAATTTCTGCTCCACAGTATGAAAACCAGCCTTCTGGTGGATTATCTCTGCTGGTAGGAGAGGAAAAAGTGCTTCGGCACGACATGCAGATTATGGTTAACTAGTCAGGGAGGTTTGCATCCTGGGTCATGGCATAGCCACTTAGTCACAGATCAGGGAGGGGAGACCCAGCTGGAGGATTCATTATACATGAAACAGCTTTGTAAACCACACTTTTTAAGTCAAAAGAATAATACTCCAACTTTCGAAAGCACCGAATATTAATTTTCTAGGAGCATTGCTCTTTTCTTTTGCATGTATTAGAAAAAAATTGTATGTAAATATAACATTTGGGAATATTTTTACAACAAAAGAAATCATAGTTTTTATTTTTAATATGTCCTAATTTGGGTCCATGTAAATAAATGTTGATACAAAAAGTTACAATCAGAATGGATATAATAATTGATAATTTTTGGCAGTCTCACTCTCTTGCATAACTTCTTATTTAAGGAGTTACTCAGGGACATAAGGACAGAATATTTAATAACAATAAAGTAAAATAGCCAGATTTCTCTATAAAACCCATGGGTGGTTGATATTATAGTAGTACTTAAGAGAAATTATTTTAGAGAAAATTAATAATCTGTGAATTCAGTTAGAATTTTCAAAGAATAAACGTTTCAAGAAAAATTAAAGGAAGTAAAGATAAGTGAAGAAACAATTTAGACAAATATACAAAAACATTGGAGATGATAAATAAATATTATGACTACATCTTGGAAAACTCCAACATAATAAGTTGCTGGTAAATCTAACCATGGAAAAGTAGAGAAAAATAATAAGTGAAGCATTTAAAAATGAGAAAGAGTAGGGCCGGCCGAGTGGTGCGGTGGTTAAGCGCTGGCTTGGGAAGCCAGCAGCCCTGGTTCGGTCCCACATATGAGGGCCAGTGACACTGCCCTCAAAAAAAAAAAAAAAAGAGTAAACAACCAATATAAAAGAAATTCACTTCATATGAGTATTACATTAATATATATTAAATTTGAAAAGGCAATGAATTATATGTCCTATTAAAAAAACCATAAACCCCAATATGCGCAAATGAAATATGAAATAAAAAGCCTAAGCAGATGTATGACGAAAAAAAAATTTGATAAAGATATTACAGTTTACAAAAAAATCAGTTAAGGAATAATCAATCTCTTCATTCATAAGAATAATCAATTCTTAAGTCATTTCAGACATTCAATAAATCATCTCTTGTTTTATAAACAAATTGATGGCAAAAATAGGATCATACGATGAAATTTTTTTATAAGGCAAGTTTCATTGTGATCCCCAAACTTAGAGTAAATAACATACAATTTTTAATGTGGAATACCTGTAAATTGCTCATTTTATAACATTAACTTGGGAAAGCAGGAATCAAAATTGTGCATATAGCATGATTTCAAACATGTAACAAAACTACACATTACAAAAAATGAAACGAGTAAGAGAAAATGTCAAAATATTGGGCGTGGTTCCCTCTGATTTGAATGACATCTTTTCCTTTTTCTTTCCAAAGATTTCCTAATTCCCACCATAAATTGATGGGTGGTAGGGACTGTTCTGGAGGGATTATGTCCCCCCTAAAATTTGTGTGTTAAACTCCTAACTCTCAGTACCTTCCTTAGAATGTAACCATATTTTCGAGATAGGGTCCTTAAAGAGATAAATAAATTAAAACGAGGTCATTAGAGAGGGCACTAATAATATTGGCGCCTAATAAAGGGAGATTAGGAGAGACACACAGAGGAAAGACCATGTGAAGACTCAGGGAGGTGAGGACCATGAACAAGCCAAGGCGATCTTCCCTGGGAGCCCTCAAAAAGAACCGACCCTGCCGACACCTTGGTCTTGAACTTCCAGCCCCCAAACTATGAGAAAAGAAATTTCTGTTGTTTAAGCCACCCGGTCTGTGGTGCTTTGTTAAGGTAGCTCTTACCAAGGAATACAGGGGCTTGCTTTTTTTTTTCTTTTCCCTCCCTCCCTCCCTCCCTCCCTCCCTCCCTCCCTCCCTCCCTTCCTCCCTCCCTCCTTCCCTCTCTCCCTCCCTCTTTTTCCTACTTTCCTCAAGATTCTTTCTTCATCTTTCAATCAAAATAATCTCATTGGAGAACATTGAGAAAAAAATCTGAAGCATTCTACATATGTTTTTTCGTAACATTGTTTGCCAGTAACTTGATTGATTGGTTGGGGAGAGAGGTTTGAATTACTGGGAGCTGTATTGGTTATATTATAATCAGCATTTGGCACCTGCAGCTCAGACTGACGAAAGCACTGGGCTAGCCATAAGGCAATTCTGTTTGAGTTTTGTACATCGGGTAATACTAAAGGCGGGAAAGACGGATGAGAGCCTGTGCCAATAATAGTGTCAGTAAAAATAGAAAAGAAAAAGCCAGTTACCTCCACATATCGGCTCCATTTGATTCAATCTGGATTGCTCAGTGATGTCAAGGTTTTATAGCTGTTCTTTTGTAGCTATAAAAATACCTTCACTCTCGATACTCCTGAAGGAAAAATAAGGTTGTTACTGCCAGGCTGAAACTCTAAAACAGAAAGCATCTTTATACCCATGGAATCAATTGCCTTTATAATTCAAGTCTTATTATTGCTTCTCGGCCTTTTGGCTAAGATTAAGTGTGTAATTCAAGTCTTGGCAACACAAACATTTTTAGAAACTACTGTAGTGAAAATCAAATTTGGTTATGTGTAGAAAGAGAATCCTGCAAGGATCCCATAGGTTGTTCATACCCTGCAATTTTTCTAAATCCACTGGAGGACCAGGCAGGTGACGTTGACACCAAATGCATTGGTGTAGCCTTCACGTCCCCAAAGAAATATGCTCTCTGCCACCATCCCTTAAGTCTACCTGGTTATTTTCATTGGGCATGTTTGCAGAGGAATGTATCACTATACAGGAAACACCAGTGAGAGCCGGTGGCCACTGGCTGCTGACCCCAGTCCGCAATAAGGGCAGGGTGGCTGGGACTACAGACGCTCAGGCAGGGGCTCCATCAGAGGGGCACGGCCGCCTGGAGAGAAGGGCTGTGCAGAAACTGTACCGACTGCTCAAGAGAGGCACCCACTTGGGGAGGGCTGTGCAAATTCTCCAAGTTTTTAGATGCTGGCTCTAAGAAACCTTAAAGCCCCCTGTTCACCAAGGCAGTCACTTCTTTGTGTAGGAGGCAGCTGCTCGTGAGACAGATTTGTGCCCTGGAAGTCAGCAGACTGGAACCCTGGCCCCTGCCCCTTGCTGCTGTGTGGCCTGTGGCACAGCTGGGCTGCTTGCTCCCAGTGTCAGCATGTGCAAACTTCATCAGCTCTTTGCAGGGTAAATAAACTGCCAGCAGAGGATCTGGTACACACTAGCGTTTCTTCCATAAGTGTTAGGTAGTTGTAAATATTAAATATACCTAATGCAATGTATTATCAAAGTATCACTTATCAATCAGAGAATGCCGAAAAAGCAGTGGACGACATTTAGTACCCATTCCAAATGAAGAATTTATATCAGAATAGAGAGACTCTTTCATAATAGGACTACTGTTTACAACCCAAAGCGATATGAAGTTCAACGTGGATCAAGAGAACTAGTATCTTAAATTATGGGGGGGGAGGGAAGCACCAGCTGTCACCATGATTTTATTACGTTTTATTTATTTTTAATTGTGGCAAAATATACATAACATGAAACTTATTATATAAATATTTTTAAGTGTATGGCTCTGTGGCATTAAACACCTTCTCATTGTTGTGCAACCATTACCATCATCCTTCTCCGGAACTTTTTTCATCTTGTAAAACTGAAACTCGGTACCTATTAAACAATAGCCCTCCATTGGAAAAGAAGGCAAGTGTATCATTATTTGTATATCGCATAATTATATATATATACATATATGAACAATCTATAATAATATGCTAAAATTATAAATAAGCATTTACTGTAATGGAGAGACACAAAAGAAATGCTCAGAAATCAGTAGCATTATAATATCTGTAGAAAATTCAACTAGAAAATATGATGACAAAATGGGCTACCACTCATAAAATGGAAAACTATAAAATACCTAGAAGGAAGCTTGAGGAAAGATGACATGTGCATTTTAAATATAACAAAGCATCCTTGGGAGAAGTTATGCTTTTCATTGAGTCAAGCATTTATTTCTCTCAGCTCATGTAATCCTCACCATAACTCTATGAGATGAGAGGTATTAATATCTCTCTTTTACAGACATTACTCCACTTGGTCCCATAGACATGAAAAGCGGAGTTCGAACTTTTGTGTTAATCGCTGCTCTCTCTCTCTCTCTCTCTGTCTCTCTCTCTCTCTCTCTCTCTCTCTTTTAAAGATATTCCAGCAGCATAATGGTCAGAAATGTTCTGCAGTTTATTGCCTCAATATTCATTGATCACATGCCACATACCGAGCCCTGGGCTGGCCACCTGGAATTGAAGACAGATAAGCTACTCTACAGACATCAGTGGGAAGGTAAGTAAAATAACCACAACAGTATGATGCTATGTATGTTCTACTGTGCAAATTAAAATGACATGGGAGTGCCATTTTGATGTCCAGGCCAAAATTTGACATAATAATAATAGTGAAAGCTTTAAGGAATTGATATAAATCTTAAAAAAGCAATTGACAAGGATGTGTGAAGAACTTCAGAGTGTTTATTCCCTTTGACCCATTATTATTCTTGGAAGTTAATCCTAAAAAAAATATTTCCTCAGAAGGAAACAAAAGTATCATTTATGAATTAACTTTTCAAATATTTATTTGTGCCTGGTACCTACTGGGTTCTGCGTTAGGATCTGAGGAGACGAAGGTGAACAAAAAATTCATTCCACAAAGGTCTTCATTTCTGCCTTCATTGTAATGGCAAAAACTGGAAATAACCTTGAAGTTCAATAATGGCGAGTTATTTTAGATATTTTGGTACATTGACTTAATAAATACAGCAAAATGTTAAAATTATATTTCAAAATTGCATTGCTAAAAGGTCATTTTCCTGATACAGTCCTATCTTATAAATATTAAGTTTTGTGTACAGTTCTGTTGCTGTAAGAAATATTTATTCATAAAGGCAAAAAACTAGACAAGTATATGCTAATAAGAAAAGTTGTATCAGGGTCTGGGATTATAGATGATTTTTTATTTTACAAAATTAATATTAGTGCTATGCAACGTGTTCAATGAAAGACAGAAAGAGGAGCAAGAATGCCTGTAGCCGAAAAGTGGTCCTGGAAGAGATTAATAATTGATTATAAAGGGGTTTGCAAGCATCAAGGTCTGTGTAACAGCTCGCAGAACTTCCAGATGCGAAGACGTTCCTGCCTTATACAGACAGACAGGGAAGAGACATTAGAAGATGGAATAAAGGGTTGCGCTGAAATTTCCCCCATGTGACACCATAATTAGTCTGAAATTAGTCGCTTCCAAAGCACCACTGACAGTACAGTACTTGCTAAGAGTTGTCAGATATAATAAACATAATTTTATTCAGGATTTCCAGGGTCAAGTATTTAGCATAAAAAATGTATTTTACTGCATTTATAAAAACGATAAAACACTTCAGTGATTCTTGGTCCCATTGAGTCTTCCTTCTGCCTCCAGTTATCTAGCCCAGTTCTGTGCTCTTGAATCGACTGACCTGCCACTTAGAAAGCAGGAACCCTGGTCAGCTCTGGCTTTTTTCTGGAACCTCAAACCCGTTTGCTACCTTTCTGGTTCCTGATTCCTTTCTCAGAGTCTTGAGTCTATAATCTGTCAACAAGAAAGAAGCAGCACCCAAAATAAGAGAAGTGTCCCCCAATGCAAACTCTAACGTGGACTTCCCTGCATTGTACAAAATGAACTCTCCTTGTGAGCAAGGGAAATAAAAATTACTGAGCAAAGACACAGCTAATCAGAGACAAGCTTTCCCCACAACTCCAGTGGTGAGGAATGAGTCCAGCAAAGAAACACTCAGTGAGGTAGACAGTGCAGTGTCAGTGTGCTGGGTGCTGCAGCATGGCTTCAGTGTGTCAGAGTTAACTGTGGACTTAGGAGCAGTTCTCATGATATCCACACTTGGCTCCCGTAAACAGTTCATATAGAATCTGACTAATGGCTGTGGCCCCTCTAAATACTGGCAAAATCAACCCATCATAGCCAGTGTAAGATGCTAGCCTCTGTTCGGGGTCAGTTTCTGCTCTGCACTGATTTTGCAGCTGGAGTAATGCTTTGCTCTGTAATTACAGATTGTATCCGCATCTCCTCCAAATGCACCTACATTGACCAATGTGTTCTTGTGTCAGGGAAGAGCTGCCTTGATTGTTTTCCTCTTTGGTCAACCATGTATTGGCCATAGGTCCTGCCTGAGAGGAGGACTAGGGGACCCCTCTTGATTTCAGCACTGCTGTGTCCACCACCTGGAGCCCCATATTTCCCCCATTGGAAATGATGGCTGGCAGTGCTCCATTGGCATCATTCCTTGTTCGTGTGCTAACATTGGCTTCTGCCTCCCATGATACACTTGCCTTTTGTGGTAGAACCTGCATGGCCAGTATCCGAGGAAACTTGGCCATCAAGGAGGCTTTCATTAGGTTTTCAAGAACTTTCATTTTCTAACACAAAACAATAGTGTGGTCATCATATTGCATTTCTAATTGTGGAAGAGATTTGCACGTTCTCTCTAGGTAGCCCAGGCTACATTTGAGAGAAGTCTATTATGTCTTGTATTATTTGTTATATACACCATTAGAGAAACTTGAAGAAGGCTTTTACTGATTAAATATTTATCAGTGAAGACTTGACAACCACCCAACTGCCTCTTAAGCATTCAAATAAGTGGCAAAATTGTCCCAGAGGAGAGAAACACAGGGAAATTATAAGAGACACTTTTCTAGCAGTTCCCTTAAGGCATCCTTTCTGACCCCTGGAAAACTGAAGAATATTTGGTCTGCAATACATTCCACCCCTTTGTCTTGAGAAGCCCCTACTTAGAAAATCCTTGACATTCACTGACATAGAGCAACTCATTTCCCATTTTTAGAAAACTAAGAATAAAAGAGTTGCCCAAAAATACAAAAAAACCCCCAAAAATCCCAAATACAGGAATTCTAGAAAGATTCTATAAAAACTCTTGACATGTTTTCACCCTTTATCCATCCAGCCAACATGCAAGAATTGGGTACATACACCCTAGTAAGCAATGTCCTTACCACCAAGGAGATTAAGAAAACAAACGTCACCTCGAAAATGACTTACCTTTTAGTAGGAAAGATAAGACACGCACAGAAACCATGAAAACAACACAAAGGACCTTGTGACAAGTGTCCCAGGAGAGCTTCAGAAAAGGTGCCGGGAGTAGGGTGGACCCATGATCCCCTGAGGAGACCAGAGAAAGTTTCAGCTCAGAAGTGGTATAAGGATTGAAGTGGGGGAAATTGTTTCCCGAAGCAAGCTGCCAGGATACGCAGGAGGGGCAGTAAGGTACCCGAAGGAAGAGAAGCAGGAAGCAGATTCAGGTTTGGGGAGCGCCTGGAGCTTATGCGGTCATCACAACACCCTGTCCCCCGCCCTGCTCCTCCTGAGTGCACTCGCTTAATGCGTTGCTTGTCCACACACCGTCATCTGAGGGTCTGCTTCTAGGAATGCTGACATGCACATAACTCACAGGAGTACATTTCTGTTGGGCATATGTGGGTGCAGGACTGCAGGTCAGAGAACATACCTGTGCTCGGTTTTCCAAAGTGTTTTCACCAGTTAACACGCTCGACGGCTGTTCATGAAAATCCTTGTCAACACTTGCCAACAAGTCTTTTCCTCAAGTCCTCATTTTTCAATGGATTTCTTTTTCTTACTGACTTTTAGATGTTCTTTTTAAAATATATATATGTTTTGGGTTTTTTTAGATTTTATTGGGGAATTGGGAGAGGGGAACAGACAAGTTGCTGTCCTTTTGTTCTTCAGTCTAGCTGTGGAGGACATTGTTTCACTGGCCCATGCTGGTATTGTGATTATTGAGCTCTTCCTGGGTGAGGCAGATCAGTCGCTGGCCACTGGACGGCTGCTCACTGTGGCTTTTGGCAGCTCACGCCGGCTGCCAGCCACTCATGGTTGCTTTAAGGCAGGCCACGCCGTTGCCAGGGACTCACTGCAACCCAGCTCCAGGCCGAGCTGTTGTTCACCATCTTAACTGTAGAGGGCAGTGTCACTGGCCTTCATATGTGGGATCCGAACTGAGGTCCTGATGCTTAGAGCTGGCATCCCAAGCCAGCTCTTAACCAACGTGCCACTTGGCTGGCCCCCAAAAAATATATATTCTTGATATGAGTCCTTTGCTAAATCTTTGTATCATAAATATCTAGTTCCACTCTTACTTTTTACAGACACAGTCAGGTCATCTGTGAACAATTTTCATTTTAATTCTGCTTTTCTAATTGCTGTACTTTTTATTTCTTTCTCTTGTTTTCTTGTGCTACCTAGGTCCTCCAGTAAGATGTTAAATAGAAATGGCTGTAGAGAGCATCCTTGTCTTAGGCCCACATTTGGCTTTTGTCCTTACATGGCACATTGGGGAAAGGGCTTCTGTAGATGTACTTTATCAAATTAAGGAAGCTTCCTTTTACTCCTAATTTGTTACAAGTATTTTTTTGTTTGTTTTGTTTTCATGATCAATGACTGGATTTAATCAAGTGATTTTTATATATCTATTCAGGTGATCATATGATTTTTCACCTTTTTCTCTTCTGTCAGTGTTAAAACTAACCTTGCATTCCTGGATCCCAACTTGGGTGTGGTTATATTATCCTTTTTAAATATTGCTGAATTCAGTTATTATTTTTCTTAAGACTTTTACCTCTGTGTTCCTGTGAGATATTGGCAAATAGGTTTCCTTTCTTATACTGTCCCCACCAGAGTTGGTTTCAAAGTTATGCTCATTTTATAAAAATAGGTTGTGAAACCTTCCTCATTTTCTGTACTCTGGAAGGGTTTGTGTAATGTTGGGGTTCTTTATTCCTTAAATGTTTGGAAGAATTTATCTATGTATTTCTCTTTTCTTATCTTGGACTTTGACCTCAAGTCCTGGCTGTTGTTTACATAGCTATTTAACAATTTTAACTAGATTTTATAATTATGCTCAAAAAGTTGTCAATTTAATACAAATGTGGCATTACAAGCTCCTTTTTTAAGGGCTATGTATAAATAGAGCATAGGTTATGAACAGTGAGTGGTTGGGAACGTATGCAGATTTGTATTCAATCATGAAAGAGCCCAGATTACGAAGAATACCAAGCAGTGGGAATCCCTGACAGTTTTAGGGTAGAGGGATTATAATATTAGAGCTGGAATTAGGACAGTAAATAGGGCAATGATATCTGACATGAAAAGGAGAACAGATAAGAGATTATTACAGTGAAAGCAAATAAGGGTCTGCTTAGGAGAATGCAATAAAAATGCAAAAGACTTTCTTTCAACCGACAGTTTCCAAAGTGCTTCGTGGAGCAGCAGCAGAAGCGTCACCTGGGAATTTGCTGGCATGCAATCCTGAGCTCTGGCCCAGAATACCTAGGGGAGGTGCCCAGCAATCTGTGTTCTGACGGACCCTCCAGGGATTTTGAGCTCATTAATTGGGGAACCACTGTTTTAGACCTAATTTCAGCCCCCACCCCCACAGTTAGGGAAGACTGTGCGAGGCCAGTTCTGGCCGATGAAACGTAAGAGGAAGTCCACTTGGGATGCTTGTAGGTAGGCTTTTGCTTTCTTGATAAAAAGGACAGATGAAGCTGGGACTGCCCATTTTCCTTCTTCCTGCCATGAATACTGATTGACATTGTGACCAAGAGGCAAAAAGTCTGAGGATGGAGAAATCCAACAGGTGGAGGATGGCGGGGCAGAAACGTACAAGAGTCAGGGTGCTTGATAACCTTAGCATGCCTCACCCTGCCCCGGACTTTACACAATTAATGCATCTATCATTCCATCCAGTGGTACCTGGGTATTCTGTTGCTCGTAGCTAAATGAATTCCTAACTGATACCTGTATCAGGTTTCAACCTGGCACCTAGTAGAAAAGCCTAAGTTATACTTTCCCTTGATATGGCAGAGAAAAATTTTAACCTAGCCGAGGAAGAGATATCTGCTAAGCGTTCATCTCCCCATGGAGAACACAGCTTTGGGTAACATTTTATTTCTGAGTGCCTTGGGCAGAGAAGGCAGTTTTGGATGCTGTAAAGACATTTTTTTCCCCTGATGAATCCACTTCTGTGTTTGAGCCCACAGTGCCACCTCCTTGACATTCCCATTTGCCTTGTCCCCATTCAGAAGGGACAACCCACTGGGAATAAAAGTCTCACCATGAAATTCACATCAGATATGAGTCTGTTCCTCCCTAATTACTGTTACTAGGATACATCACTGACTACCATTTCTTGCTTTCCCAGGACTCTGTGGAACAAGAAAATAGTGATTTCTGGCAAAAGAGTAAACTCCATAGAATAGTGGGCTGTGCCTGGCAGCTTCTGTGCAATGTGGCTCTGGCTGAGTTACTTGAGGCTCCATCTCCAAGTGTGTTCCTGATGGAAGCAGGTTACAGACAAGCTGGGGTTGCATTTATGACTTGTGTGTGACAATCCTGTTCTAAAGGGACTGACCCACAGTGCACAGCAAAAAGAAGCTCTAGTGGCAAGCACCCACGAGGCGGCTTCCAGGGAGACTGCCGGGCGGCGTACCCCACATACCCACCTTCTGGCTTCTAATTTCTGCTTTGAGTTGTAGGTGCCATTTTGGGTAGCTAGCAGGATATTCTGTGAATGGGTACAAATCCTTAGTCACTCCCCCAGAGAGCTTTTTGGCACTGACCGCCCTGTTTAAAATTACAAACCCTCCTCCAAACTCGAACATGCACACTCCCGCATCTTGGATTTATTTTCAGCATCGTGCTTACTTACCACCATCTGGCACGCTATATGTTTTACTTATTCAGTTTTTATTTTTTTTGGTCTTTCCTCCCCCACTAGATTGTAAGGTTTCGGAGAGCAGTAATTTTTGCTTGTTTTGATCATTGCTACATCCACAATATTTAGGGAAGTACCTGGCATATAGTAGGTGGTCAATAAATGTTCCAGAATGATTGGCTGACAGGTGCTGACAAATGGCACACCCTCTTTCTTCTTCGGCCATTGTGTCTCTAACGTATAAGCCTTAGAGGATGTGATGCTCCAAATTCTGCTGTGATTTATTCCACAGCAACAGAGATGGGTTGAAGAAGAATCCTGATTAATTATACCTGTTACTTGTTTAAGGCCCACTGTGTAACAGACAGATACTAAGTGCTTTAGATGCATCACCTTCCTTAATTCCTCAGAACAGCCCTAGCGGCATTAGGCCCCTTCTCAATGAGAAGAAGGAGGCTCAGAGGTCTCAGAAGACTCATTCAAGGCCTCACACTCATGAATGGAAGAGCTGGGACTTGAACTTGGGGCTGTCTGGCTCCGAAGCTTCGGCTTTCACCCACCATTTCATTGGAGAACAATGGTAGCATTCCTAAAAGATAGGTATTTTCATGCAAACCCAGGTCTCCAATGACTGATCAGAGATGCTTTGTCCAAACCTCCCCCAATAGCTAGCTAGCGAGTTAGTCTCAGTGCTTTGATTGTTTTAGGTCTAGACTAAAGGGTGCCAGGGACAAATAATCTCGGGGACTGCCACGTGCTCTGCACAGATCACGGAGACTGAAGGCTTGGAGTTGTCCCTCTGCAAAGAAACCTGCTCAGCCTGCTTGAAGTCATCCTTTCCCCATCATGTTTAGCTCTTGGATCTCAGACACACCCTGTTGAAACACCTCAGCCAAGAGGCAAGCTGACTGGCATTTAAATGGGTGCCTCTGCCACAGGATTGCCGAAAGGCATCCACCCACAGTGTGTTCAATGAGGGAAGCAAAAAGGCTTGGCTCGGCGTCCCCAAACCCTTCCAGCCTTTGTCCAGAAACCGTCTCTGTGAAGACGACGATAGCACGCTGATGCCATGCCAGAAGATCCACAGGTTCAATGCAGGGAGGAAACACTGTTTAGACAACAGAGGACTGTTTGGGTGAGGACCATTGGGAGGCAGCCAGCTACCCACAGGATCTTTCCAACTTGACTTCTGTTGGAAAGTTTTGCAGTGACATGAACCTTTTGCATGACTAGAGGGTTCACCTCCCCTTTCCCAATTTCCATCTCTGCAGTCTGCTGTGAGTCTCTCTTCTGGGTCATCTCTCTGCCCTCAGCACACGGTAGGGGCTCTCTCTCTTAGACTGGGACCGAAATACGACTGGAACTGCTGACTTCAGCCAGACTGGCAGGCTTCTCTGCGGCAGGGCATCTCAGAGTCTTCAGTCTGCATGGAGTGTGCAGAGCACGCAGCGTTTCCCAGCACTACCTGATTGTGCCAATATTGTCTTTCTTTTCTGTGGCGTATTTTCTGGGGTTTGAGGGCCACAGGGACACACTTCGGGATAATCAGAAAGTGAATCTCATGTTTGAAAATCTTACACTACGTGCAAGAGGCCAGGCACCAAAGACCCTATACTGTATGATTCCATTGATACGAAATGTCCAGAGCTGGCAAATCTATAGAGACAGGCAGCAAATTAGTGTTTGCCAAGGAACCAGGGATGCAGGCGATGGGGAGTGAGGTGTGAGTGCGAATGGGTGAGAGGCTTCTGTTGAGGTGATGCAATGTTCTAAAGTTAGATTATGGTGATGATTGCATAATTCTAGAAACATCCTTAAAAACCATGGAATTCTATACTTTAAACGTTATGGCATTTTATGGTATGTAAATGATATGTCAACCAAGCTGTTAAAAAATTTTTTTTTCATAGATCTTATAAAAATCATTTCCCTCCTGCCAATGAAAGTAGGTCTTTCTTTCTTTTTCTTCTTTTATCTTTTTTCCTCCCCATGCCTTTTGTTGGTCTCCTGCACCAGTGTTATCCCTCCCCTTATTTTCGAATAGACAACTTTTTATTAAGAAGAAATACATGTGCACAGTTTAAGATTTACAATGAGTACTGAAAAGTAGAAAATGAGGAATAAGTGCTTCTACTTCTCTACAAACCACTGTCCCACTCTCAGATGTAACTGCTGTCAACAATTTCTTATGGGCCTCTTTAGAAATTATTTACACATTCATAGCCTGTATCCATATGGCGCCCGTATTTTTACACAAATCGGAACACACTCTGTTCTGCATCTTGTTTGTCTTATTTCGTGGTGTATTTTGGAGAATCTTTTCATGTGAGACCAGTCACATCTACTAAGCAGCAGCGTGGCGTTCATTGAATATTTATGTCATATTTATATAATCAGTTCCCTATTAAGAGGTATTTAAGTTGTCTCCAGATGTGGGTGGTTTTGTTTGATATGTTTTGCTATTACAAGCTACACGAGAATAAACATCTTCGTGTGTTGTTGCAGGATGATTACTAGGAAGTGTTCGTGGGTTAGAAGTCACGCGCCTTTGGATGTCGATAAATATGACTCGATTGCCCTGCAAAATGGTGCCCCACATACAGTCCCATCCTCTGGTGATATGAGGGTCTATGTGAGTTATAAAAGCTCGACTGGTCTAAGACAAGTTCCATCCTCTCCCGGCCCAAAGCCCTGACCATACGCCAAGTACTGGTCAGGCTGTTAGGACTGATGCTGTTAGTACATGTTTTGTTCTCAGCACTGTACCCTCCTCATGGGAAGGTGCCCACTCTACCCTGTTCCCGGCAGTTCTCCTTGACAGCCAGGCCTCCAGGACTTGCACAAGAGACCTAATCGATATGCAGACGACCTATTATTGTCCTGGGCAAGAAGAAAGAGCCGTGTCAGCTCAGGTTCCAGCTTTGTGATTCTCTGATTATGGTCCTAGTTTTCCCTGTGCATTCCTGCTTAACCTTGAGAAAAGTCACCACTTCTGCCAACTTCTGTCATGTTCTCAACTTAAGCGGCTGGTGGGGATGAGAGTGGCAAGAGGTGGTATTAGCCGTGTGTGAGGCTTTGAGCGTTTGTGTGCGTCGGGGTGGTGAAGGGCACGGAGGTAGGTATATACGGCTACTTTTGAATTTGTGAACCACTCCAAATGTGGTAGAATGACATCGTGGGTATTTTTGGTTTTCTTAAAGATGCTCTGATACAACTAAATTGGGTGTGGTTTCAGCCATGATGTAGGGTTGTCACTCTTAAGAAAGGGTCGAATTGAAATAGAAAAATCCAAGCCCACCTGAGGCTGACCTCATTTACACTATCCGGTCATGCCAGCCGTATGACTCCCTTTGCTAATTGCTGTTGATTCCAGCCCCCTTCATCGCACTGACTTCTTCTGGGGTCAGATTCCCAGCCCCTGGTCAAATAGCCTTTTGGTGTTTCTTTAACGTAAGTGGCCCAGAAGTGACACTGGATGAAGAGAAAATACTCCTTGTTCTTAAGCTCCGGCCTCCATTCTCAGAATGCAGGTTCGAGGCCCAGCTCTGTCACTGATAAGCTGACAGTGGGGGTTGGTTCCTGGGTAGGGCGCAGCACTTAGTTTTTCTGGACCTCTACTGCCTCAGCTCTAAAATGAGGGTGTTGGTGAAGGGTCATGACCTCAGCTGCCTACAGGAGACAGCCAGGTACTGGCATGTGTGCCGCAGGCTAGGGAGGCTGAGCTTTCAGGGAACCTCACACCTAACCCAGGGACGGGGTGGCTGCCTCTCTCCTTGGTTACAGCTCATTGCTGCCATGCCGGGCTGCAGGCCAAACAAAACAACAGGTCTCTTAGCTTCTTAAGGTGTTTTCTCTGTCAGCCTGCTCCAACTCTGAGACCGTACTATTCTGAACAGTATGAAGTAAGAATTACAGCAGTTACACGTGCGTTAAGTATTTACTAGGCTTATACACTGTCCCAAGCACTTAATAAGAATTAGCTCATTCAGTTCTGAAAGCAACCCAATGATATGGGGACTGCATCTATCCCCATTTTACAGAGCAGAAAAATAAAATAGACAAGCATTTTAAGAACAATTATTTGGGGCGTGGTCTTCGTCTCTCCACATTTCTGCCTTAAAAATGAAAAGAGAAAGTACCTGGGGAATAATTAAATGGTGTCTGGTAGGGTATTTCCCCCTAATGGGAGAGGAAATAGAATTTTGGGGGGGCGGTTTGAAGCGACCCCAAGAATATAACACTATGCAACGGAGCTACAGAAATCCTGCTTGATTTGTAAATTAGTGTTTCCATGGCAACCCGAGTGTGTAGTTAAATAATCCTCACTTGTCTAGGACTGAATTCCAGCAACTCTTCCTAAGCCTTCATCCTATTCTAATCCCGCAGCTGTTGCCATGGAAATGATCAGATAAGATTCAGTCCTGGAGGCAGATGGGCCTATGAAAGCTAAGTCCTGGCCTACATATAGCTCCGGAAATATTAGGTTTCGTTTTGATTCCCCCCGCCCCCACCCCCCGATTTTTGAATCCCAGAAAGAGGCTGCCTCCCAGGAGAGTTCATGGAGCACCCTGTCATGAACGTCCATCTTGGTGTTTGGGGGTCTAGAGCAGATGAAGTGAAGTTCATTCCCAAATCCTGCTGAGCAATGGAGAAACTGGGAATGCTTCTCTCTGACTCTGGAAATTTGCTCTAAGAGGTAATCAAGCCGTGGGGTTCTCATGGGAGTCCAGCTCCCAGAAGTGCTTTCCCCAGGCTGCACTCCCACCCCGGAAGGAGGGTGGGTCACCCCGGGCCACTGCCGGGGTCTGTGCAGCCCAAGGGGGCCAGTTTCAGTCTTCTTTGCCCACGAAGGGTGTAATTTTTTCATGATAGATGGACGTTCGTAACGCTCCTCCAGGGTTCACTCTGATTGTGTCAGCAATGTCCTTAAAAAAAAAAGGAGTGGCAGAATTTTTTGCCTCTGTCAACATTCTTGTATCATGTGCTTTCTGGCAAACAGTTTGGGAAGACCTCATGTTGAAATCATTGTTTCTCAGCAATGTCTCTATGAAGTTGAGTTTTGTTCAAAAGAGAAGCAATGTCTTGTCTCTGTACGTTAAACAGTGTGATATACATCTGTCTATATCTATATATCTATATATATCATCTATACCTATATCTGTCATCCATATCCATATCTTTATCCATATCTATATATAGTGATGTCTTTGCCAGATCCTTCACTTTGGGGGCTTCAGCCAGCCCCCAAAGCAACTGTGCCTTTCAGAGAGGCCGATCCCAGCAACATGTCAGCCCTAATGTATCATATGCAAACAAGACAAACCTCAGCGTAAAATCGACTGATTCCCAGAAATGGAAGGGGCCTGTCACGGTCTCAGGACAGTTCAGTTACTGGGAGCAGTTTTCAGAGGCAGGACCTTTGGCAGAGGTTCCTGGCGCCTCACCCCTTACGACTCATGCATTTTCCCTCTGGAGGCTTTTGCATGCTGCCACCCCTGGTTTAACAGAGAATCCAAGAGTTACTGTTTCTTTATTTCCCTGGCCAGCTCCAGCTGAATTCCTATAGTGTCCTGCTATCGATTTTCCCCCTAAGCTTTACTCATACATGCTATGCATTGGTTTCATATGCTTCACTTCCATATAATCTGTTCAGTAAATACTTTTTGAATTAATATGTGTATTACATGGTTCTAGACACGTAAAAGTACAATGTTTGGAATCAGAAGCTGCTATCAAACTGTTGCCATTTATCATGTACTAGATGGCTCCTCTCACCATAGCTACAGAGCGATGGAGTGGCAACTTTTAGAACCTGTGCGTGGTGTTTTTCTGGGCAAGTTGCATGTTGTAGGTGGTAAAGGTTATGCTTTGCAATGACATGAGATAGGATTTCATTGCTCTTCTCTCAACTTTCGTAATTGCAAATGATACTGAGGAGAGACAAGAGCTGAATCATTTCCTAAACAAAAATGAAACATTGGAACTGAAAGCTTGCCATTCTTCCGCCAACTCCTGACTCTAACTGGTGCTGCAAGATTGCCTTCCGTGTCACTGAGCAGACTCCTAGCTGCCTCACCTCCCATTCGTGCCAGAATAGAGCCTGAGCCAACACAGGGTGCCTTCTCGTGCCCCGTGAGCTGTTCTGGTCATTGTCCCACCCCTGTGTTAATTTAAGCTTTGTAGACACCCTGTTCTCCTGAAGCTGAGATGTATCTAACGTCACAAAATGTGTCCTTGCTACTATAGTAGTGAATTGTCACTTCCACCGCCATGGGAAGGTCTGAGTTGGAAGGTCACAGTTACTCGGAGGGAAATGGTCTCAGACGTGGCTTTGCTAAGTAGCTGTCTTCATATCCTTGCTCTCCAATTCTAATCAGGTTCCAAATCCCCACTGCTGCACCCCTGAATATGTCTAAAATTCACCCTCTCACGCCACCATCATCACCCTAAATAGTCCCCCAGATCCCCTCTTAGCCCATCGAGTGTAGGAGCACAGCTCTGCTTTCCAAAATGTAACTCTGATCCTGTCACTGCTTGTTTAAAAGCTCTCAGTGACGCACCTCTGCCCTGGATCGAAATCCAAAACCCTTAGCATGGCTCTGCATGAGTGGCCCCTTCCCACCTCCCTGCCTCTTCTGCATGTCCCATGCCCCCACCCTCCACATACCCAGGTCCGCAGCGTGCACACCAGCCCGAGCACTCCTTCCTCTGTGCCTGGCTCCAGGCTGACTTCTGCTCACCCTTTAGCCTTGGGATAAAGTGAAATGTCACTTCCCAAAATAATTCTTTGATGAGTGCTCCCAGATAAGCTTGGGTTTTACTCTTGTAAATGCTCCTTGTGCAGCGTGCATGTGTTCAGAGGAATTTAGCCCGACTGTAACCACACAGCAGTGTGTCTAGTATTTGTCTGCAGTCCCTTCTGGGATGGAAGTTCCACCAACTGCCTCAGGTACCTAAAAGGCAGCTGTTAAAATGGTGAAGGAGTGGCTAACTGGAGGGCGAGAACCGTCACTGGCATGTTTGAAAAGGCTTGGGTCATCAAAGACAGATTATTGGAAAGGCCACCGATGTTTAAGCATCAAAAGAGGGGGCGGCCAGTTGGCTCAGGTGGTTAGAGCGCAGTGCTCACAACACCAAGGTTGCCGGTTCGATCCCCACATGGGCCACTGAGTTGCGCCTCCACAACTAGATTGAAACAACTACTTGACTTGGAGCTGATGAGTCCTGGAAAAACTCACTGTTCCCCAATAAAATAAATATTAAAAAAAAAAGATTCATTAAAAAAAAAAAAAAGAATCAACAGGGAATCAGGGACCTCTTTGGGTTCAGTTCAGTCATTGAGACCTGTGTGTGCTGGTTTTCCTTTCCCTCAGGGAGCTCCCGGTCTACCGAGGATAACACACCAGAAGTGTATGTTACAGTGAATTCACACTGTAAACGTTTCTAAGGTACATGGATCCAATTATTAATCTATGTGGCTCGTCCCACATGTCATGTTTATGGCACAGGCTGTCAGCATGATTTGGAAGACCTAAATAGTCTGTGCCTTCCGTCAGGCTGTGTTCCTAGAGCATCTCCCGTGTTGCTGATTCTATTGGGTTGTCGGAAAAGTCATGGCAGGTTTTTCCTACATTTTTCATTGCAAAAATGCGTCATGACTTTTCCGACTACCCAGTAGTACTTGGAGATGGGTATTTTTCTTACATCATGGCCCTTAACTTGAGCCAACTATAATACTTCTGCTGCTGATGAGACATGATCTGCTTCCGTGCTCAGAAGAGAGGCTGGAAGTGGGGTTGGTCGAGGGAGGAACGGAGCTGTGATACAGTCTCCCCAGACCCTGCCAGGAGCTCTGGAGCCTGGATGGCCCTCAGTGTCGCCCTGAATTCCAACAATGGGGCTGGGCCTTTGAATCCCCAAGCTGACCAGCCATGGGGTGTGAGGTGCCCCAGTAATGAGGGTAACCTTAGACGAAGCAGCTCCCTTAGGCTGAGGGCAATTCCTGGGGAGAACGTCAGCTCTGAGCAGCCAGTCAGCAGCACGCCAGGAGGCGGTGGAATGAGTGCTTTGGTCCTGAAGGCAGGGTCTGGGGGGCAGGGAGGGGAGGGGAACGATTTTAGTCAGTGCGTGCTTCCTAGTCACTCAGCCCTTTCTCGTCTTCGACAACAAATACTGACGGGTGGATAAAGGCAAGCTAAACTGGTCTCTCTCTCCAAGAAAAAATTAAATACAGAGGGTGTCAACAAAATAGACACATTTTAAGAAAGGAAAACTATTAAAATTGTAATAATGTATATCAATAACAAAAGATGAATGAGTCACGTTTGAGTTCTGCAATGACAAGTGGTGCTCAAAGTGGTTCCCATCAGCGTCCAGACACTTCTGATGACGGCGAGCTACTGCCTGGGCAACGCTGACTGAAGTGTCCACTTGGATACACTTTTTTGGTACCTGCAAAATGAGCACGTATGAGTTACTGTGCCCTTAGGAATGGAGAGTGATACATACAGATGAGTATCGGGTTTTATAGCCATGGCAGCACCGTCAGCCAAAGCTCTTTGTACCCTTGTGATTTTCCATGTTATTGTCCTCAGCGGAAGGGCAGGAATGATGGTCAGGAAGGCTCCCAGAGCTTCCAGCCGTCACTGGGATTTCCCCCCAGTCACACAGAGTTGTAGGTGAGGCTGGCTTTGGGAAGGGCCTATCTAGAGACAAGGCTGCTACATGTCTCTTGCAAGAATCCATCCAGGTGCTCTCTATGTCAGGTTCCAACTGGTCATCTGGGCAGTGCTTGTCACAGCGAGGGGCTGTCCACCTCTGTACACCAATTCTGCGTGCCGGGCAAAGGGCAGTTAT
The DNA here is from genome assembly GCA_033961575.1 of Aselliscus stoliczkanus. NCBI lineage: Eukaryota > Metazoa > Chordata > Mammalia > Chiroptera > Hipposideridae > Aselliscus > Aselliscus stoliczkanus. The sequence goes on from CM066741.1 coordinate 27,204,682, forward strand.
CTATAAATACCTTGTTCCAAATAAACTGTCGGTGCGGCCACAGCCTTTCAGCCTCACCCCGCACTCTGTTTTTCCAGGCCCCGGCCCTACCACAGCCCTCCCTTCCCTTTGCCCTCTGTCTCCTGGTTGCAGTGCTGTGCAGTTATCACAATGGCAGCAGCTCTTCTGTCTAAGGGATGAGGAAGTCAAATACCTGTGGCTTTGCCACCTGCCTCTGTGTCATTCTAACATAACTCTATCTAGGCCAAACACAATTACATGTTCAGATCCTTCCTTTTTAAGCTTATTACAGAATTGCTAAAAGCTCCTTCATCTTCCCAAAGAAACTGCAAAACCCTTGTCACCTTTCTGGAACTCCCTTCCCATTGAGACTCACCTGCCACTGAGACCCCATTTTTTTTTTTAAAGCCTGGCAGTGCCATATGGCGGTCTAGATGGGATCCAGCATCACAAAGGCACTTAAAAATGAGGCAGATTTTCTGGGAATAAAGTCAACTAAAAGATTTTTGTTCTTTTTCATCTCACTCAGTGAAACATCTCATCACTCAGAAGGAGAAGCTGGGAGCTTCTTTCTGCTCACACAGTTTCATTGAACATTGAGGAGAGTCCAGCTTCCATTTATTTCTTTTGCCCTCATTGCTGACCCACCTTCCCGACTATCCCTTTATGCAAACTCGTGTTGTGCACCTGCTGTGTGCCAGGCTCTATCCTGGGTTCTGGGGGTGTGGAGATGAGAGAGAGACATTGTTTATGCCCTCAGGCTGCCCCTTTACAGGACAAAAGGCAGTGAGGGGGTGCCCCCTGGAGTTGTGCAAATGGAAGGACCCCTGCCCTCAGGGGCTGACTGCCTGGACCTGTGCTGCCCAGCTCTCAGCCCCTGCCCAGCTGTGGATATTGAGCACTTGAAATGCAATGGAGGACTGAATGTGGGAATTGTCATTTCAACGCGCTTTCATTTAAAAACTAATACTTCCATTACTGGAAAACTTTTAAGTATGCTTGGAAAAACTTGAGAACATGAGTCTCCTTTTTGAACACTTAGGCAATATAAGTAGAGATCAAGTCTTTCTGATGAAAATTTAGCTTCCAAATTGAGATGATTAACGTAAAAGATACATTGGATTTCTAAGACTTAGTGTGAAAAGGAGGATATAAAATGTCCCATTAATAATGTGTATGTCTATTACATGTTGAAATGATGATACTTTGAATACAGTGTTGGTAACTAAAATATATTAAAATTAACTACCTGGGGTTTTATTTTCACTTTTTTATCTTATTTTTATTTTTTTAGCTGAGCCATCCTGCCACCTGTTGGCAGCTCAGTGGCTGCTCAGCTCGGGCCCATGTGGGAATCGAACCCTGTTGCTCAGAGCTCGCATTCTTGAGTGAGCTCTTAACCAACTGAGCCACTTAGCCAGCCCTATTTTTACTTTTTTGAATGTGGCTACTAGATCATTTAAAATTACATATGTGGTGCATGTTATTTTGGACAGTAGTGCTCTAGAAGAAGCAATAGAGGGAATAAAAAATTAACATTTAGTATAAGGGTGAGATGGAGAAGGAACAAATAGGTGGGGTATCTGATACAGGGATGTGTAGGAGCTCATAAGATTAAGAAAAGAGGAAGAAAAGAGTGTTCCACTGGGACACCTTGATATGCACAGGGACATGGAAGCACATGGAACTGGCAGTAAGGGCAGCGTGAAAAATTGAAGGACCCTATGCATCAAATTAAGGTGCCTGACTGAGGCTCAATGAGGAGCCATTGAGATACTTTACAGAAAGAAATGACACGATCAGAGCTGCATGTAAAACTATCTCCCGGATGGCCGTGTGGAGAATGGATGGAAACAGGTGGCACTGGAGACCCTCCCCCACATGCCAGTTGGGGAGCAAGGCAGAAATCCAGGGGCTCGAAGGAGAGATGAGGGAAGGAGGGACGGTCCAGATTGCTTCCATACTCTAGAAATAATGAAGTCAGTCAGAGATAAGAGTTTTTAGAAAGAGAAGGAATTTTACATTCCTGTTCATGTTACTTCCTTTTCTGAAACAGATCTAGTTCTTCTTAGAAAGTACAGACCAAACCTGTGAAAACAAACACATCAATTTAGGAAAGCAAGTTATAACCAGAATACCCTGAAAATATGAGTTTCTGACAAACCAAATCAGTTCATTTATACCCCATGGCATGAAAAATGCAATTATAAAAAGAAGGAAACAAACAAACAAACAAACCGGCCATGTTGTGAAGGCAGATTTCCAGGACTGCGTCCAGCCTTGACATTACTCTGATCTTGTTTATTTGACTGCTCTGTGTGGTCAGACCTCACTTGCATGGCCTTCGCCTTGAGCTCCTGTGGACAAATGGCTGTGCATACAAATATTTGAGTTCTTCCTTGGGATTCTCTCTTTATATTCAGACTTCGTTATTAGTTCTAACCTCATTTCATTACTAATTTACATGTACTTTCCTACCAGGAGATCAGAAGGTTTTTTTGTTTGTTCGTTTGTTTCAAACAAGGAGTCTGAACTACTGTATTTCAGTTTTTCCATTATGTACCTACCGCTTGGGAACCTGTGTGTCGTTCTGAATCTCCCAAGAAGGAATGAATGAATCAGAATTTAAAATGTGTAAAATGCCTCAAGCTTCCTAAAAGAATAATGTTCTAGCAGCAAAAAAAAAAAAGAACAACAGAAATATTGATTTATAAGCATCACAGGAAATGCCTCGGTTCCATCAACACAGCGGATAGCCAGCTCTGGGGCGCGCCTGGCCCAGGTTTGGGAGCAGGGGTCCGGAGGCTGGGTCCCCAGTGCTGCTGTGCATCTGGCCTCTGTGCCAAATGCGCCACTGACTCTCTTGCCCTGAGCGTGCACTTCCTGGTGTGTGAAATTAAAATAATAACATCCTCCCAACAGGGGGGCTGTTGGGAGAGTCGAATAAACTATCTTCTGTAAAACCAGTTGAGAAGTAGACACTTGCTGCTGTGCATCCCTAGGGCTGCCAGATATTGGAGGACCACAATTATGATTATGGTGGTTGGTGCCACTGCTGTTTTAATCTCTCCGAGTCCAGCGCACGTCTCCGCATACGGCCCCATCACTGGCCCCGTTTTTCTCAGGGAGTTCTTTTCATGACACTGTTTTGAGAGGCCCTCCTTCCTCCTGCACACTTGTTCCTTTCATCAGCTCTTAAAGCCTTCATCTTTCTTCATCTCCTCTGTCTTTGAGTTTTCAGGGCCGGCTTTTCTATGCTAACTTTCCTCCCAGCCCCTCGCTTTTAAACCTCACGGGTGGGTCCACTGCTGCCTCCAGTCTGGTCTCATCTATGCCTTTTCGCTGTTTGCCTGAACTTTGTTTCTCATTCCTCCCAGTTTGAGTCCTGGGAAATCTGACCTTCTTCCTTCACACACCCACAAATGACTTTGAAAATTTCCATTCTCACTGAAACATGTCTGCTGCTTTTTCCTGCTTCTTTTTTCTTCTTCTTCCATATCAGCAAATCCTTTGCCTCATTGTCAGTGAAACTCGCTCTCTCTTTTTGTTTTTTTACATACAGTTCAACTTCTGCACCACTATAATCTTTCTCATCATGTGGTTTCCCTTTTGGCGGAACCCGTTATTTTGACACGGTTTGCAGCTTCCTTCCCCCCTTCCCTTCAGTACCTCGGCCCTTATTTAATGCCACGTTTGCCATGGGTTGTTTCTTTCTGGGTTAGAGCCATTCCTGATGCCATAGCGTTTTATGATCACAGAGTATTTGGGCTCTAAGAACTTGGCCAAGTACAGTGCATTTTGGGGAAGGCAAGAGAGAGGAGACAGCCCACCATTGCCGGCAGCACTTGGTGTTTCTGTGGGAAGGCTGAATGGCATCACGGCCTATTCTCTGAAGTGCTCATTAGCCCTTTGTGCCACTAGACTGACTATTTCAGGAGTTTATGTTCTTTCCTATCTTTTCTCTCATTACTTACCACTTGCCTCACTGTTATTCAATTATTCTCAGCCAGGCAGAGGACAAACAGAGACGATGAGGGGCAGAGTTATAACAGCAACGCCGGATTTTCTAGAGCCTTCATCAGATAAGCCAGGCACTCTTCTAAACACTTTACATGTGTTCACTCCTTTTGTCCTTCCAACAATCCTATGATGTGGCCACAGTTATTATCCCAATATCCAGAAGGGCATAAAAGGCAAATTAAATTCACAGATGTGCCTGTGAGAGGTTGGCCTGCCCGTATCGGTGGGCTCGCACCATCTTGGCAGCATGGCGATTGTGTCCGGTATGGGGGCAGCTGTGAGGGCTGGAGGAAAATGCGTTGGGAGACACAACTTGGTTTGGACCAACTGTATGATGATCAAAGTTTGGGGTTTTGTACTGGAATTACGTGCCATCCTAGTGGCTTTCTGATGGAAGTGCTCGTGTCTTATACCTGTAGGATTAGAGGTCAAATGGCAGCTACCGTTTCACACTGGTGGCCTGAAGGGATTCTTTGTTATGGTTCAGCCATCCACAACAACCGGACCTGGGGTATGACTCTGTCTTGATTTTATTTCCTGTCACTTCTTTCTGTTTCCATGACGGCACTTCAGATTGATAAGTGGGCAATGGAAGGGAGAAAGGAACTGAGTTTCACAATGGAGTGTATAAACGCACGCCTTGGTGTGAAATCATCCTAGACGGTCTTCAGAAACATTGGAGGGCAGGCATTGGATAAGGCTTTCTGCCAGGAAACTCATTGCTATTACTGAAACATTTATTCGCTTCTCAGTGGTGGTTTCCCGTCCATGAACAGAATGACCGTCATTTTTTTTTTTTTTGAGGGCAGTGTCACCGGCCCTCACACGTGGGACCCAAACCAGTGTCGCTGGCATCCCAAACCAGTGCTCAACCACCACGCCACTCAGCCGGCCCATCACCGTCAGCCTTGTCCAACTGGTATACCCCTACTCACCCTTTAAGCTCCTGCTCGTCCAGTATCTCTTAGGAAAACCTTTCTTTAGTCCCCGAAGCAGTCTGACAGTCTCCTTTCTTTGTGCTTCTTTATGATAGCAGTGACCATATTGCATTTTGCTCCTTTATTTATTGCACGGCTCTCAGTAGACTGTGAGTGTCTCTAGGGCAGCAACCCTATTGTATAGAATCTATGTTATAGACCTTAAATATTTGGAGCAACACAAGTTCTTGTTCCTGATTTCACAGCCTACTGGACTTTGAAGATTTAATCTTTGATTCAGGAAACAAGGAAGGTGTCACCTGACACCCCCTCCCAAACTCTTCTGACCCATGATCTCACAAAGGAAAGAATCTCTACTGGATGCTTCTATTTCCCCCAAATAATACCAAAGGAGAATGTGCATGGGGGGGCCTACCACATGCAGGGGTGTATTAAATCTCAGAATAGGCTGAGCACATTGCCACCTTTTACTCTCTCAGCTATGCTGAGAGACAGGTTTTATTTTCACCCTTTTTACCGATGAGGAAACTGAGGCGCAGGAAAGCTTACGCGCCCCGACAGTGTCCCACAGCTAGGAGGTGGCCGAGCGAGATGCAAACTCCAGCGATACCCACCACTGACATGCTGCCTCTTAACAGCACTCCTCCACGGGAGGAATAATGATGGAGAGAGTCCTCAGGCACGCATTACTCGAATCACACTTAACCACTGCAGAGCTTTATTACACATTTTCATCTTCTTAGTGCTTTCTAATTAAAAAGGAGGGGTGTGGTGATCTTTTTGCTCTCGAACTTCTGTTTTCTCTGAGTCGGAAAGCAGAAGGCCTCCAATGAGGGCCTTTGCGTCACAGAGCTTATTGTATTGCAATCAGCTGTTCAAGTGCACAGCGCTCCAAGGTTCCCTTTTACTGGAGAGAGTAAATTAACAACACAGCCGCTCATCACGTACCCATGCTTGGTCTCGATTACAAGGAAAATGGGAACATACTCAGTCACCTAAAAATCTAAAAGCGTGTCCCTACTATAGCAGTCTTTAATTAATGGTGATAATAGTATCAGTACTGTTTAACATCAGTTGAGTGCTTACTGAGGACCAGGTATTCTGCACATGGTTTTTATTTGATCCTCACAGGGACTTTAATTAGAAGAATATTCACTATTCTTTTAGTCTGCATCTTGCCCATGAAAAGCCCAAGGGGAAGGTTCAGGTGAAAGTGAAAAACCGAGACTTGAACCCAAGTGTGTGCGACCCCGGGGTCTGTATCCTGTGCCTTGATGCCTGCCGCGTCTGAGGCAGTGGGGATCGTATTATACCATTCGTTTTTGTATTGCACCAGGGCGCTCCTTTAGCCATGCAGCAGAGCTCAGAGTCATGAGGTCTAAGATGCTGAAACAAGACCCTTAGAGCTGAAGTTACAAACCACTGGACTGTAACTCGAGACCCTTTGAGTTTGGGTAAATGGCAGCGAAGCCCAAAGCAAGTATTCAGTCTTCTGAGCCAGGGCCCCTAAGACTCAGACCTCAGCAAGGCAGGGTATTGGTGGCCTCTGAGTGGCCAAGCCCAAACCCAGCTGAGTGGTGCAAGCGATCCACTCTTCCAGTTAAGACTGGTCCTGCATTGTACAGACCCTTTGGGACCAGCGGGGTGGGAGGTGGGGATTGGACAAAGAGCTTGGAATTAGAAGACGGACATTTATTAGCATAATCAGGCCCCGAGCTTTCTCCTCTCCCTGTGCCCCCTTCTTTTGTCATATTCATGACCTCACAAGCTATTTCTTCTACCTAGAATATTCATTCATGCTCATCAAACCTCTCTCGCCAACTCCCGAGATCCCTTTAGTGTCAGATTTAAAGCTCCATTAAAAAAAAATATTTCCTGGGGCCGGCTAAGTGGTGCAGTGGTTAGGTGCTGGCTTGGGAAGCCAGCGACCCCATTCGGGTCCCACATATTAGGGCCATTGACACTGCCCTCAAAAAAAAATATTTCCTGACCCCCCAAATAGGTCATACCTCAGGTTCTCCATACCAGGGAACCCCCCCCCCCTTCTGGTGTATCACAACCGTGAATATGTATTTGTGTAATTGTGGATTAAATATCTGTCTTCAGAGTCTGATTGTAAAGTCTATGTCTTATTTTTGGTTCTATCTGTAGACTAGTACAGTGCCTGACATGTGATGACCACATGTAACTAGTGATTATGTTAGCTGCCTAGGGTTGCCCTAACAAAGGTCCAAGAACTGGGTGGCTTAAAACAAAAAAACGTTTATTATGTCACAGTTCTGGGGAATAGGAATCTGAAATCAAGTTGTCAGGAGGGCTGTGTTCCCTCTGATGGCTCTAGGGAGAATCCTTCCTTGCAGTGTGCTGCTGGGGTGATGGACTTGACCCTCAGAGGTGCAGGGGCAGATAGAAGGGGCTTTAGGGTGAGACAGTCCTGAGCTTGGGTCCTGGTCTGTGGCTCACTGTAACAACAGGACTTCGTCTCTCTGAGTCTTAGTTTCCTCATCTGTTGAGTGAGCTGCATACCCTTCCTCAGATTTCCCTCTGAAATGAGGGTGATGGCTGTGACAGCAACTAAACCTGTTACTGTATGTAAAGTACTTGGTAAATTGCCTGGTACATAATAAATACTAATGAGTCCTAGCTTGTATTATAAGTACTGCACTTTTATATGTTTATGAAAATTCCTCTCTTATGGCATTATAGCAAAACTCAGAAAACAGGGCAGCTCAACCTGTGTTGGCATTCCGAGAATTTTACAGGGACTAGAAAGGTTACCCGCTGTATTCATCCAAGTTGGCCTTTTGTGCCTCCTTTAATCAGATTAAAGTGCTTTTTATTAAAATAGTTTTATTTTTTTACATAATGCTTTTGATGGATTATTTCCCCCCTAAAAGTTCAGATAAGACAAAAACAAGAGCCAACTGGTTATTTCTTGATTTCAGTAATACAAGTTATTTCAAAGGGACAGGTGGGGTGGGGGGCGGGGATAATTGAGGGGCACCCAATAAGGATGCTGCGCTAGGTCCTGCTGCTCAGCCCTGTTTCTACTCCCTCTGCCCCTTGCAGGGTGGCCAGCGGGGCGTGCCGCTTCGGTTTCTAAGAGAACTTGCTGCTGGGAGCATGGCTAGTGGGCAGCTCCCGACACCCCCCATGTGCACCCACCACCTATGGGCCAAGACTACACTCCCCGACCTGGGTTGACAGCCAGTGACTGAGCACAGCAGGGGTCCTAGTGCCTGGCCACCAGTGCAGGAGTCCTCAATGGGCAACTACTGCTGAGGACTCCCCAGTGGCCTGGCCTGGACTTCCTTAGACCTGCAGTCTGAGGCTTGTCCCACCCAACCCTTTTTCCCTTCTCTCCTTGTGCAGGTATCTGACCTGCCTTGGAGTCTGACGACTCTACCTGCTGAGTGTGCTCCCCACCCCACCTTTGCCACTCAGGGACAATTCCCCTAGTCAATACCTTGTGCATCTGATCTCGTCTACTCCCATCTTGGTGTTTGCTCCGTGTATTTATTTCCCAGACTCCTTGCCTTGAGGTTTGTGGATATGATTGAGGTGCTTGCTGCCTCTGAGATATTCTTGCAGGAGATGCGGAAAGGAGAGAGAAGAGAGACATCAGCCTCTCTGTGGTGGGGTAGCTGACAGTTGGGCTCCAGCAGATGTGGGTTTTTTTTTTTTTTTTTAATTTTTAGACAAGGGGGAGATGCGGGTTTTTGTAGTAGCCAGACTCCACGTTCCTGTGTCTAATCATCAGCCCCATGGACTTGGGCTGCTGTTACATGGTAGTAGCAGGAAACCCCTGATGACAACTGCTGTGGCAGTATTCTAAAGCCGAGCAGCAGCTCTTAGCTCCTTTTCTTTCAGCCTTTCCAATAATTTCATAAGCACTCGTGTCCCTGATTGCATTCCATTCTGCTTAAAACACCTGATGGGATGTTTGTTTCTTGCACTGAATGCTGACTGATAACAGCCGTGGATTTTCAGGTTGCAAAGTTGACTTTTTGATGTCCAGGGATATATTTAATAAAGGTGTTATCATCTATACAGTGGAAGTGAGGCCACATCCCTACCAAGCCAGTAACTCAAGAAGAAGGGATTATAAAGAACTACAGGATTAGTTTGTGTTGGCTGCTCCTCAAGATATTTCAAGAAAAATTGAGCTCCAGTAAGGATTAGGCAATGGGCAAGCAAAGAGGCAAAGGAAGAGAGCTTGCAGGGATTAGGTTGCACAGTGTTGGAAAGTTAACTGCTCCTATACCTGGCTTCCTTGAGCCAGTCCTCAACATAGTCCTTTACACGCTCAAAGGTGTCTCCGTTTGTAAGATAAATTATATGGCAATCCTACTTTTGCCCCGGATAGCTCGAGAGGTCTGTGTTTTAAAACCTTTTACAAAGACCTGTTAAGGCCTCCTAGTCGAACAAAGGTATCTGTCGCTAAAGATCAAATTGAAAACGTTTTAGCCCGGCCTGTTGTTTCAAAGGCTTCAGCATGTATAGCTATCCAGCTGAGGCAGATGGATGGGAAAGAACTTGTGTGTGGTTTCTGGCATATGGACCTCGATAGAAGCCTGTGGAATTGTACTGCCAAAGAAATGATGAACACAGGTTTGCAGAAGCCTGTACCTTCCAGGCCTGTAGGCAGCTGCCATATCCCCCAGATTCTCACAAGGACGAGTGGGCTGTAAAAGTTACACCACTGCCAGGGGAGGTCTGACTCCCCAGGAACGGCTGTGGAGGTGGCTCCGGAGAATACTGGACGTTCAGGAAGAGGCTCTCAAGAGCAGGGTCAGAGAGTGCAGAGGACAGCGGTTACGAGTTTCTGTAGCAGAACACAGCCAGAGGCAGTGAGAACTCACGCAGTCTGCCCTGCGTGGTTTCTTTTGTTCTGGAAGTGACTGCTCTGTGCTCCTTAACCTTCCCTCTTCTGTTTGAGAGTTTTTCTTACAGTTTTCGCATTCCTGCTTCATGGTTGTATATGGAGTGTATGTGGGTAGGGTGGGCGAGGAAATGCAGATACGTTGCCTTTTTGTTGATAGGTTCCTGAACTATGAAGAGTTTAAGGATGGCCTGAAGTTCTGAACTTTGAGATTATTTCAGGAACTGGGTTGTACTTTGGATCGTCTCTCTTGGGGAATGGTGACTGTGTTTTATTGAGTCAGAAGAACAATATACATGAATATTTGGTGGCCAGAGGGGTGAGTAGACTGTGTTGGAGACAGATCATTATGCATAAAAATCCATTTCGCTCTTCTTATGCGTTTCAGTCAGGAAAACAGAGACCCCGCCAGGTCTTTCAACAAGAGGAAATTGCATACAGGGAGTTGGCTTTACAAGCGGTGGAAGAACTAAGAGGTAAACATGGGAAGGTATGATAACCCAGAGCTTAGCAGCATCCGGAAGCTGCACTTACCTCTGGGGTAATGGGGTTCCCTGTGATGTACATCAGGGCACAAGGCTAGACTGCACTTCCCAGCATCCCTGCAGTTAGCTGTGTCATGTGACCAGGCAAGTGTCATGTGAGCAGCAGTCATTGTAACCTTTCAAAGCCTGGGCTTCTGGCCATGTCTCTTCTGTATGATTTTTCTTCTACTCACTGGCTGTTATAGGAGGGGTATAGAATTCACCAAACAGATAATGTCCTGGGCAGAGGGAGAGAAATACGTGGCGGAAACTCTTCCCTAGGTGACCATGTGGAGCACTGACAGTTCACCTGGAAACAGGTACAAAAGAGAGAAATGAGCCATGTGTTTGAAGCCACTATATAGTTGGGTCTCCTGGCTGTTACAGCTCAGGTCTTGATCCTAACTAGTGGAGATGTTGTCAGTTTTTCATTTATCTATTCACCCATTTATTCAAACATCCGTCATCACCTGTGACTTCGGCACTTAGGTATAGGAGATAAAAATATGAACAAAACAAGTTCTCACTCTCAGGGAGGTCACTGCTTACTAGGGAAGACTGAAAAACATACAGAACATTCTGGTGCAGGGTGATCAGTGCTATCTAAGTACAGCACACCGTGGATGGAGAGCTGACCCAGCTCAGGAATCGCTCTTACCGGAGTGGACTGAGTGGGACTTGGACTTTGAGTCGTAACCATCACAACCAGCGAATGAAACCCTGCTTTGTGGCTGCCCCTACATCAGCTCCTTTAAGCATATAATCATCTGACTTAACGCTCACAATACCTTTTGAGACAGGTGTTAAAAACTCTTCATGATATAGATGGAGAAACTAAAATTCAGAGAGTTTAAAAGATTTCTGTAGGACCACACGATTGATTGTTGAGATTTAAACCCAGGTCGGCCTGACTATATAACTAATGCTCTTTCTATTGTGGCAAGCCATCTCTCCATCCAGTCAGCCTCAGCTCTGTGATACACTTAATAATGTGCCTGCTGGATAGATGTCGGCTTGTCCGACCTGAACTCATCACTGAGGTCCACGAGGAGAAGATGGAAGAAAGCATAGTGACGAGAAGCCATTCTCATTACTTGATTTATTTGCTTTATTTCTGACCAGATATAAGGTACTCACTGCCAGCGTGACTGCCCTCCTTATTTCATACCAGACTGTTTCTAAATGACTTCAGGCTATTTCCCAAAAAAGCCAGACTGGAGGACAAAGATTTACCACCATGAAGGATGTTCAAAAGAAACACATTCGGCTCTGGCCACATTTAACATCTCCGTCTCTGAAAGTTCCTGGGCAGTTAGAAGGGCTGGAGAACCATTTTCCACTAGGTCTGAAGACCCCATTTTTAGCTATCTGAAAAAGGGGCATTTTAACTTGCATTAACTCTGGGAGACATCTTCTAATGACCAAGAATATCAGTGACAAAGCCAACACTGCTGTCTCCAAATACTAGATTAATACCTAAACAAGACTGCAGCACCCCATGGAGCTCCCCTGCTAAAAATCAACACAAGACTGACTGCCATTAAGAGGAATTTTACCTATGCATCTTCTTGACATTATAAGAGGGAATGAGAACTGTGGTTGATTATTGGGAAGGAGCAACAGAAGCCTTTTCAAGGTCCCAATCTTGTCCCACTTCAAGTGCTGTGCCATTGCTAGTCTCTGTTGCTTTTGCACATGATTTTTTTTGTTGTTGTTGTTAAATAAGAGAGGGTATTTTGAAGGTAACTGAGTTTTCAAAACAGGAAAAGGTAATATGGTGTCAGAGCAAGAGGGTCGTAAATTATATCCTGTAATAGCTTGGCTGTGGTGTGCCTGAGTCATATGGAGAAGACACGACATAACAGTAACAGGTAGATCACACAATGTTTCCTTCCAGAAAGTTTGCAGTGTTCGACTCTTTATTCACAAAACATTCACAGAAGTATGTGAAGGGTAGATTGAGGCCACTTTTGCAGGGACAGGGTCCAAGACATGAAGCAGTTGTGCCAAGGTGACCGAGAAAAATGTACTTGTGGGTACAGAGTCTAAATCTCCTTGGTCAAGTGCCAACTCTAAACATCAGGCTTTCTATCCTTATCCTTGTCTGGTAGGCATTTTTGCTAACATCGAATGCTGTCTTTGTGCCATATCTAATCAGGATCTTACAGAAACTTGATTGGATATTGAGATTGCCAATATACATATCAACCAGTTCACAAAACGTCTGGGAATTAGATCTCCACCCTCTTCTGGGGCAGTCCATAAAGATCAAATCAAATAAAAAATGTTCACAGGGCTTAGACTATTAGTAGGCACGGATACTCTTTAATTAGCTCCATTGTTCCTTCAGATCCTAAGCATAAACTGAAAACTGACAAGATATGTTTTGTCTATGTGAAATATTTAATTTTTTTTTCTGTTATTCCCTCAAGCTTAGTTGAGAATTTAGGGAAAAGAGATCAATCTATTTCTTTGTTTTTTGTTTGTTTGTTTGTTTGTTTGTTTTGTTTTGTTTTTGAAGAATGGGGATATATTAAAGATATAAATTTCCAGAGACCAGAAAGAATTTATTTTGTATTTTGTCATTTCTCTGTGTCACTGGCTCATTGCCTCGACTTTCAAGGCAATCGTTAAGAAAGCCAGGCACCATTTTTGCAATGTCTCACTCTTAGGATTGTCCTGGTTAGCCTATCTGGGGATGCCTATTATATTGGGCAGTCCACATTCCCTAAATGTATGCACTCCCAAAATGAGATGATGGAAAAGAAGTAACAAACAATAGAGTAAAATACATACGTGTGTGTGTGTGTGTGTGTGTGTATTTATACAGATTGATGTATTATATATCATTATGCCTGGAATCTCAAATTTTTAAAATTTTCGTTGCATGTCATTCATGCATGTATCTCCATTTCACACCCAGCCAGGGAAGCAAGGAAGAGGAAAGGAGGCCTGGGGGTAGCAGGCAGAAGGCCTCCTCAGCCGGGCTGCTGTCTTCGCCCCATCCTTCTGACCATCCATCCCTCATTACCACTGTGCTGACCTCCCGTGGCCCAGTCCCCAGGGGAAGAGCTGCCCCATTCCCTCACAGCAGCAACATCACGCTTTCTTTTTTCTTCCCTTTGTAACTCATCATCATCTTTTCCCCTTTCTTTTTCTGCCTCCTCAGTTCTTACAGCTCCCCAAACTTGGCCAACATGCTCTCCACCTCTCTCCACATGATAATCTCCGTTACTCCCGGGGTTGTCCTGAAATTCCTCCCCGGATAGCTTCTCTTTACCGACTCCAGTGGCCGTCTTATCATTAACAGTGGAAAAACTGAGCCAGAGTAGCGCAGGAACTCTGGAGGCCTGAGCACAGCCGTGCCTGGGGCGAAACGTCCTCACTGTAACTTGTAGACTTTTCTAGGGGCGGGGGGACTAGGGGACCCAGTGTCCCTGTGCTACTGAATGCAGCCAGTTTCCTCTCTCTGGAAATGGACACAGTGAGCAGATGGGGACTTCCAGTGTCTTCCATTATTTCTTCAACTTGTTTTCCAAACTTCAGGAGGTGAGAGAGGGCTGCCGTGTGGGCCCTCCCATCGATCTTAAGGCCCATGACCTCTCCCTTCTCAGCTTTACATCACCACTCAAGAGCCCGTCGCTTGCTTCCCCAGGCCCCTCTGCATTTGGAAAATAAAGGGAGCTCCGGGTCTGCCAAGAGTAGGCAGTCAAGGTTGGGACTCCACATTAGACTTTGCAGTGAGGCTGGTTTATTATTTTACTGTGACTCCTAACACCCTTTAGTGCACTGAGATGGTGAAAGTATGAGGTCATCAAGGGTGAATATTAGCGTCTGCCACTCTAGCATCTTCCTCAGTGACTAGGAGACAGCTAATAGAGAAAGGTCCATGGTTTCCGATGGCTGGACATTCTTCAGGGCTCTAAGGAACCAAATGGAAAGAGATGGATCACAGAAAGGGCTTAGGAATCTACATACCAGAGAAGGTTTGGGGGAGTTTTAACAAGGTTAAGTGTGAAGGAAATACTTCAGGACAAGAATAAATTGAAGTTGGAGATCTGAGTCAAAAGCCAGAACTATTGGTAAAAAATGTGCCCTATGAAAACTGCTGAAGTGGACATTATTCCTCACACACAAAAAAACAAAGGTGGTAGCATTATATTATTCATTGAAAGGACTGAAGTACAGAGAATTTAAGTAATTTGCCCACTGTCACACAGCTAGTAAACGCCAGAGCTTGAATTCTGGTGTCTTGAGTCTGTTTTTTATTTTAACAATTTTGTATGAAAATGTTCAAAGTATTTGAAACAATTGGTCAGTGATAGCCTGGGTACCCACAACCCAGCTTCAATAATTTTGTCAAATTTGCTTTATTCATATATGTATATTAGTGTATCTTTTTTTTTCTGAAGCATTTAAATGTAATTTTTTGATAATTTTCTCCTAAACACTACTTACACTAGGAGCTTCTTTCCTACATGACAATGTGATTTCTCACACCTAAAGTATTAGAAGGTCTCCAGTATCACCCATCATCCAATACTCAGCCCATATTCAGATGTTCCCAATTGTTTTTAAAAAGTTACAAGGTTTTAAAAAAAATCAAACAATAAAAACTCACATATTACATTTGGTCTTTTTATGGTTAAAACATAAAGACTACCCCCTTCAAATGGCCCCCAGCCAGTGACCGTTTGGCCAGCTCAGTCTTGTCTACATTTGCTTCCATTGCTACCCAGCAGGAAGGGTTGAGGTTATCCACTATCGACTGGCCCTCAGGCCACCCAGCAGATGAGGACTCGTTGCTGTCCCTGTGACACTGACTGGGGTCAAGTGGACATGGGAACTGGAGAGTTAAGATAACCCAGACACAAGGGTTGGAGGGAACAGTATGTCCCTGTTCCTGATCTCAGGCTGAGGAATTTACCAGCTCTGTGTTGGACCAAAACCAGGTCCTTTCCCTGGTTACAAAGGCCCATTCTCATGAGGCCAAAGGGGCATGCATGCACCCTCCCTGAATTCTGTGAATACAGATGCCATGCGGGAGTGTGTGTGTGTGTGTGTGTGTGTGTGTGTGTGTGTGTGTGTCCATATAGGGCAAACGTTTGAGGAATGTTAGACAAGACAGACAAGATAAATTCTGATAATTGTTAAGTGTTGTGATGGAATGAAACTAGGTATGTGGAGGACAGTCCCTGTGAGGGGTGGGAGGACTTCTTTAGACGGGGTGGTCCATGCTGCATGGTCTCCGTTTGTCCCTACAGATCCGCTGTCCACCTTTCCCCATAAGATGTGGCCCTGGAGGCTGGTCTCCATTTGGTTCGCATGGTTCTGCAAATCCAGTGACACCTAAAGTGTCCAGGGCAGACAGCGGTGCGTTATGAAAGCCCTGACGAACCCCAACACGGCAATCACTATGCAGACCTGGAGTGTGGGGCAGAGACGCTGCCCACATGGCACCATTCCCTTGGCGGGGGCAAGCCAGCCAACTGGTAGCAGATGTGAGGTTATTCATATGGTACAAAATGTCCCCTAGAAGGTATCCATGCTGAAGGAAGCTATTGGCCATCAGACAAGATAATCTGTCCTGCATATAGCAGCCAGTCTCTTTTCCCATTTACACTAGTGTTTGCTCAGAGGGTCTATGAACAAAGTGGCTTTGACCGTAGAGATGGCTCAAAAAACAAGGACCCCCCTTCCCTCACTCAGCCTCATTCGACTAGTGCCCCTGCTAAGAGCCCAACTTCTCAATAGCAGAAACCAACATTGAGTCCCCAACATGGGACCATGCCCTTGGGGGATCTGGCAGTAAATTGATTACATCAGGGCCCTTATATCATGGCGAGAGTAAAAATATTTCTTCACAGTCATATGTATTCCAGATACAGATTTGCCTTCCCTTCCTGCAACAATTCTCACAGCACTACCATTCAGAGAATTACAGGATTTCTTTTCTTTCACCTTTTCTTGGTAGCCCTTACATCACCTCTGCCAGCAAAAGAAGTGAGGCAATGAGAACTTACACGGAAGAGATGGTGTTTGATCCTTTACATGGATCAGTATACATCACAACCCTATGATACAGGCACTCGTATCATCCACCTTTTGTGCCTATGGAAATTGAAACTTGGGGGTTTGAGAAACTTGCCCGAACTGGTCAGCTAGCTTGTGACATAGTTAGGACTAAAATCCAAGTTTGTGTTTAAAAAAACCACCAACACTGTACTATTTTGGAGAAATGGTTGATTCTATGGTTGGGGAGGGAAAATACAAGATGAACCAGAAACATCTTACAATGCTGAATATTAAGGAAATGCCTCTGTCCCAGGAAGGAAGGGAGGGAGGAAGGGAGAGGGAGAGGAAGTGAAGGAGGGAGGGAGCAGGGAGGGAGGCTGGAAGGCTTGTTAAAAGGATACAAGCCAAGCTAAGAGAGCTCCCAGTTGGCCAAAGCTGGAATAATTTGAGCAACAAATCAATATCTATAATACTGGACTGTAACCCAAAGAATAAAACAAATATCCATAAATGCACACTGATAGAAATAATCAATTCAGTAAATGAATACATGGAGGAAAGGGGGCAAATCTTTCTTAGAGAAGAATCCCAAATAATATACGTAGATTCTCCCTTTCTGAAGAGGTGGAGCTGAATTCCCCTGCGAGACTGGACTTGGTTGCCTGCCTCCAAAAGAAACCTTAGAGAAATGGCAAGATGGTAAATTGACAGTGGAGAAATCTGGCACACACCAAATGATTTAGGTTGAATCCACCAGTAATAGGTCATGTTGTATCATGTGTTCCCTGATATGGTTCCCCATAGAAGGATACTTCACTGCGGTGTTTCCCCCCAAAACCCTTAAGCCCAGTCTAATCATGAGAGAACATCAAAGAAGCGAAATAAAGGGACATTCTACAGAATACCTGACCGGAACTTTCAAAGTGGTCAAGGTCCTGGGAAACAAGGAAAGACTGAAAAACTGTCACGGATCAGAGAAGACAAAGGAGATAGAACAGTTAGAGGCAGTGTGATACCCTGGAGTGGATACTGGACCAAAAATGGGGCACCAGTAGAAAAGCTGACAAAATAAAGATGGCAGTTGAGTTAAAAGTATTGTACCAAGGTGGATTTCTTAGTTTAGACAAATATAGCGAGGTTATACATAATGTTAGCATTAGGAAAAGCGGGGTGAAAGGTATGTGGAAATTTTCTGTACTAACTCCGCAACTTTTCTGTAACTCTAAAATTATTGCGAAGAGAAGAGTTTAAAAATAAAACACATTTTTAAGAAATCAGAAAAACAGACCGCTGTACTAGATTACGTCTGAGTCATAGTCTGACAGATCTTTCCTGGGTAATTCCCACTGGGGAACTTTCTGTTACAGGCCGAGGGAGACTTGCCTTTCTTTCCAACTAATAGAGAAAATAAAGAACAAAAGGAGAAACAGAAAGGAGTTGATGAATTCTTCAGTTTATAAAGATTCCTTTGAAGAGTCTGGGACATTAACAACTTGTGCACAATTTAGTAAATTCAGGGACTCGACCATGAACTGCCAATTCAGTGGTTGAATTTTTCTCTAAGGATTCATAAAAACTACAGGCCTTACATCTTCTGCTGCAATCTCCAACTTCACCAAAACCAGAAGTGGAGTACCAGTCTTGATGAATAGTTACAGGGATAAATTATTTGAGACAATCAGAAGCTTCTTTATATATTAGCTTGAAAAACTGGCCTCTTTGGTGAATATGTTTCATGTATTTCTCAAGTATATCCCCACTACAGAGTATCACGCTGGTGAATCAGGGTAGACAATGAGTGCATGCAACAAACAAAGGAGATGAAGCTTAATTTCCAGGAAGCCAAATCAAGGGAGCTGTCATCTCCACAGCAGCTAGATTGCTTCTGGTCACAAGTTGCAGTAGGACCCACGTCTCTTCTACGCAACTGGCATTTCATTACTGCACATGTATTGAAACCTATTTCTGAAATTTGTAGAAATCACCTCCACCATGTGCCAGGACTGTGCGACCATTATTTCATTATTATAGCAACCCTACATACTCGTCGTCATTATTCTTCCCACTGTTAGAGATGAAGAGATGGACACTCAGGAAGATTATGCCACACTGGTCATTGGGCGTCATTCTAGATTTCCGGGGCTTCAGACGTCAAGCGTTTCCCCAAACACAGCACATACCATACCCCACCCCCCCACACACACACACACACTCACACAAAACAAATAAGAGCTCAAGGTCATTACTTACTAAAAAACAAACAAACATGAAAGATCAGTTAAATGACATTTGGTTGATATTTAACTGAAATTGTCTCTTTTTATTTTTTTTTCCAAAAAGTACACTAAATTCCATGTACATGTTGGAAGGAAATGAGCACTCTCAACAGAGGAGACACCTGTTCAAGGTATAACCCAGGGAAATAGCTTTGTAACTTTTTTCTCCCCTCAAGTCACAAGAAACTGTTTTTCCTCTCAAAAGCAGCACTGTGAAACAAGCTCTTAGAATGAAACCCTCACACATAGTCATTTTTACAGGGGTGCAGTGGGACGCGTGCAAGCATTCTGCTGTGAGCCCGAGGTTTCCAAAGCTCAGTCCTAAAGTCAACTATTTTGATCGGCTCGCTCTCTCTGTTTGTGAGTGAACATTTGTGGGAAATCTATAGAAACTCAGCTGCATTCTTATGGAAGTGGTTTTCCAGTCTCTCCCCATGCGCTGCTCAGGATGTGGGGGTACCTGGCACCAATTGTGCTGTTCTAAGCTTTGGGGCTCTGCTGACTGAGTCCCAGACAGCCTGAGTGACATTCCAACATTCTCTTATCATAGGATTGAAGTGCTGGCAAATGAGAACCAAACGCCCCCCAAAATTATGAATGTTGTTGGTCTAGAAAAATAAGCACAAAGAGAAAACTATAAGAAAGAGAAACTATCTTGCATTTATTGAGCAAATCAACTCACCTTATTGTTCATGCGAAAGGCCCAGTATGGAATGAACGTGGGGTAATTTGATTATGATGTGACAGTATGAGTATTGCTTAGCCCACAGAGGTTTCACAAAAGACTGTGCTACTGGGTATCTGGTGGGCAGGGCCTGATGAGCTGCTGGTTAGCCCGCTGGCATGCTGACCTAAGCTTCTCCTCCCAGCAATCCCACAGCACCCCGACCACTTCCCACAGCTACACTCAGTCCTCACTGTTCACAGACCCCCCATGTGGGAATTCGCCTACTTGCTAATGTTTATGTGTAACTCAGAGTCGGTTCTCGTGGTGCTTTCGTAGTCCTTTGCAGTCGTGCAGAGCAACAAAAAGTTCGAGTCGCCCATGTGCACGTCCCCAGCAGTGGTCCCACCAGGTGACGCTGACTTCTTGTTTCAGCTCTCGGGCTGTAAACAAGTGTGCTCTTCATGCTCTAGTGACTGTCACATTTTTCACATTTCTGTGCTTCCCGTTGGTGAGTTGGGTGTTGACAATGGCCCTGAAGTGGAGTGCTGACGTGCTGTCTCGTGTTCCAAGCACAGGCGGGTAGTGGCATGCCTTATGGGGAAAATACGTGTTACGTAAGCCTTGTTCGGGCATCAGTTATAGTGCTCTTGGCTGGGAGTTCAATATGAATCACCAGTATCTATTAAATAAGGAGTCTTTAAACAGAAACACACCTAAAACAACATTATGTGTTAACTGATGGATGAAAATGTGTCTAGAAGCTCAAAGAACCCTAACCCTGCGTTGTCCCTAAAGCAGTGGTTCAGAACGCACTAATTCACTGTCTGGAGGTGACGGCCTGGAATACCGGGGATCGGCTGCACCAGGAGGTGGCCCCGGAGACCCACGGTGTGGAGCCTGGGGCAGAGAGCCGTGCACAGGGCAATGGAAGCTCCCTGCTGCCGGAGGGAAGGTCTGGTCTCACGCCTGCTGACTCAAGGCAGACGGGAAATAGCCCCACAGTGGTTTGGGCACAAGAAGTCTCTGTAACTACTAAAAATAAAGGTTTCTGGGAACCGACTTTGGGTTTGGGGTTGTGGTACGGGAGCTTTCCTTTCCAGAAAGCTGCCTGTGTAGAATCAAAATGGCTTACACTCCCGTTGTCCTTCCCCCTGTAACTTTGGTGTTGCTTCTGGATAACAGTTCCTCCCGTTTCCTAGCCAGACCTCCCACAGTGCCATTTCTTCTAAGGAGCACACAGAGGGATCCTAAAAAGCCCGAAAGATGGCTGCTTCCTGTCTGTCCTGGCGGATGATGACACCCGTCTCAGGCCAGTCCTGGGCACGGCTCACACCCAGCGCAGTGAGATCTTGGGTTTGCGAGTTAAAAACCACGTTCATCCTCTTGCCACTGTGGGTCATGCCTAGAGCTGAGGAGGAGGCCTCTAGTATGGTGGTGACCTTCTGACAGGGACCTTGTGAGCTGAAAACCTGGCGGGGCCGGCGCCCCATCTGGGGGGGAGCTGGGGCAGACGCCTGGTGGTCCATCCTCTGTTACTCTTCAGGGCCTCGTCCACAAAGCAGCTGTGCAGGTGCGACACGTGAGCGGCGCCCTCCACCTTGTGCTCTGGAGAGCAGAGCCTGAGTGCTCCCCAGGCACCTCCCTACGTGCTCGCCCTCTCCCCCTGTCTCCACCCCTCCCCTTCCCTCCCTCCTCCTTTCCTCCCTGGCCTCTCTCCACCCTGATCAGCTCAAACACCTTTCCTACTGAGCCATCTCACACGCTTGCTAGTTGGCGAATGGGATGCAGGCATAGGAGTCGGGTTTGAGTCCTTCTTTGTCCCTCTCTAATGGCATTCGCTTGAGCAGCTCATTCATCAAATATTGGTTGTCTGCTAGCTGCTGGGCACCTATGCCTGGGCCCTCGGGCTCATACAGGGAATAAGCAGACCCGCCCACTGTCCTTGTCAAGCTCAGGTTCTAGTGAGCAGAGACGGACAGGAAGTAGTAAACGTGGTAGTTGTGTGAGTCAGCTGTGGGCGAAGAAAACATGGAGCAGGATTAAGAGGATGTGCCCGCTGGCATGAGGGAGGACCACCGTGGGCACCCTCTCTGAGACTCCGTGTGCTCACATATAAACTGTAGGTGACGCCCACTGGCTCCCCTTCCCAGAAAGAATGAGACAATACAGGTGCAAGGGCCATGGATGAACATTTCTCATATGATCTGTGTGACGCGGAGTTCAAACTCCTCATTTGGACAATAATAATAATAGTAATAATAATGGATGGAAATTCACATTTGTCGAGTGCCTACCTCGTGTCACTTACTGGATTAGCCCCTCCCCCCAGAGACCTCCTCTCATCTCCAAGATGGTGCTCATTATTGCCGAGAAAAGCAAAGCTCAGAGTGAAGTGACCCACCCAAGGTCAGGTCAGAGAGCTGGGGGAACCCAGGCTGAGGACCTATCTCCATCTTTCCAAGGCTCTTTCCTCGGGGGATCCAGTATGTGAACCCGACTGGGTGACCTCTAAAATTCCTCCAGTGGCAAGTGTGCCTGACGTCGTGGTGAGGACTCTTCTGGGTGAGGATAATTGGATGACCCAGAGAAAAACACGTCTCTGAAGGAAATGAGTCCCTTGGTTTCTAACAGGACGGTCATTTCTCAGCTCTCCTGGCAGCATACATCTCGGGCGACACAGACTCAGCAGACTGGACGGTGAGGATGGATGGGGGCGCGGCAGGAGCTTTGACTCAAGGGGCTTCCTCACCTTGTGGGGTCCTGGAACCCAAGAGGACAATAAAAGCATGAGGGCTTTTGCTGGCACTCCCAAGCCTCCTAATAACAAAAGAAGGATGGGCCACAGTGGAAGAAGCAGCTTCTGACAGCGAGGTAATTATCAGAAGGGAGCAACCCAGGCTTTTTTTTCTTTAAAGAACAGAACGCTCCATGCACAGCTGAAAGTACAAGGTGGCTCAGAAAAGCAAAAAAATATATACTTGTATATATATCATTTCACGTTCCAAGCCTGTGCACAGAAAGAATTGACAGGCATGTTAAATATTGCTCACCAAGAACTTAACAAGGAAAAAAATGTTTTTTTCACGCTGTTTTCCCTGTGTTGGAGGTTTTGAGATATTAAATCACTTAATAGTATAGATAACATAATGTTTTTTGGCTGTTATCTTGTGTCTGCTCCCTGCCAGGTTATGAATAAAGATAGTCTGATTTACATATCTATTAGCTACATTTTACAAGAAAAGAGCAGCCCCTGCATCTCTCATGGTCCAGAATCTGCAGTGAATGACAAGGACATTTAAAGTAAGCCCGTCACAAATTCTCATTTTATACTGGTCACAGTGATAGCTGTGCATGAAATTATAATAGGCAAAGCTCTCAAGTTTGTGCCAAATATCAAGTTTAAGTGTGATGAGGTCATTTGCTGAGTCTGTGACCCTTCTAATTAGGTAAGGGGAGTTACTGATACCCCTGAATCCCCACCTCGGGAACCCAGTGCCCTCCATCGGCTCTCAGAACCGGAGTTCAGATTGTAACATGCCCTGTCTAGAGGTGGTGTCATCAGCGCCTTTTGCAGAAAGGCCTCTTACCTCCAGGGGACAGTAAATAAATCGAGTGCCCTGTGTCCCAAACCCAACCGTCTATGGTTGTTTGATTAGAAGCCCTTGAATAGCACTGCAGTTCCAATCATTCTCCTGGAACTATGGACTCCTTGAACCAGAAAGCACTGAACACAACTTTTCTCCCAGTCCACTTTCCTTTATCGTCTAGAAAATAGGTGTCTATAAAATTTCAACAAGGATTTCTCTTCCCAGACCTAGAAGGACCTGCCAAGTAGAAATTCTTTGGCAAGGAAGTGCAAGTATCCTGACTGAGGAGGGGCCTGTGCAGAGCTGGTCCCCTGGGAGCAGACCCCAGTGTCTTTTTATTTCCTAGAGCGGAGATGCTCACCTTTGTTAGGTGAGCACCCGCACAGGTGGGCTCTGCAGCACAGAACTCTCTCTGAATGAATCCAAATTTTCATCTTATTCATTTCATTTCATTTCATTTCATTTGAGTTTAAATGAAATGTCTAACTGCTGACGGCACTGAGTGATAATTCAGGTATCGTGTGAGTGCCGTTGCCCACAATGGGCACACATCGCTATGACAAAAGGAGGCCTCTTTAATAGTCTAGTGCTTAACTGTTAATCCAGCAACTCACTGGCTTCTTGTCTATTTCTGTGGTCATGGGAAGGACTAGAAAACAGTATGGACATTTGGCACAAAGCTGCTTCGAAGGAGGTGTTTGGTACCTCCTTTCTCAAGAGCCTGGAAACAACTTTATATCCACTCCCAACGGAGGCATCTCTGAGCTGTCACACCAGCCTGATTTGCATGCTTATCTAAGGAGAGCATCATAGAGAGTAATTGGAATTTTATGTTTAAAAAAAATCAACAATACTAAAAACATACCCAGTTTTATAAAATTTCTACAGATCTTTAGGTCATTGGGCATGTGCCCAATAGTCCCAGGTTTAGACATATTTCATCAATAGGGCAGACTGCTCCCCAGGCCTTCTTCCTGAACCCCTCAACACAGCACTGCAAGGTTAACTTGAGATCCACGGATTTGCTTCAGGAATCAATGAACCTTTTGGAATTGTATATAAAACTGTGTGTGTCTACAGCTTTTGTTTTTAAAAAAGTCTCTATTCCAAAGAAAGTTAGGAATTAATGGTGTAGATTCACAGAACTATCACTAGCACCAGGCCACAGGTGCTTTCATGGACCAGTGAGAGGATGGACACTATGAGAGCCAAAGGATGTAGTTGTTTAAAACGAAGTAATGGGCCCTTAGGAGAAATGCACTGACAAGCTGAAGGGAGGAGAGAGTCCTCCAAGCTTGGCATGGATGGCATCCCCTCCAAGTGCGTCCCGTTCAGTCCGGAGCGCCCGAGACAGGGAGACCACTGGCGGACTGGCGAGCAGCCAGAGGGGAGCAACCAACTGCGATGGGTGGAAGCACACAGTACAGGGAACAGTTGGAGGAAGATGGGTGAAGGGAACTCTCAGACACCCGAGAGGAGTGTAAATTGTACAACTTTCAAGAGCGCTATGGCAATGTGCCATGGTCTAAACACATGGATATTCCAACTCGGCGATCCCACCTGTTCATACAGTAACTCTTAACGTGTGTACAGGGAGCCAACGTAGAGGAATTTCATTGTAGCGTTGAGTGAGACAGCAGAAATGGAAAGAACTGAAAGGACAGAAAATAAAAAAGAAGAAAAAAGAAAACCTGTGTATTTATCAACAGGAGAACGGCTTCCAAAAAGGCTAAATTAAATACTCACAGGATGGAAAGTACACAGCCGCTGAAATGAATGAATTGGAAATACTTGTACCAATATGGACAAATCTCAACACAGATTCTCACACAAATGCAAACACAGTTACATGTGATAACACAGTCTTCAGATAAACCTTAAAATGATGGAAGATAAATAATGTATTGTTTATGTACATATGTGTGTGTGGTAAAAGTATGAAAACACCACAGAAATAAATCCACCAACTTCCAGAGGGTGGGTGTTTCAGGGGTGGGTAAGAAATGGCCTTAAGGCAATGACAAAGGGAGCTATGGCTTTCTCTGAAATGCTTTATTTATTTTTAAAAGTCTGAAGCAAATAGGGAAAAATAGTACAATGTAACAAAGGTGGGTGATGGGTGCATTTTATTATTCTAGTATTACTGGTATTATTATGATTTATGCATATCTCTGTGCTTGAAATATGTTATAATATGGAAGCACAAACCGACGTCGTGAGCTATGCATCCTTTCCCTTCCCCGCTTTGGGTTATCCTGACCAAAAGAATATGCTCACATATTGCTCTTTGTTCAGCTTTTTTTATTTTCAGCTGTTTGGGATGCCTATGCATATGACCTCTTAATGCTTCTAAGATTTTCCATTCAGATAAAATTTACATAGAAAGTACGTGTTCCCAGATTTGCATACCTCTGCAGCTTCTTCCCTTTGAGAATTTCTGATACCTTAAGATCATTAAAATAATAATTCTGCTGGACTCTTCTCAACTGAGATCAAATGCTGAGCCATGATGGGGAAGAAGGAGGGGTGTTAGGCCCAAGGTTCCTCCTGTGCTCACTCCTAATGGCCCCCACACAGCATGTCTTGGGGCCTAAAGGCGGTTCCATCTGCCCACAGTGCAGGAAAAGCCACCAAAGACAGGCTCCCAGCTCCATCGCTTTGCCCAGGCTCCTCTACCAACCAGGAGGGGACAGTCTGCACATCCTCTTGTGTTTTGATGTGGGGCCATCAGCCAAGTCGCTGCGGCTCTGCTGAGACTGTGGCCCCACTTTTGCCAACTTCTAATAAATAACAGAATACATTCACGATAATACTGAACATCATAAGCACAGCTCCATGTAAGAAATTCAGGAAACCCCCCGTCGCCTTCTTCTTGTCCTTATCACGCAGATTTGGACTCTGTCAAACGCTCTGGTCCTTGAAAGTGTTTGATGAGCATTGGTCAGATAGCTTAGATCATTGTCGCTTTGTCACTTCCTGCTTACCTGGCCCAGCTCATCCCTCTCTTTGCTCCCCACCCACCCACCTCTGCTGTCAGCTTCATAGCACCCAGGAGAGCTGAGGGCCCGCACCACTGGTCCTTTTCTCTCATCCCCTAGGCTGCTCTGTGCCTCCTGCTTTTGTTTGAGTCACCCGCTGTGTCTCTAACGCTCTCTCCATCTCCCGTCTCTTTCTCCTCTAACGCTCTCTCCATCTCCCGTCTCTTTCTCCTCTAACGCTCTCTCCATCTCCCGTCTCTTTCTCCTCTAACGCTCTCTCCATCTCCCGTCTCTTTCTCCTCTAACGCTCTCTCCATCTCCCGTCTCTTTCTCCTCTAACGCTCTCTCCATCTCCCGTCTCTTTCTCCTCTAACGCTCTCTCCATCTCCCGTCTCTTTCTCCTCTAAGGCTCTCTCCATCTCCCGTCTCTTTCTCCTCTAACGCTCTCTCCATCTCCCGTCTCTTTCTCCGCTGCCGTTAGCACACAGCTCTGGTGCGTGCTGGCTCCAGGCAGAATGGTCCTTGTGTGACAGAGTGTAGCATTATCATAAGACTCTGCTCATTATATTGAAATATCCTCTTCGCATACTCATCTCCACCACAGGGGCCTTGGCCCCAAAGCCAGTGTGATTGGCTAAAAGTTCTGGAGTATTAGCTCCTATTACAACCCTAATGATTACCGAGGCCTTATTGGTATCCCCACTTTGCAGATAAGGAAAGCAAGGTTTGGAAGGTTTAAGTCAGTTATTTACAAATAGGAAATCACTGTCCTACTGGTTTCCTCAGAGCCAGGGGAAATGAACAGGTCTGTTTACACACATTGGGTTTGAAATACACTTACCTCATTTTTTCCCCCGAAGTGACAGATAATCATCTTTCTCATCAGTGCCTTCAGGCATAATACAAACTGCAGATAAAAGGGCTGGATATTTATGAATGTAATTTGTTGTGACATGTAACCATCTTGCATGCACACACTTCTAGATTCAGCTCTGAGATTCACATCAACTAAACTAAGGTGCATTAGTAAAAATTAGGGAGAAAGCTTTTAACTACCTCTGCAAAATGTGCCGTCATTTATAAGGTGGCTGTCAACTGTTGCTGAGTCAGAGCTGCTCATGCAGCTCATGCGCCATGTCTCCCTGTCCCTTTAAATACCACTGTCTTTCTCTTTGGGTTAAGGGGGATGATGTATATTCCTAATTATAACAGACCAGGCTCTTGCGCACACTGTTTGGTTCCCCGCAGGTCCCCCTATTTTCCAATATCTATTTAACTGCCGAGGTAACAGGAAAAACTTCTCAAGTCTCATCAGCTAGAAATTCTTTGGCTCTCACCTACCTTAGTGGGATCATATTTTTGCCCTGGAGGTCATCTTTATACATGAGAAGGGAGCAAGGCTGGAGAAGATAGGTATTAAAAATAGAGCCAGGTTCCCAACTCTCACTCTCCAGAGCTCACGGAGGAGTCTGGCGTTTTATTATTCATGCTTAATGCTGACACCATCCCCACTGCCTCGGGAGCGCGCCAAGGATCGTCACGGTGCCCTGCTTCCGGCACGCCAGTTGCCAGGGTTGGCATCTGTTGAAAGGTTTTGTTTTTCTCCTGCCCATCACATCAGAGCAGGATGAGGTCAAGGTCACGGAGGTGTCCATCCACCCCTCGCTCTGCCCCCACTCTGAGGCCCTGCTCATCTTCCCACTGCTGCCTCCCTCACCCCCAGGCCTCGGGCATCCCCAGTCCTGAACATCAGCGGCCCCAGAGTTCACCAGTTAGGAGTGGAGGTTACCAATCCACTGACTCTCCAAATTCAATAGAAAATAGGCTGCCAAGAAGAGAATTCCTTCTAGTCAGAAAAGTCAAATTTTATTAATAATGCCCCTGCTTGTGAATGTAATCCAAAACTCACTTTAGTGCTAGCATCCTGGGATAGTTAAGAATATGTCTTCTAGGCAGATGAAACCTTTTTAGAAAATCTTGACTTTGACTCCATTGTAACTGTGCTGGGAAGAATAATTCGATGAACAAGCAAAGGAGAGCACTTGGCGAGTATCTTCCAGGCCAGCACTGTGCTGGATTCTGAGTTCAGAATAGCTCAGTTAATTGTTACCATCACTCTGTGGGTAGATATAAAATTCCACGTTCTTGCAGTTGAGGGTACTGAGACTCAAAGAGGTCAAATAACTCTTCCAAGTTCACTTATCTAAATGGAAATTGGAAGCCTGGTCAGGTGATCTCCAGAGTGCTGACTTTCCCCCGACCCCACACTGCGGAAACCAAGGGTCAAGTGTTGGGCTCGGTCAGATGAAGGTGGAGAACTGCACATGGAGTCAGGACAGGAGTCGCTCTGGTAGAGAAGGGTGCATGGCCCTATGCTCCCAACCCAATGCCTAGGTTAGGGGCTGTGCCCAAGCAAGGTCAAGGTGACGAACAAGGAAGGGTGAGGTGGCCAGTAGATGAAGCAGATGCATTTGGAGAGGCACAGAAAGCAGGAGAAAGGTTCCAGGGAGGTGCAGAGCAGGCCCAAGGAAACAGGTGTTCAGGGTCAAGACCTCCATTCCTTTAGAAACTGGAGGGCAAGACAGAGAACTGGGCAGATGAGGAAATGCTCAGTCCCTGGAGCAGAGCCCTCAGAGTTGGGGAGGGACAAACCTCAACCCAGCCTGAGGCTAACATGCATGTACCCCAGGGCTCTAGATACAGATCTGGGACAAGGCTGGTCCTTTGGGAGGATCTCTGTTATTGTAGGTCGCCAGGTTGAGAGATTCGCAAAGTTGTAGAGATGTGAGGGTCACTGACCCTGTGAAGGCCTTGGGCAAAGCCTGAATATTACAGTTCCCTCCACCTTCAGTGAGTCAACACGTGAGTCCATCACCAGATGTTCTTTGGGGCCACTTCGAGTCTCTTATCCTTCTAAGAGTTGGTGCCACCTTACTGTGTGCTGGGCTGTGTTCTGCTCTGGATACATATATAAAAAGACAAAGTTCATACGTGTGCTCGGTGTCATGGGTGGCGAGTTGTTGAGACAGATCCAGAATCGATCTAGTAGAGAAGATAGGGCACAAATCAGAATAGTCAGAATATCAGGTCACATGTGATAAAGGCCCCGGAAGGGGAGCAGAGAAGCAGCTCTGCATGTTGAGAGAAGGGAGACAACTTCTGGTGGACAGAGGAAGAGAGAGGGGAGCTGAGGTGATGGATGCGATTTCCAAGAGCATATGGATTTGCTCTGAGGAAAGGTGTGGAGTCTGAAGGTGTGGGCTGCAGGCCTGAGCTTCAAGTCTACGGTGACCCGCCTTAAAGTGACATGTATCGCTTCTGTTCCTCTCGGGCTGGTCCATTCCAGTCAGGGATGCAAAACCTCTCATCATATCCTTCACGCCCACATCTGACCTCAAAATGCCAGTAGCCCACTCTCCCTGTTTTTCTAGTGTGACGTGCCCTCCTCAGAGAGATGGCTCACCAACAAGCTCTCCACCATGAAGTGGTGCAAGGTCAGGTCCCTCTGGTGTGACTCCGTGGCTTGAGTCCCCTCTCCCTGGAGCATGCAGGGTCACTTGACTGGAGTTAGCAGGCCCCTCTTTACACAAGTGCACCTTATGTCACCAATAGCAGTACCCCCTAAAGAGGGGGTAGGAGGCCCAACTGCCCTTTTGATCATATTTGAAAAATAGTAGAGGAGCTTACTGTGATCCTGTGGGGGATCCTTAGTAAGTAGCATGCTCATTTGTAACACAGATATTCCACCCTAAGTGTCTATTTCCTAAGTGTGAATTCCGCAGGGAACTGTGTATCTGTGTGTTCTTGGGTGTGTATACATATTTTCATGGGAGCTTGACTTGACTTAAAATCGTCCCTCTCTTCAAATTGTATGTAAACCTTGAGAGCTGAAAAGTCATTTCTTAAACTCATTTTCCCAAAGGATTTGTGGACAGTGACACTCGGAGGCTTGACTGCTGGCCCAGCCGACTCTGTGATGCGCTCATCTGGCTCAGTGGCAACCTGGGGGGTGGGCAAGTGGCCGACTCTTTGTGGGCAGTTCTCTGGCTGCACGTAAGGATGCTTCATGGCAGTCAGCCCTTCTACGGGGCCAGCTCTGCTCAGGGCTGCCCCTTCCCGGTCCCAGATCCCCAAAGGCCTGGGAAGCTGCATCCTTTGGCCACAGTTCTTTGTCCTCATTAGGATGAAGCAGCATAATATGATCGAGAGAGGAAGGACCCCCAAATCAGGCAGCTGAGCTCAGAAAGCACCTTTGGCAATTAAGTAGCTGTGTGGGCCAAGTATTAAATATAACCTCTTTTAAGGCTCTGCTTATCTTTATAATGAGATCAACAGTACCTACTTCAGAAAGTTGTGAATATGAAATGAGCCTGGATTATAGTAAGCTCTTGGTGAATGATAGCTCTGCTTTGAATTTCAAACTTTTAATGAAAATGATTTTTTAAAGAAAAACTGAACCCATGCCTTTAAAAAAAAACAACTATTTCGATTATACAGAATTATATTTGGTTTTCTAAAGGGCTTGACTTGAGCTTAGACATATGCTTATATATCTGGATACTGTATATCTGAGGGTACTTACGTGTACACACGCACGTACCACGCCTCAAATTAATTGCAGATATTAGGAGTATGTGGTTCCAGCGTTAATTTACTGTCCCTCCTCTCTACGAAACTAACATCGCTGTGCCTTGCTATTGTAAACACACCTGCCGGTAAATGTTTCCCCAGGGGCCTTAGTTACCACATCCTAAACTCGGTGCTGGCTCTCCTGGACCAGCAGCCCCAGTTCACTTGGTTGCCATGAGAAAAGAAAGACAGAGCACAATTCTTTGCCACAATTAATAAGCCCCCTTAGGATTTCCTCCAGCCTTCAAACAAGAGGAGGAGTGCCACCCATGGCTCAGTGCCTCCACTGGGGGTAAGAAACATCGGCCACACCTCAGGGAGGACACCCACACCCAGCTCTCCTGATGTATTTGATTGTTAACTAGATGGTATCAGGAATTGAGTTTCAGTGTAATTATGCATGCAGCTGTCTTTTTTCTGTGCAAGAGGGGGGCGGGTTTTGTGTTATGTGGAGTATGCAGTGTTCATTTCTCTCTCCCCTGCCTAGAGTAGTTCCTGGCCCATACTTGGTTGGATGGATGGATGGATGGATGGATGGATGGATGGATGGATGGATGGATAATGGAAAGCAAAACAGTGGTATACTGGCGTGTGCAGTTTCATTTTCAGTGTGGTCTTTGACTGAAAGAGGGATGAGAGAGGAAGCTCTCATGATCAGTCTAGTGCAGGACCCAACTGTACCTGAAAATTTCTAATATACAATTGAAGTGATTTTTTTTTTTAGTTTGAATGTTCCAGAAAATCATCTTGTCTTGTGTTTCTAAATGAGCAGAGCCCAGCCTGGGGACCCCTGCCACCGTCCAGCTGTGGTGCCTGCAAGCCACACATGTAAAATCAGTGATCTTAAATGGCCCCCCCCCTTTGTTTTTTTTTGAGGGCAGTGTCACTGGCCCTCATACGTGGGATCCGAACCGGGGCCGCTGGCGTCCCAAGCCAAGCGCTTAACCAATGCGCCACTTGGCCGGCCCAAACGGCCCCCCTTTTGCACCTCACTTACTGCCTTAAGGACACGGAGTTTATTCTGAGCTCATGCAGGGGTCAGCCCACTCTTTCACAAAGAACCAGAGAGTAAATAGTTTAGGTTTTGCATGCCCAGTGGCAAAATCAAAGACATGTTGTAGGCACTTATAGAACCATTTAAATGTGATCATTAAAAAAACATAGAAACCATCCTTAGCTCACAGGCCCTACAAAACCAGACAAAGCTCCCTGGGCCCAGAGGCCATCGTTTGTCAACTCCTGGCTTAGAGGGTTAGACGACAGGATAGTAACATGACAGCATTAGTCAACTGGGAAAAAAATGACAGATTTGTCTTTTGGAATATATGCTTTCCATATATTACCATATGGGATCATCCTTTTTTAGCACTTACTACGAATAAAATTATGTTTCAAATCTGCCCTTTCCACCACCCACAGGTGGCTCCATCAGGGCAGGGAGCATACTGGCTTACTCTCAAGTTTTCCCACTTTCATGTATGGTGCATACAGTTGCCCAATAAGTATTCGTGCAATAAATAAATAACAGGATTACATTTTTACATATCCTTTGATCCTGGGCTATCTCGTCTGTCCCAGGAACCTATCTGGGTTGGGTTTTTTTTGTTTGTTTATGTGGGGGGAGGGGTTAGGGAGGCATCAGTCCCACACTGGTTTAATTATTGTGACTTTACAGATTGTCTTAACATTTGGTGGTACCGTCACAGGAAGCACGATTCAAGCAGTGGGCTGGAGCTACAACTCTAATTAAACATAGATGGTACCTTGTCCTCATGAGGGTCAAATCCTCATAGGAAGAAAGGAGAAATGGGCAGTGTTTTCTGGGTCTGAGGAGTAAGTGCATAAAATCAGGAAGTGGATAGAATACCTTCTCACAATGGATAAGCAGGTTTGCATGTCACACACTGGCAAATCTTCAAAACGGCTCAGGGTTTTTATGGGAGAGGAGCTTCTTGGGAGCCGTGTGTAGGTGTGCTATTTCCAGCCCCGAAACCAAGTGGCGAGCATTAGTGTCTGTGAACCGAGACCAGAGTCAAGTCCTGCTGAGATTGTGTGACCGGCTTGGTGCATGGGGTGGTGTGTTCATCTAATCCTCCTGACGTGGCAGCAACATGAACCGCTCAGATTGCTCGTCTGTGCCCTTGCTTTGAACCAGTGCGGGCTGGGGGCCCACGGGTTAAATGTGGACTTAAAAGTTTAAACAGCCACCTGAGATGGTTCTGAGGCCGTAACCCAGGCGTGCCCCTTGGCCGTGGCTCCCTCCTCCACTGCTCCAAACATGGATAGTGTTGCTGGCTGCCCCAGATTTTGGAGGGTGAGGTGGCAAGAGGTGGAAACGCCAATGTCGTTGGCCAAGAAAGGACGCCAAAGACAGATTTAGAAAGCTCGTCCACTCTGCTCGAAGAGCCATTAGACGGGGTTTAGTCTTTGCACCCTGGTTGCACATATGCCCAATATTTTTGTGATAATTGTGCTTTCTCATTGCAGGCTCCCAACTCAGTGGGTAGATCTGGGCCTGTCTTTTATTTGCCGTTCCATGTTATGGTGTAAAGTTTGATTCTGACCGAATTCCCATAACCCAAATCATGGCCTAGGAGAGCTCAATAGACCAAGTAAGCGGAGTTATTTCACAATGCAAATGACTACGCGGTGTTGCATGTTGCATGCTCGAGTTTTAAAAGTCGAGGTTTTTTGGCAGGCAGAATTTAATCCGAATGTAGCTTCACCTCCCTGGTTTTTTTTGCTGGCAAGCGTGGATGCCCCACCTGCAGAGGGGCCAGCACGTGAAATGTTTTAGCTGAAGTCTTAGAAAGGTGGTGTCTGAATTCATCAGCAGCCCACGGGCCTGGAGTGGCCTCACTGGCAGAGCCTCAGTCATCTATGTGAGCTCAGATTCTCTTCGTTCAGGGAGAAAGGATTTCTCCCAGTACTTTGCGATGCAAAGCATCCTTGGCCCCTCCCAATTCTCTGCCTTCCTCCTGGGACCTTCGTGGGAAAATACTCTGCATAGGGCCAGCAGGCAGCATCCTCAGAGCGCTCGGCAGTCCCAGCTTCCCGACCCTTGCTTTTGTCGCACACCAGGCTTGTGACCTAGAGGACAAGGAATCTGCAGTGGCTGGTTGAATGGATCGAAGATGTTGCTTAAGGGTACAAACTTGCAACTCTCAGATAAGTAAGTCCTGGAGATCTAATGCACACTATAGTGACTGTGGGTACCAATATTATATTATAATCCTCAAATCTGGTGAGACTAGATCTTAATACATTGTGGACCGGTGCCCCAGATTTGTGTCTATACATTTAAATGCCCCGTCCTCAATGTGTTCATTCTTCTTGCCCCATAAAAGAAATGATGGATATGGGATGTGACAGAGGTGCTCACTAAAGATACAGGGACGATCTCAATACAATATATCAGTGTATCAAATCAACATGTTATACAAGTTCAACTTAGACATTGTTAAGTGTTAAATATGTTTCAATGAAGAAGAAAGAGGATGAATGAGGGAAGCACAGGGGGTGATGGGAATCCAGTTGAAGGGTATGATGTCACACTTCTGTCCTTAGAGATGGCAGACTTCAAGCCCCAGCACTCCAAAGCCCTTTGACCTTGGCACGTGACTTTGCCCTCCCTTTGCCTCAGTTTCCTCCCGTTTGGAGAAGTATATAACACCTACTTCACAGGAGGATTGTGGAGATCGCACAGGACAGCATATGGGAAGCACATGTCACACGCCCTAGGTAGCTCCCAAGCGATAAATGAGGAAATCCATTTCTGAGGACTGTTATACCTGAAAGCCATGACAATGCCCATTGTCAAGACCCTGCCTTCCTTATTTTATTTAGGCTCACATTTCTCCCTTGGAGAGCTTAACCAAGAAATCTCTAGCACTCGTGTAATCACTGAGTTTCTTCCTTGGCCTCTGTGTTTCTCAAACAGTCTCTGCCCATTACAGTGAATGGTCATTTCCACCCCAGAGCTCAGTCCTGTCTGTAACTGCCTGTTTGCTTAAAAATAAGCTAACAACAAAAAAAATCCTATTGGCTGAAGTGTACAAAAAAAATATAAAGAAAAGAGCCCAAGTTACAGCTCAGTGAATGTTATCCTTTACCTCTTATGAATCCCATTCTCTCTGGCATGTATTTCTACTCATAGTGGGGCAGGAATAATCAATTCCCTATCTATAGGTCCCACAAATGCATGCGTTTGGAGGAATTCATTTTACCAGCTGGTTGAGTTTCGTGGATCTTCTTTTTGAGTTTTAAGAATATTGTGATTTGACATATTTTTAAAAATCCTTTTCCTCATCTCTGCCTCCTCAGAACTTCTTCAGATACATTACTTTCCAAGGCCCTTTTGAGTCCAATTTATGTTTTTTGGATGTTATGCTGCACAGAAATTGGCCTCACGGCTGCCCAGGATGATTCTGTTTATATTTATTTGATTTGTTTTTCTATTTTCTGCAGCCTGGAAGAATGACCCCAAAATGTCCCCCTGGCAACATGTTCATCACTCAGCTTAAGCATGGGGCAGAATTACTCCTCCAATTGCGGTCAGGGCTGTAGACGCATCTGTGGGTTATAGGCTGGAAATATATGTATATAACTGTAGCCTATGTTGGAATTCAAATGGGCATGGAACTAGTTTAGAGTATCAGCGCTTAAAAAAAATCATTACTTCCATCCCTGTTAGCTTTACTCAAAGCCTCTGCCCCGAAGCTCTTCAGACTAAGAACTAATGCCCTTTTCTCTTGGGTTGTCGGAAAAGTCATGACTTACTTTTTCTATGATTTTTGTTGCAAAAATGCGTCGACTTTTCCGACGACCCAGTAGTCACAAAACTCTACCTAATAGCCCAGAACTCTCAGTATAGTAGCCCTGCACTGCTTCCATGCCCAGCTTTCCCGGGTCCTCGTTTGTGTGTGCTAGGTGTTTTAAAGAGACCCAGAGCTTCTCGGAGAAGGTGGTGTCTGAATCTTAAAACACCCTTTTAAAGTCCAACATTTGTTGAGCTCTTACTTACCTACCAGATATAAATGAAGAGATGGTGGAGAAGTGAGTTGAGAGTTTTTCCTCCTGTGGTTTTCACCCAGATGTTCAAATGGAGACTTACCTTTGTTAGCACTGCTGCCCTCTTTGTATTTATAATAACTGGGCTTTGAAGGGTTGTTAAGAGTCTACCCTGTGAAATAGCTCAAGGGGCAGCAGGAAGACAGTTGAGGAAATGAGTCCAGAGTCATAGAACAGGGAAGGGGTGCAATATAGAGGGGGCCTAATAACCAGCCCAGAGTCTCTGGCAAGAAAGGTGAGGGGCAGCGAGGAATGAGGCTGGACGTTATTGTGTGCTCAGGTGGTGAGCACACAGTATACAGATGTTATAATACGAAGTTGTACACCTGAAACTTATATAATGTTAGTAACCAATGTTACCCCAGGAAATTTAATACAAATAATATACTGGGGGAGCCAAAACAATGTATACACATGACTTGTATTCATCTTTTGTTATCGGTATGTATTGAGTATTATAGTCATAATACAGATTTTTCCTTTCTTAAAATGTGTATACATTTTTTGGCACCCTCTGTATGTATATATACTTACTTATCATATAAACAATAAAAAAGACAAGCTATTCATTTCAGAGGTAGCAGGATTATTGAATTTTTAGTCATTATTAAACTACAGTCAGGGGTTGCATGATGAGACTCACCAAAGCTTGTACTTTTTGCACAGCTTTGTTCTTATGGAAAGGAAATTAACAAGTGGTGCAAAGACCACGTCTGAGCAATTTCTCTGGCTTTTGCTGCTGGTCTGAGCCCCACATCACTATATGTCTACAGGGAAGCAGCAGTTACTGCTGGAAATCTGGTACCCTGTTATCATTTTCAGAATCACTTCTTCTGCATGATGCTAATTCAGAACAGACCCAACCCGGGCTTCCTTATGGCCAGAGGGGAATTTGCATGATCTCAGGCCTTCTCCAGGTCAAGAGAGATTTCCATCTTCTAACATACTTTCCATAAATGTACTGCAGAGGCCTAAGCTGAGTATTGTAACTTTAAAGAGGTCAAATCAAGGGCGTTTAGGATATTAGATAACCAGGGGAGGACCAGTGCTGGCCCGAGCAAAAGATTCCACTGCTGTTGTTTGCCTTGGCTTGTCAGGATGCTCCTAGGGCGTCGTGGGTCAAGTTCCAGGGTTCCTTGTCACCTGGCCTAGCGAGGTAACCAGGCTGAGACAAAGAGGTCATCTTGGGCTCATCTCTGTGTCTTAAGGAGACATCTAAGAAAGCAGCCTATATATATATATATATATATATATATATATATAGTGTATGTGAGATTTGGAGTAGCACATGGATTGATAAAGATGTGTCTCTTGTTTACATGGAGACATGGAAAGACAACAGCTATTGTGAGACCATGGTTGGATTGTGCTTGGGGAAATTGGCCCTAAACTAGAAGGACCCTGAAATCTAACATTCTCTTTGAAATTTACATGTGGTTTATTGCTTTAAGTGCCATCATGGACAGTCCCCAATGCTTTGGTCAGTCCATTCAGTAGAGGCATTACAATAACCACAAACTTTTGAGTCTTTGTTCCTCTTCAAGTGAGCTGGCTATTTTGCTTGCATTCTCACACGCCAGGACTAGTCAATTATGAAATGAGACCATGCATTTCTCAGTGCTAAGAATACCCAAGGGCCCAGAGAAAGTAGGGTAGGGGAGGGATGATGATTAAATAAATACACCTTGGATGAGGTCCTGCAATAAATGTGTTTCCCAGTTTAATGGGTTATTGTGTCCTAAAAGAATCTGTGATTGGCTGTGGAATACCGTTTTGTCTCTGCTCAATCCCCTGTCTCTCTGTCTTCCTAATGCCCCATAGTCCTGCTATATCACTTTGCTAACCACCTCTTCCCGTCTACACCACCTCATTCTTTGATTTGCCCATAATCGGCATGTATGGAAGAACTTAGTCTCAATCGTGAGATGATGTTATCTAAGCCTGGCAGTATGGAAGAAACTATCATTTTACTAGGGACTTGGATGGCCAAACAAGGACAACATCCGGGGTTTGGCTTCCGAGAGAAGGAGCTGAGGGGAAGGAGTCGCTCAAGGAAACCTAGAGCGGAGAAAGACAGAGGATGTGCCTAAGATAAAGCCCTTAGAGAGACAGTGTGATGTGGTATAAAGAGCAGAGTTTGCGTGTCAGAAAGCCCTGGTTAGAAACTTCAGCTTCTTATAAATTGTATGGCCTTAAGGAAGTCATTTCATATCGATGGCCTTCAATTTCCTTGTCTGTAAACTGTGTGTAATAAAGCATTATTATAAAGATTGCAAATAATATGTATTGTGGCTGGCACTTGGTAGGTGTCTGATAGGTATGCACTGTTATTTTATCATCATGATTGTCAGGGATGAGGACCCAGCCAAAAATACCAAACTCAGTTGGTAAGTCCAAAGGGTAGAAACAGCTTCAAAAAACAGTAGACACAACCAAGGATCTGAGTGGGAGTGACGTGATTCCTGGGCTCCTTCTCTCTAGCTGGTTGTCCATGAGTCAGATCTCCAGCTTTGCGGGGAAGGCTGGAGGCTGCCTCAGCACCATGCAAGCGGGGTGCCCGGGTCTAGACCAGACCCCCCCAGACTCCACCTGGATTCTGCAAGTCCAGCACACTCTGGGGTTAAGTCCTAAGGCCCTGCATTCCTGGCCCCTCACTGTGCCTGGAGGGGACAATGTGGAGTTGTTGAAAACACGGTTAAAAGAGATGAATCTTCCCAATCCAGTCGCCAATCAACATGCAGTGACTCCTCACCTATATCTCTGTGGTAACCTACTTTCTCCTTTTAAAAATATATAAATCTGGAGTGCCAGTGTAATTTATTAAGAGCTTGAGGTTTCCTTTTGTGCTATTTTGGGACTTTTGTTTTCTCATTTCTTGAAATGCTGTGTCTCTGGGATGAGATGTTTAAACTTGGAAATACTCTTTTCGGTCTTTCCCCTTCTAACTCTGTCTAATTCTACCTTCAGAATGGCTGTTGTTTGTGTGTGAAAATTAAGTTTTGAATCAAGGTCTAGAAGCTTGGTGCATAACAGAATCGCAAGGTCATGCATTTTGATATTTCCCTGATGAATAGCTTATTTCTTCTGGTGGGAAAAGAGGGAAATAGCAAAGCATATTATTTTTTTGAGGTCAAAATAATTTTAGACGAATACTTAATGACATAGAAAGAAGCCTTCTCTATACTACAAGTGAAAGGGGTGGGTTGTGAACTAGTATGTATATTATGATGCCCTCACATTAAATAAATATAAAGATTTGTTTACATACAAAAAAAAACAGAATAGACATGAAATGTTAATAATAAGTAGTCCTTCCTTCCTTCTTCACTCCCTCCATCCATTCCTTCCTACCAGTATCTCTTGAGTGCTTACTATGTGTCAGGCACTGCCCTAGGCTTCATGTGTTCAGAGATAAGATTCGGTTCTGCCCTCAAGTAGCTTACAATCCCGTGAGAAAGTCAGTGAAATAAAAAACAGTTGGAAAAATCAAAAAATGCATAAAAGGCAGTAGTCATAGTGGTTCTGAGAATTTACCTTTGTGATCGGCACAGATCTGAGTACACACCACGGTTTTGCATGTACTATGTGGCCTTCAGCGAATGTCCTCGCTTCTCTACATTCCAATGTCCACATGTGGAAGTGGGGATAAAGATACCCCATAGGATAGTTCTAAAGAGTAAATGGGAATCATGTGACTGTGAAGCCCTCAGCTCGGGCCAGGCCATTGCAACCATTCACCAAATGGCCCCCAGTGGCTGTTATTACAGGGGGCAGAGAGGGAGCTCAGAGCAGGTTAACAGGCTCCTGAAGACCAAAATCTCTGCACTCATCATCCTGCGACTGACCCTGAATGGGTAACGATAAACCATGAACCTGGAGTTCATGTTCTTGGCAAATCTAATCAGTGGGCAAAACCTGCCATTGTTATTTTACAAAGCCTTCCATCACGTATAACATCATCCAGTGCCTGTCTACCGAGGCCACTCTGGGTTTTTTTGTTTGATTGTTTTTTCAAAGCCTTTAGCTTCACCCATGTCTGTGGCTTCTTCTGAAAGACCCTGAGGTGGCCCCTCCCCAAAGTTCAAAACCGGCTCAAAGGCCCCCACCAGAGAACCTCAGAGGCCTGACTTCCCACATTTCTTCCTTTCTCTCTTCAATCTCACTCGACGTTTTAGTTCCGATCATAATGAAAAGAGTTCTTAGTCTTGCTTCCTCAAGAGGTAGCCTGGTAAGACAGAGAAAGTGCAGCTCGGGGGTCAGGCCGCCCTGAGTCTGAATCCTACGGCTCAGAGCCCAGGGACCTTAAGCCAAGTAACCTGGGCAAGTCCCCCCCACCCCGAATCCCCCCCCCCCTGCCCTGTGCCCACCCCGCCTTACTGTTTTTTCCTGACAGTGAAAATAACTACCTCATGCATGCGTTTGTCGTGCAAATGAAATGAAGGTCATGAACCCAGTAACCAAAACCTGGCACGTGCTCTGTAAATGTTGGTTTTCTCTCTCTGTCAATAACAACAATGGATTGACTGTATTTACACACTGCCACTCAGTGTCAACATCCCTCATTCTCCCTCCCACATGTATGCAGACCTAGAGTAAATAAGCCTTCTAAGGCTTTTAGGGTGAAGCCCAGCCGATCTAATTATGTTTTGAGGGGCAGGTGCACACCTCCCACTCGCTTTTAGTGCAGTCAGACGATACTGACAGAAGGAGAAAGGCAAACAGTGTTGGCTAAACTGATTTAACCCTATCTTCCCATTTCCCAGCAGACGGAGCAAACAAGTCCGTTTGGTGCGATTGTCATTAGAAATCACTAAAATTTTGTAGTTGAAGGGTTAAGATATTCTAAGGTAAAGCAACACGATTCAAATGTTCCATTCATCCACTTATACAGATTGTCACTCATTTGGCACCTATCAGGTACATGTGTCACTATCTTAGAAAAACAACTAAGGCGGCATCCTTCGTTTCTGCAAGAGAGAATTTGGTAGATAAAATAACACTTGTGTCTGATCTCTTCTCTCTTCATGGAACCCCATATTCTGAGAGCTGCACTTACTCCTTCCAGGGGTTCTCTATCCCCTCACCTCCTTATACTCTCCTCAGCTCTTTGATGTATATCTGCTGTCCCCTAAATCCACTTTCTCAAAGGATACCAGTAATCTCTCAATTGCCACAACAGTGGGCTTTTCCCCCTACAGCTCTTAGATGACTCTATTTCTTTGTGGTTTCCGGCACAGTCGGCTGCTTTTTTCTCCAATTTCCCTCATCCTTTGCTTTCTCTCCAGGTTCACTTGTGTGTCTTCTCTTTAATGCCTCGTCTTTCTTGTTGGCAACATTGCTGACTGAAAAATCCAGCCCCGCTCGTAGTATCTCCTGTTTGAAATCCTTCAGCATCTTCCTGAGGCCTGTGGGATAAAGTACAGTTTCTCTAATGCTTTGTAGAAAGGCACTTGGAATCTTGTTTCTGCTCACCTTTGGGGTCTTGTCTCCTATTCAGGTCCCTTAGAGGCCTTATGATATGAATCAACATTTCTTCACATTGGTCATGTTCTTCCAACACTCCATCCCTCTGCTTATACAGGTTCCCTCAGATGGACAGAAAATTCCTGGGCTCAGCGTCCTCTCTGACACCTATTTGCTGTGTGCCTGCCTCCATCTCTGCTTTTGTGTTACTTTATAAGAACGTATTTTCACGATGCCCCAAGGCGTAGCACAATGCCTGGCACATCATAGGGTATAAACAAAATTGAACTTTGTTGGAGAAATGAGGTTCGGTTGGTTCCCCTCTTCAGTTCCTCAACGATCTTCATCCTCATTTCCATTCTCTCTGTAGTCTCCCTAAGCAGAGAGTTGAGTCTCTTACTTAGATGGTCACAAAGTCTTTTAATCATTCTCTCCTGCATATTAGGCCTCCTCTTTAATATCCACCCAAAACACAGAAGCCAGAGTACCATTCCTATGGTACTGTGTGCACAAATCCATCACCCAAAAGGCATGCCTAACAAAGTTCTCACATATATTTTCATATTAGAACAAATGTTACGGTCTTCCTGTAAGTGGACCCAACCATACCCTAAAAAGGCCTGCTCGTTCATCCCTAGCTCCGCCTGTAATTAAAGTATGATAGGAGGACCCCTTTCATTCACGACAAAATAATCAGGAAAATGTGAACAGCCTAGATGAGGAAGTACGCTATAATAATTTATGTTCATAGTAATAACCCAGAGGCATAAGGAGCCTAAAATAGCTTCTGAATCATCAAAGAAAGATTAAAATTATATTCAGCATTTTTTAGTGGGGAGTGAATTTGATCATGTTCTAATTCTCAAAACTGGCATATGGAGTGTGTGTGTGTGTGTGTGTGTGTGTGTGTGTGTGAGAGAGAGAGAGAGAGAGAGAGAGAGAGAGAGAGAGTGATATGCTCCCATTTCTTGAAAACTTATAAGGAATATATAATTGTCTTTTTGAGTTACATGCAGTCTTCAGCACTGTTAGCACCGACTCTGTGCCTGCCATTCCCCTAACACTCACACTCTCACACTCACACACACTCACACACACAGTCACACACACCACACACATTACACTCACGTACGCACTCATACACACATACACTCACACACTCACACAGTCACACTCACATACACACTT
Organism: Aselliscus stoliczkanus; assembly: GCA_033961575.1. Lineage (NCBI taxonomy): Eukaryota > Metazoa > Chordata > Mammalia > Chiroptera > Hipposideridae > Aselliscus > Aselliscus stoliczkanus. The sequence continues at coordinate 27,246,919 of CM066741.1, forward strand.
TCTCAGGGAAAAGAATAGAAAGCTGGCATTCTACTGCACTTCCTAAATTTCTGAAATCAATTCCTCAAAGCCCTCATATTTTTTTTTCTAAAATTGAAGACCTTACAATTATCTGGATTGAGACTAGATACTGGTTATTTCTTCATTTTTTTTTTTTTGTCTTTGTTGGGGAACAGTGTGTTTTTCCAGGACCCATCAGCTCCAAATCAAGTAGTTGTTCCAATCTAGTTGTGGAGGGCGCATCTCAGTGGCCCATGTGGGGATTGAACCTGCAACCTTGGTGTTATGAGCACTGCACTCTAACCAACTGAGCTAACTAGGCGCCCCGTTCATTTTTTTTAATGTATTTGCATAATGAATGCATACAGCTCTTCATTCCATGGACAGTTGCAGTAGATTACAAGCAAACACAGTAACATTTCAGAAACAGTTAAATTAAATATGCGGAAGAAAAACCAAGGGTCAGATATGAATGAAGCCAGGAATGGTGGCTGCGTGGACGTGTGTTTGGTAAGGTCCGGCATAATCCTCACGGTGGCTCAAGACGGTCAGTGCGTGGAGGCCTGGCTTCCCACTTCCCATGATGCACCAGGGCAGATGGGCAGGTGTCTCCCTTCCTCCTCTCAGGGACTTTGTCGTACATGTGGCTTCCCTCGTCTAGAGGCAGCATATGCCTCCCTGTCTTCCCTAGAATTATGTCTGAATTATTGCTTAATTCACTAGGGGGAATACATTATGCTTTGCACACAGTCTTAGGGTCGATGGATAAAGATGCTAAGTTGTTTGATATTTGTAAACTATTAACATTCAATACATTCTCCCCCAAATAAACTTATGTACCTTCCCCCACTCTAAGAATATTTCCCTTTTGTCCAGGAATCTTAACTCCTTGCAAGAGAGTGGACACTAGGTCTTGCCCTGTATTTGCGTCCTTGTCCGTAGTCCAAGCCCCCAGAGTCTGGTCAGATGAACCTCATTGTTGGCTGAAAGTCTCACCTCCCATCAAGGGGCTCCTTTCTGATTCTCCAAAGGAGCTTGACATTCCCAACCCTGGCTCTGCCTTCGGTGGAATCTAGCCACACAGGTCAAGGCTTCCTTTATGTGGACGCCTCTCCAGACGGCACCACCTGCTCACGCTGTCTGTTGTCTCTCAGGTGTGGCTCAGGAAAGAAACAGGTGCAGGCTGAGCTGTGCTCGACTCCCTGCTTCTTAGGCACTCTCCTGCTCTACCCCCGACCCCCCAATCCTCTCAGCTTCTTCCCTCCTCCTCCCACCCAGATACCATACACATGGGAAGAATTAGTTTTCCTTGTATCTCCATCTGGAGTCCCCAAATTTCTCAGCCTCCCTGCAATTACACTGCTGGGTGAGGAAGGAAAGGGCTTAGGCCCCTCCTCAGAATATAAATACCCTCAAGATTTTCCTATCTTTAAATCAACAAGCAAGCCAACTCAGCTCCAAGGGCTTGGGGTCCCCTCTTAGCATGGCCTCTCCCCTTCCTTGAACATAGGCAGCTTCCAAAAAAGAACTCCTCGCGTACACCTACTGCCACACTCTTCATTTCTATCCTGTCTGCATTTAAAATGTTGATATTTTGTTCATCATCGAATTTTTTGCATTCATTTTGATTTTTTAAAAAAAATCACTGCATTAAAGTATTATCAATCTTGATTACTTAGTTTTTTGGTCCCTCCTTACATTTTATTCCCAAGTCAAATGCCTGGCTCACCTTACCCTAGTCCTGTTCCCTTACCTGCTCTGTTCCCTTTTTCCTAAGCCCATTGTCACATTGCTTCTGCTCCCAAAACTGCAATAGAAACTAACCTTGAAAGGCTCATAAGAAATCCTTCCCATGTTATATTTTAAAAAAATATTGTTTCACTCTTTATTTTAGTTGACAACCTTTTGTCCATTTCAAACACATCAAACAACAAACAAAATACACACAAATATAATGATTCCAAAAAACGTTTTCTTTTTTAAGATTTTATTGGGGAATTGGGGGAGGGGAACAGCGTTGGGGAATCGGGGAAGGGGAACAGACAAGTTGTTGTCTTTTTGTTCTTCAGTCTAGTTGCGGAGGACGTCGCTTCACTGGCCCATGTTGATATCGTCATTGCACTCTACCCGCATGAGGCAGATCACTCGCCGGCCTCTGGACGGCCGCTCACCACGGCTATTGGCAGCTCACGCTGGCTGCCAGCCACTCATGCTGGCTGCCAGCCACTCACTGTAGCCTATGGCAGCCCACTGCAGCAGGGGCTGCAGCCTACAACATTGCCGGGGCTCACACAGCCCAGCTCCAAGTGGAGCTGTTGTTAGCTGTAGAGGGCAGTGTCACTGGCCTTCATACATGGGATCCAAACCGGGGCCGCTGGCATCCCCAAACCAGCTCTTAACCAATGTGCCACTCGGCTGGCCCTAACTATTTTGTTTAATTGATGGAAAAAGAGAAGATGATCTTAAAAAGACAGTTGCAGCATGATGTCCATGGCTTGGGTTTGCATAGCCTCGGGAGAAATAACCAGTGTTTATGCCATATCCAAGAATTAATTGGTCAACCAGGTCCTGCAACTTTGGTGGCCTGAATTGATACTCATTTTCTGTTTTGGTCTGAGGGAGAATACTATAACCTTGGGAAGGTTTATAATGAAGTGCTGCTGGAATGTTCACAAGTATAGAAGTGGTATTAAAATAGTACAGAAATAGGGAAGAGAAGATATTGGCATTTTAGGAATAGGTTTAAGTATAAGAAAACGTTTTTTGGGGCCAGCTGAGTGGTGCATTGGTTAAGAGCTAGCTTGGGATGCCAGCGGCCCCGGTTTGGATCCCACATATGAGGGCCAGTGACACTGCCCTCTACAGCTAGCAACAGCTGGGCTGGGCTGTGCAAGCCCCCGTGACGGTGTAGGCTGCAGCCCCTGCTGCAGTGGGCTGCCATAGGCTACAGTGAGTGGCCGGCAGCCAGCGTGAGCTGCCAATAGCCGCGGTGAGCGACCAGCCAGAGGCCGGCCACCGATCTGCCTCATCCGGGAAGAGCTCAATGACGATACCAACATGGGCCAGTGAAGCAACGTCCTCCGCAATTAGACTGAAGAACAAAAGGACAGCAACTTGTCTGTTCCCCTTCCCCGGTTCCCCAAAGCTGTTCCCCTCCCCCAATTCCCCAATAAAATCTTTAAAAACAAAAACAAAGTTAGATCCGTGTGTTCGCTGTGAATGTTAGTGTTTAGAAGTCTGGAGACTCCCCCATCAAATGTTGAAGTCTTTTTTGGCCAGCAGGACATAGCCCATTGTCCTGTTACTGGGACAACTAGGACATTGGGATACCTTTGTCTCTTTGGCATTGTTTAAAACATATGGATGCTGTACTAGTGTCTCATGATAATTCACGGGACCGTCTGTCTAGAGGTTTCATCTCCTGGGAGAGGTAGAGCCATTCTTCATCTTGGAACACAGCTTGGAACTTCCTGTCTGCTGAGATATTGTACGTGAGCCATGATGTCTGTCAGTCCCTCCTGCTCTTGGTTCTGTTTTCCCAGTGCACTTTGGGTAAGTCACAGTTCCCTGTATTTCTCCTTCTCTGCTTGCACAGGTAGACATTAGTTTCAGGTCCTTGTTTTAAAATCAAACTGAGTTAATAGAAGAAATAGAATTCCAATTTATGATAAGATCCTCTCATTCAAATTAATAAAAAAATAAACAGGCCCCTTTATAGCCAAACTTCTGTGCTCATCCTCATTAGTTTTAGCATACTTTATATTAGTTTTTTCTTAATGTCATTATGAAATTGTAGCCTTTCACAAACTCATCCTATTTCTGGATGTTCACATTATAATTTGGCTAGTGGGAGACTTGTAAGCTAATAGCTCCTTTGTCCTTTTAGCACTGTCCTTGGCATGTTTGAAAGTATCTCTGTTTCTGGCGACAATAGGGTATTCTAGGCTCAGCCTGCTCTGTGTGTGTGCGTTTGTGTGCGTGTGTGTGTGCGTGCGTGTGTGTGCGTGCATGTGTGTGCGTGTGTGCACCTGTGTGTGTGTGCGTGTGCGCGTGCATGTGTGTGTGAGTGTGTGTGTGCGTGTGTGTGTACATGTGTGCACGTGCATGTGCACCTCCCAGGAGGACTCATTTCCTTCTAGCGAATCACTGGTGGTCCAAGTGCAGGCATTTAGAAGTTCATGTGAGAATAGGCAGTGAACAAAATGCTACTACTATTAAGACACTCTTGGCTGGACAGATGGTGCTTTTCAATGTTGTGAATTCACATTGATTTTTTTCTAATATTATTAACATAATTAAGTTGCCTTATTTGACTCTTCTTATAGCATGAGGTTTTATCGACCTCTAAGACTTGCTAGTATATTGATACAACAAGTGACCTCAGTTTGAACCTTATTTCTTTCATAAGTCTAGTCATGGTATTGGCTTTGTGCTTATCTTGGGCACACTGACATTCAAGGACTTTCGGCACTTCGCCTGTTCTGCCATCTCATTAGGGCCCATATGACACTGATTTTCAGTATCACCCCAGGTGAGTCCTTGGCCCCTGGGAATTGTTCCTAAGTGTTTCTGTCCCCTGAGGAGTAATTGTCCTGAATGAGTTTTGGCTGTTCCAAGAAGGGTTGGGCTTTATCGCAAAGGCTGTTATCTCTGTTCGGGGTGCATTTTGGGAGGACCCTATACTGCCCCATATTTTGTCCATATTTCTTCTACCCCCAGTTCTGTCCCTCTAGTTTTCAGTTATCAACTTCTAACACATTTGAATATAGGAATACAAAGGAAGAAAGATGTGGTCTCTGGATATTCTCCAAAAGAACACTGAAAGGACAGCCGCACTGTTTGCCATCTCAGCCTTGTTAATACAGAGGGTGCCAAAAAAATGTATACACATTTTAAGAAAGGGAAACTGTATTAAAATTGTAATACTCAATATATATCGATAACAAAAGATGAATACAAGTCACGTTTGATTCTGCAATGACAAGAGGTGCTCAAAGTGGTTCCCATCAGCGTCCAGACACTTCTGATGACAGCGAGCTGCTGTTTGAGCAACGCTGACCAAAGTACATTTCTTTTGGCACCCCTTGTATATTTCCTTCTAGAAGTCATGGTTTTGTTACATTTTTTATAAGGATCTTCCTTGACTGAGTAACTCCAGACCCAGTAATCCCTTTGCATAGGTCACCTGGAGCTCTACAAAAGCCTGCTCTGCTATTAGTTGAGCTCCCACCCATGGGTTGGGTGGGGCTGGGGTCCCTCTCCCTGGGATCGTCCCAGAGATACACTCTCACCTTTATACCTAGGAAGAGGGCTCTGGACAAGGATGGAAAATACTTATTTCAAGCTATAAGAGCCAGAAAGTAGAAAATACAGAGGGACTCATATATGATGTCTTCTTCAAAATCTTAGCACCACGGACTTTGGTACTGATAGTGGTCTGGATTATATTTTATGCCTTTTGGTTGGGGCAGAGTGCATGAGAAATGTCAGTTTGCTGGAGGTTTCCCCTTAAATGAGGCAATTTTGGGTCCAGAGATAATGCAGTGTGTATACATTTTATTTTATTTATTTATTTTTTAGATTTTATTGGGGAATTGGGGGAGGGGAACAGCGTAGGGGAATCAGGGAAGGGGAACAGACAAGTTGCAGTCTTTTTGTCCTTCAGTCTAGTTGCGGAGGATGTTGTTTCACTGGCCCGTGTTGGTATCGTCATTGTGCTTTTCCCAGATGAGGCAGATGGGTCGCCGGCCTCTGGATGTCGCTCACCGCAGCTATTGGCAGCTCGTGCTGGCTGCCAGCCACTCACTGTAGCCTATGGCAGCCCACTGCAGCAGGGGCTGCAGCCTACACCGTCGCAGGGGTTCGCACAGCACAGCTCCAGGTGGAGCTGTTGTTAGCTGTAGAGGGCAGTGTCACTGGCCCTCATATGTGAGATCCAAACTGGGGCCGCTGGCATCCCAAAACCAGCTCTTAACCAATGCGCCACTCGGCCGGTGCAATGTATACATTTTTTTTAATATTAATGAAATATTTTTAAAAATTGTAATCCTAATGCCTGTTTATTTTTTGAATGGTAACTCAGAAATGTTTAGGAATATAAAATTGGCCATTTATGATCCAGGCTCTGTGATAGGCACTTGATAGTGCATAAGTCTTCTGATACTCATAACGTGCTCAGACAGATGTTATAGTTATACCCATTAGAAAGGTTAAGTAAATTATCCATGATCGTAAGCTAGTAGGTTCCTACTATCTATGATTCAGATTCAGGTAGTCTGACTGATTGCAGAAACCATGGCACTAAATACAATCTGTATACATGCATGTGTGTATAATATTGTGTTTATATTTTTGCTCGTGTCTCTGATTATTTTCTTAGAATGGACTCGTCGCAGGAGAATTTCTGAGCCAAAGGACATGAAGAATTTGAGCACTGAGGTAGATATTACCAAATTGCTTCCCACAGAGCTTGTACACATGCAAACCTCTACTAGCAATTTATTTAGGGACTCTTTCCCATCAAACTTGCATCAGTAAAGAAAATTTCCTTTAAAAAATGTTTTGCCATTCTAGTGCATGAATAAAATGTATCTTTTATTTGTTTTAAGTAGTATTTGATTACTTGTGAGTGTGAATATTTCTGCGTGTTTGTTGGGTTTTGTATTTCTTTAAATTTGCTGTGTGAGTCCTCTGCCCACATTTCTTTCTTTTTTTTAAAGATTTTATTGGGGAATTGGGGGAGGGGAACAGCATTCGGGAATCAAGGAAGGGGAACAGCATTCGGGAATCAAGGAAGGGGAACAGACAAGTTGCTGTCTTTTTATTCTTCAGTCTAGTTGTGGAGGGCACTGCTTCACTGTCCCATGTTGGTATTATCATTGCGCTTTTACCAGGTGAGGCAGTTGCTTGCTGGCCATTGGATGGCCGCTCACCACGGCTCATGGCAGCTCACGAAAGTGCATGCCAGCTGCCAGCCAGCCCCACTGCAGCCTACACCATTGCTGGCGACTCACGGCAGCCCAGCTCCAGGTTGAGCTGTTGTTCACCATCTTAGCTGTAGAAGGTGCAGCGTCACTTGCCCTCATGTGGGATCTGAACCGGGGACCTGCTGCTCAGAGCTGGCGTCCCAAGCCAACTCTTAACCAATGCGCCACCCAGCTGGCCCCCACGTTTCTTTTTGAATAGAGTTTTAGTTGTTGTTTTGTAAGAATGCTTCATGTTTTGCTGATACTGTCTTTCTGCCGTGTTGCTAAACTTCTGTTCTCCATTTGTGATTTTATTGCTGTGAATGATGTTTCCTGATGTAGAGGAGTTCTAATTGTCTAATAGGGAAATCTATCTAGCTTTTCCTTTGTAATTACTTTCATTGCTTTTATATTTAGAATGTCTTTCCGTTTCCAAAGATCTGATAATTATTCAGTTATATTTTTTACCGATATATGGTTCTTCAATCCATCTGTTTTTATTTTTGTTTTTTTTGGGGGGGTGGTGGTGCTGCATGGTGAGGTTGTAATTTGACTTAATCAATTTTCTCAACCATTTGATGAATGACCTCTCTCTTTTGACTTTTTATTGTGCTTGCTTTATTAAGCCGGAATATATATTAGAGTCTATTTCAGGGCTGATTGCTCTATGTTATCAATCTGTCTGCCAGTTCTTGAGCTAGTACCATACTGCTTTGTTTGATGTCACTTGCCCTATATTGTAATATGTAGTAGGACATGCCTCCTTAATCTAATTGTCACAGTTTTCCTATTTCAGTGTGTTCTTAATTTTTTTTTTACTTGTTCATCTGTATGAACTTTAGAATCGCTAAGTAATATAAGAAAGATAATATGGCTTATCATTTGGTTTTCATCATGTCATTGAAATGTTAACATGGCATTGCAAAATCATAATTGTATTTATCATTCTTTTGTAGTGTTATCTTTGTCAGTTTTATATCAGTGTTATGCTGACTTTATAAAATGAATCTTTACATTTTCAGCTTTTGCTTTTATATCTAGAAAAATTATATAATATTGAATTATCTGTTTGTGAAGGTCTGAAAGTTATCACTGTTGAAATTTTCAGACAATGGGACATCTTCAGAGACAGTTAGCTTTGGGTCAGGTAAAATTTGCTGTGCAAATATCCATTTAATTCATTTTTTCAAATTCATTAACACTTTTTAAATAATTATTTTCTTATTTGTTAAAATTCTGTTTTTATTTTATTTTCTTCTCTGTATTTTTATTAATGCTCTTTTTTTTCTTCTGTTTCTCTGTGGATTTTGAATTCACTATTTTTTAATTGCATCTACACTGATGTTTATCCTTTTTACTTCTTTGCTGAGCTTTAGGATATATTCAAATTAAGAGGTATAATTTAAAATACAGAACTATGAATATTGTAAGTATAATAGCAAACACAGGCTATATGGTAGAAAGGCATATGGATCCAGCTATTTTGAAAGTGGGGGTAGGGTGAGAAAAACTCTGAGGAAAAGAAAATATTCTTCAATTCAGCCCAAATATTAGTTTCAAGCCAAAGAAGTTGGCTTAGCCCCAATTCTGTCCTTGGTTGGACTACAATACACGATTGGTGTATTTTCAGAAAAAAAAAAGAAAAAAAATCCTCCCATAGGATAAGAATCTAAGCATCTATTTTCCATCCCAGTGACAATCAGAACCCATTCTTCGCATTTATTTTTCAGCTTTGTATTTGCCTGTGAACAAAACTGAAGCTGGTGAAAGATGGTTCATGTGAATTACTTGGACAACAGCTTGTCATTGTGTTGAGTTGCATTGAGGCTGCTTTCTGTGAAACCGCGCCTTAGCCGGGGAACAGTGGAAGATATTGTCATTTTTTTTTTTTTGTCCTTGCCCATGAAGTTAACCCACTTCTCTCCCACATAAATGAATTGATGGTCCTTTCCAGAGTGGAGGAGAAAAAGCTCTCCAAATCCTAACCAGAGCTTGTTAATATTGTAGGGATCAAAAGCCCGTTTATCTTCCCTTGTCACCCAATATTCTTTATACTTCCCTAGATCAGATTTCCAGAGTACATGGCTTTTCAATGGTTGGAATACCTCTAGTAGCTAATGAAGTAAAAGACATGGAGCCAGAGCCTTAGCTAAGCAGTATTTCCATCTAATGCAGAAAAGTCACCCTGCCCAGAATAGTCAAGAGGCAAAAATAATCACAAGGGCCCCACATCCATTTATAATAACCAACCGTTCCTCTATTCACCCTCCACCACTAGGGGGATAGATGAATGAAAAAGCCTCTAGCCTGGAAGTAAGTTGTGGTTACCGTGTTTCTCCCTTTAAGGTCGCCCAGGTGAGGTGTTCAGCGTGGATTAAGCTCTGCTTGTCACATGATGGTCAGCTGTCCATTTCAGACGCTGCTTGGAGGGAGGCCTAAACCCCTTCTTAATCCCCTTCCTCCTCTGTCATCCCATGAGTCTGGGGCAGAAAAAACAGGTTTCCGTTCCTGCCCCTTGCTAGCTGTGAGCCCCAAAAGTCCACTTGTTGCTCTTTCTTAGGAGTAAAATGGGGCTAATCAGATTAGCTGTCCCCCCTTGGGGGATGTGAGTGAGATACAGGACTCGAAAGCACTCTATCATCAGTCACATGCTGTGCAGCTATGAGGACGGTTACTATTTTTCAGCTGCTCCTTCTGTCCTCGTAGGAGAGAAGCCAAGCAGAAGCACCTGCTTGTTTGTAAGCCCATCTTCCCATCCCGGGAACCCTGATCTCATGGTAAATAAAGGATAAGCAAGAGGGAAGGGCTCTGGACGTGGTCAGTGTCCTCTTTCTGACTGTCGTGAGGCTGACACCTAATTTTGTTCAGGCCAACTTTGATTATTCTTCAGGCTTCAGGCACAGGATGATTTTCATGGCTGCCTACAGTTAATTATAGGAGGACTCGACAATCCTACTCGGGAATCCTCTCGCTGGCAGCATGATTTCCCTAAAGAAAGCTAAGGTTTGATCTAAAATAAATGGTCAAAACTGACTAAAGCTCGTGCCCCTCTTGGACTGTACAGGAGGCAACACAGTATAGAGCAGAAGAGAGCTGGGTTAGATTTAAGTCCTGTTCCTGTTCAGCTGTGTGATGTTGGGCTAGGTACTGCACGTCTCTGAGTCTCCATCTACAGTATAATATAGTAACAGTGTGAGTCCCACCCTCTTCCAGAGACAGACACCTTGGTGATAACTGGTATAATATGTAGGGAGTAGTTAAGAGCTGGGCCTGTGATAGCAGACACCTTGGTTTTAAAGCTGGCGCTGCCATTGACTAGATATGTGACCCTGGTAAGGTTAGTTAGCCTTTCTGGACCTTGGTTTTCTTATCTGTGAAACAGGACTAATACTAGTAAGTAATTTAGAGCGTGGCTGTGAGAATTAAACTGTAAATTGGGGTGAAGCACTTGGGGGGAAAAACAAAACAAACGATGCCAGCTACAGTAAGCCCACGAGAAACATTAGCTCTTGTTATTATAAAGTATGAATGTAAATAAGACTTGAAGGCTGTAATGCGGCCTGCGTGCCATTTCAATAGCAGCAGGATCACTGTTCAGAGACAAGTAAACTGTCAGCCAGCTCAGCTGTGCAGGTCGGTCTGGAGGCAGTGAAGGGGCTCATGCACCCAGGGTCTTCTCAGGAAGACGCGAGGAAGCAGCCCCATGATAACAGAGTGATGGACGGGGCCAAGGGGGAAGGGGAAGATGCTACAGAAAAGTTGGCTGTGAGTGAGGAGAGGGTGGTGGGAGGAAGGAGGAAGGTGACAGCCTCCTGGGGAATGGGGTAGCCATGAAGACAGGAATTGGGCAAATGGGAAGGGACCTCTGGGAGCCTGGTGAGCCAATGAAGATAAGAGGCAGCCCAGACAACGGGAGGGGAGCATCCGAGAAGGACACCAAGCCTAGCTGAGATCATGTCTAGAGCCACAGAAGGATAAAGCCGTTTCCACTTAAGTGGTATGCTGAGACAACACCCCCATCATTACACGGCCCATCCTCATTCAAGTTCTTTGGCAAGAAGTGAAAATTATGGACCTGTTCATTGCTGTTCAATTTCAAATGTAAGCCTGCATGGGGTACACAGGAGTCCAGGAGAGTGAATCATTTTCCTTGACACAATTATTAAGGAAAGGCTTTTCAAATAAATGATTAGTTGCGTCGTCGCTCCCCCCCCTTCCCCCAGGAAAGGCCCAGGTGGAAGTTGCTGAGTGCTTTCCTGGTACTTGTCCAGTCTTTTTCACTTTCCTCTGAGCTCCGAAAAGCTATCTAAGGACTAGCAGATCCTAATGGTCATGACTTGTGGCCCAAACTCCTGGTAATAAGTTATGAAGAGGTTTATAAAGAGCGGCTGCAAAAGGGCTGGACATTCAGGCCCAGGCCAAGGAAGGTGGCCAGGGCCCCCAAACCAGGGCAGGGGTGGAACCCAGGGCAGGCCTGTGGCGAATGGCTTTCCGAGGGCGCCAGCCGCGTTGGCTGCATCATCCTAAGGGGTCCAGGCAGATGCAGGGCTGGACAAAGCCCTCTGCTGGGGTCGCTGCGCCCGTGCAGCCGCCTGCACACTGGCGGGGGCGGTGATGGTCGGGGAGGCTCCCGGCGGATTCGTGGAACTCCCCGTCGCGGCGCTTCCCGTTCCCTTGCCTTCTCTCGGTCGTGGGCCGTGTGGGGACAGAGGCCGGCCGGCCGCGCAAGCCTCCGGCAGCTCTGCCCTCTGGCGCCTCCCCAAGCCCCAGAGCACATCTGTCCCCAGAGACACCCGCGCGGGAGCGCGGCCACCCGGTTCCGGGCGCCTCCGCACCCCGCCTGCAGTACCGCGCAGCGTCCGCGGGGGCGCCCCGCAGCGCCACCTAGGGGCCGGGCCGCGGGCAGGGGGAGCCGGCGAGGCCCCGCGGGCCGCGAGCAGCCCCGTGATTGGCACAGGCCGCGCCGGGGGCGGCGGCGAGGGGCGGGCGGAGGCGGCGGCGAGGGCCGTGCGTCCACCTCGCCGGCCCCGGCAGGACGGGGGCGGCCGGGGCGGGGACAGCGCGCACCCGGGCGAGCGGAGAGCGGCGGCGGCGGCGGCGGGGGAAGGATGCAGGGCAAGAAGCCGGGAGGCGCGTCGGGCGGCGGCCGGAGCGGCGAGCTGCAGGGGGACGAGGCGCAGAGGAACAAGAAGAAGAAAAAGAAGGCGTCCTGCTTCTCCAACATCAAGATCTTCCTGGTGTCCGAGTGCGCCCTGATGCTGGCGCAGGGCACGGTGGGCGCCTACCTGGTGAGTCCCTGCGCCCAGCCCGCCGCGGGGCGCCGGGCGTGACCCCGGCCCGCGGGGGGCCCGGGAGGAGGGGCGGGCGGGCAGCCTGCCTCCGCCCCTGGAAAGCGCAGCCCGCGGGCGAGTTCAGGGGCCCCCCCAGAGAGGCCGGCATAGCGGGCTTCAGGTGACCTGCACATGGGGAGCCCAGGCAGTTCGCAGCCTGCGTCCTCCACCCTCCGTTCCATCCGCCTGGAGAGCAAACCCATTATGCATCATTTTCTCCACCCTCCAATTATGGAGGGGGGGGGTGGATTTAACAGCTTAGAGGAAAACGCTCCCGAGTGTGGCCTGATCTGAACCAGGGCTGGGTGTGTGGGGGGGGTGCGGGTGGGGACACTCTTCCTGCTCCATATCCCAATAGCCATCTTCCAGCGTCTGGAATAAAGTTACAGTACCTGGAGAGCAGTTGCGAGTTTGTGTGGCTCCTGCTACCCATTCTTGGACCTAAATTCCCCACCGTGGACTCTTGTTCACAAGGGGGTTGCATCATTTTGCGCAATATACGTCTACTTCATTTGCCTTCTGAAAGGGGATCTTAATGCTCAGACGGCCCAGGGGTGCATAACAGATCAGAGGAAACGGCTTGTAATGACTCAGCACTGTCAAATGCCCACTTGGCCGCTTTCTCCTGCCCCCCGCTCAGGTGGTCCCAACTCGAGTTCCAGAGTGCGCACAGTCCTGCCTAAACAGGAGGAGATATTTCGGAGCGTAGATCTTGACTACTGACCCGAAACTGAAATCACATACCATAGACTCGAGGGTTAGTGAGCAAGTTTGATGGAGATAGAACTGGACAAGATTGTGGATGCTGGGTACCCACATCCAGAGAGAGAACCGCGCGCTCCGCCTGACGGTACACTGATCCCTCCTTCCTGGCAGTGGGTTACACTTAATGAGGGCCAGACGCTGGGTGCCCTGGACCATTCCTAAACCATCTCCTGAGATGCAGGGCTTGCTGTCAGAGAGAAGTACAGGCCGGCTTGCTCCGTAGTGGTGGGGTCAAGTCAGTTATGTGGTTATGACAGAGGGCTGTTCAATTCGGCTCTGTTTGGGATGACAGGGTTTCATCAAATGCATTTCCTTGCTCCTTGCGAGATGCAAGGTGGTTAAATCCTTGTCTCTGTGCATGCACGACTTGTATGCTGCAGGTGAACCCTGTAGCCAAAACCACATTTTCCTTTCTGTTAAGATTTTTGTTTTATAATGTGCAATTTTTGTTTTATAGTTAAAATATACCATTGCAGACACTAAGTGTGGCCTTCGGAGTTCTAGGGGTAGGGGAAAACCATGTGTTAGGGGTCAAGTTTATCAGACCTTCCTCGGAGGGAATTTGACTATTAAAATATTAAAATAGGTGCATGGATTACTAAGATGCAAATGCACATTAGCAAACCTGTGTGGGTCTTTCCAGTAGCGTATGCAAAGTGTGTAATTCCTAACTGAGGGGGGGGTCTATGTTTAAAAGAGTAATTAATGTATCAGCTGCTGCCTCCAGTTTAACGGTGTGTTTGCCGTAAACCAATTTTGTTCAGTAGAGTACATTATTTACGTGTGGCCAACACCAATAGAACTTTTCACACTGAATGCTAAAGGCATGGGCTTAGTTTTAGCATGCAATGATCTGAAGGCTTTAGAAAGAAATGAAGCTGGGCCTCAGCCAGACGAGTGGCCTCAGCCCCTTTAGAAAGCCAAGAAGCGGAGGGCTGGGGGAGCGGTGGATATGTGGAGGCAGGACTGGCACCAGGGCACAGGAAGTTGACATTAACCCCACAATAGGTGAGTGGCAGGCAGAGGAATTGAGTCCCCCTGGTTGGAGCCTCCTGGCGCCTCCAGCCTGGGCTGGTGGAAAGCCTGGTTTGGAGGGGTAGGGTAACAGAAGTCAACAGGTGACTGGCAGCCCAGCAGATGGAGGCCCAGGGGAGGGCAGGCCTAGGAAATCGAATTCGTTTTGATATCACCAGGAGCCGAGGCATAAGGTGCTCAGGGCTCTGCCTTGCCTGGGTGCCCTTGACTCTGCACTGCCATCTGAGGCTCATGAAAATAAATAGTCCGCTTGCCAGGGTTGACTGAATCAGCTCACTGTGGGTTTCGCTCTTGTGGGCCACTTGGGAGCTTTCATTTGTCATTTGGGAGGTGGTATAAAAAAGTTTGTCATTCCGGGCCGGCAGAGTGGCGCGGTGGTTAAGCGCTGGCTTCGGAAGCCAGCGGCCCCGGTTCGGTCCCACATATGAGAGCCAGTGACACTGCTCGCAAAAAAAAAAAAAAAAAAAAAAAAAGTTTGTCATTCCGTCAGCTAGGTGTGTGAGACTTTTTATGGATAATTTGAGAAGGAGACATTGCAGGATATTAGCAAGAAGGCGAATTTCCCCCTTTTTAAGGCCTCTCAGGCTTTCTGAGGCCACCCAAGAACCTGTGTTTGTAGGCGATCGTACACGCAGGTCCCGTGTGCGAGGTGTGTGTTCTATACGATCGCAAATTCTATGCCACTGATATTATTTCCTATCTGATTCCAAAAGTCCATGCAGCTGCTTCTTTTGTCTTCCCAAATGCCATTTTTTTTTTTTAAATATTTGGAGGCTTCGTTTCATTTCTTCCTTTTCTCTCAGAAAAGACAGATTGCCCAGTGTCCTCAGTGACACTGGTAGAAGCTTCCAAACTGCAGAACTAAAGCAGGAAATTGTCTGTAATTTGAGAAATAACTTTGAAAAGCAGGACTGAATGAGTGAGTGAGTGTGTGTGAGTGTGTGTTCCTTTAAGAACCTGCCCAAACTGCCACTTGTTAAGCTAGGCTGGTCACTGGTTACTTTTTGCCTGGGTGTGGAGGTCCCCTAGGGGAGTACAGGAGAACACTGACATTGACCCTGAGGACCAGACCTGGTGATAATAAAGATAATGTAGCCCGCGTGCCAGCTGTGGATTCTGAAATCTGTTACTCTTGCAAATATTTTCGCTACAAGTCACGCTTCAGAGAAGCCAAGGGGGGTTCCAGCCCCAGGGGTGTGCTCTCCTAGTCGCTTATACTAACAGACTACCAAATAGCATAAGAAGAGAGACCCAATCAGTTTCATCATCACTGTGTGCAGATTCAAGAATGCAATTTAATTTTCTTCTCCTTGGGTCTTTGCTTCAGGCGGCTCCAGTCTGAAATGACCTCCTTGCAAGGATGTAACGTCCGCTTAAGTCTTGGCCCATGTGGAGAAGGCATAGGCCTCTGGGAACAGCACCGCGAGACAGTCACTCCGTGTGCACTTTATGGTGCTTTGTGGAGACTTGCCGCGGTGTTTGAAGCTATTCACTGAGGGTAGTGCTGCCCAGCCGAGGTTCCTGTGTGTTATCAAATTCTTGAGGCCTGGAGCAGATAAGGATGTGTACAGGAAATTAAAGCCTCTGCCACCTCTGGGCAGTGGTGATTGACCCTCCCTTACAAAGGCATTTGAATTTCCTCAGCAAAAAAACTTTTAAAAAAGGCCAGTTTCGTCTCTGAGTGGGGCACGCGGGTGGTCCCTAGAAACCAGGGGTGGGCTTTTCCCTATGTCGAGTTATGCAAAAACTAAGTCTGGGGTTGTGGTGACAGAGGACCAGTGGGACAAATGACTGAGTATGTTTAACAAGGTTTCATCTCACTGCTTTACAGTCACTTTTTTTTAGGCTTGAGAGCAGTCAGTGGGTGAGGTGAAACTGCTGGGTGTGTTATCCCTTCCCCCCCCCCCCCCAAAAGAAGCATTATTTTGAAGATCGGTTTGTGCATTATCTAACCCAGAAGCAGACAGCTGAGAGACATTTTTAAAGTCCTTGTCAAATTAGTGCAATGACTAAAGCAACTGTATTTTACTTAATCAAGTTATTTTGCACGTATGGTTACTCAAAGTGACAACTTCCCTTCCATTTGCATAATTACCATATAACCCCAGGTAGCAAGAAATAAAATTACCCTGTTCTCCCCCCACAGCTTGGTTGAAACTATTTAGCTAATAATTATTTAGGGGAAAATTTTTTTTCTGAAAATTCCTTTCAGTGAATACCTTAGCAGTGACTACCTTAGTTTCTGTGAGGGGGGTTTCTCTTCCTTGTTTAACAGCCGAAGAAACTGAATGAGCTGTCAAGTGAGCAGGATGTCTTTCCAGAGTTTTGTAACTCTCCCCCTTTTCAGTTTTAGGTACCTTATGATAAAGGGGGACCCAGAGGCCTCTCCACATGGCCTGCCTTGCTAATCAGTTGCTCAGCATTTAAGCTTCTCTACCTGCCTCTGCTGCCCAACCAGCATTGTTCACTCTGAGGCTGGATAAGTTTCCTCAGGGTCTGTGATTTCCCTGGCTCAGCTTAAAGCAGGCTTTGAGGTGCTGCCTTGTTCAGGGACTCGGCTCACTTAGTGGCTTGGCCTAGGGGTAAGTGTAGTGTCACCAGCAATGATGGCCATTCAGCTGCATTTCTTGTAGACTCAGGGCCTTGAATCAAGACAGGCTCTGTGCATGTTACTGGCTGGCCACAGAGATAGAGCAGGGGTTGGTACTGTTGTCAGGGTCTGTGCCAGGCTTCCTGCCAGGCAGGCGGAGCAGGGAGTAGGACTCCTGCTGAGCTGACCTTGGTGCTTGGATTCTGGAGGGCTCCCTGAGGTGCCAGGCGGGGAGGGGGGGGGGACCGACACCCCCCCAGCAAGCAGGTGTGCAGAGGTGCTCACTCCTTGGTGTGGCGGAGCATAGAACTCAGGATTAAAAGCATTTCTGTAGTACCTTACTTCCAAGTTCACGAACACAGCTAACTTGCAGAGATGTAACTGCATGTAGGACCCCCATTCCTTCACAGCAGAGAAAAGGACTTATTGTCGCTTCTACTCACTTATATTTTGTACATGTCCTCTAGTATATTCTGTGCATTGCTGCATGCATTATTTACATATATTTATATATTTACATGTCCTTGTGCAGGGCCACATACACCAAATATTGTATGATTGTGTGTTGTACTTTTTTGAAGATGGTCATTGACACTTCAGAAGTAATTTTGACTGCATGGCTTCCGCATGGACTTAGAACTCCCCTGAAGGCAACTCATCTGTATTTTATGCCCTCTCAGAACTGCTTCTGGTCATCTGTAGGCCCAAAAAGATAGCAGCCTTGCTCTTTTATTTTCACTTTCTGTTTCTATATCTGTATCTACAAAATAGATAATAAGCCGGAAAAAAAAAGTGGAATCACTGACTTGGGTTCAGAGGATTAATGAATGGATGTGGTACGAGACATTTGTATTTTATGTAATCTAAGTGTTTAAGGGTTACTATGAGAGGCAGTACTGCTGAATGGTTAGAACCCCAAGTTAGATGGTTGAAACTGCCAGGTGCAGTGTGGCAAACACCTGTGGCAACTGTGGCTCATTTGACGAGTGTCAGAAGACCTGGCATTCATCCCTGTGTCCTCCCCTTACCAGCTCTGTGACCTCGGGCCAGTTACTTAACCTCTCTGTGCCTTGGTTTTTCACTTTAAAGCTGGGGTCATAATGGTACCTTCCTCCATAGTGTTGCTCTGAGGACTGAGTCAGCACAGGTAGAGGACTTTGAACAGTAACTGGCACACGGTGCTTTATAAATACTAGCCACTATTAGTAATATTAGTACTAATATTAATAATATGATTAGCAATAATGATATAGTCATTAGGAATAATGATATAGTTATACATATTTCCTACAAACATAACAGGTTTGTAGCCTCAACAAACGAGAAATAAAATCATTTCAGT
The DNA here is from genome assembly GCA_033961575.1 of Aselliscus stoliczkanus. NCBI lineage: Eukaryota > Metazoa > Chordata > Mammalia > Chiroptera > Hipposideridae > Aselliscus > Aselliscus stoliczkanus. Next base: position 27,264,946 of record CM066741.1, read on the forward strand.
CAAGCTTTGATTTTAGTGTAGTGAGCTGTGCATTCAAGTTATTTCTTATTCTGCACGAATACTTTTGTCTGGGAGGTAAGAAGTTTTTAAAAGCCAGAACTAAGTTAAGCACCAGTTGCTCATTCTGCTTATTCCCTCATTATCAATACAGCAATCCATTTTATCTTAAAAGATGCTGTAAAAATGACGAGTGATGTGGGAGAGGAACCCGCCATAGTCATGCTTGTCTTGAGCATTTATTGTCAGTGGGAAGTGGGTGGAGTAGGGACGGCATGGGGACAGCTCAGAGCTACAGGTGCCCTAACGCCGCGGGGAGGCCCGTGGTATGTGTTGTCTGGTCTGTGGCCACAGGATGGAGAAGACGGGGGCCGTCTTCCAGGTGGCAGCTGCTGAGAGGCAGCGAAAAGGGCGTTGGACTTGGAGTCAACAGAGCTGGGTTTGAACCTGGACTTGCTCCTTACCAGTGGCTTCGGCGGCTTGACTTACCTGAGCCTCAATATCCTCATCTGAGAAATGGGGATAAAGATAGAGCTTATCTTACGGATGGTGGAGAGACTGAAACAAATGGATACATGGTCAAGTGCTTCTTACAGGGTGCAGTATTCAGTAATTGCTGTAACAATAATGGCATAACCTTACCCATTGCAAGCCCACATCAGGGACCCGAGGATTTAGGGGATTATGTGAGGCCTGGGCAGTGTGTCCTGAGTTAAAGATCTGGGCACTTGTAGTTTTCTGTGCTTGTCTGGATGCAAAGTGGCCACTTCAGGGCAGCCTGGGGACATATGTTGTGGACATACGCTGCCCTCTGGGCAGGCTTGTTTAAGGGTGCGACCTGGGAGCCAGCCCTGCTTGCCAGGAAGGGCGGTACCGGCTGCCTTCACCGGGGTCCCTGCACCATCATGAAACGGATTGGCAGGCACAACCGTGTGTATGCTCCTGATCTTGAACCGTTTTTGTTTCTCCGAAGCAGAGCGAAGAAATGAGCCCTTGAGACAGTCTGATATCCCTGCCGTGGATTCTCCCATCTCGGCTTCTGGCTTCTGGTGACAGTTTAGGAGGTGACCTTCTGTACAGCCAGCACACCTGCTTCCAGCTGTAGTTTTAGGAGCAGCTGTCCACTGCCTGTCTGGTCACCCCTGTACTTGGAAAGGATGGGCAGTGAGGTGGGCTCTTCTCAGTGCATCAAGCTGCCCTGTATGTTTTCAGGGAGTTCCCAGAAGAGGACGTGGCCTTCCCTGAGGAAGGAGCGCTGGGCCTGCTGCAGCTGTGCAGGGGGCAGGCGGGGGTGGTGGGGAGCCTTTGCTCTGGGCATTCCGGTGACAACATAGGGAGTGGAAAGCTTCCACTGGATTCGGGCGGAATCCCCGCAGCTGGCTATCCCCAACTTCTTCATTTCGGTTCTTCTTTGTGGCTTTGAGTTGGGCCCTTTAAAAGAGGCAAATCCCTTCCTGGTGGGCCGTTGAGTAGCTCAGCCCTCTCACAGAGACGGTGGTGCCTGCCCCAGCTGCTGCTGAAGTGACGGGCAGCGCTCTTCCAACAGGGAGGAGTTCTTTCAGTGCCTAAGACGTAATCGTTGTTCAGTAGAGTGTTCCTGGACTTAAAAAATAAAAGTTTCATTGATGACCTCCAGTCAATACTCATTGAAAAAATTTAAAAGCAAAAGGCGATGTCAGTTTCTACCAGCCCCACTTTTTGAATGGGGGTGGGGTTGGGGGTGGGAAGAGGTGTGGCTCCCACTCTTTCCATATACCTTTGTTATTTCCTTCATAAATACCATGGCAACATCTCTTCAACACCCTCTGCTTCTGAGATGTTGGGTCCCAAGGGGCATTCTAAGTTACTTGGTGACAGCATCAGAGCGCGTGCAGACCGTAACTCGGGGGGGTCTTGCTTCCTTAGTGTTGGTTTTCATGGAAATCTGTGCTGTGACGTGGAAGCAGGCTGCGGCCACACACCCTGCCATGCAGGCAGCGATGTGACGGACATTTCTTGAGCGTGACTGGACAGTGGTACAGGTCCATTCAAAAGCCCGGACCATGCCTTTTGGTCTTCTGGTGTGCATCGGTCTATCCACATGTGAGTTCCGTACTACGTGGTGGCAGATTCTGATTGGTCTGGTTCTCTGGGTAATGAACCTGGCTGTCCACCTTCCCCTTGAACCTTTCCTTGGTCAGCCTGCAGCCTGCTGTGGCGCTCACAGTCCTAGCCACCTGAGCTCCCGGGTGTGCAGAGTGAGCAGAAATAATAAGGAGCTTAGCAGGCTTTCAACCAAACTGGTCCCTGGGAATATTCTAGAACAGTGGATAGACCAAGCACACCGTGAACCGCTGCCCACAGCCACAGGAACTTGGGAAAGGAAGGAAGGATTATTTTTACCTTCCTTTCTGTACTTGCCCCGTTGCTGTAGAGGGAATGTGTGCCAGCGGTGGTGTTCACTTAAGGACTGTTATAAAATGTTCTTGGGAGGGGCTCTTGTCTTTCCTTCCTCCCCTCTTTGCAGAAAGCTTGTGTGAGACGGGCATGCTGCTCCTCTAATTGTTGGATTGGATCCCCTTTCTGACACGGCTGTGCTCCCATCTTTAGCTGGTTAGACTGATAAATTACCACCTTGAACATAAGCAAGTTGAAATTGGAGAGCTGCCCTCCGACTGATTATATAAGCTCAAAAATGTGGTACCTGAAAATCTTGTGCGCCCTGCTAAGGATTCCTTTAATGAAGGTAAATTTTTCTAAGCAGCACGGACCCCTGTGTTTTTTATTATGTAAGATTCAATTATTTTGATGCAACCTGTAAAAATGGAGAATGATGTTGGTGAGTTCATCTGTCCCTTGGCTTTTTGGGTCACAGGACTGTTTGAAGTAGACCCACAGAGCCACCTAGAGTTGCCCCCTGGAACTCCAGCCCCCTTCCTTCAGGGGTGCACAAGCTGTCCTAGATCTGTGCCACCGAGACGCTCAGGGCTGTGGAGGTTAGATGTCCGCTGAGGTCAGTGGGAGAGAGGGATCACGAGATTCAGTGGGACACCAGGAAAGACAACCGCTGTCTGTCCGTTGTGCTGGGCTTGATTTCCGGAAGCCCTGCTGTGACAGCACCTGGAATGTGCTTTGTCTTGTGTAACTGGCATGTCTTTCCATGTGGCACATCCCACCATCCTCTTCTCCCAGCCACACAATGGTGGAGAGCGCCGCACAACTCCCTACAGAGTCTGTTTCTGAACTGTGGACAAGGAGGTCACTTTTGTGGCCAGGGTGAGCACTGGGCGGACAAGACTTAAAGGAAACAAGGCAGTTGGAATAGGTATAAAAGAGCTTCACACAGACCTCGCCTGTCTTTATGCAAAAAAATAGAGGGCAGGGCTCTGGATGGAGTGGGCCGCATGTTTGCCCCCACCCCCCCCGCTGGTAAATACCATGTGGCCTGGGAGGCCTCACATGCCAGCCAAGGGAGGGGACCTTTGGGCAGCACCAAAACGTGAATTACCTTTGCCAGTCCGTGGGGGTGCATATCAATAGATCAAGTCGGCCCACAGTTCTAGCCTTCTTTGCAGCTTGTAGTTGGAGCAGATAGGGAGGTCTGCCTTGCAGTGCCCGGGCTCAGAGTGGCACATGGCGTCAGCAGTGCTTGGGCTCCGTCCAAACGCAGCCCCGTGCAGACTTCTGAGACGCCCCGGGTGGAAATGATTGTCCCATAGACAGCGTGTCCCTGTGTCCCGAGGTTGGCCTTGGCCTGCGTTGGAAGACTTGTACTTGAGTCTTTTTAAAGATAACAGTGTGCTAGCTCTGTATTCATTCCTTTCATCTTGGGCAAACTCTGGGCACAGAATTAAGTAACTTACCCAAATGAGCGGTGGCCCCCCTAAACCCCAACCAGTTGCCCCTCAGCCCTCCCCCCCCCACACCCAGCCAGCTCACATTAGCTAACAGCTGTGAGCTGGTAAGCAGTCAGGAAGAGTTTTATTGTTGGAAATGATGCTTATAAACATATATCAATAAAAATCTTATTGTGAGTGCTTGGGGAAAAAAAAAATCCCCATTTGTCTCACTCTTTTGAAACAGTTTCACCCCCCTCCCGCACCCTGCCCTTATTTAAATAGACTGTTTTTCCTAATGGGTATCTTACCTATTCTTAATCTAGTGAAAAGATAAAAATATATACATTTATCTGTCTTCTGATACGTTGGATTTCATTGGAGAATGCTTTTGTCACTTAAAATATGACATAGTACCAAAGCAGCAATCAGAGATAACTCGGGCTGCTGGGCCATCAGGGAGAGACCATTCAGGGCGATGGGTGAGACAGGTCCGGTCCCCAAAAAGGCAGCTGCGTGGGTTCTCACTTTCAGGTCCATCGCCTCGGTGGCTGTTTTTCTTTGTGCCAAGCAGGCAGAGTCGTGGTGGTCACAGGGGGTCCACTCGACCTTGCCACCTTCTAGTCCCCCGGCCCTGGCGGGGTGTCACCGATGGATCTGTGACACCACTGTGCAGGCGTGCTCCTGGGTGTCAAAGCCCGGGTCTCTCAGAGGAGGACTCTGGTGCCAGATTTACGCCACTCATACTGTTACTGACCATCTTCCAGCTCCTGCTTTTGTATTTTATTTGGGCGAGGCAGGAGGGGAGCAAGGCCTTCATATTTTATTTTATTTTTTTTTATTTCTTTTTCAAGATTTTATTGGGGAAGTTGTTGTTCTTCAATCTTCGTTGTAGAGGGCGCCAGTCGCCATCTGGCCACCGATTGGCCGCTCATGGCCTCTAAGCTCAAGGTGCTGTGTTCAATCTTATTTGCGGGTGGGCATAGCCACCACCATCCCATTCGGGAGTCAAACCAGCAGCCTTGTTAAGACACCCGATCCACTGAGCCATCCGGGCGGCAGCTCAGCTCAAGGTGCCGAGTTCAGTCTTAGCTGAGAGTGGGCATAGCCCACCATTGAACAGGCAATCTTGTTGCTACACCAGCTGAGCCATCCTGCTACCTGTTGGCTGCTCAGCGACAGCTCAGCTAGGGCGCAGCATTCACTGGCCAATGTGGGAATCGAACTGGCAGCCCTAATGCTCAGAGCACACGCTCTAAGCCAACTAGTAACCAACTGAGCCATTCGGCCGGCCCAAGGCCTTCATATTTATTGAAACCTTTCCTTCTGTGGCATTCTGAGGGGAGTAGAGTCATTCTAGAGCATTTTCAGTATCTCACATACTCGCCGAGAGTCAGGTCATGGTTTTTCCCATAGATAAAAGAACAGTGGGATGTGTAGTAAAGAGAAGACGACTCTGACCGTTTTTCCTTGGGTTGTGAGGTGGATGAATGTGAATGTGTTTCTCTGGACGTTTCTGGAGGAAGAAACTGGGTGTATTCATTTCTTGGGCCTGCCCTAACAAATTACCACAAACTGGGTGGCACAGAACAACAGATGTATTTTTTTCGCAGTCCCGGAGGCCAGAAGTTTGAACCAAGGTGTGGGCAGGGCCGCGCTTTTTCCGAGACTCTGGGTGGAATGCTTTCTTGCTTCATCCTAGTTTCTGGTGGGGGCCCTTGGAGCTTAGCGTTCCTCAGCTCGCTGGTGCACCCCGCATAGATGACCCAGCATTTTCCCCCTGCATCCCCCTCCCTCCTGTGAGGACACCAGTCATTCTGGATTCAGGCCCCCGAAGACCCTCATCTCACCTTGGTTATGTCCGCCACGGGTGCAGATATGGGGGTGAGGACTTCAGCCTGTCTTTGTGGTGGACGTAATTCAACCCATAATGCCAGGGAAGAAGAAGAGCAAAGGACCCTAAAGCGGTCTGAGGGTGCAAAGCAAAGGGAGAGAGAAAGAGAAACTCTTAGCCCTCTTTTGGGTTTTGGTTTGGGTAGGAAGATTATGGGACGTTGGTTGGAGAGTCCATGTGGGTGAATATTTTGTGTGTGTGTGCGTGTGTCTGTATGGGTGTGCCTGTGTGTGTCTGTGTGTGTGTGTGTGTGTGTCTGGGTGTGTGTGTATGTCTGTGGGTGTGTATGTGTGCCTTTGTGTGTGCATGCATGTGTGTGTCTGTGCGTGTGCGTGTGTGTGTGTGTGTCTGTGCGTGTGTGTGTCTGTGGGTGTGTGTGTCTGTGTGTGTGTGTCTATGTGTGTCTGTGTGTGTGTCTGCGTGTGTGTGTGTGTGTGTGTGTGTCTGTGTCTGTCTGGGTGCCTGTGTGTGTGTGTGTGTGTCTGTGTCTGTCTGGGTGCCTGTGTGTGTGTGTCTGTGTCTGTGTCTGTCTGGGTGCCTGTGTGTGTGTGTACATCTCCTGTCCTTGAAACCCGGGAGGCCTCACAGGAGCCAAGCAGCCTGGTAAACCTCCCTGCACCCTCTGCCTCCTCTCTTAAATTCCTGTCCCTTTTGGTGAGACTGACAGAGACTCTTCGCTGGCTAGCCAGCCTCAGAGTTGGCCGGACATGTGTCACATGAGGGCCAAACATCCGCATTCTAACCTCATCCCGCCTCACAGTTTTATGGGTGGAAGCGGGAACAGCAGGATTTTCAGAATTTCTTGGCACAGGCTCCTTTTAAAAGACTTCAGCTTGATCTCCGCCAAACTAACTTCAGCCGCCTCCGTCAGTGCCGTGAGCCATGTAGAGGAAGGCGTGTGCGTGGCGCTTGGGGAGCTCGTGTGGCCTAGGAGGGGAGTTGGCATGTTTGTAATTTTTTGAATTAATTACTCATTCATTAGGCTGTTTCGGGGCCTGGCCAGGCAACTCTTGCAGCCTTGCGCCTCGTGCAGCGGTATTACGTGGGAGCAGTGTGGTCTCTGACCGTAGGCGCACAGTGTCGCATCAGGGTGGGCGGTGGTGTGGAGGGGCTGGCTGGGTGAGGGGAGCGTGTGTGGTGGCAGATGCGGGCTGACTTTGTCAGCGGGAATGAAACGTCAGGGCTGGCGTTGAAGGAGGGTGGCCGGGGGCCCTCCTCAGAGGTGGGACAGCACCTGGAAACCTGTGATGGGGAAGGGGCAGGCTGGGGACACGGCCTCCGCCATGCACGGAGCCTCTCAGAGCCGGCCCTGGGAAGTCTCCTCTCTCGCCGGCAGTGCGGGCTGTTGGCACCTCACTCGGCAAAGCTTCCATCTGTGCCGCCCCCACCCCAGCTTTGAAGTGGTGCCCTAAAACACTGCTAGAAGCCAGTCTGCCTGCATGTGGCGAGAGGCCGCATCAGGGCATCTTCAGATTCTGCTCGAAGCAAGCATGGCTGTGTTGCATGATGCAGCCGGGGGGCCGAGGGGTGCTCGCCAGGATGGGGACAGTGGGGGTGGGGCGCGGGTGCTGTAGCATCCACACACAATGACACCGTTGTATTCAGCCTCTCTTTTGAGTTATCTACAAATGAGATTTCTGTAAGATGAGCTAAAATTAGGAAAGGTCCTATCGTATTTGCCTTTTTTTTTGTAACACAAGCTTGGCCTCGGATATATCAGTTCTGTCGAATGTTAAAGCTGGTAACAGAACAAACTGTGTTCACACACAGGAAATGTCTCCAAATAAAAAGTGGGCCTGTGGTTTACGGTTTAAAAATTGGACGGAGGCCATTCCAACTTCCCCTCCTGCTCTGCTGGAGACGAGCTTGGCAAGCTGCTGAGAGGGGGCACCCCTCCTTGAATAATCACAAGGGTCCAGAGAGAAAGGAGCCTGAGAGCAGAGCTAACTGGCTCTGGGAGGGGCTGGGAGGCGGGGGTGGGATTTACTGAGCTGGTCACACGTCAGCTTCAGAGGCCGGATGGAGGGTGTGCAGAGTCCGGCCAGAACGCTCTGGCCTGTGGGACCACACCTGCTGCCCGCAGATGGCTGATCCAAGCACTGGCAGGGGCTCCAGAGCCCTGTGTGGTCACATCACTTGACCCTACCATGAACTTGAACTTGAAGTTCAGGCTTGTGGCCTTTTTTTTTAAATTAATATAAGGACGTTACTGTTTTACTTGTCACACAGGAAGACATATGTCGCAAATTTGTATACTACAGGGAAACACAGATACATTTTGCTTTTTTCCATTTTGTCCTTCTCTGAATGAGTCTCCCCAGATCTTTGTTTTTCTGGGTGTAGATGATTTCTTGATTTGAAGCCTTTTTTTCCTTTTTTACTGCCCAGATAAAGTTTGAAGGCCAGTTTTATGCTTCTGTCCATGCTTTCTGGGGCCTAAAGATATCCAAAGCAGCTGTAGCAGGTGGTGTGTAGGGGTGCTGACTAGTCACGGTCAGATGTGGGCTTGGGGGATTTTGCTCCTGGACCTTTTATTTTTTATTTTTTTTATTTTTTTTAGAGGGCATTGTCACTGGCCCTCATACGTGGGACCCGAACCGGGGCCGCTGGCGTCCCAAGCCAGCGCTGACCCACCGCGCCACTCGGCCGGCCCTCTCCTGGACCTTTTAGGTGGGCTTGGTCTTCCTGAGTGGGGGCACACGGCATGCCCCTGGGCAGTGCGCTCTGGCCCCAGATCGCCCTGGAGTTCACTGTGTTCCAGCAGAAATGATAAGCGTCATGGTTCCTGGCCTTCGTGTCACCGTTTTGTACCCGTCATGGATGTTTTCACTATCCCCCAGTTAGAAAAGAAGAGCATATGGACACCTGCTCAAGGAGGCTTTTCTCCAGATGTGGTGATATTAATAGAAACCTCTCAGGATTGTTTTATTTATTCACTGGGCCCTCTTCCCAAGGGGGGTGGATAGAGGGTTCTGAGTCTGGCCCACCATTCCATTCTGCTCTGCTCTAGAATCTTCCTTCACTTTCCTTAGCAGGCAGCATTTGGATTTTACAACATTGGAGTGTGCTCATTTTTGTGGGGTTTTTTTTGTTTTTTGTTTTTTTGACTGGTGGTTATTTTATTTCTGATTTACATTTTCGTTGTTGTTATGTTTTAGAAGAATGCAGTTTTGTGTGGAAGCTTGACTGTATGTTTTAATTGAGGTGTCCCTACCCCCATTTAAAAAGATTGCATAATATTCTACTGTATCGTTATATTTCACCCTCCTAGTTCTGGATGGTAGATTGTTGACAGCTTTAGTTTGCTAATATAAATCCAGATTTCTCATTACTTATTTTGGTTTGCTTTTCAGAGTTGTAAAATGGGATGATAAGACTAACTAAAGGGACAGCTGGAGAGATGGGACGGGAAGTGACATTTTTTTTGAGGGTCTTACATGTGCCAGGAAGTATACAAACAGTCTGATTAGACTCTCACAACAACCGTTGACGTAAATGCCATTATTTCAATTTTAACAGATACGGAAACTGGGGCTCAGAGATGTTTACTTGCCCACGTTGATGCAATTAGTGTTTGATCCTGGGTGCCTCAGTTTTATCTTTCTCTCAAATCCCCTCTGTCTCCTAAGAAACCACAGCTGACTTGAACGCCTGAGCATGTTTGGTGTTTTGATATGGTTTGAACACGTTACCACTTGTGAAAGAATGCTGTTCTTTTTTCTTTTTCTTTTTTTTAACTGAGGATAGAGGTAATGAATTTTGACTTCGTTGGGGCCAGAGAACCACGTGCGAAATGCATTCGCCTGTGATGTGAATTTCATTTTCTCTGAAAATGAACCTTTGTGTATTCACAGCATCCCTCTCCAGGCATGCTGTCGCCTGCAAGCTCAACCCTCACCTACATTCTAGCTCTGAACAGCCAGCCACTCCAGAACACGGGCCATTACGTAATGGTTCCGCCATCACGACCCCCACAAAGTTACAGACTGCTCTGCGCCAGCATGAACAAAACACTCTAATTAGTGGTCGCTTCTTCCACAAATGGTTCTTTCTCAGAACCTGAGTCCAAAATTACGGGTACCTTATTCGGAAAGTTTTCCACAGGACTTACCGAGAATAACATTTTGATAATTATTGAGAGGCTCCTGACTGGGGGAGTCCTTCATTTATCTTGGGTTTCAGTTTTATCATCAAAAACAAAACAAAAATGGGTCCAGTGCTATCTTATGTGTGTGGAATGTTTAATGGGTTTCCAAGTGTGGTCATGGATTATGTCATTTCAGCCTTACAGCAACTAGGTGGGGCTTTTTACCCCACTTTTATTTTTCATTCTGTATTACAAGTTCTCAAACAAAACAACACAAAAAATAGAAAATATACTACAGTGAACACTCGTGTACTCATCACCTAGGATTGAACAGTTGTTAAGATTTGATATATTTGCTTCGTATATATACACATACATACATATATGCACAAATTATACATGCAACCTTCTTTTTAGCCACTTAAAAGTAAATTATAGAAATGAGTATACTTTACACTGAGATACTTCATTATGCCTCTCCATAAAATACATTAATTTCCCTGTAAAACCATAACCCTTTTATCACTCCAAACAAAATTAACTGTGGCCCAATTTCAACTAGTACCCACAATGAATTCAAATTTCTCCAGCGGTTCCCCAAATATCTCCACTGACATCCCTAGCTCTCGCCATAGCCCAATCTCTAGAACTCTGTTTTTAAAAAAACTAGAAACCAATTAAAGATCATGCATTTCATTTGTTATATGACTTTTAGTTTCTTTTTCAATTTTTTATGGTGGTGAAATACACATAACCTAACATTTACCATCTTTACCATTTTTCAGTGCACAGTCAGTGACATTAAGTACATTTATATAGTGTAACCATCACCACCATTTATCTCCAGAACTCTCTGGAAAAACTGAGAGTCTGTCCCCATTAAACACTAACTTTCCATTGCCTATCCTCCTAGTCCCTGGCAATTCTACTTTCTGTCTCTGTGATTTTGTCTATTTTAGATGCCCCGTGTAAGTGGAATCGCACAACATTTGTTTCTGTGTGTCTGGTTTATTTCGTTTAGCATAAGGCCTTCAGGGTTCATTCCGGGGTTGTGGCCTGCGTCCGAGCTTCCTCCCTTTTGAAAGCTGACGAGTACACCACTGTGTGCACAAACGCGTTTTGCTTGCCGGTTCATCCACTGACGGGCGTTTGGGCGCCTTTCACCCTTTTGCTCTTGTGAAGATAGCGCCGCTATGAACGTGGGGGCGCAGCGTTTCGGTCTCTGCTAATCTAGAATAACACCCCTGCTTTTCCCGTCTATGTTGCCTTTTTGAAAAAGGTGGTTGACTTTTTGAAGAGGTCAGTCCAGTCATTATGTAGAACATTCTATAGAATGTTCCCTATTCTGAATTTATCTATTTCCTTGTGGTTTGATAGAACTTGCCCTCTTTTTTCTGTACTTCCTGTGCTTTGGAGGTCTGGTTTGTCTTGACTGCATTTACGTTTTGCTTGATGATGTTAGAAAACTGATAGGTTGTCTGTCCTTCTAAGTACTTCACATTAAAATGTCTGGCTGAGGGCCGGCCGAGTGGCGCGGTGGTTAAGCGCTGGCCTGGGAAGCCAGCGGCCCCGGTTCGGTCCCACATATGAGGGCCAGTGATACTGCCCTCAAAAAAAACAAAAAAAACAAAACAAAAAAAAAAAAACCCAACAGCTAAAATGTCTGGCTGACCCCGTTCGCGATGCTGAGGTTGACCACCAGGTTGAGATGGGTAGTGGCCGCCATACCTCTCCCTGTGAAAGGGAGGGGACATTTGCTTTCTTGGCAAGTAACCCCTGACAGGACCCTTAGACCGGATGAGGCCGAAGCTGCAGTTCTGAGTAGGCACTAATGTGATTACAAGTAATAACAGACTCTGCTGTTTCCTGGGCGTTTGCCGTGTGTCAGGCACCAGTCAGTACTCGGCATGTTATCTCATTTCCTCCTTTAGTATTGTCCCCACTTCCAGCTCAGTGTTGGGGAGCCCGGGACCCCTCTGTTATAAAGGTGCGTCTCAGGCCTCTGCCCCTTCTGCTTTCCTGGCCTTTTCTCCCCACCCACAGTGGGCCACTGTCTTTCCCCAAGCGAGCTAGCATGATGTGGGCACTGTCTGTGCACGCTGCATATCCAGAGGCAAGAGCTGGGTCCCCTCATGCCCTGGACATCGGGGTCCTTGTCTGTAACTTGGAGATGATCAAAGCACCCATCTCAGAGGGATCCCGTGAGCATGAAATGAGTTACCACGTGTGAAAGGCCTAGTACAGTGCCTGGCACGTGTGCTCAGTAAATGTGAGCCTCCTTCTGGCTGGCACCCCCACCAGGGGTCCTAGAAGACAGTTTCTAAGGCCCTTGTGGCTTTGAGGGGTTTGTTTGTGCAGTAACCCTGGGGATGGCTGACAAGCAGGCCCAGACAGGGAGCAGTGACGAGGATGCTAGAGCCGGGCCAGCAAACCACAGCCCGCGCGGGCCACATCCGGCCTGCAAGCTGACTTTGTAAGGCCAGCCTTTTTGGAACACAGCCATGCTGGTTTGTTTATGTATTCACTGTCCATAGCTACTTTTGCACATGGCAGCAGAGCTCAGAGGTTGTGACAGAGACCAGATGGTCTTCAGAGCCTCCAAGCTTAACCATATCTGGTATCTTACAGAAAGAAAAACGCAGACTCTGATCTAGTCTCAGCTTTGGGAGTCCTGGCTCCCCAGATAAGATGGTGCTGCCTCTTTGCGATGTCTGCTTTCAGTGTCCACACCCAGGCGCAGTGTTTCCCAGTCTTCCCACTCTTTTGGACCCAGAGCCTAAGGCTGACTCCTTCCTCTGGGTGGCCTCTCCTGCTGGTCGTAGGTTGATGCCCTTAAACAAAGCGGCGCGTGAGCTCACAGATGCTCCCCCACGGCGCGTCTTCCCTCCCAGGCCTCAGACGAGTGGGCCCGCCTGTGTTCTGCTCAGCACCTCCCAGGTGACCCTGCAGGGAGCTCCTGCGAGCTGCCCCGGTGGGGATTCTGGTCTCTGGTGGAGGGGGCTGTGCAGCCAAGTCACAGGCTTTCGTTCTGTTACTATTCCTGGCCCAGGAGCGCTAGGCCAGCTAATTATAGATATCTGGCTTTTGCAAATATGTTTGGGGTCCTGCTGCTCGACCCACATGGAGCCGATTCAGCTGCACTGAATGAGAAACCTCATTTCCGTGAGTTTCTTCTGCCTTTGGACAAACACAGACCACTTTTCCTAACATCCTTTTCTGTTATGTATGGCTTCTAGCACTTGATTTATTCTCTGGTCTTTAAGATAGTTTTTATTGATCTGAGGCATGAAATCTCATTCTGAGGGGGAAGAGTCCTTTCCCTTACTATTTTATATTGTCTCCCAACCACTTAAATAACTATTTAATGTTCTAATTAATTTGGTGGGAAGCCCCTGGAAATGGTGATGGCAGTTTTCCTTGTAAATGTTTTTCATGTGGATATCAAGCCCGCTATCTTCTCTCTCTCTCTTTCTTTGTCTCTCTCTCTCCCCCCCTCCCCCCTCCCTCTCTCTCCCCTTCCCTTCCCCCCTCCCTTAAAAAATTTAAGATGTGTGTATTTTGTGATGCTCCCGAATTAATTGAAGACCTCTTTATTGAGCACCTGCGACTGGCCAGACACTCTTCCAGGTGCTGGGGACGCAGGAGTGTCCGCTCTGCAGGGCCTTCCTTGGTGGTACTTTGCTCACAGCCCTTTTAGTGATGTCAGAACAATGGCTGAGATTCTGAAAGAGTGAGTGTGGGGGCTGGATGTACAAAGTCTCGTGGTGGAGATGGGAGGGAGGAGAGTGTGGAAGTGGATTCCACGTAAAAAGCAGGGTTCATAGGAGGGGGAGGCGTGTTCTCGGAAGAGGAAGGAACGGTGTCTGTGGAAGGTAGACCCACCCTTGAGAAGCGGAAGAGTGATGGCCTCCTTGGGCGGAGGGTGCAGGTAGGTTAGGGAAGGCCTTGATTTCTGGACTCAGTCTAATACACAAAAAGGAGTCCTGGTAGGTTTGTGGGAAAAGTGGTGTGACCTGTGGGAAGGGGTGTTTTAGGGAGGGAGTAGCTGAGTGGGCCTCAAAGCCACTGGAACCCCGTCATTGGAAGGCAGGGTGGAAGGGGTGTGGCGGGGGCCCGCCCTGGTCTTCCGAGCACTGGGTGGTAGGGCCACGCGGAGACTGTCCTGTGGAAAGACCCCTATCACCGAGCTTTCCCGAAATGCGGAAAACAGTGCTCTAAAGTGGGGTAAAACCAAGCACCCCAGAAATGATAACATCATCCTGGGGATCTTAAGCAGGGTGTGGACATGGGCATTTTCAGTGGGCTCACAACTCCTGATGAGTTCCTGGCCTTTGGGAATAGCCAAAGAGCATCAGAAGAAAGCAGCTTATTGGGTGTTTGTAGGACATGGTGTCATCTCATGGTTTTCTCAACATTGGCTCCCACAACATAGACGCTAAATGGTGGAACTTTCTGAAGCTTCTGTTGAGTATATTAAACGTTCAGTGTTAAGAGTGACATTTTGACAGGGATAGATCAAACACTCTGTAATGTTTAAAAACCAGACTATAGTTTTGTGTCAAACCACCTGGAATTGTCACCTCCTAGCTGCCTTCCTTGCAACTCAGAGCGTGGATTTTCAGGTCCAGAAAAACCTTCATTTGCCAACATCCAAACCCTGAAATACCTACAGCAACTGAAAAAGTACCCGTGCTTCATCAAAAAGACCTTATGACAAAAGAAAAAAATGTTGCATTTCATGGAGATTTTGCCCTTTTTTTTTTCTTACATTTAGGAACTAAGAATTAAGGCTTTTCCCCTGGTCTTTCTATCTGTGTTTTTCCATTTCTCTCCTATGAGCAGTTGCATTCTTTCTACCTGGCATCCAAATATTTCTGAAATAGCTATTCTCAGTTAGGCATAATTGCAACATCACTAGAAAATAAACATCACTTTCTGTTGACAGTCAGCCTAGGATCTGTACCTGTGCTGTTAAACACGCCCCTTTATCCACATCATTGAATTGGGCAGTCATGTCCAAAGGTGATCATGTGACAGTTACATACAATCTCTGTTCTCATTAGGGTCCTACTAAAACATTTATTGCTTGTGCCTGAGCTGGCATCCCATAAGACAGGTATATTCTACATCGCCACTTACACCATGATATGCTTGGCTTCTATCACTTATTTTGTCTGTGTGGTTTTTTTTTGTTGTTGTTGTTGTTTTTTTTGAAAGCCACCATCTGCATTTTCCACTTTGAAGTACATTAGTTACTACGGAAACCGTGATGTCACTGGTGGGGGTGAGGGTAAATCACATCTACAAGGACAGTTTAACATCGTTTTATTTAATGGTTTGAGATTTAAACTTGCTGAACATGGTGAGTCTGTTTGAAAGAATGGTGTGCCTTACATACTGCACAATTATAGCTATTATAGCGTGATGCGTGTGCATGTAACCAAAGTCAGCGTTTGTGTGTTTTTTTAGGCTGCCAACAAAAATATGCCTGAACATTAAGAAAAAAATACAAAGGAAAGAAAAAGGAAGGTCGAGGATTTGTATAATTGTGCCAGCTGTCCAGGGCTCCTAGTTAACTATAGATGCATCGAGTTCCCTCTCTAAGTGTGGTTTATGTAAGTAATGGTCCATTTTTTTCTCCTTTAAAAAATGCTGTTATAGAATAGGCCTTTGGCTTTCTGAGTGACACTCGTGTTCCCGGGAGTGGCTGATTAATTCTGATGTGCAACTGAACTCTTACTTAACAAGGTCCCAAAGGAGGTGCCAGTGATCTCCGATTTGTGTGACTGCAGCCTTGTGTGTGGCAGCAGAGCTGGCATGACGAGTCCCACTGCAGGCACCTGGGTCCCTCAGGGTGCTGTGCAGGGTCTGAAGGAAGCTGGCCTGCTTTCTCCTTCAACTCACTGATTGATTTTCATTTTGGAAAGGGTTGCACTTTGGCGTTTTAAAAACTTGACCCCAGGATTGTTTAACGGGTCACATGACAAAATTTAAACACCAAGGTGCTTGTCGGTGCACCAGCCACATGTCCGTTTCTGGTCTGAGGTTCATCAGAAGTGGCCTGAGCTAATGGACCCAGCAAATGGACACGGCCCTTCCCTCTGAAAGACGTTTCTTTATCCTACATTTTATGCGATCAGCAGACCCTCCCCTTGTCCTCTGCTGCATAAGCTATTGACCTAAAGAGAGGGTTTTTACCATCGGGACTGCGGGTTTAAAAGCCACTCAGAGAAGCTGGATGTATTGTATGGGAAGCTTTTAATACCAACAGCTGTTGGTCAGAAACATCAGCCCTGGGACTTGCTGTCAGAGCTGAACAGTGGGTATAAGTCCCGTGGGAAACACGCAGCCTGTGCAGATGGCTGGTAAGGGAGGTAGAAACTTGCGCCTTTGGCCCAAACTCTTGGAGACGATTTTCTTTCTTTCTTTTTTTTTTTTAAATTAGCTTCAGGTGTACAACACAGTGCAATAGTGATACTTTTTACCCCTCAAAGTGACAACCCCCCTCCCCTAATTCTCCCCCCCACATCATACTATCTATTACAATTCCTTTGACTCCCTTCCACATCCTGTGACTATCTATATATTCAATTACAGTTGGCATACAATATTATACAACATCCATTTCAGGTATACAGTGCAGTGATCAAGCCTCTACTCCATCCATGAAGTGGTCTCCCTAACAAGACAGGTGACCATCTGATACCCCACAAAATTTTTACGACATTATTATATTCCCCGAACTGTCTTTCGTATCCCTGTGACAATACTGTAGTTGCCTATTTACGCTGTCTAATCCCTTCCCCTTCACCCTCATCCCTACCCACCTCCCAACTAGCAACCCTCAGTTTTTCCTCTATATCTATGAGACTGTTTCTGTTTACTTTGCTCATTCATTCAGTTTTTCAGATTCCACATATAAGTGAGATCATATGGTATTTGTCTTTCTCCAACTGACTTATTTCACTTAACATAATAGTCTCTAGGTCCATACATATCGTTGCAAATGATACGATTTCATTCTTCTTTATAGCAGAGTAATACTCCATTGTATAATTGTACCACAGTTTCTTAATCCAGTCGTCTACCGATGGGCATTTCAGTTGTTTCCAAGTCTTGGCTATTGTAAATAGCGCTGCAATAAACATAGGGATGCATATATTTTTTTCAAATTAGCATCTTGGATTCCTCTGGGTAGATACCCAAGAGTGGAATTGTTGGGTCATATGGCAGTTCCATTTCCAGTTTTTTGAGATACCTCCATACTGACTTCCATAGTGGCTGCATCAATTTGCAGTCCCACCAACAGTGCACCAGGATTCCCTTTTCTCCACAGCCCCGCCAGCACTTGTTGTTTGTTGATTTGTTGATGATAGACATTCTGACTGGAGTGAGGTGGTATCTCATTGTGGTTTTTATTTGCATTTCTCTGATGATTAGTGAGGTTGAACATTTTTTCATATGCCTGTTGGCCATCTGTCTGTCCTCTTTAGAGAAATGCCTCTTCATATCCTCTGCCCATTTTTTAATTGGGTTGTTTGTTTTTTTGGTATTGAGTTTCATGAGTGTTTTATAAATTTTGGATATCAACCCTTTATCAGATATATCGTTGGCAATATCTTCTCCCATTCAGTAGGCTGCCTTTTTGTTTTATTGATGATTTCCTTTGCTGTGAAAAAACTTTTAAGTTTTATGTAATCCCATATGTTCATTTTTTCTTTTATTTCCCTTGCCCAAGGGGATATATCAGTAAAAATATTGCTCAGGGTAATGTCTGCAAACTTACTCCCTATGTTTTCTTCTAGGAGTTTTATGGTTTCAGGTCTTACATTTAAGTCTTTAATCCATTTTGAGTTTGTTCTCGTATATGGTGTAAGTAGGTGGTCCATTTTCATTTTTTTGCATGTCCAATTTTCCCAGCACCATTTATTAAATAGACTATCTTTACTCCAGTGTAAATTCTTGCTTCCATTGTCATAGATTAAATGACCGTATATAGATGGGTTTATTCCTGGGCGCTCTATTCTATTCTATTGGTCTGTGTGTCTGTTTGTATGCCAGTACCATGCTGTTTTGATTACTGTAGCCTTGTAGTATGTTTTGATGTCAGGTAGTGTGATGCCTCCCACTTTGTTCTTATTTCTCAACATTGCCGTAGCTATTCGGGATGGAGATGATTTTCTTAATCTAAGCAACACGAATTCTTTGCCTGGCAATCTCCTTGGCATCTTCGAGCACTAAGCTGGGATGCTGTGCTTAAGTGGGGGTAGCCCTGCCCCCTCCCACCATCACCTTCCCTGCCTCCGCCAGGCCATGTCTTTTGGGGCCTCCTTTATAACTGACCCTATTCCAACGTCACTCATAAGATAAGTGCCTTGAAGTAGGGTTGCCGCTGACTGGGGAGCTCAGTGCTAGAACAGCCTGGGACAGTAACAGTGTGTGTGGATGGGATATGAGCCAAGGCCATTCCTCACTTGCCTGGAAGGTAAGGAGTACGTGCAGGGGTCATGCTGTATGCAGAATGCCCAGACTGAGACCACGGTTAGTGTCAGTGAGACCCAGTACAGGGGGACTGGCAGTGAGGGGACTGCACCTGCTCGGCTCACACCTAGGACCTGTTTTTACTGAGTGGGACGGGGGATAAGCCATTCATGGCCTTTAAATAATATTTTGCTGAAGCCATGCATTGGTTTATCTTTGCGCTCCCAGCTCCCAGCTCAGGGCTGAACGCACGGTGGTGTTTGCTGAATGAATGAATGAATGAATGAATGATCAAGCAGAGACATGAAATTTACTAATACAGGGTGGATGGGGCCATTCCCACCTTCCGCTCCCGTGGCCACCATACCTGACCTTTCAGCCCCACTCTGATTGTCCCGAATATGTGCAAAAAGCCCAAGTCCACATCAAAGCCAGAAAGAACTAGAATTTTCGCTGCAGTTCGGTGTCCCTGGTATCCCTAGGAGCTGAAATATAACCCCGTTCCGTAAGAAGTTGGTTGGGCTGCACACTCAGTGCCTGGTGCGTAAGGTGAGAGCAGAGGGGCCCACAGCCATGGCGCAGTGCAGTGCGGTCGGCGCCATCCGCTGTAAACGGAGAGGGGAGTGGCAAGGTCTTGGGGAGGGGCCATGTGCTCCGGCCGTTCCGATGCCAGCCCTTTCTATCAGCTCATGTACTCTTCAGGCTGCCAAGATGCTCGAAGGCCGGTTGATAATACAATAAGGACCCCTCCTTTTTTTCTTTTACAGTTGGCAGGAAATGGGCTGGGTTTCACTTTCACTAGGTGGCTGGATTCTTGCTTTGCAAAATCCGGCTTCTCCTGACAGGGAAAAGAGAAGCTTGGTCCAGAGACCCTAGAATCCCCCCTTTCCGCCTTTTCACTCCATCAGCTGAGGCACCATAGGGAAGATCGGAAGCCGCCGGGTTCTCAGCAGTGGAAGTGCGTGTTTGGGATCATCGTGTCCAGTGGCCGTCTGGGCCGCCTGCTCTGTGTGGGGACTGCCTCGCCTCGGCTCGCTGGGCCGTTGAGAAGCTGCCACGCTGTCAACTTGCTGTCTCTGTGCATTTCCTTGCACGGAGCAGTCATTTCCATAAGGACGCCCTCTCTCCGTTATTTGTTAATTATCTTTTTTATGCCATTATATACACTTTAAGGTTCTATTGATTATAAATTCGAGGTTGTGATTTGTATCTCTCAATAATTACTAAAGCGATCCTTTCACACATTATTCCTACTCTCCTAGTTATTTATTTCACGTGTTTTACTGGCTTATGTAGAAAGTTTGGTTCCAACTGTTCTTTAAGCAGCATCATATTGGTAATATCCCTGAGTGCAACATCCTAAGCTATCACGGCTGCTGCCATAATTATTCAATTCTTCACTCTGTGCCTTTTCTACCATTGCCCCCTGCTCTGGGTCTGCCTTCCCAGAAATCATTCTTGAAGGCAGGAGGGCCGTGCTGGCTCCTCCTTGAGTGAGCTTAGCGGTCAGGAGCACCCTAGGCTTGTGTGTCAGATGACACAGGACATCCGAGGCCAGAGTGCCCTTCTCCAAGCTACCTTGGCTCCTATGTCTCCGGTAGTAGCTGGGTGATGCCTCTTTCTTCCAGCAGCCAAACCCCAGAGTATCTGAAATCATGGGTTACAGGGAAAGGGAACCCTTCTCTGAGCATCACTGGAAGTCTGGAACCCCCAGGGTCTTCTGCTGATGCTTAGAATGGGCTTTTGCTTGGCTTCCAGCTTTTGTAAGATTTCAACCCTTCAACTGCTCTGATGGCCCCTGAACGTGTACATCATTGCCTGTCCTTGATTGGATTCACAGCAGGCAGTTTTTGGTAGGTCCCTGCTGTGAACAGCCATATGCTCTGAGTATTTTGCTGCTAACTTATGGGATGGTAGAGAAAGGCCGCTGTGGGTGAATGACATTTGAGTAGATTTTAAGGAAGTAAAGGAACAAATTATATAGTAATTCAGAGCCAGGAGTGTTTCAGGAAGCGGGAAGCGGAAGTGCAAATGTCCTGGCGTTGAAGCATGATTGCTATGATCAGGGAATGGAAAGGCTAGCGAGTCTCTAACAGAGGGAGAAAGGGGGAAAGTAGTAGGAGATGAGAGCAGAGAGGTAGCTGGAAGAGCAGACACTGTGAACCATAGTAAGACTGAGTTGATCCCCGTTAGGTATTATTTTGGGCTGCCAAGTATGATCTGTCTATTTCCCCAGTTTCCCCACTGGCCTCTGTGTCTTTGCCTGTGATGATTTCTTTCCTACAGTGTGTGCAGAGCCTTGGTTTCTGTTAATTGTGCTGTGGGGAAAGTTTTCCCCTCTAGTAGTCACAGCACAGAAATCCACCCTGGGAGCTTGGAGGACTGTACCTTTTTCCGTGAGCTAACTCTTCTTATTCGCTGGAAAGTGACATCACAGCTCATCTTCCACACCTGTCTTTTAATTAAGATCCTCCTCCAGCCCCGCCATCACTCGAGACCTGCCTTCTCCAAGCCTCTGGCCCGCTGTGCCTGCCCGGGGTCAGTATGGCCTCCTGACCACTCGGCAGTGCCTCCTGCCCGGGACTTGGGTATGGCGATTCGCCTCCTTGCGATTTGCCCTCAGCATCAGTTGTCCCTCCAGGGCGACCATATTTATGTGCTAACTGGCAGCTGTCACCCTAGTGCAAGGCTGCCCCCAGCATCCATAGCTCGTGGCTTTGTTCTCAGGACCTCACACCGACTACACCAATCTCTGAGCTGCTCAGCTTAACCCCAGACAAGAATTAGGATGCGATGTGATAGTGCTTTGTTGATACTCTTTAAAAAAAATTGTGAATCTAAGGGATAGTGGGTATTTAATGAGCCCCCGCAAGATGGCAGGTGCTGACAAGTGCCTTACATTCTCCTTGTCCAATTCTGCCATTTATATATTGTCATTCAGAACCGGATGCTTGGAGGTCAGAGAATCTGCTTACAGCTGACATTTCGGTCGACTGGGAGAGGGCCAGGAGTTTATTTCTCTCTCCCTTTCTGCCTGCATCTAGGTGGTGGCCAGCCCTCGCTTTTCCCAGTGGACCTTGCTGGCTTTAGGGCCCTTTGTGAGAAGGCATAGGAGGCTGACGTGTGTGAAAGCCCGGTCTCATCACTGTCAGATGCCCGCTTCCTCGGGGCTGGGTCAGGGACTGCGTGAGAAATGCCTTTAGATTCAGAGTTAATACAGAATGAATGGGGGCACGGACGGATGATGCTCTCCTGTATTCTCCAACATTCTCTTTTCCTGTTTAGAATGTTGTCATCCTTTCTCCCCCTCCCCCTCCCTGCACCATTTTCCTCAGACTGCAGGATGGCGCGACCCGTTTCCTGAGTGAGTTTGGCTGTCTGAGCATCCCGCCCACCCACCTGCTCCCACAGTGACCTTAAGGCTTTGTACGATCCTCGTGGCTTGCCCAGCGGAGACCCTGCACCATTCACCCACACTGTCCCCCCTTCCAGTGACATGGGGCTGCCCTTGTGCGTGGGAGCCCTGCAGCAGCTGGTACCAAACAGGGCTCGTTCTCATCCTGGCATCTCGACATGGCCTGGCGGCTTTGGCCAGTTAGAGCCACGGTGGTGCCCGGGCTGCTGGGTCACCTTGCAGAGGCGATTTACTACTGCGTCCTAATAAACAGATTTCAATTCTTGGAACTTCTACGGGCCTGCTGGTCTCACCTTGTCTTCTGACTGTCTTGTGATAAAACATGTTTGAGGTAGCTGCATGATTTAATGAAACCAGGCTGGACGCCACTGCCAGGGTTTAAAATATCATTCTGCCGTGCTAGCTGTGTGCCCTGGACAAGTTACTTGACCTCTCTGAACCCCTCCTTCAGTGTGGCTCTGACTTGAAGTTTAATGATTCCTGTGTCACACCGTTCCTCCCAGGATTTAATGAGATGATGTTTGCGGAAAGCATCTCTTCCAGTCTTGGCACAGCGAATGTACTCGGTAGATAATTAACTTTCTTCCCTTTCTCAGGATCTAGGATCCCAGGCAGGAGGAGAAAAGGCCAAATAAACTTCAAGACCGGGCCGCTGCGCTCTGTGCGGTGATGTGCACCTGGCAGATTTCACATACTTTTACACAAAAGTGAAAGGGCTTTAATCACACAATTGTGATTTGGTGGCATTGTTAGGTGACTGGAGATTATGCCCCAGCACCCCAGTCCCCCCCGTCCCCCCGCAATAAATTGAAGGGCTGGCTGGGAGTCAGAAGCACAGCTAGTACTTTGTAAGTCCCCCTGCCTTGCAGATGGGGACGGGCTTGGCAGTGTCACCTGAACGGGCTGTGTTTCAGGTACTGGCCTGTTGGATCAGTGCGGGCTGTTCGTATTCTCACGACATCATCCCTGTGTGTGTGTGTCTTTGTCTTTGGTTCCTGTAGCTCCGCTATCTGCCACTCTCTGCTTTTCGTTCACGGAATTTCACTTGTGCCCGTGCAGTTATACAGATGACCTGCCTAGCTGCGATTTGTAATAAGCAGACAGCTGAGGTGTTCAGTGTGACTCTGCAGTTAGGCTGCCTGGATTCCAGGCCCTGGGCATAAGGAACCTCATCTCAATTGCTTTATCTGCAAAGTGGAGTCATGATAAGCTCTTAGAGGATTGTATGAGGATTAGGAGAATTAATCTACAAAAGTACCTACTTAGCACAGAACCTGCTCCATAACAATGCTCAGTAGAAATTGCTTGTATTAATAGTAGTAATAGGTGGTATGTGAGCATTTATTATCACAGAACACGTAGATTCCAGCTAAGTGGACATTGCTGGTTCTCTGTGCAGTGGACCGAGGTTATGACATTGGAGATGCAAACTCTTTACATCAAAGTAAGTCCTGTGTTGTCACCAGAGTAGGATTGTGCGTGGCCCTGCTGGATGTGGGGGGGTACATTTGCAGTGCGTGTGAGTTTCACAGCACCCTAGGCCCCCGTCAGTATGTAACCCATTGCTCAGCCCCTCACCCCGCCTGGGTCTGTGGTCTGAGCTCACACTGCCTATCCTTACACCTGTGCGTCAGTGTGGCCATTGGCACTGGCTGGCAGGGAGTGTCAAGGCCCCCTGCCTTGTCAAACACAGTGCCAGCCTGTTCTGTGAATTGACTAGCCTAGAAACTCGGTAAAGTGGGCTCATTTCAATTGGGATTGCTATGTACTTGGTGTGAAGTATAGCAGAATAATTTACACCAGGGCTCTGCTCTGCCCTAGCTGTATAACAGTATTGGGAGCCGTAGGCCATTAGCCCAGGCTAGTCAACCAAGTGGTGAAGGCGAATGTATGATCCTTGAGTTGTGCTCTTTTTCCTTTGTAGGTTGTTTGAATGATTTCACTTGGCATCATTCAGAATTGTTATTCTAAGACATCTAGTTTATAAACACCATTTGCCCTGAGCAACTTTCTGTTACATTTAAGAATCACTTTCAGAGAAGATGAGCTACAATTTCCTGAATTTTGGAATCTAGGAAACATTGTGGTGTTAAATTCTTGCTAAACTGAAATGCAAACCAAGATTGAGTATCTCTCCCTGTTTATGTATCCCAATACTCTGCACATACTTGTGTCTCATTCACTTATGACTATATTATATATTACATATTATATATTATACTCTATATACTGTATACTACATACTACATATTACATATTATATATGTATGCATGCATGTAAATATGTGTAGCTTGTAAGTATGTACACATTTAACGTGGAATATAGAAGGATTGAAATTGTGTTTTGCTCCCTCTGTGCTACCAATAATCATTTCCCCCCAATATTTTAGTATGAAATACTTCAAACATGTAAAAAAGTTGAATTGTCCAGTCAATACCCATATACCCATTTACTGTAATATTCTACAATTAGCGTCTTGCTCTGTTTGCTTAATCATGGAACTGTCCATCTCTTCATCACCGTATCCATTCGCTTCCATCTTTTCGTGGTTGTATTTCTAAGTAGCTTCCGTGACTGCCCCGGTCACGGCCATGGGCTGTGTTTGCAGGGAGCATCCCCGGCTGCATCTGGGATCTTCCACGAGCCTTCCCTGACCTCCCCCTTCCGCTTGCCAGAAGCCTCGCCAGAGGCACAGAGCCCTCCCCCGAGGCCTCCCCCAGGGCTTCAGCCCTCGTAGCCTGGCCTTGACAATTCTGATTCCCACTGTGCCTTTTACAAGAAGCATATTCAAGATGGTGTATCTGTATTTTAACTTCCTCAAGCCAAGAGACTTGATGCCCCAGAAAATGCTGTCTGCTCCCCATCCTTTTAGCACCAGCCAAAGAAAGGCTGTGACAAACACCATCTCCAAAGACAGGCTGGTTTAGCTTTAGGGTTCCCCTTGGGTGATTTCCCAGCATTCCCTGCTTCGGGCAGCCTCCCTGCCCCCCCAGCTAGCCATCCGGGGTGACCTAGTAGAAGAAGGAGTTGTCTGCTGTCCTGACTCGCTGAGCCCCAGCTCTGTCCTGGCTGGACGGAATGTAGGATTGAATGCCTCGCTGGGTGGGAATTTCCCATTCATTTCTGAACGATGGCTTTCTCCATTCTTATTTTTATAATAACATTGTAATCATTGCCATTTTATGTTTGCATTCTGTCACCAAATAATTGTGAAAAAGTGAAAAACATGCCCCTCTCATAATGATAGAGTGAACCTGACTTAAATATTTGATTTAATTCATTAGTAAGGCAGCCAGTTAGTTGGTTAAAGCTGGCTCAAAGAGGATTTCAGGAACTCGTATTTATGATCTTTTTGAGGGGAAAAAAAGAATGATAGAAGAGAATCGATAGGTTAAGTGTGGCCGGTATGGTGAGCTGTTCTGGACCCCTAGAACAGTCTTTCCTAAGCTTGTGGCCAATTGTGTCTCTTTAGGAGTTGGGCCCCTGGGAAAGCCAATCTGTGACAGATCTTGTAAGGCAGGTTTCCCTTCTTCTAATTTCGTTGGTTGGTCTAATAATTAAATTGACCTAAGACAGATTAACAGGAAAAAAATATTGTGTCCATACGGGAACCCTAAAGATATGAGGCTCCCTGACGGTCAGGCGGCTGAGGCTTCTGTGCCATCCTGAGCTCCAGAGAAGGGGGTGGAGGCCTGGGACTTCAGAGGGGGAGAAGGCAGCCCTGCAGGGTGATGGGAGGAGCATGTCTTTGATAAACAAATGTTGTCACGCAGATAAGTCGTTGTGATATTAAAAGGTGTCTCCTGGAATCGGTCTCTGTTGGTACAGGCCCCCTGTCTAAATTCCTTCGGGCAGTTAGGGAGGAGGTAACTCTTTCTGAGTCTCTCAGACCTTGACTGTGTTCAGCTCGAAATGACCCACAGACCACATGGCATATTCTGGGGCCGCCTGCCCCGACCCCATCAGTACAAGATTAGTGTCTTACAGGGCAGTACTTATAATTTGGGGGGTTGTCTTTTCCACTGCACAGAAATCTGCAAGTTAACACAGAGCCTCCCAGAGCCCTTAACATATAGGACATAGCAAAATCAAACCCAAATATATTCACTCGGGGTTTGCTGATCTGTAAAGAGCCAATAGTTTAGGCTTTCCAGGCCATTCATTTCTGTCACTCTCTCCCAAGTCTTTAACTCGGCTGTTGAGCGGGAAAGCTGTCATGACTAAACTAATGGGCCTGGCTATGTTCTAATGAAACTGTCCCTCCCCAACTGGGGAGGGTGAGATGTGGCCGAGGGCCATGGAGCGCTGACCCTTGCCCTAGACGGTGAAGTCATCTTTGGATCAGTCCTGAAACGGTGTCCCGCTATGACATTGAAAGGACAAGTCTTTCCCCTCTGATGCTCGCAAGACGTATTATTTCCAAATCCCGCGAGAGCCTGCGAGGTGCTCGTATTACCGCTTCACCAGTGAGGCCACAGGATCAGTGAGGGCTGTGCAGAGTCTCACCGTTTACGTAGATGGCGGTGCTGGAACCGAGCACGGTGCACGTAGCCTTGAGTCACGAGAAGCATTTGGGACAGAGGTCTGAGTCACTATTTGGATCCCCCAAAACTGAGCTGACTGCAGATTCATAGAGCCTACAGGTATTTGAAGAGTCCCTGCTCAATACCACACTCTCTCCGCCATGTGTCCTGGAATTGTCACAGGATAGGGCTGGCCTGTGAGTGAGGCCGTGTGAATGCAGAGAGCCTTTATCTATCAAGGTTTGGGAGGAGTGTTCTGACCTGGACCTGCCATCTTCCGACACAAGCAGGAAGTGTGGGCGCCGCTTCCCCCACAGAGGCAGCAGAGCCATAACCTGGGCCATTCCCAGGCTGCCTGTGCCTCTGAGCACGCCCCTTGGCTCTGGTGGGGAGCTCTACAGCCTTTCCAGCTCTCCCTTTGTAAAAATCCATTCACAGGGCCTGGATGCAAATCCTGACTCCTCATCTCACCAGCTGTATGACCACGGGGCAAGCTTCTTCAATCTCTCTCTGCCACAGTTTTCTCATATGTAAAATGGGGATAAATGCAGTATCTTTTCAATCTGGCTAATAGGAAACGGACGTGAATTTGTATCTGTAAAGCTTGTAGGAGAATTCCTGGTGCCTGGTACATAGAAAGCACGATGACATTTGTTTTCTGTTATTATTTTTGTTGTTACTATAGTTATCATTTTTAGCTCTTGGTATGGTGTCTGGCTAGTAATAGGTGCTCAATCAATGTTTAAGTGAGCCATGTGATAAGTTAGATTCAGATTACGTTCTAGAAGAGGACTTTCCAATAGTGCTCTCTGATGAGGGACATGAGCTGTATCGGTGCTGCCCACTAGGGCAGCCACTAGCCATAGGTGGCTAATGAGCACTTGACATGTGGGCGGTTGACTGAAGAACTGCATTTGAAATTTTATTCAATCTTAACGTACACTTCTATAGCTACATGTGGCTAGTAGCAAACATGTTAGCACAGTTCTCTGAATATTCTAGTGTTCAGAGGTTGTGATTCAGTTGGTCTGGTATTGGCATTTTCCCAATATTGCAGGTGATTAAAATGCCGCCAGAATTGAGAACCATGGGACTAGAACTTTTAGGCCAGTCCTTTATTATTCATCCATCTACCTGCCCATCCATCCATCTATCCATCCAACCCCCCATCCATCCATCCATCCATCCATGTCCCCATCCATCCATCCACCCCCCCATCCATCCATCTATCCATCCACCCACCTGTCCATCCATCCACCCCCATCCATCCACCCCCCATCAATCCATCCATCCATCCATCCACACCCCCCATCCATCCATCCATCCACCCACCTGTCCATCCACCCCACTCCATCCATCCTCCATCCATCCATCCATCCATCCACCCACCCACCCACCCGTCCATCCACCCCCCATCCATCCACCATCCATCCATCCACCCCCCCCATCCATCCATCTGTCCATCCAATAAGTCAGTACAGGCATCCCCACCTCTTGAAAACTCTGTTAGGCCACTTCATTTTTACGAAAGATCTACAGTAGCACTGACAGTCCCCAATTTCTGATGGTTCGCTTTATGATTTTCTACTTTATAATGGTGTGAAAAATGATACACACTCAGTAGAAACCTGCTGGGCTAATAAGCTATGCTATTCAGCAGTTTAAGTGTATCAAATGCATTCTCCACTTAGGATATTTTCAGCTTTCAGTGGGTTTATCAGGATGTAACCCCATCATAAGCCAAGGAGCGTCTGTAACAGTTTTCAGAAACCGAAAGAAATCTGAAGAGGATTTTTGCTATTGTGAAGAAAGATTCAAAAGCGAAAGCAGCGTTTTGTTTGTTTTGCTTGAGCCATTATAGAGGCAGTGGTGAGAGTAGCCCCCACAAACTCCTGCCCCAGGCTCTACACTTGGTATCTTAGCATCAAGCCCTAGAGCTTTGAACGGTGTCTACATCTGGGCTTTACGTCTGTTTGTTCTGTGCGTCCGTTAGCAGGATGGGTCCTAAGATATCGGAAAAGCCTAAGAAAGCTTGTAACAGGGTGTTATGCTTCGTGTAAATACTGGACATAATTAAGCATATTTGGTATGATTTCGTAGGTTATTTTTGGGGTCTGGGAACACTCAAAAATTCTTCCATATAAATTCATAGTAATTGCTTCTTTGTTTTATGGCATTTCAGCTTACGAAAGTTTCCTTAGAAATGCTCTACTTTGGGATCCCAGGGGGAACCTGTATTGAGTTCCTATTATGTGCCAGCCACTCTTCTAGACACTAGCAGTCAGCAAAGAGGGAGGTCTTGAGTGTCAAGTTAGGTGCTACTGGGGGAATAGATAATATATAAACACACGACAGGCCTGCCTCTCCAAGGCCAGGTACCTGAGTGCAGTGAGGGGGTTGCAATGGTGACTGGCTTGGAAGTGATGGTGGTACTTATTTAAGGAAAGCCTCCTTCAGGAAGGGGACACCTGAGGGGACAGCCTCATCATGATCTGGGATAAGATTGTTCCAGGCAGAGAGGGCAGCAAATCACCTTGACGTTGGGACTGTGCTTGGCCTGTTTGCAAAACAGGAAGGAGGCCAGCGTGGTTGGGAGAGGGAACATGGAGGACTGGGGTAGGGCCTGCGTTTGGGATGTTCCATGGGATTTTCCAGGATTTTGCAGGCCAGGGGCCGGGGTTAGTCTTTTCTCCTAGGTGCCAGGGGGAGCCGTAGGAAGATACTGAGAAATGCCTCCTGTCCTACAAGTGTCTCCTTCATTGTGTACAGTGCATGGGTGACGGGGAGACGATGTGCTGGTAGCTCAGGGGACGATGGCAGGATGATGGCTGGGGCATGGATGGTGGCAGTGAAAACAGAAGACGGACAGACAGGAATCCATCAAGGCAGAGCCGAGAGAACGTACTGATCGGGGGATTGGATGTGCAAAGGTTGAAGAGAGAGTTCTTATCTGCCCTCTTCCCCAAATATAGCCAGACAGTGAGACTGGATATTTGGGGTTCCCACTGACTGAATAAGCTTAGCTTTCTTCCATCTCACTTCCAAGGTTGCTAAGGAGTCCGTGATGCGAAGGAGAGGAGGATAGATTTTATAAAGCACGTAACCTGAGGCAGTGTTTCCTCTCTCTCTCTCTCTCTCTCCCCCCTCTCTCTCTCTCCCTCTCTCTCTCTCTCTCTCTCTCTCCCTCTCTCTCTCTCTCCCCCCCCTCTCTCTCTACCTCTCTCTCTCTCTCCCTCTCTCCCTCTCTCCCTCTCTCCCTCTCTCCCTCTCTCCCTCTCCCTCTCCCTCTCCCTCCCTCTCTCCCTCTCTCTCTCTCTCTCTCTCCCTCTCTCCCTCTCTCCCTCTCTCCCTCTCTCCCTCTCTCCCTCTCTCCCTCTCCCTCTCCCTCGCCCTCACCCTCTCCCTCGCCCTCTCCCTCTCTCCCTCTCTCCCTCTCCCTCTCCCTCTCTCCCTCTCCCCTCTCCCTCTCCCTCCCTCTCTCTCCCTCTCCCTCTCCCTCCCTCTCTCCCTCTCCCTCTCCCTCTCTCTCTCTCCCTCTCTCCCTCTCTCCCTCTCCCTCTCTCCCTCTCCCTCCCTCTCCCTCTCTCCTCTCCCTCTCTCTCTCTCTCTCCCTCTCCCTCTCCCTCTCCCTCCCTCTCTCTCCCTCTCCCTCTCCCTCTCTCTCTCTCTCTCTCTCTCTCTCTCTCTCTCTCCCCTCTCTCTCTCCCTCGCTCTCTCCCCCCTCCCCTCTCCCCCTCCCCTCTCTCGCTCCTCTCTCTTCTCTGCTCTGCTCTCTCTCTGCCTCTCTCGTGCACATCACCTGGGGGCCTTGTTAAAATGCAGACTCTGACTCGGTAGGTCTGGGGCCAGGTCTGAGATTTATAAAATGCTCTCAGGTGAGTTCAGCCGCTACCTGTGCTTGAGGCCACTTTACCCCGCGTTATATGCTCCCGCTGCACAGATGCACAAAGCAGGGATCCCCCCACCCCACCCTCAGAGCCTGTGTGTCTAGGAGCAGGTGGTCGCAGCAGGGAAGAACTCCAGGCTGAGTCTGTCTTTCTAGACCCACGCGGGCACCTTGAACTTGTGGCTCAGCCTCTCCAGAGCCTCAGGGAACCTGCTTTGCGAGGACACACAAGTCCCTTGGTCCTTTGGGAACAGGGTTCCTCAGCAATTATTTCACAGCCTGTAGCAGTGTAGGCACACTTCTTGTGGTCCAGTCTCCAGAAATACTTTTGAAGGGATGTGGTTTACATGACAAAGATGCCCTTAAAGCAAAATGACCTGAGGGCCAGAAGGCATGTGACTTCCTGTATATTATATAAGTGATGCCTTGTTACTCACACAGTGCATTTCCCCCGTGTCTGAGCTGGAGAAATGAGACCTGATCGCGGGAGATGGGAACAGCAGGAGACGGGAAGCTGGACTCGAAAGCCCAGCCTCAGCCAGGGGTCCGTTTGTCAATGAAAGGAGAGAAGCGTCCGAGAGGCTAAGGATGCGCTCACCGCTCACCTCACCGCAGGCTTAGCTTACGGGAGGCCTGTCCCCGGGCTGTTTTGAAATGAGTGTGCGCCATCGTAGAAGGGGCGAGCGCCACAGTATTGACAGAAGTGGTTTATTGAGGCAGGATTCCATATGGAAGCCTTTTTTTTTTTTTTTTTTTTTTTTTTTTGTAAATGAAACTCACATTTGATTACAGGGAGCAAATGGCTATGACTTGCCATCTGGTTTCCCAGCCAGTACCATTGATTCATGGTGGCCCGAGTCGCTCTTACAGTGCGTCCCGTCTCATTTTGTATGAGATATTGAAGCTGTGTCCGTGGCGTCCCCGGTGCGAACATTCAGGGTTATTGCACCATGCTGGCACTGCAGCCTCCTTCTGTCGAATCTTCTGAGTTCCCAAACGCTGTGGCATTTATCATTATAGGTTGTTAAATTATCATGTGGTCATTCGCGTTTTTGTTATATTCTTTACTTCTAATAAATGCAGATCTTTCCGTTAGAGCCCATATGGATTTTTATTTTTTTTTTAATGAGGGATATAGCGGGGGACATTGAACTATGTCAGCCCACCTCATTCAAAACCACCAGTTCCTCTTGTTTCTGAGTGGAAAGCTGTGGAGTAAAGCCACTCGCTCTGTTTGTAAATGGGTTTACTCTCCAAAGAAGCCTGATTCTTCCAATTCCCAATGTTTGTGTTTCCTGTTGGTTTCTCGTCTCTTTATGGAATTACAGCTACCTCCTGAAACAGCTGCTTAAAAGGGAGAAACAGGCGGGTCTAAGAGACCTCTTCCTGAAATGTCTTCATTTATAATAGGGTCCTAGATTTACAGCAGGGGCTTTTTTTGTGTGTTTGTAGAAATACTCTACTGTAAGCATACCCCTCTATCCTGTCCTGTGTAAACCAGCACTGTATTTCTTCAATGGGGATTCAGAGTGATGGCTGAAATCCCAAAGCGGAGAAAACTTTTATCTGCCCACAAAATAAAAGTCAGATCCATATGCGGACGGACTTGCTCTCAGAGGAGGAACCCCCGGCAGAAGTGTCATGGGACACGCGTCTTTTAGAGCACAGTCTTCCCAGCGTGAATAACGGTGAGCCTTAACACAGGACGTTTCTCATAAAGATGGGCCGTATCTAAGACGATGGTCAGTGTCTCTGATCTGATGCCAGCTATGATTCTGCCAAGATGGATCAGGGGCTTAGGAGCCTCACAGTCCTGGATTGAAATCCTGTCCCTGCCACTTTCTAGTTGTGTGATCTTAGGAAAGATGTATGACTATTCTGATCTTGCGTCTGCTCTGGAAAATAGAGAGAAGAATGCCTTCTTGGCAGCTAGAAAGTTGTGAGAATTAATCATCAAGTATGGCAAGTCCCTACTACACTGTTTGCCATTGTCTGTATAGATTGTTGCTTTCTAAAACGAGACATAACAAAAATATGAAGTTGGATGTTACAACAAATCTCTTACCCCGGTTTGTACATTCCTGGGATCAAAATACAAAATCAACAGCCTTCTCCTGATATCTGCCCATTTCCTTTATCTTGGCTCCTGTGACTGCCCCAGAATACTTTGTCTCAAGTATTTCCTCTGCTGATACAAATGCTGAGACTGTGATTCTGATAAAGCCAGTCTCTCTGAGTGGGCCGGTTTGCTCCCGGGTCCAAGCTGAGGCAGCCGTGTGCCAAGGCAGTGTTAGAACGGAGCGTCTAAGACCTGCAATTGCGAGGCTCCCTTGTTTCCTGCCTGGGCATCCTGCAGTGGGTGACGTGTCAACAGGAGGAGGGGCGGGAGCTTTGAGCATCAGAGGGAGTCTTCTTTCTTGAGACACAGTTTTCTGAGCAGACACTGATCAAGATGCAGAAAGCACACGCTCATGGTTTGTTCCTAGTGCCCTTGGCGTGTGTGAAGGTGTCTCTTTCAACACAACTTAGTTTCTGAGCATGAAGCCAAAGGGAGATAATGCGACCCAGTTAACAGGATAGGGCTCCACCTTTCCCAGGGGATGCATCCGCAGACTGTCTGTCACACACCCAGCACCCTGCTCCAGGTCCCCAATGCAAAGCAACAGGCCACCGGCCCTCTGGTCCCGAGTTAGGCAATGGCCACTTTCTCGTTTTTGTTTTTTTTTCTTTTAAGACTTTATTAGGGAATCGGAGAAGGGGAACAGTGTTGGGGAATTGGGGAAGGAGAACAGACAAGTTGTTGTCCTTCAGTCTTAGTGGTGGAGGGTGCAGCTAGCTCAGCTCCAAGTCCAGTCACCATCCAGCCGCCTATCTGCAGCTCGGCTGAAGGTGCTGTGTTCAAACTTAGTTGCAGGTGGGTGTAGCCACCATCCCATGCGGGAGTCGAACTGCCAACCTTGTTGTTAAGAGCATGTGTTCTCACCGGCTGAGCCATCCTTCCACCTGTTGGCAGCTCAGTGGCAGCTCAGCTTGGGTGCAGCTCACTGCCCCATGTGGGAATCGAACCTGCAACCTTGCAACGACTACTTTCTTACCGAGGTGATGAATGTACTCACTGCTTTGAATATCCAATTGGAGAAGCAAATGCCACCATTCTAGAAGCTGGACATTGCAGCCTTTCCAGAAAATGCTTTTTTTTTTTTTTTTTTTAAATTTGGTAATATTTCAATACCATCTTAGACCTGCCAGTCTATGCAGTTTCCCCAAGCAGCGTGGCTCTGGATACAAAAGCATCTCATTTCCGTAATGATTCTCTTTGCCTGGCCCAGTTCTATTCCTCCTTGGGCTCCAGAGCCATTGGGTCCTTCGGGAGGGGCCAAGATGGCTGCACTCACCTCTCATTTCCAGTTGATCTGGGGGAAATTCACCTAAAGGGATTTCACTTTTAGATCCACAAGATGCTATCGTTATACTTAGTGGGTTTGGGTCATCTTCTCCTTCCTTCCACCATGAGACCCCAGAGCTTGCTGTCTCAGTGGAGGTGATGTCACCCCCAGTGAAGGGAAAGTTGCTTCTTGTGGGTGGGGGAGGGCCCCAAAACCTTACTCTTTTTATGTATAAAGCATAGATATCAGATATACAGTATGTCTGTGGTATTAAAATTTCTCAGGGGAGCAATTAGGAGGAAATACCTAAAAAGTCTCTTGGAGGGGTGATCATGGAAAAAGGGTTGAAAAACACTGCTCTAGAATGTAATGTGACTATTATTTTTTGCCTGCTATTTTCCATACACACACACACACACACACACACACACACACACACACACACTAATGCCTAAAAGGAAACCCTTTGCTCTCTACTGATGGGGAAGAAGTCGCCAGGTTCAGTTCTGGAAGGAGGGAAAAGCCAGCATGGTTCCAGCTGAATGGCTGCTCAGAACCCTTTGGGGAACGTCATCCACTAGCTTTAAACAGCATCTGAATCTCTCAGAGAGATTGCAAAATAGCAACTCCTGGGCACTGCCCCATGTGTACCCCAGAATCTTCTGGGATCTTCTGGAGGTCTGCATCTCACCTGGGTGATTCCTAAATGCCAGACAAACACTCAATCCGCAACCACTGGTCTAGAACAAGGAGAGAAAGTGGCATCGGTCAGGATCTACCCCGGGGCCAGAAAGTGACTGTTTTGTAGCCCTTCCTGTCCTCATTGCTGCTCACCTCTGCGATCCCCCAAACTGGATGGTGCCTTTCCCGCCTCCATACATTTGCTGATTACAGTCTCTCCACTGGGACTCCCCTTGCTTTCATCTTAACCCTCCCTCGGGCGCAACTGATCTCACCGATTCATTGCACATGGAGATGCCGTTATGAAATACGTCTTTACTAAGTCACAGACACGACCGGCGATAGGTTGCGGCAGAGGGGGAAGCTACGGAAGCCAGGAGTCACGATAGTTAACTGTTAGGTATTTGAACATTTGTGTGCAATGAACCTGTGAGACCAGTTGCCCCCGACGGAGGGTTAAATCTATCAGCATTCTACCTGTGCTCCAAGGCCCATTTCCAGTGATTCCTTTGCAGGATACGTTTTACAAACCTCCGCAGTCCTCCACATTTTCTCGTTGCACTT
The DNA here is from genome assembly GCA_033961575.1 of Aselliscus stoliczkanus. NCBI lineage: Eukaryota > Metazoa > Chordata > Mammalia > Chiroptera > Hipposideridae > Aselliscus > Aselliscus stoliczkanus. The sequence continues at coordinate 27,299,676 of CM066741.1, forward strand.
ACCACATGCTGCCTTACATTTTGGCTGTCTGGACCCATTGCCATTTTGCTTTGTTTGATTGAGATATAATTTATACACCAGAAAGACCCATCCATTCTGAGTATATCTTTAAATGAATTTTAGCACATGTATAAAGTTGTGCAGCCATTACCACAGTGCAGTTAAAAACATTTCCATCACTCCAAAGAGTGTGGTCTTGCCGATTTGCAGTCAGGCCCTGCCCCAGCCCCAGCCCACATGCTTGTTTTTACTATAGATTTGCTTGTTCTGGACATTTCATACAAAGGGAATAATAATACAGTTTATAGTCTTTTACATCTGGCTTCTTTCAGTTAGCATAATCTTTTTAAAATTGATCTGCGTTGTAGCATGCATTGGCAATTTGTTCTATTTCATTGCCGAATACCATTCCTTGGTATTGGAATTGAATAAGTATTAGATTAACTGGATTGGAATCTGATTGGATTGATGGCTATACCATGTCTCATTGATCCATTGATCATCGGTGGGCATCTGGGTTGTTTCCAGTTTGGGGATATTATGAATACTGTTGGTATTTTTAGTCTTCGTGTAAATATATGTTTTCAGTTCTCTTGGGTAGATTAGGGGTAGAATTGCTGGGTCATGTGGTAACTAGATGTACTTTTAGTTACATCCTTTTTAAAGTGCCCAGTTGTTTTCCAAAGTGGCCGTGGCCATTTCATCGTTTGCATTCCTAATCACAGTGTGTGAATATTTCTCCACACCCACTTGACTGCTTGCTATTGTCTTTGTTTTTTGTTATACCCATCCCAGTGGGCGGGCAGTACGACCTTGTGATTTTTATTTGCGTTTTCCTAAAGACTAATGCTGAGCATCTTTTCATATTCTTATTAGACATTTGTATGTCTTCTTTAGTAAAATGTCTATTCGAATGACTTGCCTATTTTTAAAACTGGGATATTGGTCATTTTATTGTTGAGTTTTAAGATTGGTAAGAGAGTGTTATTCAAATCATCTTAATCCTTGCTGCTTTTCTGTCTAGCTGTGTTGTCAGTTGTTGAGCAAAATATTAACATCTTCAGCTATTATCATTGGGTTGTTTATTTCTCCTTTCATTTTTGTCAATTTTTACTTCATGCGTTTTGGGGGCTCTGTTATGAGGTTGACGTAGTTGGGTTTACATCTGCCATTTTGTAATTTGTTTTATGTCTCATGTCTTTTTTGTTCCCTTGTTCCTTCTATATTGCCTTCTCTGTGTTAAACAGGTATTTTCTCATGTTTCATTTTAATAAATTTCCCCCATGTTTTGAATGATTTTCTTGGTGATTGCATCTCTAATATGCATCTTAAGTCATCACAGTCTACTTCAGCTCAGAACTTAATTCCTGTAAAATATGGAAACTTTGCTCCAATACAGCTCCATTTCTCCTTGGTGCTATTGTTATACGTGTTACATCTGCATATGTTCTACATTGAACAAGGCAGTGTTAATGTTTTATGCAATCCAGTGCATTTTAAAGAAGTTCAGAGGAAACATATTTATACAGACTTCTTGTATTTACCCACATATGTAACTTTCCTGATACGCTTCATTTCTTAATGTATATTGGTGTGTATATTGGAGTTACTGTGTGGTGTTGTGTCCTTTTACCTGAAGGAATTCCTTTAGTATTTCTTACAAGGAAGATCCGCTAGGAATGAATTCTCTCGGTCTTTGATCGTCTAGGAATAGCTCTATTTTGCCTACAATTCAAATGATAGTTTTGTTGGATACAGAATTCTTGGTTGACAGCACCACTGAGTGAGGGGTTTTTCACGTTCCACTGCAAATCAGCTGGACTTCTTCCAGCCATCAGGCTGCCAGTGTGTGTGGCCAGCCCACTGGGAAGAACAGCTGTGCCAACCAACATGGGAGGGGCCTGAGAGGGAGGAAAGAACCCCAATTCCTACTGCTCTCAACAGAGGTTCAGGAGTTTTTCATGACTAAGTGCTCCTCCTTATGTTGTATGTTGTAGTCCAGGGGTCGGCAAACTGCAGCTCGGGGCCACATGTGGCTCTTTGGGTACGTACATGTGGCTCTGAAGTAAAATTGAAAATGAAAATACACCTATCATAGTTTCATTTATAAAATTTTTAAAGACATTATTCACATAATGGTGATTATGTAAACATATATTTGTGGCTCTCGAACAATTTTTAAATTGTCGTGAGGGACAGGATTGTCCCTTCCAGGGGTCGGCAAACTTTTGAGATGGAACATCCCCAGAGCACCGCGTGTGGCTTGCGAGCCACAGTTTGCTGACCCCTATTTTAGTCAATTTCTGAAGTCTTGCAGTGTTGTTTTTGACAGTTTTATTGTCCTTGGAGAAGGGGATTTGTCAAGCTTCTCACACTGGCATTCCAGCTTCTCCCCATCTTCCAGAAGGAAAAGTAAATCACGTGGCAGTGAAGAGTGTGGGCTCGGACAGCAGACTGCCTGCCCTAAAGCTTGGTCCTGCCACCTGGTCCTTGCAGGACCTTTGTCCAGTTACTTAACCTCTGGGCCTCAGTTTCCTCCTCTGTAAAATGAGGATAATAATAGTACCTCCCTAGTGGGGTTGTTGTAAGCACGAAATGGATGTATGTAGAGTGACAGGGGCAGTGCTTGGCACACTGTCAGTGCTATAGAATATTAGCTCCTACTATTAGTTCATCGAGGGCAGGGACTATTTTGTAAATTTAGGACGTTTGCCCCCCCCACCCCGTTCTTGGTCCAGTGCCTTGTACATTGTCAGCTTATCTGACAGTCAGATCATCTTTACTGAGCGGTGCCCAGGATGTACAGGAAATGAGGGCATGATAGGAGGCGAGGCTGCAGGGGGCCGAGGAGCAGATGGCTCTGTGCCTTGTCGAGGCCAAACCCTGGTCTGCCTTTGTCTTGGGCTCGCGTGTGGTTTTCCTGCCAGCCCCAGGAACTGCCTCGGAGGCCCAGGGCGGCTCACATTCCATTTTGAGATCCATTCCAGGGCTGCACACTGGGGTTGCCAAGCAGCTAATTCAGCACAGTTGCCACCATTTCAGAAGGTCCCTCGTCAGCGCCCCTCCCCGAGCAGACAGAGCGGGTTGACCAGGATGCCTGTTTATGTACTTGGGGCGCTGGGGGAGGCAGGGGGGCTTAGAGTGTGTGATCACCAACCCAGGCTGCTGCCGACTGGGCAGAGCGCTCGCGCCAGTTGGAAGCCGGTCCTTCAGTGGAGCGTGGGCCGAATTCAGCTCCCGCCGACCTCAGTGGGACGCCTCTGTGCAGGAAAGTGTCTGCCCCACACAGCTGTATGCCGGGACCTGGCTTAGCCACCCTGCATCCCAGCCTGTGTCGAGAGCAGGGCCGCAGACGTGATAAGACAGCCCTTGCCCTCGGGAGCTTTCAGCCTCGTGAGGGACACCAGGCATGCCAATATAATCATGGCGTGTGACAGCCTGTATGAAGTCCCGTGTATCAAGGACGGCCCATGGAGGAAGTGGCATTTGAACTGCCTGCTGCTAGATAAGTAGGTCTCCGAGGGGCGTGGGGTGGGACGGGGGGCGGTGTTTGGCTCGTCAGAAGCGGGGGAGGGGGGTGTGGGAGATCTAGGCCGTATAGGAGGTTGCACAGTGCGGGGGCTGCAGGAGGGAGGTGAGAGGCAGAATGCGGTCAGATCTCGGCGGTCTGTCACCCCAAGACGAGAAGCGAGAAGCGCAGGCTTCTCCTGAGGTGGCAGCGAGCATCACTGGAGGGTTTTAAGCAGAGAATCAAGTGGGCGTGAATCGAAGGAGGTGAGACAGGAGAGAGGACAGTGGCCAGTGCAGATTCATTTGGGAGAGTTCAGAGATGAGGGGTGAGCAACAGAACTGAGACTGACGGGGTCTGGATTGCGGGGGGGGCGGGGAGAGAGAGAGAGAGAGAGGGAGAGGGAGAGGGAGAGGGAGAGGAGCGGATGCCAGTGGGACATGGAGACAGGGCTGGCTGTCAGGTTTCTGGGGCCTGGGACCATGCAGATGTCAGTGGCGCACTGATGGCCGTGGAGGGAGGGGTGAGAAGGGCACCAAATCTCGATTTGCTCATTGCCCTGCAAGCTTTCTAACGCTGCATGTGAGTAGACACTGTCTTCTTCTGATCTGTGTTTATCTTACACCTGGACGCACAGGCTTGGTAACCATATTATTTTCTCATCAGCTTATTTATGGGGTTCATTTCCGAGAGAGAGAGAGGATATAATTAAATGGAAGTAGATGAACTTGGTGTTTAGGCCTTCACCCTACCTGCCTGGTACAGTGCTTTTGAGGAATTGGTGTAGACTGATTTTGTACCCTGCCACGGCAGAGGGACTTAATGAATACTGTACTCCTGTGGAATTACAAGTAGAATTTGAAGATCAGGAAGGAAAAGAAATGACATATTTATATGAAGGCCTGGCAGTGACACCACTTCTAGCGGAGCTGTGTGTTTGAGTCTGAGGTTCCTGGTAAACAAAGCAAAAAGGGAAAGACAGCTATAATCATACCATTTCATAGTCTTTGGGTGGCACTAGCTAGGTTGAGAGAAGCCATAAAATTAGTTGCTTTGAGAAGCAGAGCTTTTTCTAGTACTTAGTTAAGAGCTTGTCATGTCAGCTTTAAACTAGTGTTTCTGAAAGTGTGTGTGTGTGTATATATATTCCCCTCACCAAGGGATGCTTGTATTAAAATATATATATATTTTGGGCCGGCCGAGTGGCGCGGTGGTTAAGCACTGGCTTGGGATGCCAGCGGCCCTGGTTCGGGTCCCACATATGAGGGCCAGTGACACTGCCCTCAAAAAAAAAAATACATACATATATATATATATATATATATATATATATATATATATACACATATATATTTCATAGTCAGGAAAGGTCACTTAATATATATTTTGATGAATAATTAACTGATTGTTGCTATTTGGAAATCTCTCAAAAGTCTTGTGGTAAAGAAACCTGCTTACCTGTGTTCAACCCAGAGCTCTAAGAATTATATATGACTTCATAACTCTTTTCTTCCCTGCATAACTTTTAACAATAACTAACAGTTTTCTAACAGCAAGTTTGTGGCTGCCCGTTTGCTTATTAGGGCTTCCTCTGCTTACCTGAGAGACCGATTATAAGCCTTCGCCACCTGGGTCAGGACACTGAGGCGAGCAGGGCCCCTGTGCTCCTCCCTTTGTTCTGGTAGAGAAACTTGTGTTCACTTGCTGTGATAATGGCCTCTTCTCATAGTTGCTGTCCCTAGTGTGCTGTGAGCTGGCTGAGACTGTCCCCAGTCCCTGGCTTAGTTCCTGGGTGGCACAAGTACTCGGTGTGGAGTGTTTCAGTCCCTCCGACACTAAGCCTGGGCCCTGGGGCACTTAGAGATGCCTGATTCAGTGAAAACAGCTCTGCCTGGGGAGTGTGTGTGTGTGTGTGTGTGTATGTCTATGTGTGTGTGAGTGTGCAGAAATTGTTAGTGTGATCGACGGAAATCTCTTTGTTAAGACTATTCTGGTCCTCTATACAATTTTTGTTGAATGCTGAGGAAATCATTGAACTTCTGTTGTTCTTTGAAGCTTCTTTACTAAAAGAGACCTGGCACCACATAAACTGTGAATTGGAAGAATGTCTGAAGTTGTGTGAAGGGTGCTTAAACACAGACTATTAATAATAGTCAGCCTGATGTAAACAGGTACAGCTCTGTAGCTGAGTGGAAGAAAATTCTGTTGGTTGTATGTAGCGGAGATGGAAAAAAATCTTTGTTTCTCTGTGAGGACCACTGAGCTGTGGAGAACAATCAGCAATGAGATTTGTCAGTAGGAAGCAGTGAAATTTAGAGATTTTTTTTTTTTTTTTTTTTTTTTTTTTTTTTTTAGCTGAGCCATCCTGCCACCTGTGGGCAGCTCAGCAGCAGCTCAGCTCAGGCTGGGCATCGAACTGCTGTTGATCAGAGCTCCACTCGCACTTTTGAGTGAGCTCTTAACCCACTGAGCCACTTGGCCGGCCCTAGAGATCTTTTAAACAAGAGAATCATATAATGTTAACACATTCTTATAGAATTAATTGAACCAAAGATTTCAGTAAATACAAGGAATAATAAAAATATACGTTTCTGATGTGCCTTAGGGCCATTCAGGAAAGAGAGGTACTGGGAGAATAAATTGATGAGAGGAACTAAGAAACAGGGTGTAGAGGGAGAAAGATGCAAATGATGAAGTGGAGAAAGATGCAGGAAATGGCAGAGACCAATGTTTTAGCAATGGGAACCAGTGAGACAGTTTCAGGATGATCAGAGCAAATAATGGCGCTTCTGTTAAAGACCCAGGTACAGAGAGAGACGGTTGATGGCTCCTCAGGGCACTGCTGCAAGGATGGGCAAAGCTGTATTGCATATCCGCAGCCCCAGGTGTAACTGCAGCCACAGTGAGAAATATTGCACAGTGTTTCTCGCTCACTTGAACCTTGTGACAAGCAGAGAGGGCAGCATTGTTCTCTCCGTGTCACACGTGGGAAAAGGGAGTCATAGGCACCTGAGGTTCATGGTTAGCGTGTGGCTCTCAGAATCTCCCGTGTTTTCCGTCTGCCCCTCCTCATATATACTGATGCCTGTGTGTGGGCTGGAGGCCAGAGTTAGTCTCAGTTAAGAGATTCTCCACATACTTCTTACTCAACTTTTAAAGAAAAGTGGTTGTGACGTGACACTCATGTGTTACGGAGTCATAACAGAGGCTGCATCACTCCATCAGAGAGGTGGGCTGGCGGTCTGTTTGCCACCGGGAGAGGCTTCTGTGTTTTCTTCTGTTACCTGGTTTGCAGACCTGGGATCCTGAATTCATAAGGGAATAGTACCCTTATGTGTGTCCCTTCCCCTGTGCCCTGAATAACTCGCTCCAAAGAGCAGCTGTTCAGATGGAAAAAAAGAAAAAACACACACCGGGACTCACCTGATGAAATTGCCGCTGCTGCTTCATCGGGGGCCAGCGGTGCTGGGGCTTTGGTGGCTAAGCCCGAAGACATGTCCCCTTTTACTGCAAGAGGACATGTCCTTGGCACTTCCTACAAGAAACGGAAGTTGGCATGCAAATTATTTTCACTGTACTCAACAAACCAACAAACTTGCGTTAAGGTTGCGGCTGAAGTGACTTGTGTGTGTCAGCAGTAGAAGTGTTTCACAAACGAGTTATAAGGGGCCAGCGTTTTTATTACAGACACAGGGATAGTGGGATTTCCCAAACTGGATTGACAGAGTTTGGCGATGTGGGATCTAGGGCCGAATCCAGAGCCGCTGCTTATTTTGATGAAATTTGACTAGAACACAGCCATGCCCATTGTTTGCACATGGCCTGTGGATGCCGCTAGGATGGGTCCCAGTAGTTGCCATAGAAACCACGTGTCCCAGGAGCCTAAAGTATTCACTCTGTGGCCCTTTACAGAAAAAGTGAGCCAGTCCCTGTGTCAGAAACCCTGCCAGGGACCGTGGGTCCTTTGTGTGACTACAGTGTAATGTGAGGTTGACACCTTCTGGGCTGTTTGCTCACCTGCTTCTTGGCGAGGGGCCTCCTGCTGAGCATGTGGTTTGAGGGAGCAGCATCCTCTCGGTTTGCGGGGCGGGGGGCGCCCGCTGGCCTGTCATGCCCCGTGCCCCTCAGAGCAGGAGTGCTTTTCGATGCAGGCTCTCCTCTCAGCCCCCCAGCTCTCTCAGGCCTCACAGGGCTCCGGGTTGAGCCGGGGCAGGGGGGGCGGACTCCCCCAAGGTCCTTTGGGCTCCACCTTCCTTGACTCAGGTCTCCATCAAGCTGCAGCTTTGCTGCGTTTTATTCCTGAGGCCTCTCTCACAGACGCCCTTCTTTGATGTGCTGCCAGCACCACCCTGCTTACTGAGGCCTCATTTCTCACTGGGGCTGTTGAAATAGCTGCCTGGGCAGTTTCTCCTGTCTGCTTACCATGCGGCACTGCCAGGTAATGCTGCTGACGGATGGCTCCTGCTCCAGAACCTCCTTTGGCTCCCCAGTGACCTCGACATCAAGGGCAGGCACTCGGCTTGTTGCTCTGAGGCCCAAATTTATTCTTCCCTTTCCCCAGGGGTGGTCTGAACTTTCTCTCCACCAAGCCCCCCCCGACCCCCACTATGGATCTTCACTCTTTGAACATTGTGGTTCTCCCCAAATCTATTAAAATCCAGTTCATCCTTATTGTATCCCAGACATACTTCCCTCCACTCACAGTATGTTCTCATTCGCTTGAGCCCTCTGCCCCTCTACTAACGCCCCTCTACTGGAGGCTGTGTTGTTATTTGATTGTGTCTTTCACCTCTCCCCAGACTGTAAGCTCCCAGAGGCCAGACATTGTCTCCTACTCGTAGTTAGGCTTCTCACATCTCCTACGGAGCAGGTGCTGTGTGTGGAATCGACCTGGAAGTCACACAGAGCATGCACACCAGTGTTGAGGGCATCTCTTTCATGTACACCTACTATGTGCTAGCTGCTCCAATGGGTGATCTCGTAACACTCACTCAAGCAAGTGTCGTCCCCACTGCACAGATGCGGACACTGGCTCAGGGCGATTGACTTGGCCAGGTGCTGTCAAAGCCAGATTTGAACTCTCGGCTCTGTGGCTCCCACGCCACACTGGTGTGGCCAGGTTGCACGGCTGCAGACACTCATGCCTATACAACCCCCCTGCAGTGTGCTGCAGTATGTCTGTGCATACACACCCCTCTCTACCTGCCTGCATCTTAGAGTCACTGGGGAGCCTTGAAAACACTCATGCCCTGTCCCAGCTCGGGTTACATCAGGGTCCTGGTGGTGGGGAGACAGCTCTCCTGTGTTTCAGAGGCTCGCCAGGTGATTCCAGCTCAGGTCCAGGCAAAGTAAGAAAGTAGACAGACTGAGGGAGGGCTTGCGAGCTCAATCGCTACTGTTAGCGGCTGCTCCTAAGAACTTCGCTTCTTCCTGCATTCCTGATAACCTTGGCCCTTTGGAAGGTCAGGACGGCTCACCTGTACCTGGACACAGTCCCTGGTGCCTCTTGTTTTATGACATTTGTGACAGCTTAGACTGAAGGTCTCCCTTTTAGCCTGGGCATACCTCAGGCACCCTAAGAGGTGAGCCTCCAAAACAGCAGCTCACCTTTCCCTCATGTGGAGAGCATGTCTGTATGAACTGGAAATGAGGAGGTGCTTTCGATCGTTATCCGGCTTAAAAAACAAGCTCTCTAATCCTGAGTGGGGTGGGCTTATTGGAGAGGGGGAGTCCAGGGGAGCAGTGGTTCTCCCCTGATGCATGATCCCCTGATGTGCCCCATCAGCATCACCGGGGGGCTGGTTCAACCTATCAATTCTTAGACCATCCAATTTAGACAGTCTGATCTTGGAGCCCAGCGGGCTGATCCCCTCTGGGTGGTTTTGCTGTGATCAGAGTGTGAGACACAGCTCTGGATGGGTGGTGAATATGTACATGGACCCCTGGAGTGCCAGTGCTGTGGTATTCAGCCCCCACTGGGCATCAGAGACCCCAGGAGCTTTAGGAAACCTCAGATCCCCGGCCTCATCTGAGGGTTGAGGGATCTGTATCTGTACCAAGGGCTCCAGGAGATACTGAGGTGCAAGCCCAAGCCCGCCCCCCCCGCCCCCCGCCCCTTTTAAAATTGTGGTAGTAGAAACCTGATATATTGCATTCGTTTAATAATAACTTCATATCCACTTGGCATAGGGCAAAAACACTTCCTCTTTCCTTTTCTTCCTAGAGTTTCGGCTTCTTGATCTCTAATTATCAGGACATTTTCCATCAGTCCTGCAAGGTAAAAGTGGCCATTCCCTTTAGCACACAAAGCTACAGTGGATTTCATGGCCCTCTGCATGCTTCATTGGCCCATCTTCTCAAAATTGTGTTTTAAGTGAGTGAAGTCATTAGCCCCTGATCTAATTGGTCCACAAAGCATCTTAAGTGTCCATCTCACAGGCGTCCCTGAGGCTGAGTCAAGGAGGTCAAGACCCTGCTACTTCCTGTCGCCCCTGTGGGTCACCTGACCAGGAGCAGCTCTGAGGCAGCGTGAGAGCTGCAGGCGCAGGTGTCAGCTCTCCCTCTCCAAGAGCTGATCATTTTTCTTTTGCCCCCAGCTGTCTGTTATCCCCACCACCCTTATCTGTCATCATAAATGTCCATGCCTGCGTTATATTTTACGACAGGGCACACCTGCTCAAATAGAGTGGTTGTCATGTTTCAGATATGGTACCGAGTCTGTATGTCATGACGCCTCATGGCCCAAACGCAATAGGGCTTCTGCTCCAACTTGTCCCACCTGCCCACCCTTCCTCCCACCTTCACCGACCTTTACTCCCGTGGTGGACATCACCAGCCTGCAGACACACCAAACTGTTTGAAGTGACACTAGTGCACCCAGGGGACCCTGCCCAGATGTACCCTTTTCTGCACCTGGCCGCCTCTGGGCATCTCTTAAGAGTCAGCACAAAGGCTTGTGAGAAGCCCCCGAAATCTCCCTACCTCCCGGGCAGTCCGGCTATCTTCTTTGGAGTTCCCACACTTTATTAGTAATTGGAGCCTCTGTTAGACCACATATTCCATCATGCTTGTTTGTGTTCTCAAGGAAAGGAGTGAATTAAGGAAGCCTGTGTTTTTACTCACCAGGCTTTTCAGAAGGAACATCTCTGGGGGTATTTGAAAGCTATTTTAATGAGACCACGACTCGTTCAATTTCTTTACCCAACAATTTGCAAATACTTGGTGTTTGAAAAATAATAATGTCACCACATAACTGAGTTGTAAGCTGGCCTTGGCTTGGTTCAGAAGCACAGGGGAAAGGAGAATCAGAACGGGAATGCGGGAAATAGAGGGGTTCACAGATGTCCCATTGTCGGTCACGGCCCGGGGCCTGTGCCTGTGTGACACGCTGCCCTGTGGAGCTCACCCCAGGACCAGGACTGAAGGAAGGCCACCGTCACGTGTGTCGCTGTGATAGTGCTATGCTGTTCACAGACTCTTCTAGAGGCCTTTAACAAAATCTCAGTGCCCAGGTTGCTCCCGGACCAGTGGTCAGACACTTGGGGTAGGGACCAAGCATCTGAAATGTTTAGTGGTTTCCGAGTGCTTCTATGTGAAGGCAGCATGGGGCAAAAGGAGACTGCATAAATGTGTGGGGTTGAAAGTGCGGCTAAGAGGAACCACGGGGCTCCTGTTCTCTTTTATAATAAGGGGAAACAGAACGGAGGTTTGCTAACCATCACGGGCACACTGTGTACACATACGCACACATTGTGGACATGGTAGGGAGGTTGCGGACGCGTGGGTGCTGACAACGGTGCACGGGTTTCTACGTTTGGAGGGAGCCTAGCTGCAGGGGCCCCCCTGCCTCCCTTTGCTGAGCAGCTGACACCCAGTGGATGAGCTGGCGTAGCCCCGTCTCCCCAAAGCTATAACTCTGCCCCTACGTTGCTTCTGAAATTTTCCTGCTCATTTCCACTGTCACCGAATTGATTCAGGCCTTTGCTCTCCTTTGAGTAGTAGTGCAGCCCTTTGCTCTGCTGGCATTTCTTTTCTTCACTCGTCCACCATCCATTCTGCACACTACCGTCACACTTGCTGTCACTCTTAGGCTTTCCAAAACCTCTCATGTTCCCTGATGCCCCCAGATAAATGATGTAGACAGCCATCACCTGGCATGCATGGCATCAACCCCAAGAGGTAGCACCCTTATACCCATTTTATAGATGGGAAGGTGAAAGCGTGGGGTAACTTATCACAGCGTGGACCCAGGCTTCCAGGCCCCAGAGCCCTCTGCCTCCCTGCCTCTCCCTACTTTCCTGCCAGGTCGGGAGAGGCCGCTCTGGGCTAAGGGACTTTGCATCCATCCTGCTAGGTAGATATTACTTGCTATTTCCTAGAAATCAAGGCTTGGACAGGCTAAATAACTTGATCAAAGTCACAGCTAATTAAGGAAATGATAGATGGGATTCCAACCAGGTGTCCTCTTTCCACGACCTTCCTACCACACGACATGGGATTGTCTGCTTTCTTTAGGGCGGCATCTGTGGCTCCTTCTACGCTGTCGCCAACCACTTTCCATTTCACTATTAAATCATGTCACCCGACTTCTGCTCATGCTGTTTCTTTTGCCGGACTTCTTCCCCATCCAGTTAGAGCTGTCAGTTATACCCTGTGACAGGAACTCTTGCTTGCTCCTAATACCCTCTGTGGAACCTGCAAGTATGATAGCAGGAGAGGAAGGCCGTTCGCATTTTCTCTCCACCTCAACAAGCCCAAAAACAAAGCATCTCCCCTTGACACCCCTAGTGTGATGTTTGCATCATGAATCCAGTCGCTTTATGTTATGTTATGTCATCTGTCTCTTGTTTTTATGTATCTTTCGTGTCTAAGGCATCATCAGGCCCACGGCAGATAGTTCGTAAATATTAAACAAATGTTACGCACTCAAAACGCAAAGGTGGGCAAGTCCTAAAGCTGTTCCATCCCGGAGGGCCTTGGCAGGGCTGTGGGGCGCGGAACAAAGGCTTGTATTTACCTGCTGGCCTCTAGGGACAGCCACATTGTTTGAAAATTTCCAGAAGAAAGTGAAGAGCTAAATGGTTATCCTAATGAGGACATCTTGCTTGTCCCTTTTTTTTACCACCCAGGATTTTGTTCCGTGTTGTTTTAATGTATTTTTGTTAGGTATGCTGACCTCCTGGGAAAAAGCCCCAGGCTCCAAGGCCCTGCCAGCATGGGCTTTATAAATAGGGTAGAGTTGGGAGCCTGTGAAAATTGTGAGCGTGTGGACATTCCCAGGACACGGGGGCTCGCAGTTGCTGTGGGGGAGGGGAAGTTGTGCTTCATGAGTAGAGGCAGAACCTTTGGGGATGGAAACAGGTGGTACCAAGACAAACTTCTTAGCCGTTGGGGAAGTTAATTCTTTTATTGTGTGATTATGGTTATCATACTAAGTCAACAGTTTTTGGACTCCTCGCATGTAACTCACTTTGCACAGGTGCCTTTTTTGCACCTGGTGCAACCCTCCAGGTGGGAGGGCTTGAGAGGGGCAGGTGCACCAGGAGGCCAGGAGAGGGCCCCCCCACCCCATAGAGTGCAGGCTTCGCATTGAAATTTCGCGTTGCCCCCGCAGGTGAGCGTGCTGACCACCCTGGAGCGGAGGTTTAACCTGCAGAGCGCCGACGTGGGCGTCATCGCCAGCAGCTTCGAGATCGGAAACCTGGCGCTCATCCTCTTTGTGAGCTACTTTGGGGCGCGCGGGCACCGGCCGCGCCTCATCGGCTGCGGGGGCATCGTCATGGCGCTGGGCGCGCTGCTGTCGGCGCTGCCCGAGTTCCTGACGCACCAGTACAAGTACGAGGCCGGCGAGATCCGCTGGGGCGCCGAGGGCCGGGACGTCTGCGCTGCCAACGGCTCGCGCGGTGACCAGGGGCCGGACCCCGACTTCATCTGCCGCAGCCGGACCGCCACCAACATGATGTATCTGCTGCTGATTGGGGCGCAGGTGCTCCTGGGCATCGGGGCCACCCCCGTGCAGCCCCTGGGCGTCTCCTACATCGATGACCACGTGCGCAGGAAGGATTCTTCCCTCTACATAGGTAGGAGCGGCCCCAGGCCGGGCGCGTCTCTGGTTCATGCGCGGCATTAGTTAGGAACCTGGGCTTGCTGACAAAGGAAGGAAAGGTGGACCCGTGAACTCTGTATGTCGCTGGAGCGCTGTTTTTGAGACTTGGCTTCAAAAACTCAGGGAATGTGAAAAATGCTGAGGTCTGAGTTGCACCCCCAGAAAATCTGGTGCAGTTGGTTTGGGGTGCAAGCTGGGCATGGGGTGTTTCTTAAAAGCTCCCCTGGCGTGATGCCGCTGTGCAGAATTTAAGCTTTGCTGTGCTAGAGCGTTATAACAGGCCTTGAGTGGGAAGACACGGTCAGGAGGAGTTGTGTGTGTGTATGTGTGTGGCCTTTGGGCTAGCTGGCATGAGCCACCAAGGTAGATTAGGGGTTTACACATTGGAAACCCCAATTTTTATTTTATTTTATTTTTTTAAGGGCAGTGTCACTGGCCCTCATATGTGGGATCCGAACCAGGGCCGCTGGCGTCCCAAGCCAGCTCCCAACCACCGCGCCACTCGGCCGGCCCAAGGAAACCCCAGTTTTTAATCCAAATGATCTGGTCACTGTCCTGTTGAAACTCAAAGGGAGAGATGGTTGCATTCCTTGCCTTTGATAGCATTCAAAGTTGGTGACTTGGAGTAATTTTTTTTCTGTAATGAGGGTATGTGCTGGAACTGAATATTTCAGAAGATGTGAGGTACGTGTGGGTTTTTAAAAATCATTTTGCTGTAAGAGTGTCTGATGTTTTATCCTGGAAGGATGGAAGTCCATTTGTTGATGGGGGAAGAAATACCTGAGTAGCGAATTTCTCTTCGAGTAAGTCCTCTGCCCTCAGTTATTGCTTCGGGGCCCTTGCACAGTCACTTATACGGCGAGGGGTGTCCTGCCCAGTGTCTCCATCCCTTGTTTGCCAAGTATAATTTTGTCTCCCCCAAGCTGTTGGGTTGTTGGACATTTCCCCAGTGACCAGCACTTAGCTTTGAAAACATTGACTCTATCCGTGGAAGCTTTGTGCTCCCCCCAAAAGCAGTGTGCCTTGAGATACAAAGTTCATCGCAACGTGGAGGTTTGGGTTGTAATAGAATTTGAACAGTATTTGACATGGAGCGTCCGATCTGCCAAGCTTCCAGCATCCACCGCCCAAGCTTTCTGAGACAGCAGGGCTTGGGACAGCTCCACGCGTGAACTGTCTTGCCCTTTGTGTCCCAGCTATGGGAGCAGAGGCTGGTGTGGAAGACTTTGCTGCCGACGTATATTTCAGCCCTCTGTGACCAGGCTCACGTTGAGAAGGGTGCACCTGTGAGCCTGGCAGGACCTAAGCACGGGGTACAAAGTAGAGACGACTTCTCAGGCCGGAGATGGCCAGTGCCTCTCCCCATGTGGCTGGGGGCTTCTGTGATTGTATCTGAAGGTGGGCACAGTGGGAAGAGGGCCCTAAGAAAATCATTTGGGTTTTGCTTTTTTTTTTTTTTAAAGATTTTATTGGGGAATTGTGCAAGGGGAACAGTGTTGGGGAACGGGGGAGGGGAACAGACAAGTTGTTCTCCTTCAGTCGTAGCTGTGGAGGGTGCAGCTAGCTCAGCTCCAAGTCCAGTCGCCATCCAGCCACCTGACAGCAACTCGCAGCAGCTCAACTCAAGGTGCTGAGTTCAGTCTTAGTTGCAGGGGGCTTAGCCCACCATCCTATGCGGGAATTGAATCAGCAGCCTTGCTGTTAGGAGCACACATTCTCACCAGCTGAGCCCTCCTGCCACCTGTTGGCATCCCAGCTGCAGCTCAGCTCAGGCACAGCTCACTAGCCCATGTGGGAATCGAACCTGCGATGCTGTTGCTCAGAGCTCGCACTTTTAACCAACTGAGCCACTCGGCTGGCCCCCGTTTTGCTACTTTTAAAGCTTCAGTGCAAACTACTGCATGTGAAATTATTGCAGACTAGGACATGAGACCCAGCATGTAGCCAAAATAGTCTCCTGAGGCCCAGCCAGACGATGGGTCTCTGGCTTGATGGGTGTCACCCTAGGACCCTGGGAGAGATGTTTTCCAGCAGTGATGACAGCAAGGCTAGGAGTCAGAGCACAGAGAAGGAAACAGGAAGTGAGAAGCTGAGTTCTTATCTGGGGTGATTGAATCAAGTAGAAAAATGTCTCCCCAGAACTCCTGCTCACGTCGTACCAGTGGTAAATCACCTCTGCTCGGGGCTTCCTGCCTGGGGCAGTGGGCTCAGAACCATCTTCCAGAAGTCTTCCCTGACAAGGTAGGCTACTTGCCTGCACTGGATGGGGCCTGGTTTGTATGTGCAAAGCTTTAGGAAGAGGAGGCGGTTTGCTTTCGGGTGCGGGAGGTGGCGGCAGGTGCAGTAGTGCTGACAAGTGGAGGCTTCTCCAGTTCTAGGGTTTGCAGTGAGTCTATGGTGGGAAGGACGTTTCAGCCAAGTTCCTACGGGGTCCCTTTCCCTCTAGGATCGTTAAGCACTCAGGGTTGGGTGCTGTTTGTGTGCTGCATGGGCACCTTAGTGGCTCTGGTCCATCGGGCCACAATCCAGAACCTCACAGCCCAGGGCCCTGGAGATGGACTCGCTGCATGTCCCCAAGTGGGTTTCGTGGGTCTGTGTTTACAGGGAGCAGCAGAGAAAGCCTTCTGCACATATCGGCCTCACTAGGTGCCCTTTTATTCCACATACGGTTTGAATTCTCCAGGAGCCATTTAAGAAGGCAGAACATAGCTGGTCTGTGCATTTATTGTACAGGCAGTTCGTGAAAACGTGTTAGTGATCATGAGACTGTTCTAGCATTTATCTCCTCTAATAGGGAGCTGGTTCCTGATGCCTCTTAAATTTGCTTAGGGAAGCATTTTGGGGGAGCCCACTGAACGGAATTGATATGAATTGTGGCCCTGTTAAGTCCCTGCAGAGAGGAGGGACATCTAAAGGGACGGGCGCTGGGACTGTGGGTATAGGTGTGTGCCCATTGGGGTGGAATAGCCTGTGTGCTGTCTGGTTCCAGCGCCTGCAAAGCTGGTTAGGAGAGAGAGGCCCATGCCCGGCTGTCTGGTCGGCTGCCTAAAATGTGAGTGTGGACTGGAGATCAGAAATCCCGCATGTGTAACTCCAGGTTGCTCACACCGGGTCCTTTCCACGCAGTGTTTGGGCCACAGGTCACTGGTGACAAGACCAGCCTCTGGGCTGCCTGTGTCGTGTGTCACCAGATGGGTGCTGTCGCACACCTGTGGGCGTGTCACAGACCTCACTACAACCAGGGGGAAGTGACACCTTCCATGTTGAGTCGAGCTGATGGTTCCCACTGAAATGACTTTGCTTTGGCCTCTTGTGGCCGGGCCACTGCCAAGCTCCTCGATTCCTAGATGGGCCATTCACAAGGGGCTTCTCTGGCTGGCACCGTTCTGTGACTGCTCCCATCCAGCATGGGGAGGGAGCCAAAGGGGCTCATTACCGGGGGACAAAACCTGATGAATGGGGACGCGGCTCTGCTGGCAGGCTTTTCACTGCGGCACAGTGTGCAGCCAAGCCCCGCCGCCTGGCTAGAGAATGAGCCATGGGTGGCACGTGGCACTCACTCCGTTTCTTCCTAGAGGGACGGATCAGGCAGGGTGGCAGCGAAAGCCATTCAAGGGGGTGTAAGAATGGAGAGCCCACTCATGTTACTAGCCCATGCGGTGACCTTCCGGTCGCCCAGTTTTCTTAGCTGTCCTGTTGCTGCTCCAAGTTCAAAGGACGACAAGTGTGGTACTGGCGCCCAGAATCGGTAGCCTGGTGCCATGGACCCCTGCGTCCTTTTCATTAGGTTGCTAGGCCAACACGTTGTCTTGTTTTTTTCCTTGGAGGAGGAAAACACCAGAATGAGAGTGGTAAATATTTTAAAAATCACTTTATTTATCATTCAAAAGTATTAACGTGTTCACTGTTGACAGCTTGGGAAGTATGGAAAAAAAGAGTAATTAGAAAAGAATTACTCATAGCTTTATGATTATATAGTCTTTCTGCATTAGTATTCGTTTATACAAAACAAATGTGTTTATAATAAACAGTGCTTAGCAAGTTCATTTCTCTCTTAATATTTCATGAGCATTTCTCTGTGTCACTAAATAATTCCGTGATGTTATGACTGCATACATGATATTCCCTTGTGGCCATATACCTTAATATTTAATGCCGTCTATTGTTGGACATGGGCTTTTAATTTTTTTGCCATTATAAATGAGGCAGACAGGTAAACCGTGATTCTGAGAGGTTGAGTTACTTGTCTAAGATAAGTTAGCTGGGTGGCCGGGCTCTGGGTCTCAGAGTGATGTTTTTTTTTCCAGGTACATCTGGGATCTGTCACCAGGCTGGGGTGGGGGCTAGAGGGCTGGTGGATGGTCCAGGGGGTCAGATGCCAGTTAGGCATGCCACAAGACAATCTGAAACCCTCAGGAAATAAACACCGTAGGAGCCAGGAAGGTTGGGAGAGAGCGGTGTGTCTCCAATCTGAGGGCAGAGGTGCTAGTGGAGAGGAGGGTGGGTGTCAGAACCAGAGCACTGAGATGGGAGCAGGAAGGAGCGGGGAGGGGGCCCAGCCAACAGTGCAGGGTTCTGGGAAGAGCTGTGCCCTGTGTCCTAGTGCATCGAGTGGAGATGGATGCAGATCAGAGAGCAGACTTCCGGGGCAGGGGCGGCTGGTGCGTTGCGTATTCTCACCGTACATGGCTGGTCGGTCCATTTTTGGTTAACGATAGCCAATAGGAAATTGTCCTTACGTTGTGTTGGAAATCTGTCTCCTTCCAGCTTTCCACGCGTTGGTCCTGGTTCTGGCCCTGCCCTCGGGGCCTGCGCTCAGAAATTGTGACCCCTCTTCCCTGTTTTGATAACTGTGCAGATACCTGGGCACCGGCCTCACAGGGGTAGAGAGAAGGCGACCGAAACGTAGCTCTTCTGGGCTGGAACCTTTGCCGCTTACTGATGCGGTTTCCTGCCTCACTTCAGCAGCCATTTCCCTCTTAAAGAGGCTTCCCAGGACTGAGGAGCTTGTTACTGGGACAAAAACAGATGAAGGGGCATGCAAGGGATGGTTACTAGACTAGTCCTCTGTCTGCTGTACCCTAACACCACAGATGGGGGAGGGGCTTAAGCAATAGAAACTAATTTTCTCACAGGTCTGGAGGCTGGAAGCCTAAGATGAAGGTATCGGCAGAGTTGGTTTCCTCTGGGGCCCCTCCCCTTGGTTCAGCTTCTCCTCCCAGGCCTTCACGCAGCCTTTGCTCTGTGTGCGAGTCCCTGGAGTTGCTTTGTGCCCTAATTTCCTCTTCTGACAAGGACGCCAGTTGGACTGGATTAGGACCCACCCGTATGGCCTCATGTGACCTTGGTGACCTCTTTCAAGCCCTGTTTCCAAGCAGTGATATTCTGGGGGTACTGCAGGGTAGGGCTTTAACCAGGGTAATTTAGTGGGGATATGATTCAGCCCCTGTAACAGGTGCCGAGAGGACCAGGACCAAACAAAGCCAAGATCCCTGCCGCATTTTTTGTCCTACTTTTCTATAAATAAGATGCTGCATTGTCATGTTGGTTGGTTGGTTGGTTGGTTGGTTGGTTGGTTGGTTGGTTGGTTTTTCAAGGTATGCAAAGAATTATTGAGGATGTAGTTTTGTGGGTTTTTTAAACTTTTTATTTTGAAATAATTCTAGGATCACAAGTTGTTGCAAAATCCAGGAAAGTCCCCTGTACCTTCATCCAATTTCCTTCGGTGGTAACATCTTGCAGTAGTGTAACACTATATCAGAACTAGGATGCGATACCAATGGTAATCCATGGAGTTTATTCACCAGTTTTATTTGCATTCAATTGTGTGTTTGTGTGTCTCTGCGTATAGTTCTGTGTAATTGTTTGACATGTGGGTGATGATTTAAAAATGCAGAACGGGTCAAGATGAAACTAGATCATTTTGAGTCATGCGAGTGCATCTGGCAGACATACACACACGCCAACACTGACACACACACACACACACACACACACACACACACACGGCGATACAGAGACATAGAAAGCTGTGGGTAGAATGAGAGCTGGCTACAGGAAAGTGTGTCCTGGAGGGGCTTCTGCAGGGCCCTTCTGTATTCCCAGGAAGAAGGGGGCCTTGCAGGGTGCCACGATACACAGCAGTCACTCCAAGTCGGGGCCACGTGTGTCATGTTTTTGTTGTTTATCACTTACATTGAAACCCAGTGGAACCCTCTGTGTCCCAGTTAATGATGCAAAGAGAAATTATTCTCAGATTTCATCTGCCAAGTGTTTGTTTAGTACAAAGGTCACTATAATACCAGCCAGCAACCAGAGAGAACCAAATTTGCCTTCGGAGCCGTGGGAGTCCGGAGTTATTTTGCTTCTGATGAGTTTTTATTTTAACTTGACATTGGGTGAAATGTGTTTTAACTCTCCAAAGAGCGTGGGTCGGGTATGGATCAAGTACACTGTGACTGCAGTTCCTCCGAAAAAATAATTAAAAACCTGTCCCTTGTGGGAGCCAGCATCGCTCATTGAAGTTTCCCTCATTAATTTCTCTCTCTAAAATAAATGACACTGTAAAACTGGTCAATTTGTTTTGGCTGCGTTACACCCGTCTTCCCCACTGCTGGTCACATGCCATTTTCAGTGTGTTTTAGCCGCATGCTAGGAAACGTGCGTGTGGCTGTTCCTGACGTTTCCATGTTACCCGGGCTGGTATTTCTCATTCATTTTCGGGGCTCATAATTCATGTCCCGTGGTTCATGGAATCACTGCTGTGCTTACCACCCTGGGTGGCCTTGGACAAGACTCCAAGCCTGGGCTCTGGAGCCTTGTGACGCAAATACTGGCTCCTCCACAGACCTGCCGCTGGGATTTTGGACATGTTTCCAGTTGACCTGAGCCTCTTTCCTTGTTCAGGAAAACAAGGCTGGAACCTGCCTTGCCAGGCTTTGCTGAGGTGTCATTTGCGTCAAGTATCATGTCCATGGTGAAAATCACTCAAGGGCTGGCCAGGTGGCTCAGTTGGTTACAGCTCTGAGCAACAGGGTCACCGGATCGATTCCCACATAGGCCAGTGAGCTGCCGCTGAGCTGCAGGTAGGTGGCAGGACAGCTCAGCTGCTGAGAACACATTGTTCTAATAACAAGGTTGCTGGTTTGACTCCTGCATGGGATGGTGGGCTCCCCCCACCAACTAGATTGAAAGTGTTGACTGGACTTGGTGCTAGCTGCGCCCTCCACAACTAAGATTGAAGCTCAACAACTTGATTTGGAGCTGATGGGCCCTGGAAAAACACAATGTTCCCCTTCCCCAATTCTCCAACACTGTTCCCTTCCCCAATAAAGTCTTAAAAAAAAGAGAGAAAATCAGTCAACACTGCTCTGTTCATCTTGATGGTCAGAGCACCTCTAGTTCCAGGTGTGTAGAAACTGAGGCAGGAATAAGCGATTGATTTATGTGAAACAACCAGGTCTTTTGACAAGAGCGGTTAGATCCTAATTTCCAGCCTGGGAGATCCTCCATCTAGTAGATCTGAGCGTAGCAAAGTCTTTGGCCCTGAATGACATCAGCAGGGCGCTTCCTTTCCTGCAGACCCCTTCCTGCGGCTCATCTCAAACTACATGAAGTGGTAGTGATGCCCCAGGCAGCAGGCTGTTTGGTTGGTATTATATCTGGAGGCACCCCAAGAGTCTGGCCATTGCCCCAGCATGATGCATTGGTTGGCTTCTGGGTTCCAACATATTGCTTCTTAATTTGCTTCTGCATATTTGTGCAGTTTTTTAAAAAAGAATGCTTCCCATTTTAGTAAAATGGGGAAAAACAAACATAAGAAAACATAAACAATTTATTATCCAGGTACCTATAGAATAGTACCATCACTATTTAGGTATATTTCACTTGCCTTTTTTCTTTGTATATGTTTTTACTTAGTTAAGACCTGCTTTTTGTCAATTAACTCTTTTGTCAATTAAATTTTTTTACATACAGTAAAACCTTGGATTGTGAGTAACGTGGTTTGCAAGTGTTCCCCAAGACGAGCAAACATTTCGGATACATTTTAACTTGGTAAACGAACGATACAAATAGTTTGTTTCTGGAACTAATTGTGCTCGCCCACCAAGGTATGAGTGGATATCATAAACAATAAACATCATTTTAGATAACTGCATAAAACTTTGTCAATCTAGAAGTGCTAGAAGTGGCTCCTTGGGCTTATAGGCGATGAACCTCTTTGCATCTATACTTGTTGAAGATTTTGAAAGACCTCTCATAGATTCAGTGTGAGCTGGAAACCAGCCATTGGCCTTTCTGTGACTTTTTCCAGAAGACAGATGAGTGAGGCACGAGGGTGTCATGAAGAGAGACTCTGGGTGGCCCTGAGGGTTGCTCCCCTTGTGCTGCAGCCCCGCCTGAGCCTGCTTGGGGGTGGTAATCCTGAGTGCTGCAGGGGCCCCCCCGCTAGCAAATGAGAAATGCAGACTTGGGGTGAGGGGCTGGGGAGCAAGAGTTCTGGCCGTGTCCTCCACCATTGGTTGCTCCACGGGAATGCAAAGTCAGTCTTGCCACAGCTTCTGATTTTTTTTTTTTTTAAAGAGAGACTGGAAATCCATTATTTTTCAAGTGGACCAAGTTGCCAGCTCATTGACATTCTTTCCAAACCCCGTGTGGGTCAAGGGCATGTAAGCCAGCTCGAACACGCCGGTGGCTCGCCATTTTGGCCTCTGCTCTACACCGTCTGTTTCAGGTCACGTTCACCTTACGAATAGCCACTGAAAGGAGGGAAGGAAAGCAGTTGGACCTCATGAATGCCACGGCCAGAATAAATGGTGTTGTCTCCCGTGGTTCCAAAGGTACAGACGTCGGGTTGGGGCAGAGGAGGGGGCTGTGCAGAAACAGAGGACAGGGAAGCAGACACGAGTGGGACAGTGGAAGCCTCCCACGGAGCAGGCCTGTCTGGGTGCTGTTTTGGTTCAGGCTTTGCATCCTGTCTCATAAGCATGGGAATTGCAGGGTGGGAAAGAACCTGAGCCGGTTTCCAAGCTAAGCGTGGCCAGATGAAGAAAAAAGGGCTACTCACAGTTCCCTGAGGGCGTCTTAGAAATGCAGAAACCAATACCATTTGGGGGCTGGTTGGAGCCTGCGATGTGGACTGCTTCTTGAGAGCATCTTTGATAAGAGACTGTAGAACCCAGGATCGAAATGTTTGGTAGACAGGGTATGGGGACCGAGAGAAGATTGGTGGGGAGGCGAAGACACACGCAAGGGAGTTTTTCCCCTGTAGGACCCTCAAAGATGACCTCTCATTCTGTCTTTACCTCCAGCCTCGTACTGAACCTACTCGTAAAAGCAGACCCATTTTATTTTTCTGTTCAACTGGAACAGAGGTCTTGTTCTTACATTTAAAAAAAGATTCCAAGATAATTTCCAAAAAACATGCATATTTTTTTCCCTCTTTAGTTTATTTCTAGACTGTTCACTTCTCTTTCTGAGAGGGAATAATCTGGACTTCATTTCCTTTTTTTTCCCCCGTGTCACCTACAAGAGGAATTCTGTGAGAGCAGGTGCCTTGAAGGGTTTGGTTTCTGTCGAGAGTTGTGACTGGCTATTGTTCACACAGGGGCTAGGGGTCAGCGGACTTCCTCTTAGTGGGAAGTAAGTTCTTCGTTGCTCCAGGGTTCGTCACTGTCACAGTGCCTCATGGAAGAGGCACTGTGTTGTGGACATTTGCTTTTGTCTGTCCAGCACCTCATCCTTTCACTGGTGGTTCTCGCAGGCCGCAGAAATGATCACGTGATCCAGGCATGGCCAATCGCCACACAGAGAGGGCTCTGGTGTGTCCTAATTGGCCCAGGACTGAGACCATCTGAGTCCCCTGTGAGGTTTGAAAAATGCACTCAGAGAGAGAGAGAGAGAGAGAGAGAGAGACAGAGAGAGAGAGACAGAGAGAGAGAGACAGAGAGAGACAGAGAGAGACAGAGAGACAGAGAGAGAGAGACAGAGAGAGATGGAAAATGACAGAGGTCACTTTCTCTTCTTGGACTGCTAGACATAAGAGCTGAATGCCCAGAGCATCCAATGTCCGCCTTTGCAGCCACACACAGAGAATGTGACCTAGGAATGAAGATAGCACAGAGGAAAATGGACCAGGGGAAAGAGAGGGCTCTCTGGGCCCCTGGACCCAACTATGCCTGACGCCGGCGCTGGCCCTTAGAATCCTAGTTACCTATAAGCAAATGATTGTTTCCAACATTTGCAGCCTCCGAATCTTCCCTGATCAGGCTCGATTGCCCTGTCAGGTTGTGCAAGTATTGGACTGGGTTGCTTTCCTCTTGAGGTTTGACCAAGCATCTTCCATCGGGAAGAGTGTTTCTGTCCATGGAAACACATGTAAGGCAGTTGTCCTGTGATCACAGTGCTCACTCTTTTGTTTTGTTTTTTAATTTTATTGAGGAACAGCCATGGTCATTGGTTACACACTGCTTTCATGTTACAATGGCATAGTTGACTTTTTCAGGGAGGGCCCAGCTCACAGTGGCCCGTGCGGGGATCGAACTGGCAACCTTGGTGTCCTCGGCACGATGCTCTAACCACCTGAGCTAACCAGTCACCCCCAGTGCTCACCCTTTCATAATGTCAAGAGATTCATTCAAGATACTCTAAAGCGCTGCTGGCCCTCTACATACGGTAAGAAGGACTAGATTGAACGTTCCGGTTTAGTGCTTCATGTCATTGTTTCCTGGACATTTCAGTTGCAAGACGGGGACCCAGAGGCCAAAGGTAATACCCCACCCCTGTCTTCCGAGCCTCCATAAACAAGCAAATGTATTTAAAAATACCCTGTCGCCAGGCTTGATGCAGGAACAGTAGGTGTTTTAACAGCACATGGTTTATGTGGGCTGGAAAGCGTGGAGCGCGCTCAGCGAATTCAATCGTGTGCTTTACTGAATGGAAGAAACACACCAACCCCGGCTCCTTTACGTGACTGCAAATTGCCAAGGCTGCTACCTTAACTCCCTCTGATGACTTCATATTGTCAGGAGTGAATGTGTTCACTAAATGAATATGCCCCATTCCCAATGTGGCATTGCTGTTGCATTCCTGCCAATCCGTGTGTGTGTGTGTGCGTCCATGCGCCGACGAAAATCTGAAGATACCATGTATCAGGTCGCTAATGGACACGCATAAAAACCTTAGGTGTAGTCTTTAAGAACCCCTGGAGAAACCGAGGGTTCTGTCCCTGAGCTCCTAGAAGCTAAGGTTCCCGCACGTGCGTGAGTGGAAGCTCTCACTGGATTCTCCAAGAGGTTCGTGTCCAACATCAAGGTTAAAACTATAAAATCCTTGTGCTGGGCAGACCCTGATGGCAGTCATCTTGGGGTGAGGTATGCGGAAGCACTTGAGGTGATAAGCTGTGCGGAGTGACAGATGGCATTTGGGGACTGCAGTGTTGGGACTGCTCAGCTCTCAAGTTGACTGGCTCCCTGGGGAGCTGCTGTACTTACAACAGGAAGTATTCGAGCATCACCTTGGCATCTCTGGGTGAAACGTCGGGCACCTTCTGCCGGCATGGCAGAAACCCTCTCAGCCCTCCTCCTCCCGTGCCGCCTCGCCGCCTCGTCCCCCGTGCAAAAAAAAAATTCCTTCGGGGCTGAAATTTTCCATCCCTTGCCTACCTTTGCCTAACCGTGGATGTTGTTTTGGGTAATATTCAGCAAATTTTTCTGTGCTGGCTTGAAGTGATGCACAGATAGGAAAATCAAAACTTTTTGTTTTGGTTCCAAAAGCGAAAACCATTTTTAAAATGCACTTGGATCATTAATAGCATCTGAACTCTCAAAGTCAAAACTTTCCATGTGTTCTTACTGAGAAAAATGCTGTTAGGGCAATTGAATACAAATAGGCAGAAAGTTATACGGAGCCTCCCCCATCATCTGGGGATGTGAATTGAATTTGACAGACTTTTTATTATTTTTTTATATTTTTATTGGGGAACAGCCATGGTCACTGGATGCACATTGCTTTCATGCTACAGTGGCATAGTTGACTCTTTTAAGAAGGGCGCAGCTCACAGTGGTCCATGCGGGGATCAAACCCACAGCCTTGGTGTTATTAGCACCTGCTCTAACCAACTGAGCTAACCTGTCACCCCTTGGCTAACTTTTTATGGGCAAAGTTTCTGATCCCAAACTTTTAGGGATAGTTGCTGCCTTTGAGAAACCTCCTCCCCGTATTTGCCAATTCCCCACCCTCACGTCCTATTTCCGTGTGGCAGGTGCAGGGTGAGGGGTGGGGGGAGGGGTGGGGTTACTGTATCCTTCTCTGTCTCCAAGGGGATGCGCTTTTCTCCCTCTCTCTCATGTTCTCAGCATGTCCTCACCCTTCCTGGGCGAGGCCTCATAAGTGTAAGAACAGCCACATTTGCCCACCTGCCTTCTGGGTTCTTAATGGATGTTACAAAGGGAATTGGGGTTCCCTGCAAGAGGCCTCCTTAACACAGCAAGGTTGTGATAGGTTCTTACAAGTATGGACACTTGGAACCTTTTGAAACTCAGTGGTGTCTATTATTAGGCTGCAATCATTTCACCGGCTCTGGCCTAAGATCTGTAGGTACACTTGTATCTCAGGGGAAAGGACCTTGACGTGAGTCAGTGGCATCAGCTGGGTTGATTTAAGCACATTAATACCTGTGAGTCGGGAGCTAAAGACAAGGCCATTCAAAGGTCAGCAGGCTGTATAAAGAGCAAACGCCTCCCACCTTGGTGCTTTTATTTTATTTTATTTTATTTTATTTTATTTTATTTTATTTTATTTTATTATTTTAGGTTGGTCTTGTAACTGGTTGTGAGCAATACTTTAGTTTTAGGCTTCATTGCTGTCACAAAGAAAATTGAGCAGCAGTGCGTGTTTAGACAAGTGTGCTAAGCTTATGCAGGTTTGAATAATGACCAAAGTGACTGGGTAAGTACACCGGCTGGGTTTCTGGGGTCACCGCTCTGTGACAGTCAGAGAACGGGTGCTTGGCACGTGACCCCCTCACTCCTTCCACCTGCAGCCCAGGGAGATAGGGGCGGTCATTGTACAGATGGAAAAACTGAGGCTGGTGGCGGTGAAGCACTCGGTCACACAGCTAGTTTGTGGCAAGGCCTGGGTTACCGTCCTGGTCGCCGTTATCCCGAAGACCATATATTCACGTCCTTTCCATGTTATGCTCTTCTCTTCCCCAATCCGTAGACACTGTTTTGGCTCCACCAGGATAATATAGGGCCCCAAGTGCGCTCTGCCAAGTATGAAAAGTGACTTACACCCACTGCCTAATTATTGCTCTCTCTCCCTCCCTCCCTTTCTCCCTCCAGTTCCCCCTCTGCCCACCCACCCCCCGCCCCCAATTGCCCGGAGCTGTACTACAGAATGAGGTGTTGCTGCATTTCTAGGCCAGGACAGTTCTAATGAGTGTAGGACGCTCAGGCCCTGACTTCTCCGTGGGAATTTTTACACCTCTCATCAGATAACTCGTTCCTGCAGAAAACCCATGTGAGTTGTTTTCACAGTCTCCCTGTAGTGAATGAAGCGAGGGAAACACGCTCCCCAGACGGCTTTGTTCACATTCCAGGCCCTGCCGCGTTGAACTGGCGTGCGCGTTGGCTGCTGTCAGGCAGCGTGGGCTTGAGTGTCTGCACTCGCGGCCTTGCTCTGCTGTGCGAGTCAGGGGTGACTTTATAATCTAGTAGATCACCGATGGGACACAAGGGTAAGGAGGCAGGATGAGAAAGACTTCGTGGATGAACACACCAGAAAGGAAACCGGAAGAACAAATAGAGGCCAGGTTAAAGTAGTGTTCCCCAGGCCTTTCAACCCCTGCCCCCCCCCCGGGAAAATAATGGGCCTCCCCAGGGGCTCAGTCCTGGGGTGTCCTGAAGACCCTCAAAATAGGGTGTCCTTGGAGATGAACTGTCTTCGTGGAAAAAGGTGCTGACTTGGCGACAGAGGGTGACCACGGCCTCCTTGAGCCATCCTGGAGGTCATATGTCCAGGTCACTGAACACTGTTACCTGCGTATGTCTTTAAGCCACATTTCCTTTAGATCCTGTTGGTGGCCTGTAAACCAGTGACCGCCTCTTACTTGTCTACCTGGCGGAGTGGATTGAGGGCTCAGAGGGCAGAACCTGGGCATGTGTGTCCAAGTGTTCAATCCAGGCATATTGGTGCAAAGTTGGGGGAACTGACAGCTCCTCGGGCTCATGGCTCCAGGGTTTTTGTTGCTTTTCGTTTTGTTTTGTTGTTTTTTTAAAGATTTTATTGGGGAATCTGGGAAAGGGAACAGACAAGTTGCTGTCTTTTTGTTCTTCAGTCTAGTTGTGGAGGACGTTGCTTCACTGGCCCATGTTGGCATCGTCATTGCGCTCTTCCCGGATGAGGCAGATCTGTCGCCGGCCTCTGGATGGTCGCTCACCACGGCTATTGGCAGCTCACGCTGGCTGCCGGCCACTCACTGTAGCCTATGGCAGCCCACTGCAGCAGGGGCTGCAGCCTACACCATCACCGGGGCTCGCACAGCCCAGCTCCAGGTGGAGCTGTTGTTAGCTGTGGAGGGCAGTGTCACTGGCCCTCATATGTGGGATCTGAACCGGGGCCGCAGGCATCCCCAAACCAGCTCTTAACCAATGCGCCACTTGGCCAGCCCTGATGTTTTTATTTTAAATTTAAAAAAATATTAATCGCAAAAAAACAGGTAACGTAAGATTCACCATCTTAACCATTTTTTAAGTGTGCAGTTCGGTAGTATTAAATATATTCACATGGTTGTGCAACTGCTCTTCAGGACTCTTTCATCTTGCAAAACCGAAACTCTGCACCCATTAAACAACTCCCAGCCCCTGGCAAACCCTGCTGTACTTTCTCTGTGTGGATTTGACGGCTCTCGTTACCTCCTAATAGTGGAATCATCCAACATGAGTCTTTTCGTGTCTGGCTTCTGTCACTTAGCACAATGTCCTCAAGGTTCATCTATATTGTAGCATGTGCCAGAGTTCCCTTCCTTTTTAAAAGCTGAATAATCATATTCCTTTGTACGGAGAGACCACATTCATTCATTGATGGGCATTTGGGCAGCTTCCACTTCTCAGCTATTGTGAATGAGGCTGCTCTGAACATCTGTGTGCCGTGTATTGCTGGCTTGTTAAAAGACATCTCTACTTGGGTGTCCTAAGGTGCGTTAAGCTCAGTAAGTTCCAAATTCAACTTCTTAATTTTACCGCAATTTTGCTTTGTCTTTGACTCACCTTATTTTTCCCCATCCACCTCCTGCATTGGAAAGCCACCGCCCCTTAGGGAGTATGGCTCCTAAAGGTCCCTGGGTCCGACTCCCAGGGACCTCATACCTCCCCTCCCTGCCCCAGGCCAGGTCTGTATCTCTCTCCTAGTCAATTTTGTCCACTTTGATGAGTCTCTTTCTGCTACATCTGACCTGTCTCCAAATTGTCCACAGGGCTACTGCTTCAGAGAAGGCTCTTTCAGGTCCCTGGAGAGAGGCACATTGGCCTGAAACTTTTAGTAGAAGAGTTCCAAGGCATCTGCATGAATTTCATTACATGCCAGTGAGCTAGTAACTTTAATTATATAATAATAAAATGCCTATGTTTCTGGCAGTACAACTGTATTTTTGAGAGACTTCAAATAACTTGACTCCTTTTTAATGAGCAGAGATGTGTTCAATTTAATTGTCTACATTTCTTTCATTCACTCATTGATTTAACAAACTATAATTGAGAACCTTACCACGTGTCAATCACCAACGCAAGGCGCTGAGAATGCATGGATGAGTCAGACCTTGCACCAGCCCATCAGAGTAATAATATCAACAAGCGTTTGTGAAGCACTTTATATGTGCCAGAGACTGGGCAGGTCTGTGCATCCCAGCAAACAATCAGTGACTGTCATAAAAAGCAAAAGCTTGAAACCTAGGGCTGGCGGAATGAAACACCAAGCTAAAAAAAAGGAACCTACACATCTATTTGTCGATGCGGAGTTGGAACGGATTGACCAAATGTGCTCAGGAATCTTTTACAAGTGTGAGTAATTACTCAGCACCATCCAAAGAGACATGCCGTCTTCCAAACCATAGCTGCTATGAGGGGGGAAAAAACAAAACACTGTTCTGTGTGTTCCCAAAGCAAGGGTTCGTGTAAACGTCCTTTCTCATAGGCGTCACACGTTGTCCCCAATAGGATGCCTGATCCAGGCAAGGAAATAAGCTGACAGATCCTCTCACCCAGGTGTAGCACAGAAGGCGCTGTCTCCAGACTGGCTGTCTGGAGGTCTGGGAGAAGCACTTTCAGAACTTGAGGGTGTTCACGGTCGGGGGGGATGGTGCTGGCTTCCTGTCAATCACGGAGGGCCAGCCTGAGAGGGGCCACTAGCAGTGGAGCTGTGTGTGTGTGTGTGTGTGTGTGTGTGTGTGTGTGTGTGTGTGTGTGTGTGTAGATGAAGGGGGGAAACAGAGATTGCTATTCAATCACACAAAAGACAATGTGTTCTCTTAAGAAGGCATTTCACTCCTGCTGCAGACTATTAAGCAAATAATCCATGATAATTAAGCAGGTTTTTAATTTAAAGTCAGGGTAGCAGATTAGGCTCCCCCCTCGTGCTGTCTGCAACGGTGATGACTTAGAAAGCTGTGGGTGGTGGAAGCCCCCCTTGGAATGTCCACCGGTAGCAAGGCAACGAGCTCAGCCTGGTCCACGTGTGTTCTCATCCTCATCATGACCATTTTACAGAGTAGGAAATTGGCTCAGCAGACTTAAGGCATCCACAGTCCTAGCTCTTAGTAAGTGATGAGTTGGACATGTCTACTGATTGTGTCTGGCCCCACATTGAGATTTTCATAGGAGAGCTGTGTATTATAGGAAATTTGAAACCTATCCCAAAGTAGAAAGGAGAGCTGAATGAACCTCGGAGGGCCCATCACCTAATAATTTCAACCCGTGGCCTTTCTTGTTTCATCTTTCCCTCCACCCAGCTTCCCCTTCCCTGTGATTATTTCAGACCCACTGTTTCCCAAATTTCAGACAGACCGTTATATCTGTAAATATTTCGTATTTATTTCTAAGACATAAGGGCTTTTTGAAAACATGAGCACAATGCCATTGTCATGTCTTAAGAATTAATACTAATTTCTTAGTATCAATCAATGTCTACTCAGTGTATGAATTCTTGGCACCCCTGGAAGGACATGTAGGAGTAAGAAACTCAGAGAACATGGCTTCTCCCAACACCTCTTTGCACCTTTCTTATTTGTTTCAGAGGAAAGAGCTCAGTTGGGTACCTTATGCCATTTCTTTGACAAATTACTGCTTTTAAACACTTTTGGCAATATTCCCTGATATAGTTACTCTAGGTTTTGTGGTGCTCAGAGTCTAACTATAGCAAAAAACAAAACAAAACAAAAAAACCCCACCAACCCAGTGAGATCTCCTTTGAAGGGTACTCGTAAGAAATTTGAAACTCTTGCTACCTGGCGAGCCTATGGCTTTTTCTTTATTTGTGAAAGGTGACATTTTGAAAGCGGCCAGAGAGATGGGGTTGACAACCATCTATCGGTTCCATTACTACATAATCGGGGGTTTCTTTTTTAATTTCCTTTTCTTTTCCCTGGCTGAACTCCTTTCCAGTGCTGAGTCCAGTTTTTCTTGGCATTGATTTTTGTAATTCTGTAAATGACCTCCCTTCCCAAGACCCTGATTATAACATCACCTCTTTCACAGTAACACACATTGGGCTTTGAATGGTGACACTCTTGGGAGGGTTCCCCCTGCCGTACTGTGGCATCCCTCTGTGAATTTCCTGATCGGGTTTCTTACATTAAATAATGAATATTAAGCGTCCAAGCCCCATGGGTTGGAGAGCAAGAAGTGGTCTTTTTAAGTTAGGACAGGAAAAAGCAACATAATGAGCTTTTCCAAATATGGCCCAGCAGGTCCTCTAATAACGATGTTTGTTTGACATCTTTTTGTTAGTGTTTTCGAGCTACCATAAGAGCTTAACTCTTGCTTATATCAATGAGCCTATGGGAACACTGGTTTTGCCATGTGTCATTTTGCTTAAACTCGTAGAACCTATTGATGGCATTAAGTGAGGACTTACTGTAACTCTGATCCCTTGAGGAAAACTGGGGGCCGGGGCTCAGAGGCATGACGAGAGAAGATAAAAAAACAGGTCCTAGGTTAGGAGAGGAAGGTCAGGCTCACAAGGGCCAATGTCATTCTTGCCACATGGCACCCCGTACCTTAAAATCAAGCCCACGCCTATCCACTTGGAGGACATTTAATGCAAGCAGTCTGACTATTAAAGGTCTAATACACCAGATGGAGGTAAACCTCAGCCTTTTCTCTCTTGTGGGAAGGGCGTTTTTTTTAGGGGTTGTTGGTGTTTGGGAGAGTAAGGGGGTTATGACTCCTGTCCTGCTGAATTAGGAGGGAGGGTTGCACGTGAGTGTGTTACTGAACAGGCATCAGGGTCTGCACACAGCCAGCCTACCCTCCTGGTAGCTTCACTCTTCTTGTCGGGCCTCTTCTTGAAACATTTTTTTGTTTTCTTTAAAGAAATTTTATTGGGGAACAGTGTGTTTTTCCAGGACCCATCAGCTCCAAGTCAGGTAGTTGTTTCATTCTAGTTGTGGAGGGTGCAGCTCAGTGGCCCATGTGGGGATCGAACTGGCAACCTTGGTGTTATGAGCACTGCGCTCTAACCAGCTGAGCTAACGGGCCCATTGAAACATTTTTGTTGAAGCAGGCTTTATGGGCTTTTTCAGGATCTTCAAACTGTCTCAGGGACGTCCCGCCCTGGTTTGTCTCAAAAGACTTAATGACTCAAGTGTTCACAGATCTCCATGGTGACAATGAGATGAGTGGTTTGTTTATGTATACAGACCACTGCCTGTGCTTGGTCCCGGTCCAGCTGCTTATCGCTGACCAGCTCCGTGACTCTGTTTCCTCTTAGGCGCAGTGGGAGACAGAATAGCGTTTCTCTCACCAGCACTGCTGTGGCGAATACAGGACGTGACAGGAAAACGTGCCATGACGCCCATGTAGTGAGTGCTCCATGAGTGATTAAGTAGGAGGCGTAGTGTCCATAGAAGCCCCGTCCACTAATTCACATGGTTCCTAGCCTTAAGCTGTAGTAGAATTTTCTTCTAAACACGGCAAGCTACATGTGGCGATTTCAGTTAATCCAAGCCAAATAAAATGAAAAACGCAGTTGCTCACATGCACGAGCTAAATTTCAAGACTCAAGAGGCATGTGCAGGGCTTGGCTACCGTGTTTCAAAGTGTGTCGATCGCAGGACAGTTTGTCATCACGGAGTTCCTTTGGACAGCTCTGGTCTGGAAGGTTTGAGCCCCCAGAGGGACTCGAGGGCATGATAATGGCTGACTAATTTGGGGCATTTTTTCCTGATACCAGTCACCTTCCAATGTCCTTTTCTACCAATAGAGAAGAGTGTATGTAGTGCTGATAGGGCCCGTGCGGACGATTTCAGTGACCGAGCGAATAGCGAAGCCCCGGCAGATGAAGCCGAGCAGGAGGGGTTACTCCAAGGTGAAGGCTGAGCCGCCTGCGAGGGGCTGAGGGCCGCACAGGCCCCTGCAGACCCCGCAGCCACGGTCACAGGCCGCCCTTGCTCCTTTGCTGCGGCCCCAGGACTCCTGGGGTTCCGTCATTTCCTTCTGTTTCCCTCCCTGGCATTCGGTGTCCCGATCTGTGTTTCTGACTATGCTCACTGTGGTGGTGGCACCCCGAAGGCCTTTCGTTTACTGGCTGAGCGCAGGTCACTATCGTCCAGGCGCGGCTCCCGGGAGCCGCAAAGCAGGAAAGTCAGTCCTGAAAGGGCCCGGCCGCGTGTCTCCCTCTCCTATGGGCTTCGGCTCCACGAGACGAGTAGGAGCTGCATCACCAGCCGGCTGACAGTGTCCAACGAGGCCACCCGCTTGCATTCGAATGTGTCTCTGCTCTTGCGGGCTTATTGGAGATGGCATTCATAAGGACCAGGGAAAGCGCTCCTGTGCGGAGCAGACTCTGGGGCTGGAAGCTGTGACTGTGCCCCGCCATGCGGCAAGTGGGGGCTCTGGGGCTGCACCTGATGGAAGGGGGTTCCACACTGTGCTTCACAGAGCGGGAGTGAGGCTCTCAAATCGGGAGCAAGGCGGGCGGGGACGGGGGCGCCCCAGGAAGAACAGGTTGTGAGAAGTTTTAATTTGAGACAAGGAACCATTTATCAGGACAACCCTACCACTTCCAGGTTATGCGACCTTGGGTAAGTTACTTACCCTCAGTTTTCACATGTGTACAGTGGGGCAGTCATAGTGCCTCATAGGGCTGTTCTTAGGATGAACGGTAAAGCATTTGCCTGCCTCAGCGTAAGCACTGAGCTGTCATTAGTATCTTTCTTTCTCCTCCTAGGATTATTTTTATTTTTTAAATTGGGGAATCGGGGAAGGGAAACAAACAAGTTGCTGTCCTTCTGTTCTTCAGTCTAGTTTAGGAGGACGTCGCTTCACTGGCCCATTTGGTATCATCATTGCTCTCTTCTCGGGTGAGACAGTCGCCTGCTGGCCATTGGACGGCGGCTCACGGCGGCTCCAAGCAGCCCAGCTCCAGTTCGTGCTGTTGTTCACTATCTTAGCTGTAGAGGGCGCAGCATCACTGGCCCGCATCTGGGATCCGAACCGGGGCTGGTGTCCCAAGCCAGCTCTTAACCAATGTTCCACTCAGCCAGCCCTCCTCCTAGGATTTTTACTACTCGTATTAAAAGAGAAATCGGCTTTGGCATTAAGTTCAGATGCCAGCTTTGCCATGGCCCTGTGCAAGCCACTGTAGTTTTTGGAGCCTTAATTTGCTCCTCATTAAAATGGGGATGTTCTGGTCTGTGTTAGGGGGCTCCTTAATGAAGTTTCAATGAGGTTTCGTCTATAAAATCCTTGAACAGGACCAGAAATATATAAGGCACTCAGTAATGTTAGTTTCTTCCTCTCCTTCTGCCCCAACCAACTTTTCCAGTAGTCAATTGGTAACCCCTTTACTTGAAAAATGATGGGACAAGCTAGTGTTGGAGGGAAATTAATCCAGCAGCTGCGTGTAGGATGAATTAGCTCATGTGCAGCACCGAAATTGAAATAGAAAAGGCTTTTTGGTATCTAGGTGTTTGTGTCATAATTACACAATAGTTTCTCTTACAGTTACGGTAGTCCTTTCCTTGCCAAGCCCTAAGTCTTTTACATGTAGTTACTGATTTAACTCTCAAGATAACCATAAGAAGTAGGACTGTTGTCCCATTTTATAGATGAGGAAACTGAGGCACAGAGAGATGAAGTAACATGCCCGCAGTCACCACACTAGTGTGTGGTGGTGCCAGGATTGGAACCCAGATCCACCGACCCAGAATCTATGTCTTCTGCTCAGTAATTGACAGCTCTTTTTTTTTATTATTAAATTTATTGGGGTGACAGTGGTTAGTAAAATTACATGGGTTTCAAGCGTACATTTCTATATAATCCATTATCTATAGATCACACTGTGTGTTCACCACCCAGAGTCAGTTCTCCTTCCATCACCATATATTTGATCCCCTTTACCCTCCTCTACCACCTCCCCTCCCCCCTTACCCTCTGGTAATCACTAAACTGTTTCTGTGTCTATTTTTTTTGTTTGTTTGTTTCTTTGTGTGTCTTGCTCCTTTGTTGCTTTCAGTTTTATATCCCACACGTGAGTGAAGTCCTATGGTTCTTGACTTTTTTCTGACTTTTTTCGATTAGCATAATAATCTCTTGATTCGACAGGGTTCTGCATTCTACCTTTAGCATTTAGGGGGCACAGAGCATGGCACGCTTAGGAACCACAGAGCTGTAGACTAGAGGGTGAGTGGAGAAAGAAAGCACGGCCGTTAGGTCACCAGTAGATTTTAGCCTTGTCCTGAGAAGTTGGGTGGGGGAGGGCAGGCCCCACGGTTTTCTAAACTTAGGCCCTGATGCTGCCCTCCTCTGGGCTGAACCTGGGCCTGCCGCCTGCCCTTCTTCCTCCGGAAAGCTGCCTGGCATTGTGGAGAGAAATTTCAGCTCCACAGCAGAGGACTCCCCGGCCTCTCAGTTTTGCACAGAGAGGCCAAGTCACTTGCCCAGGGTCACACAGCTCAAGAGTGGCAGTCAGGTCATGCACGCCGGCAGCTTGGCTCTGGGGCCTGTGTTTCCAGCCCCCGCCTCCCTCCCCACTTCCCACCACACATTCCCATCATGCCCTTCGCCTAAGTCCTTCCTTGTGTGGCCTTCCTCCCCTTCTCTTCTGTCCCCTGCCCCATGCCTCCTGACTTGTGTCCCTCTTAGGGCCACATTCAGTGACAGCCCCTGCCTGGCATTGGAGGATTCAAGTCTCTGCTCTTCTCTGGACCCAGCCTTAGGTCAGCCTTATCTTTTTCCAGTGCTTTCCACAGAGGCCTGATACCTGCCTGGTCTCAGTAAAAAACACACACACACACAAAAAACGATAGCAGTAAATAATAATATTTACCAAGCCTAAGTGCATGTGGCACTGTGCCGACCCTAGACTACGTCTAGGTTTCATAGAAGAGGGTAAGGCTCAGGGACCCTGGCCCAGGGAGGGTGAAGCCAGGCTCAAACGCGGGCTAATGGGCTTCCAACCCAGGCCCTTCCCAGGGTGCCAGGCGGCCTTGCCCTGTGCACTGAAATAAATCCATTGAAATAGTGAATTTCCAAGCAATATGTAAACTACGGGCACTTTTTGTGATCGAAGCATGTCTCTTTGGCACCCCCTCCCCCATCCAAATACCCCAACATACGCTCTTGGGAGCCCGCTCTGCCCTCCTGGCTGTGTGTGCGTCTGTGCAGCTGTGGGCATTGATCACGGCTAAGGGGCTCCCTTGACACCCCTGGAGAGGCCCCTGTGCCCACAGTGCCTGCAGCAGCATCTCCGCCAGCCAGTTGTGGGTGCTGATTAAATCTCATTTTCTGTGGGGAGGCTGGGTAAATGACCTACATCCTGACCACGGCCTCTGGAGTTGTTTTTGCTACTTTCTGACCGCCCCAGGCGTCCCTGAAAGCCCTCGAGAACATCCTGGGCTAGGGCTGCTCCATGTTAATGAGGGAGCCAGTTGGGGGGGGGCCCCCTTGACCTCTGGCCTTGGGCATCGCCACCTGCCATGTTCAGAGAATGATTTATTGGAAGGGAGGCAGAGGTAGATGGTGGGAAGGAAGCCAGCGTTTTAAATTTACTTAACGGCCAGTTTTGCCTGCATTAATGTGCAAGCCTCCAGCCATGCAATTAGAGGTC
Organism: Aselliscus stoliczkanus; assembly: GCA_033961575.1. Lineage (NCBI taxonomy): Eukaryota > Metazoa > Chordata > Mammalia > Chiroptera > Hipposideridae > Aselliscus > Aselliscus stoliczkanus. The sequence continues at coordinate 27,336,611 of CM066741.1, forward strand.
GTTAGGCAGCTACAATGCAAAATTAATTCTGTGCTTTCCACCCGGCCTGGTGGGTGAAACCGCTCCGGGGCAGGGAGAAAGCTGACCTGTTTCACTGGCCTGGTGATAAGGTTGCACTGTTCCCCTGGGAAGGGCTTGAGATGCTGCTCTGAGTGTGTGTGTGTGAAGCGATAGGACAGTGATTAAGTGACCAGCTGAGACTGAGCCTGGGACCCTGAGAGTCCCTGGGAGGCCCTGGGGTCGGGCTACCTTGTGGATTTGCATCTGGGGCAGTCAGATCACCCTTGGAGGGGTGGCCCTCCTTCTGGCCTTGGGGAGGGCTGGCTCTCCACTCTGAAACTTAAGGCTGGGTGACCTTGGCAGGTTACTTAGCCTCTCTGAGCCTCCTTTCCTCCTTAGTCAAAGGAAGGTGATGGCAATGAGAGGATCTGGGGGTACGGTTAACTCAGGAAATGGCCTTTTTCTCTTCCTTTGCCCTGCCGGGTGTGAAGCTTCTAATCCCCAGTGGTTTGTACCTTTTCCCTTTTGGGGATGTTTGCTTCTTACTCTTTCTCTTTAAAACAAACAAACAAACAACCTTTTTTCCTCGCTTTTAATTTTTAAGTCTTACATACCACTGGCCACTCACTTTCACCGAGCTTCTCTCCATGTGTGTCCACATCGTGGAGTGCTCAGGCCCCCTCCTTCCCTGTCAGCCCCCACACTGCCCTGTGTGCTGCAGAAGTCCAAGGGCCCAGCGATTCCCTGGAGCCTGGAGCCTTAGAGTGAGAGGATGAGGGGCTGCTGTTAGGGGGCCCTGCTTGGGTTGAGAACAGGGGTCCGCACCAAGGTACTGAATTGCCAGTTGGCTGGGCCTGCCTTCCTTTGACCTGGGTCTTGGCCATTCAGGACAAAAAATGAGAAAAACAGGTACAATGCAGAGAGTTTGTCATAAGGTCAATTCATTCCATTTAGGGTCCTGTTCTTTGTTCTGAGATAATGCTCCCACCGACTGCTTTGCTGTTTTAATACACCTCACCGTAGCTTTTCCTTTTAGAATTTTCCTTGTAGAAATAAAAAGGCTGGACCACTGTCATATATTTTACATTTTTTACTTATTTTGCATTTGACTAGTCCATAAAATTAAAAAATGTAGCAACTGCTGAACTCCACAGTGTCTGGTCCAGGTATTTAGGAGCCTCGAATTCTCGATTAGATAGTAGTGCACAATTCTGATATGAAAACAGGTCTGTCCTTTGCTAAGAATGTGTTTTATAGGTCCGGCCGAGTGGTGCGGTGGTTAAGCGCTGGCTTGGAAGCCAGTGGCCCCGGTTCGGCTCCCACATATGAGGGCCAGTGATACTGCCCTTAAAAAAAAAAAAGAATGTGTTTTATATATTTTCCCAAAGCTATGCAAGCACAACATGCCTCTAGGTAGTGGGTCTGCCACGGCACACCTGCAGGGGCCGCAGGACACAGACTGCAGCTCGAACCACATGCCCTCGAGTTGTGGGCCCACGCCCTCCCTGTTGGGTTTAAAAATGCCAGACTCATGGGTTTTCAGACTTTGGTGTGACAGAACCCTTTCCTGTTGGAAATTTTAAGTGGGATTCTTCCCTGACCCCCTGCCCGCCATCAAACAGATAAAGGAGAGCTGCTGTCCCTGAGTGGGCGTGGGTCCCAGGGCCTAGCTGTTTGGCTTCCAGGCTGCCACCCTCTCTTCCCTAAAATCATCTCCATGAACCTTCTCTCTTTACAATCCCTGGACTCCACGGAACACACTTAGTCTAATTTCCCCAGTTTTTGGTTTGTGTTTGAAAATTGTGGTAAAATATACGTAACGTAAAATTCACCCTCTTACCCATGTTTAAGTGTAGAGTTCAGTATATTCACGTTGCTGTGAAATAGGTCTCCAGGACTCCTTCATCTTGCAAAACTGAAAGTGTGTCTGCATACCCCCCCCCCCCCCGTAACCACCGTTCTACTTCCTGTCTCTAAATGTGACTCCTCTAAGGACCTCAGAGAAGTGGACTCATGATCTTGATCCTTCTGTGTCTGGCTTGTGTCCCTTCCCATAATGGCCTCCAGCTTCATCCACATTGTACCAGGTGTCGGAAGGGTCCTCTTTGAAGGCTGAATAATAGTCCCTTGTGTGTGGAGCCCACAGTTTGGCTCATCCATTCATTTGCCCATAGGCCTGTGTGTTGCTTTCATCTCTTGGCTATCGTAACTGATGCTTCTGTGAACTTAGGCGTGCGGATGTCTCCCTGAGTCCCTGCTCTCACTGCTTTTGGATGTGTACCCCGAAATGGGGTCACTGAGTCATATGGTAACTGTGTTTAATGTTTTGGGGAACCACCGTAGTGGTTTCCATAGTGACTGTGTCATTCCCTTATTTTACTGGTGATGAGATGAAGACCCACTAGGAGGCCCCGGCCGGATCAGAGCCCTGACGAGAGGGGAGCACACGGGGTCCCCACCCCTCCATCCCCGCTGGCCTTGGTTTTGCCGATGCTGCCTTCCTCTCCCCAGGCCCGCCCCTGCTGGCTTCCAGTGACATAGCTCTTCCTGTTGCTTCTTCAGACCTAAGGGTTGGCGACCGTCTCCCCCTCGGTGGGCCCACTAGCCCTGCCATCGCCTCTGTAAATAGATGCTCTTTAGTGAAAACTTGTGAGTGTACCATTTCCTACTTGCACGTCCTCACTGATCCAGCCGCTTCCTGGCAGGGTGACCTTGAGCATGTCGCACAACCTCATGGTGCCTCAGTTTCCCTCACCTGTAAAATGCCTCCTGAGGGGCTGTTGATATATGTTGATATAAGTAAAGGGCCTAGAACAGCCTCGGGCACGTAGGAAACCCCACATAAGCGTTCGCTGTTATCTTTATGATGGCTGGATTGCTTGTGCAAGGCTCCCTTACTAAGACCGTAAAGCTGGCTTACGCCCCCAGGGCTGTCTCATTGTGGGGGGCTTCGGGGGGGCCGCTCCTGGTTCCTGGGCTGACAGAAGCATGCTTTCAGGCCTGTCCATCACAGAAAGGAGGCTCTGGGCAGGCTGGGCAGATGACCTGCCACGGGTCCCCCCAGCTCCCCCCAGCTCCCCCTGGAGCCGGGTCATTCTGCTCAGCCCTTGGCAAGCCCTGCCCGGGATGACACAGCAAGTCCGGCAGGGAGCTCTGATATGGAGCAGCCAGTCCCCTTGGCCCACGGGGTGCCTTTCGGAGGAAGTCTGCCTTGCCAGCCCCCGCCCTTTGCCTCAGAGGAGCATTGCAAATGGGCCTGAGATGAAAAAGCAAAGGTCTGAATTCAGCAGCAGTATCCATAACTGAGGTCTAATGAGAAGGCCCTCACACGGGGGAAGGTCCGGGCGATGATGATGTGTGAAAATGATGGCATGCGTGTTCAGCAAGTGTCCAAGATAATGGTTGGAAGAAGAGTCCTTTACTTCAGAACACACGTGGTAGAAGCCAGACTCTCCAAACCGAGGTGTTGGTTGGGTGTACAGTGCACTCAAGGGAAAGGGCTTAGAAGGATTTCACTGTTGCCCGGCCCCCCCCAATGTCTGTAATGCACTTTGGTCCTATGACAAAGAAGGATTGCAACCAGAACCCATTGTCCCAGCTTAGTTGTAACACTGGAAGGCCAAGGACAGAGAGCAAATGACTGTCACCCATGTGCCCCTCCTTCAGCTGTCAGCGGAGGGAAACCTGCCACAGTGCCATGGCAGAAGCGGGGACAACTGGTGACTCTGAGGCGGTGTCCAGCCGCAGGTGTCCAGGGAGCTTTCTCGGGTCCCCAGCGCCATACTCCTTCAGGCAACACAAAGGAAGTGTGTCATGGGGCCCCCGCGTGTTCGGGTGAGCACAGAATGTGGCTCGAGGATTGGGGCTGTGTGCGTTGGCTTTTGGCCCCATGCATTTTCTTCTTGCACCTTGGGTGGGGCCGCGGTGGGGCGGAACCGCACACGGGGCCCAGGAAGCTGGCTCTTTAAAATAGCCGCACGCATCCCTTCTAGTCCAGTGAGAAGGCCCCCGCTGTCCAAGCCATTTCAGAATGCCCGATGGCAGAAAGGGGCACTCACCCCCACAGCAGAGCAGCTGGTCTGTAACCTGGAAGACCAATTTGTGCACAGGCCCTTTTGTGACATGTTGAGAGCGCTCAGCCTGGCCTTTCCTGGACGGGTTCACAGGGCCTCTGTCTGGCTGCCACTGGCAGAGTTAGCATCTGTCCGCGTCATGCCTACGGGGTGCCACGTTGCCTGGACACTCTGTACCGCTTCTTAGCTTTCTTTTCTGCTCTGGGGGAAGGGGTTTGTGGTGGCCTTTTTGGGGACCCGCTCACCACTCATGGTTCTTGAGAGAGTGACAGTAGGAGCTTAGTGATGATGGGCAGGAAACAAACGTGGCACCTTATCCTCTGCACCAGGGGCCAAGAGACCCCCTTTAGCCATTAGTAATTCTATCACTTGTTTAACCCACTTGAGTGTTTTTAAAAAAAGTACATTCTCAGCATTAACTCTGGATTTGGGCTTCTCTTGGAGCAGCAATAGCTGAGTCCAGAAGCGGCTACACGGCAGGCACGACCTGCTTTCTCCATTTGCCTCCCAGAGGTATGGCTAGCCTGCGGGTTCCCACCCAGTCTGCAGTTCTCCTGTGCCCGCTGGGGCCTGGTAGGCCCGTGGCCTCAGGACCCATGGTTGGTCTGTACACTGTCCTGGGGCTGCAGCCCATCCTGCAGGGGCTTTCCAGTTCCACACGAGGGTTGTTTATCCCACGAGTAGCCGTGGGAGCAGAGGCAGAATTCCGATGGCAGATATACGGCCTAGTAGAGATCAAGCAGGTTCCCTTCTGCATTCCTTGCTTAACTTTCCACACCCGCCCACAAGCTCGAGCCAGCAACTGGGTGTGAGGCCCTGGCCTCCAGCCATCCCCTGCCCATTGTTGCTGTGCCCTCCTGCTCATGAGTGCCACCCTCTGGAAAGCTGGGTCTGCTCCTGCTTGCTGTGTGGAGGTCAGAAGCAGCCCCCCACAGTGGACCAGACGTCACCCTGCGTCCGGCTCCCAGAGGTATGGCTAGCCTGCGGGTTCCGAGAGCACACGTGTGGCCAAGTTTGGAAGAAGAGGCCCAGAGGGTGATGCCAGCCCCACACCCCAGTCCTGCGGATCAGCTCAGAGGCCTTGCGGAACTGTCAGCATGCCCCTGGCCCCACAGGATGGAAAGTGGGAGGCCCCGGTTGGGAGCCTGGGGTTCCCCGCCCAAGCCCTAAGTGGTCTCCTAAGTGACTGCTCACGGGAAGGGCCATGTGTAGACAGGTCTTTGTAGGAAGCGTTGCGCGCCCCCAAGATGGAAGAGCTTTCAAAACAGGGCGGTTAATTCTGTGCCCTGCGTGGGCCACACTGGGGTCCTGTTTCACAGACACGAGGGCTGAGTTTTCCTGCCCTGCCTGGAGAAAGGAATGCATAGACATGCAGGATGTATGAGATTGAAGAGCAGCGTCCGACTCAGGGGTCCCGTATCCCAACAGTTCCCCAAAAGATACCCTGGCCGACCCAGGGGCACCTCACTGCCTCATTTCCTTTAATAATTGAAGGAATCTGTTGTCCATAAACAAATCAATACTTTGAAAAAGGCCTTTTGGCTTCCTGCTTACCTCATCCTCTGTGGGCATAATTCGGGCCATGTTTATCCCGGGTGTGAACTTCCCTGCCCTCTGGCAGGTGTCATCTTGTGCTTAGGCATCTTTCCACACTTCTCAGCATGCACTCACCCAGCACTTTCTCTCTGCACACGTGTGTCTGAGTGTGAGTAGGGTCGGTGCTGGAGAAAGGGGTTTACAAACATCGCAAAGGCTGATGGGGGAAGGCGGATGCTTCCGTACACAGATAAGCGCTCTACACGCCGATAGCCTCGGAGGAGGGCGGCCCTGTGGGGAAGGGTGAGGGCACAGGACCAGACTGCCTGGGTTCCATCCCAGCTGCACCGTTTCCCGTTTCCTGGCTGAGTGGCCTCTTGCCAGTTTCCGCCCCTGTGGGCGGGGAGAGGAGTAGTACCCACCTGGGGGGGGCGTTGTGCGGAGAAGACCCACTGTACCAGAGGCGCTTTTAGGACCATGGGTGACGGAGGCTGCCCTTGGGGAAGAAGGTTGTAACAGACACAGGGAGCAGCTGGGACAGAGGCGGGGGCCCTGAAGGTGCGGGGCCTGCGTGGGTAACGTGGAGCGCCCGTGGCCAGGGTGTGGGGTGTGTATGCAGTGGAGGGCTGGGTAGGGTCCGGGGAGCAGAAATCAGCCCGGGAGCATGGGGTGACCTGGCCCAGCTGGGCGGGGACAGTCAGGGGCGGCCCACGTGGCCTGGCAGGCAGGGAGTCCAGTCCTGGCAGCGGCCCTGGCCCTGGGTCCCGGGCCTTGACCAAGTGGGGTCTCCGCTCCCTGACGTGGGATTGGGGTGCAAGGAAGGTGAAAGGAGCCACCAGCCTTTCTAGTTGTCTGAGGCCCCGGGAACTTCACCAGGGATTAGAGAAATTGAGTTGATCTCCAGTTTGCCACACAGCACCTCTTTCCTCCTTTTCTTTCCCCGGAACAAATTCAGGCTTTGTGCTACTTCGTTTGCGTCTGTATCTCACAAACAGGGCTCCTGCTTTTCGGGGTGAGGGCTGCTGAATGCGCTGTGCTTGGCAAGGCTGAACGTTGTGGCATGTGGAATGCTGGTTCTGCTGTTAGTAATGTGATGACACAGGCGTTTCGGGGACGCCAGCCAGGAGCCACCCTGTGTGACCCGAACAACAGGTAGCTAATATCCAACGTGAGAGGGGAAACGGACAAGAAATATTTCTCTGACTTGAACTTCATTTGACAGCGGAGCTCATGCTATTGTGCCGATTCCCAGGCTGACGCCAGTTACCACAGTTCTGGGGTGACGTGGCTTTGAGGTGTTTGCTCTACCGCCCCTATTTACTCACGGCCTTAAGCCAACGTCATTTATGGAGCTCTAACTCACACAGCCTTTGAAGGCACAGAATATGGTGGATTTCAGTACAGTCACAAGGTTGTACGTCCATCACCATTATCTCATTCCGGAACATTTCTGTCATCCCCAAAAAACACCCTTCGGTAACCACCGTCCATCCCCTCCCCCAGCCCCGGCCATCCGCTCATCTGCTTGCTGTCTCTATGGATTTGCCTCTTCTGTGCGTTTCAGATAAACGAATCATGTAATATGTGGCCTTTTGTGTCTAATTTTTCTCACTTAGCATAATGTTTTCAAGGTTTCTCTATATTGTAACATATATAGATCAGAACTTCATTCCTTTTTATAGCTGAATAGTATTCCATTGTACGGATATAACCGACTTTATTCATTCATCAGTCAGTGGGTTTTTGGGTGGCTTCTGGTGTTGGGGCTCTTAGAAACAGCATGGCTCTGGGCATCTTTTCTATGTGAAGATGTCTTTCCACTTGTATTGCGTGTATACCTGGGAGTGAAATGGTTGGGTCATGTGGTAGCTGTGTGTAACATTTTGAGGACCGGCCAAACTGTATTCCCAAGGGACTGCACCATTTTCCGTTTCCACTAGGACCTGGGAGGGTTCTGACAACCTAGGCAGCCCCCCTTGTTATTGTCCTTGTTATTGTAGCCACGCTTATGGGTGTGAAGTGGTTTTGATGTGCATTTCCCTAATGGCATTGAGCATCATGTCATCTGCTTGTCGGCCATTTGTATATATTCTTTAGAGAAATGTCTATTCAAATCGCTTGCCTGTTTTTTAAATTGAGTTATTAGTCTTCTTGTTGAGTTGTAAGAGTGCTTTATATTTTCCGGACATGAGGCCCTTATCACATAATCTGCATGTATTTTGTCCCATTTTGTGGTTGTCTTGTGTATGCATTTGAACTAGTGCCTTTCACCAGCACTCTGAGCCCTCGGCAGCCACAGAGGCAACTAAATAAGTGCTCAGCAGCTCCACCAGAGAACACCGGAGAACATGTACATTTTTGCATCGCCAGGACCTTGCCCAGCCCCTGGCATCAAGAAAGCACTGGTGGTTTGAGTCAATAAATGAATGGTTTTCCTGTGCCCCTTCGCTAGGATCTGCCTCCTCCTGGGGGCATGTCCGAAGCTGCTGAGGGAGGAAGGCAGACGTGGATGACGCGTGCGTCACTGCGGCACCCTGAGGCGTCCTGTGTCTGGATATTACTTTTGAGATCAGTGAGGAGAAAGGGCAGCCTGCAGGGCCGGGCGCGCACCTGTGTTTCTGACGCAGTAAATGCGCTTTGCCGGTATCAGTAGAATGACTGCAGAGCCCTCTACACGGAGTGGGAGTGTCGTTATCACGCTGAGGATTCCAGTTGTCACCTATTGATTCTGTCCTCTTGGCAAGGATTGGCACATTTCCTCCTGTCCTTACGCCACTCCACCCTGGATCCAAAATCTAATCCTCATTGACCCCCAATCTGCCGGGCGCAGGAGGGAAGAGGGGGTGAAACCCAGTGCGGGAGATGCCAGCTGCACTATCTGGACATCTGGGGAGGGAAGGGACAGCAGAGAGAGCCTCGGCTTTAGGGAAAACGTAGGGCATCGTCACTCTGAGAAGTGGAATTAAGAGCCCAAAGAAACGGGGAGGTGTGCACCCCAGTGGAGGCTGCCTGGGGCAATTACCTAGGATTTCTCATCCTGCACATAAGACAGACCCTGAGGGAGGCTTCCCAAATCCTAGAAAGAGGTCCCAGGCCATCCCTGGAAAAGCAGACATCTGACATGAGCCACTTTATAAATAGATAAGCTGTCATCGTAGAAAGCCTAAGTCCCTGACTCATTCATTCACTCATTCTTTTATTCCTTGCGTAAACACTTGTTGAACCCATGGCGTGTTCCAGGAGGGACCTGTGCTGGGGCTGTGGAGACAGTGAAGTGTCACGTGTGTCCTTTAGAAGCTGGTCGTGGCCTGGGGGACCCAGGCAGGGAGTGCAAATGAGTGCAAAGAAGAACCGCCGAAGGGGTGGGAGGTGGGAGGGGGCCCCCAGGGGAAGCAGGTGTTTATCAGGTAGACTGGGACGGTGTTGGCAGGGGGTGCGGTTTGTGTCAGGGTTTGCCCCCACTGAAACCACAGGGTGGGGATGGGAACCGGAGGGAGTTTGCCGTGATGGTGACCAGGGGCAGTCACCAGGAATAGGGACAGTGAGGTCAGCAGTCGGAATTTCCCCACCGGTGTCCAACTCTGCTTTGCGGGGGGGACGGGGGCGGGGAATGGCAGGAGGTTTAGGAGGCTGAGTCTCAGAGTGGAGGAGCGTCCTGCCTGCATGGCCTGAGGAGTGTATCTGGGAAGCTCGCCTGCCCCTGCTCCTGGGTACCCAGTCTTTGTGAGGCTAATTTGTGTTCCAAACTATACCTTCCTTTGTGGGGGAGAGGGTGGGACTGATTTGGTTAGAAGAGTGCGTTCTCAAGGTTTTGTTCCCAGGGCTCCTGCACTCCTCAGAATTTTTGAGGACCCCATGATCATGTGGTCACATGGGTTATATCTGTGGATGTTGGCTGTATGAACACTTAAAACTGAACACACACACACAGGCACGTGTCCCGTTAGGCATCGGCGATGACGCCTTCATAACGTCACGTGGAAACCCGCACTGTACACCCGTGAGACAGTGAATGCAGGTCTTAGTATTATGAGTAAAATGGTTTTGACCGCACAGACCCCCCTAAAAGGGAGTCGGGGAGCCCGGGGGTTTCTGGCACACGGTGGGGGCCGTTGGATAAGGAGATGGGTATGGATGGGCCCACGTTTCTGCCCTGCCCCTCAGCCCCCAGTGAGCTTCCCTGCGTGAACTGTGCACCCGCTGAGTTGGCGGGTCTCGAGTGCGGTACCCAGGCCAGGCAAAGCGTTGAGAGGAAGGAGGCCCTGCGGAGGCAGGAATCCCTGCCCTGCAGTTCCCAGGGGCCAAAGTGCAATGCGTGTTCCCGTTGCCGCTGTGACCAGGCTCTGAAGGAGGCCGACAGGGCTGAGCCTCATCAGGGGCCGGCGCGCTTCCCTGAGGGGGTGTCTGCCGGCCCCAAGCTTAGGAGGGGGTGGAGGCTGGCTGGCTGAAGGGTCCTGCTGGCCGAGCAGTGGTCCTGTGTGAACCCATTCGGGATGGAGACCCGTGTGGTTAGAGCCCCGTGAGTGAGCGCTGGCTGGGCAAGTTGGAGGGGTGAGGGTGGGCCGCAAAGCACCCTCCACTTCCGCTTCCCTCCCCCACACAGGGTGTGAGGGGGAGCGGCCACGCTGGCCTGGACACGGCACCCCGAACTGCCCTCTGTGGAGCCCTGAGGGGGTCCCCCACCCTCTGGGACTGCACCCCACCACGCCTCCCAATTCGCTGCCGGGCCGTTCCCCACCCCTGTGCCCGAGCCGCTGTCTTCCCTCTGCCTGGGGGCCCTGCTCAGCCCTCCCTGTCCCTGTACCCCGGTTCAGTCATCTGTCCGCCTGGACACCCCTGCCTCTTCCTACGGTAGCTCTTGCGTAAGAATCGTAGCAGCTCATTCTGACACTACGAGCCACTGTTCCAAGTGCTGGAGGACCGTTTGCTTGCTCGGTCTTCACCCCACTCCTGTGGGGAAGGTCTGATACCATCCCCATTTCACAGATGTGGAATTGAAGGCCCAGAGAGGTTAAGTGCCTTGCCCACGGCCACATAGCTAGGAAGTGCTGAGACAGGATTTAAAGGGAGGCAGCCTGGCTGCAGGCTGCACTCTTTTTTAAAAAAAAAACACAACATTTTGTTGGGGAATCGGGCAGGGGGAACAGCGTTGGGGAATCGGGAAGGGGAACAGACAAGTTGCTGTCCTTTTGTTCTTCAGTCTAGTTGCGGAGGACGTTGCTTCACTGGCCCATGTTGGTATCGTCATTGCGCTCTTCCCAGGTTAGGTAGATCAGTCGCCGGCCTCTGGATGGCCGCTCACCACGGCTATTGGCAGCTCATGCTGGCTGCCAGCCACTCACGCTGGCTGCCGGCCACTCACTGTAGCCTATGGCAGCCCACTGCAGCAGGGGCTGCAGCTGTGCTGTCCCGGGGACTCACAGCAGCCCAGCTCCAGGTGGAGCTGTTGTTCACCATCTTAGCTGTAGAGGGCAGTGTCACTGGCCCTCATATGTGGGATCCGAACCAGGGCCACTGGCGTCCCAAGCCAGCTCTTAACCGCCGTGCCACTCGGCCGACCCTGCAGGCTGCACTCTTAACTAGTGTCCTGGGCTGCTTCTCACCCTACTCATGTTCTTTCCAGCTTTGGAGCCACGTGTTTGTATCCTCGAGTTACCGTATAATAGGTGCTTATTTGAGGTTTGACTGGTGAGTTCCGTGTTCATATTTCACGCACCTGGGCGTCATGCCTTGTGCATATGCCCTTCATAAAGAAATGAGTAAATGGACAGGTGAGCAGGCCAAGGCCAGGTGCATGCTACCTGTCCGTGTGTTTTGGAGGCTGTAATGGGCAGCGTTTTTCAGGGCAGAGGTGCAAGTCTGTAACGACGAGACGGGTTCTAAGGCCGTCCTCGTCACCAGTGAACGTGCTCCTGAAAGGATGGTGTGGGCTGTAAAGTCCCACCAACAGGAGGCGGTGATTTCACTATTAGCAGAAGCCAAAGCCTCTTGCAGGCAGGTGCTTTCCAAGCCCCCGGCTGGGGCTCTTTGTTCAAAATATGGACAAGAGCAAAAGGGAGGAGGGGTTCCCCAAGCAGCTGGTGAGAAGATCCCATCTCAGGTGGTGCACTCAGGTGGGGTAGAGTGTGGGGAGGGGGTGTTCAGAGACAGGTTTTGGAGAATGGAAATGAGCTCAAGTCTGGCTACTGTAACTCCCTTATCTCTGACTTCCTGCTGGGGCCGGCTGCTTCTGAGCACCCCAGAATCCTGGTGGCCTCGCAGCAGGAGACCTGAGATCCAGAAGCTGTGCACGTGTCTGTGAGCAAATGAGGGCGGTCTTGATGCCACATGGGCCCCAGGCGTAGGGGATGAAAACCCACTGTCAACCGTGACCATTTTTGTCCCACTTCTGGGCAGCCCCAATTGCCCTCGCTCTACGGGTCTTTCCCTCCAGCTCTGCAGATCTGCTGCCCTATTTATGTGGGAGTGGAGTAAGCGGAATTTTTCAAAGGGAAGCAGTTTGCAAAAGATGAAAAGCCAACAACTTGGGATGAATGGGAGATCGCCTCTGGCTCTGAGAGGTCTTTGGCCTTGTGTGAACAGGCAGAAGGGAAATGGGCGTCTGTGTCCTCTTGGAGAAGGCCTGTCTCCCTGCTGCGGCTGGACCCCGGGGAGAAACAGCCCACGCCCAGCCCAGCGCTGTCGGAGCGTTTCGTAGGTGGTATCTGCTTTCCCCGGCCAGCCAACTTCTGTGCCGCTCCTTGGTCACGCCTGCGTGACTTCTGTCTCCTGGATTCTTGCCGAAATGCCCCATCCGGTCTCCTCACCCCTCCCCCAGCACCCTGTCCGCCTCCTCTGCCTGCTGCAGCCATCGGTGTGATCTCTGAAAACCACAGGGGGAACCTGATCTATTACACTGGTGAGAAGGCGAGTGGTGCCTCCCCCACCAGTGGAAAACCTCCCACCCAGAGTAAAAGCTTGTCTTCGCCATGGTCCGCAAGTCTAGGGTGACCGGGCCCCTTTGCCTTTCTAACCTCGTTTCTTGCTGCAGCCACACTGGCCCCTGTGCTGTTTCTCACACACATAAAGTTTATTCGCACCCCAGGACCTTTGCATGTGCTGTTTCCTCTACCCGGCTCACTCCCCAGATCCAAGTGGTTCCCCATGTCTTGGTTGACACTCTGCTCAGATATTACCAGAAAAGCCCTCCCTGCCACCGTTGTATAAAGTAGTGACCCGATTCTCAGCCCTGCACACCCCCTGACCCCTTGTATGTTTAGTTTCTGTCATGCTATACCAGCAGGTAGGTGCCATAAAGACGAGGACTTTATTTAATTCACTGCTGTATTCCCAGTGCTTAGAGCAGTGTCACCGAGTGTGCGGTGCCTAAATGGAAGTGAGTGACTGCCCATGGGAAAAGAAGTGAGCTCCTTTCCCGTTTACCCACCGTGAGTCCAGGCCACACTCACCCCGCATTCCTCCACTGCCCGCTCCTGGAGGGAAAAGACGAGCTTTGGATTGAAACAGCCCTGGATTTGAATCCTGGTCCTTGCATTTCCTAGGTGGGTGTTTCCGGGGAGGTTCTTCCTGCCTTAGCCTTACCTTCTTCCCTTGCAAAGTGGTGGGAACCTGGCTTGCCTGCCGGGTTGTTGGAGGAGTGGAGGTTTGGGTGTGCAGCATGTGTTAGCTGCTATGCTCTGTCCACTTAGTGTTAGACCAGCAGAGGAAAAGCCTTTAAAAAATACAGCTTTATTACAATAAAATTCACATCCTGTAGAATTTACCCATTTAAAGCGTACAGCTCAGTGGTTTGGTATATTCACGGAGTTGTGCAGCCCTGAGCACAATCCTATGGTAGAACATTTTCTTCATCTTCCTAAAGGAACCCCATACACATTAGCAGTCAGTCCCCAATACGCTTGCCCCCCCAGGCGCTGACAACAGCTGACGTACATCCTGCCCCAATACATTTGCCCGTTCTTGGCATTTCATATAAATGGAATTATACGCTATGTGGCCTTTTGTGATTGGCTTTGTTCACTTCATACAATGTGTTCAAGGTTTGTCCATGTTAACACATTTTTTTGCGGGAAACGAGTAAACTCGTCATGTAGCTCAAATGCCCGCTTACAAAGTGTTAATATGCATCAGGCGTTCATTCCTTTTTATGGCAAATACTATACCGGTATGTGTATATATTGCATACTGTTTATCCGTTCATCCAGTGATGGACATCTGGGCGGTTGACACTCTTACACATAACGCTGCTGTGAACTTTGGCGTACGGGTGTCGCGCGGACGAGGACAGCTATCATTGGATGAACCCAGGGTTGGCTTCTTTGAGTGGTGTACACACCTGGAACCACGTCCCAAGCCCTCCAGTACCTCCTGAACTCATCCCTTTTAAATTATGGCTGCTTTTTAATAGACCTGTTTCTCTCCTCCCAGCAGACATTTTTTTGGCCTTTTTTTTTTTTTGGATGTAGGATTGATTTTTCCATTATTGTTTCACTTTTTTTTATACGACTAGCTGGTTATTCATTTATTTCATCACCTGTGAGTCCCCTTCTTGGCTCAAACCGGGTCTCTTCTTGATGGCTCTCCATGGCCCCACGCCATTCTGGCCCCTGGCTTTATTTCACTCTGTTCCCAGGCCTGACCACACCCCTTTATCCCTTGAGTGGCTCTTTTCTGAATGAAATTTGCCATTCGGCTCCAGGAACCCTTGACTGCAGGCAGACTTGTCTGAAATGTGATCTTGGAGTGTCTAGTTCATCTCATTCCAGCGAATTTCTTTATCTCCTAATTGCATTATCCATGACACTGGTAGAATTACAAAAAGCCCGACCAGAAGATTCATTAAGTCCTGACTGCTGGCGAGAGGGTGATAACAAAGGCAGCCTCGGGACTGCCTTGTCAGGCACCAGCGTTTGAATGTCTCGGGCTTGCTCTTCTCCTGCCTGGTTTCCCCAACTTGCCTCCGAAGGGCGTATCTACCAGTGGCATAGCTTCTGGAAGGGATGTAGGGGAGGTGGGGAATTCTCTCTTTCTACTTTGAGGATATGAAGGAAGATAGCACCAGTGTGTGCCAGGCACCGAGGCTTGTTGAAAGCATCTCTCTCTAAGGTGTGTGGGATTCCAGGGATGAATCACTTCGCACGTTTGTAGGGCACTTTTCAGTGCATTTCCATGTACATTATGTTATGGGTCGGACCCCAGGGCCTTTGCATGTGCATCTTCTTCACTCAGGCCTCTGTGCATCTGTCACCACATCATAAAGGCGATTTCCATGACTGCTCACCACCGCCCCCTTTCACACTGGCTCCTCTTACTCAGGTTTCTTTTTTGTCATAGCACTTATCTCCACCTAGCGTATGACATACCGTGTTTTCCCGAAAATAACACATAACTGGAAAAAAAGCCCGAGCATGATGTTTCAGGATGCTCGTAATATAAGCCCTACCCCAAACAGGAGCCCCAGGTAAGATCGTTAGCCAGACATGACTAAATAAATGCGGATTTTTGTACATGAATAAGTGAATGAATGTAGATTGTTGGAGCAAAAATTAATATAAGACCCGGTCTTATTTTCACGGAAACACAGTATTTATTTATTTATTGTTCCTCACCAGACTGCAAGCCCCGTGAGAATGCATCATTTTCTATCATGTCTTCAAAGCTTTACGGCTCTGAGAGCATGCAGGTGACTCAGTGTGTGTTGAGTATCTGAATGGATGCATTTCGTTTTATGAAAACCCTGGGGCAGAGGTACTATGTCTGCCGTTGTGTCGGGGAAGGAACCCAGAGTCAGGTGAGTTGAGAGAAGAATCACTCAGGGTCACCATGAGCTAAGCCCGGTTCTTGTAGGTGTCACTGCAGCCTTCTCCTAGGCTTGTAGGGCCCAAGAATGTCCTCTGTAGGTCATTTGGAAATTCTCCGAAAATGCCGCAAACTACAGCAGGAGGTCGCACATGAAGTACGGACTGGAGTGGATATTTTAAAGGTTATGGAGCAAGGATTTCCTGTGACTTGAGAGGGAAAACAGGAAATAACTGAGACCTGGAAAAATAGCAGAGAGACCTGGGCCGAGGGAACGGCCCGCGGGGGAAGGGGGCGATGGCGCCGTGGAAGTGGCCGTGGAAGGTTGTGAACTCCACGGAAGTTCCAGACATGATGTTAGGAGCCTTGGGACACATGCAGGCCCAGACTGACACACTGGCTCATCTCAGGCAGTTCTGTGCACCTGCCTCCGACCCCCACCGTACCCCCAGATACTTCCCCAGTGAGGGCCTAGCCCAGAGTGACTCACTTTCGAGTGTTGTGCTAATGAGAAAGAGGCATGGATAGATCAGAGCAAACCCCCCACTCACACCGCTTCGTGTGGGATGCGCCTTAGATGGTAATTGCGTGGATGGGGAATCGGCGTGTTTCCCATTTGTGAAAATAAGTTTGCAGGAAAACGGAGCCTGTGGTGGCCCCAGAAAACTCACTCAGAATTGTTGTCTCCCCTGGGATGATCCATAGATCACAGTACCTCTGTGTCAGTGATTCAGGCTGGACTCCAAAAGTGGGTGCAATGGGCCCTGTCACTTGTAAATTTTTATTTTTTTATTTTTTTTTGGCGGTGGGGAAGTCATTTTTAGGTGAAATATTTAAGAGTGCCGTATACCCTATACCCTTTTTGTGTATGGAAAATGCATTTGTTGCAATACTAACAGCCGCCCTAACAAGCATATCCTCATGTGCATAAATAGACATTTCTTTCTTTCTCGAGTGATGTCCACAATATTTGGGTTTTGCTAACATGTGGGCTGCTCTCTGCTAAGTGGTGGCTCTTTTCACCTTGGCACTGATGTGTTCAACAGGTCATTTTCAAGATTGCTGTCTTTGTCTGCACCGAGGAGGAAGGAATAGAAGGGGTATCTGGGGAGTTCTGTGGGCCGGGCCGGACGTGGCACACATCCCATCGTCGGTGACATCCCCGAGCGGCTGGGAAAGGAGCAGGCCATGTAGGAGCTGGCGAAGGCTTCGTCAGCAGCAGCCCTTGTCAGCCACAGGGTGTCAGTGGTTTTAAGTATAAGAATCCCTTGAAATTACATACCCTTCATGCATGATCCAGCATGTGCCCGAGAATCACTGCCCTTGACCCTCACAGAAAGGTTGCTGGCATCCCCATTTTGTAGATGAGGATCTGGAGGCTCCGCAAACTGAAGTCACTGGCTCATGGACGCAGAGGGTTGGGTGCTGGCGACCGGGCCAGGCGCGCTGAGGCCTCCGCCTGTGCCGTAGCCTCTGCGCTTTCTTTGGACGGGTTCTTGAGTGCGGCCTGAGTCCCACCTTTAGATTTCTCTCTCTGCTGGCTCTTGGGAGAATTGTGGTCATAACCTCCGTCTGTCCCCAAGACGACAGCTCACAGACCAGGCGAGCAAGGGTCAGTGGGGACACTCAAGTGGTGGGGAAGGTTTTCAGACACTTTGGGAAGAAAGAGAGGAGTCCATTAAAATCCAGTGTCCCAAAGAGCGGATAATCCAAGAGAAGGCACGTGATTAAAGGGACAACCAAACATGTGAGGCCCCAACCCTGTGCTTGGGAGCCCCAACACCAAGCCTTGGCGCCTCAGTGGCCCCTGAAGGAGAGACATTGGGTCCCCTTTGATGGTCGGATGTCGCATGATGAGTTAGAAGCCCGAGACCCTGCTCAGATCCCTGGATCCTGAGGAGTACTAAAGAGAGACTTTACATTTGACCTGGCAGGTCAAAATAAGTGTCTTTCATCACAAGGAACAATCTTATCTCATTTCGGCCTTTGAGGCTTTCTCAGTTTCGGGCTCTCTAAAAATATCCTTCGTCGCCTGCTCACTTCCTAGCCCCCACGGATGTTTCTCCCCACCTTCCCTTCACTCCTTATTTGCTGTCTGCCCGGCCTCCTCCTCCATCCCCTGACCTGGCCTTGCTTGGGGAAGGCAGCAAATCGGAAGGCAATGCTTCACCCGAGGGCACACTGGGTTCACGGGAAGTTCACGGGTGTCTGTGTGTGTGTGTATGTCTCTGTGTGTCTTTCAGGCCATTCTTAGGAGTGAGTGTCTGGGCACATGTGCTCTAAATTTCCGCTGCTCTGATTGCATACCTTCTCCTGGCAGTATCTGGAAGCAGCGAGCCATCGTCCTTTGAGCCCATCCAGTTGCGAGGACACAGATTCCAGCTCGCAGCTCTTGTCGAAGGGGCAGAGAAGCTCAGATAGGAGCCTCTTTGCCTGACTCGTTCCGTGAATCAGTCACAAGGCCTCAGGGCCTCTTCGTTTCGGCAGCCGCGGGGCACTGTGCAGGGCTAATGATGGGCAGCTCGGACCTGAAGGAACAAGGCTAAGCGGAGATGGGTTGAGAAATGACCCAGACAGAAACGGGGGCTCACCTCGCTGCCCCAGTCACGCGGCGGCCACCCCTGTGCCTCGAGCTGAGGTCAGGGTTTTTCTGCCTTGTGACAGATTGGGGACTCAGAGAAAAGAGGTGAGGCTTTGTACTGACCGAGGCCAGCGCTGAGACCGAGGCCAGCGCGGGTGCCAGTGTCCCCAAGGTGCAGAGGGCAGAAAAGTCCCTAGTGGAGCCGGGCACAACATTGCAGTAAGGACGGGTTAGCCTATGACCCCACCAGGGTACTGAGCCTAGCACCTGATTTTGTGAGCCCAGCAGAGATCTGCTTTTCATAATGCAAATTTTGGGAACATTTATGTGAATGGATCCCTTAGGAGTAGTACCACATTCAGGTCCCAATTAACCTGGGTATATTAGAATGCCTCAGCTGTTGGAGGAGTGAATCTGTGCCTGGGCCTTGGTGACAATTCTCAATGCCAGCAGCTGCCGCATCTCATGTAAAGAGGTGGTTTCAAACCGAGACAGAATGAGTGAGGTGGTGCTTTACAGCATGTAAAAAAATTCGAACCCTTGCTCCTGCAAAGAGCTTGGCTGCTGCACCACAGATCACATTTATGTGGCATTTTACTTCCAAAGGGCAGCTTTCATCATGGTGGAGAGACATCATTTGCGGTTTTTTGTTTGTTTGTTTTTTGTTTTTTTTTTAATTCGCGTTTTTGAACTGCTTTCAAGTAATTTGATCAATTGCTTTAAAACTGCCTTCGTCTATTCGGGCTTCTATAACAAAGATACGATAGGCTGGATGGCTTAAACAACACGCATTATTTTCTCCCAGCTCTGGAGGCTGGGAGGTCCGAGGGCAGGGTGCCTGCAGACTCGGTGTCTAGTGGGGACCCACTTCCTGTTCATAGATGGCCGTCTTCCTGGTGGCAGAAGGGAGAAGGAGCTCTCTGGGGTCTCTTTTATAAAGGCACTAACCCCACTCCTGAGGGCTCCCCCTCATGACCTAGTCACCTCCCAGAGGCCCCACCTCCTCACACCATCACACGGGGCGTTAGGGTTTCAACATAGGAATTTCGGGGGGACCCAGACATTCAGATCCTAACAAACACTGTCTTTGTAAACAACCCCGAAGAGTTGGACTCTGCAGAAACTTTGAAATACCTTAACTTGTTCGTGTTTTTGTTTCCAAATATGAGCAGAAGAATCCATGGATAGGTAAATACAATAGCGCTTGCATTGATATGATTTTAAATAAAAACCCCGAGTGATACAGGGCTTTTTAATTGCCAGAGCATCTTGGGGAGGTATACAGCATTTTAGCCTGACTGCCCTACCCAGAAGTGGACCGTGGTATGGAGGTTAATCCATACGAGTTTAAATAGCTCCCCACTTGAGGCTTTTTATGATGTGCTTGGTAGAATATGTGTCCTAGTTAAGCTTTCCTTTGTATGGTAATATTATTTGTCACCCTTCCTCCCTCCCTCGTACACAGGAGCTGACGTGGAACAGATAGCAGCACTTGATGTATAAAAATATCCAGGCTTGGATGAGTCACATAGTATACAGATAATTCCAGATGAAATAAATTAAACCCATTTTACAGGTGGACTAACCATTTGGTCCTGGTCCTGTTGACTTCCAGTTCCCGGTGCTTTTCATAGTTTCCTGGACCCTGTTATCTACCAAATATCAAAAGCACAGTTTGGGGTCATGTTCCTTTCCAGCCAGCCAACCATGGGGAGGTAAAGAGGATAGAGAGGCAGAAAGAAAGATAAAGGCCACTTCTTCAGCATCCTCCCAGCCCCAAGGGCATAGCTCTCTTCCTGTCGACTTTGTCTGCAAGAGCTGGCACCAGGAGTTCAGGGCAGATCCTTGGGCAGTCAGTCCAGAGGAAGCCTCCACCCCCTCTTCTTCTCACGCCCCTTCCTGTAGGGATAGATGCCAGGCAGCTTTGCAAGGCTCGCATCCTCTCTCCCTTCTGATTGCCTCATTTGTTCAGATGCTTACATCCTGGGCGTTTGCTCTGTTCCTCTGCCTAATCGCTGCAGAAAGCACCCAGGGAAGCAGCCCGCAGCCCGTCCATCAGAGCGCAGTGCACATCCGCTTTCTCAGACAGAGAACTATTCCCGAAGGCCGCAGGGGGAGCAGGAGCCCCAGGTTTCAGCGGGGATCAGAACCTGGGAGAGATGTCTGCACCCCTCCCCACCGGCCCCGGGCCCCTTGGACTGCTCTACCTTGGGAAACGGAGGAGGGGGCGGGAAGCGACTTGAGCTGGCATCACTCAGACACTTCCTAGCCTCATGGGAGCTTTCTCTCAAGTAAGCTGCAGAGTTCTGCTGGGAATCCGAGCGACAGCTTGTGAGTAATAGACTGGCCTTCGCAGATCCTCTGGACCGTGCTTATTATGCGGCAGAAAAGTGTCCCAACTAGAACAAGTGCCTCTAATGTGTCACGTCTGGTCTCTAGTGAGATGACGAGGGCTCCGCAAACCCGCCATGGGGACCAGTGGCACCAAATTCTAGTGCTCACGAAGCGAGCTCGGTCACACGTGGAGCATGAGAAGGAGCTGGGGTGGAGACAAGTGACGCCCACGTACACGTGACGTGTGTCCCCGCTCCTCACACCTACACACACCCATGCACAGCATTTGCACGCGTGCTCACACATGCATAGCGGTCACAGGTGTCACTCACAAACCCGCCCTAAGGACAAGCCCTGCACCGCTTTCGTCTTCCTTTGGGGGTCCTGTTGATTGGTGCCTTCATGTTTTGGTCCCTCTGCAGGAAATCCCATCCCTCCTCCGTGACGCCATCGCCACCCACGGCCCTCCACGCTCACCCGGGGATCACTTCCAAGGCTGCAGTGCATGTAGCGTCACCTTCTTTGTCACTGTCCTACGGTCTTGAATCTGCTGTCATGCACCTGTCTCCCTGGAAGGGAGAACCATGTCCTTCATTGTGCAAAACAGCTGTGCATATAAATGTCCCCAGCACATATTAGCACTTGGTAGATATTCGTAAATGGATGGATGAGTGAATGCATCATTTTTTTGCGGGGAGAGGCTGGCATGGAATATTTGACCACTGTATATGGGCACTAAGAGCTAATTCTTGTGAATTAAATTTTTTGTGTTTGTCTCCTTTTATTGTAATTATTAATAGTATCTATCAAGAACACTACCAAAATCGACTTTGACTTGGTGCCACTCAGCCTGTATAATTCCTTTCCTAGTAGAAGGGCTCCTATCGTCCCCCAGATTGATTTGCCCTTTGGTTCTCCCAAGAGAAGTCTCCATAAGGGACTTAGCCATGTCTACAGATCTCCTGGCCGTGGAGGCTGCGCATCCGGACTGAGTGGTGGGAACCTGGGCTGGGTTAGCCCTTTGGAGAAAATGGGACTCGGAGCAATGGTCCGTGTGGTCTCCAGTGCCCCCCCCCCTTTATGTGCCGACATTCTCTAGCATGACATTTGCCATGGTGACCCAGGACGTACAGACATACCTCGTTGTATTGGCGCTTCACAGATGCTGCATATTTTTTTTATATAAATCAAAGGCAAGACCCCCTCAACCAGCAAAAAGATTACCACTCACATTATGGCTGTGCCCACTTTCCCGCAGTGGCCTGGAACCAAACCTGTATTATCTTCAAGGTCTGTTTGTATAGCCTTGTTCCCCTTAGCTAAATGCTACAAGGCAAAAGGACTTCTCTTGCTCACCCCGAAAAAAAACCATTTAGCTCTACTAGGGAAAAAAAAAAAAGTCTACAGCCATTATGCAATGGCATTGGCATTGAAATAGGGGAGCGCCCTTTTTCCAAGCTGTTCACGACACTTCGTAAGCAAGGTCCCGTGTAGGTAGAGTATATCCTGAACTGCATTTTAGTGTATTATTGAAAAGATAGCCACATGGAAGTGCATGTGCCTGCCTGGCTCCCGGCTTTGTTTTTAAAACAGGGAGAGTTGTGATGAAACCTGCAGCTGGCAAGCTGGCCCCACGCCTGAGCAGTCCGGGCCTTCAGCACCCCCCCCCCCCAGAGAGCCAGGAAGGCTGCCCAGTTGCCAATGTAAGGTGCTTGCAGGGTAGGGGGAGGCCTGGTGGACTGGCGTCCCTGCAGCCCGCACACCAAACAGAGCTGACAGGGAATTTGAGGTTTGCAACCCTTCAGGGACACTTTTGGAGAGTAAAAGCAAGCAGCAGGGAGATGAGTCAGGTCTGGCTTCAGGGGCCCAGAAGGAACGCCAATGATGCAAAATGATTCCTTTTCTTTTTTTAATAAGTGGACCTTTTTATCCCATGAAACCTTCAAACCTCCAGGTCTCCTCTGACCGAAAACAGGCAGTGAAGGTGGATCCTGCTGCCATGCAGTATCTTACCTGGGTTAAACGTTACCCAGTCAAGCAGGAGGCTTTTCTGACACCTGGAAGCATCCCCAGGGCAGGAGAGCCAACAGGGCTGACGCCTGTTTACCTGACCCGTGAAAGGGAGCCAAGGTGCTGGGGTTCACCCTCCTCTGGCCCTCGTGTCCGGCCAGCCGCATGTCTGTGCCGAGATGCAGACAGGTGGGGAGGGGTCCTGTGCGTGGATCCTAGGCCCAGGCGCATGCAGTTGGTCCTTGTCATCTGTAATCTGCCTACTTGCTCAGATTGTGTGTCCCCCCACCCCCACTCAGCACTCCCAGCGCTTTGCCGTGGTCCTTTGCAGATAATACAGAGTGGCGAAATATCTGAGGTGCCCTGCAGGCATGTTCCCTGGCTGAGGTCAAATAAGGCCACACTCTGCCTTCTTGTTCCAGCTCGCATCCTGAAAACAAATATCCTTTTTGTGATCTGTGTGATGCTGCCTTGTTGTGCTTTCCGTTGGTGATTTCGCTGGTTAAAATGGGCCCCGCGTGGAGCGAGAAGTGCCTCGTGTTCCTACCGGCAGGAAGGCTGGGACGTGCCTCCTGGAGAAAGGACACATGCATTAGACTAGCTTTTTTTCAAGCCCGAGTACAATGCTAATGAATTAGCAGCATACACTACATAAAGTATGTTTAAGCAGAAACATACAAAACAATGTGTCGCATAGGGATCAGGTGATGAAACTGTTGGGACCAGAGGCTGGCAGGAACCTCACCCTGTAGTTCATTTCCCCGGGGAGCCATGGCTCAGCGCCACTAACTTAGAGTTCAGGGCGACTTTCTGGGACTTGATTACTGCGAATAATAAGAATCGACTGTAGGAAGTGCATTGAGAGAGTTTTACATAGTTATGTGTTTCTGATACATTTGGAAACATTAGGTTGAAGTCATGTGGCAAAAACTCCATGACACAGACAGTCTCTGTGCTGGGGTGGGGGTGGGGTAGAAGGTGAGGTGCTGCTGTGAACCCCGGTACTAGGAGGGAGCTCACACTGATCTGTCTCAGTACAGTGGACTTACTGGTGGTGGTGGGGGGGGTGCTCATGGCCCCGTGTACTTGGCGGGAGAACAGAGGCCCAGGGCCCCTGGTTTGGTTCCTGGGACACCCTGGGTCCCCCACGAGTCTTGGCTACGAGAAAAGCTGCACCTCCATCCGCACATACGTAGGGAGGGACAGCGGGCAGGCACAGGGGACGGAAAACGGAGACGGAAGGGTAGGGGCTTGAACCTCCCCAGGAAAGAAACGGTAATGACTACCCAGGGCAACCCCCTGAGTTCTCGTCATCTTCATTCTGAGGGTGAAGAACAGGCACAGAGAGGTTACCGGAAGTGTGGGAGGACACACAGCTGGTGAGGGATAACATTTCAATTCAAGCCTTAGGTTAACTGCAAATATATGAACAGGGTTTGGAAAATCTGATGGAACGGCAGGAAGAATGGGGAATGAAGCTGGGATTTTGTCTGGGCGCCTAAAATAATAGTTCCTTTGGGTAATGAAGAAGTTGAGGGAGTGATTGCCTGGGTCACGGCAGCGGTTCTCGACCTGGGACGATTTTGCCCCTCGGAGGACCTTTGGCAATGCCTGGATTCATTTTTGGTTGTTGGGTTGGAGGACAAGGGGAGCACTACTCGTACCCTGTGGGGAGAGGCCAGGGGTGCTGCTGAACATCCTACAATGCACAGGACAGCCCCCCACCAACAAAGAACTGTTGGACCCCAAACTGGAGTCATGCAAAGGCCGAGAACACCTGAATCCAGATGAAAGCAGGTTCTCGGAGGGAAGTGTGTTGGTTGGGTGTGTGGGGCTGGCCGGAGCTCGGAGCCCCCCAGAGGGGCCTGCAGACAGGCCAAAGGGAGAAGCAGTGTTGTGACAGCCAAGGATAAAGTTTTCACTTTGGCTTTCCAGTTCTATTTCATCTGCTGGGAAAAAAAAAGTTACTGCAATCCAAGAGCTTCAGTGAAACTATTTCCTTTCACTGTCATCACTCCTGGCTCAACATTTACTTTTTCGTTGTTACATTGTTTATATTAAATAAGACACACTCTGCCTGTGAGTCTTGTCGTCGCATAGCAGCAGGCACAGTTAGGTGACAAGACAGTGTTCGCGGGCCTGAGAGGTCAGGTTGGGGGCCCCGTGATGTCTGTGAAATGGCTAGCGGTGTGGGGTACCACTGGGAGCCTCCACCCAAAGCCTGAGAGTAAAGTTAAGGATGGGGTCGGCGGGTCCCAGAACCCCAGGCCCCTCCTGAGCGTCAGGCTGCCTTAAAGGCACACCACTGCCTTTTTTATGTCTCTCTCTGTTTGGCATTAGATATCTGGGGGCATATTTGCAATATATATTTGCAGTGTGTCCTGGAGGAGCTGGTAAAGTGTTCAGAGACAGACTCATGAATAAAAGTGCATTGTGCAAATTCCCAGATTGAGAGTATTTACCAAGTGTTGTGGGGGCATGGAGACCGGGGGTAGGGAGGGTACACAGACTCCTCAGCCCTGAGAAGCCAGAGGAGGGCGACGGTTTCGGGGTGAGTCCCCGTTAGGAGCAGCAGCTGGAGGGGAAAGAGCATGCTGGAAGGTGGGAGATGGGAAGTGAGAGGCCGCCAGGCAGTGGAAGTGTGCTGTGGAGCTCAAGGGCAAAGCGAGGGCACCAGGCAGCGGACAGTTGGGTGTCTCAGGCAGAGTCATCTCCCAGGCTTCAAGGGCGACTTTCTCCCAAAGGTGGGCATCCTGACAAGCAGGGAGAGCCCCTTCCAGTCCCTCTGCAGTGGGGGAGGCGGCGTCTCACTTCAGGAAGTGTGATGAAACCAGTGCCCCATCTGCGCTGAAACGGTGAGGAGAATTCAGAGGACGGGCGCCTGGGAGCCTGGCGCCCATCCAGCACCTCTGCTTCTTCACCGTGCCGGAGTGAGCAAGTGACTCAGTTTCCTGTCTTTACAATGACTAGAATAAGCATACCTACGTCATTGATGTTTTTTTGTTTGTTTGGTGTTTTTTTTTTTAATGAGATGGGATGATTTTGTGCAAATAAAGTGCCTGGAACAGAGTAAATGCTCAATTCACGTTAGCTAGTGTGACTCGCCCTTTCTCATTCAGGGAGGCAGTGGAAAAGTACTCCGAGACGGAGCGTCATGTTCCATCCAGGAGGCTGTCAGATGTGCAGTTTTTAAAACATCGAATTGGAATGCCTTTGCAAGGGACTGGCGCGATCCACAGCCCATCCTGCACCTCACCTCCTTGTCCCAAACCTGTCCTGCCTCACCCATGTAGTGTGCCCTGCTGTCTGCTACCGGGACAAAAGGGGCAGGGGACACAGGCAGTTGTGCTAAAGAGAGGAGAGGACCCGGAGAGGCTGTTTGCAGAGGATGAGCCCTAACTGAGCCAGCTGTCACACCCACACACGGGTGTGAGCCCTGTTTATGCAGCAGTTGAGTATTCTCGAATGCTGGATTCTGCCCGGGAGCGCATTTGATGATCAGTTTCCATGGCAGCAGGTTCGCAGGCCCAGAGAGCACCCTGCAAGCCTCGGGCTGCAGCGGGTGGCTGCAGGCTCCTCTCTGGCCTTGTCCTGTGGCTCTGTCTCTTGCTCACCTTTTCCATTCCACCCTCAGCCTGCACTCACCCCCTTCCAAGCAGGGGAGCTCCCCCCAGGAGGGCCAGCCTGCCTACCCCAGCACACAGCAGCCTCAAGAGCAGTGTTCGTGGTGGAGCAAGGAGGGAGAGACTGAGCGCTGTCCCCAGAGGCAGACCCTGGGTTGAAGTGTGACCCTGGCCTCAGCCCAATTCCCGGCTGTGACACTGAGGGACTGCTGTGGCTAGTAGCACCTCACCTAATTGTGGGGATGCCAGAGAGAGGTAATATGGGCAGAGGGGACTTAAAAAAAAAATAAAAAATTAGGTACTCTACAAATAATAGGTGTGCAGAAAAATTAGCACATTGAATTACTTCTCCCAGTGTGGCCAAGCAGTCCACAGCCTGGGCCAGAAAGCAGGAGCCGTGTGCCAGGTGTGGTGAGGGCCCCAGGCTGCACGGGGCAGAGGGTGGGTGGGAGCGAGGGTCTTCTGGGCAGAGGATTTTATGCCAACGGGTGCTCACGTGTGTCTTGCGTTGGGGTGCAGTCATTGTCCTGCTTCGGGGATTCCCAGCCAGGGTGGCAGGTCCCCGGGCTCATGGTGACTGTCCTGTCTGAGCCCCACTGTGAGGCTTACGTTCCCCAGGGGCGGCTGGGGCTGCCTGTGGCGGAAAGAGCTGGGATCCTCTACCACCTCCTGTCCCTTGGTGGGCAGCCCCCCACCCACCTAGCCCCTGTGAAGCTCCGCACTTCCCCTTGTATGAATGGAGGGCAAGCTGCTTTGCCTCAGGCTCTTCATCCTTTAAAATGGAAACACTGCAGGCGAGTGCCCACTTCAGGGGGCTGTCTGGGAGATGAAGTGTGCTAATACCGGCGCGTACTAAGCACACGGAGCCCTCAATAAATATTAGCCGTCATTGTTAACAACAATATCATCTCCAGGATTATCATCCTTAGCCGCTGCCCGACTCGCACTCTGTCACATGGTAGAAGTACAACCTGAGCCGCAAATGCAAGCCCGGACTTGTACATTGTCAACTGCATTAAAAAAGGAGAGTAGACACATTTCAAAAAATAGGCACAGGCGAAGTACCCTTTGTAATATTTGTAATATAATTCTATAATATGAATGTATTTTATTTAATCCGAAGTATCTAAAATATTTCAATGCACGATCAATACAAAAGGTATTAATGAATAGGACCTTTTGCAGTCTCTTTTGGGTAGTACGTCTTTGAAATCCAGCGGGTGTGTGACACTTTTAGCTCCAGTTTGGACCGGCTACATTTCAAGTGCTCAGGAGTCAGTGTGGTCAGTGGCTACCTTTCTCAGACAGCAGAGCTGCAGCCACATATGCGAGCTGCTTCCAGGGTGCTCGTCATATTCCCACTTCTCCTGGGAGTTGCCTCAGCTCCAACGTGTTCACCGGATTGTTCTTGTTTGTCCCTCAGGCCGGGGGTCTGGCTTCGTATTCTCTTAGAAGAGTTTTCTGACTCCTGAGTCTCAGGTGTGGCCTCTCTTTACACAGCCTCTGATGGTTGGCTTGAACCCAGGGCAAACTGCTGGATGACAGCAGCAGGGGAAGGGGACACTTGACATGGCATGTTTTTGAAGGATCTTTTTTGTAGCATTGCTTTTTAGAACTCTGTAACCTATCCGCATTGTCTTCCAATTACAAAGTTTCAGGAGCTCTTTACATATTAATATTTCATTGGTCTCCAGACAAGTTCACTGTGACTGTGGGCAATTATGAATGGTCATCCCAAGGAGCATTTGCACAAACATTTATAAGGTGCCTTTCTATTTGGGGCCTGCAGGGTCACCTTATTGTGTGTTTGGCTGTCAGTCACCAGTAGTGGCGTATGTCTCTGCTCGTAGCATAATATAGTTTGGGCGTGATGTGATTTTAAACGTGCAGATTTTTAGGTGTGTCTGAACACATGATTTGGCAGAGGTTGGAGTCCGGGAACGTTGGAACAAACAAATTCCACATGAATTTGTTTTGCCCTGTATTGTACAATAGAAACCTGAAAATGAGGTGGGAAGACATAAGGAAACACTGTTTTTTTTTGTGTGTTTTTTTTTGCATTCAATCATGACAGACTTACAAATATAATTATTAGGATTGGCTGTTGTCATGACAACTGACCTGGCTATGAACCCCTGTTCTGCAGTCTGTAACCGCCTTGCTCAGCCCTCACGTGTCTGGGATTCCTAATCTGCCAACTGGGCATGCTGACCATCTGATAGTGTTATTGTAAATGGGTAAAAGTGAGGTAATGCACATAGCAGTTAGAATCTGTTCATTTCCAGCTGGTATCGTTCTTGTTTACTTTTTAGTTACTCATTTATGGTTTTGTTAAGTCATGATTCTCTACGTTCTTCCATTTTCAAAAACCTAGTTGGTCAAAGACTAAAATGGGAGTGTTGGACTCATCCATATGACGTCCTTTTCAGTTTCTCCTTGTTCAGATTTTCAGAGGCTGAAATAAAATGTTCTTTTTTTCCTATCGTATATCTTATATACAATGACCTTGTTTGCTGCTGTTATTTTTTTCCTTTTTTGAATGTCAGATTTACTGAGGTGTTACTTATGTAGCATAAAATAGATCTTTTTAAGTGTACAATTTGTGAGTTTTGACAAATATGTACAGTTGTGTAAGCATGACCATAATCGAGATAAGGAAGCTCCATCACCCCCAAATATTCTCTTGAGCCCTATCCTTGTCACGCCCCCCTTTTCCTTCCCCTTAGTTCCTGGCTCCTTTCTGTCTCTCTAGACTTGCCTTTCTAGAATGTCATATAAATGAGATCGTACAATATGTAGCCTTTTGTGTCCGACCTCTTTCATTCATCTTAATGCTTCTTGAGGTTCACCCATGCTGAGTCATTTATCTGTGGCTTGTTCTTTTTTATTGCTGACTAGTATTCCATTATATGGACATGCCACAGCTTGTTGATTCATTTACCAGTTGCGAAACACTGGGCTGTTCCCAATTTTATACAGTTATGAATAATGTTGCTACGAACAGTTGCTCTGTGTTTTCATTTCTCTCCGGTAAATAGGTAGGTGTGGAATTGCTGGGTTGGATAGTACCCAGTGATGCTTTTTTTTTTTTTTTTAAGATTTCATTGGGGGAGGGAAACAGTATGTTTTTCTGGGATTCATCAGCTCCAAGTCACGTTGTTGTCCTGCAATTTATTGGGCTGTTGGAAAAGCCATGATGCATTTTTGCAATGAAAAACATAGAAAAAGTACATCATGACTTTTCTGACAATGCAATTGTTGCTGGGGGCGCAGCCCACCATCCCATGCGGTAATCGAACCGGCAACCTTGCTGTTCAGAGCACGCGTTCTCATCGGCTGAGCCACCCTGCCACCCCCGGTGGTGCTGTTTGATGTGGATTTTACTTTTTCTCATTTTAATATTGTTCTCCTTTTCATTTATGTTGCCTGATAGTTCTCCGTTCATCTTTTTATTTTTATGATTCATAGTTCTTATGTTTTATGTGCTTTGTCAAGCAGCATATAATTGGATTGAGGTTTATTTAAACTCATTCTGAATTTTTTAATAAGATTTATAATTGTTGAATCTTACTTTGTCCTTTTATATGGAATTTTATGGCTTGTATTTACTTGCTGTTTACATAGTTTGTCTTTTCTTTTATTAACTCTGGTGTGATTTGGAAGATAGCGTATTTTTAACCCTAGGAATGCTTTCGGAAGATAGCGTATTTTTAACCCTAGGAATGCTTTTCCTTAGCATGTAAACCTGTAGTCTTCTAATCATGAAAGACAAGAATAAAAAAAAAAAGATAGGTGGCAGATCTTACTTCCCTGACAAAATAAAAAATTCATTGCATCTTTCTTCCTTCTTTTTCAACCTACCCTCTGCCAATTTCTAAATGTTAATATAATCTAAAGTTACAGAGTCTCTAATTCTGTGTAGACTAAGGTTATCATTGCATAGTTACTTTACCATAAAATATATATTCAAGCTTACTTTTTGGCTTTTATTTTATTTATTTATTTATTTATTTAAAGATTTTATTGGGGAATTGGGGGAGGGTAACAGTGTTGGGGGATTGGGAAAGAGCACCAGCTAAGTTGTTGTTCTTCAATCTTCGTCATGGAGGGCGCCAGTCGCCATCCGGCTTCCCATTGGCTGCTCGTGGTCTCTCAGCTCAAGATGCCGTGTTCAATCTTAGTTGTGGGTGGGCGTAGCCACCATCCCATGCGGGAGTCGAACCAGCAGCCTCGTTAAGACCACATGCTCTATCACGTGAGCCATCCGGGTGACAGCTCAGCTCAAGGTGCCGAGTTCAGTCTTAGTTGTGGGTGGGCGTAGCCCACCATTGAACAGGCAATCTTGTTGTTACACCAGCTGAGCCATCCTGCCACCTGTTGGCAGCTCAGTGACAGCTCAGCTCTGGTGCAGTGTTAACTGGCCCATGTAGAAATTGAACCAGCAGCTCTGTTGCTCAGAGCTTGCACTCTAAGCCAACTCTTAACCAACTGAGCCATACGGCCGACCCACTTTTTGGCTTTTATATTCAATTTTTAAACTATCATTTTAACAGCCATTTATCCTTAGTTCTTTAAGTTATATGACGTCATTGCTCTCGGACCTTGTTGTGTCCTAGGACTCTCCCGTTCTTGAGTTTGTTTTTTTTAAGATTTTTATTGGGGATTTGGGGGAGGGGAACAGCGTTGGGGAACCGGGGGAGGGGAACAGACAAGTTGCTGTCTTTCTGTTCTTCAGTCTAGTTGTGGAGGATGTCGCTTCACTGGCCTATGTTGGTATCGTCATTGCGCTCTTCCCGGGTGAGGCAGATCGGTCGCCGGCCTCTGGATGTCGCTCACCGTGGCTATTGGCAGCTCACACGGGCTCCCGGCTGCTCACGCTGGCTGCCGGCCACTCACTGTAGCCTATGGCAGCCCACTGCAGCAGGGGCTGCAGCCTACACCGTCGCTGGGGCTCGCAGCCCAGCTCCAGGTGGAGCTGTTGTTAGGTGTAGAGGGCAGTGTCACTGGCCCTCATATGTGGGATCCGAACCAGGGCTGCTAGCATCCCCAAACCAGCTCTTAACCAATGCGCCTCGGCCGGCCCTTGAGTTCTTTCTTGATTTTAGACATCATAGAGCTAGACTATGTCTTTGCAATGTTTGCTCAATAAAAGCACATGAGTGATACAGTTTTCTGAGTTCTTAAATGTCTGAGAAGGTTTTTGTGTTTCTTTCCACCTCAATAATACATTTCCCAGATAGAAAACTTTCTTGTCACAGTCATTCCCTCAAGTAATTATGCAGCTGTTGTGTTCAGGTGGAATGAGTGGGGAGGGAGCGTGTACCCTAAGGTCAGTCTGATTGATCTCTGTTCCTTTGTATGCAGGTAACGTGTAGCCACACGTTCCTAACGCCCCTGGCCGTGCCCTCGTGGAGCATGGGAAGGAGTGAGGTGGCTGTCCGAGGGTGTCCTGACTGCATTTCATGTTGTCAGTGATACACCTAGAGGAGGCACGTCCTGGTACCCCACACAAAGCCAGTTAGCTCAGTACGTTTGGGTTTATTAGGGAAGAAAGAAGCAACTTTTGCTTGTGCACCCGAGGAAAACGGCGTCCTGAGATATCTCCATGAAGAAGGGCCATAGGCAGATCTCTCCTTTGCAAAACTTATTAGAAATATTTTTAACCGTTGAGGTTAACATTTTTTATCTTGTACATGATGCTCCCCAGTAAACTCTTTGAGGACAGACTGTGGCTGTCTTGTTCATTGTCTTCTTCCCAAACCTTGCATGGGGCCAGGCACAGGGTAAATGCCGAATATTGACTCAGATAGTGAATGTAGAAATATTGATTATCAGATCAGATACTGAACCAGATAATCTCCTGAACCAACAAATGCCACCTTGTGTCTCTTGTTGGTTTTCTGCTGTCACCCACTTCTGGGGAGATTTTCAGATATCTGATGTGTACCAGGTCCTACAAGCATGCTGGCTGGAGGTCATTGGCCAAAGGTGAATCTAGAAATCAGGTACCTGAGGGATTTTCTGTCCTGTAAATGATACCCTTAGTCCTGCCACCCTCTGTCATCCCATTGCTGTTAATGAAGATGGATCATTGCTGACTTTGATATTTCCAGGCCTTTAATGCTTTCTTTCTGCAGGGAACTAAGCTCTTTCATTCGTCAGTGAAAATGGCTCTGTGCACAAGTTTCTGGCATCCACACAGGGACAGAAGCTTTCTGTGAACATGTGGGCTTTGATGTGCAAGCCAGTGATCTTCAGAGTGCTTAATTACCCAGACCCCACCCCATCTCAGCCCTGGCCCACACTCCATAGAGGAGCGAAGGATTTGGGTGTCAGCACAAGTCGCAGCATCTGTCCTGCATGCAGGGCTCCGAGTATGTGAAGTTGTGCCCTTCATTTCCGTGGCAGCGTTCGCCTTACCTGTTCCCCCTACAGGAGTGGTACGTGCCTTAGACTTTCCCCACGGGCTTCGATTTCATAATTACGGAGGGGTTTGCCTTCTGACGGTACATGCTGATGACTCTAGGTTCATAGAACAACATAAACTCTCCACTCATGAATGAATTCGTATATGAAAGCCGCTCTTAGAAACATCGTAGATTTCAGACTCCCCACGTATCATTGGCTTATCATCCAGTTCAGGGGTCAGCAAACGATGGCCCTTGCGCCAAGTCTTATCTTCATGAATAAAGCCTAAAATAGCGACTCTCTGGCCCTTTACAGGAAGACCTGGCAAACCCCTGACCTAGGTCAACACTTAGACTAAGTGCCCCCAACTCCCCTCGTGCTGTTCCTCTCTCTGCCCCGTGTCCACCGTCGGTTACCAGAATCCATGCGCCATTCTCTGGTCTGCTGGATCAATTATCAGATGTGATAGTATGATTTCCGACCTGCTGTTTAACCTTTCTGAGACACAGGTCCCTCATCCGCATGTAATAATGAAGTGTTTGGTCTTAGGCGCTGCCCCAAGGGAGCTGACATACAGAAAACACCTACCATTATTTCTGGTGGGGAGCAGGCCTTCACTTTCTAGTTTCCATCCTTCTTTCTGCCTGTTCCCCCAAAGAGTATGACTATGTATCCATGCAGATAAATAAATAAATCGCAGTACAGTGTTACAGGAAACTTGCAATTAGATAGCCTGGGTTTAAATCACTGCTCTGTTGCTTACTAGCTGTGTGACGTGGGACAAGAGCCTTCATCCCATTCATCCTCCACCAAAAATAGTGAAGTAATAATATCTACCTCCTAGTCGTTTTGTGCATATTTGGTGAGACTTGCGTATCACGCACTCAGCATATGCCTTATACCCAGTGTTTCCTAATTAAATGGTGGCAGCTCTTATTTTCATCATCAGTGTTATCGTTATTGTTTTATTACTGACGATGCAAACTGCTGGTGAGGACCGTCAGCTCTACCCTCGTTTGTCAGACAGAAACCTGGACATGGAGCGCCACGTTCACAAGCAATGAAAACGTGTGTCCTCCTGGGAAAAATAAATTCGGATTTTTCACCTTCCACATGTGGGGCCCTGAAAACACTCCTCAAGGAAAAGCAACTTAGGAGGCTGGATTTGCTCAGTTCTTCCAGATGCACGGCCTGACTTCCTTCAGAGCCCCCTGGGCTGCCTTCTCAGCCAGTCCTCTCAGCCGTAGCTGCACACACATGACTGTAGTTCCCTGATAGTTCTCAGGGGCTGACTCTGGGGGCTGGGAACCCTGAGAGTTTTAAAGTAAGCCTCACCAAAGGTGGTGCGTGGATTAACAGGGTGATGGAGGGGAGTGGGGTGTACTGGGCTGAGCAGGGGTGGAGCTTTAGTCTGCATCAAGTTTCTAAGCTCACTCCTGTCTTGAGGGAGTCCTTTCTGAACAAGACAGCTTGAGGATCGGCCCCTTTTACTTGGGGGTCACTCTGCATGAGCTGCTTGATGCTGCCTCCCTCTGCAGTGTTCTCCCTCCCCCTCTGCAGCTGTTGCTGAGAACAGAGCAGGCTGCACCCGCTGAGATGTGAGTGCGTTTCCCCTGGGTGCCCCCCCGCAACCCTTGAACAAACACAACCCCCAGGAACAAGTGCTTTTCTGTTTCAACACGTGCTGAGCAGAGGCAGTTGGCTGACCTCCCCCAGGCCTGGGAAAGATGATCCTTCAGAGCCCCTCCAAAGAATGAGGCACCCCCACCTTCTCCTCAGGCCCAGGTGACCATAACTCAAGGCACAGAAACCAGTGCGACCCTTTATGGAACAGCGGGTCCCATTGGGGTGGAAGTGCCCAGCAGCTGTGACTTTCTCATCAGACACTCCCCTGGGAGGGCCAAAAATAGACAGCCGGTCCTGGGACCAGTATGTGTCCAGGAAGTGGGGTGAGCGGCTGCCTCCCTGTTAGGGAGAGGGAGCCAGCATTCTTCAGGGGACAGGCAGGCCGGGAGGGTAGAGACCAGGACAACGACGGGGCTGGGCTGGAATGACTTAGATGCCAGGGTTCCTGTCCCACCAGCCAGGCCCTGAGTCGTCTCCGAGCTCTGTGTGCCCATCACTCCCCCGCCTGCATGCTTTTAAAGCTGACCCCTGAACACACTACTGCTCAGATGGCCGGGCCCCCGTCGCCAGCCAAGGAAAGCCTGCCGCCAGCCTGCGAGGCCCCTTGGAGCTGCCTGGACTCTTCCACCTTCCCTTTGAGCCTCCTCACATCCTGTATGCTCCCAAACAGGCCCCTGCTTTCCTCCCCTCGTGCTTTGCTCTAGCTATCCCCCCGTCAGCACTTCCTGCCTGTGGACCTTCTAAAGGTCCATCAAGGCCCAGCTCACATGCCGTGTCCTCCCTGAGAATCGTAGGATGTGTCATTCAAATGAGGACTTCCTCGGAGCCAAAGGCCCGAGCCGGACCTGCCGAGACAAAGCGGTTCGTGAGGTCACCCTGTCCAAAAAGCCTCTGCGAAGAGAAATAAAAGGAATGGGTCCCTCCCTTTTCGAGCTCCCTTGATTTTTCATGGCCAGGCTGTTGGAACAGACCCACCGCAAACATTGAGTTCCTGCCCCAGGTTCTAGGCTCCCTGAGGGCTGCCGTGTCCCCCCAGCACCCCGCACAACCCCGGGCCTGGAGGTGGTGTTCGCATATATTCAGAGCAGCGGCATGTCTGACGCTGCGTGTCAGGCCCCGAGCTGCGTGCGCTGTGTGCCCTCCTGACAGCCAGGCTCCCTCACCCCCCACCCCGCCCCCCTTCAGGCAGCGAGTGCGTTCCTGCCACATGTGTGGCCGGAAGCGTGGTGGTGGCCAGCAGGGGTCATGCCAGCCACACATTCCTCTAGACGGGAGGCCCAGAGTGTGCCTTCCTGTTGGGCACATCGGCAGGCCCCTCAGCCAGCCGAGCAGTGCCCTGAGCTGTAACTCGGCCCCGGAGGTGGGTGCCTGTCTAAGTCACAACTTCACAGTCTGACCTTGGCCTTGGGGGGAAGGGGCGCACAGCACTATGAGAAATAGTTGCAGAAAAGACAATTTGATGTTTGCTTTAAGAGCCCTGTTGCCGGTTCATTTTAAGTATTCATGAAATTAACCCCCCCCCGCCCCGCCCTCCTCCTACAGCAGGGATCTTCAGACTTTTAATTTCTGTTTTCGTAGGGAATCCTTTGTTCCAACAAAATCTTAGGCAGACATGCAAACTGGAAAGTGACAAAGTTAGAGCTGTTCTGGGCAGAGGGGCAGTGGGGCTTGAGGTTCTGGGCATGTGCCATTCAGCTTTCTCAACAGAGCGGCTGAGAAAAGGGCACTGAGGGAGGGTCCCCGAATCCCAAACGGTGAGGGCTGCTGTCTGCACGGAGCATAGGAGGCTGGCAGGAAGGTACGCGTTGCCCCTGGGCCCTCCGGGGGGTGTTTGGTGAATGCTGGTGGGCACGGGCTGCCTGGGTTTGCCCAAAGCCACACAGTGAGCTCAGGGAAGCAGGCCCGTGATTCTCCCAAGCCCAGGCTCTCAGCCTGGCACTCACCAAGGGTGTGGTTTACACACGTCAGCCCCACCCCACATTCCCAGGAATTGGAAGGTTCTGACCTTTGACAGAACAGCATTGCCTGCTTGGGTCTGTGACAGCGGCCGTAAGCGACAAACTGTATCCAAGTGCAGTGTCCTCTCCTTCTATCCCCTGACTTCCGTCCTTCTTCTGAGGATGGGGCTAGCCTCAAATAGCAGTCATGCTGTAACAAGTTAGGTTTTAGCGAGATGCACTTGACTTTCTGCCGTTGTGATCAATAACCGAGGAGGCAACCCCATGCCAGGCCTGGGCCTGTCTCCTGTGCATTTCATTTCATTTTCACGGCATCCCCATTTTATAAAGGTGTACTGGGTAACAATTTTCATAACACATCCGGGTGCATTTCTCCCACATTTTTCTCGAAACATGACACTGAGGAGCACTCTTTATTTCTAGAGACATGGTCTAGGGCTGCCCCTGTGTGGACACCCCAGTCTGCACCCTTCCCCCTCATCCTTTGTTTGTTCTATTGGGAAAGCTGCTCCAGTTGAGCCAGCCCAGGAGATTTCTGCCCAATTCCTACTCAAACCTTTGACTTCCCTGGGTGGATTGAAAGCTAAAACCTGCCAGAACGAAGCATGAAGCTGAATTTCCCCCCGCGTGCCCAGCACACTTTTAAAAGTACATTACTTATTCCTTTCTTGAGGCAGTAAAAGCACATTTGCTTGGTTGCAGCATGGGAAAGCTGCTGAAACTTGGTGAAAATCAAGGCTTCATATTTGTGACAAAAAGCCATAAAGTAGCATTGATGGACATGAGCGTGACATGAACATGAAATTCGCCACGATAGCCGAAACGGGGTGGAGGAAAGGGGGAATTCATGAACACGTGTACGGATCTCTGATTTTAGGTCCTGTTAGTCGACACTCAGCCAGTGCTGCCTTCCCGGACCTAACATCGCTCTAATTTGGGTTTAGAGGCTGCCATGTGTTGTATGGTGAATCCGTCTGTGGTAACTAGGCTAATAAAACAGGCAGGAATGTGAAAACGGATGCTGTGAAAAGCACCAGAGAGGTGCTTGTGTGAGTGGACGTGGCTCCTGGTCACGTGGTGTTTCAGGTCAGCTGTTGCACCCCTGACCCTCTCCCGGCTAAGCCAGGGTTCTGTTTATCCAGACTGGGGTCTGCAGGGTCAGATTTGTACTCCGCTATTCCCCCTGAAAGGAGGTGTTTGTCCCTTCATTTTTACTGAATCGCCTGGCCAGTCGATGAGTGGTTAGACTCTCTAGTGTGTTGACTTTTCTCAAGTGGCAACGGTGGGAACCCAGCACTGAGCCTTAAATCTTCTTTCCAGACTATTTCTGAAGCTTCAAAAGGAGCTAAAAGTTGTGTTTGATAAACCTCCCTCTTCAGCTGTGTTTTCACAAGTACAGGAAAAAAATGAAAATTTTTGTAAGTGGATTTCCTGTATGATTCAACTGTCCTTTTTGGAGATTTCCAAGTGATTTCAAAAGGCCAGAATCTCCACAGTCAAGATAGCTTTGTGCCTTTTTCCTAGAGATAAGATGGTATTTTATGTGCACGCATGTAGATAAGGGTTTCCTGATGTTTTTGCTTAAACCCCATCAGTGAACGTTTCTGTAAGTACTGATACCACTTCACATTCATATATCAATTTTATATTTGTATTTCTTTGTTAATATAGAATGTAAATTATAGGACAAGCAAAAGGGTACATAAAAGGAGATACAGATGAAATAAAAAGTATTTTATCAGCTGTTAGCTCAAGACATAAAAATATACCCTTAGGGTGATTAATAATACACATAAACCCTGCTAGCTACCATGTCCTACATAGGCAGCTCCTGGCTTTTCTATCCTCCTCACTCCGTGCTTTCCCTGTGCCTTTAATGGACTCCTCCAAGGCTTATCACGTCATACGGGATTGGTAATGTGTGTGGCCCCCTTACTGTTGTCTGAGCTGTTTGCAGACATAGGACCATCAGACGTAGGCCCTGCAGTGCTGTGGCCCCAGCCCCAGCCCACACCTGGCAGATGCACAGTAAATATCTATGGCTTGCACGATTGGCTGATTTCGTGAAAACATCCCTGATTTCTCAGTCTATAAAAACAAGTACAATGAAATCACAACCAATGTGTGGAATGCAGAGAGTTCAAATAACTGCTGTTTGGGACAGTTGCAGAGTCACGGTGCAAATACGATGATAATGAGAAAGCCCTGCGATTGCCATTATGTTGCTTCCCATCATTGTGGAGCCTGAATCTGACTCGGCTTATATTCATTGTGGCATCAAAGTGTCATTTATCTAATAATGAAAAGCTATTTTCTGATACCAGCCCAGGGACATGATTTGAGTATCACAAAATAGTTACCCGTAAGCATCTGTAATCTCTTTCACATTTTGGTCACGGGGAGAGGTTATCAAATGAATCAGAGGACCAGTGTCTGAGTCCTCAGTTCTAACATAATCACTTGGGAAAATATTTGCCGAGATAGTAAAAAGATTATGAGAAAGAAAATGTCTTCCATTTATGTAGAAGACAGTAGTTGCAGAATCATAATCATCTAGAATATTTCCAAACCCCCACCAGAGGGTCCAGGGTCTCAGACATTATGTATATTTTCAATTGTAGTACGTTTCACTTCTGTGCTAGACATAGATCTTTAAAACCTATGGGGGGGTGGGGTGGAGGCAGTGAGTTAAGGTGAGGAAGTGGGCGGTTTCTTCGGAGACAAACATTGGATGTGGGGCCATTTACAGTGTGGGCACAGGAAGGCGGAGTTTGGTTTGAAGAAATTGTGGCGTGCTATTGTTTTGTGACATTGCCTTTGACAACTGTTGCCTTTTTCTCTAACCCAACTTTGCGAAGTTAAAGCGATGGTTTTCATTAAAAGAGGAGGAGAAAGGGGGATTGTCGTGACCGTTTCTCCAAGGAGTAGGGCAGCTTATTGCCCACCGCTGGCAGCCCCTGGCAAGCTTGGTTCCCCGCACACCACTCCTCTCCAGGTCCCTCCATCTTGACCCTCACCCATCCTTCCCAGACCCTTGAACCACGTTCATTTCATCTTTTTTCCTCATGCCTCTGGGTCTCCCTAAGGCACTGTTCTTAACCTCCAGCCCTTTCTTACATATATTCAGTTATATATTTCCAAATGCTCTCGGGACATCTCTACTTGGATGTCCAGCCTCAAAAAACGTCCCCAACTTGTAAACATCTACCTGAAGCCCACCTCTCTTTCCAGATCTCTCTCACTTGCACATTCCTTGACCAGACCCTCCCGCACTGCCTTTGTTCTTGCCGAATGCCTCACACCAACTCTGGGAAGGGGCTCTCAAACTCATGTGCCTCAGAGAAAGGGAGTTGGAATGTGTAAGGTGCAGGCTGTGGGGAGAAAGTGCAGCTGACCTTCGCCTCGGTGTTGGGGACCAGCAGGGTCTGGCGCGGATGGTGGGGAACTGGAGGCAGGTTCCCCATCCAACAGGGCGCAGCTCCTGGCCGTCCTGCCTTGTAGGAATCTGGGCTCAGTGTTACCAGATTTCCTTATTTTCAAACAGAATGTGGAATATGTTTATTTTTGATCATCTGATTTTCCAAGTTTTAGCTACTGTTTGAAACTAAAGTCACCCTTTGGGCTAACACTGTATAGCGCATGCAAACTGTATCTGTCAGCCCCACTCAGCTGGCTGTTGGCAATCTCTAACTCAGAACGTCTAGCCCAGCGGCATGCAGTCGACTCGTGTAAGCCATATGTATGGTCTGAAACGTCCTAGTAGCCACCTTTGCAAAACTAAAAAAGAGCAGGTGAACTTAATTTTAGTAATATACTTAATTTTACCCAGTATTTCCAAAAGGTTTGAATATGTAATCCATAGAAAAAATTTACTAATGAGATATTTTACATTCTGTTTTGCACACTGAGTCTTTGAAATCTGGTTCGGGCTTTACGCCTTATGGCATATCTCAGTTCAGTTCACACTAGCCCCGTGTGGCCTCTGTACTGGACGTCACAGCTCTGGGTGGTAAAGAACAAGAGTTATGACATACATTCTTGAGTTATATTAATTAATTAAAATAAGATGAGATGTTATTCATTGTGCTTGTGTAGAGCTAGATCATTTGAATTTAGGCTAAACCGAAATAGAAGATAACAACCCTAAGAATGACGAGTCCAAAAAACTACAGAACTACACAGGACAAAATTTCTGGGATTGCACCAGAATGATAAATTCCAGACATTAGTAAGCTCCTCACGCATGGCTGACCAGAGTTTTTCAAACGGCTTTTCTCTCTGGAGCTTTACCATCACGCGGAGTTCACAGTTGAAGATCTGACTCACACTTGGAGATGAGTGACACCTTAGAGTTGACTGTGGCGGTGCCCTTTTCAAATGTCAAAGTGAGAATGTGTCCTTAAGTAGTTAAAACAAAATGAGTGTCACAGAAGCCCATGTAAAATGGGGAGGCATGTTCTGAATTCAGGGAGGACTTGTCACACAATTGAGATTTGGTAAATATCCTCAGGGCTAAAGATGAGAATTTCCACTCAGTATTTACCTACTTTGACTGTACGTTCCTCTGGGGGAGCAGGGCCCTGGAGCTGTCGTCAGCTTTGGCCTAGTGAAGATTATGACCATCAGTGGTCCTTGTCTTGACCCGAACGCATGGTCTTTGTTTCCTTCTGACGCCACTGTTGGTACATTCAAGGACCTGTTGAGCCAGCAAACGTGAAGCCTGTGGTCATAGAAATCACGTTGGCATCTCCTAAGAGGGTGATCTCAGCAGCATGGCATAAAGTGAAGCATGCCCCGCATACCCGGTGCTCTCACCAGGCCTCTGTCCCCCTAAGAAAAGCCATGGTGTGGTCATTTATGCTCTTGTGCTCCTAGAGGAAACCAGAGGGCGTATGGCAGCATCTCAGGACTCCACGTACCTGTTGGACCTGAGACTAGTGCCTTTGGGGCAACTAGCATTGTGGGAGATACTCCCCATCCGAGCTTTCCAGGAGCCAACAGTTGCACCTCTGGGGAGTGAGGGCAGTTGAGCAGTTGAGAATATCATCCTGGGTTGAACTGTCAACGCTGTTGGAAAGACGGTCCTAGGGCTGAATGGGAATGTCACTGCCCAGACATGTCCCTGTGTCTAAAATCTCTGGCATGGGGCCGGGCGAATGGAGCGTTGGTTAAGAGCTGGCTTCGGACCCCAGCTCTGAACAGCAGGGCCCCGGTTCGGATCCCACACGAGGGCCAGTGACGCTGCACCCTCTACATCTGAGATAGCAGCCATGAGGCGATGGCGTAGGCTACAGTGGGGCTGGCCGGCAGCTGGCGTGAGCTTTTGTGGGCCACCGTGAGCAGCCATCCTGTGGCTGGGGAGCGACAGCCTCCCCCGGGGAAGAGCGCAATGATGATACCAACATGGGCCAGTGAAACGACGTCCTCCACAACTAGACTGAAGAACAAAAGGACAGCAACTTGGCCAGTCCCTTTCCCCGATTCCCCAACACTGTTCCCCTCCCCCGATTCCCCAATAAAATCTTTAAAATAAATAAATAAAATGAAATCTCTGGCATGGCTGTGATGTGAGGGACCCTGAAGGGAACCTGGGCCCCTCGGAGTTGTAGTCGCCTCCCCAGCCCTTAGGCCCGCCCGCTGTGGCCTGCGCCCGGCCTCAGGGGCTGTCAGCAGCCTCCTCTAGGTTTCAGCCAGGCTTATCTCCTGAGCCCAGCTTTGGTGGGGAAAGGAGGAAGCAGGTAGTCTGCCTTTGTGCAAGGAGGAACTTTCCCACAATTGTCTTGGGACACATACTCGTGTCTGCATGGTCACATTAGCGCAGACATTTCAACCAGGGTATAAAATGTCAGTCTGCTTTGTTTTGAGTCTTCTGAATTCAGAGGAAGTATTTCATTTGAATGTACTTGGATGAGGGCGAAAGTTATATAGCGCTTCTGGTTTGAGGTTACTACAAATACTTTTATGTAAAGATGAAATTTGAGAACTAATTTCCCGAGATAATGACTTAGAGCTGAAATGGAGAACAGATAGCTCCTTCCTTGGAAAGGGCTCGGAGAGCAGGGAGGAGAATGGCAGACAGCTAAAATGGAACTTGGCCCAATGACATGTGCATTTCCTCTTTCTACCCAAACATCCACTCTTCTGATAAACGTGTATTGATCACCTCACTATATGCCAGGCACTTAGAATACAAGAAGAGTTAAGACCCGATTCCTTTCTGTGCTTCGTAGACCTGGCCAGCGAGGCTGGCTCCAGCCATCCTGGCCTCTGGATGTTCATTCTGGCACCCGGCCCCCTCCCATGTGAACAGGCTGACCAGTAGGGTCATGCACCCATGCCGACGGGTGACTTCCAAGGCTAGCTCATAAAAGACGTTGCTGCTTTCACCGTGTTCTCTTGGATCACTTGCTCTGGGGGTGGGGGGTGGGGAGCGGGATGTGTGTTGTGAGGACACTCCTACATGGAGAACTGAGGCCTCCTGCCCCCAGCCGGTACCGATCTGCCAACCATGTGAATAAGCCATCTTGGAAGCAGGTCTGCCCCCTCCAGTCAAGATGCCTACAGTCTTGTCTGATGTCTCGATTATGGCCTTACCGGAGACCCAAGGCAGAAGCACTCAAATTCCTGACCTACACTGGTGTGAGATGATAAATGTTTACTGTTGATTTTAGCCTCTCAGTTTTGAGGTAGTTTATTACACAGTAGTAGGTAACACACCCCTTACTGTGTGCCAGGCATTGTGTTAAGACCTTTGCAGAGATTAGCCCATCAATCCCCCGTAACAACC
The DNA here is from genome assembly GCA_033961575.1 of Aselliscus stoliczkanus. Lineage (NCBI taxonomy): Eukaryota > Metazoa > Chordata > Mammalia > Chiroptera > Hipposideridae > Aselliscus > Aselliscus stoliczkanus. The sequence goes on from CM066741.1 coordinate 27,379,345, forward strand.
TTTGCAGTAGGTACTGTTGCTGTTCCCATTATATTCATGTGGAAATTGAGACTTAGAGATGTGTCAGTGACTTCAAAGTCACAGGATTTGTAGAAGGCCAAGCCAGCATGTGACTTCAGCTGCCAGGCCAGAGTCTAGTTCTGAACCATTGTGCTGTGCTGACCTTGAAGAGAAGCATGTTTCAGGAGTCATTTGTAAATGCAGGGGGTTGATGGCCTGCAGGGTTAAGATCTGGGAGAGGAATGAAGTGTGCTGTGCATCCAGCTCGGTCACCATCTGGGATTTGAGGACTTGGGAGGTTCTTGGATCAATCACTCCCTTGAGCATCCATCCACTCCGCTGCAAAGCCAGGAGAGCACCAACTCCCTTCTGGGGGTGTTTTGAGGATTAAAGGAGATAAGTTGAGAAAGCCCTTTAGCCGGGGGAAGATATTTTTCATTTACCACTGGTAAATGGTGGTCAACGGTCCCCTGGAAGGTGACTGCTCTGCCTGAGGTCCTGCCTCCTGTTCGCTGAGCCTCAGAGGGTGCCTGGCATCCCCGCCCACAAGCGCCCAGCTCTTAGGAGACTCCCACTGGAGACTCAGCCCTGAGACCCCACACAGGAAAATCAGCTTCCTGAGCTTCCCCTGACCTTCATTGTTAGCTTGCAGACTAGCAACAATGAGCCCTTTCCTGTGCTTAATTATATTATTCACAGTAGTCTATAGAGTGGGCGGCTTGGAACCCCAAGCACTCATTTACAAAGTAATCGGAAAGACAGAAGTAAAACAAAGAAAGGAGAGTGGCCAGCTGGGTCTGTGAGGTCTGGTGGCCCTGGCAATGTTGCAGAGTGCACCTGGAGGTCGAGGGGGTGGCACCATCCGCACAGGACTCATTTCTGTCACTTTCTGGTGGGAGCCTTTGGGCAAGTTATTTCATCTCCCTGAGGTTTGGTTTGGAGTGGAAATGAGGATGCTGACCTTACTCATTCCTTGTGAGGATCCCATGGGTAGACAATTTGGGTGCCATGTCCCAGTATCAGTTCCTTTGGTCATATTGGATAGTTAGTGTCATAGACAGTTAGGAGTTCAAGTTCACATAGGAATCCCCCCACCCACCCAAAGGAAATTTTGGGATACTTTTTGGGAGACCAAAACAGTGAAGCATTCCCACAGGCAGCTGTAAAGGAGTTGCAGACAAAAGTGGTCCCTGAACCTGGCGGGAAGGCAGACCCCGGCCCTGGATGCTGAGATCTAGCCTGGCTGAAAGAGTGGAGTTAGTCTTTTCAAGGCTATGTTTCTTGACCTTGGAAGAGAAAAGTAGTTATGTGCCCGAAACCTGTTCTTTAAAAATCTTGTATATATCAATATACCTAACTAAGGTGAAGGTGAAGAAAAAAAAACTTTTCTTAGTATAATATGCATTCATGATAAATGACATAAAACAAGAAAAAACAACGCAGGAAACTTAGCAATTTAGAAATAAGAAGGGACTTCCTTATTCGATAAAGGATGCTTGAAAAAGAAACCCAGCTATGTTGAACATCATACTTAATTGTGCAACTTTAGAAGTTGATACTCTTTCAGTTCTCCCATTCACGGCCACACTGGGTGTTGTAGCTACTTAATAAGACAAGAAAAAGGGGCACAAAATTCGAAGAGAATAAACAAAATTGTCTCTACTTGCAGATGATATGTTATCAGTGTAAAAAGATAAGAGAATCTATAAACTATTAGTAATAATTTAAATTTGTTGGCTATAAGATCGACGTACAAAAATTAAGCATTCTTATAAAGAAGCAAAAACCAAGCACAAAAGAAAAAGTTTTAAAAATAAGTATTTACACTAGCAACAAAACCTATATAGAAAGAACATAAGAAAAAAATTTGAAGAAAAATAAGCAAGACTCTGATGGAGATTATTTAAAAACTCTACTGGAGGGCATAAAATACTTTTAAACAAAGAGTAAAACATGCCATATTCATAGATGGAATGATTTAGCATCATAAAGATATCATTTCTCTCCAAATTTAATCTGTAATTTCAATGCCATTGTAATAAAAAATAGTAATAATAATAAAAATGGTGTGTGTGTGTGTAATTATACAAGATAATCCTAAAATTCATGTGAAAAAGTAATTGATGGAGAATAATTATCGTATTTTTCTGTAAGGGAATTAAAATGGAAGGGAAATAACCCTAATTATTTTCTGGATTATAAAGTCCAGAAAGAGTGGTATTAGCACAGGGATATAAAAATACATACTGTTTAAATTGACTGGTGTGCCCAAAAGCCAGTCCATACGTGTATGGGCCCATAAATCATAGCCACCAGATAAATGATGATTAAATGGCAAACCAAAAAGGATCAAAAACCATATCTTCACTTCACGTCATACTAAGAAAGTTGAGTCAACTAACAGATGTTTAAATCTTAAATATGAAAAGCCAAAAATGTAAAACTTTTTTGGAGGAAAAGAACAAAGCCTAAAACAAACCAACAAAAAGATTGTCTCCTTTGATTACATTAAAGTTTAAACCTTCGTAATAATAGGACACCATAAACCAAATTTGAAGACAAGTCACATAATTTGAGACAATTTCTGCTACCCATAACCAGTAAGAATTAATATGCAGCATATTTTAAAAGTTGCTACAAACCATTAAAAAAAAAAGACATAGAAAAATGGATACCAGATGGGAACAGGGAGAAATCAGAGGCAAGAAGACTGTATGAGTGATGAGCCTGAAAGACATTCAAACGCACGAGTAGTTAGGGAGATACAAATGAAAAGCAATACTGTGTGGTATCACCATCCCACACCTTTCAGATGGGCAAAAATTAAAAATCTGACAGCACCAAGGGCTGGCAAAAATGTGGGGATTTTCATGCTGCGCTAGTGGGAATAAAAATCGGTAAAATCCCTTTGGAGAATAAGAGGCAGTGTCTACTCCAAGTCAGCAATTTTGCATCTACAGATAAATAGACGCCAGGGAAAACCAGCATATGTGGACAAGGAGACGTTTATATAAGAATGTTCCCGTGGCATTGTTCATGGGAGTTAAACAGAGACCAACCAAATATCCATCATTTAGGGAATGGATAAATAATGTTTTTTATATGTGTACATAAGATAGAATTCTATATAGCAGTTAAACGAATATATTAGATAAATCTGGATAATTTAATGTTGAGTCAGGAAAGAAGCTACAGTGAAATAGTACTTCATTCATGTAACCTTTAAAAAAAGCACAACATAGTACTTTACATTGTTTATGGTAATATATAGGTGCCAAAAATGATGAAAATCATGCATGGGAAAGACACAGAAGTTCAAAGAGCAATGTCTCTGGGAAGGAAAGGAAGGTGGATTGAGCTGGAGTAAAAACAGAGGCTTCAACTCTGTACAGTTCTATTTATTTAAAAAAAAATAGAATGATAGAGATCTGAAGTCAATAGTACAAAATATTAACATTCGTTAAAGGTGAGCTTGGTGATGGGAATTCAGTTACTTTCTGTTTGTAAGATTGAAATCCCTCACAGAAGCACCAGCCATCAGTGCCTGTCGGGTCCTGTAGGTGGCCCCCTGTGTGGAGGGCAGTGTTTGCACAGGGGCACCTGTGTCCATGCACACTTGTATCTGTCGTGTACTCAGCTGGTGTTGCCTTGGCAACTTGGGGTCAGGTGCCGCACCTGGGGTAGATGCTTGGCTTCGCACGTTGGCTGCTCATTTCCCTTCCAAGACTGCCGTCAGGGGCAAGGCTGTCTGTCTGTCTGTCTTTGTCCCTCTGCCTTCTACATTTGTGATTAACCTTGTCATGGGCGTCTTCTAGCTGCTCCCCTGCTCACGGTTCTCATTTTCAGCCATTCATTCCAAAGACATACTATAATATAAATGCCTAAGCAAAACTGCTTAAATACATTGACCACCTTACCCCATCTTCTCTAAATAAGCAGTTAATATGCTTGAAGGTCCAGGGGGAAAGATGCTGAATATGCATTATCTCTGTAGACCCTCTTTTCCCACCACTGAAAGTGTCAGAGTGGAGGGCGTGGCACTCGGCACCCTCACAGGATGCTGCCCGGCTAATGCTATGGAATGAATGTCCGCCCTCTGGCCGCTGTAGGCCAGAGGAACCTTCTGGCTTGCATTGCTCCTTGTTCAGCCTAGATTTCACGGGGAGCATGCCAGCGCCCCCCACCCAGCCTCCTGGGCCCCGCGGCCTGCTGTGCGTGCGTCTTCCAGCCTGTCACCTGCAGTGGTTGAGCCCCATGCTAGGGCCCGAAGGACAGAGACTCATGTGATGAGGACACCTAAATGCTGGTTAGACTTTTGGTTGCAGACACACCCCCAGCGAAATTTCTTAGTGAGTGAAAGGCTCCATAAAAGGACTCAAAGTAAGCGTGCATCCTTTTTTTTTTTTTTTTTTTTTTTTATCAACACAGTCGGGTTTAAATTCTTAGCATGTTAAATCTGGTCCTATGTTAAAAATTTCTGGTCCCACCTACCCAGCCAGCCAGCCAGCCAGCCAATATTTACTGAGTTCTCTCTGTTTGCATTTTTGAAATGTGAACACTGAAGTTCAAGGGGGTCACTTGACTTCTTTTTTGTTAGCTAAGTTGGCGCCTCTCCCTGGATAGGCGCCCACTCGATACAGCTTCCACCGCCCCACGTATAAGGGTCATTAGAGCTTCTTCTTTTCCTGACACACTTCTGAGATGATCACACTGGCCCCTGAATAAGGAATGGATGAGTCAATATTGAGCCCTTAGCTGCTGGAGCTCAGGACCTTGGTCCCGAGAGGGCGTGAAATTCTTAACCTGTGGAGGAGATGCCTGGCCCGCCCGTCCGCTCCGTCCAGATGGACTGTCATAGGCAAAGAAGGCGGAGGCCTCCCTGTCACCACCACAGGTGCTGACGCTCCCTGCTAACCAGCCAGGGTCGTGTCCTGCGCTGGCAACAGGCAGACATCAGCCCTTAGCCCCAGACTCCAAGACTGGGAAACTATCAAATGGGCTTCACTCTGAAAAGGCACTTGAACAAAGGACTTACTCAGGGCATGTCTGGACACAGTGATGGATTTTTAGAGGTCTGGCAACAGCTCTTATAACTCTACAAAGCCCAGGTGCTGACAGCAGCGTAGCATAAATCCACTTAATGCTCATTCTCTTTTTTATTAAGAAACAGCATTATTAACTTGGAATGTGGGGGCCTGTTACTCTGAGAATTTTTCTTCGTGCTGATTCCAGCCTTCCCAAACAGTTAGCCTTTTTTGCTTGATGCACACACGGCACGTGAAGGGTTTCATAGGAAAGCTATGCCTGGAAATTAGGAATAGCAGCTGCCTCTCTGGAAGTGCCTGGCCTGGGCAGGACACTCAATTTTTACTGAATATCTTTGTAATATTTAAATTAAATTTTCCCAGCTGCCTGTCCTTTTCAATTAAATGTATTAAATTAAAAAAAAAATCCGTTAACCCCCCCACATAAAGTTGATGAATATATTAATAAACTCAGAACTCATAAATGTGGCATACGATGATTTCAAAACTTAGCTGTGGGCCAGCCGAGCGGAGCAGTGGTTAAGTGCTGTCTTGGGAAGCCAGCCGCCCCGGTTCAGTCCCACATGTGAGGGCCAGTGACACTGCCCTCAAAAAAGAAAAAAAAAATCTTTGGAGAACACAAGGGGACCCAATACCGATCATGTGGCACATACCAAGTGTTAGCGTTGCACAGTCTCCTGAGTTACCCCAGTTCTTGTACTTACAAGCTGCAGCCAGTCACGTAAGTGCCCCAAACCTCAGTTCTCAAATCTGTGCAATGGGAGTGAAGACACCTGCTGATCTCACAGAGTGTCATAGAGGTGAAATGAGGCGGGTGTCATTCTTCCTGCATTACTTACATGCCCGACACTCCCTGTGCTGTGGACACCAGATAGTAGCAAATGCTGCTTGTATCCCTTCCTGTCCCCCAACCCCCAGCTTTGTGGTCTGTGACATTCTGATGGAAGGGACATGCTGCTGCACTGTCTATTGCTTTATCCATCATGCCGGGAACGGTGCCTGGAATAGTGTAGGTGCCACGTGAGTGTTCCTCATGCGTACACACGAGAGGGGTCCGATTAATGTACTTGATGCTTGAATACTGATTTGCTGAACTGATTTACACATGTCCTGGCTCATCTCCAATGGTTAGTGTTAGTACATATCCTGGCTCCGGAGAGTATATACTGCTGAGTGCACACCCCGTCTGCTTTGTGGTGCTTTGTTGGGATTGTTCACCAGCTGGCCTGTCGTGTACTGGCCTCACTGACCACCAACAAGCCTGCTCATCAGCAGACGTCTCAATGTTCTTTGGCAGGCATGCTGTTATGGTCTCTGCTGAGGAATCTCAGACCTGGTGGGAAAGACCAGGAGCCGGTGACCAAGGGCAGGCCCAGATCCGGTGGTGACATGCGGTGGTTCTCGAATGGGGGTGAGGAGCTTTCCCACCTGATACAACCTGTGCCCCAGGCGACAACAGTGAGCAAGCCGGGTACACACAACAGCCAGTCCTCCATGGAATTCATGGATACAGGACCCGGCACACACTGTGCAGTGGCCTGAGGCTGCCACCCGGTCAGATCTCAGCCCCTGGCATTTTCCTCGAGCAGGGTGGCCTGGGATTTTGCCTGGCAGAGCTATGCGTCGGCCCTGCACAGCTGAGGACCAGCTGCATGGTTCCTCCGAGGGTGTGCTGTCACCTGCTCCACAGCTGGAGCTGTCAGCCTCTGACTCTGATTCATGACGATTGTCCAGATTAAATGTGCAGGATGGGCGGGTGCCTCATGGAATGTGGTACAAGGACCCCTCAGGCACTTGTTATGGATGCAGGTTCCTGCCCCCCCCATACCTCCTGGGAGAAGCTCTGTGGGGGTGGGACTTGGGGGGCGATGCACCAGCTTTCCCAGACTCCAGGTATTCTAAATCACGGGAGAGGCCGAGAGCCATGGTAGAGGAGACACGAGTCTGGCTTTTCGAGCTGGACAGATCTGGTGTGAGTCCAGGCTCTGCCCCCTGCCAGCTGTGAGGCTTATGACATGCAACCCTCAGGACCTGTGTCCTCCTCTGTGTGAAGGGGTTAATGATGGAGGTGCCTGCGTCCCAGAGCTGCTGAGATTGAGTGAGTTAGTCAGTGTGAGGCACCAAAGGCCAGCGCCTGCCCTGTAACAAGCACTCATGAGCGCTACCTGGTGATGCAGTGGGGACTTGTTGCTGACCATTCTGAGAGTGACCTGCACAGAGGGGTCCACACGAGGCTCAAACACTTGTCTGAGTGCTTGGAAATGCCAGCTGCCCGGCATCTGGGAAGTTGGGGGGGCTCCCTGTCTTGGGGGAAGTTGAGTTTGGGTACAGTCCCGCCTTCACCTCTGTAAGGGCGGGCTGTCCGTGTGGCAGAAGGAACACGGGCTGTTGAATAGGTGGGTCTGAGCTCCACTCCCGAATCTGCTACAAACTGACCTCAGTGCCCGGCTGTGTCTGAGCCTTGGCCCTTCTCACGGTCACCTGAAGAATAAACTACCTCACTGGCCCTCGTGGGGATTAGAGACGAGAGGAAGTACTGCGCCAGGCGCGCTCAGTCTATCCGGCTAGCTGCTAAGTTGCTCTGTTGGGCATGCGGTTGGGTCATTTGCTAATCTGTTTATTGTTTTGTTTTGTTTTGTTTTGTTTTTATAAAGCCTAGGAAGCAACAATCAGAAAATATTCAATTCAGAAGTTAAGTAGTTCTTATATCTTTCTGCTTATGCTGGAGTTGCCTGAGAATTTTGCCATTCTGTGTTCCTTCTGCACTTGGGGAGAAGGCCTGGGCTTGGCGTGTTCCCCATTCTAGTTCTAAGAGGAGATGGCCTTACCAGCATTGGCACAGGAGGCGACAGGAGCTAAAGATCTGTGACGTGAGTTAAAACTTCCACGTGAACCAGATAACACAATTCCTTTGTCAGATGAGAATGAGTTATACTGGGCTTCGCACAGCAACTAAGCTAGTTCAAGAGGAAAGATGCCTCTCGGACAGAGTGGGGAGAGAAAAGATTCTGAGGTCCGTGTTGGCGGCTCTCATCTGCTTAGATCAGACATATTTCTGTCCTATTCTGCCTTTCCTGTTCCTGGCACTCCTTTTTGTCAAATATTTGAAGGTATGCTGAATTGAAGAAAAAAAAAAAACACTCAAAAAAAATTTCCTGTTCATTTAAATTATTGCAATAGTTGATAAAGATTTGGCTCTTTTTAAAACTTGACTCTCAGGGCCCCCAAAGACAAGACCCAGTGAACTTAAACAGGATAAACCTACTTCATGGAGGTACCACGTCCAGCAATGAAGTTCGCCTCTAGAGAAACAGCTAGTTAAGACGCCTGTTTAAGTCCCCGCATGGAATCTCTTAGCATCATGTCCCTTATTTAATCCATGTTTTAGAGGGCTGGAGTCCTTTAGACGAAGTAATTTCTAAAGGAAGTAGCAGAAAGGTCCAGTAGGTGGTAGTTTGGGAATGCGCCACACCGTTTTATGTAACCTTTCACATCACGTCACAGTGATTAAGCACTTGTGTGCGTTGCAGAAACGCTGATATCCGAAATAGGGAACATTCCAGCCGACACACCAGAGGGCTGGAGTATGTCTGTGTTGAAACGTCATCCCTCGTATCCTTGGTAAAGGCCTGATTCATGTCCAGTGCCGTGAAGGAGGAGGGGATGCCTTTTGTGCTCCTAGAACCAGTCTGATTAATGCCAAAGTTGGTTGGATAATATATAAACCCAAATGACGCAGGCACCGTCCTAGAGTGAAAAGAGCAGTGTTCCATCATTGAGGACGTGGGCTCGAGTCAAATGCGTGTTGGGTATATGGCTGGAATACTGAGACTGGGGGGGGTCTTTCCTGGGTTGAATCATTGGAAGACCCTGAGAGGGAGGTATGTGAGGTTCAGAGGACGGGGTGTCAGATGTAGTTTAAGGCTCAAACAGAGGAAGGCAGGGCTTTTTGAATAGGGAGAATGTGGAGGGGGGCTTGCTTGCCTTGTGACGTGTCACGGAGCCACCCTGGGATGTGCACACGGATGGCCTTGGGTGGTCAGGAAGGCACCAGGGAAGTGGGTTGTTTCTATTGGTGGTAAGAACTTCTCACAGGTTTTAGAGGCCTTGGGCTCAGCCATCTTTTCTGAAAATCAGGAGAGCTAAGCGCAGGGTGGAGGAGAGAGCGCACTACGTTTATTTTTCCTGTTCTGTACTTTTTGAGGCATCACCAGTTGAATGTATTCAGATAATCCTCAAAGCATGAAACAAGGGTGTGTTGAGGTTAATAGGAGTATTTTACCTGAGGGACAGAGATCCAAGCTCTCCTGGTTTGCAGGGTACTAGCTCAAAAAGAGTCCAGGTTTATTTATTTTCTAAGTCTTTGAAAGAATCTTTTTAAGAAGTAAGTTGGTGCCTTCAGAAAGGGCCAGATTGACAGCCCAGGGAGGACATGCCATTCCTGGACCAGTGGGGCACACCTCGCATCTCTGGTGGGACCAGAGAGGTTGCCTTTGACGGAGAAGTCAGCTTAGCAAACCAGCTCCCCCATTGCAGGCATCATTTGTTAAATGAACAGGGCAACAGTTTAGACCCTTGCAACAATTTCTACTTGCGCTGAACTGTGTACGACTGGAACCTGGACCCAGCAATTGGTCACTCCTTAGAACTCAGGCTTTATAGGAACGCAGCCAGGGTTCACATCCCAGCTCCCTGAAAAAAGTCTGTTTTCTGAACTCCAGTTCGCTCTTCTTTGAAATCAGGATTGTAATACTTGTTTTGCCTGGGTTTTGTGACAACCAAGTAATATTTATAAAGTGTTTAGCTGAGTGGCTTGTACAATAGGCTAAAAAAAAAAATTGTAGCTAGGACTTTTCGTGTTAAATTCCTTGACGTTCTTTCTGAGCTATTTATTAAAATAACCTGGATAGATTTTCACAGGTTTTGGAGCATCTACTCTGACACTGAAATCATGAGTTGGGTTTAAAATTTTGTGTTCAGAATTGGTTGAACAGAAGGGTTTTAGATATACATACAGAACACGTAGCGGTTATTTTCTCAGTGTTGTTTTTCAGTGATAGTGGCAAATGGGATTATTATCCATAGAAAACAGGACTAGGGGCCTTCATAGGATATGTGCAAATGCAAAACTGAAACTGACAGTGACTCTTTTAAAAAACCACAATCTTTGGTTTGGCTCAGGGGCCCAGACCCACAAATAGACTCCCTGCCTACCCAGAAGAAGAGTATTTCAGCAACAGGGACCCTATTTGAAGAGGTTTTATGGGTTTCTGGTGTGTGGAATGAGTGTGTACTGTGTCATGGATGGTGTCATCTGCACGGAGAATGGGAAAACATCACTCGGACTTTTTTTTTTAAAGGAAGTCACACGTGTGCGCGATGACATTTCTCGGCACCGACCTGTGCTCCTTCTCACTGGCCCCAGCTGTCACCCGAGTTCAGGTCACGGCTGCACTTAGTCCCCCAGTGTTGCCCTCTGCTGAGCCATCTGCCCTGTTACACTTGGGAGCTCAGTGAACCTTTCAGCTTCCCCGTCAGAACATTCTGTGGAGGAGCAGCTGAGGAATTGAAATAAGCAAGAGCCAGCCTGCCGGGGCCTTGGGGCAGGCCACGCAGCTGAACCCAGCCGAACAGATCGACACCGAGGGCCCTGGGCTCTGCCGTGTCCCCTGCTTCCTGCCACTCAGGGGGCTGGTTAGACAGCTCGGGCTCTGAGCAGTGCCCTGGGTTGAACGGATGCAGCCTCCTCTGTCTCGAGTGAGTGCCGGCCAATTTGATAAGGTCTCCAGCAGGACTGCTGCTTGTGGGGCAGCCTGTGTCATAAATACACCGGGCGCTGGTGTATCAGGAAGAAAACAGGCCTTGGTGCCACACCAGCCTGTAGATTTGTCCCTGCCACTGTGACCTCCGTGATCCCGGGCACGTCACCAAATGTCTGCAGGTCTCGCTTTCCTCCAGTTTCAATGACAAGATCCACCTCCTCTGAAGGGACAGTCTGAGGCCTCAGTGGGGCAGTGCACCAGAAGGCTTACCACCTGAACTTCCCAAATTTGGCTAAATGCTGCAGGGTTGGAATGAGGACAAAAGGGAAGTGACCTATGTCAAAGGGACAACGTAAAGCTTGTCCAGCAAAGGTCACTTTCCTTCATCCCCTTCTGATTAGTTCCAGTGGGCAAACGATGGGAAAAGAGGAATGTGCTTTAAAAGATGTGCATTCCAGAGAAGATTTCCACATGCAGGGGCTCTCAGAGAGGGGCGGTGGGCCAGGGGTCTTCCTGAGAAGTGTCCTGTGGGCGGGGCTCCACCCACCTCCGTGCCCTTAACCTTGCAGCCTCTCCCTGCTCTTCACGGCCCAGGAAGCAGGCAGATGGGGCCCTGAGCCTGCAAACCGCATCAGAGGACTTAGCGTCCTTACTTCCCTTTGGGCCCCCAGCACTAGCACGGGACCCCAGAAAATTTCTGTTGAATTCTGAGATGCTAGTGCACGGAGTGTTGGAATCTGTCTAAACAGATTGTTACCCCAAAGTGTTTCAGGTATTACCCTTGCAAGGGGCTCCCTGAAAGCAACACCAATGAAGTACGTGGCCTTGAGAAAGGTCCCTTTTGGAGCACAGCAGTGCATATTAACATACTAAACGCCCTGAAAAGTCGTGCAGGAAGAACCCAGTGTAATTTCATTCAGCCTAATATTTCCCAGCTTCCTTTGGTCTAGAAAGCCTTTTCACTTCTTCCCAGGACGTGCATATTGGGAACTCCTCATCGATGGCGTATTGATCGGTATTAGTCTGTAATCGTAAAGCTCATACATCTTCATGTAACGGCTGGACTTCTGTGTAGGCATTTGCTCCTTGAGAGTGCTGCTCTTCTGGCCAGACTGCGAACCAAACTTCCTGTCGCTCTGCTCTCATAATTCTGGTATCGATGTCAGTGGGGTCGGCTTGTTTGGCTAGACTTATTTTTCCTCTTCAGAAGCCTTATTGATCTCTACATGATGACACCTTAGCTGTCTTCAGCCTCAAGTCACTTTTCAAGGATGGGATGAGACTCACAGGGAGCCCCAAGGGGCCCGTGATTATTTTAACAGATGTGCCTGTAATCCAGTCAACTTGGCTGTGGAAATATATATACAGGATGCCCCTGCTTCTCACCACCTCCATCACCGGTCACCCTGGTCCAAGCCGTCATCCTATCTCATTTGGACAATCACAGTGGCCTCCTAGCCAGACTGTTCCAGACCGGCAGCCAGGGCGATCCAGCTGAAATACAAGTCTGATCAAGTCCAGTGCCTGGAAATGCCCGAGTCCTGACAAAGGCCTGCTGGGACCAGGGCCCCTGCCCCCCTGTTGCAGCCACCCCAGACTCAGTGCTCCTTCCAGAATGCCACAGGCCCTGTCCCTTCTGTCCGGGGCGCTCTTGCCTCTGTTGCCCAAATGTCTCACTTTCTCACTTCCGGTGCCTGCCCAGTGCCACCTTCCAGACAGGCGTGTCCGTGTCGTTGTATGTAACACAGCAGACCTCCTCCCCTCACCCCACCACTTCCCAATAGTTACTCTCTGTCCTCGTCCCTGCTTTTCTCCCTCCACGACACCCATCAATACCCGACATGGGATCTGTTTACTCAGCCATTCGGTTATTGTCTCCTCCATCCACAGGGGTTTGGCTTTGCTCTCAGCTGTCTCCCCAGCTTCCAGCATGGAGCTTGCCGTGTAGGCAGAGCCGAGTCTAGATGCTGAATGGATGAGGAGGGGTAATCACCATCCTTTGTTGGTGACGTGACCAGGACGAGTTCTATGCAAGAGGTTGAACGTCAGGGAATATTGCAGTTTGTGGTGTTATTTCCAACTGCTCAGCCTGGCAGCTTTTTCCGGGTTCAGAGTCTGCTGAAAGGTGGGGACAAAAGCCTTAGAGGAGGAGGGGTGCAGACAGCCCAGAGCAGAGGCTGAAGGTAGCGCCCTGCACAACCGCAGGCGGTGATGTGAGCAACTCACCATCACTGGGTTGTTTCCTGTCACCATAACGATCGTTTATTGCTTGAGTGCTTCCTTGCCAGGGTCTGTCCTCGTTGCCTCTTACAAATGCCACTGTATTTTCATCTTCTCAGTCACAAGCCTTTGAGCTTGCAGTGGCTTGACCCGAGCTCACCAGGAGGCTTCACTTTGTCGGACAGCAGTTTTCCTGGGACTCAATGTCCTTGCAGTGAAATGAGCAAATCAGAAGGAAAGGTCTGAAAGTCCCCTTCCTGCCCCAGAAGTTACACTATTCTTAAGAATAAGGTCCCCATGGACCACAGGCTCCCGTGTGTCATTCATTTCATGACTCAGTGTCGCAAATCACTTAAGAAGTTTAACGCTACACCCAAAGGTGGTAATGGCCTTGTGGAAAGTCCCTTTCCTGCCACTGACCATTTGGCTCTAGAAATTATTAAGCTTGGAAACTATGTGGGCTGCAGTGAAAGTCTCCTACAGATGGCAGGTGCCCTCCTGCGATGAGCTCAGGCAGTAGCACCTGGTGGATGGAGGTAGATGCTGTTCCAGAGAATTCCCCAGGGGGGCTGGCACAAATGAATCACAGGTATAAGGCGGGCTAACTTCAGACAGAACTGTATGTAAAAGGAAATGCCATTTGTGGAATGTAAAGGTACAAATCCAGTGGCAGCTTGTGGACCAAAGCTGACAGACTGTCAGCTGGAAGGTTCCACGTTGTGTGATCTGCCGGCGACATAGCCAGTGGCCCAGCAGTTGTGACAACACAGCTTCTTGAAAAAAAGCCGCTGATGTCTCGGCTGGGCTGGACGGAGAGGGGGAGCCATGTGCAGTGGGTGGGTCGGTGCCCAGCGGAACCCTGGTGCTTGTGGGGAGAGCAGCTTTTCCAGACTCCCCAAGTGGGCCAGCAGGGGCCCTTCTCAATACAAAGGGAGCGTCAGTACTAACCTCAGACCCCATGAACTCATCAGCTGTCCCAGAAATGCAGAGCTGATTATTGTCCCCAGTTTACAGATGGGAGGCTGGAGGCCTGCCCTGCATCAGCCTGCCTGCTGCCGGAGGGAGAGAGTGTTCCCCGCCTCTGACATTTCCGTGACACGTGGCCTGCGCAGTGGGCCTGCGCCGTGTTGGCTGGTGCCGGGATAGCGGGCAGCTGAGGCTGGTCCCTCCCCGACAGGCCTTCTAGGGCAGAGACCCACTGTGGGGAAAGGCTGGATGACGTGGGTTTCGTGTCTGTGGTCCGTGTGCCCCAGGAGCACAGCACAGGGCCTCTTACTCAGCGAGGCACACGCGGGCTTATCCTTGGCGGCTGAGAGCGTAAACAGTTAAGACTGTGCAGAGGGTTCTTTTCCAGGGATACGGAGCATATCACCCCTGATCAGGGCTCATCACTTGGTTTTAAATCCGGCCAAGACATAGACCCATGTGAAGATTGTCAACTCCAAAGGGACCTTCAAGAGACCCTGCTGGCAGCAGGATGTCAGGGAAGGCGCGGCCTGGACTTGGTCAGTCACCCTGGGGTTGATTCCTGCACCTGCCCCATGCAGCTAGCTCCGTGACCTTCGGCAAGGCGCTGACCCTCTCTGAGCCCCAGGCTCTCACTTTGCCTCATGGTATAAGAGTGAATCGTGCAGACCTGCTGGGCAATGAGGCCAGGCGGGAATCGAGCCGGGTACTGTGTGGAGAAGGTTAGGCGTGCAATAGGTGCTCCCCGAAAATAGAAAAGTGATGACCCACCCATCTTTTCTGTGAGGGGACAGCCCCCAAACAGTAAGTCTGTGGCCTCCTCATTCATCCCTGCTATTCTTTGGAGAGAGATGTATCGGGCAAAATTAGTGCCTTTATTGCCACCGAAAAAGAGGGAGAATAAGGGGCCCAAAGCAGCCTACTGAGACCTCCCCCAGTCCCCTGGGCTGTGTGGGCAGCTGGCGTCCTGCCTGCTCTGAAGCACAACTCCGGATTGAGCTAGGTACCTGGGCACAGATGTGCCGTGCGGGTGCAAAGAGGCAGAGACAGAGCTGGAAAGAAAGCTGATACTCTTTGGAGGTCTGCAGGAGTGAAAATACCCTGCGATTAGGGTTTTCTTCTAGGCCTGAAGTTGAAATTACAGCCATAATTTATTGCTATTATGGGCACTGAACTGTACTTGCCCGAGGCTCTGCAAACACAGGAAATCAGCCAGGCCTGGGAGGAGTGTGCCCACAGCACTGAGAAAACGAGGCTTCCCGGTTGAAGAGCCGTGGGAGAACGCAAACCTGCACCTTGCTTTATCCCGGTCACCCAGAGGCCCGCCTCCTTCTCCGTGTACCTATTCAGACACATTCAGAAATCACATTAACAAAAAATAACTGCCCAGAGTGCCGGATCCTGGGCTGGAGGTGGTGAGGGAAGTGGAAACGTGGAGACCATTGTTCCGCTTTGTAAAGGGAGAAGCAGGGAGGGTGGGGTTCATACCCAGGGCATTCTGGGAATTCAGCAAGATGGCCTGGTGGAGAGGAGAAAGTGGAGGAGGAGGACGGAGCTGGGAGGATTAGGCCGGGATCTGATATGGGGTAAAACCAACCTGGCTGGAGAATAGTTCCCTAAGAGGAAAAGGCCCCCCGTCCAGGGTTTAGTGCATTCTGACATGGTTCCGTGGCTAAGCAGGCATGGCAGACAGAAGCCGTGGACAGCGGGAGATACTAAAGGCAGGCGAGCAGCAGTTTCTAGTCCCAGGAGGGAGAGCCATCTGGGTAAACAATAGCTAGGCCTGGGGATGAGCATCTTGGTAAATATACTACCGGAGCCTTCCATATACCATCCCCGTGGGCTTGGGTCAGGGCAGCTGTGAGATGGGCAGGGCATTGGGGCAGCAGCCAGTGTGGCACTTGGCAATGAGGTAATAGGTCAACAGGCTGCCGTGTGCTCTGCCCCTGCTTGCTGGCTGTAAGATTGAATCCAGTCCCTGCTTGCTGGTGGGGCTGGGGTGCGAAGGCAGCGGCTGATAGTTTAGTCGGACGTAAGAAGAATACAAATGGCTGCAAGAAGAGTTATCACAAGTTGGCACATGAGTGATTCCCAAATGAGTTGAAAGGACACTGCTTAGTAAAGGATCGAAGAGTGGCAGGAAAGGGTTTCAGGCTGGGGCCCTTCCAAGGAGGAGGTGACATTTCTGCCAGGCCTTATAGGGTTTTGTCAGGCCCAGCGGCGGGAGGTGGGCATGGAGGACTGGCATGTGGTGTCGGAGAGACGCAGGGATGTCAGGTCGGGAGTCAGCAACCCAGGTTCCGACGTTGCAGGTTTGTTGGATGTGAGTAGGACTTCGAGGGCCCAAGGGGGATCTCTGGACCTGGTCCCGTAGGATTTCGGCAGTGGAGATCTCTGTGGCCTTTGACATGGCTATAGGGGACAGCATGGGACAAGCAGAGAGACGGTTGTGAAGAACTCGTGCAGGGCTTAAAGAATAAATTAACAAGAGCCTGAACAGGAGAGTGCCATGGGAGTGGAGGAGAAAGAAGGGATTCCGGTGATTTATCAAAGCAGGAGTGGACAGGACTAAGGGCAAAACATTCCCATTCCTAATTTGGAGGCAGTGGAAGGAAAATGGGAGTAGAGGCAAATATGTGGGGGTGCAGAGGATGGGAGAAGGGGTGTTTCTACCACACAGCCACTGTCTTCTCAGAAGCACACAGTGAGAGGGCAGTGACAGTGGGTGGTAGGGGATGGTGAGAGAAGTCACGGCCGGAAGGCTGGGGACGAGAAATTCTGCAGTGACTGTTGGGGAGGATTGGCTCCAGGGTCAGTGAGAGGAGAGAAGGACAAGGCGACTCCTCAGGGATGGGTGACGCCCCCGCCATGGCCAGAGGACGGGCACAGGGCACGCTGTGTTGGGGTTTGGGCCAGCGGAGCAGGCTGGCAGGCTGGAGGCTCCCAGAGGGGTGAGTCATCCAGGGACACGCATGAACTAGCCGAAATGCAGCGGGAAGCCCAAACAACAAGAGGTTCCGGGAAGTTGGAAGGGAGCTTCTTGAAGGAGGGCTGCTAAACGGGTGATGGATGGGTGGAGAGCCGAGTGAGACGTGCACCTGAGTCCATAGTGATGGAGCAGGGAGGGTGATGACCTGGGTCAGGGATGGAGGCGTCCAGGGGACAGAGAGAGGCAGGCTGAAGATGACAGGTGCCAGGCGGGGCCTGGGAGGTGCCGGTGGTGTCGCTGGGAGGGCGCTGTGTAGTGCGGACTCAGCTCTGCTGCCCAGCAGCTGTGTGGCCTTGGGAAGTCACATGGGTTTCCTGGATTGGGCGCCTGTCAGCAGATTCCTCCGTTCCTGTGCAAGGTGGTCTAGCAGATATGGGGGGTCCTGACCCCGGGCCCTCCAGCCTCAAGTCTCCACACCCATGGCTGGCAGCTCCTGGCCTGTTGTACGCCCCCGTCCCCGCAGGCTTTGCTCGTGACGTCAGGAGCAGCGGCAGCAGGCAGCCATCACCTCGTGCCACCACCACACCCCTGCTGCAAGAATTGAGAGCTCTGAATTCACAGCTGGTTGATATCGGTGCCCTCACCCTGGGGGACAAGCCAGAGCTGCCATGGCGAGTCAGGAAAAGGGCAGCAGGGAAGGAGACCCCCGGGAGGGGAGGCCCGGGGCTCACCTGTGGGCTGCACCTGACCGGGTAAATACAGAGGCGAGCCTGGGGGCGCCGAGGGCAGGGGTGACCCCAGCATCCTCCCAGTCCCACCCCAAACATCTGCAAATCGAAGTGCCAGCCACTGTGGCTGGCGGGTGTGACCTGGTGTCTCTCTGTTACGGCAACGTGACTTCAGCATCTGAGTCACTGCTGCACTTCCTTGACCCAGCCTGGGACCAGGCACCGCATGGGGACATTTTTTTTTCCCCCAGGAGGCTATTTTTAGAGTGCTCCATTTGAACTGCTCCTATAAACCATATATCTTAACTAGGAGTGTGCGCGTCTTAGTGAGATGTGCAGGTGTGTGCCTCCTGGGACGAGGGACGCTGCTCTGGGCCTAGTGGGGCTGCCTGGGCCGGCTGGTCACTGCTCTGGCCCTGCTCGTTACGGCTCAGCTCTGCGGGCAGAAGCTCTGCCTGGCTGTGAGTCAGGGCAGTCGGGGACTTTTCAGGCGGGACCCTTCTTTCCTTCACAGCCCGGGAAGTGCCAGGGCTGTGTCCTGAAGCACTGCATGGGGCCAGCCCCGGGACTGTGGCCCCCTCAGCACCCCGGGCTTCATGGAGTCTCCTTGGGACACTTTTGGCTGGCTGGTGCAGAGGAAACAGTGGCACGAGGGAGCTTCATGGTGCTCTGGAGGCAGACTGCCTGCCTCCGAGTCGTGCCTGTGCCGCTGCCCGGCTCCGTGCCCTTGGACACACCGTGCACTTGACCTCACCCTCAAAGCTTGCTCATCTGTAACTTGGGACGATGAGAGTGCTGATTTTGTAAAATTTGTTGGCGAGTCAGATCGGGTAAAATGTGTAGCTCCTCCTTGTTAATGTTCCCCCTTTTTTCCTAAGAGGCTCCTTTTTATTTATAAATGTTGTTAATCAGTGCTGTGGCCAATCCCTGCCCGATGCCCAGGTGAGCTGGTGCAGTTTGAAGTGCCCATGGGACAACAGCACGAAGACTCTTGAGCTGAGCCTTGAGGGGTGATCATGAGTGTGCTGGCCAGGATTCAGGGGGAGGGGGTGACTCTTGTAGGACAGCACCCTCCTTTGGAGGCCCGCCCGCCTGACAGTTTCCAAATTTTACCCAATGGCAGAGCTTTGTGGGCAGCCAGGAAATGGAGGCGTTGACCCTTTTCTTGAGGATGACCTCCAACCCCTGTCTAGGTGAGCCCCACCGAGAGCCTGTTGGGAGGCCCCCCCCCGCTTGTGGGCACCTCTGCTCTGCCTGGGTGTCTATACGGTGCAGGGGGCAGACCTAAGATTTGGTGGAGCCCTGCCTAGACATGGAAGAGGAGCAAGGGATCATAGTGAGAAAGCAGAAATTCATCCCAAGTTTTTGGGCTCCCTAGCGTGTGAACAGCAGCCACATTTTATTTTCATTTTCTGGTATGTTTACAGTGACCCCTGCTGACTGTCATGTTGAATTCTGTGTGGGTGGTGTTGATGAAGGAAGTGAGCGGGATGCACAGGAAGGAGGAGGGAATGGCCCGCTCAGATCCCACCCACCACCCCCTCCAGAGAGAGAAAGCCCAGATGGCAGCCTGTGGCGTGAGCCTGGCTGCCGCCTCTCTTCGCTTTGACATCAGTGCTCAACTGAGACCTGTTTCCACATCTCACTGTGAGCAGCAGTAGAAGACTTAGCAAATCCAAAAGGTAGTATAGTGCACAGTGTAGCATTTTCCAAATATATCTATTCTCTCAAGCCACCCTAGAAATATCTTGAATCATTTCACAATTCCTATAGTCTGTGGTAAGTGATTTTAATGACAGTAAACAAATATAGGTCCCTTTGTTGTGTGACCTCATATAAACTGCAGTGTTCTCTCCAAACCAGAGCCCTTGCCTGTTCAAGGGGAGGCTGATAATAATAGCTACCTCAGGGAACTGTACTGAGGATTAACTGAGATAATGCTCGCGGAGTCCCAGGTGTGTAGCCAGGCCTCATGGAATGGCACCATCCAAATAACTGCTGCCTATTGTTGTCCTTTTTGCATCCTCATATTTTTGGGGTGACCCAAGCGTGATGTGCCTTGGGTGGTGCAGGTGGAGGCCTACCTGGCCTTCATTCATTCATTCATTCATTCATTCATTCATACGAGGTTCATTGAGCTCCTACTACATGCCAGGCACTAAGGCCAGGAAAACAAATGAGATACGGCTCTGCCCTGAAGCAGCTTCCGCTCTGCAGAGATGTTCACATCTGCATCACGTTAGTTTTCTTGAGTGATGACTGAGGGAAGCAGGTACCGCCGTCCCGGGGAAAGGGACCCTGAAGGAGCCCATGGAGGGAGGCAGAGCATCAGAGCCCGCTTTCTGTGCCGTTCCGTGCCCCCTGTTACAGCGATGCCCCGAGAAAGCAAAGGCCAAGGCCAGTTTGTAATAAGAGCCTCACACCTGCTGGGAGTGGCGGGAAGGCAAAAGTCAACACGTTTTATTGCTTGGGGACTAGATTCAACTAGAAGGTATGGAACTGAATCAGGAAATCCTGTCAGAAACCCAAGTTCCCATCTGTTGGCATAAAAACCTGATGAGCCCTGGGGGGTGGGGGCGGTCTGTAATATTCAAGTGATATCGAAAAAGTTCCGAGTGAAAAAATGAGATCTTTAGCAAAGGAAGTTGGATCTTGGGCCAGCCGAGGGGCGCATTGGTTGGGAGCTGGCTTGGGAAGCCAGTGGCCCCGGTTTGGATCCCGCATGTGAGGGCCAGTGACACTGCCCTCTACAGCTAACAACAGCTCCACCTGGAGTTGGGCTGTGCGAGCCCCAGTGTGGGCTGCAGCCCCTGCTGCCCTGGGCTGCCATAGGCTACAGTGAGTGGCCGGCAGCCAGTGTGAGCTGCCAGTAGCCCCGGTGAGCGACCATCCAGAGGCCGGCGACCCATCTGCCTCACCCGGGAAGAGTGTAATGATGATACCAACATGGGCCAGTGGGGCGGCGTCCTCTGCAGCTAGACTGAGGAACAAAAAGACAGCAACTTGTCCCCTTCCCCGATTTCCCAACGCTGTTCCCCTCCGCCAATTCCCCAATAAAATCTTTACAAAAAAAGGAAGTTGGATCTTTAGCAGTGCTTTTCATCCCAAAATTATTTTTAGTCTCCAGCTATGGTTTTTCTTGCAATCTATGGACTAGACCCAGTGTTTGGGAACAAAAGCAAGCCACTTTTTCTTGTTACAGTGTTGGGATGTTTTCTAAGACCTGCGCATGCGATAGTCTCTGGAGGGCAGCACTTTGGCGGGGAGGGGAGCCACGATAAGGAAACGGTTAAGGAAATGGATGACCCTACCCCCACTGGCCTTTGAGCCCCGTCTTCTTTGCTGAAACCTTGTCTTCATGTCACAGTGGAGGCAGGCAGGGTAGGTTTTCCGTAGAGCCAGGCTGTGTCTGCGGCACCCTAGTGAATCAGGTGGGCGGCTGTCCCCTGGTTCCTCTGCCTCTTGGCCCCCCAGAGCGCCACGCCATGCCTGGCTGAGCAATTGGTGCTTAAATCATCTGGTCCCTGCTCTGCTCTGCCAGGCTGCAGGACCCCAGACCTAGCACAGCTCTGTCCCCTGATGAGAGAAAACAAGAATGAAAAACAAACTAAAGAAACCGATGTGACCGCCTTGCTCTACTGATCCCGTCAAGGTCAGTCTCAGTGGTTTCTTCAGCAGAATCTCCCTTTCTCTAGTCACGTCTACATTACAGCCTTGGAAATGCGAGTGGCTGGCCCAGTCCTGCCAAGGAAGAGCGGTCCATTAGGCTTTCGTCTTCAAAGGAAATTGGGGCTCAGTTCCTCTGGGAAGTTTATGAAAATACTATGCTGCCCAAGTTACTGTTATAGTGAGTTCAGGCTGTTTGTTTTTTTTTAAATCCATGGTAATCTGTATATAAGTGGAATTTCTACTACCGTATATTGATATATATTTGTAAAGCGATGCACTCATACAGTTGTATGTATTCCTCTACCCACCCACTTATCTGTCTAACAAATGTTTGAGTGCCTACTGGGCACCAGGTACTTCCCGGATTCCTGGGGATATGGCCATGAAAAAAACAAGTCCCAGTCCTTAGAAAGCTTATTACCCTAGTGTAAGGGGGACAAAAGAAGTGAACAAATAACTATAACAAAATAACAGTAGTGATGACGGCTCTAATGAAAGCACAGCAGGATAGGGGCTGGAGGACAGGAGAGGATGACATGCTGCTTTACAATAGAGGCTGGTGACGGCCTCTCTGGGGAGGTGACACTTGAACAGAGACCTGAATGAAACAAAGGGAGTGAGCCCAGAAAATATCCGGAAACCCGCAAGTACAAAGGCCTTTCCACCCACCCACCTGCCTGCCCACCCACTCGCTCACCCACTCCTCCGTCCCCGTAGTGGCATGTCCCCATGGCTTAGCACTGAGAGACAATGATTGTCATCCCTTCATGGCGTGTTGGTGAAAGTCCTTTTTCCTTCCAGCTTTTTAGCTGTAAGGGTTTTCTTTTTTTGTTTTTTGTTTTGTGTTACAAGAGTGCTTTATTTAGGGCCGGCTGAGTGGCTCAGTTGGTTAAGAGCTCGCTCAAGAGTGCGAGCTGAGCTCTGAGCAACAGCAGTTCGATGCCCAGCCAGAGCTGAGCTGCCGCTAAGCTGCCAACAGGTGGCAGGATGGCTCAGCTAAAAAAAATAAAAAGAGTGCTTTTTTTTCACTTTCAAGAGATTTTTAGATTCAAGAAGCACTTAAGGATCTGGCTCCAAGGTGAGCCAAGCCAATCCCTCCTTGAATCTTAGGTCCTTGTTTTCCGGCCATGTACCATACATCCTAGCATTCTTTTGAAGACTAGGCGGGGACTCATTGCAAACAACAACTCTACCACGACTAGGAGACATTGATGGCAGCTGCCACCAGTGGTTTGGGAGCCGTGCCAGGCACTGGGCCATGCTCTCTCTGTTCTTGGTTTCTAATTTTTGACATAATTCTGCAAGGCAGGTGTATCCCATTCCACGTGGGAGGGAAACGAGGCTCAGGTTAAGGCCACGGTCATGCTCTTCCTTCCATAACACCCCTGTAGCCGTCTCCTTAGGTTACTCTTTCTTTTTTTCTTTTTTTAATAATTTTCAACCACCTTCAGTTTTCTGGTGGTTTTTTTTTAAGTTTTATTGGGGAACAGTGGGGTTTTCCAGGACCCACCAGCTCCAAGTCAAGTCGTTGTTTTCAGTTTAGTTGTGGAGGGCACAGCTCCCTGGCCCATGTGGGAATTGAACCGGCAACCTTGGTGTTATGAGCCTGCGCTCTAACCACCTGAGCTAACCGGTCGCCCCTCCTTAGGTTACTCTTAAACTAGGGTGCCTTGAGGCTCTCTTCTCAGCCGGCCAAGCAGAAAGACCTTTCTAAGTGACCCTCCCTGTGAGTGGCCGCTGTCTGCCTCGCAGCGCCGAGTGATTCATTGCACAGCAGCAGCTGATATTTCCCGAGGGCCCGGTAGTAGCGGAAAGCACTGGAAAAGTGGTACCGAGGTTTCTAAGTTACTTAACAGATTTTATGAACTGTTAATTACCTCATAAAGGCGTTTTATTGGGCTCGAGTAATCTGTTATGGGCACTGGCTGTTTACATATCTCAGTGCTTTGATGCAGTTATCTGACCTGCTCAGGTCCAAGCCAGTGTCACCACCGGTCACCAAATATGGAGATAGGGCTGTGGTTCTACATCTGGGGACTCTTGGAGTTATTATCGTTAGAAAATGTTAAGCAGCACAACTGCTGGGATATGACCTCTTGATTTGACTGGTTTCATAGATTTGGCAACAGACAAGAAAGAGCCTTGGTTTTCTTATCTGCAAAATGGGGCATAGAAGGAGGATGGCAGGTTTTTTAAATTTATTTTTATTTGTTTTTTTGAATGGACTCTTTCACGTCGGAGTCTTTAAGGAATTTCTCTCTAAGGGGACAGAAATGACTCGAGCAGGTGCTGAGTTTAGCAGATGGCAAAAAGAAAGGAGAACTTGCCAGCCCCTATTCCATTTTAGTTGTTCCCACTGAGTAGAATGCCTTAAAATGGAAAGGGTCCCACAGCAACTGGTGTCCATAGTAATTCTGAAAAATTTAGCGGGGGTGGGGGTACCCTGAGGGCTCCCTGAGTCCTGCTTTCCATTTTCTTAAGTGACTTTGGAGACGCGAGCTCGCAGATCCGCTGTCTGGCTCTTTTAAGAGAGTCAGGAAGAATGAGGCAAAGGAGGTGGCAGTTGTCACCTTGTTTCTTAAGCAGGAAAAGATGGATTATGAAAACAATAGACAGTACATGCGAGAGAGTGACAACATTCCTACCAAATGTCTAGAGCAGATTATTAATCAGATAGGAGCTTTGGGAGAAGATTACTGGGAGTTGTCATGAGCCCTCTAAAAACAAGCAAAGCCACGTAAATGCATTCTGTTTTTGATAGGGTTGCTGTTATGCCACATTGCCGTGATCTCCTGGAGCTATATCACAGATTTTCTCATAATATCCTTATGAACTTGCTAAACAACACGTTGCTTCGGTGTATTGAGAGATGAGTTGTGTGTTAGAAGGGGTTAAGGCTTTTGTGTATGTTGTCCCACATAATCCTCCAATGAGCCATAGAAGAAGGTGCTATCGTGATCTATTCTGTGTCGTGGATGAGCGAATTGAGGCTCAGAGAGAACAAGCAACTTGCCCAAGGTCACACAGCCAGCAAGCAGAGCAGGAGTTTCACTCAGGTCTCTGCCTCCCAGGGGGAAAACTAGCTGCGGGATTTGCCCTCCAAGCATTCCTTAATGGATTGACAGTGGTCTGGAAAGACTTCTGGTTTAGCGTGTCTTCTCTCTGCTTTGCACTGTTCAGCATTTTTTTTTTTTATCCATAACCCAAATAAAAACATAAAGGCACACTTTGTAGAGAAGCTAAACAGTGGGCACAGGCTGGAGAAACAAATCCTGCCCAGGATGGCATAAGATAATATCCTCTGTCCCAACAGTGGGAGGAAACCAGGAGTGTGCCATTGCAAAGTGTACATTTCTGCTCCGGTTTTTAGTTCATTTTTACTTGCAAGGCAGCCACACACGTGCAGCCACACACGAAAGAGCAGCGTGCATGAAAGGGATGTGGGTTTTTTAAGAGCCTATATTGATGGGTGCCTCATCCTGACTTTCTCCGCCACATGGACAAACCACCTATTTGAGAATCTTCCCCAGAATTCCTGCCCGGGATGAATGGTGGGCAGAAGACCAATCTGTCCTGCTGACCTGCTATTGCTTCCATGGATGCCGCTGAGCCCTGGAGGAAAGGGAGACCCGGCATGACCGAGGGAGGGCAACAGGAAGGCGCCGGCATGGGGCGCTCGCTGGTCAGCCCTGTGTCCCGTGATGATGGAGCCGGACTGAGAGGAGCCACAGCGTAGGCTGCAGGGCTCCAGCCAATTTCAGGGGGTTGCTTCAAGTCTCCAGAGAGGGGTGCTCTCGTTGGAAGCAGCCTCCAGACCCCGTTAGTGCCACAGGGGAACCACAGTGGTGAGATCCACCCGCTACCCCGGCCTTGGTCTGCTGGCCTCGGGACATCCCCGGTCACGCTCCATTCAGCAAATGTATTTATTCAATAAATATTATTGATAGCCTACAGCACCAGGCAGGGTCCTAGGCACTGGGGTTACATTGTTAATAACACAGAAATAGAGAAAAAGGCACAAACACCAGCTCTCAAAATTGGGGAATCTTTTAACCCAGAAAGAAGACTATTGGGCTAGTGGACCTACTGCAATATTCAAATAGCTAAAATGCACTGTATTTATTTTAGGCTAGAATGGTCAGGACTTGGGTTTTTTTTTTCTTTCTTTCCTTTTTCTTTTGAAAAAAAAAAGTGGATTTTATTTCACAATAAATCACTGTTTCCAATGTTCATGGAACATTAGAATGTTTTTCCAGCCTTTCTGGGGTCAAGTGCAGAATGCCTAAAGCTTGGCCTTGTCCAGGAATTTCTTAGGACCTGGAAGTGAGGGTATTTGGGGTTTTTCTGGTATATTGATTGGCAAATCTTGGCTTCTTGCTTCAGAAAGAGAGGGTGTGTGTGTGTGTGTGTGTGTGTGTGTGTGTGTGTGTGTGTGTGTGTGTTTAAACATCAGAAAAGCCCCAACCCACAGTCAAACAACCCCAAACTGCCAGTTGCTTAGAAAAATATCCCATTTCCTTGGGCCCCAGAGGGCATATGTTTAAGTAAATACTTTAATTAAATGACATCCTGTTGCCAAGTCATTTCTTAAAGAAGAGGCAGTAAGTGGAATCTGTTCTCGGAAAGTTGTGTTATAATCGCTGGAAGCTTTTCTCCAGGAGGAAAATGTTTATTTGAAGACTCCCCACAGCCTATTGTGTTGGCCCGTCAGACCTCAGACCCGGGAACGAAAGGAAACTTGTTGGCTTCCAGATAATGCCGAATTTGGGATTGGTCCCTGGTGCTGTGGGAACCACTCTCAGGCTGCTCGCCCTTCCGGCCATGCTCTTCCACAGCAGAGAGCAGGGTGCCTGTTCTCGGGGGAGGTAAAGATATTTGCATGGGATCAAAGCAGGCCTGCTGTTGGGTTTGGTGGGTTCCCGCAGCCCAGTTCTCTTTGTGCCTCTTTTATCTGCTTCAGCGTTGTCATCGTCTGGGCAAAGACCCACGCGAACATTCGTTTTTGAGAGGAATTTATGTTTTCTCATAAAGGACCACACGCTCCTCCTAGAAAATTTAGGAACATAATAAAGGCTCCTTAGAAGGCAAATAAGAATCATCCGTTATCCCACAACCTAGGGATACAGTACATTTGTGTCTGTGGTTTTGTCCAGTATTTTTACCCCCCAAGCCCGAGCTGACACCATATCAGTGAATTGTTTTCTAGGATTTATTTACAAGGAAAGGTGAATGGCCTCTGCCCCAAGGAGCTGGGCTCCCTTTCCAGCTGAGGCCTGCTCACTTATCTTCATACATTTTCATAGAATTCTTCTGTCAGACATGATGAAAGGTAGAAGATCTATGATTCAGTCAGGCCCCTTGGCTCAGGTGAGGAGCCCGTGAGCTGACAGGCCACAGGTCAGTTACCTCAGAGGGGTTCCGAAGGGCAGCGCTCGGACCCAGTCACACTTCTTAAGGTACATTACCGGACTAATAAAATCGTCTCGGCTATAATTTTGTAACAGTTGGAAATGGGAGTCCCAAAGGCATTGGGCATTTATCTTGAACAAGGGCTCTCTACCCAGGCCCCCAGAGCAAAGCAGGCTTTAATTGATGTCCCTTTGAATAATTTAATGTCAACCTCCTGTTGATTTTTTTTCTGTGTGTTTTATTCCACAAAATGCCCCAGAGGATTGGTTGGTTTTCAAAAGATGCATGTTAGACTCAGTTGGATCTTTCTTTTTTTCTTCTTCGTCTCCGGCTTTGAGATTTATGCGTTGATGCTTTTCTCAGACAAATCTCAGGAGGAAACACCTTTGGAAAATAGAGAATGTTATTCTGAGAATCCACAGTGGATGACTCCTGGCTTTCTGCAGAGCCTGTGGCAGAAGCTCAGCGGTGGGGGAGTTGGGGAGGGATGGCTATGCCATTGGCAGGGCCTCTCTGATTGTGTTTTATGCCAGAGCCACAGTCAATAGCACAATCATTACCATCCCACCTAAAAAGATGGAAAACCCTTCTATCACTCCTGCTGACGGAGCCAAGGAAACCTCATGGGAACTTGAAAGAACTCTGCCCTGAAGGATAAAAGATTTGGGAAATTTTAGATGTCACGGGGTCTGAGAAGTCATTTTTTCCTGGAACTTGGATTTGCAGAGCAGGAAAGAGAGGTTCTGCCAGGGTGAAGCAGGTGCATAAAATCACACCCACCATGACAGAGGATATCAAAGCTCAAGCCATGCCTCCTGTGCCCCCATGGGACCTCTTACAGCCTTCGTTCCAAGGACACTAGACATGTATCAAAACCGCTCCGTGGATGGGCCGGCCAAGTGGCGCAGTGGTTAAGTGCTGGCTTGGGAAGCCAGCGGCCCCGGTTCGGGTCCAACATATGAGGGCCAGTGACACTGCCCTCAAAAAAAAACGAAAAAACAAAAAACAAAACACCACTCTGTGGAAATGAGAACCGCCCTTTGATTGGCCGTCTGATTACGTGACAAACAGATGCCAACCTGTGGAGTTCCTGCTTTGTGGATAACCCACACGAGTGTGAGTCCCGGAATTGGGTACATGCGCCACTGGCTGCAGTTGCCATCTCCCCTGAGCTTGGTCACGCCCGTCAAGGGAGGGACATGAGGGGGGCATTTTGTGAACGTCTTGCATGTCTGTTACCCTTTTAAAGAAATGTCAGCACCATGAGCTTCATTCAGTGGTGCCAGGGCCCAAATGAAAGCCAGAGGCAAGGAAGAGAAAAGACAAAGGGACTCCGTGGAGGGTTGAATGAGAAGAAAAACTTAAAGGAATTAGCCACGAGGGGCTTTTTTCAAAGAGATGAGTCAGTCTAGAAATAATAGCAGTATAAAAAGAATTTGAAAAGCGTGAGAAGAAATAAAGAGTGTTAATTATGTTAACCTTTCAGAACAGAGCACAGTGGGAAGGGGGCCTGTTTTGTTTGGCTGAAACCAGCCATCTGATGCTAGCTCCTTCCACAACCCCAAGTAAGGGGCTGTGTGTGCTGCTCATTTGTTCTGCTAATAAGCCCTTCTGCTCTTTAAGGCTTCAGAAGGTTTCCATGGATCCCTAACCTTGGCTCTCTTTGGGAATTCTTTGCCCAGGATGTTGAGGTGTGGCATGTCTGAGGTCAGGGTCAGTGCCTAAGGCTGCCTCCTTTGCCACGTTCACTCCTGGGAGGGCCCGAGGGCTGTGAGAAGAGTAGGGTCTTTGGAGCAAGACCCTGGGCTCTGCCTCGTGTTTACCAGCTGTGTGGTGCTGGCCACGTGGTTAAGACTCTGCTGTGCCCCAGTGGGTCATCTGTAAATGGGGTGTCAGCCCTGTCCTCTCGAAGGGTTGGCATAGGACTAAATGCTGTCAATCCATGGTCATCGTAGGTGGTGGTGACATTCAGCCATTGCCCTTACCATTTTGTGTTCGGTCTCTGTAGGAGCGCTCTTTGGCCAAGATTGAGGGCCAGAATGCAGAGTTCTCGAAGAGAGGGCTGGTGTTAAACTTTCTAGAATGATCCCAAACCCAAGGGCCACGCCATGGGCAGGAATGTGACATGGGGAGATAGGGGAGCAGGGGACAGTGGACAGATGGAAGATAAGAACCGGACCTCACCAGCGGCATCTGGGAACATTCCCTTGAGGAGGCAGAATCCTGGAGGCTTAAAGGAAGAGGGGGGCTCGGCCTGACGGTCCCAGTGCAGGAAAGGAAAGGCTGAGAGGTGGAGAGTACAGGGTCGTTTAGAGTCTCGTGCTGCACTGGGCTGGCTTGCCCACCCCAGAGTGAGCAGAGGGCTGGTGAGGGTATAAGCAGAGATGAAGCCGAAAGGGAGGGATTTCGGAGAGGCTGCGCAGTTTCAGATTGTATTCTGCATGTAATGGGTGGTCCGTTAGAAGCTTTTGAACAGCAGACCAGGGCTGTTGGTAGAACGCTCCGGCGGCCGTGATTGGCTGGGTCGGAGTGGGAAGCGGTTGCTGGGGTAGGGGCGGGGCTGGGAAGGCTGTCGTGATGCTCCTGGCAAGCTGCCAGGGGGACATGGCCCCAGTCAGAGATGCAGGGAGGAGACAGCTTTGAGGAACATCTCAGAAGCAGTGCTAAAAAGATTGGGGGTCTGGGTAGATTGGACTTATAAAGGACAAGGGAAAAATGAGAATTACCCTACGATTTTAAGTTTGCAGCTGGCGGCCTGCGATGGGCGGTCAGGATGGGGAAAGGGGGGAAAGTGAGAGAAAGCAAGTCATACTGTGAGCATTTGGTTTTGAGGTGTCGGGGAAGTCCGTGTCAGTGCATTCAGCAGATGGTGGGGTGGGGGTTTGGAGCACAGAGGGCTGATCAGAGAAAAAAAGGTACCAGAGGTTCCATCAGGTTGTATTTGTGTCGAAGTTTAGAATTTACTAAAGAATCTCATGTAAAAATAAAGAAAACTCCAGGGCTGGCCACGCGGCTCAGTTGGTTAAGAGCTCGCTCAAGAGTGCGAGCTGAGCTCTGAGCAACAGCAGTTCGATGCCCAGCCCGAGCCGAGCTGCCAGCAGGGGGCAGGAGGGCTCAGCTAGGGGAAAAAAGAAAAAAGAAAACTCCACAGGACATTATTATTATCTCCGTTTCATGAAACCAAGGCCATGTCTCCATACAGTGGAATAGCAAGTCAGGTTGCAGGGGTTTCTGAGTAGCCCTCACTTGTCCGAGTGCCTGGGACGCTGAAATTCACACTCATCTCCTCCCAGTAGTTCAGGAAGATTGTCATCTTCCTGCCACCCCCAGAGCAACAAGGCAATACCTCCTTCCATCGTCTCCTCCCCTCCCTGTCCTCCTTATGGAGATGTAGCCATGTGCAGCTGGATGGACCCATGGAGAGAAAAGGGTCATAGATGCCCAGACAGCGATCACAAGAGAACTAGGGGACAGCAGAGAGGGACTTCACGCTGGCACTGGGGTGTGCCCATTCAGTCGGGGTTTCTACCGTATGCGGCGAACTAAATATCCACAGTCTGTCTGTCTCAGATCTCAGAGAGAGGGAGAAGAGATGGGGCTAGAAGGTGGGCAACGGCCAGAGGACAGCTGGGCTGGCAGGAGCACAGTTTCGGTGTAGATGGGGCAGGGGTCACTGAGATTGGGACAGGTGAGTAAAGACTTGGAGGGAGTGAGGGACAAGCCATGAGGTTCTCTGGTGGAAAGCATTCCAGAGAGGGCAGCAAGACCACGGCCACATGGGGGGTGCAGTGTATATACCTGTTTCGCTGGGGGAGCAGGGAGGCGGGCCTGGCCTGGGCACAGTGCGGGGGCAGGCACAGAGCCAGTGGGGGCTGTGGCCAGTCACGTCGAGTCTCGTTGACGGTTGGGATGATCCTGGCTTTTATGCAGAAGGACTAGGAGCCATCGCAGAGAAGTGTTGGGTTCTGATGATGCCTGTGCTGACGGTAGTGGGCTGTGGAGGGGCCAGAGGGTAGCCGGGCCCCGTGCAGTGATCCCGAGGGATCCACAGGGGCTCGGGAGCAGGGGACAGTGCACGCTGACAGGGTGTCCTGATGGATTCTACGTGCAGAGTGGGGAATTGGAGGAGTCAAGGGGGGCCCGAGTAACTGGCTGGATGGGTGGGCTGCCATTAGGATAGGGGACTGCAGAGAGATTTAAAAAAAAAAAGCGGTGGGGAGCTGGAGCATTCCCTTGGTGAGTGGACCGAAGAGGAGGACCTGGCCCAGGGCAGCGGGGCAGCGGGGGAGGTGGGAGCAGGCGGGATCCTGGCAGCCAGAGGAAGGAAAGGTTTCCAGGAGGAGTGGGAGCTCCGCAGTCCAAGGTGGCAGGTGGAGCAGGTCGGATGACAACGGCCCCTGGCTCCATCCACTTTCACGCCTGAGGTGGTCTCATACTCGTGTCCCCTCCTCCGTGACGTGTAGCTGTCACATAGGGCAAGGGCCAGTGAGGAAAACGCCTCCATTGATCACTTCTGTCAGGTGATCTCCATGTCCACCTCCCAGCGCTGTGAGGTCGCCACTTTGTACAGAAGAGGGAACGGGGGTTCAGAGAGGTTCAGTGGGCTGTCCAAGGTCAGAGTTACAGGGGCAGTACGGGACCGAGAATCCGGGAGGCAGGCCCTGGGCCCCGACTCCTGAGCCGTCTTGTAGGGGGCCTCCTACCTTCCCTCCGGGTGGCCCACAAGTCGACCAGAGGCCCTTAGATGAATTCCGATAAAGAAATAAGACCAGCTTGGTAATGACCCCAATAAAACTCTCTGTGCTGTCTGTGTGTTGATAGCAGTACAAAAGTAAACTTTGCCAGAGGGAACTATCACTCTTTTCCTTTGTTGGAACTGGGTCTGATAAAAATCCCTGGGGAGTGGCCCAAAGGCATATAGAAACCCAGATCTGTTTCAATATAAGATGAATAAACTTAAGTAAACACGCATAGGGAACTACAGATTGACTCTCAGCCAGGCACAGTGATCCAAGAACCAGGAGGCAGCCTGTCGGTGCCCGATTTTAGCTCCCACCGCCTCGCAGAGGACAGAAGGCTGGGCTCTGCCCGCCGCAGGGAGCTCACTCCAGCACAGCTCCAAGACCTGAGAGAACTACCACCGGGGCGAGTTCTAATACCCTTGGCGCCCCAGACCCCAACGTCCCCTCACTCATGGAGGCCCGTCCCCGAGACGTGCCGTCCCTCACAGGCACCATCGCGAGAATCCGTGGCAGTGCCAGTACCCGCCCACCGCCAGCGTGCCTTCCTCCCAGAGCGCTGCTGGCAGAGCGTGTGGGGTGCAGGGGCTGACCGGGAGGACAGGACGGGGTTTGCTGTGGTGCCGCAGTTCGGGGCCCTGGTGGCTGGTCCCCATCCTGAGCTCGCTGGCAGGGCAGGGCACTCAGTGCAGACAGTGTCAGCCAGGTGTGCCCACGGCGTGTCTGCCAAAGCAGGGCTTCTCCTGAGCCCATGGGCAGGCCACTGCTCCGGGCACCGCCAGGCTTCCCTCTGACGTCAGAACTTCCCGGGGCTGTGTCGCAGTTAGAGGAAGACACCCCACCCCATCTGTTTTCTGGATGTCTCCTGCGTGTGTGGCAGTCCTTCTAACCAGCTGGGGTTTATGAAACCCAAAATGGGTCTTGCCTGAAGCACATTCTCCTGGAATTTTTAAAGCCAGTCTGAGAGTTCCTTCCTGGAATTCTAATCTCTGTGCTTCCTTTGCCAGCGTGTTGCTGAAGAAGAGCCGTTTAATGTCTCAGAAACCTTCTGAGGCTGTTTAATGATTCTGCCCAAGTTTTTCTTCTCCTCTCCCCTGAAAATTCCACTTGGCCAAGGGTTAGGGGCTTGTCCTCTGTGGGCTGCCCCAGGGGTTTAGAAACTGACAACCCCGCCTCCTCCCCACTGGACAGAGGCACGAATGAATCCAACCTTTGCACTCACCTTGATGGGAGCCATATGCCTGCTTCAAAGCCAAAGCCTGTCCTTTTGAATTAAAAAGAAAAAATGAACACTGCTTTAGTCACCACTCTCTGGCTCTAAGTTCTAGCTTTGATGCTAACCAGTTCTATGGCTAGAAACTCACCTCTCTGGGTCTCAACTTCATCCTCTCTCTGAAAGGGTGAAGTCAGGTGGCCTCTGAGATTTCTTCCAGCCCTGAAGTCTTGTGACTTTATGGGTTCAGAACTTCCCACCTTGTGCTGTGCTCAGAAGCGCCCAGAATTCATGGTTGAAAGCGGTTTTCCCTCAACAGATTGTTACAATGTGACCTCTGAGAAGAAGGGGCGAGGGGAGGCAGGCCTGCAGCTGTCTGGGTCAACACTGACTAAGAAGCCATGGTTCCAAGTTCTTGTGTCTCCTGGTACCCAATACTAGAGGTTCGGCATTTCAACAAATAGTGACGAGATGCATTTGAGGGGCCGTGCGCTGCTCTGATCCACAGCAGCGGATCAAACTGAAAAGCCTGTTCTCAGAGAGCTCAGGCTGAAGCAACGTGCCCTGAGGTGCTGGACCGCGTTCCGTACTAAGAGCCTTCCTTGATCCTCTGTGATTACAATCATCATCTGTAAGATCCACAGCTCTTTTCACCCGCATGTTGTTTTGGTAATAATGTCTATCCCAAACGATGTGTTTCATGGCCAAACAAGACTGTCTTTTCCTCCTGTTCTAACTTGGGAAAGTCATGCATTATTCATTAGACGTCTCCAAACCACTCATTTGTGTAGCTAGGAACTGGAGGTTCAGAGGCTGGTGTCTGGTGACATTTTTAAGAAATGGTCCAGCTAGCTATCCAGCCGAAGCTTCTGATTCTAAATCCAGGCTTTTTCTGCAGAAATCTCTATAATAAAATTGTGTGTCTCCAAGTAGGGAGTCGGATTCTAGGATGCTAAACGTAGAACTTGTTGCATGGATCCTGTTTATCCTACCCCCATCATGAGGCAAATTCCTCACAGATTTCTAAAGCTGTCTTTTTTTTTTTTTTTTTTAATGGCCAGTTTTTGATCTGCCAAAAAAGGATGCTGTTGTTTCCTTCCCATTCATTCTTATTCTTGGTGTGACGGTGGCTGAGGAGCCTGGAAGACACGGCCTAAGATTTGAAGCTCTCTGCAGCTCACGCACTTACCACTCCAACAGTTCATTGGACTGCTAGAACATTAGCAGGCTTCCTGGGCATGTCGTGCATGAGGCCCCGTCAGCTTCTGGTTTTGATCCCCCCACCCGCCACCCAACTTAGCAGTATAATAACCTAGCGGTGAGCCTTCCAGCAGGGTGTTGGTGTCAGTACTGTCACCTGGGTCTCTCTGTTTAATGACAGGGTGAGCCATCCTTCACCATCGCCAGTGAGCCTCACACATTCACTAATGGGACGTGACAGCCCCTCTGCTCGCAGCAGAAATTATTTGGAGATGAGTGTGAGCCTCTTATGAGGATCAGACAGAGCAAAGCAAAGTGCACGGGAGCTAGCGGACCTGGGCTCACGTGCTGCTGTCTCCATGGGGACAGGTAGAGCTCGGGGGGGGGGGCCACCTTATCTCTGCCACCTGCGTCATCGCTAAACATGGAGATAGTGACCCCAATCTGAACAGCCTCCCTGGCTGACCCCAAGAAAATATATACGCCACTGGGAGTAAAAGTACTTAGCACGTTATAAAGTTCTATACAGATGTGAGGGGTTATCACTCGTTTTCTCTATACAGAAGTGGTTTGTGGAAGAGGGGAATGAATGAGGATATAGAGACAGCTGGCATTTTAAAGGGCGTGTACAATTTTGACACCCAGTTTCATTAATACTAGCATTGCACCCCCCATGTGCCTTAATCTTTTCAAAAATAACAATAATTGCAGTCTCAGAAGAGGGTGTTTTTCTTGTGAGAGCCGACAGGTCAGGTGTTTGACTATGTCAAGGTTCCATCGAGATGTTGCTTATCAGGCCGCGCCAGGAAATATTAGGGATCCCGATTTGTAACGGGCGTTTGGATCCAGAGTGACAGGCACCATCCCCGGGTGTGGTGACAACAAGCACATGTCTTCTTCGACTTCCGGGGCTGGGAAACGGGGAGTGGCTGAAGGCAGACAACCCAGGAGAAGGCTCACCCCCGCCCCCTCCGCGAGTCCCCTTCCCACCTAGAAGCCTCTTCTTTCCTTTGACCTTGCCGGAGAGACAGGAATTGCGGTAGAATAGCAACTACAGAGCCATCTGCGTTCTAAGAACTGTGTCCCTCAGGACACATTCTCTCCCAGGGTGACACCCTGGTGCCCTACCTGTGCAGTGAAGCCCACAGAGGGCGTGCTGATGCCTGGACAACAATACCCACCCCTGCCATTGCCTGTGCCTTAACAGGGTAGCAGGGTAATGGCAGGAAGGGGACTCTCAAGGTGAGCCCAGTGGGCATCCACCTTTAATTGCCACCCTTCAGTACCAAGCATCAGAACCCCTGGAGAGCTGTTTCAAATGCCCGTTTCCAGGTCCTACTTTTAGAAATTCAGATTGACTTCGCTAGGATGGGGCCTGGGATTCCACGTTTTTAATAGGCACCAGGATTGATTCAAAAGTGAATGGTTTGTGCAACCCTAGACCTCTGGGTGCATGTCCTGACTTGTCCCCAGATGCTGTGGGAGCCTGGACCCAGTTGGCCTCGGACCTGCCACTTCCACCCTGGCAATACCCATCTCATGGGGCAGCTGTGAGCACAAAATTGAACATGATGCTTTGTAGGAAGTGTTCGGCCTACAGAGGGGCTCGGTAAATGTCAGCGCCATCCCTGTCCTTAGAGCAACCCTGGACGAGAAATAGCGCGGGAGTTATTTCCGATTTTCTAAAACGCTCTTGGTTCCCATTGACCCTTTTGGTGCGTGTATAATACAGGTGTGCTTCCATCACTCGGCAGGTGTTTACAGGACATTTTCACCTCACTAAGCAAGCATTGCAGGTCCAGGGAGGGAGACACACACGTGTGAAAAATAGTTGCCAGCACGGTGGACTGGAAGTCCTGTTTGGGGATTTGAGACGTGAGCACATGAATCGCAAAAGGTTTGCTAAATGGACAGAATTCTTTAATCAGGTACTGTACAGCTGAAGACTAAATTGCAGAGTGTTTTACATACTGGGAATCGGGAGAAAGAGGAGAGCAGTCGTAGGTTCTGCCCGCTCCTGGCTTCCAGAATGAACTGCATGGTCGTTTTGACGTGTACATTTTAAATGTAGGCGGAAACAGTCAGCTCTCACTGGATGTATGTGTATATATGTGTGTGATTAGAATCACAGAGTCACAGAATTGGAAGGAATCGTACCCCTTCTTATCTAGAGGCCTCACCCCCACCTCCCGCCCCTCTCACCCATGCCCAGTGTTAGAAATCGTAACTGCCGAGGCCCAAGGAGCTCAAGTAAAAAAGGGTCCAAGATCTGAGTCATAGAAACACAGAGGGTAAGTGCAATGACATTTGAATATTTAATTTTGATCTATCAGAAAACCTCTGTGCTGTGCAGATTCCTAGCTCAGTGATGCTGAATGCATTCTGATCATTTAATGGGAGGGCTGGCAGGAAGGTTTCTTTAAGTTGATAGCTGCTAGGCTCGGCTGCAAACTCCACAGTAAGCAGAGTGCACCTTCTAGAGACAGTGGGTGAGAGAGGGTAAGAGGTGTCGCTCTCAGGTGAGCCCTAGGTGGCTTTAATGGCTTTCCTGAAACCTTGCCCTGTCCTCCCTCTCAAGCCAGATGGTCTCAGTAGAACAGCACGTTCTAAAATAATGCCATTTTGTTCAGCATCGTTTCCTTATTTATGAGATGCTGTAGAAACTTAACTCTTGTTTATATCAATTAGCCTGTGGGAAAATTAGATTTCTTAGATATCATTTCTCTCGAAGGCACAGAGCCTATTGGAAACGTTGAGGACTTACTATACGTCTGTTTCCCATCTCAACCCAGCTCTTGTCATCTCTTCTTAAGCAAACACTTGCTTGGACTCGTCCGTTTACTGTTACCATTTAACATTCAGACGGTGTCAAAAACGCACCAGGCAGAGGCTGTGCGAAACCTCCTCAGATCATTATGCCTACCAAACCTACAATTAATTTTAAAAGTAAAAAGAGGTAGACTTAGGGACTGGGTGTGACTGTTTTGTCATGGCATCTAGAAAATGAATTCTGGAACGCACAGCCTGTCGGGCCAGTTAGCATGGGCCAAGGCTTTATGGCGGCTGTGGCTTGTTCGTGCACCTCTGAACAAGTGCGAGCTTGGGGACGGACCCTGTGCCTGGTCCCATGAGATTCAGAAGGAAATGCCTGTGACAGAGGAGCTCGCATGGGAACCCAGCATAGCCTTCCTCAGTCAAGGAGCGGGGCGGTGACTGTCGCATGAGGGTGGGTGTCAGAGAAGGTACAACCTCAGCTGAGCCTTGGGTGCACAGGAATTCACCTGTTAGACAAAAGAGGAGGCAGACGGTCCATGTGTACTGCGTCCCAAGAGGCAAAACCACACTGGGAAACCCTGACAAGGTCAAGGAGAATTAAAAGTGGATGTCCTATTATTGGGAGCCGTTCTCCCACCCCAGGGGATAAAGGGGGGAGGCTCAGATGATCTTTTAGGATTCAGAAAGTCATCAGCAGGTTTTAAGATGTATATTTTAGGAGGATGACTCAGGAGTGCCACCACATGATTAGAAGATAAGAGAGACATCCCAGAAACAAGATGAGTAGGAGGGGCCCTTCTGTTCTGAATTGGTATGATTTCTTGTGACCCACCTTAATGCAGGTGTCCCAGCCTGATCAGCTGAGAGTCGTTTGGCCCACTCGTTTGGGCTGTGATGTTAGTCATTCGCCAGAGGCATGCATTTGCTTTCCATAGATGCCGGGTAACTATTCCTTAGCCAGGGCCAGCCTCCTAGACCCAGCTAGGCCTGAGCCCCAAGGGCGAGTGGTGTGGGGACGTGCTTGGACTTGGCCTGGGCTGCAAAACTAAGGCAGAGTGCAGATAGCAGAGCATCATCCATGGGATTATAGGTACTCTGTCTCCCGAGTGCAGGCCAGGAAAACTAACGGCCGCCAGATAGCTAGCTGGCCACTGACAAATACAGTAAAACCTTGGATTGCGAGTAACCTGGTTTGCGAATGTTCCACAAGACGGAGCAAACATTTCTAATACATTGTAATGCGGTAAACGAGCGATGTCTTGCAATACGAGTAGTTTGTTTCTGGAACGAATTATGCTCGCAAACCAAGGTATTACTGTACCAGTATTCCTTCATGCATTCATTATGTGTCAGCATGGCTTGGTTTTGAATCCAAACTCAGGAAGAGGCTTTTGATCAATTTGGGAGTGGGTGCAAGAAGCCGGTTTCTTGAAAATCAGCAGGACCCCCGACTTTAGGACCGTGTGAGAATGATTATCACCCAGCCTCGGGGGTTCTCGCTCTGCTACATAATACCAGAGCGCGCAGGTCCCAACTGTCAGGACTGCTCGCAGCTTACAGCCAGGCAGGCTTGGGGAGGTCAGGTCCACTGACTGAGAGCCTCCTGCGGCCACCCCATCCGACCCTAAATGGAGAACTCCGTGCCGCACAAACACAACCTTTGATCAGCTAGTAAATGGTTCATTGGCATTATTTTCCAAAGTGAGGTTCTCGCCTGGTTCCTGGCTCACATTTTTCAATTCACCGCATCTCGGCCTTTAATTATTTTCTTTAATTATTTCCACGTAATGGAACCACTTCCATCTATTTGACTGTGTACTGTGCCAGGCGTTCTGCATGTGTTAGCACATTGAGTCCTCACTCAGAACCCCAAGAGGTCGCAATTATAACCCTGCTTGTGGAGATCAGTCCAGATGAGCTCAGAGAAGCTTACGCGCAGCTTCCTCTGGGTCCATCGCTTTCCCCTCCCCTGGAAAGGAGCTTTTCTCCTCCCCGCTTTAGTCTGGTTCTCTGCTGCTAGTCCCGTAACTGGTCCTATGACTTCCTGGCCCAGGGCATGAATCTTTGGCCTCTTAGGTTGTAGGTGCCACCCCACCTCTCAAAGGTGACCACCT
Source organism: Aselliscus stoliczkanus (assembly GCA_033961575.1). Lineage (NCBI taxonomy): Eukaryota > Metazoa > Chordata > Mammalia > Chiroptera > Hipposideridae > Aselliscus > Aselliscus stoliczkanus. The sequence continues at coordinate 27,418,114 of CM066741.1, forward strand.
GCACACTCCCTGAAATTCCCTCTTCTCGTGGTTTCCTGGGCAGGGCGGGCTGGCCCCTGTCCACCCTGGCTGACCACTGCTGCCTCACCCGCCTTCTGGGCCTGCCCTCCTCCCTGCAGCCCCCGAAGGAGGAGCACGTCCCCAGGACAGTTTCCTGTCCCTGGAGCCTCATCCCTGCCCCGCCCAGAGGAGCCCCAGCGCCACTCGGGTTCTGTGTGCTAGACCACCAGGTAAAATCTCCTTTGTGTGTCTGGGTGGCAGCCCCACCACAGGCTCAGCTCTCAAGCCAGGAATGGGAGGCACCCGCGGCTTCTCCCAGCCTTCCCCTTCATAACCTAGCAAACAGGAGGTCCTGCAGAGGCTCCGCTCCCAGAGGCGTCCCCACCCCAGGGCTCCTTCCTCGGGTCCCATTACTATCAGTGGCTCCCCATTTCCTCCTCTCGGTCCCCATGCTTGGGTCCTCCTGCCCTCAGGGGCTGATGCCGCCCCGATGGCACTGCCTTTCATATGTTATCCTCTACTCAGAACTGCAGTGGCTCTTCTGTCAGCCGTTGCATCAAGACCAGCTGCCCTAAACCCACCCCTTCTGCCAGAGAGACCTTTCCCCCCAACTCCCAGCATGCTCTGTGGCTTCAGACACGCAGGTCCCTCACTCCTCACCCGTGGCCTGAACCAACCGTCTCTGCTTCCTCGCCATCCCTCCGTCTCTTAGCCACCCACCAAGCCTCCACTCCTGCTTCATCTTATTTCTAACATTTACAAATTAAATGTTATTTAATACCACACTCATTGGTATTTTCAAGTACAGAGAAGTACAGTGGACCCTGGAACGACACGTGTTTGAAGTACATGGGTCCACTTATATACATGGATTTTTTTTCAATAAATACTACAACTGTATTTTCCTCTTTGATTTTCTTAACATTTTCTCTAGCTTACTTTATTGTAAGAATACAGTATATAATACACACTCATATACATACAAAATATGTGTTAACCAACTGTACATGTAAGGCTTCTGGTCAACAATAGGGAATTGAAATTTATATGTGGAATTTTGATTGCACAGGATGGGGAGGGCGTCGGCACCCCAAGCCCTGTGCTGTTCAAGGCTCAACTGTATACAGAAGAGATTTAAAAAGAAAACATAATTCTACTACACAGAAATTACTATTACACTTTGTATATATCTTTCAAAGATTAAATGCACATGCATAGGTAGGATATATATTCTTTTTATATAATTGCTATTTATATTTTTTATCTTTATTCTCTAATTGCTATGAGAATTTTCCCAACCCATTAATTTATCTTTAAACAGCATTTTAAAAGCTTATAAATATCTCATCATATGAATGTGCAACTGATTGACTTACCTTGTCTTCTACAGTAGGTCGTTCAGTGGCCTCCAGCTTTTTAGCATATAAATGGCAAACGTTCTTCTTCCTTAACTCTAGCCATTTCTACATATGATTTAGATTTTTTTTTGTATTGTTTTGTTTTTGTTGTTTTTTGTGTGTGAGGGCAGTCTCACTGGCCCTCACATGGTGGGACCCGAACCAGGGCCGCTGGCGTCCCAAGCCAGCTCTTACCCACCGTGCCACTTGGCTGGCCCTGATTTAGCATTTTTTATAATGCATTTATTGAGCCTCTATGCTTAGTGCATTCCTTTCTCACTTAAGCCTTGAAGCCACCTTGCAAAGTAGATATTATTAATATCGTAAGTTACTTAAGTCACACAGTTAGCAGGTATGAGGTCCAATTCGGGCGCCACCTTTGATTCCACACCCAACCCCCATTGTCTTCCCCTCTGTGATGTGCATCTGTGGGCAAACCCTAAGACTTAATGAAAGCGGTGAATATCTTCATGTACTTTACTGTCATTTTCCAACTGGACTACTAGATCCTCTTAGATGTCTGATGCACACCCCTGGATTTAATCCTAGACCCAATTAGAGCTGGAAGGGACTTGCTCCTTTTATGCCGGGTTGTCAGAAAAGTCATGAAGTGTTTTTCAGTGCTTTCCATTGTAAACATGTGTCATGATTTTTCCGACAATCCAATACATAAAGAAGCTGAGAAGCTTAACAGGCACCTACAGGGTCAGGATCTAAGCTATACTGGATAACTTACAGTAGGCAAAATTATTGTCTATTATGTAGACTTACGTTTCCTATACTAATATATCAGAATCTGTGGCCATATTGACCTGCAACACAGGTTGTCTTGTCTGATGCAGCAGTGTCGTCGCCAGGTACCACATCAGTGTTGCAAAATTGGTGCTGAGCCTGGATTGATGCATTCCTTGATTTACTCCAGGTAGAGCTGAGCCATAACAAGAGTATGACCCCAACCTAAGATTTCATTCCCCAAAGTTTTACAATCCCGTTTTTAATGGTTTCTTAGCTGGGTCTCTTTTCTTTAAGCAAGTGGTCCTCCAGCCATCCCATCAGCAGGAGGCCCTGCCCCCGTGTGGCTGGCCTGTCCCCCTCCCAGTCTCTGATTCTGTAGGGCTGAGATGGGGTCTGATCATTTGCATTTCTGGCAAGTTCCCGTGGTGATGCTGATAGGGGTGGTTGGGGACTACACTTTAAAAACCATGGTCTTAAGCCTTTAAAAAGATATTGCAAGGCGGGCATGCAATTAACTGTGGGATCTAATTTAGCACTTCTATTTAAAATGGCAAAACCTACGTGATTCACTCCTTTATGTCACTTCAAGTCCAAGGTGCTTTGGCATTTCTGTGCCAGCCGAGGGTTGGCCCAGCCTCCAGCCTTCCCGCTCGGCTCCAGAGGGTCCTACCACCAGCAGCACCCTCAGCCCCACCCCATGCCTGAGTCCTCCCCCAGGCTGAGTGTGCCGATGAAGTAGAGGCCGAAGTCACCTTGCTTCCCAGAGCCTGGGAATTTGAGTGCTGGGTTAGGTACACAAGGAAATATGTGCCCACTGAACTCACTGTCACCCATCTGAGCCCCTCAGGTCCCGGACTGCCATCTTGCTAGCCTTTCAGAGTCCCTTCTCCACAGAAACGGCTTCCCTGTCCTGCCTGTCCTGGAGAAAGCCATTCTGAATGTACTCATATTTTCTCCTTTCACTCTGAGATCCAAAACCATCCTGCATTTCCCCCAGTGATGTGGACTTCTCTGTGGCTGAAAGTGTGCATGTTTCCTCTTCCTCTTCCCAGTGGGGTGATCATGAGGCCGTCCATGGGAAGCTGGACCGTCAGATGGGCCTTTGGGAAAACAGCCTCAGACACAGCTGAATTAGGGGGAGAAAAAGAGCACTCAACAGCCAGCGCGTGGGGGAGGCGGGTCCAGAGTGTAGGGGAGGCGGGGCCAGGACAGGAGAGGTGGGGGCCAGGGCAGAAGAGGCGGGGCCAGGAGTAGGGGAGGCGGGGCCAGGACAGAGGAGAGGCGGGGCCAGGATAGAAGAGGCGGGGCCGGGAGTAGGGGAGGCGGGGCCAGGACAGAGGAGAGGCGGGGCCAGGAGTAGGGCTGCCGCTGGACCTGCGCTGCCTGGCTGCCCTGTTAGCTGCTAGCACACCAGGCAGGTTCCATGTGTCACCACCCTCTCCATCACACCCAGTTCTTTACAAGCCAAAGATATGAGCAAGTAAGTGTGAAACCTTCATCCCTCAGCCTTTGTCACGAGCTCCCAGTGGGCCCCTCTTCAGAGAAAGGAGAGCGTTCCAATCAAAGCCTGACCCAGGGGATTTTCATTCCCTTCAAAACAAGGGAGGGTTGGGGCGGGGGTGAGGAGGTGTGATGCGGACAGAGGGATGGAGGAGGCGGAGGCGTGTGGGAGAGATGGAGGGGTCCTTTGAAAAGTGCCGCCATGGGAGAAATGCGGCCTTGTTGTCAGTGGGGAAGAGCCCTGGCCTGCTTGACAGCAGTAATCCAGACTTTATAGCAGAGCCTCTGACCTTTGGGGCTGGACCCTCCTTGGTTGTGGGTGGGCTGTCCTGTGCCTTGTAGGGTGCTTAGTAGCATCCCTTGGCCTTTACCCACTAGATGCCAGTAGCAACCTCGAACCCCAGCAGATGTGACAGCCAAAAACACTGCCATATGTCCTGGGAGAGTGGGGGTGCTTCTCTTTACACCCAAATTGAGAACCATTCAACAGGTATTACTGGGAAGCATGTACTTTCACCTACGTCTACTCATTTAATCTCCACAATGACCCCACATTGTGAGTGGCGTTAGCCCCATTTTGCAGATGAGGAAACTGAAGCCTAGAGGGGTGACATGTGAGTGGATAACACAGTAACTGCCAGATTTGAAGCCAGGTTGATCTGACGTCAAAGCCCATTATCTTAGAGCTGTGTGGTTTTGAGGAAAAGAAAGCCCACTCATGGTTTATTTTAAGGATACAATGGGATGTTTTGCAGGCAGCTCAAGACAGGAGGAAATGAGGTTTGACTGGGCCTTTCAGAAATAGAGTTAGAAGGTTGAGAGCCAAGTTCACGCTCTCCTCCCTCAGTGTTTCATGGCTGGGCACATGGCTTCTTCTCCTGGTCTGCTCCCCACATAGCTTCAGTGCCAGCCGTGTCCCCCAGCCTTGTTCACATCCCTCAGTGTCTGTCCAGGGTCCCAGGAGAAAGAGTATAATTGGCTTAGCCAGGATGAGTGGTTTGTTCCTGGTCCAAACAGTTTTGTGTGCTGAGGGCGGGGTCTGTGAATGGAGGAAGCAATTGGCTTCCCTGTGTCCTGAGCTTTTGCCACCTCTCCATTAGCTGCCCTGGCTAGGCTGTCACCATGACAACAGAGGCCAATCTGTCCAACACCTCTCAGTCCAGGATTTTACCCACCAGCACCTAGGCCAAAGTGACACGGCAGGAGATGTCAGCAGACACATCAGGTTCTTCCATTTAGCAAACAAGTGGAGCCAGATCAGCCCCCCCAGTAATCGATCTTTACCCACACTTAATGAAGAGTTAGCTAGTTAATAGCCCATGACAAACTCAAAGGCTGTTAGGGGGTCTGACAGCCCAGGCATTAACAGCAGCAGTGGCCAGTTTCCAAGAGATTACTGACATTCAGGCCATTCAGGAAGACATCCGGGAGGAAATATTCACAGAATTTTTTCAGGCACAGCAACAGAGGAAGGAGGGAGAAGCGTCAGTGGCACCTGGGTAATGTATGATGACAGTGGCATCTCTCAGCAGGGGCACAAGTTGCTCGTGGAGCCTGGTAGTCACAGAGGAGTCAAGGACAGAAGGAACAGAGGCTCTCAGCCGAATTTCCTCCAGCTCAGAAGGAACCCAGCAGGGCTCCAGAGTTCCCGAACCCTTTGGTGTCATCGAGGGCGTTTTCGGGGGTTCTAGTCCTCTCCTTGCTCCGTGACTGGGTGACAGAAAGTCAGTGTGACCGATGTCTTAAGCAACACACTTGGGCGACTCACATGCCAGTGAGCATGGCCTCTTCTTTCTCTGCTGCTGCTCTTTGTCACTGTCAGTATGAAGTTGTCAACCTCGCGTAGGTGCTGAGCAGGCCTGATAGTGCCCCCCTGCCCTGGGGATGTCATGGGGCCCAGAGGGACGACTGATATGAGAGCGAAGATGACCAAGCAGTGTCCTGGGAGCTCTCACAAAAATAGAACAGTCTCTATGGAGAATCATTGTCCACTCTAATCCATTACACTTGCCTTTACGCCATATCCTTGCTCAAAATGTTCCAGCGGCTTTTTAATCCACTTAGGATAAACCCAGAATGCTGATCAAGACGCATGAGAGAGCCTGCCTTCCTCCCTGACCTGTCCGTCAGCACTGCCCCCACACCTCGCGATGCAGCCTCCCGGCCCCTCCTGCTGCTCCTGAAATCATTCACCTTCACTCCCACCTGCGGCACCCAGCCTTGCTCTTCCCTCTGCTTGGAACTCTCGGCCCCCAGAAACTGCCTTCTTCTCGACTGTCAGGCCCCAGTTCAGATCCACGTCCAAGGAGCAAACGTCTCCAACCACCTGCTTCTAAATGTGCCTCTCACATCGTGTCCCTCTGTCACATTTTCCGCTTGTGTTTTCTTCCCAGTTTCTGTAATTATCTTGTTGGTTTATTTTGCTATGATAGAGGTACAAATAATCAGAACTAGGTAAGAAGTACATCGCGCTCAGGGACCTCAGTGAGGTAAACACGTGACATTGGAGCTGGAACTGAGGTGTAATTTGCCAGGTCAAGATGTGGATGGAAAGGATTCTAGGAGAGGGAATAGCATAAGTGAAGGCACAGAGGCCGGTGAGTGTGTCACCCTCAGAGAATAGCCTTTGGGCAGCATGCCTGTAGCCCAGAGTATAACAGGAAGGCAGAATGGGCGTCAGTGGGGCTGAACCCCCACGCCACAGCCTTTGAACTTCATCCTTTGGGCAGTGGGGGTTCAGCAGTGCACAGTGAGCAATATACCAGACCTCCTCGATTTGCTCAGCTGAACCAAACTGGGTTTGAAAGTGAAGCTGAGGTTTTTTTTTAAAACAGGCAAAAGTAACTAGGAGCCACGCCTGACAAGGGAGAGAGAATATACTTGTGCTTGGAGAGAGAATCAGTGAGAGGCTTTGGAGTCACGACGTCTTGTTTTCTGAACCCACCTTGACCTGAACAGCCGAGTGGCATTCCTGTGTGTGCGGGGTTTGTGCTTGTCTCTGAGATCAGCAGTGACAGGGAACCAGCCATGAAACCAGCTGTCCCAAGAAGACAGACACATTTTCCACATATGCTTTTCTCCCTCCCCTGCCAGCCCGAGCCCCACGGACACGAAGGTGCTGCTTGATGAGGGTCAGGTGCTCTTTGTAACTCGACAGCAACGAGTCTTTTTTGGTAACAGCCAGATGTCCGTGCTCTTTGGGGCAGGTGTTCTGGGGCGCAGGTGGTGATGACCTCAGAAGGGTGTGACTTTAAAGGCCAGATGACACAGCCATACACAGTGAGAAAAGCCAGGCTCTGGTCTCCTAGTCCCTGTGTTCCAGGGCCTTCGAGTTCAGAGCAAAAGCAGGACCAGCACTGAGTGTCCTCAGAGCCTGTGTGGGTGGGGACTCTGAGAGAAGTTCCCTTGGGCAGAATCTATAAACCTGGCTAGGTGTCAGGGTTCCTTTCCCCTATCTCAGGATGAGGCCAACCCTGTGTAACTGGGACTTCTTAATTTCTCTGAGCCTCTGTTTTCTCCAAAAACAAAACAAAACAAAACAAAACAAAAAAACAGTAATACCTACCTAGAGGAGCTGGTAATCAGGTTAACAGTATGTGTGCTGCAGTGGCATTTTGCATTCTGGAAGGCAGTGCACAGATGTTAACTAGCATGGCAGCAGGTTTCTCAAGCATGAATCCCAGACTCAAAGCTGTGTAAGAATTGGATTAGAACCTCAGGGGTCCATCCAACCTAACCTCCAAGTCAATGAAAGCGCTCTTTCTCAGGGGAAGACCCCTTTCCCAGGACGTGAGGTGTGATGACGAACTAAACCCGTCAGTCCTTGCACCTCGTGGGGGTACAGCTCGATGGGGGAGCCAGCTGTCCACCAAAACAGTTCATAAGCAGGACACGTGGCCGCTCAGAGCCCGTTTTCTTCTTTTTCAGTACACTTCTTTATTTGACAGTAGATTTAGATGTCCAGAAAAGTTGTGAAGCTAGCACAGAGAGTTCCCATGTACCCGGCACCCATTTTCAACACCTTGCAGTACTGTAGTCCATTTGCCACAAGTAATGAGCTGATGTTGATGTGTTATTAACTAAAGTCCACCCTCTATTCAGATGTCCTTAGTTTTTCGTTGAAGTCCTTTTTCTGTCCCAGAATCCAGGACACCACATCACATTTGGATGTCACATCTCCTCAGGCTCCTCTTAGGTCTCACAGTTTCTCATACTTTTGATGACTTTGGCAATTTGGGGAATACGGGTCAGATCTCTCAGTTGTGATTTGTCGGCTGTTTTTTTCTCATGGTAAGACTGGGGCTCTGGGTTTGGGGGAAGGGGGCACAGAGGTAATATGCCCTTCTCATCACATCCTATCAACAGGACTCACCACCGTTGGTGTTGCCCTTGATCGCCTGGCTGAGCGAGTGTTTGTCAGGTTTCTTCTCTGTGAAGTTACCCTTTTTTCCTCTTTTCCATGCTGTGCTCTTTGGGGAAAAAGTCACTGTGTGCGCCCACAGTTAAGGAGTGGGCAGTTAGGCTCCACTGCCCTGAGGGCAGGGCCTCTGCATAAATTATTTGGGGCTCCTCTGCTTGGGGAGTTCTGTCCTCCCCATCTGTGTATTTATTCGGTTATTAATTTATATCTGTATGGACTCATGAGTATTTATTTCACGCCTCGGGTTGTCATCCAATACTATTTATTTTGTTGCTTAAATTGTCTCAGCTTTGGAACAGTCCTTTCAGTGGCTCCTGTGTCTTTCTGCCATATCCTCATCAGGGTGGGTAAGGGTTTTTTGTTTGTTTGTTTTGGTTTTTTTAGGGGTTTTTTTTGAGTTCTTTATTTTCTGGGATTATAGACTACAAGATGTTCTAGATTCATCGTGTATTAAAATAGAGATTTTTTGTATCTATCCTGTGGAGTTGTTCTGAAGATTAAGTGAGTTACTACAAGTAATGCTTTTTCTCTATAAACTTTTTTTTTTTTGGTAATTGACATATAGTTGTCATATATGTCATATAGCATTATATTAGTTTCAGGTAGACAGCATACTGATATCTGTGTACATTTCGGAATGACCACCACAGTAAGCCTGGCTTACGTCCATCACCCTGACACGTACACATGGGTGCATCCACGACACATGCACACACCCAAGTATACATATACACACATCTTGTTGTGCTCTAGATGGCCTTTAAGGTGACAAAATTAAGGCAGAATGAGTGTGACTGAGTCTTCCCTAGCCCCTGAAAAGCAGGTCCTAGATGGTGTGAGACTCCCCCTGTCAGTCAGGGGCGCTCTCTGAGGTCATCTTGCTTTGAGCTGAAATCTGGGGACCTGAAAAGGCAGCCTTTCCTGGGGTGGGGGGGCTCCGGAGACACCTGTTGGTGTGTCAAGTGAAAAGATCACTGTGTAAAATAATAGGATTTCAGGCGTTAACCACTAGGAAGAGGCCTTTGTCATCTCTAAATATCACAGCTGTCTCTGATACTGGTTCTCCCCAGAACCCTGAAGGCCTCAGAGGGTTTTGCGCATTCTTAATAGTGTGATTCATCGTTAGTGTCTGTACGATGGCATAGGGAAGAGTTTTCCATTTTGGAAAACTATCCAGCAAAGCAGAGACATCAGGAAGAGGGGAGATGGCAGCGTTGGGACCAGAATCCGGGTTGCCCACCTTTACGTCCAGCCCAGACTAAGCTGTTCCACCTCGGAATGTAGATGAAGTGGGCCCCTCACTTGTACTTCCAATAGTGGCTGCCCTCACCTGGGAGAAAAGGTAAGCACCTTGGGCTGGATGGGGCAGGTGTGGCCTCAGCTCCTTCTTCATGCACTCAGAGGAGAAAACAAAGCCAAGGTCACTCCAGGAGCCCCTGGAGATGCACCCAGTTCCCCCGAAAACCATGGTGGTTGGCGGGTGGCGTGCCCTGGCGTTTCGGAGGAGTGCTGCCCATCTTATGACCTTTTCCTGAGATTTGCTTCCATCAGGCAGCAAATCCTCCTTTTCTGGCCTTTCTCTGCTGGGCAAAGGGCAGCCCTACCACCTCTAAAATGAGCAGCAGAGGGGGAGCAGCAGAGATAACCCAGGGAGCTCTAAGCCATGAGGCGGGGCTCCCAGGGAATCGATGGCCCCTCCAAGTCCCATGCGGGCACGAGAAGAGCGTTTACTCAGAGGAAGGAGGAAGGGGTGACTGACTGCATTCAGGGGACCCCTGGGCTTCCAGAGCTCTGGGGACCTAGGTGTAGCAGTGAGCAGAACTGTTTGATGATCCCCAGAGGTACTGCATACTGCGAGTTCACAAACCTGAGCTCATTCATAAATGTCCCCTGAGCACTGACCGGGATCCAGGCTGTGCGCCGAGCATGATGGGATGCAGAGCCCGTCTCTCGCTTCCGGTGTGTCACAACAGTTAAGTGAGCTGACTTTAGAGCCAGCCTTTTCTGGGTTCAAATCCTGTCTCCACCATGAGTTCCTGTGTGGCCCTGGGTGAAAAGCTTACCTTCTCTGCTGTTCAAATTCTTCCCCTGTAAAAGGCTGATATAAATAGCCTATCTTATGTTGACTTTTTCTTGGTTAGTGTAAATAAGATAAAAGCACTTAGCCCTGAGTAAACACTTGCTAAAGGTTCGTTCTTAATAGATTATGTATTGGAAGGGCTATTGGGTTTATCTGCTGTTGGGTATGACTCCGTCTGATGTCCCAGGGCTCTGTGTGGCCAGCACATGGGCTGTCTGTGTGCCTGGAAGAGGTGACACTAGCTCCCATCAGCCCACAGCTGTGTTCAGCCCGGAAATCAGAGGGACTCGGAGTCAGTCCTCTTCCTTTCTGTGCGGAAATACTTTTGGATAGAAAGTTATCCTGAGTGTCCCCCCCGTGTCAACCCCGGGGCTGAAGTCCCAATTTCTCTGCCATCCAACCCTCTCAAGAAGGGGACAGAAGCCCAGACCCTAACTGTCACACGGTCGAGTGGTCAGCCACACAGGCCTTTATGTCATGGGGTCAGACTTAGAACCTGGCGGGCAAATCACATATTCTCGGGGTCTCATTTCTCCATCTGCAAATGAGACGTAAGGGCAGCACGCTGACTGCAGCAGACATTTGGAGTGAGTTAGAAAGCTGCACCTCCAGCTGCACCAGGGGCAGCCTCTTGTGGCAGGGTGGGCCCCCACCCCTGTCTGTCCCATTGGTCTCTGAGCTCCTTCATTCCAGTCTCAACAGGAATACAGCAAGAACCAAATACCAGCGGACAAACTGCTGTCACTTAGCAGAGGCCTTTCATTGCCAAGTCTTGTGTGGTTTCCTTAAAAGCATTCCATCATACCATTATGAAAAACAAGATTTAGAAATGCACTTTAAGCTGTGTGGGGGTGGAGGCCCCTCTTTGCATACCTGCAGCCACCTGTCAGGTGGCTGCCAGGCCTCTCTTCCCTCAGCCCTAGGCAGGGCTTTCCCAGAGTCACCCCCGGCCCCTCTCTCCTCTCCCTGCACCCAGCCCTGAGTCCTTCCGCCACCATCGGACCTGCACTCAGGGAAGCACCCAGCAAGCACGTGGGCACAGAAGTTCCAGCGACTAAGGAATGCTTCTCTTTCCAGATGAATTTGCATGTTTTAATTGGAGGCAGATGCTTGCAGTTAATTCAGAGCAGCCAACTTGGGCTGAGCGTTTATTATGCTCAAAGGAATGAGTGTCTGAAAGCTCAGCGGGGCAGGTAGGGGCAGTGTCCTGGGGGAGGTGACATTTAAGTTCCGTGTGAATTTCATGGGGATGGCTCCAAGAGCAGCCAGACCATGTCCAAATGAGGTCAGCCTTTCTGAGAAGGGGCTAGAATGTCTTGTGAACCATGCGAGAAAGTGTGGCTTTTACCAGGAAGGCAATGCGGGGAGAAAAAAAATCACTGATGAGTTCTGTGGTCAAACGTGTGTCCAGGAGACGGCGACTCTGTTGGCAGTGCCGTAAAAAACTTGGAAAGGGTGGTAGGACTTGGCCACTGGGAGACGAGTTGGTCCAGGGAGTGGATTTCTAACTGTGACTCTCAGACCCCAGCAAGCTGTTCGGAGAACTCCTTGGAGCTGGTGAGACCTGGAGACAGAGCCCAGTGGCAGACCATGACAAGCCAGGCCTCTCTCATGAGTCTGGTCTCCGGGATTGTGTGGCCCCACCACCCGATGCTTATTAAAGCTTTCGCCTTATCATCAGCGTGCCTGGAAGCCACTGGCTCCCCATCCAGCCTCCCTTCTACCCAGGGCAGCCCTGAGAGGACCCCGGGACCAATGCCTGCCTGCCTGCTTTCTATATGTCAGGAGGGGTAGCTCTGTAACTGGGCCAGTCCTTTGGAGTCTCAGCACTTCTCAAGGTTGGTGAGAAGAAAACACCAGGACAGAAAACATTAACTCAGCCTGTGCTATCAGATCACCCAAAAAGGACGAGGAAAATGGGGAGCTAAAAATAGCCCCTTGGGGCTAGTTTGTCTTCTCCTTGTAAGTACTGAGCTCTGAGCTGGAGGGAAGTTTAACCATTTGGAGACCCGATGTGCAGTGATGTTTCACTGGGGCCTGTTTTGAGCGTGTGGCCATGAGAAGTGAGTGGACCTCAGCAAAGATGGGCGTTTTGTTAACGGTGGCGGACGCCGGCCAGGGCCCCTCGTGTGTGTACAGATAATCAGTTAAACCCCTTTCAGTCCAAACCCTGGGAACATTGTTGTAATGGCGTAGAGAAGTGACAACTGCTGCGAAGTCAGACAGGCCTGGGTTCAAATGCCAGCTCTGCTCCATATCAGTTGGGGGACCTGGGCCAGTGTCTGAACTTCTGAGAGCCTCTTTTTTCCCATCTATAAAATGCGTACCGTAGACGCCATTGCAAAGGATCATTGTGAAGACTGAGTGAAATCATATAAACTCACCGCCAGGGGCCAGGCAAGGACTCCGCCTGTGCTTGTTCCCTTTAAGTAATGTCACACATTTAAAAAAAAAAAATCGAGTCAGGCATTTTTGTGAGTTTTTGCTTTTTCCAGGCATTATCTCGTTGAACCCTTTAGGGCAACCTTACAAAAGAGGGGCTAAAGTTCTCATCATTTTATAGATGTGATGATTGACTCTTAGGGATGTGCTTACTCTGAGCTTGCGCGTGACTGGGGACAAGTTAACCCCTCGCAAAGGCTGACCTTGCAGCCGTGGGTCGTGCACTAGACAGACTCCTAACAGAGCCTTGTTGGGACCTCAGTAAATGACCCCTATGGGTGAGCCCCAGGATGCAGACTCCTCTTGCAAACCTCTGCTTCAGGCCTCTCACGTCCTGCCCCTCACCTCCCGCCTGCCTAAATTTCACCAGCGCCTAAGTGCCAGTTGGATGCACTGGGGCCTGACTTCCAGTTTTCCTGCAAGGAGAAAAGGAGAATGGACTCGATTATTCAGTCGAGTTGCCATTAATATGTAGCCAGCCTTTCCGGTATAGCCTCTGCTTCCTGAGGTAATTAAAGCAAATCCATGTGTTCAAACCCCTTTATAGCTCTTTTCAAAAAAAAAAAAAAAAAATCCTCCTTCATTCTTTTTTTTTAAAAGCAGTGTTATTGAGGTGTAATTTATACACCATGAAATTCACTCATTTTACGTGCACAATTTATAGAGTTGTGCAACCATCCCAATCTAATATTAAAACATTTACAACTCCCCTGCGATTTCTGTTTAAAAGTGAATAAAAAGTTATGTGATAGTCCTGCTGAGCCCGTGACTGGAAAGTTTAAAACAAGGAAGCTGGTCTTTAGAAGCCTGGAAGATTCCCTTAGCCGCTTAGGTAGGGGGATGAGAAAGCAGCTTAGCGGCCAGGAAACTGCCTGTGGGGGACGGTCACAGAGGAAGCAGAGGGCCAGGCATGGCCCGTGCTGCCAGCCGCCCCAGCTGTTCAGGCCATGCTGAGTCCCCGGCGGAGGCACCCTCATCGCTGGGCAGAATTTTCTGGGAGAACATGAGGAGCCTCTGGAGGGCTGACCCCATGGGTCCTTGAAGGAAGTGGGAAGGGAAAAGCGGCCCAAATCCAAACTCCAGAGGGGACTTGGTACCCGAGGCTGGTGCCCAGCTGGTGTCCCCCCTCTTCTGAGAAGGAGCGAGTGATTTGATGGAGAGAATTGGCTTCACCAGTGGCCAGCGCTGAGCCTCCGTCCCCTTGTCCTCAAATTGAAGGAAATAATTGTTCCTCCCTCTGGCGTTTTTGTAAAATGAAACGACAGTGTGCAAACAAAGGGTCTAGGATGTAGTCAGGGCTCACTGCAGAGCAGCGATTGAAGGTATTACTGAAGAAACAGCAGCTCCTGAGAGATGCAAACACGGAATACACTGTGGAGACACATCCGGATCGTTAGGGGAGATGGTGGATTCAAACCCGCGTTCTTCTGTGTACTCTGTATGTGTGGGCGCTGGACAGGTTGCCGGACTGCTCCCAGCCTCAGTTTCCTCATCTGTAAAGTGGGCCTAAGAACAGTGCCTGCCTTGTAGAGTCGGTGGGGGACAAAATGAGACAACATGTGTGGAGCTTACCCAGGGCCTGGCACCTGCCAAGGAGGGGCCTTGTCAAGGTTGGCTGACCTCCGTGGATACGAAGTTCCGCATTTCTCAGTTAACATCAAAGTCAATGTGGGGACAAATGTGTGAACCCTTGAAAGGATAAGCCTGATGAGAATTTGGATACACAGTTCTGGGGTGTGTCTGGGAGTCCTGGTGAGAGAGAGAGAGAGAGAGAGAGAGAGAGAGAGAGAGAGAGAGAGAGAGAGAGAACGAGAGAGAACACAATTGCGGGCTGAAGCTTAAATAGGGAAGCACTGAGGACCAGTCCTGCTGATGGCACGAGCCTGTGTGTTTGCATGTAGTAACGCCCATTGGTGCATCATGGTGGCCAGACCAGCGCAATCACAGCCCCGTCCTAGAGACAGAAGGGGCCCCAGAGCCCTCTGTATCATCCGAGGTCCAGGCTGCTTGCTCCAGCTTTGTTGTCAGGAAGAGCTTTGGAGTCCATGACCTTGCAGGGACACTCGTGCCTGGAACCTCAGGGCCACCCTTTCTTCCTGTAAAATAAAGAGGTTGGACTAGTTTCGAGCCTTGAATTTGACATTGCTTTCCATGGTTTTAGATTGATCTCCTGTGTGAGCGTTCATTTGAGGAAAGCATTTACTGTAAAAAGAGAAACACACGTTTGGCAGGTTCGAGGCTCCAGCACCTCTGAGCTCCTGAGAACACTGTGGTTCTTGGACGCCCCTCTCCAGGGAAGGGCCTCCCCCACCCCTCGGCAGGGGCTGCAGGCATGGCAGCCCGTGTATAAGTAGACATGTGCAGTTCAAACCTGGGGTGTGCAATGGACTCACACTTGACCAGTCAGACCCACAAGCATGGTGTGGCTCAGGCCTTAGCCTGGGGCCAGGTGTCAGCAACTGGGCCTTTACCTTAGACTCGTTAAACATCGCTCGCAGACTGTGCTGCACCTTTGGGATGGGCTTTCTAAAGAACCGGGAGCCTCCGTACAGGCTGCTGTTTTCCTTTTGTGGCCACTTGGAAGTAATGGTACGTGCCCCAGGCTGCCTCTTAAGGACACTGCTGTGTGACATCAGGTGGGACAGGCATGGGTGAGCTCAAGGGTACAGATGCGTGAAGCTCCTTGTACTCCTCATCACCTGACATGACTTGAAAGGAAAGCTAAGCAGCAGGCCTGCAGGGATGAGGTTGGAAGTCAGGCTGCTCTGCTCAGCCAGTCGGGGGCTAGAGTGCAAACCACGTGAGTCCGTCCTTGCACCCCCCCCCCTTGCTCCCACTTTCAGATATGAATCAGATGGTTTACTCTGTTCTCCTTTCCTCTTCAGAGAAGGAAAGCCGACTGCAAAGCTAATTAAGACAGCACTTCAGGTCTGTAACTAAATTAATTCACCGCCTGACTACACAGAGGCGCCGGGCTTCCCCGGGCCGCCTCCTATTGCAAACTTAATTCACATCATTATCATTTATTCAGGTTTAAGCTACTAGAGAGACTTTAAAAAGAAAAAAAAATTAACCCTGCTCGTCTCATGTTCAGTAGGGCCACGGGGCTCCAGTCACTTTGATCCCAGCCCACACTCATTCATTAGCAGCTGTGGGTGTTTGGAATGTTCTGGCCAAACGGCCCTACCAGCCGCTCTCCTTTGGTGGCCCGAGGTAGAAGGTAGAGGAATCCCAAAGGAAGGTCCTGTCTGGAGCTGCCTTCCCCGGGCTGGGAAGTAGGGCAGCGGTCGGGGCATCAGCCTGGTGCTCACTGGCCACGTGACCCAAGAACTCAGCGCCTGCCTGGGCCCCAGTTGCCCCACCTGTAACATGGTGGGTCGCACGCCTGTTTCATGGGGTGATTCTTAGACATCCACAAGTACTTAGGGATGCTTAGCGTGTGCCCAGCACTGCTGGGCTGGAGGGAGGCAGAGGGAGGCGCTTGCCCATAAGTGAGTGGGCACATGTTCTGAATGGGTGGTGCTCCTGCAGAGACTCTCTTGCCCCCGGGGGCAATTGGCAACAACTGGAGACATTTTTGATTGTCCACTTGAGGGGCATCTAGTAGGTCAATGCCAGGGAGGCTGCAAAACATCCTGCTATGCACAGGCCAGCCCTTTACAACCAAGATTTCCCTGCCTTGTCATGTCCATAGGGCGAGGTTCAGAAACTCGGATCTCAGTAGACCAATCCAGACATATACGCCCATAATTTCAGTGCCATGTGGTAGGAGTTTGGAGAATGACAGAAATACTCACGGACAGAGGGGCCTAGATCTGGTGGTCCCTACGTGGCCCAGTGCTCCTCCCCTTGTCAGAACCCACCCCCATCCACAGGCCCCAGGGGCTGAGAGAGCTCGGAATGGGGCCAAGCCAGCTGAGGGAGGAGGTGGCCTTACCATTCATCTTTCTGTGTCACCGAAAGGCCCCCGGCTCCACCAAGCTCCGCAGAATCCTAAATGAGTCACCAAGTGACTCACTTAGGGAAAGCCCTCCCTGAGAGCAGGGGCTGCGAACCCACCCAGGTGGCAGAAACCCACTTCCTCGGTTCCTTCCTTTCCTCTCTCCCCACAAAGGACTAAAAATAAAATGTCAAATAGATAAAGATGTCGTACCGCAAGAGCTTTTAGGCCTTTATAATAAGAAAATAAAGCACAAGTGTGTATAGAAGGCAGACTGGGAGGCTACGCAAGTTAGAGATCGGGAATTTCGGAGTGTGGTGTGTGGTGGGGTTTTGCTTCTGTTGCTTGGTTGTCAGGCCCATTCAGAAACGGCTTCTGCAAGCAAGTCATCCTCCCAGAGAGGCAATGGGCACGGGAGAAAGCTCCGTCTCACTCCAGTGTGCTTAGGCGCTCGCTCACCTGGGAGTACCCGTGCCCTGGTTGTCACTGGGTCTCCATGACACCTCACCCCGCTGTGTGGAGGGCAAAGAAGTTTTGGCATGTGATGGGGCTTCGAAGGTTAAATAACCTCCTACCATTCTTATTAAATATCTGGGGTGTGATGATAGCATTGTGGTTTTGTCTTGCTCTTTTATTTATTTTTTTAGCTGAGCCATCCTGCCACCTGCCATCTCAGCTCGGGCCGGGAATTGAACTGGCGACCCTGTTGCTCGGAGCTCGCACTGTTGAGCGAGCTCTTAACCAACTGAGCCACTCAGCCAGCCCTGTCTTTCTCTTTTAAAGACAGATCCTGAAATACTCAAGAATGAAAGATTTCTGCGATTTGCTTTTAAATAACACAGAGGCCGGAGATGTAGATGGGGGGTGTACCCGGGAAAGTGACCATGAGTTGATGACAGTTGGGGTTACGGATAGGCCTTCATTATTCTAGTTTGTTCTCTTTACTTTTATATTTGGAATTTTCCATCCCTTAAAAATATCTCTGTTTTAGAAGAGAGTTCTAGAGATTGATTGAACAGATGTGAATATGCTTAACACCACTGAACTGTACTCTTCAAAGTGGATATGATGGTAAATTATATTATGTGAATTTTGCCACAATTTTAAAAATATCTGTGTATATCTCTTAAGTCATTATTTCAGATCGGCAGTATGTTTGGGGCAGAGGGAGCACAGAAAGACAATAAGAATCAGAGGGGGAAAGGCAGCCGGGAGGAGAAGGGTGCAGACCTGGCTTGGGAGTTTAAGAACAGGTCGGGAAAGGCACGCTTCTCCCTGGTGGGGGCACGGGGGTGAGTGGTGAAGTGTGGCTGAGACACTGGCAGTCCTGGGGGGCTGGCCGGAGCTGGGCCTGGGTGGAGGTGGAAGAGCAGGGAGCCTTGTGCTCCTTCCCCGAGAGCGTGAGGAGGAGGGAGACGTGGCTCCCAGTCTGCAGGGGAGGGGCTGAGAGAACCCCAAATCCTCCCGTTGGGCTGCAGACGGAGGGTGTTCAGAGGACGGCCTGCAGCCCTCTGTCCGTCTGGCTGAGTACCTCGGACTCAGGGACCCATGCAGGGTCAGCTGCCATCAGCCCCTTTCTGTCCTTTTAGCCATGGGGCCCTTTCTTGAAAGGAAACTATTAACTTCTGGGGGCTTAAAACCACACATTTATTTGCTCGTGGTTGGGGAGACCCGAAGTCGAATAGCAAGGTGTTGGCAGGGCCGTAGGGCTCTGGGACCATCCTTCCTTGTCCGCCCGCTTCTGGTGGCTCCAGCGTTCCTTGGTTTGTGCCTGCGTCACTCCAGTCTTGGGCTTCACATGACCTTCTTCTCTCCCTCTGTCTCTTCTCTCTGTGTACATTATAAGGACACTTGGATTTATGGGTCCACTGGGGTAACCCGGGCTGATCACATCTCCAGATCCTTAGCTTAATGGCATCTGCAAAGATGTTTTTTGCAAAGAAGGCCACGTGCACACATTCCCAGAGGTGGACCTATCTTTCTGGGGCCATTGTTCAGCCCACGACGAGCCTTCCACCGGAGCCCACACGGCAGAATGAAGGAGGACGCAGCTCCTTCCTGCACCCCCTGCCTGGCAGCCCCAGGAGCCCAGTGTGCAAACCTGAGCTTCAGCGGAGAGTTGGGAGATTTTTGAGCCAAATCCTAGGCTAGGAAATGGGCTGGGCGTAGACAAGACCGCGTGACGTCTCGGGGTTATTTTTGTTTTTTTTTTGAGGGCAGTATCACTGGCCCTCATATGTGGGACCCGAACCAGGGCCGCTAGCTTCCCAAGCCAGCGCTTAACCACCGCGCCCCTCTGCCGGCCCCATCCGTTTTTTCTTCATCTGTGCAGCGTGAGCTATACGGGTCTCCACTGCAGTGAGTGGTCTCCATGAGGTCAGCCGTCCTTGGTCACTCGTTTCCTCTCTCCTCACCCCATCCCACGGAAGCAGATGACAGGGGTGTCATGGGGACACACCGGACTTCTCAGCAGTGTGGTCAGGAACCAGTGGACACGAATGCGTGTTCTGGTTTTCAAAGATAATCGAGAGCTTTGTTTTTTCATCTTTTTCTCTGGCAGAAACAAGGGCGCTCCTCAAGCTTATTCAGTTCTAAGTGCCAGGTGACAGTCCCCATTACAGCGACCCCAGTGCTTGCCCCACACACCCGCCCAACGGGCCTGGCTGTATTATTCCACTCTGATCGTTGGAATCTGTGGGTTCCAACTGTTTTACTCATCTTGAGTCTTTAACCTACTTTCAGTATGTTGATCTTCCCTGTCAAGTGAGCACATTGTGTCACGGCACCGTCGCCTGTGTGCAGGACGGGACGGGTCCTGGAACCTCTGCTGTTTCCTTCTCTTGTAGAGCTAACTGGTGCTTTTGTCCGGCCTGCGCTTGTGTCAAAATCCGGTTGTTTCTGACTCACCCCAGCCAGCCCCGTCAGCCCCTGACCCTTCCAGAAAACCATCGAGGGAACGAAGTTGGGCCAGCTGGGTGCTACTGAGCTCTGTCAACTTCTGACAGTGACGGCTGGCTTCTCGCGGAACACGTAAACCCATCATTTAACAGCCCATCCTCAAGTTTCATCAGGCTTCGGATTAACCACATGGTCATGTCAGCGAGCAGCCCTTGCCCCCATTAGTGAGAAAGCTGGTGAAATTTGCATTTCGCTCACAAGTTGACCATTTTCCTTGGTTCTTCAACCAGAACTCTTGGTAAATGGCCCCACTAGGGATGAGGTTGGAAATGAGAGGATGTGGCCATCAGGCCCCACTGGCTGTCACCTCGGCGGTCTGCTTGTCTTGTTCCATTTGGGACCTTTGGGACAAGGCCGAGACCTGCCTTTAGACAGGAGAGGTTTTTGCGGAGTTCTGAGGTGCGTTTCTGGGCTTCGTTGCTGTCGGTTCTCCTGTATGCAAGGCAGTTTTGATGGTGGAATTTCTTATTTCTCCCAGAATCCCAGTCCCTGTCCCCATTGTGTCCCCTCTGAATGACAGCTGAGCTTCTGCTCATTTGATCACGTAGGGTCCCCTGACGGGCTGATGGGCCGCGCCCAGGGCCTCCCCCTGGCCGCCCCTCCCCGCCTGATTCCTGGGCCCTGGGCCGGGCCCTGCATCTCCATTCTGCTCACAGAAGCCAGTCCACCCAGCACCCCACGTGGCGGTGCAGCCTGGTACCTCGGCCCTGCCCCTGCCATTGCCAGGCCAAAGTGCGGACTTCCTGTCGTCAAGTAGGGCACCCCTGGCAGTTCCAAGCAGGGGAGGAGGATGCTTTCACAAGGTTTAGGAAGATGAGTCAAGTAGGGACCACACCAGTCGGGGAGGTCTGGGTACGGAATCCGTTACGTCGGGAACGCCTCCCTCCCCTTCACGCGCGTTTTGGAGAGGGTCGTTGTCTTGCCAGACACAGCGTGACGGCCTTCGCTAAGCGGCCGCAGACCTGCCAGGTCATTGGCCAGCAGCCCTCCCACAGGCCAGGAAGCCCCGTGCCCAAGGGGCAGTCCGCCTCGCTCCCTAGGGCCGTCCCGGGCATGAGAAGGGGTCTGGCGCCCTCTGGTGACAGGCGGTGGAAAGGCCCCCGCATTTGTCTCCTGTTTCCACCTATGGGGTTCGCAACTAAGGCCCAGAGGGGCCCCCCTGCTAAGTGAGGGGCAGAGTCCCCCCAGGTGTGTGAATATGTACTGGGGACAGTTCTGTCTCCTTCAGCGGAAGCCAAGTGGTAGGCGGGCTAAGGCTCAGAGAGGGGCCTCCAGCACCCAGCAGACACTGGTTCCTTCCAAATGTATTAGAAGGATTTCCGTGGCCTTCAGTCTTTCTGCCGCCGTTTCCTCCTGCCCCAAGGTGGATGCGAGCAAGTGCAGGATCGGGGGCCCCGAGGCCCTGAGCCCCTACCCAGCGGTGGGGCAGCCCTCTGACTCCCCACTGGCCTCCCTGCCCCTCTTCCCTCCACTGCCCCCACGCCCTGCCTCCTGGTTCACCTTCCTGACACACGGCTTCAGCAGGACAGGCCTCTGCCCAGGAGCTGCGAGAGCTGCCGTGCCAGGCAGCCCCAGCCTGGCCACTGCGACAGCTCCCCAGACCTTCGCTGGCTGGCGAGGACCCCCTCCCGCTGTCTGCCCCACGGCCGGGCCACTCGCACCTCTCAGCTGTCTCCTGGACTGGCCTGCCCTGTCCTTCCTTACTTTCCTTAAATCCTTGGTCTTTGTTACTATGTCCGCTTCCCATTTACTATAAATGTATCATTGGGCAAGTTACTTCATCTTTCTGTGCCTCAGTTTCCTGATGTGTACAGTGGGGTGTACCCGCTGATGGGGTTGTGGTGAGGATTAAATGAGATAGCGCTTAGGACTTGCTGGTCCCTCGGCGGGCTGGGTGTCAGTGCCACTGTCATCACCCTGTCATCGTCACTAGTCGTAGCCCTGATTCAAAACCCGACTCCAGCCCTCGGCTGTGAATGAGCTTCACCTGCGTTTCTGCAGCTCTTCTAGCAAACTCGAGCTCACGCCCTGTGCGAAAACCACTAGTCTTGTGTAGAACATCCGGCAGATGTGCCTGAGCGCCTGCCCCCATCTGGGCATAGGGAGGGGTTCAGCCATAATAAGGAGGACCAGGGTCCCCCCACGCACAGAGCTCTCTGCTGGTGTTACATCTGGCCAGTGCTGACGCCCACACAGGGTGCTGTGTGTCGATTCCTTCCTGACGCCTAGGGGTGCTGGGATGGCTCCGTTACAGTGCATTGACTCACCTTATGCACCTAAAGTGCCATGGCATTTGGGTGGCACTCCACCGTTTGCAAGTACCCTCTCATGCACTGTCACGCACCATCTTCCCACTGGTCTTGCAAGGTGTATTAACCTGCTCAGGTTGCCATAACACAGTGCCACACGCTGGGGGTGGAGGTGGACCTAAACAAGACATTTTCTCGCTGGTCTGGAGGCTGGAAGTCCAAGATCAAGGTGTCGGCAGGGTTAGTTTGTTCTGAGGCCTGGCTCCTTGGTTGGCAGACGGCCGCCTTCACCCTGTGCCCTCACCTCACACGGCCTTTCCTGTGTGCACACACCCTCCTGGGGTCTCCTCCTCTTCTTATAAGGCCACCAGCCCGGTTGGATTAGGCCCCATCCTAACAGCCTCATTTTAACTTAATCACCTCTTTAAAGGTCCTGTCTCCAAAGATTGTCACATTCTGAGGTCCTGGGGCATTAGTGCTTCAACAAATGGGTTTCGGGGGGCACAATGCAGCTGGCGCTCCCCAGGCTGAGCCCCGTGAGCCTCCCGCTGCTGTGGCCGTGGGCCCAAGCTGAGACTGGACGCCCAGCCTCCAGGCCTCAGGCCTGGCCATCTCTCCACTGCCCCCTGCTGGAGGCCGAGGGTGGGACAACAGGAAGCCATGAAGCTCGCCACCCGTTACCTCAGAGAATCTGCAGAGAGAGAGAGCTTCTAGGAACCGCCTACTCACAGGCAAACGGGATGTGGGCTCTTGAGGAAGGTGCCAGCCTGTTGTTTATTTGGGTGCGTTTCCTGCCCGTGTGACTTGTGGCTTCGTAGCGCTCACCTTGGCACGGCATTGTCTCATCTCATCAGCCAGTGCCGTCCCATCAGTCATGGGCCCAGGGTTTTCCAGGGGCTTTCACAGAGGAGGGAGGGCAGGCGGGCGTGTTCTCACTGTGGAGAGAACCAGCCAGCCCCAGCTCTGCTCCTTGGAACCTGCCACATACACAGGGAGCTACAGGAAAGTGTGATGGGAACTCCAGCCCTGAGATGTCATTCGCACAGGGGCCCCTGCTGACAGTGGGCTCTCCCCTGTGGGCATCACGTCTACATGCCCACTGGCCAGCCAGCCAGAGGGACGTGTGCCCTCACCCTGGTAAGGCCTGCTGGGCAGGAGGGGAGGAAGAGAAGCCCCTGTGAGCTGGGCTGAGAAACCAAGACGACCAACAACCACAGCTTTGGCCAACTGCTCGACCTTCCCGGGCGTCCCCAGGATAGCCTTCATTAGAGGCATCGTGCTCCATAATGCTAGGGCTTCTGACCCCCTACCCCCCCAGGCCTGGGAAGCACTCAGTTTGCAGTTCAGCGTCACTGGTCCCCCCTCCATGCAAAGGGCTCCATCGTCCTGAGCCCGCAATTATTATGGCATGCCTAATGCACGGAACTCTGTGTACATCCAGGCACGTTATAAGCAGGACTGTGGGAGAATTCCCAGGCTGGGTGCTGCAGCAGAAAAGGGAAGGGAAAGGAGGAGAGAAAATCTAGGAAGGCACTGTGGAGGAGGTGGCGTTTAAGGCAGGCCTTGAATGGAGGGTAGACCTTTGAGGCACGGCTCAGGGCCTGGAGAAGGGGGAAAACTGGGTTGAGTACCAGTGCGAGTAAAACCTGGAAACCGGACAGCACCATGGCAGGCGTGCCAGGCAGGATCCCGTAGTCAGGCGCACAGTTGTGGCATATGGGGCTGCATTGGCTGGCTGCACGGGAGAGACCCAGGTTCTGCCACCAGGCTCCGGGCGTGACCTCAGTCCAGCCACAGTCGGTGTCTGGCTGCCCCTCCACCTCTCAGGGCTGACATCCGATAGCATTCGGTTCACGTCCTCCCATTTTCCCAGACGCAGTTTGGGTACCACCTGGTCCCTTGGTCAACGTCAGCAAGAGCAGAGCCGAATGGTTCTCAACCTGACTGCACAGAAAATCACCTGGAGAGCTTGGGGGAAAATCCCAGTACCCAGGCTGCACCCCAGACCAGCCACATCAGATCTCAGGGGGCAGGATCGAGGCGTTAATATTTTTTTAAAGGTTCCCAGGTGGCTCCAATGTGTAGCCAACGCTGAGATCCAGGAATATAGCTGATTTAGAGGGGACTGCTCCCATACATGGGAAGGGGCTTGGAAACTGGGGCACATACTGTGTGACCTTAGCGGCATTGCTGTTTTGTTTCCTTTATAGAAGTTTGTGGTGGGGATAATTCTGTTGCACCAACCGTGTGCCGTGTCTGGTACATAATCTGTGTTCAGAGTCGTTGCCCCCTCAGCCTCTCCTCCCTCTGCCTCCCGCTCAGAGATCAGCAGGGTCGGTGACGTAGTGCTGTCAGGCTGTTGGCAGTGGGCACCGGACACAGATGTACCTTTGGCAGGCTTCCTGCTGTGTGTGGACCATGTTTTATTCATGCACGTGTGATGCAGATCCCTGCTTCTGAGGGCAGAAATGTCCGCCTGCAGATTCCAAGATGGAAGGATGCTTTTGGATAAACTGAGAGCACAGGAGGCAAGCAGGAGTGAGAAGAGCAGCGCGCTGACCGAAGGCTTCACGGGCAGTGAGTGAGGACGTCGAGGACGGGAGGTGCAAGAAGCCAGAACTCGGTGGTTTGTAGGCCGATGCTGCCCTCTAGTGGGGAAGAGGCACGATGGCCCTGAGGTCCTCTGCCTTCCACCCGCTTGAGGGACCCATGCAGGGTTCAAATGACTGAGTCCAGCTAAGGAGACAGAGACATGCGTAGGGGAGACCAGCCGTTCAGTCCTCCCTTCTTGGACTCATCGTCCCTGACACACAGAGAAGTCTAGAAAGCATCTAATACATTCTAGGCACCAGGAGCTTTGCACACATTGCATCTAACTCTCAGTCCTCTTATCCCCAGACTCAGAGTTATGAAATGAGTCACCCAGAAATTGAGATGTGTAGCCCGGAGCCAAGCTGAGCTGGCTGATTCCAGAGGCGTCACCACTGTGTGATGTCCTGTCCTTTCTCTCAGAGCCTAGGTGGTCCTGGAGGCCCGAGTTCAAATGCACTTATATCGTGTACAAACTGTGTGGCCTTGAGGCAGTTGACCAGCCTCTCTGAGCTTCAACTTTTTTTTGCATCTACAAAAGGAATATCATAACATTTACCTTATCGAGGGGTCATGAGAATTTTTGTTCAACCTCCAGTGATTCCGAAGGGATAAAGACGTGAAGAAAGCTATTGCTTCAGGATGGTAGGGTAATAGTAGGTTGCCCTACTTTCTGAACACATCACTTGTATAATCAGACAAAAACAAAGGATGAATTAGACTGCTCTCCTTTGAA
This sequence comes from Aselliscus stoliczkanus, assembly GCA_033961575.1. NCBI lineage: Eukaryota > Metazoa > Chordata > Mammalia > Chiroptera > Hipposideridae > Aselliscus > Aselliscus stoliczkanus. Next base: position 27,443,160 of record CM066741.1, read on the forward strand.
TAGAGGCCGAAGCACTCCCCCACATGTGCCAGCCTGGTGGGGTGCTCCTGGAGAGAATTTTGTCTCGTTTTCCCCCAAGTTGTATCAGGCACATCTCAGTAGCCTTGCAGAGAAAACCAGACTTCCCCTGAGGTGGGCTTCCATTTTGTCGCGCATACAGCCCTCAGCTCCGCCCTTCCTCTGGCCTGCTCAGAGCTGTCTCGGTCACCGCTAAGAAGTCAGGGCTGTCACAGGAGATCACAGTGGGCTCGGTTGTCCTGTCTTGCTGCTGGCGAGGACGGAATACAGACCTGGGCCTTGGGTGCTGGGCAGTGCGCCCCAGCGTATCCTAGCTTCCTCCTTCATCACTCCCCAGAGGGTGGCCAAGAAGTGCCTGGTCCTTGAAATTCTCTTCCATCAGCACCTTAAATTGTACTGCAGTGCATCATTCTGTTCTTTAAAAAATAGATCCTTTAGAAAATCTTATCATTTGTTTCCAGGCTTTCTATGAGGAGAGCTGTGTCAGGTATTTATTATAAAATTCTTCTTCTAAAAAAAAAAAAAAATCAACCTCATATATAGCGATGGACTGGAAGGGAGTATCTAAATGAATGCCAGTGTTTTCCTCTGGGCGGTGAGAGATGGTGTTTTGTGCCATCTTCCTTATAATCATAATAATAGTAGCTAGAATTTATTGAGTGAGCACTTACTGTATGCCAGGTACTGTGGAAAGCCCTTCATGTGCATTCATCGCTGACACCTTGAAACAATTTTGCGAATCAGGTACTACTATTATCCCCACTCTCAGGTGGAGACAGAGGCCCAGAGAAGGTAAAATACCTTTCCAAGGTCACACAGCTGGTGAGTGCAGACGCTGGCCAGCGCTGGCGGGTCTATGTCCTCAGCGCTGTGTTGTGATGCCTCTCCATCCTTGATTTATTCTCAGATCATTCTTCCATGAGCATGTGTTTCTTTTAAAATGATTAAAAAAAAAAAAGCCTTATTTTTAAATTAAGCTCTCTGGTCCCACCAGCTCAAAACCACATAGGGAGAAATACCATATAAGTGCAGGAATGCCCAAACGGAAATACGAGCAGTGTGGTATTTCCTTATGTGTTGCTGTCTTTTCCACATTCTCTAAACTAAGCATCTCTTGCCTAAGTAATCAAATAAAGTAAAACTCATGGAGCAGGAAAGAAAATCTGCTGTTGAGAGTCCCAGTGAGAATAACAGCTGATGTTTTTTTTCTTTGAGAAAGTCTGCATTCCAGGAACTTCTCTGAAGCCCTGTTGGTGCATTTGATCCTTGAGGGCCTGCCAAGAAGGTGGGGATTCTTGTCCCACCCACTTGACTGAGGCACAAACGGAGGCCCAGGGAGCATTTGTACCATATTGAGGCAGGTGTCATTCCCTGTCCTGTTCCATGCAGTGACCTTCAGAAATACTAATGGACTGGTCTCATTTCAAAGTGAGTAGGGCCGCTGGGAGAGGTCCCCAGGTTTCTGGGCGGCCCGTTGGGCTTTGCATACAGTGCTTGTGCCTGCAGGTGGCAGAGGCCCTCCCCTCTGCCCGGCCATGGTGGGCTGTCCGCATGGAAGCCAGGCTCATGTCACACTGGCGTCTCTTTTTCACACAATACAGAGTGTGCTGCCGTGGCCACTGGTGGGGTCTCCTTCTGCTTGTCAACTAGGGAGCAATAAAGAGGAAGCCCCCAGGGGGCTTGGCTGCAGAAGAGGAGGAAAAAGGAGGCACCCACAGTGTCTCCCCTTCCCCGGGTTCTTCCGTCTCCCCGCCAAGCCATGCAGTGTCAGAGAAAACTAACATCTATTATGAAACGCTTCATCTATGCTGGGGTTACCACGGGCCCTTACATCTGCCGTCCTGTATTCCTCCCTGCAGTACCCTAAAATACGTCTTCTTAGCACCTCCACTTTTCAGACGTGGAACCAACATAGACGGGGGATGGACTTGCCCAGGTGTGCCAGCTGGTAATTGGTAGTGCCTGGATTCACGCCAGGTGGGCTCTAGGACCCGGTCTTCACCCACCTCCCCACAACCCCCTCCTCACCTTCCAGCAGGTGGGAGGGCCTCCTGCTGTGTGCTTGGTTTCTGGGGAGCCCAGCCTCCCCCCACCCTTGGTGCTGGTGCCTTGCCAGGTGTGAGAAGCAGGCTGCTGCCTGTGAATAGCAGGGGTTGGGGGCTGGGGTTTGCTCCTTAACCTGAGCTAATTGGGGACCCAGAGGCACACAGGGTCAGGCCGCCACCTAGAAGCCACGTGCCGTGGGGCCAATGGCTTAACCTCTAATCCCGTGGCATGGCGAGGTCACGACTGGTTTCTCCAGGTTGCGCTGTGGATGGGCATTTGGGTTGCTTGCAGTTGGGGGTCTTACAGTGTTGGCGTGAGCGTGCCTGGCCGGATCTCCCGGTAGGTGTCGGACTTTCTGCAGAGCACTACGTCGGAGTCAGAGTTGTGGCTCATTGGGTTGTCTTGTTTTTCAAACACTGCCCGAGGTTTGCCAAGCGGCTGTCCCATTTACACTCCTACCCTCCGTGTACAAGAGTTTCAGATACCCCTCACCTTGGCCCCCGCTAGTCAGTGAGCTCCAGGAAGCCAGCGTTTTTGACCATTTGCTTCAGCGCTGAATCCTCCTTCCTGAGAATACTTGGCACACAGGAGGAGCTCAATAAATGTTGGCTGGGTGGGTGACTGAGTGGCTTCATGATGACGTCACTGCGAGCATTCAGGCTGAGTTAGCCAGCCTTTGGGAACAGACCGAACCTCCAGCTGAGCTCAGATTCCCTCTGATGTCAGTCGTCTCCTTCCTTGTTCTTCGTGTGTCCAAGTGGACCTGTTAACACCCACAGTTCGCGCTGGCTGCTTCGGTTATATTGACACATGTGCTGATTTTCCCCATAGGTGGTCAGCATCTTGAGGGAATGGCCACTTCTTCACCCTTGTTTTTATCCCCAGGCCCTGGAGAACTTTGGAAATGCTTGGGAAATGTCTAGCAAATTGAAATTGAGTCAGAGTCTGTGCATTTTAATTTGAGCTCAATCCTTGTCCAAAATGACCCAAAAGGTTTGTGCAAAATTCTAGGCACTGTATCCACCAGCTACTTACGCTTGTGCCTCGTACTATCTCTGCAAGTGCTGTGGAAAAGCTGGAGTCCTGAAACTACTATTACAACCACAGCAGATAGCAGCTCCAAAATACCAGGGGGGGAATGCAAAATTGAAATGAATAAATACCTAATTAAATGTTCCCAAGCATACCATTATCTCAGCTTTGTTACTTGCTAAATTTAATGCCCCTAAACATTTCATTATATTTGAAAATAATTTATGGCTTCAGTTTTTCTTACTTTACAAGAATTCCTGAGTTTGCACAGTGAGTGCTGAGAAATCCTAGCCAACCGTAAATTAAACAAATTACATAACGCCAAATAAGTGTAAAAGCAAAATGATAAAAATTTCTTTCAAAAAATGTTTATAGCAAAAAAAAATTTTGTTATTTTTTGTTTTTTTTGAGGACAGTGTCCCTGGCCCTCATAAGTGGGACCCGAACCGGGGCAGCGCTTAACCGCCGCGCCACTGGGCCGGCCTGCAAAAAAAAATTTGTAATGATTGATGTGTGTGTGCTTTAATGTTTGATATGATGTGGAATGGAGTTCTCAAAAATGAAGTGTACTTGGGGCCCACACATATTTTAAAGCAATCTACCAAAATATTATAGAATTCCTGAATAATACAGAGTGTTTCAGTAAAGTTTCAAAAAATTACAAATACAAGCTTTCCCCTTAGGGTTTTTAGACTAATTCCCATAATGTCATTAGTATGATCAGACATCTCTTCTGATTGATGTAACACAATTGCCCTGACCTTTGCCTGTTTTGCTCATTGAGTGGCCTTTGTTTTGTTGTTGTTGTTGTTGTTGTTTGCTAATCTTTGTTTCATCTTCTTTTTTTCAGGAATCCTGTTCACGATGCTGGTATTCGGACCAGCCTGTGGATTTATCCTGGGCTCTTTCTGTACCAAAATCTATGTGGATGCTGTCTTCATTGATACAAGTAAGGAATATCTCTCAATTTCTAACCACCATGCACAAGCCTTCCCTCCCTTGTAAAGGAGCTGTCAGCCTGTGGGTTCTCAGACCTCCCTACTAAGCGGCACCCCTACCCCGTAGCTGGTGTCCCACCTGAGGTTAGAAGGGAGGAGCATGCGGTGTGGTTCCGAGGGCCTAGTCCCTCAAATCTGCATTCTGGCAGCATCTGTCTGGAGGCTGAAAACCCCATATACTTGATTTTACTTCTCAAACCCATATTTTCCTCATCTACACATTAAGAGTAACGATAATTATATCTGCCTCTCGGAGCTATTAGCTATTGTAAGAATCGAATGAGGATACATGTGGAAGTCCCTGCCATGTACACATATTCACTGGATGTTGGCTCAGCAACCTATATGAGGACTCTACTTTCTGAACTAAAAGTTGGAGCATGTGTTCTGGAAGTATAGGTGTACGAAGGGGTCAGAAAGACAGAATCTTCGAAAATCCTTTCTATGTGATGCTGTCGTGGTGGCCTTTGCAAGGAAACATACCACATCTCAAAACCGTTTCAGTCAGCTCTTCTTGTGTTCTTAGCAGGAAGGGTAAGTGCGTTTCTCCGGTTGCGCCAGACACCCCCGTCCCCCCAATTCCTTAGCACATTTTGATTGACCAGTGCGCTAGTCAGGGTGGGCTAGGTCATGCTGCGATAACAACTCCCAAATCTAAGTCTATTTCCCGGTCACACTGCATGTCCAGTGCTGATTGGCAGTGCTGGGGAGGGCGAGAGCTGGCTCAGCACGGTCGCTGCAGGGCCGTGGGTCACAGAAGTGTCCTCTGACCCCAGCGGCACGGTCGCCAAAGCGGGAAACCTGCAGCCTGTAGCAGGCTGCACCCTGGCTCTGGAAGCTTCTGCTCAGAAACGAGACACATTGTTCCTGCTCCCATTTCAGTGGCCAGAGCAAGCCCGTGGTGTACCAGTTTCCTATTGCTGTGTAGCGATGACACACACTTGGTGACTGAGTGCAACAGTTATGATCTCAGGGCTTGTTTCTGTGGCTCTGGGTTCCGGAAGCGGCTTAGCCGGGTGGTGCTGGCCCAGGGTTTGGCAAGAGGCTGCAATCAAAGCGTCCACTTGGTCTGCAGTCATCTCAGAGCTCACCTGGAGGAAGGTCAGGCGCCCTCCCTGGGGCCTCTCTACGGATCCACCTCACCACGGCTCCCCTGGGATGAACAACCCAAGAGGAGGGGGGAGACGGTGCTTGAGACAGAAGCCACAGCCCTTTTATAACCCAGTCTCACAAGTGACAGCTTGTTGCTTCTGCCCTATTCTGCATGTGAGAAGCAAGCCGCTTGTTCTGGTCTACACTCTGCAGAAGGGATCACTACCCAAGGACGTGAATATCGGTGTTGGGGTCGTTGGAGACGATCTTAGACGCTGCCTACCACAGGTGGTCACAACGCGACCGCGTGCCCCGAGGAGGACGCTCCATTCCTGCGCAGTGAACTAAGTGGGCGGAGCAGCTGTGTTCCTTTCTCTCTGAAAACAGCGTGCAGAAAGCCATTCCGGCTTTCCTTGTGCCGATCTATCGTCGGGATCAATAAGGACGTCCAGCCTCGGCGTTCTCAATCCATCATCTCTCGACAGTGCTAAATTTACTAATTCACCCCAAAGAAATAATGCGGCTTTAAATCCAATCAAGTCACTCAGTGATTCACTCCATTAATCTCACTGATATATTTACTTGTAGCTAATGATGTTACAGATTTCCAAGTGGAGAGAAAAAAAAAAAAGAGTCAAACGCCACCTTATTTATTTATTCTTTTAAAATGCTGGGTCTGCCTGGGAGGTGATTGAACGCGGCTGCTGTTTTGTGGGCTGGCCCCTTGAACCCTGTTCGGAGCTGGATGAGGCTTAGAGAAACAGCACACGAGGTGGCTCAGCTGCCATCTTGCTTATGTGGACAAAAAAGCCAGCTCCCGCCGCTTTGCCAAAGGTAGCACAAGGCAGGAGTAGCAGAAAGAGGCTGCACCCCCAGTGTCACCTGGACAGAGAAGCCACGTGGCCAGGCTTCCCATTTTGCCCTCAGTATACCAGTGGTGGCCCCCTGGAATTAAGGCCTGTGGATGACCACGATCGGTGAACCAAAAAGAACCACAGACATCATTCTCTTCCAACCTTTTCATTTGGCAGATGTGGAAACTGAGGCCCAGAGAAAGTCAGGGAAATCCCCAGTCCAAGGGACATATCTGTATAAGCCCAGGCCTCCTGAGCAAGTGTGCAGGTGTTTCATCTTATTAGCAGTCTGAGACTCCCCAAGAGTAAGGCAGAGGGGTGCGTTCCTATGCCGTCCGGGCACCTTGCTGAAGGCAGCCTCCCCCAAACGAGTTGACCCTGGGTTCTGACCTGGTGCTCACTGTCTTTGTCTCCTTTCTGGAGGTGTGGGAAGGGCTGGTGCTGCCCTTCACCGGCAGAGGGCGGAAGAATATCACTTATCCTGTTAGGGAGTCAGCCGTGGAATCCTGGAGTTCCCAGCAGGTTTTCTTTTCCTCATCTTCTGACTGAAACTCGTTCTGTGAGTGGATTGGGGCTGTATTTTGAGGAGGGGGTTCTTAGTGGTGTTTTAGACATGACTCTCCCCTGTCTTTTCCTCACCAGCTAGGACAGAGCCCCTCTATAGGACTGTCCATCCCCAGCTGAGAGCCGGGAGGGAGACGAGGAAAGCAGTGGCCAGGCAGGTCCATGGAGGGGCCCTGTCATGGGGCAGATGGAAGAGGGGACGTGGCCTCCGTCAGACAGCCTGACCACGGCTGAGAACACACACACGGTGGAAGGGAGAGACCAGTGAGGAAGCTGGGTGACAGAAGCAGGTGCAGTGGGGTGCAGGGGCGGCCCTCTGTAGGGTGGAAGACCCCAGGGGCAGCTCCCCGGAAGGGTCCCACTGGCTGTGTTTATACACAGGGATCCTGCCGCTGCTGCTTTAGGGGGGTATGTGGTCTTGGCGTGGCTTCCTTTGCCCCCCCCCCTTCTTAAGGGGGCTACATGCCGCCTCTGACAGCAGGGAAGGAACCATGGCGCCTCCAGAGTTTATGTTTTTAGAATCGCTTTGTGACCGTGAGACCAGCCGAGAACAGGACCTAGGACAAAGGAGGACGTGGCAGCAGAGTGCACCCCAAAGTGCTGACCAACCTTAACCTCGGGGCTCCTCAGAAGAGAGGACTCGCTAAGAACAGCAGCCTGAGGGGGCCGCTTATCAAAGCTGTACAGGGGTTGCCACGTTTGACCTTCAGAACGTCCCACTGGACCTCTCATCCCCTAACAGAGGAGGCGTCCTCAGGCCGTGATGAGCTCTGAGATCCCGCACTGGAGTCAGACCTCCGCCTGAATCCCGCCGTGTGCTCCTGGGGAGTCTCTCCTCAGGGCGCTGTGTGTGGAGGTCAGGAGCTAATCCCGGCCCACTTAACACAGGCCTGGCGTGAGGCCGGTGCCCAGGAAAGGCACATGTGATGAGGAGCCCGGGAGGCTAGCTCGTTTCCACAGCTAGCCGGACTCCACCCCAGGCCTGTCTGGCCCCAGACTGAGCACCTGGCGTCCCTGAGCCCTCTCCAGGAATGAAGCCAGAAGGCCACCCTTTTCTTGGACAAAGTCCTTGCTGACATGACCTAGCTTCACTCACCAGACTCGTCCGAAGGCGTGGACCAGCCAGTCCACGACGCCACGGCTGTGTGGTGTTTGCAGCTGGAATAAGGCATGTCCGTCTCTTTGCTTCTTGAATAAGGTCAACGAGCAGAGAGGCCCGGCTCTGCCACTGTAGGGCTGGCTGCTATTACCAGAGTCCTTGTTGGACTAAGTAGCCCAGTGGCTCGGATCCTGAGGCTTCCACACTGTCCGCTGTCCTGTCCCCACTTTCCTTTTTCGTTTTTTTCTTTTCTTTTTAGAGGGCAGTGTCACTGGTCCTCATATGTGGGATCTGAACTGGGGCCACTGGCGTCCCAACCCAGCGCTTAACCACCGCACCACTCTGCCGCCCCCCCCCCCACTTTCTAATTAGGTCTGTAATGAGACTCTTGGAACGCTTGGGTCCCGATAGCAAAAGTTTCACAAAATAGGTTAGGCAAATAGGTAAATGGACTGAAAGAAAACTAAAAAGACTACCCAGAGAGCCATAGTATCATTTACATACACAATAGCATGGCCCAAGAGTAAGAATTAATGTCCCCAGTTTGTCCCTCTCACAGCCTCGGGGTCCTCCTGGGTGGGTTGGTTGCTTAGTTTCAAACTGGCTCAACCCTATTTCCAGTGATTTTTCTCTCAAACCCATAATGCTAATAATGGTCCTTGGAAATGGGGGGAAATCTCTGCCCCATATGTTCACATGACCTTCGGCAGAGAGAGCAAGCAGCCTCTAGAGGCTTAATCAGCATACCCGACAAAACCACTCCGCATGTCGGATTCCAAGATGCGTTCCAAGACATGGAAAGGTTACACAAATGGATCTTGCAAAGCGGGAATCCTTCTGAGCCTGACACCTGTGCAAAGGCAGGGCCGCACTGGGCCAGCCTCAGGGTAGGCGGACATTTCCATCGTGGTGACTCAGTGTGGCGCTCTCCTCGCTGCACTGCCCCTGTTCCTGCACCTTCCCTCAGTGCCTGGCAGGACCGAGCGGTGGACACGAGGCTGCAGGGAGCTCCGCCAGCCCACTCGCAGAGCGCCCCGAGGACGCTATGCCTGGCATGTGTCCCCACTTGTTCTGGTCAGCGCCTTTCTTCATGCGTGGTTCTCGTTCCATCGGCAGTTTGATCCATCTAAGTGAATGAGTCGGAGTGGTGCTTTCCAGTTTTGTCCTGGGCATCCGACTGACAGCAAGAAGCCCTCGCCCAAAGGCTGGGACTGCGGTAATTTGTTTTAAAGATCTAGACACTAGAACCAGAGAAGTCCAGAGGTTTTCACACCTTGCCCCACATTGTACCTAAAACAATACTTTTGTTATCCCAAGCCTGCCCAGGACACTGTTCTTAGGGAACATGAATTTTTATCCCCTTAGCCTTTTGTATAAGTCAGGGTCAGCTCAGTTCTGCTGCAGTAACAAACACCCCTAACAGCTCACGGACTTGGAACACTAAAGGTTTATTTTTCACTCGTGCCATATGCCCAACACAGGTCAGCAGGGAAATTTTGTTCATTGTAGCCTCCCGGGTACCATCTTAGGAGGATTTCACATGTTTCCATGGTCAGGCAGGGGAAAGGGCATCTGACACAGATCTCCTGCTCTTCTCTGTCTTACAAATCTAGCAAGAGTGAGCTTTCCCCGCAACATGCCAGTCCCTGCAGGGAGCCAGGTGACATGCTCACATAAACAGCCACCACCCCACGGCAGCCCCTCTCCCTGGGATGTTTTCTCACACATGGAAGACAGTCACCGACTTTTTAACTAAAATAGGACTGTACGTGCTACTAATTTTGTTCCCACAAACAACTGCCAGGATTTCTTTCTCTGCTGGCTCACATCTGCCAGCTTCCGTTCCCCCTTCCAGGAGACCACACACAACAGCGCCTTCTCACCGTCTTTTGTTTTCATTCATCGCTTGGCAGTGAGTGAAGAAAACTGTGAATGATTGGTGCAAACATTTCCGCTCAGCGACCCTAGGCAATCTTACTTCCCTTTCTCCTTTCCTATGTGCACAGAGATGCTTTCGAGATTACCTTGTGTTTTCCATGCCATCCCCTTTTTAAAAAAACCTGGATCTTAAAATTCCCATTCCTATACACATACACCTAAAAGTAGAAATAATAAGAGCACCTACTATGTGTCGGGTGGTTCTTGCTCATCATTTCATCTTTGCAAGCACTCTAGGTAGATGTCATCTTTATGTTGCAAATGATGAGCCTGAGGCTCAGAGAGAGTAAGGAACTTGCCCAGTGTCACATGCTAGCAAATGGCAGAGCGGGGATCGAACACCAAGCCCATTAAAGCTTACAAGCTCCCCGCCCCAACTTTCAGCTATGCAGAAGCACCTGGTCCGTTGTGGTGTCCTGGTTGTTGTTACTGGGCTGATGTCCAGGTCTCCAGGACAGAGAGCACCGATATTCCAAAGGCCAACTGGCCACCTGTCGGAAGAGTTGATGGTCTTAGGCTTGTTGCACAGAGCACAGGAATTAACCATCTACCGAGGGCCTTCAGGGACCTAAAACCAAGTCCAGACAGTCAAGAGGGGTCACCGGTGTCACAGAGTGGTCAAGAGAGTTGCCTCTGGCGTCTGCATGCCTGTGTTCCATCTTTACGAACTTGGGCAAGGCCCCCCACCTTTGTAAGCCTCCACTTCTCCATCTGCTTAAAGTAGGGGCAAGAAAAGATTCTACCGTGTAGGGTTGTGGGACAGACTGACTGGCACACTTAAGAATGCACTCTGCCTAAGGCCCGATGCAGAGGAAGCCTTCAGTAAATGACAGCTGGCGTTGTCATCAGTGTTAGCTAAAGAGCCTTCAGGGAGAGCCTTTTACAAGTGGAGGTCATCTGGTGTCTGCGGTCATGTTTCTTCCCAAGTCTGTCCATCCATCTGGTCCAGGTCTGCAGCCCTATTAGCTGTTAGCTCATAGGCTGTGGCCCAGGTCTCCAAGAATTTCCTTCCAGGCCCCAGGGATATGCCATGATTGTCAGACATTTCTTAGCAGCTCATTTGGGAGTCTGCTATGAACGGCAGTTGTGGAGAGAGGGGAAAGCATCTACCAAGGGGGTGAGCTGTAGCCTATGTCTTCATGACTTCAGCTGGCAAATCAAATCACAGTACGAGACAGCCAAACCACATGCATAGTACCCTCAAGCTTGTAAGTGGGGTGCAAAGCTTTCCAACGGAGGACTGGCCCCAAACCTCAGGCCACCACTTACCCACTGGCAGCTTGGAAACAGGGCCTTAGCCATAAATATTATGCTAACATCGATTAAGTGCTCGAGCTCACGCTAGGCACTCTTCTGACCACTTATGACTGGTCTCCCCCAAAACTCAATAAGTATTATCATTATCAGTGTTGTACAGAGAAGTCAGCTGAGACATAGAGAGTTCATCTCACTGGCCTGAGGTTGCACAATGACACGTGGGCAGGATTTCAACCCAGGCATCCTGGCTCTTGTGCTCTGTACCGCCCCTTAGGACGTGCGAACCCGATTTAAGACAGGGCCTGGGGTGTTGAATGGGATCTCAGATTAGCCGCTTTTTGTGGGGTACGAGTGAGCATACATAGTGAAAATGTACCCTTGAATAAGAAATGTTTCTGTTTCCTCGTGTTTTTCTTAACACACCTTGACAGCTCTGCCAAGCCAGCCTACATTCAGAGGGTGGCTGGCTTCTCGCTGTTTTGGTTTAGACTGATACAAGCGCAGAGCAGACAAGAAAATTACGGTGGGAAAGCAATCAAGTGTTCAGCTTTTGGGAGAAATAGAAGCACCCATGTGGAATGACGGGCTGCTTTGCCCGGCATTCGATGCCCCCCACCTCAGGCCCCTTCCAGGGGCCTCAGCCCATCTGTGCTGCCGACGGAAGCACCCCAGCCCAGTCCGCCCCCCCTGCACCCCCTCCCACTAACGTGGCCCTTTCTCCTTGCAGGTAACCTGGATATCACTCCCGATGACCCCCGCTGGATCGGAGCCTGGTGGGGTGGCTTTCTGCTCTGCGGTGCCTTACTCTTCTTCTCTTCCCTCCTGATGTTCGGGTTTCCACAGTCTCTGCCCCCCCACTCGGACCCCGCCATGGAGAGCGAGCAGGCCATGCTCCCCGAAAGAGAATACGAGCGACCCAAGCCCAGCAACGGGGTCCTGAGGCACCCCCTGGAGCCAGACAGCAGTGCCTCGTGCTTCCAGCAGCTGAGAGGTAAGGGCGCCTCGTCTGGGGGCAGCCAGGGTGCCGGATGGCGGTGGGGGGGTCACTCAGGACTGGGTGCCGGGGGGCTTGGAGGCAGAGCCGTATTTGTTTTGCATGACTTGCTTCTCCAGTCCTGCGCATAACTTATTCCTGAGAAGTGGTGATCTCATTTGCTTAAAAAGGAAACAAAAAGCAAACTAGCTGCCGTCCAGGAAGGGGCAGCAGACCAGCGGCCCCAGCGAATAGCGTCGCACCTGATGTACAATAAGTATAAATGTTTGCAGAAGTAAGCAAGTGCAGGAGGGCAGGCGGGCGCTGGACACTTCGTAGAACGCTCTGGCACTCTTTCAGGCCACTGACAAGCCCGTCGCAGCCGTCAAGGACTTGTGAAGTTAGCGTCCTTTGCCTGATTACAGGCATTCTTAAAAGGCCACGTCCAGCGTGCATCTCTAGCTTTACTCTGTCCTCTCATCCCCTCTGTGAAAGATGAGATGTGTTCCTCTAGAAAGAAATACTAGCTTGTCTTAATAACAAAGTCACGCTGGAGCATGCCGCAAAGTGCTCACAATCATTTTCAGAAGGGAAAAGAAAATCAGGTTTTTTGACAAAACGTGGTGAAATACAGTGATGCAGAGTGAGATGCACGCACACACACACACACACACTGTGAGGTGTGCACTGTGCTCCTTAGTCCACAGGAGCCCTGAATGCAGGTCCGTGAAAGACTCTGCTGCGTTTTAGAAATGAGCCGGAGCGACGCGGGGGCCCTGCTTTCCCGGGCAGCTGCGGCGGGAAGAAAGGGGGGACGGTCACCCCTCGTAGGAGCTCACTCACAGCCCTGCAGCGTTCTACTTGGAAATCTGGTGAAGGTCTCTTTCCTGAGCGCCTGTCTAATGAGGTGCCCTTCTGTGGAGAAGCCGGGGAAATGTGGGGAGGACCTCAAGCTGCCCCATCCTCAGCTCCCCGTCTGGTCGCCCTGCGACGGTAACTTCTTCCCGCTTCTTTTCCACGAGTGTCAAATGTAACACCATTCCCCCGTGACCGTGCGGTCATGAGAATGAAAGCTCTGCCCGCAGAAAACTGTTATTAGTACACATTAGTCCATGAGGAAACGGAAGAACTTGTGCCGGTTTCCAGAAGGGATGAATTTAATGACCTGTCATGTCTGACCCCATGTTCCATGATGGTTTCTGCCAAAGCTGTAATTTGAAATTATTCCTAGATCTTAAAATTCATTTCCCTGAGTTCCAGAAGACGTACATTGTGTCGTCTGAGGTGGTTTTGGCTTGGACCCCCCCCCCAGGAAAATGTGCTTAATAAAAGAGGCCCCCCAGAACAGGCCCACGTCAGGAGCCCCCTGGTGGCCAGAGGGCGACCCCTGCTGTTCCCCCAATGGCACCGCCAGCCACCCAGTGCCCAGTAGCCAGACGCACCGGGTAAGTGGCCCTGGCATGAAAGTGGGCCTTGTGAGGGGATCCTGTGGCCTGGGAGAGGATAGCCTTTCTAGGTCTTTCCTCGTCCTACATGATGGCCCTGTCTTTCCATGGCTCTGATTACCAGAGCTGCATTCATAGTCTCTCATGTTTCATCTCCAGGCCTACAAAGATGAAATCTGCAATCTTGTCATCAGAGAGCTCCGCATCCAGTGTAGGGACAGAGCAACCAGTGTGGTGAGCGGCACTGGTGGTGACGGAAATACAGGGACAGGAAGAGAAGAGCCCGCCTCTTGGGTCACAGGCGTAGCTCAGGGATGTCACGGCTTCAGGATTCTTGGGGTATGATTCAGTTGCGTATGAACTCATTTGTTCAATTCAGTCAGCATTGGCTGACACCCTACTGGCCTCTCTAGAGGCACAGCGGTGAGCGAGGCAGCTCGTGTGATAGCAGGGGGAGGCCTGCAGTAGGCAGAGTCTAAGCCGTGACGAGGCGAGCATTGAACATGCGTTGACTGAGCTGACAAGTACACGGTTGGGCAGATTTGTCTGAGACCCACTGGAGCATAGGAGATCACAGAGTGTGACCTGTATCCACATGGGCTGCACGTCTGACACGTAATGATTTTAATTTAGAGTTAGCAATTCCCTGAGGCAGTAGGTCCTCAGAGTCAGAATGTGGCGAAGTGAGCTGTTACGCTAAAAAGCACGTTTTGCACCGGCCCACACACAAAGAGGGGCCCACGGTGGTTTCCATCCTTCATTTTTTCTGTAGGAGACAGAGTTCTTGCCATGTGGACATTTCCACCAAAAGCGCCGTGCAGGGCTCCCTGGCGCTCCCAGACGCCTCATGCACTTTGCAGCCTTGAAAGCCCGGTGGTGTCCATGCAGCCTGCTGGCTACTCCTCCGTGGGTGCCGATAAGCTGGGCAGCACTGCACAGAGCAGAGGAATTAACGTTGCTCCAAAAATCTATATGTTGCAATTTCTCATGTTTCATCTGAGCTCACAAATAGGTTTCCTCTCCAGCCATCAGTCTGTGTCCCCTGCCATGCTGCATACGTAGCACAGGCGCCCGAGGAGAGCTGGCATTGCCCGAAGCGCAGACCGTCTGCCCCCCTCCCTGCCGGGACCCAGGCGGTCTCCCCCACGCCTGGTAGAGGGCACTGGAAACTCCGACTGCTGTCTCAATAGCACAGATGGACCCTCAAACAACGGGTCTTTTCCACGGGGCTGCATCCTGAAAGAGAGGGAAGAACCGGCCCGCTGTGAGCCTTGTTGGCACGGCCTGACCCTCTGACAGGCTTTCGAGCTGGCTGAGTGTCACCGTGCCAGAGGTTTAAAATCTGAAGTCAGAGCCCTACCTTTGATCATTGAAAGAGCAGAGCAATCAGATGCTGAGCACTCTTGTCTCTTGTGCTTTCCCCGCAGTTGGCCTCTTCCTGTCCCAGAAAAGATAGCTGGGGGGTGGGGGTGGGTAGCTGAGCCGGTGAGGCAGGGGGCCGGCTTCAGGCTCAGGGCCTTAAACCCCAGCCTCAAAATGTAGAAGGTGGTGTGTGACTTCCAAAGCATTGCATGGACCCCCCACTGCGCCCCACAGCCTGGCCAGTGAGCTGTGTGTTGCTAATCTCCCTGCCACCCATCGGGACAGCTGGGCCGGCACCCATGTCCCCAGGCTCTGAGCTTCACCATTCTCTGCAAGGATTCACTCTACTGATAGTGAACTGACTGAAGCAAAAAGGACAGTCCTTCCCCTCGGAGACTCTGCACCACCTGCTCCCTTTCCAGAGGAGGAAATGCGAGGACCTGTGCTTTTAGGGGAGACAGAATCTGCCTGGGCTGACGCCTGCTCCACCCTTCTCCCCTCCCGCCCCCCCAGTGCCACCCATCGCCAGGTTCTCCCGATGTTATCACCTAAATCTCTCTCCAGTCTTCTCTTGGTATCTCCTGCGCCCCGTCCACCCTGACCCCTGTGGTCTGTTATCCACACCATGATGGTTTGGGGACGCATTGGAGCCTGTCGCCACCTCCTGTGTAAAGTGACAGAGGCAGAGCCTACCCCGTGGTGGCCCAGCCCTGGGACTTTCTGCCCTGCAGCCTCTTCTCACCTCACTGCCTCCCTGTCGCCTCCACGCCAGCCTCCCATCGCCAGCCTCCTCTCAGTCCCGTCTTTCCCAGGCCCCTTCCTCCCTGGATTTTGCACTCGCTGTTCCCTGCCGTGGAATTCTGATCCCATCTCCAGGCGTCAGTTCACACATTGTTCCCCAAGGATGGTTTCCTGTCCTCCCGAGAGTCCCCTCCAAGGCACGTTGCTCGCTGTGTCATGGTCGCGAGGTTTGTTACCTTCCTATGAGTGACCATCCAGTGAATCCAGGAACTCCACAGGAGCGGGATCTGCGCCGTGATTGCCCACGACCTTGTACGGAGGTCTCAGTGCATCTCCGACAGATGGAGGGATCCATGGCTCGCTGGACATGCACTGCCCAGCCCAGTACTGTGTGCTGCTTTTCTTAAAGCTGTCCTCACCCCCGGCCGCCTTTCAGAGCATTGGCCTGTGTTTGGCCCATCCAGGGACACAGGCTTAGCAGGAGCACGACCTGTTTGGAGTGCCAAAGCTGGCCACAGGTGACCCACGCTGCGGGGAGGGTCTGCTCCGGGCACCTGGCCACTGAGTCACAGTGCTCAGCTGGCTGGTACTGATGACTTTGGGCTACGTGTCTCTACGTTCCCATCATCCTGGCAGGTGTTTTGACCCTTGGCCGGGTGCACTCCCACCCCCACCCGCCCACAGTATGGCAGGGGCCCCACATGCATGGCCTGGCCGGGAGACCCAGCTCACGCCTCTGGCGTCTGCGTGTCTGCCTCCTCCATCCCCTGCCAGCCAGCAGTCGGTTTCTGCTGCATCTTTCTTAATTAGGGGCCTGTGCCTTCCAGCATCTGGTGATCTGAGAGTCCTTATTCTGCAGGTTGAATGGCTGAGTGTTTTTCATCTTGCGATAGGTCTTCAGAACTCAGCTTTCTCCTCGTGTGGATCTCCCGTTAAAATCTTCTTTCTTGGTTCTATGGCCAAGGAAACCATCTGTGCCAGACGTTGCCATTTCTGTCACGGGAGTCATTAGGCTCCCAGGGACCAGCCTGGCCAGTGGCTGCGTGGTGTCTCCATCAGTGTTGATGTAGCACGTGCTGGGGGTTATGGCCACGAATCACCACAGCGTCTCTTCTCAATGTATTTCAGCAAAGCACCTGATGAAATACGAGTGAGGGCGCCAAACCCAGTGCCTGGCTCCCTGGATACCCCTGGAGTATTTTTCAAATAGAGGAAGGAAGGAAATAAGCAGAAGGCAGCACTTCCCCATGGGGGGGGTCCCTGAGGTGCTCAGGGAAAAACAAAACCACAGCATGGTTGGAGGGGGTGGTTACGGAGCCACCTAAGTTTGGGAAATGTCTATATTATCTGGCCCTCGGGGAGATTCATATATTATATTCAAACATGAAAGACTCTGAGACGAGCTGCATGACTTTGCTTTCCTCCACGAGGCCTGTTTTATCCATGTTAAAGCAGAACTGTTTTATCCATGTTAACTCTCTGGGCATTCCTGAAATGAGACTAGAATGCAGCCTCGGTGACGAGGATCACGGGAGGTTCAAAGGGACGTACCGAATCCACCCCGGGAGGATGTGACAACAGGAGGTAGCATTTCTTCCCAACCTGGAAGGACGAGCAGCACCCCCACGGGTGGGAGGAGGCAGAGGAAGGCTCCCAGGCTGGGAGGCAGGTGTGAGCAGAGGCAGGGGACCCGCATGGCCGAGATGGGGGTGGGAGAGAGACCTCTGATCTGGGGGGACTGGATTTATAAAAGGTCACAGTGAAAGGCAGGCTGGCGTCCGCTCCCGCACCCAGCAGAGTTCATGGCCTCCGAGGCTGCCCGCTGAGGCGCTGGTAAAAATGATGAATGAATTACTGAGGCCCCGGTAATGTGTCTGGAATTTCTCTTATAACCTGGTGTTTCCCAGCCTGGGGCTCGAGTCAGCATCACCTGTGGGGTTTCTTGAGACATGCGCATGTGTGGGCTGGATGCACCCCCAGAAACCCTGATTCCATGAGTCTGGGGGGAGGGCTCCAGACATCTAAATGTCTTTATTAGAACCGGAGATTCTAAGTGAGCTCCGGGTTGTAAACCAACGCCAGAGGTGGTGGGGTCCTTCGGTGACTTTCCATTAGGGGCTGACACGTCAGAGCTGGTCCTTAACAGTTGCATCTAAGATCAAATGAGGAGGAGACCCACTCACGACATCAGCTGGGGCCCCCTGGGATGTGACCCTCTGGGAGGTTCCCAGTGACGCCAGCATATGGAAGCCCCTGAAAAGGTCTGCTGTAAACCAGCGCTTCAGGAGCCAGCAGCAGGAAGCCTGGGCTTAGAGATGGCGCTTATGTCAACTTGTGTTTTTCCTTTCGCTTCTTTTCTGAACATTGCCCCACCCTCTTTCCAGACTTGCTGTGAGTGACTTCGGATCATGAGCGTTTTCGTGAATGCCAAAAGCTGTCAGCCCTGCCATCGTGCTCCGGGAGAAGGTTCTTAGGGGCCGGTGTGCAGTTGGGCAAGTGGCAGTTGCTTTACAGAAGCTTTTTATTTCCTTAGCCGTTTTCTGTCTGCCGCCTCCGACGGGGAAAGATTTCGGTCAGAATGAGCGCTCTCTGCCTCCCAGGCTCCTTTCTGTATCTCTGCAGTCTTGCGTTTCTGACTTCACAGTCCTGAGGGAGGGAAGTGACTGGGGCGACACCAGTTTAGAGCTGCACCGTACCTCTGGGGACACTTGGTCCTTGCTTTGAATTGGCTCACGGGCCGCCATGCTAGGACTTTTCTCTGGGGCCTTCTTGGTGGGGTGACAAGGAGCTGGGGGTTTCAAAAGAATCAGTAGAATTGATTGGCCCTGGGTTTCCTGGATGCTCCACGCCCGCCTGAAACTTGGGCTTCCGTCTTGTCTCCTGTGCTGGTGGCGTCTTGTTTGTTCACTCAAAACACACACATCTCTAGATAGCAAGTCCCCAGATAACATCATTTCATTATAACGTTGAACTTAACCCTTGTTTATATCAGTTAGCCTGTGGGGAAACTGGGTTTGTACACGTTGTCTCGATGAAGTTGCAGGACTTACCAAAGTCATTAGGCGAGGACTTACTGTAAAGGGATGTGTTACCTTCCGCCTGGTTCCTCACCACGGATGGGCCATCGGAAGCCTGTTCTCTCAAAGCTGACAGTGAGAGGGAACCAGGCAGCGCCCCTGGGTCCGTGTCAGCCCTGGAGGGGGGTTGGGGGGAGGACGGAGGAGGGGCAGGGACAGGCTCATCGGCAGTAACGAGATTACAGCGCGTCCCAGGAGCCCAGGGCTGCCAGCCTGGGCCCAGTACGTAGTAGGCACTTGTTTCCAGAAATCTTCCAAGAACAAGCCCCCAGCCCCACCCCTGCCCAAAGGAATGGTTTAGGCTCCTCTGGCATCCGTGATAGAAATGTGCCTATTAGCTAATAATGCCCACTTCCGTCATGGCCCGTGGACCCATGGAACACACTAACGCATTTATGATGTGTTACGACCACGTTCTGGTCATAAATTGGTCTCTGTCCTCATAGATGATGTTTCCTTGGAGACCCTGACAGTGACCTTTGAAGACTTTGCTATCCTTTCACTCATTCCGGATTCTCTAATCCGCCGGGCACTGTGCCCACGCCTGGGGGTGGGGCCCCTCCATCCCGCTCGCAGGTGCCTCATCCAGTGGGGAGCCCGGCGAGGGTGTCTGGTGGGGGCGTGCTGAGCACGCACGCTGCGCCCTGCGACCTCGTTTCCGCCCTGACTCACTCTGCGTGGCCCCCTCGAGGAGCGGCCCACAGCCTCATCCCTCCCTCCTTCCTCTCGCCTTGGTTTTGCTCATGGCATGAGGACGGAGCCCGGCTGCCTCCACCCCTCTGTTCTCTTTGGCTCCTGAATCCCGTGTGTTGCAAGTGCTTTATGGTGACTCACTTTTCAAAAAAATAACATTTTTCTAAGGGTTCAAGCCCCGCCCCCAGAAGCCCGAAGGTTGAGGTGGGCTCTGGCGTGCAGGCTGACCAATCCACTCCTCCGTCCTTCACCTCTCAGTTCTGGGACAGCAGGGGGTGCGGTGTAGCCTCTCAAGAAAGCCTTGCTTTCTTTGTATCTAACATGGGGGTGATAAGACCACCCCGGTTTTAATAGCTGTGAGCTAAATGGAAACTTAACACAGCCAGTGCTCATGGGACGCTGTTTGCCCAGCAGACACCGGCTGTCCTTACCTGGTTCATGCGCCCTTCTTGGGAACATTAACCGTGGTGGATTGACAGCACTGCTATTAGAGAAAACGAAGGTCAGGGTCAGTTTCAGTGCAGAGACTTGAGTCCAGTGGAGTATAACTGAGCCCCGGGGTAAGCGCTGCCCATGGCAACATCCATTCCCAGGAAGGACAAGGACTTGTGCCCCCTCACCTCTGACCTCTGCAGTAAGGAGATGTCCGTGGAGAGCCCTGGGCTGTGGCGGCGGCCCCAGGCAGTCCGCTCCCTCCTCGGCGGCCTCCCCGCGGCTGCTCACAGGTCGGCGTTCCCGCAGCCCCAGGCTCTCGCCCTCACGTAGCCAGGGGTGACTTCTGCCAGTTGCTCTATTCTTATCACGCTCTTAGCCGTGGGCCAGAGGCAATCGGCTGCGTGGCTCTCGTACACAGGGCCCATTTCTCCTTCCAGGCAGTCCCCGGGACGGGGCTCGGTCACACACCCGCTCGGTCCTGAAGCCAGAATTCACATCCCAGGGACCTGGCTCCTTAGACCAAGCTCTGAACCATTGTTTTGTAGAGCCTCACTCGGTCCAACGTCTTCTCTGTACAGGGCTCCTCCGCTTGAGAGCCTGCCCTCCTCGGATGTCTCTCCCCGCTCCTTTCCCATCCTCCCTCTCCTCCTCCACAGACCTGAGTCAGGCCGGATGCGGTCTTCCATAGCCCCGGTGGGGACCTTTAGTCTTCTTATTCCTGAGAGCTGAGCTGCACGTTTGATTACGAGCAGGGGCTGGTGCATTTGGTCTTCAAACCAAGGACAGCCCCTCTCAGAGGCCACACCAGAGCGGGACCCGGGTCACAAGCATGAGATGTGGCCTCAGGGGCGAGGACTTGGGGTTCTGCCATGCTCCCCGCATCGTGGCACCGCTGTCTGCCTCAGCTTCCTCATCTGGAGGATTTTAACCATCCCGTGATTGGAGGTTTGTTGTCGGGATTCCGTGCGTTGCTGTGTAAGCAGTTAGGATGGTACTTGTCGGTCCCTAGGACTGTCCCAAACCTGCCATTCTCCCTCCTGGAGGGCACTTTCTGCCCAGAAGTCGCAGTCCCACAAGAATGTCTTCCAAAGACGAGCAGTAGAAAAAATCT
Organism: Aselliscus stoliczkanus; assembly: GCA_033961575.1. Taxonomy (NCBI): domain Eukaryota; kingdom Metazoa; phylum Chordata; class Mammalia; order Chiroptera; family Hipposideridae; genus Aselliscus; species Aselliscus stoliczkanus. The sequence goes on from CM066741.1 coordinate 27,463,895, forward strand.
GTTTTCCCTAGAGATCTGTCTCCTGCTGCTGTTCCCAGCTTTGTACCCTTCTGATGGTGACAGCACCGTGCTCCCAAGAAGAGGTGGAAAGGTTCCCCTAGCTGGTGAGCCTGCAGGACGCCAGCCAGCCTGCCCCCCTCTCACCCCAGCTCCCAACTTCTGAGGTGAACTCAGCAGGGGAGACCCTAGGTGTTCAGTGGCCTGGGTGGTCACCCTTCACCATTTCCTGTGTGTCTGGGCATCTCCTTAGCTGCTGCCTCTTTGGAACCTTAGAATTTTATGGACTTAACAATCCATTTGAATGAAAAAGCTTAAAACTCCGGGGTAGCCGTAGGATCAAGCTAATTAACAGCCCTTTTCAAATGGGGGCTTTGGAGCACAGGATGAACCTTTGACAAGGGATCTTCTTTTGAGAGTGCTGCACAAGCCATTGCAATAAAACCCCCGAACCTGGGAGGGAAATCGCTGAACACAAGAGGAAGCTGTCATTTCTGGAGGCAAATCAGCATGGTAGAAGCAAAAAAGAATGTGCTTCATGCAAATGAGGCCCGCTGAGGCTTTCCTGAGCCGTCAGTCACATGGTCCTCAAACTTAATGATTTTCACATCTAATTCAAAGTGTAGTCATTAGATATTAAGACAGAAAAGCAGGCAGGCTTCTATCTCAACAAGGAATTGTTCCCATCGAAGCGGCTAGTGGAATTATCTCTGGAATAATTAAAATGCTTCCTGAAGTGTGAAAACATCCTGGTCACTGGAGTTGCCTTTGTTGAGAAGTGTCCTCCCCAACTCCCCGAAAAACCATAATGGCCCTGATTGTGGCCGACAAGGAGATACAAAGGCCCACACAGACGAGGTGACCCAGCTCACACCTGTGTCGGCGTCATTTCCGAGCCAGAGGTCACAGTTCCTGGTCAGAGGGACCCGTTGCTCGGCAGCGGTCCCGTTTGTGCACAGGTGTGGCCATGGGTCACGCACCTGAAGTGGCACGCTCCCGCGAAGGAATGGAAGGCGACAGTGAGGGGACGGCAGAGAGCCGTGATCCTGGCAGGTCCTCAGCCCGCCTGTTGATGTGTTGGCAGGGCTTCCAGGGTTTAAATAACTTAATTCCAGAAGAGTGCGGCGATTGAACAAAAGCATTATTCCCTGCCAGAACGTAAGCAGCCGGCGCCTCCAAACTCATCCGTTTCCAGGGAGGTGCTGTGGTCACCGGGCGTGAACCCTGCCCCTCTCTGCACCGTGAAGCCTGGCGCTCTGTGCCATCATCAGCCAGTCCCTTCTCTCAGGACCATCATATCATCACAGCGTGTCACCCTCTCTGCAGCAAATCGGCCTTTGCTCATGTGCGGTGATTGAAGATGATGGTGTCTTAGCATCCTAGGGACTTCTGTGCATGAAGACAAATGCTTACCTCATTACCTTCTTCCTGTTGGTGCCCAGTTTACTGTTCGGATGTGTTTTTTAAACAATCCACGTTTTTAAACACGACACGATCGGTGTTCCTCTAAATATTTATATACCACTTTAAAAAGTAATGTGTACTCAAAAAAAAAAAAAAAAACTCCCAACGTGTAAACGTAGATTTTTAAGTGTAAACACTTGTAGGTAGACATTTAGTTGAAATGTCATTTCTAAAACCAGTCAGGTTATCATAAATGTTTAAAACCCTGAAAAAAATAAATAACACACATAAAGGCCAGCATATGCAGAGGGTATAAATGTCTGAAAACTTTGGATTTAAAGTCGTTTCCTAACCATCTTTAACTTATTCATACCTTTTTCTAAAGCTTCTGTTTTATTTATTTTTCGTTTGTTGGTTGGTGGCATGCACTTACTTAATCCAAGAGTTGCCTTCCTAAATTTTCAGTAATTTTCAAGAAAGCACCACAGAACCACGGAGGCTGCCAGCGCTGGCCGTTTGTCCGCTTGTTTCTTAGTTGGGATGTAGGGTTGAGTTGCTTAGCCCACCAGTGACTCCGAGCTTCCAGGCATCTGGCTGACTCCATTCTCATAACTACGCTTCTTTCCTTATGTCAGAGGGCCCTACGCCCCTATCTTTTATAGAGATTTTTCACTTTTGAAAGTGGGCATCTTTCCCCAACATGATAAATTTTAAGCTTTGTGTAGCTGCCAGTCCCTGAGCCATTGTTCTGTCATTCTGATTTATTGGGCTTGTCTGTTAACATTATTAAAAACTTAGGTGTCCTCTATTATTATTTTATTCTAATTAGTTGGGCCATTGAGAGGTTTCGTCTCCTAGGAGATGAGATTGAGCCCGTGTAATTAGCTCTCTTCTCCAGGGCAGCTGGCTAATTCATCACCTTGGAATGCAGTGTGAGACTCCCTGCCACCTGTTTATCTTGTATGGCCGTGGCACCGGTGGGTTTTTCCTAGACGTGGTATGGACGTGGCTTATCCTGGGGACCAAGTTTTATCTTTTTCCTTTTCGCAGCTGGAAGCCAGTCCACCACACGCGAAATAGTCCGAGTCGTTAGGATTATAGCAGGATTGAATTCCTCTATCTTGAGTCACTGGCACACCACTTTTATGACTGTTTATCTTCTGTGCTTACTACCAGTGTTTACATAAAACTTCTCTATCAATAGCTTTAAATCTACTTATTTTAACCTAGCATCATCTTAAGCTACGATGGCCATGAAACCTCACATTTGCTACACCAACTGTATTTCAGTGAACTTTTCTGTAAGTTCACATTAAAATAGTAGCATAAATATTGAAATAACAGGGTTGTCCTGGTGTCCCCAACGCCCCCTTCAGACTTCCAGCAATGAGTAATTGTTATATTTTCCTTTTTGAGAGAAACCCCAAACTCTTTTTTTTTTTTTTTGAACGGGAATACATTGTGATTGCTTATAAAATATTTTCGTTTTTCCAGGCAACTGTAACAAAAGGCATAGTATACTCTCTCCTGTTTTGGTGCTTGTCAGTTTCATTGGAAAATATCAGCACATATTTTGAAGCCTGTGTTTTTATAATTATGGGTGACTTACAGGTTATAGGTTTGGGCCTGAATGACTGGGTGACGGGCGTCAGGGGCAGAAGGCCGGGACTGCAGCGCGTGTGACCTTGGTCCCCGGCTTCTCTCTCCCTGCAGTGATCCCCAAGGTGACCAAGCACCTGCTCTCAAACCCTGTGTTCACCTGCATCATCCTGGCCGCCTGCATGGAGATTGCAGTGGTGGCTGGCTTCGCCGCCTTCCTGGGGAAATACCTGGAGCAGCAGTTTAACCTCACCACCTCGTCTGCCAACCAGCTGCTCGGTGAGTCGGTGCCTCGGTCCCCCGGGATGGTGGGGGGAGGCATACGCTGCAGTATTCAGAGCAGCTTCATGCATAGTAGCCCCAAACTGGAAACAACCCCCAGTGTCTGTCAGCAGTCGACTGGGTAGATTATAGAAGGTTCATATGGGGGCCTGCCACACAGCGTGAGAAAGCGAGAACTTGGATGCATGCCTCAGTGGAATTGAGCTGAAAGGCACCTAGCTATGTGAGTTACAAAGAGGAGAAGTTACTTAAAGTGATAGAGGCCAGAATGGTGGTTACCCTTGGGGGAAACTAACTGGTGGGGGTGGGTGCAGGGAACCCCCTGGGCAGCTAGATATGTGTTTTAAGCTTGATCTGAGCTGTGGTTACAGAAGTGTGTATACAGATGCAAAAAACCATGGGCTAGTCCCCTAAGCTTTGGCATTTCACAGGACATCGTGTATCCCACTTAAAAACAGAAACAAAACAAAACAAAAAAAAACCCTACCACAACCATGTGGCCAGATGATAGCACTTCTCCCTGGGAACTGCTAGGGTAGCATAAGGCTTATTTTTTTTTTCTTTTTTACTAAAAAGTCTTTACCTTCCACTGTTTTATAAGTGTTACTTCTAAGAGTTATTAGCAAAACGCAGCCAGCCCTGTACTATCTGCCTGACAGAGATAGGGTGAACGTATCTCTATAATTAAAGTTACAACCTCCCCGCTATACCTCTTATCACTCAGATTTCACCCTCCAGCACCCAAAGAGTTTATCTCTTTCCTCTTGATGATTTTGCTTATATATCTGCACAGTGCTTCCACATTAGGGGCCATCTTCTATTTATGAACAGATTCTTCAGTTTTCATATCGACAAACAAATCAATAGTCATCAGGGCAGAAGGTCCGAAAAAAGTCTCACCTTCTTGCATCTGTTTCTTTCCAAGTGAGTTCTGTTAGAAATCACTCCAATCAGCATAGATTCTGGAGGGCTGGTTGTAAGAGGGCTGGCAGTGGGTCTTCAGAGGACAAAGAGGCACTGCAAGCAAAAGGCGAGGCTTGAGCATCAGCGCAGGGCTCTGGGGCATCAGGAAGTCATCAGCAAAGGGCGCAGAGGTCCACAGAGAGCCTCGGCAGATGATTACGGGGCTGATGGCATTAAGAGAAAGGACTCAATCTGCATAGGTTAACGTGATGAGGATGGAGTTTCAGGGAAGCTCTGATGACAGGGAGTGTTGAGGCCACACACACATCAGAGGGGGAGGGGGAGGCACGTGACGATGGGGAGAGGGCTCCTGTTATTGCCATAGTTACTGACGTCTCAAGGTGACCCTCGCACTGTCTGGGTTGGGAAATGGCACGAAGCGCAGGCCTGCCCTCTGCCCTGGGTGTGCCATCACCAGTGTTCATTCACGGGGAGCCAGTCTGCTCCCCAGAATAATCCTGAGGCGCCGACTAGGCACAGGGATAGTGCTGGACTGAACAGGATGGAAAGGGTGCTTGTCCTCAGGGCAGCTGCAGCTTAGCAGGGAGGGAAGGAACAACGAACAAGAAAACCCGAAACAAGCAAGGCAGCTTCCGATAGTTGAGAGAGCCACAGAAATAATAAATCCGTGCAAGAAGCCATAGGGAATTCCAGGGTGGGGTTCTGGGACCACTCTAGATGGGGTCACCTGGGAAGACCTCTGAAAAGGTAGGGCCCAGGCAAGTAAAGACATAGGGCAGGAATGTTCTAGAAGAGGGACCAGTAAATGCAAAGCCTGGGTGCCTGAACGGGTTTGGCCTGTTCCAGGGAAAGGAGAGGTGGGTGTGGTTGGGGGGTGGGGGCAGGTGGCATGTGGTCAGCTCAGAGGGGCTAAGTCACCGGAACTGTTTCTATTCCAGGGGTAGGGGGAACCAAGCAGAGATATTCCAAGAGTATCGGATGGCGATAGTATGGGACGTTGGGGGGGTGTTCTTTGTTGTGTTTTGTTGTTTTTTTCTAATGTGACTGGTGCTATTTTGGGGCACAGCTCAGCCTCCCTGCTTATATTACCTAAATATTAAAATTATTTTGCATTCCCTTAGTACATTCCAGCTGCTTGAGGTAGCTGACTGACCTAGAGGTCTATTGAGGGGTCAGGCAGCCCAGGCTGGAGAGTCGGCCCGCACGCACGGTCCCCGCTGGACAAAGGACACGCGGTGATTTAAAGCCAAGCTTTAGACGAAGCAAGTCAGAACAGAGCAAGACCAGAGCAGAGGGACTGGAAGCCTAGGACAGGACCCTTTGTTTCTCCTAAAATCCCATGAGTCTCTGGGAATCGGAAATACATATTTATGGTCGTTCTGCCTTGCAGATCGCTCTGTTTATGAGAGAGAGAGAAAAAAAAAATTATTCCAGTTACTGACTGAGAGCCACAAAATGTATTGATTTGATTGATGCCACTTCCTGAGAGGTCACATGGTTAAAACACTGACTCCTTGTGCTGGTGAGCTGGGGACCGTGGGTGAAATAGCCCAAGACCCTCCCTGAAAGCCCTCCTCGCCTCATTGGAAGAGGGGAAGGAGAGTCCCCAAATGACCTTGAGGCCCCTTCCACATCACCTAAAAAAATTCGCAGAGAGCCCATCACTGCTCCTTGGCACTTACTTCCCCATAACGTGTGTGCGTGTCCCCTGTCTGACTTGTCTCTCGGTTGTCCCCACCGCAGCTGTGTTTCCGCAGTTTTTACGGGTCAGTCTCCCCCAGTTTTCTGTGAGCCCCTTGATGGAGGCTTTGGGGCGCCGGGCAGGAAGCGCCCCACGGTGGTGTCCGGTGGTGTCGGGGACTCTGCGGGTTGGTTGGCCCCGCTCATGGCGCACCCCCTCTGCTTCGCTCCAGGGATGACTGCAATTCCCTGCGCCTGTCTGGGAATCTTCCTGGGCGGCCTCCTGGTGAAGAAGCTCAGCCTGTCCGCCCTCGGGGCCATCCGGATGGCCATGCTCGTCAACCTGGTGTCCACAGCTTGCTACGTCTCCTTCCTCTTCCTGGGCTGTGACACGGGCCCCGTGGCTGGGGTTACTGTTCCCTACGGAAACACGTGAGTACCGGAAATGTCTGTCCACGCCCCCGCCTGCCCGGGGTGCCAGGACCCTCTTCCCCTGGGGCAAGTTCACGGAGACAGCCTTGTGCCTAGTGACCAGGAGCCAGGGTCAGTGACATCATAAGATGTCACTGCATCTGACTCCCAGGGTCCAAGAGTCGGTGTCACCCTTCCGGGCTGACAGGGCAGCCCGTTCCCCCCGTGGCCCTCTCCCTGGGCAGCCGGGACAGAGCTGGGGGACACCATCAGACATCACTCCCTAGAGGACTCAAAGGATTACTTTTGCCATTTGACTGTGGGAATGCTGTGAAGAGAGATAATAAAAAAAAGTTTTATTATAAAATTCAGCTTCAAATAAAAGACAGAATAGACTTCCACAATTCCTTAGATTATCAGAACCTACCATTAGACTCACTTGGTAATTCCAGGGTCAGGAATGGTTCAGCGTAAGGGGGAGCAGGGAGAAAAGAAGGGAAGCAAGTTACTTCTTAGGGAACGACTTTCCTTATTTGCTAGTTACTGTCCCAAGACGTTGGACTAGAGTCTAGCGTTTCGAGGGACTCTGCAGTCCTTTCATACCCAGGGTCGGCAGCTGTCCCCTTGTCTACATGGGGGTCTGAGGCTGCCTTGGGAATCCAGTCTGGGGCACCGAGACTTCAGCACAGCTGGCTTGCAGGATACCGGTTCCTCTCCACACCCGTCTCCTCCTCCAGGCAGGCGGCCAGGCCTGCTCCTGCAGTTCAGCCAGACGACACAATAGAACCGGGCGTATCTGCCACCCCACAGGGGCGAGCAGCCCAAATGGAAGGACACAGGCAGAGGCAGCTGTCTGTACATCTGTGTACAGTTCAGGCACATACTTACACAAGGCACCATATGGTCCTCTGTCCCCTTCGCCGCCAACACCACCAGTCCCCACCCACCCCACCCCCAGGGGAGAGGGTGAGAATACACGCCATAGATAACAGTATTTGGAGATCACCACCACCAGCCCTTCCTGTGCCAACTCCCAAGTAGTAAACTTACAGTGGTTTAAGCTCAGGGCCTTATAATGAAGTTATTCTTCAATTTTTTTTAAAAAGGGAAAAAAACGCTCAAGGCCTCTAGTTCCAATCCCTCCGTTTATGAGTTGGGTACAGTTGGGCAGGTGACTTATCCTGTCTGTCCCTCAGTTTCCTTCCCTAAAAACCCCGTGGGGTCGTACTGAGAATCCATGAGATAACACATGAATACATGAATTGAATAGTGCCTGACACATAAATTGTCAGATGTCACTGTTATCACCTGTGTTATTATGAAGTACTCTAAGCCCCAGGAGGCTGAGCTGAAAATAACAGGACTAAGGAAGAGACACTGTGTCTCTTCCAGCGCTAAAAACACCCCCTCGGCCCGCTCCTCTTTGAAGCTGGCTGGCTCTAGGTAACTGTGCATTTCATGGTGCAAAAGAAATTTTTAAATATCTTAGTTTGATTTTTCTCAGGACATTGGATCAATCAGACAGACAATAATTGTTACAGCCGGTCTAGTTGTAGTAGTTTGTTAAGCATGGTGAGGCTTACTGTCTGCTGGGGAGGAATTAGAGAGAGAAAAGGACCCACCCAAAGAGGGGAGAAGTGTCCAGCTGTGCGGGGTGGAGTTGTGGGGCCAGGGGAGGCTGCAGCAATCAGGAGAGGCTCCATAGAGGAGGTGGCCATGGGCTGAGCCCCGGCTGTTGCCAGCCCAGAGGGCACACTGGTGCAGATAACAAGAGAGGCTTCTCTCGTGGAGGATGAAGCTCCCCGCAGCCAGCCACCCAGCCTGGCACTGCGGTGCAGGGAACAACCAGCAGAGGGCAGAGTGTTGTCACTGGGGAGATCCTAGCGGAAGCCGCCTTTTCCCTGATGGGCCCTGTGTTCCCTTTCTTTTCCAGCTCAGCGCCTGGCTCGGCCCTGGACCCCTACTCACCCTGCAATAAAAACTGTGAATGCCAAACCGATTCCTTCACCCCCGTGTGCGGAGCAGATGGCATCACCTACCTGTCTGCCTGTTTCGCTGGCTGCAAGAGCACGGTAGGGCAATATTCCGATAGGATGGGATGGTGCAGGGACTTGGGCAGGTGAAGGTAGTTTAAAACCCAAGGTCAAGGACAGGAGTGGACAGCCATATGTGTTCCATACTTTGGCTCCTGCGCTGTGACTTTCTGTCAGGCTCTGCCCTGCTCCAGTGAAAGAGCCTCCACCAGCACGGTGGGGCTGCCGGGTCGTGCAGGCCGCCTTGCTAAATCAAATAGGTGTCCAAAAAGTGACACTGAACAACTGAGTGTAAAAATTCACAGGAAGCTGTATGGGTGGAGCCTGAGAAAGAGATTGTGGCTTAAGGCACTCACTAAGGGTGTCGGTGGAATAGGATGACTCCACAGGTAATGAGCTCCCCATCAGCAGAAGTGTGTAAGGAAAAGCTAGAAAACCGTTTATCAGGGAAGATGTCTTCCAGACTTGAGACTCTGCGAAACTAATTCAGCCTCTTCCCTCCTCAGTCCCCTTTGCTTTATTTCTTCTCAAGGGGATGCCTCCTGCCTTTGTCCATCCTCCCACTAGACTTCTTTTGGCTCTTTTCCTTGTCAGCGTGAATTGTACAACTGGCTGTCAGCCTACAGCTTTCCATGTTCTCTGCATGAAACCTTGATGCTAAGTGACCGGTCATCAACTCTTGCTGATCCCACCTGCCAGGTGCTCTCACACCTGCCTGTCTGTATCCACCCTATCGCAGCCCTGTGGGGACCCGCCCCATCTCTTGATTGGACTCATGAACTGCCAGTTACCTAATTGGCATCTGAGCTCAGGATGGCCCCCTTGTGGCCTCTCTGCTCCACTGCAACCAGAATGATTTCTGTAACACACAGATGATCCTTTCTGGTGCTCATTGACCAACTAGAAGATAAGAGGTAGGCCCTGGACTGGGTTTGCACATGTCTTCAGCAGGTGTCTGCCCTCAGCTGTACCCCCTTTCAGTTGGTGGTGTTCAGCCTTCCCCACCCAACATGTGTCTTTTCTTACATCTCCCTCCAGCTGGACAAACTCCTACAGACCCATCAACACCCTGCTCAGATTTCCCCTCCTCCGTGAAACCATCGCTCTCCTCCTTTACCATTGGGGTTCTTGCCTCTGCAGTCTTGGTCCCTGTGTCTCCTGGAGGCACCTGTCTCATTTCAGTGCTGTGAGCTTCTAAAACTTTTTGTCACCTGCTGTGTTCTGTGACTTTTCCTGAGCAAAGGCTCGTATCCATAAGTGGAAGGGCTCTCTGTAAGTGCCCAGGAATACATAGATGGAAAGCACGATTTAAAACAAAAAAAAAGACAAAGGCTGGGTGGCCGCTTTCTAGGAACTCAGAGTTGAATTCATTTGTTTCGTCTCCTTCCCATATATTCTGTATCTTTGGGGGGCAGCAATTTTTCTGAAAGAAGACACATTGATCATTTATTTTCATTTGCAAAGATTTTTTCCTTTCTTTGCTTTGAATTTTTTGATTCCTGGCCAGTTATTAACATTTTTCTATAGAGAAAATAAATCACTTTGAGGAGGGAGGTTGATTTTTTTTTTAATTAGATGATAAAGCAATTTCTTTATGTGAATGGAAATGCATTTTTTAAAAAAGGGATGGGATCTGGCGAATGGTTAAAATAAAAATGCAAACTATCCTTTTTCATGACAGCAAGCTCATTATCATATTTTAATATTCAAAAAGTTATCTTATAAATCAGTTTGGGTTGTTATCCTGTTACAAGAATTCAGTTGAGTCTAGGCTAGTATCCCGAGACCTAGGAGTCTCTCTTCAGGTTCATTCTCTGACCCAGAAATTGTCTTAAAAGCTGCATCTCCCATGAAACGGAGTGGAGAGAGAGACACTAATTTATATATGATCGCCCGATAAAAAAGCAAAAGTGCGTCTCCCCTGATCTTGCTCTCACTAAACAAGAGCCTCACCAGGCCCATGGCTGCTTCCAGCTTGAACCAGCAAGCTGCGGGAATGCAGTTATCGGATGGCGAGCCTCTCCGTGCCCCTGGACTTCGCGGGCCTTCCCCCAACACCTGCCTCGTCCTCACACTCCTGGAGGCCTCATATCAACCCTGGTCTGCTGGGTTGCAGGCAGAGCAAGGTTATCCGCCTGCAGTTACAAGGCAGAGACTGAGAGAGCGCCAGGCCCCAGGGCCGGCTGGAGGGCTGCATTCCTCCCCCACAGAGGCCGCCCTCTAGATGCCCTGGCTTCCCACAGCTGGATGAGGGACCTGCCCGTATCCTGGGAAGGGAACCTTGTGACAGTTTAGCCTTAACAGCCACAGCTGTAACACCTGGAACAGCAGCAAGCTTCCCCAAGGGCCTGTGCGGGCCTGTGAGCGGCCCTGGTCACGCAGGCCGGCGGCAGCAGCCTGGCCTCAGAGGGCTCAGAGCAGCGGCTTTCCCTGCCTCTGAGACACGCCCCTGCTTTCTGCCGAAAAGGGCATCTTCGTGTCTGCTGTACCCGGACATTCCTTACAGCCTTGCCCTGCTGCCTCTCCAGCCTTAAGCTCCCCACCCCCCACCCCTTGCTATGTCGAACTTCTTGGGGTTCCCCCAACACACCCAGCTGCCTCTTACCTCCTGGCTTTTGCACGTGCTGCTCCTTGTATCGGGGTGGTGTTCCCCTGAGCCCTTCACGTGCATGGAACACCTGCTTTTCCGCAGCCGGGGAGCCTCCTCGCACCTGCCCCCCCCACAGATCCCCACCACCTGCTGTCTCCCAGTGAGACCCTGACCCCCTTACCCCCCTAGGAATGGCACCTTACCCCCGCATCTCCCCCACGAGGCCCCAGCATTCAGGGCTGGGGCTCTGGGGTAACCTCTCATTCTCAGTTCCAGCCCTGGCTCTGGACAAAGGTCCCAAGCTTCCTGAACCCCAGCCCCAAGGCTGGCGACCTTGTGCTGGCCCCGGGGAGCCCCTGGGAGCCGGAGGTGTTACCACCACTCTCTTGAATAGCAGTTGTTGGCTGGTGCTGATTTTAATGCTAAAGACCCTATCTTTGTTCATCTCTCACGACTTTATAGCGTCCATTAAGACTTGTGAAAATTTTCTCTAACTCAGTTACCTGTGAATAAATCGCCCATCAAATCATTCTGATTATGAGCAAATCTCGTTAGCGCGTTAGTGCTTTTCCGATACTGGACTTTCCTTCTTGTCCTGGTTTGGGGTTTGGTTTTTATTTTCTTATTTCTCCTTGAGTGACAGCAATGGAAAAGTTTCCAGGACTGCATTTAAGATACAATTTCTAGTTGTATTGACCAGCTTCTCATTGCTGATGACCAGGACAGGTGACAAAAAGGACTGCAAGTTAATTCTGCAAGCTTCCTTTGACATGAATGTGTTGTCCAAATTGTTACTGTACCTTTCCCTCTTAGAAGTAATTATTCCAAAAGAAAGCATGTTGGTATGAGGCTGACTATTGACTAAAACATCTTACAGCAACCACCAATAGAACATCGAAAGTCAATATAAGTCCAGCACGGCAGTTTGTAGGTTCTAATGGGAGCCAGTTAATCCATGGCCCCATCCAGGAAACCAGTACTTATTGAGCGCCTGTTTGAACGGAGCCCCTAGTAGGTTCCACGGTGGGATGGAATTGTGGATGCACGCAGGGAGCTTATCGCTGAGTATCAGGGCTCTCGGTCCTGGCTGCACGTGAGAATCGTTTGGGAGCTTTTAAAATGTGAGGCCTGAGCCTATCCTTAGAAATCCTTTCTTTGTTCTGGTGAGACAGCTAGGCATCTGTATTTTTTAAAGTTCCCCTCCCCAAAAGTGTTTTCAATTTGTAACGGAGGCTGATCCATTACACAATAGCCCTGTATCAGTACTGCTGAGTACTGGGTAGTATTATATACTCACAGAATAGTGAGGTACTCAGTAATACTCAGCATTCTGGGCTGCATCGTTCCTCGTAATGGGAACTGTCCTGTGGACGGGAGGGTGTTCAGCTGTACCTCTCGGCTCTCCCCTCCAGAGGCCAGTAGCAGCCCCCGCCCCCCATTTATGAAACCACCGATATCCCCAGAGAGCTCCATAGGTCGCTGAGTGGGGGCAGAATCGTCCCCAGTTGAGAAGCACTCCTCTAGGAGACGGGATGAGCTCTCACAATGTTACCTTTGTGGAAACAGGTCAGCATCTGAGCCGACACTGAGCATTCACCCTTCCATCTCATTCCCTTGGTCACGTGACTGTGTCACCCACAGCAGGTGCCAACCTAGAGACCGGAGGTTCCCTGTCCGCACGTTCCACAGCAGAAAGAAACCGATGGCCGACATGCTCCGTCTGCCCTGCAGATGTGTTGACTTTGGCCTAAACCAAGGTTTAGCAGGCTGGGCATTTCATTCAACCTGGGAATTGGTTTATGTGTATGATTAATACCGATCTGGGCGGTAACCAACATGGCGGTTGCACCCATCCAGGGCAGCGTGGGCTGGGGCTGAGCAGCGGCGGACCCGTCAGACAAGACATGTGACCCCCACTTAGTCACAGTCCCCACCGCGGGTTACCCCTGCCCCTGGACCATTCTTACCTGTTTCCCGTCTGGTGCCCTAAGGCTCTCCTAGAGCCTGGTTCCATTTCCCAGGATGGATGTAACAGTCGGTACTCACTCCAGTGATGGCTTGTCAGAGGGGCTGTGAATATCCTAGAGTCGGTCCCTCCTGGGGCCTGGCCCCTGAGGACACCTGGGCGAGGCATTAGAAATACAGACAACTGAGTAAGGAGCCCATGTTTATTATAAAATCAGATAGAATGTACAGTGTTATGTACAAAGGGACACCCGAGAGCAGTGGCCTGATAGTGAACAATATCACATGAAGTGCAAATAGCATATTATAAAACTATTTAATAGGTTATGATCCCTTTTGGTCAAGAAAAAGGAAAATCTAAATCTATATCTTTACATGGATAAGGATTGGAAGGATTTATAGCCAACTGTCATAGGTTACCTCTGGCTGAGAACTGGCAAGTTAATTTTTACATAGTTCGTTCAGAGTTTCTGTACATTTCCAGATTGTCTAACATGAACATGCATTCTTTATCCAATACGCAAAAGCTTTTTTATTTAAAAAAAAAAATGGACCTTAAAAGTTAGGTGGTTCCCTTCTAAGAGAGGGAGGCAGCTATGTAGAGAAATTGGTGAACAGCCATCTGGTGCCTGCTGCGGTAGACTTGGTTCTGGGTGGGGTGGGCCTGGCAGGACGGGGCGTGGACAGTTTTCCTGGAGGAGGAGCAGTAGCTGGGTTGGGCCTTTGTCGCGAAGGCTGAGTGGGTGGGTGTTGGCCTCGTGGAGAGGCAGGAAAGGACCTTCCAGCCTGGAGAGTGGGTGAGCTCGGGGTGGAGGCTTGAACCTCGTGGCCTGGGCACAGATTGGCTTTGCCATCACGAGAGGAAGCCAGGCGTAGACACAGGGGCCGGCACACAACCTTCCCTCCTGTGCTCTGCCCACCACTTCCTACCTGGGTTGGCTGAGCCAAGACGCAAGAGCCTTGCGTCTACTGGAGAGAATTAAGGCTCTGCTAGGATGTGCACCAGCCCCTGTGTTACAGATTATGGGGGTGAAAGGTGGACCGAGGTCTTGCTTTCATCTTAGAGTTTTTCTCCGTGGCCATTATCCTTCAGCCAGTGATCCCCGTGAGGGCACCGGAGAGCGAATTTCCTCTCACAGCTGTTTGCTTGGCCTTGAGGCTGGCGGAGCTCTCGGTGATGAGATCGGAGGTCTTTGCCTAGAAATTCCGGCTTGGTTTGGGTCGATAAAGTGAAGGGCTTCTAAGCTCCGAAAAGATGGTAATAAGTGACAGGAGAATAGTCTGAGGACCTTGACCCAATCACGGAAGAATCGCTAAGACACATCAGAGTACGTTGTCATTCGGAAGAGAGCGCCCCAGCCTATTGTGGGGGCGTCAGCACCCTCTGGCATCGCAGTGACTAGGATGTCAGCACAGAGGATGGCAAAAGCAGATAGAACGCTGCGTGTATCCACGCGCCAACTCCTTCTCAGCTACAGGACTAGGGCCTGACACATAATAGAAATTGTCTTTTCTTCCTGGTACCTGAAGGCGTTACAGAAAGAAAGACAAAACCCGCATTCTGGAAAGCTGGGAGGGACTCTCTCTCTGCCGTTCAGATTTTCACATCAGGCTTTTAATACAAAGAAAGTCATCACCCCCATAGCTGTCCCCTGAGAAAAGTAATCTTTCAACCTAGAAATTAGTTTATTCGTACGATTAATAGGAATTGATCCATCCTTATTGAGTTGGCGGGGCAGGGGGTGGAGGAATCCAAACAAAAACTATTTTATTTGCCAGCATTCTTGAAACCCTGCTGACGAGTGTTTTGTGCTTATAATATGAACTGTCAAAACAGCACACTCACAACTTGTCAGCAGCAGAAAGGGAACCCAAGATTCCAGAGAGTCATTTTTCTGTTTTATGGTCTCCAGCTTTATCGTAATTCTTTATCCCCCTCATTGTACGTGACTAGAAGCATTCCTCAGTTTAAATGAATGACTGAATGTGGAACGGGCATAGGAGTCTCAGTGACTGGGCTAGTGTTTTATTGATTTATGTTTTAATATTCTAGCATTTTTAATTTTTTTTACAGAATGATACATTCGTAGGGTTCAAAAATCAAAAAGAATAAAAAAGAGGGAGTGGAAACTCTCCTTTCCACCTCTGTCTCCTGTCCACCGCTTTTCAACCCACTACGCTGCCCAGTAGGTGTTGGTTTCTTGTGGTAAAGCCTTCTGGGTTTTAGTGCACATCTTAGGCCTTCTGCACCCTGGTTTTTTTGGTAGCGTTTTGCTGTTAGTGATTTATCTTGGGGTTCTTTCCCTATGGTACATAAAGGGCATGCTCATACCTTTTTCACAGCTACGCAATCTTCTACCGTGTGAACCTGTTAGAGTCTGTTTAATCAATCCCTATTAGGCATTCAAACTCATGCCTGCAGCTGTGACTTATTGAACTTAGGTTGTTTTGTACCCAGGCAAGTCTGTCTGTAGGATAAGTTCTTAAAAGACTTACAAAGCCAGTCTCACGGTGTCCTCTTGGTCACCGTGGGCCCCCAAGCTTGTCAGGCCTGTTACTCTGTAAGCACAGTGGTCACCTGATGATGAATACGATATGTCAGGGTGCACGCTTTTCCAGTAAAGCTAGATGCTGCTACCCTGCCGCAGAGGTTCCAGCTCCCCTGGAGGCAGAGGGCATTGCATTTCTCCCCGGAGAACGGCCTACTGGGGAGACACATTCCTTTGATACGGGGAAGGGAGATTGGGCGTTTTGCAGGTGAGGGATCATAGGCTAATCTGAAGCCTGGCGCACTTCCTAATGGTGAGCGTATTGGGGGCTGCCGAGGGAAGCACCAGGGGCGTGGCTCAGACCATGGTGGTCTGCGGGCCCTTTCCAAGATCCTCCTGCCTTCCGGGGGGCCAGACGGAACTGTGGTTTACAGGAGGGTGAGAATTAGGACCCCAGCCTCTGCCACCTCCTTAACAGAAGTGGGTGGGGCTCTTACACCCCGGTTCTCTCTCTCTGTTTCCAAGCTCCCTGCTGCTCGGAGCTCTTGCAGGTCTAGGCGCCCCCATTTAGACGCCCAGTTAACAGCTGCAGGCTGTCCTCTGCTCCCTTTCCCCTTGGGTCAGTACCAAGAAACCCCAGGGGAGGGAGCCGTCTCTCCCGGTTAGGAAGCCATGCTCCTCATCTGTGGTTCTGCCCACCGCGCTGGGGCACCTGGAAGGGTCTTCCCTGAAAACTTCCTTATGCACCCCGAGTCCCCACGGCTTCTTGAGCACAACGCCGAGGACCCTCTGTGCCCTCTTGTGTCACCTAAGCCCAGAGGAAGGACGTTTCCCATCTCTTGCCAGAGGATGTCAGGTGTAGCACTTTCTCCGTGGTGGGGCGTGGAGTGGGGCTTGTGCCCTCACAGTGGGAAGTGCTGGGCTCAGTGGAGGGCTGGCTCGGCCGGGCAGGTATCAGCGCCAGGTTTGGAATAAGAGCCAGGACGCCTGTGGGCACATGGGCAGGGCCTCAGCATCTGTCGGGGATGACGGTAACCCCGCCCCCACCCCCACCCCAGGATGCTGTGTTGGGTCCTTTGACACCAGGAAAGGAAGGGGAGGAGACCTGCGAAGGATGGGGGGGGTGTGACCCTCGGGAGCAGTCACGGCTCCTGGTGTTCTCTGAAAGCTGAGCAGCCCTAGAAAGAAAAGCAGTGAATCATTTATGATTGTTTTCATTTCATATTCATGAAAGGCCCCTGCACTATTATTATGGGACCTTAATTGGCTTGGAGCTCGCTCTGTGCTGCCTCTGCTGGCCCCTGCTGCTCCCTTTGCCGACAGGAATTCCTGGAGCGCGAGTGAGGACCGCGCCTGGGAACGGGCCACTGGGCCCGAGGCCATGGGAAGATCAAATGGAATACAGTGGCTGCGCCTTCTCCTCACGCCTCGTATATTAATCAGTGCAGCTCGCTGGGCTTTAGCTTGCGCCCCACGATGCAGTCTGAGCCCCCTGATGTCTCTCAGCCCTCTTGGCTTTCTCAGCCACTTGGGAGCTTGCCATTAGCTCCCCCGCTTGCAGCCCCAAAATCATACATGAAAGTTTCATACGTGACAGTGCACATCCTTTGTCCCAAGTGCCACACTGGGCACCGAACCAGGAACAATATGCAGGTGACCTGATTTACTTCTTTTAATACACTTCAGCGTCGTTATAACTCCATAAAAGAGAGGACAAATTGGCAAGTAATTACAATGTTAATTTGCCAATGTTTTATCATATTGTGGAAGCCCAATTTCCTCTCTAATTGTGTTGGTGGGGGGACACATTTGTCTGCGGTGCAGCTTACTGGGGGATCGTTGAGCAGGGAAAGCAAAGAAGCCTGGGGAACCAGCTCTCCTCCCCATAAATATTCTTTTATTTGCATGAGTTTTGCAGCCTCCTTAGAAAGCGAATCTGTTTATTCAGGCCTAATTAATGGGATGCTGCAGGGTGCATAATGAGGCTGTGACAGCTCTGCGAGCTGATGGATATAGAGGCTGGAGGTGCCCCCAGCTTACAGGGCCGAATGCTTTCTTTCAGAACCTCACCGGCTGTGCGTGCCTCGCGACCATCCCGCCTGAGAACGCGACCGTGGTTCCCGGAAAATGCCCCAGCCCCGGGTGCCAGGAGGCCTTCCTTACCTTTCTCTGCGTGATGTGTGTCTGCAGCATGATCGGGGCGATGGCGCAGACGCCCTCGGTCATCATCCTCATCAGGTGAGCTCATCAAGGCCCCAGGGACCGGAGGGCCAGCCTTCCTGCTGCCCCACCCCGCCTGGCACACGCAGGCAGGCCTCCTGGAGATCAGAGCTGCCAGCAGCATCGGAGCCTCACAGCCAGCTTCCCTGGGCTGCTAGGAATCAGTTACATGGGACAGGGACTCA
This sequence comes from Aselliscus stoliczkanus, assembly GCA_033961575.1. Classification (NCBI taxonomy): domain Eukaryota; kingdom Metazoa; phylum Chordata; class Mammalia; order Chiroptera; family Hipposideridae; genus Aselliscus; species Aselliscus stoliczkanus. Next base: position 27,481,674 of record CM066741.1, read on the forward strand.
GGGCCCAGCTGTGGGCTCCGCAGGTGATTTTGAAGGGGGACTGTGACCCTGCGTTGATTTTTGCAGACAGCACGTGGTTGATGGCATTGGACCGGCCCCAGTCTGTGCAGCCCCATCCGGCCACAGATTGGGCATGTTGCTCTCGGTTTCTCCTCACTGTTCCTACCACATTTCCTGGTCTTCGTTATGAACCCCCAGGAAAGGAATTTATACGAAGTACTTACTGTTATCTAAAAGGTCCTTAGCAAAACCTTGTTAATGTGCCGGAGCATTAAAGGAACAATACAGCAAGTCACTGTTGTACCCTTACTCAATTTGAAAAATACATTTTACAAATTCACACCCAGTGTGTTCTCGTAGCAAAACTGGTAAAATCACAGCTTGCTGGGGGCACTGAAAAGCAAAGCTTATTGCTTCTCTTTCAAAGAAGCAACATGGCAATGTGAGCCAGGAGTCCTAAAAATGCTCAGGGTTTTTATGCAGTAACCCTACTTCTTGCCACTTAAGAAAACACTTCTCTATGAGCAAAAAAGGCTTGATGCCGACAGACTTTTACTACAATGTTAACTATAATATCAGGAAAACCTGACTCGGAGTAGAGTTAAATTATAGGAGCGCAGCTCAACGGGATCATGAAAATTCTCCAGCATGTGGAAAGTGTTTATGCAATGAGCTATTGAATGCAAACTATATGTGCAGGATAATCCTACATCATGCGCATGTGGACAGAACCCATCAGATCTCAGGAATGGGTTTGGGGTGGGCGCATTACCGGTAGTTTCATTTTTCACCATTAGGAATTCCTGTGAAGTTATAGTGTGCTGTGCACACACAGAAAGCACCCAGAAGCAGGGAAAATGGCCCCACAACCATTAGCAGTAACCAGTCGGTCCCCTTTTTTCTCTCCCCGTGACGGGCGGACCAAACACAGGAAGTCAGTTGAAATCTTAGTGCCTGCTGGGCCTCAGCTTGTTAAACAGCTCTTGGAGATTTTCAGAAAATATTTGATTCCCTTTAAATAGATGGGCAGCAGGCGGCCTCGGTGGCCCGCCTCACAGCTCCATTCTCCTCCTGGGCCTGATGGAGGCGCCGGAAGGACCGGGCTGCACCGTACCCCGGCGTCCCCACTGCGCTTTGCCGTCACAGATGGGACGCGGCCTCAGCCACAGCCCACTGTGTGCCAGCCCTCGCCCTTCCTCACCAGGTGGCGGCACACCTGCCAGTAACCTGGAAGGTTATTGGGGCGCCAGCTGGCTCTCACTGACCCCCTCTTAGGCGCCAGGGCTGGGCCCTTGTTTGGACTTCCGGTGTTTACACCTTGATCAGCTTTCGCCTGTTCCAGTTGGGGAGATGGGGGCCCTGAGGGTGACGGACATTCTCCAGGTCTGGCCGCTAGTGGGCAGTGCTCAGGCTTCGCCCAGAACTTTCTAGTAACACCCAGTCCTGAGCCCCCCGTTTCCCAGTCCCTGTGTGTGAGGATTACCCGGCCCGTGGGGACCGGCTGCCCAGCACCTTGCCCCCTTTATTCCTGCTGACATGACAATTTCTAGTGGTAAGTAGCCTAGCCCCCTCTGCCAGCGTGTTTTCTGCGTAAGTAGAATGTGCCTTTATTCACGTGTATTTCCAGGCAGTCCCTCTCCGCGCAGAGAGCTGTGACTATGTGAGGTGCCCCCTTTCTGATTTGAAAGGCACTGAAACCGGATACAGACGGATGGATCGTTTCACAAACGGTCCGTCCAGGGTGTCAAACCTGGCTAGTCTGGTTGATTTCACGAAGTAACCGGAAAATGACAGAGGTGTTCATGGGTTTGGCCTGTTTGCCAAAAATGTGTGTTTCTTGTAGAAGCTTTTGGAGTTGTGTGGAAAATGAGAGAAACTTGAAGTCTGTACATTTTGTTCAGGGTTTAGACCTAAACTCAGGTACTTCCTAAATATGGTCAATTTTTCATTTCTATCAACTCTGTCGGGCCACCCAGGATTCTCCTCCACATACGGAGACACCACAAGGCATGTCCCCATAACATGTGAGGTGTCCACCTAAGACGCTCCCCTGTCCAGGCCAAAACAAGGTGCCTTTAAATGAAGACTTTAGGGACCAAATTTGCATTCCATCTTTCAAATGACAAGATGAGCTCCAGTTATTAAACACTTATCTTGTCACTACAGTTAGGGAAAGCAGGGGAAAAACTAAACACCTACCCCATAAGGCATGGCTCTGGAGTCTGTTAATTAAAGCAGGGGTGGTAACAACTTTCCCTTTCTCTCTTTCATCTCTCTGCACGTAGGACCGTCAGCCCTGAACTCAAGTCTTACGCCCTGGGAGTTCTTTTTCTCCTTCTTCGTTTGTTGGGTACGTATCATCTCTTTTTTCCCCTCAATAATGAATTGTATGTTCATGGCCAGGTGAGTTAAATATCAGTGAAATCATCCCATTTCTTGAGTTTGTCATTTTTTTTTTCTATGATGTTTCTTACAGAAACTTGAGAAATCCTATAGAAAATTAGAGACTCTTAAGTCTGTAAATTTTGCTCAGGGCTTAGACCTAAACTCAGGCACTTTCTAAATACACTCAAGATTTCATTGGTATCACATCTGTCGTGCCCCCCTGACCCCTCCTCAGCGTTTGGTGATGGCACCAAAGGGAGAAATAATTTGATGGTGTCACTTGGCACCCTCATGAAGCTTGTGAACGGCTTCATTGGTGGGGCGGCCAGCTGGGAGACACAAAGAGGTGTTGTCCCAGCCCCTCGCAAATGGGAACTTTGTATCCTTGAGATTTATCCAAACTGATTTGGTTTATGGACCCTGGGTTTCTGGGACGAGGCAGATGTGACCTTCCTGCTGAGAGCTTCCGTTCCAGGGTTTAGATGGATAGACAGAAGTCATCTCACTCCGTCGTTGGGATGGGAGCGGCCCCCGGCCTCCCAGCACCCTGGGACCCTCCAAGGTGAATCTGGAAAGGCCAGGTGGGTAACCGGCTGTCAGTCATACCCCACCTTCTCCCTCTAGACCAAGCATTTGCCTTATCAGTACCCCTTCGTCAAGGCCAAGATTAAGATAGGATAACTTTTTTTCTGGAATAAAGGGCATTAAATGGTAAATGTGGAAAAGGAAACATCAGTGGCCTGTATTTTCAGAGTAAAAATAGTCCTCATTCAAAGCATATAACAATAGATGGGCACAAGCAGTGAACTATAGAAATGTTTATAAAAGCGTTTATAAAATTAAAAAAAAAATGACAACTCAAATCTCCAAAGGAGGGCAATTACCATGTTTCCCCCAAAATAAGACTGGGTCTTATATTAATTTTTGCTCCAACAATCTACATGTATTTATTTAATCATGTACAAAAATCGACATTAATTCAAACAGTCATGTCTGGCTGACGATCTTAACTGGGGCTTGTGTTTGGGGTAGGGCTTATATTATGAGCACCCTGAAAAAATCATGCTCAGGCTTATTTTCCGGCTAGGTCTTCTTTTCAGGGAAACACGGTAGTTAAATCCATTATAGTATATATCCCAGCAGTATTTCTGTTCCCCTTTAAAATTCTGGACAGAAATGGGGAGAAAGAGGTCTATAATAAACTATGTACTCAAATGTCTTTAAAGTATCTATAAATGTACAAAAGTATTGGAAAGCTACACATGAAAATGGTATCACCTATTATGTTTGACTAATGAGGTTATTATAAGTACTTTCTAAATTTGTTTTAAAATTTTCGATGAATATATGTGTCTTACTTCTATGATCAGGTTAAGTCCCATACAGCTGATATATGAAAAAGGAGAAATAGTCACCCTTTGATTCATTTCTCGCTGGGGAGTGGCAAGCATAGTGCTGAGCCCAGGACGAGGTGCCCACTACGATTACTCCATGACTGTTGATACATATGGGGACACGAACTGTCTTCTTTGTCTTGTCTCTCACCCTGACTTGGGTGGATGTGTAACAATGTGGAAGCAAGCTGGGGACCCGTGTCTCCAAAAGGGTGAAAACATTCCACATACACATTCATTCAACACGCGTAACTTTTATTTAGTGCCTGAGGTGTTCACGGCTCCGTGGATCATAACCAGGTAGGTGAACGCAGCCCAGCTCTTCGGGAGTGTGCTTAAACGGACCAGGGAAGGTGACAGGTCCCCACTGGTTGAGCTATACAGTCTCTGTATACTAAACAGATGCTGAGCACTCAGAATAGCTGGGGAAAAAGCTTTCAGAGTAATGTTGATAGCAAACACTGAAAAGAAAATTGCAAGGTATTTCTCCAAAGGATGAACACGTCAGGACGATTAAGATACAACTGATAATTATACAATATGTATCATGTGACACACGTAAGACGTGTATGATACCATACGGCAGTTTGATTATTTATTGGTCTGCCCCAACATACCAATCAGGAATTATCTAAAGAAGACTATTTCAACTTTTGTCATAGTGATTCAAGCAGGAGTATAATTCAAATTCCTAGATAGCTCATAACACATATTCATCATATTGCTGAGACAAAAACTGCATTATCAAAAGCATCACACTGGGCACGTAGCCCTCTACAACCAAAGACGCAGACAGGAAAGTAAGTAGGAAATCAGTGGGAGACAAGAGCAGTAGAGAGGTGGGTAGCCAAATAGAAAACTAACAGTGGGCAGGCAGGGAACTTAATTCCCTGGTGGGACGACGGCCTACCGCCTAATTTAGGATCCCACTTACTTTCATTCCTCCTTGCCTGCCTCCCTACCTGCCTATTGACCTGCCTCCCTCCCTATCTACCTGCCACCCTACCTGCCTCCCTCCCTATCTACCTGCCTCCTTACCTGCCTCCCTGCCTGCCTATCTACCTGCTTCCCTATCTACCTGCCTCCCTGCCTGCCTCCCTACCTGTCTATCTACCTGCTTCCCTCCCTGCCTATCTACCGGCTTCCCTGCCTGCCTCCCTATCTACCTGCCTCCCTATCTACCTGCCACCTTACCTGCCTATCTACCTGCTTCCCTGCCTGCCTCCCTGCCTATCTACCTGCGACCCTACCTGCCTCCCTATCTACCTGCCTCCTTATCTACCTGCCACGCTACCTGCTTATCTACCTGCCTCCCTGCCTCCCTATCTACCTGCCTCCCTCCCTATCTACCTGCCTCCTTACCTACCTATGAACCTGCCTCCCTATTTACCTGCCTTGCCTCCCTGCCTGCCTATCTACCTGCTGCCTCCCTCCCTGCCTATCTACCTGCTTCCCTGCCTGCTTCGCTCCCTGCCTATCTGCCTGCCTCCTTGCCTGCCACCCTACCTGCCTCCCTGCCTATCTACCTGCCTCCCTATCTACCTGCCTCCTTTCCTGCCACCCTACCTGACTCCCTGCCTATCCACCTGCCACCCTGCCTGCCTCCCTGCCTCCCTATCTACCTGCTTCCCTATCTACCTGCCTCCCTACCTGCCTGCCTCCCTGCCTATCTACCTGCCTCCCTATCTACCTGTTTCCCTGCCTGCCTCCCTGCCTGCCTCCCTGCCTCCTTGTCTGCCACCCTACCTGCCTCCCTATCTACCTGCCTATCTACCTGCCTGCCTATCTACCTGTTTCCCTGCCTGCCTCCCTGCCTGCCTCCCTACCTGTCTATGCACCTGCCTCCCTATCTACCTGCCTGCCTGCCTATCTACCTGCCTGCCTGCCTGCCTATCTACCTGCCACCCTACCTGCCTGCCTATCTACCTGCCTGACTATCTACCTGCCTGCCTCCCTGCCTATCTACCTGCCACCCTACCCGCCTCCCTCCCTATCTACCTGCCTCCTTACCTGCCTCCCTGCCTGCCTATCTACCTGCCTCCCTATCTACCTGCCTCCTTTCCTGCCACCCTACCTGACTCCCTGCCTATCTACCTGCTTCCCTGCCTGCTTCGCTACCTGCCTATCTACCTGCCTATCTACCTGCCACCCTACCTGCCTCCCTATCTACCTGCCTGCCTCCCTATCTACCTGCCTGCCTCCCTCCCTGCCTGCCACCCTTCCGGCCTCCCTGCCTGCCTATCTACCTGTCTCCTTACCTGCCTCCCTGCCTGCCTATCTACCTGCCTGCCTCCCTGCCTGCCTATCTACCTGCCTGCCACCCTGCCTGCCTACCCGCCTCCCTCCCTATCTACCTGCCTCCTTACCTGCCTCCCCGCCTGCCTATCTACCTGCCTCCCTATCTACCTGTCTCCTTACCTGCCTCCCTGCCTGCCTATCTACCTGCCTGCCTCGCTACCTGCCTATCTACCTGCTGCCTCCCTGCCTATCTACCTGCCTCCCTATCTACCTGTTTCCCTGCCTGCCTCCCTGCCTGCCTATCTACCTGCCTGCCACCCTGCCTGCCACCCTACCTGCCTCCCTATCTACCTGCCTATCTACCTGCTGCCTCCCTGCCTGCCACCCTACCTGCCACCTTGCCTGCCACCCTCCCTGCCTCCCTCCCTGCCTATCTACCTGCCTCCCTGCCTCCCTATCTACCTGCCTCCCTACCTGCCTGCCTCCCTGCCTGCCTATCTACCTGCCTGCCTATCTACCTGCTTCCCTCCCTGCCTCCTTGCCTGCCACCCTACCTGCCTCCCTGCCTGCCCATTTACCTGCCTCCTTGCCTGCCACCCTACCTGCCTGTCTACCTGCCTCCCTATCTACCTGCCTGCCTCCCTCCCTGCCTGCCACCTTACCTGCCACCCTTCCGGCCTCCCTGCCTGCCTATCTACCTGCCTCCCTATCTACCTGCCTGCCTCCCTGCCTGCCTCCCTGCCTGCCTATTTACCTGCCTCTCTACCTGCCTGCCTCCCTGCCTGCCTATCTACCTGCCTGCCTCCCTGCCTGCCTGTCTACCTGCTTCCCTGCCTCGCTCCCTACCTGCCTCCCTCCCTACCTGCCTCCCTGCCTGCCTATCTACCTGCCTCCTTACCTGCCTATCTACCTGCCTGCCTCCCTGCCTGCCACTCTACCTGCCACCCTGCCTGCCTCCCTGCCTGCCTATTTACCTGACTCCCTACCTGCCTCTCTACCTGCCTGCCTCCCTGCCTGCCTATCTACCTGCTTCCCTGCCTGCCTACCAACCTGCCTCTCTACCTGCCTCCCTCCCTATCTACCTGCCTCCTTTCCTGCCACCCTACCTGACTCCCTGCCTATCCACCTGCTTCCCTGCCTGCCTCCCTACCTGCCTATCCACCTACTTCCCTGCCTGCCTCCCTGCCTCCCTATCTACCTGCCTGCCTCCCTGCCTGCCTATCTACCTGCCTCCCTATCTACCTGCCTCCCTACCTGCCTGCCTCCCTGCCTATCTGCCTGCCTCCCTGCCTCCCTGCCTGCCACCCTACCTGCCTATCTACCTGCCTATCTACCTGCTGCCTCCCTGCCTGCCACCCTACCTGCCTCCCTGCCTATCTACCTGCCTCCCTATCTACCTGTTTCCCTGCCTGCCTCCCTGCCTGCCTATGCACCTGCCTCCCTATCTACCTGCCTGCCTGCCTGCCTATCTACCTGCCACCCTACCTGCCTGCCTATCTACCTGCCACCCTACATGCCTCCCTCCCTATCTACCTGCCTCCTTACCTGCCTCCCTGCCTGCCTATCTACCTGCCTCCCTATCTACCTGCCTCCTTTCCTGCCACCCTACCTGACTCCCTACCTGCCTATCTACCTGCTTCCCTGCCTGCTTCGCTACCTGCCTATCTACCTGCATACCTGCCTGCCTCCTTGCCTGCCACCCTACCTGCCTCCCTACCTGCCTATCTACCTGCTTCCCTGCCTGCCACCCTACCTGCCTCCCTGCCTATCTACCTGCCTCCCTATCTACCTGTTTCCCTTCCTGCCTCCCTGCCTGCCTATCTACCTGCCACCCTACCTGCCTCCCTATCTACCTGCCTTCTTCCCTGCCACCCTACCTGCCTGCCTATCTACCTCCCTCCCTGCCTGAAACCCTTCCGGCCTCCCTGCCTGCCTATCTACCTGCCTCCCTATCTACCTGCCTCCTTGCCTGCCACCCTGACTCCCTGCCTATCTACCTGCTTCCCTGCCTGCTTCGCTACCTGCCTATCTACCTGCTGCCTCCCTGCCTATCTACCTGCCTCCCTATCTACCTGCTTCCCTGCCTGCCTCCCTGCCTCCTTGCCTGCCACCCTACCTGCCTCCCTATCTACCTGCCTATCTACCTGCTGTCTCCCTGCCTGCCACCCTACCTGCCACCCTACCTGCCTCCCTGCCTCCCTATCTACCTGCCTCGCTACCTGCCTGCCTCCCTGCCTGCCTATCTACATGCTTCCCTCCCTGCCTCCTTGCCTGCCACCCTACCTGCCTCCCTGCCTGCCCATTTACCTGCCTCCTTGCCTGCCACCCTGACTCCCTGCCTATCTACCTGCTTCCCTGCCTGCTTCGCTACCTGCCTATCTACCTGCTGCCTCCCTGCCTATCTACCTGCCTCCCTATCTACCTGCTTCCCTGCCTGCCTCCCTGCCTCCTTGCCTGCCACCCTACCTGCCTCCCTATCTACCTGCCTATCTACTTGCTGCCTCCCTGCCTGCCACCCTACCTGCCACCCTACCTGCCTCCCTGCCTCCCTATCTACCTGCCTCGCTACCTGCCTGCCTCCCTGCCTGCCTATCTACATGCTTCCCTCTCTGCCTCCTTGCCTGCCACCCTACCTGCCTCCTTGCCTGCCCATTTACCTGCCTCCTTGCCTGCCACCCTACCTGCCTATCTACCTGCCTGCCTCCCTCCCTGCCTGCCACCTTACCTGCCACCCTTCCGGCCTCCCTGCCTGCCTATCTACCTGCCTCCCTATCTACCTGCTGCCTCCCTGCCTGCCTATTTACCTGCCTCTCTACCTGCCTGCCTCCCTGCCTGCCTATCTACCTGCCTGCCTCCCTGCCTGCCTGTCTACCTGCTTCCCTGCCTCCCTCCCTACCTGCCTCCCTCCCTACCTGCCTCCCTGCCTATCTACCTGCCTTCCTATCTACCTGCCTGCCTCCCTGCCTGCCACCCGTCCGGCCTCCCTGCCTGCCTATCTACCTGGCTCCGTACCTGCCTATCTACCTGCCTGCCTCCCTGCCTGCCACTCTACCTGCCACCCTGCCTGCCTCCCTGCCTGCCTATCTATCTGCCTATTTACCTGACTCCCTACCTGCCTCTCTACCTGCCTCTCTACCTGACTCCCTCCCTATCTACCTGCCTCCTTTCCTGCCACCCTACCTGCCTGCCTATCTACCTGCCTCCCTATCTACCTGCCTGCCTCCCTCCCTGCCTGCCTATCTACCTGTCTCCTTACCTGCCTCCCTGCCTGCCTATCTACCTGCCTGCCACCCTGCCTGCCTACCCGCCTCCCTCCCTATCTACCTGCCTCCTTACCTGCCTCCCCGCCTGCCTATCTACCTGCCTCCCTATCTACCTGCCTGCCTCCCTCCCTGCCTGCCACCCTTCCGGCCTCCCTGCCTGCCTATCTACCTGTCTCCTTACCTGCCTCCCTGCCTGCCTCCCTATCTACCTGCCTCCTTGCCTGCCACCCTGACTCCCTGCCTGTCTACCTGCTTCCCTGCCTGCTTCGCTACCTGCCTATCTACCTGCCTCCCTATCTACCTGTTTTCCTGCCTGCCTCCCTGCCTGCCTATCTACCTGCTTCCCTGCCTGCCTCCCTGCCTCCTTGCCTGCCACCCTACCTGCCTCCCTATCTACCTGCCTATCTACCTGCTGCCTCCCTGCCTGCCACCCTACCTGCCACCCTCCCTGCCTCCCTCCCTGCCTGCCTCCCTGCCTGCCTATCTACCTGCTTCCCTCCCTGCCTCCTTGCCTGCCACCCTACCTGCCTCCCTGCCTGCCCATTTACCTGCCTCCTTGCCTGCCACCCTACCTGCCTATCTACCTGCCTGCCTATCTATCTGCCTCCCTATCTACCTGCTGCCTCCCTGCCTGCCTATCTACCTGTTTTCCTGCCTGCCTCCCTTCCTGCCTCCCTGCCTGCCTATCTACCTGCCTATTTACCTGCCTATCTACCTGCCTGCCTCCCTGCCTGCCTGTCTACCTGCTTCCCTGCCTCCCTCCCTACCTGCCTCCCTCCCTACCTGCCTCCCTGCCTGCCACGCTACCTGCCTCCCTGCCTATCTACCTGCCTCCCTATCTACCTGCCTGCCTCCCTGCCTGCCACCCGTCCGGCCTCCCTGCCTGCCTATCTACCTGCCTCCTTACCTGCCTATCTACCTGCCTCCTTACCTGCCTCCCCGCCTGCCTATCTACCTGCCTCCCTATCTACCTGCCTCCTTGCCTGCCACCCTGACTCCCTGCCTATCTACCTGCTTCCCTGCCTGCTTCGCTACCTGCCTATCAACCTGCCTACCTGCCTGCCTCCTTGCCTGCCACCCTACCTGCCTCCCTGCCTGTCTATCTACCTGCCTCCCTGCGTATCTACCTGCCTCCCTGCCTGCCTCCCTACCTGCCTCCCTGCCTATCTACCTGCCTCCGTCTACCTATCTACCTGCCTCCCTACCTATCTACCTGCCTCCCTACCTGCCTGCCTCCCTGCCTATCTACCTGCCTCCCTACTTACCTGCCTCCCTATCTACCTATGTACCTGCCTCCCTACCTATCTACCTACTTCCTGCCTGCCTCTCTGTCTCCATGTCTCCCTGCCATACTCCCTCCCTCCCTACCTGCCTGCATATAGCCTGCCTCCTACCTGTCTCTTTCTCTGCCTGCCTGTCTCCCTGGCCTTCTACCTACCCACCACTCATAACCGGAAAATAATTGGAAAGTAATATGGCGTTTCAGATACAACAAAGGCAACTGTCTACCTACCTATTTACGAAACTAAGAAAAACTGAGCATGAAACAAGGTAGGCAGGCAGGGAGGCAGGCAGGGAACTAACTAAATACTACAGACTAAGTCTGGGCAGGCAGGGAGGCAGGCAGGGAACTAACTAAATACTACAGACTAAGTCTGGGCAGGCAGGGAGGCAGGCAGGGAACTAACTAGATACTAAAGACTAAGTCTGGGCAGGCAGGGAGGCAGGCAGGGAACTAACTAAATACTACAGACTAAGGTGGCAGGCAGGGAGGCAGGCAGGGAACTAACTAGATACTAAAGACTAAGTCTGGGCAGGCAGGGAGGCAGGCAGGGAACTAACTAAATACTAAGATTAAGTCTGGGCAGGCAGGGAGGCAGGCAGGGAACTAACTAGATACTAAAGACTAAGTCTGGGCAGGCAGGGAGGCAGGCAGGGCACTAACTAAATACTAAAGACTAAGTCTGGGCAGGCAGGGAGGCAGGCAGGGCACTAACTAAATACTAAAGACTAAGTCTGGGCAGGCAGGGAGGCAGGCAGGGCACTAACTAAATACTAAAGACTAAGTCTGGGCAGGCAGGGAGGCAGGCAGGGAACTAACTAGATGCTAAGATTAAGTCTGGGCAGGCAGGGAGGCAGGCAGGGCACTAACTAAATACTAAGATTAAGTCTGGGCAGGCAGGGAGGCAGGCAGGGCACTAACTAAATACTAAGATTAAGTCTGGGCAGGCAGGGAGGCAAGCAGGGAACTAACTAGATACTAAAGACTAAGTCTGGGCAGGCAGGGAGGCAGGCAGGGAACTAACTAAATACTACAGACTAAGTCTGGGCAGGCAGGGAGGCAGGCAGGGAACTAACTAAATACTACAGACTAAGGTGGCAGGCAGGGAGGCAGGCAGGGAACTAACTAGATACTAAAGACTAAGTCTGGGCAGGCAAGGAGGCAGGCAGGGAACTAACTAAATACTACAGACTAAGGTGGCAGGCAGGGAGGCAGGCAGGGAACTAACTAGATACTAAAGACTAAGTCTGGGCAGGCAGGGAGGCAGGCAGGGAACTAACTAAATACTAAGATTAAGTCTGGGCAGGCAGGGAGGCAGGCAGGGAACTAACTAGATACTAAAGACTAAGTCTGGGCAGGCAGGGAGGCAGGCAGGGCACTAACTAAATACTAAAGACTAAGTCTGGGCAGGCAGGGAGGCAGGCAGGGCACTAACTAAATACTAAAGACTAAGTCTGGGCAGGCAGGGAGGCAGGCAGGGCACTAACTAAATACTACAGACTAAGTCTGGGCAGGCAGGGAGGCAGGCAGGGAACTAACTAGATACTAAAGACTAAGTCTGGGCAGGCAGGGAGGCAGGCAGGGAACTAACCAAATACTACAGACTAAGTCTGGGCAGGCAGGGAGGCAGGCAGGGAACTAACTAAATACTAAGATTAAGTCTGGGCAGGCAGGGAGGCAGGCAGGGAACTAACTAGATACTAAAGACTAAGTCTGGGCAGGCAGGGAGGCAGGCAGGGCACTAACTAAATACTACAGACTAAGGTGGCAGGCAGGGAGGCAGGCAGGGAACTAACTAAATACTAAGATTAAGTCTGGGCAGGCAGGGAACTAACTAGATACTAAAGACTAAGTCTGGGCAGGCAGGGAGGCAGGCAGGGCACTAACTAAATACTGAAGACTAAGTCTGGGCAGGCAGGGAGGCAGGCAGGGAACTAACTAAATACTGAAGATTAAGTCTGGGCAGGCAGGGAGGCAGGCAGGGAACTAACTAGATACTAAAGACTAAGTCTGGGCAGGCAGGGAGGCAGGCAGGGAACTAACTAGATAATAAAGACTAAGTCTAGGCAGGCAGGGAGGCAGGCAGGGCACTAACTAAATACTACAGACTAAGTCTGGGCAGGCAGGGAGGCAGGCAGGGAACTAACTAGATACTAAAGCCTAAGTCTGGGCAGGCAGGGAGGCAGGCAGGGAACTAACTAAATACTGAAGATTAAGTCTGGGCAGGCAGGGAGGCAGGCAGGGAACTAACTAGATAATAAAGACTAAGTCTGGGCAGGCAGGGAGGCAGGCAGGGAACTAACTAGATACTAAAGCCTACGTCTGGGCAGGCAGGGAGGCAGGCAGGACACTAACTAGATACTAAAGACTAAGTCTGGGCAGGCAGGGAGGCAGACAGAGAACTAACTAAATACTACAGACTAAGGTGGCAGGCAGGGAGGCAGGCAGGGCACTAACTAAATACTACAGACTAAGTCTGGGCAGGCAGGGAGGCACGCAGGGCACTAACTAAATACTACAGACTAAGTCTGGGCAGGCAGGGAGGCAGGCAGGGAACTAACTAAATACTAAAGACTAAGTCTGGGCAGGCAGGGAGGCAGGCAGGGCACTAACTAAATACTGAAGATTACGTCTGGGCAGGCAAGGAGGCAGGCAGGGAACTAACTAAATACTACAGACTAAGTCTGGGGAGGCAGGCAGGGAACTAACTAAATACTGAAGATTAAGTCTGGGCAGGCAGGGAGGCAGGCAGGGAACTAACTAGATACTAAAGACTAAGTCTGGGCAGGCAGGGAGGCAGGCAGGGAACTAACTAGATAATAAAGACTAAGTCTAGGCAGGCAGGGAGGCAGGCAGGGCACTAACTAAATACTACAGACTAAGTCTGGGCAGGCAGGGAGGCAGGCAGGGAACTAACTAGATACTAAAGACTAAGTCTGGGCAGGCAGGGAGGCAGGCAGGGCACTAACTAAATACTACAGACTAAGTCTGGGCAGGCAGGGAGGCAGGCAGGGAACTAACCAAATACTACAGACTAAGTCTGGGCAGGCAGGGAGGCAGGCAGGGAACTAACCAAATACTACAGACTAAGTCTGGGCAGGCAGGGAGGCAGGCAGGGAACTAACTAGATACTAAAGACTAAGTCTGGGCAGGCAGGGAGGCAGGCAGGGCACTAACTAGATACTAAAGACTAAGTCTGGGCAGGCACGGAGGCAGACAGGGCACTAACTAAATACTAAAGACTAAGTCTGGGCAGGCAGGGAGGCAGGCAGGGAACTAACTAAATACTAAGATTAAGTCTGTGCAGGCAGGGAGGCAGGCAGGGAACTAACTAGATGCTAAAGACTTAAGTCTGGGCAGGCAGGGAGGCAGGCAGGGCACTAACTAAATACTAAAGACTAAGTCTGGGCAGGCAGGGAGGCAGGCAGGCAACTAACTAGATACTAAAGACTAAGTCTAGGCAGGCAGGGAGGCAGGCAGGGAACTAACTAGATACTAAAGACTAAGTCTGGGCAGGCAGGGAGGCAGGCAGGGCACTAACTAAATACTAAGATTAAGTCTGGGCAGGCAGGCAGGCAGGCAGGGAACTAACTAGATACTAAAGACTAAGTCTGGGCAGGCAGGGAGGCAGGCAGGGAACTAACTAAATACTACAGACTAAGTCTGGGCAGGCAGGGAGGCAGGCAGGGAACAAACTAAATACTACAGACTAAGTCTGGGCAGGCAGGGAGGCAGGCAGGGAACTAACTAGATACTAAAGACTAAGTCTAGGCAGGCAGGGAGGCAGGCAGGGAACTAACTAGATACTAAAGACTAAGTCTGGGCAGGCAGGGAGGCAGGCAGGCAACTAACTAGATACTAAAGACTAAGTCTAGGCAGGCAGGGAGGCAGCCAGGGAACTAACTAGATACTAAAGACTAAGTCTGGGCAGGCAGGGAGGCAGGCAGGGCACTAACTAAATACTAAGATTAAGTCTGGGCAGGCAGGGAGGCAGGCAGGGAACTAACTAGATACTAAAGACTAAGTCTGGGCAGGCAGGGAGGCAGGCAGGGCACTAACTAAATACTAAAGACTAAGTCTGGGCAGGCAGGGAGGCAGGCAGGGCACTAACTAAATACTAAAGACTAAGTCTGGGCAGGCAGGGAGGCAGGCAGGCAACTAACTAGATACTAAAGACTAAGTCTAGGCAGGCAGGGAGGCAGGCAGGGAACTAACTAGATACTACAGACTAAGTCTGGGCAGGCAGGGAGGCAGGCAGGGCACTAACTAAATACTAAGATTAAGTCTGGGCAGGCAGGGAGGCAGGCAGGGAACTAACTAGATACTAAAGACTAAGTCTGGGCAGGCAGGGAGGCAGGCAGGGAACTAACTAAATACTACAGACTAAGTCTGGGCAGGCAGGGAGGCAGGCAGGGAACAAACTAAATACTACAGACTAAGTCTGGGCAGGCAGGGAGGCAGGCAGGGAACTAACTAGATACTAAAGAATAAGTCTGGGCAGGCAGGGAGGCAGGCAGGGCACTAACTAAATACTACAGACTAAGTCTGGGCAGGCAGGGAGGCAGGCAGGGAACTAACTAGATACTAAAGACTAAGTCTGGGCAGGCAGGGAGGCAGGCAGGGCACTAACTAAATACTATAGACTAAGTCTGGACAGGCAGGGAGGCAGGCAGGGAACTAACTAGATACTGAAGACTAAGTCTGGGCAGGCGGGGAGGCAGGCAGGGAACTAACTAGATACTAAAGACTAAGTCTGGGCAGGCAGGGAGGCAGGCAGGGCACTAACTAAATACTACAGACTAAGTCTTGGCAGGCAGGGAGGCAGGCAGGGAACTAACCAAATACTACAGACTAAGTCTGGGCAGGCAGGGAGGCAGGCAGGGCACTAACTAAATACTAAGATTAAGTCTGGGCAGGCAGGGAGGCAGGCAGGGAACTAACTAGATACTAAAGACTAAGTCTGGGCAGGCAGGGAGGCAGGCAGGGAACTAACTAAATACTACAGACTAAGTCTGGGCAGGCAGGGAGGCAGGCAGGGAACTAACTAGATACTAAAGACTAAGTCTGGGCAGGCAGGGAGGCAGGCAGGGCACTAACTAAATACTACAGACTAAGTCTGGGCAGGCAGGGAGGCAGGCAGGGAACTAACTAGATACTAAAGACTAAGTCTGGGCAGGCAGGGAGGCAGGCAGGGAACTAACTAGATACTGAAGACTAAGTCTGGGCAGGCAGGGAGGCAGGCAGGGAACTAACTAGATACTAAAGACTAAGTCTGGGCAGGCAGGGAGGAAGGCAGGGCACTAACTAGATACTACAGACTAAGTCTGGGCAGGCAGGGAGGCAGGCAGGGAACTAACCAAATACTACAGACTAAGTCTGGGCAGGCAGGGAGGCAGGCAGGGAACTAACCAAATACTACAGACTAAGTCTGGGCAGGCAGGGAGGCAGGCAGGGAACTAACTAAATACTACAGACTAAGTCTGGGCAGGCAGGGAGGCAGGCAGGGAACTAACTAAATACTGAAGATTACGTCTGGGCAGGCAGGGAGGCAGGCAGGGAACTAACTAAATACTACAGACTAAGTCTGGGCAGGCAGGGAGGCAGGCAGGGAACTAACTAAATACTGAAGATTAAGTCTGGGCAGGCAGGGAGGCAGGCAGGGAACTAACTAGATACTAAAGACTAAGTCTGGGCAGGCAGGGAGGCAGGCAGGGAACTAACTAGATACTAAAGACTTAAGTCTGGGCAGGCAGGGAGGCAGGCAGGGAACTAACTAGATACTAAAGACTAAGTCTGGGCAGGCAGGGAGGCAGGCAGGGCACTAACTAAATACTACAGACTAAGTCTGGGCAGGCAGGGAGGCAGGCAGGGAACTAACCAAATACTACAGACTAAGTCTGGGCAGGCAGGGAGGCAGGCAGGGAACTAACCAAATACTACAGACTAAGTCTGGGCAGGCAGGGAGGCAGGCAGGGAACTAACTAGATACTAAAGACTAAGTCTGGGCAGGCAGGGAGGCAGGCAGGGCACTAACTAGATACTAAAGACTAAGTCTGGGCAGGCACGGAGGCAGACAGGGCACTAACTAAATACTAAAGACTAAGTCTGGGCAGGCAGGGAGGCAGGCAGGGAACTAACTAAATACTAAGATTAAGTCTGTGCAGGCAGGGAGGCAGGCAGGGAACTAACTAGATGCTAAAGACTTAAGTCTGGGCAGGCAGGGAGGCAGGCAGGGCACTAACTAAATACTAAAGACTAAGTCTGGGCAGGCAGGGAGGCAGGCAGGCAACTAACTAGATACTAAAGACTAAGTCTAGGCAGGCAGGGAGGCAGGCAGGGAACTAACTAGATACTAAAGACTAAGTCTGGGCAGGCAGGGAGGCAGGCAGGGCACTAACTAAATACTAAGATTAAGTCTGGGCAGGCAGGCAGGCAGGCAGGGAACTAACTAGATACTAAAGACTAAGTCTGGGCTGGCAGGGAGGCAGGCAGGGAACTAACTAAATACTACAGACTAAGTCTGGGCAGGCAGGGAGGCAGGCAGGGAACAAACTAAATACTACAGACTAAGTCTGGGCAGGCAGGGAGGCAGGCAGGGAACTAACTAGATACTAAAGACTAAGTCTAGGCAGGCAGGGAGGCAGGCACGGAACTAACTAGATACTAAAGACTAAGTCTGGGCAGGCAGGGAGGCAGGCAGGCAACTAACTAGATACTAAAGACTAAGTCTAGGCAGGCAGGGAGGCAGGCAGGGAACTAACTAGATACTAAAGACTAAGTCTGGGCAGGCAGGGAGGCAGGCAGGGCACTAACTAAATACTAAGATTAAGTCTGGGCAGGCAGGGAGGCAGGCAGGGAACTAACTAGATACTAAAGACTAAGTCTGGGCAGGCAGGGAGGCAGGCAGGGCACTAACTAAATACTAAAGACTAAGTCTGGGCAGGCAGGGAGGCAGGCAGGGCACTAACTAAATACTAAAGACTAAGTCTGGGCAGGCAGGGAGGCAGGCAGGCAACTAACTAGATACTAAAGACTAAGTCTAGGCAGGCAGGGAGGCAGGCAGGGAACTAACTAGATACTACAGACTAAGTCTGGGCAGGCAGGGAGGCAGGCAGGGCACTAACTAAATACTAAGATTAAGTCTGGGCAGGCAGGGAGGCAGGCAGGGAACTAACTAGATACTAAAGACTAAGTCTGGGCAGGCAGGGAGGCAGGCAGGGAACTAACTAAATACTACAGACTAAGTCTGGGCAGGCAGGGAGGCAGGCAGGGAACAAACTAAATACTACAGACTAAGTCTGGGCAGGCAGGGAGGCAGGCAGGGAACTAACTAGATACTAAAGACTAAGTCTGGGCAGGCAGGGAGGCAGGCAGGGCACTAACTAAATACTACAGACTAAGTCTGGGCAGGCAGGGAGGCAGGCAGGGAACTAACTAGATACTAAAGACTAAGTCTGGGCAGGCAGGGAGGCAGGCAGGGCACTAACTATATACTTTAGACTAAGTCTGGTCAGGCAGGGAGGCAGGCAGGGAACTAACTAGATACTGAAGACTAAGTCTGGGCAGGCAGGGAGGCAGGCAGGGAACTAACTAGATACTAAAGACTAAGTCTGGGCAGGCAGGGAGGCAGGCAGGGCACTAACTAAATACTACAGACTAAGTCTTGGCAGGCAGGGAGGCAGGCAGGGAACTAACCAAATACTACAGACTAAGTCTGGGCAGGCAGGGAGGCAGGCAGGGCACTAACTAAATACTAAGATTAAGTCTGGGCAGGCAGGGAGGCAGGCAGGGAACTAACTAGATACTAAAGACTAAGTCTGGGCAGGCAGGGAGGCAGGCAGGGAACTAACTAAATACTACAGACTAAGTCTGGGCAGGCAGGGAGGCAGGCAGGGAACTAACTAGATACTAAAGACTAAGTCTGGGCAGGCAGGGAGGCAGGCAGGGCACTAACTAAATACTACAGACTAAGTCTGGGCAGGCAGGGAGGCAGGCAGGGAACTAACTAGATACTAAAGACTAAGTCTGGGCAGGCAGGGAGGCAGGCAGGGAACTAACTAGATACTAAAGACTAAGTCTGGGCAGGCAGGGAGGCAGGCAGGGAACTAACTAGATACTAAAGACTAAGTCTGGGCAGGCAGGGAGGCAGGCAGGGCACTAACTAAATACTACAGACTAAGTCTGGGCAGGCAGGGAGGCAGGCAGGGAACTAACTAAATACTACAGACTAAGTCTGGGCAGGCAGGGAGGCAGGCAGGGAACTAACTAAATACTGAAGATTACGTCTGGGCAGGCAGGGAGGCAGGCAGGGAACTAACTAAATACTACAGACTAAGTCTGGGCAGGCAGGGAGGCAGGCAGGGAACTAACTAAATACTGAAGATTAAGTCTGGGCAGGCAGGGAGGCAGGCAGGGAACTAACTAGATACTAAAGACTAAGTCTGGGCAGGCAGGGAGGCAGGCAGGGAACTAACTAGATACTAAAGACTTAAGTCTGGGCAGGCAGGGAGGCAGGCAGGGCACTAACTAAATAATACAGACTAAGTCTGGGCAGGCAGGGAGGCAGGCAGGGAACTAACTAGATACTAAAGACTTAAGTCTGGGCAGGCAGGGAGGCAGGCAGGGCACTAACTAAATACTACAGACTAAGTCTGGGCAGGCAGGGAGGCAGGCAGGGAACTAACTAAATACTAAAGACTAAGTCTGGGCAGGCAGGGAGGCAGGCAGGGCACTAACTAAATACTAAAGACTAAGTCTGGGCAGGCAGGGAGGCAGGCAGGGAACTAACTAGATACTAAAGACTAAGTCTGGGCAGGCAGGGAGGCAGGCAGGGAACTAACTAAATACTGAAGATTAAGTCTGGGCAGGCAGGGAGGCAGGCAGGGAACTAACTAGATACTAAAGACTAAGTCTGGGCAGGCAGGGAGGCAGGCAGGGCACTAACTAAATACTACAGACTAAGTCTGGGCAGGCAGGGAGGCAGGCAGGGAACTAACTAGATACTAAAGACTAAGTCTGGGCAGGCAGGGAGGCAGGCAGGGAACTAACTAAATACTACAGACTAAGTCTGGGCAGGCAGGGAGGCAGGCAGGGAACTAACTAAATACTAAGATTAAGTTTGGGCAGGCAGGGAGGCAGGCATGGAACTAACTAGATACTAAAGACTAAGTCTGGGCAGGCAGGGAGGCAGGCAGGGAACTAACTAAATACTAAGATTAAGTCTGGGCAGGCAGGGAGGCAGGCAGGGAACTAACTAGATACTAAAGACTAAGTCTGGGCAGGCAGGGAGGCAGGCAGGGCACTAACTAAATACTAAGATTAAGTCTGGGCAGGCAGGGAGGCAGGCAGGGAACTAACTAAATACTAAGATTAAGTGTGGGCAGGCAGGGAACTAACTAGATACTAAGATTAAGTCGGTGCAGGTAGGGAGGCAGGCAGGGAACTAACTAGATACTAACAACTAAGTCTGGGCAGGCAGGGAGGCAGGCAGGGAACTAACTAAATACTAAGACTAAGTCTGGGCAGGCAGGGAGGCAGGCAGGGAACTAACTAAATATTAAAGACTAAGGTGGCAGGCAGGAGGCTGGCAGGCCACCTGCTGACCTGCAAACTAAGACAGTAAGCATGGAGGTAGTCAGCCAAGTAACTAGATAAATAGGAAACTAAGATGAGAATGTCAGAATGCAAGCAGGGCACTAACTTACCCAGATTGCAGCCCCAGAGTAGCCCGGCAAGTATGTATGAAACTAAATTTGGGGAGTTAGACCAGGAACCATCTCCATGGGAGCCTGTGGGATGAAAGGGTCAGCCATGCAAGCATGTAGTATATTAATAAGTTTGAAGACAAAGTGGACAATTATACAGTTTGTGTTGTTGAAGGGCTTTTGTTGTTGTTGTTATTGTTTTGTTTGGGTTTTTTTGAGGGCAGTGTCACTGGCCCTCATATGTGGGACCTGAACTGGGGCCGCTGGCCTCCCAAGCCAGCGCTTAACCACCGCGCCATTCTGCTGGCCTTTGAATGTTTTTTTTTTTTTTTTTTTTTTTTTTTTTTTATTAGCTGAGCCGTCCTGCTACCTGTTACCAGTTCAGCTCTCGGGCTGGGCATCGAACTCTGTTGCTAGGAGCTCAGCTCGCACTCTTGAGTGAGCTCTTAACCAACTAAGCCCCTCGGCCAGTTCCTACTGACTCTCTTAAATTATTTTATATTGGTCTAAAGCATTTGCATTCTTTTTCCTTCTGTGCCTGGGAGTATTTCAACTGCTGTGACTGTGACCCACAGTAAGAGAGGTTTACCTTGCGGCCCAGTCCTCACGTACATAAATGTATCTGAAACACTCATTTCATGAAAAAAGAGCCTTCATGTGCATGGTGTGTTGTGATATTTTCTGTTACTCATTTCTAATCTATGCTTTGAGAAATTGGTGGTAACACTCTATTGATTTTATTGCCCCTTATGCGTCTCCAGTTACCATTTGGAAAACCCTTGTTTGGTAGGACGGGGTCATGGTTTAATGAAGTGACCCGTCAGTCCGTGCGTCTGGCCTCTTCCCGCGCCTGGCAGCCCCCAGTCAGAGTCATCACCACCGTTAATACGCCCGCAAGGAATCATATCTCGTGACATTGTCAGTCTTTGTGTTGGGGACCTTGTGGGTAATCCGGACATAGCAGGGATGTCACAGTGTGGTGTGGCTGTTTGTGAGATGACGTCAGGACAGTTGGAAGCGGTCAAGTGTGTGTAGGTGGTGTGTGGGCTGGTGGGGGGGGTTTTCTCTGGTCATTAGAAGAAAGAGACTGTATGCGGGACCGGGCCTCCCCCAGGCCTCCCTCCCCCACCCTACCCCTCACCCCCACCCTGTGTGATGTCGGAACATAAAGAAACTCTGGAGCCACGTGGGAGTAATGAACCCATGAAGAGTGCTTTTGAAGAAGCCCAGAGACCCCCAGACCTGAGGCTGTGTGCAGCCTGAGATGGCGGAGAGCAGGGCCCCGTGGCTGGAATGCATGAGGACCCTTCCACTTACCTGTGCATTTACTTGGCTCTTCAGCAAATATTTACTACTCACCAAGTGTGTGTCTGACCCCTGAGGTACCTGTGCCACCCAGGAGTGTGCCTTCCTAGCCGTGCAAAGGTGACATGGCCTATTTGTGGGTTTGCGTGCAGCTCGGCCGTACTGGCCGTGTGGCGTCTGGCAGGTTATGGAGCCTCGGCGACTTGACCAAGGCACCGGGAATGAAATGAGAACAGAGCAGCTCCCCTGACTTCTCAGATCTAAAACAGTGAATGTCAGGTGACAAAGCTGGCCCGTGTCACCAGGCCTTTTTTTGGGGGGTGGGGGGGCGGAGCAGGGGGGAGGCATTGCTGAAACAGAGAAACTCATTAACCCTTTCAGGAGAAATGTTTTGACATCAGCCTGCCTCTAGCTTGTGCTGCATGTAGCAGTAATTCCATCCGGTTGAATAGAGACCCCAAGGTGAAGTGAAGTCTTGGCAGGTTAAGCTGGAGAGGAAAGAGCGTGTTGTTGAAATGTAAACGTCAGAGTAATTTTCAGCTTCCATTTTGTCCCATAAAGGAACATGAACTTACTTTGCGTACAAATGCCTTGCAATTCACTTTTAGGTTTAGTTCACCAAAGAATATCAATAGGCCTGGCCTTTTCACCCAGGGAGTGAATTAAATAGCCAAGACAAGACCCTGAGGTCTTGTTCATCTTGTAAATCTTTGCTAATAGATTTCTGGAAAATAGAGAATTTCCGTAATCCGTGCTATAATTTTTGTATCGAAATATATACTGGGGGCGCCAAAAAAATGTCTACACATGACTTGTAGTCATCTTTTGTTATCGGTATATATGGAGTATTACAATTTTAATATAGGATTTTCCCTTTCTTAAAATGTGTAGACTTTTTTTTTTGGGGGGGGCACCCTCTGTATAACTGCAATTTGGCCCCAAGTAACAGGAAGCCAGATTTAGTCCTTTTTATATTCTCTGTAACAGCACTGAGCCTCCGGATACCCCCTCCAACCTCTGGTGTGCCCCGGGGTCCCAGTGATGGGAGCCTTGTTAATGCCTGTTCCCCCATGAGTTCCCCTCGGAGAAGAGCTCCGCGAGGGCTGCCATGCAGGCTCCAGGGAGAAGAATTCTTGCAACATACGGTTCCTACCACTGTTCTCATTCCTTAGGTTCCTAAGGGCCCATCGGACTTCGGCCTGGAGTCTCGTTTAGGCTGAGGTTTTATATTTTCTAACCAGGATGTAATTTGCTTTGGCCTGTAGTGGAATCTTCTATTGTGCTGGGCTTTGTCCGTGGGGGTGGGGGAGGTGTGGTCAAACTTGTTAGCACAGCTTTGTGTGTGTCATGTCCATTTTCGTTGTTGGAATTGGATGGCCGCCTCCTGGGAGGTTCCTCCCTGTGTATCCATACCTGCCTCGGCCCCTGCGCTCGGTCCTGTGTACCTAACCTGTCTTGTCGTTCCCCCATCTCTGAACGGCAATGCAAACTCTCTGGCAGTTGGAGGAGGGTCCATCTTCTGTAGCTGCTTCAGAGCTGGGCCGGGGCGTAGAGCTGTCCCTGCCTACGAGATTGCCGGTCACAGATGGCGGAACGACCGGGCCTCGGAAAGTCCGGGCAGCTCTATCTAGAAACTGGATCGAGTGGGCGGGGTCCGACCAGGAGTGGGAACCTTTGAGGGCCGTTTCAGGGCTATTCACAGGGGTGGGCTGGAAGCCTGGCACGAGAACCATCGGTCCTGGGAGAGAAAAATTGAACCAGAAGGTTAAAGAGGCATGGTCTAAATAAGAGTAACCCGAGAATAATAAGGGGGGGAACCAGTAAAGGGGAGAGAAGGGACGATACCTAGGGTCCCTGAGAGTGAGAAGGGGATCCCAGGTGGGGAGCTTAGGAGAGCGGTGGCCAGGAGCAGCTCCGGGAGCCTGGAGCGAGTTAGCGTGTTACCAGCCCTGGGAGGGGCTCGTTGGTCTGTTTGCAGAGGAGCTCCTGGCTTCCAGGTGGCGCACAGGACCGGAAGCCACAGCCTTGCTTCTGGGGGAGTCCTGTGGAGACTTACATAAAACAGGTTTGATCTGAAGGAAAGGGAGCCCAGCTGCTGACTCTGCAGCCTGACAGCAGTTGGGGTGTTCAGACCAACGGCAAAGGGCGCCTTCCATTTAGGGGCTCGCTGGTCTGTCAGGGACCGTCCCCCCTCCCTCTGGGCTTCTAACAACACTTGGTCCCTTGGCTTTTTGTGGCCGTAATGTGTAGAGGGGTGGGCCCCCTTTTCCATGAGTGCCTGCTGAACCCCTCCCAGACGAATGACAGGAGAGAACAGAGCTGAGGTCAGAACTGACCGGCATCAAGCGATGGGCAGCGGCCCGAGCCCGGGCGCGGAGGGCTGACAGAGAGGCCGTCCGGGCGGGAAAGCGGCGCGGCCCGGCCCTAAACCCAGGCTCGTTTCCCTCACGCAGGCTTCATCCCCCCTCCACTCATCTTTGGGGCCGGCATCGACTCCACCTGCCTCTCCTGGAGCACCTTCTGCGGGGAGCAGGGCGCCTGCGTGCTCTACGACAACGTGACTTACAGGCACCTGTACGTCAGCATCGCCATCACGCTCAAGTCATTCGCCTTCGTGCTCTACACCACGACGTGGCAGTGCCTGAGGAAGAACTATAAACGCTACATCAAAAGCCACGAGGGCGGGCTGAGCACCAGTGAGTTCTTTGCGTCCACTCTGACCCTAGACAACCTGGGGAGGGGCCCCGTGCCCGCCAAGCCCCCGCATAGGACGAAGTTTATCTATAACCTGGAAGACCATGAGTGGTGTGAGAACATGGAGTCCGTTTTATAGTGAGCCAGGAGGGCTGGACTCTGTATAGTGATCAAAGGGTCATTTTCTTTTTATTTCCTACAAAAAGAAAAAAGGTTTCAAAAAAAGAAAAAAACTCGGTACACGTACACACACACACACACACACGTACACACACACGCGCACGCACGCACGCGCACGTCCTTGGTCCGCTCTCCAGGTCAGAGCCAGACGGGATTCAGAATGAGGAGAGCGTAGGGCCGTGTGTCTGAGGTGGGACCCGCTGGGGCTTAGCGCCCGCTCTGTGACGCCCCCACGGTGTTCTCAGGATGCCGACAGCTGCAAGCAACAGGCACTGCCAAATTCAGGGAGCGCTGCTGGCCAGCTTGGAGGACACACCACACAAAACCACCTCCGCCACAATTTTTAAAAGAAAGTCTACTAAAAACACACACGTTGACAACATTGCCAGGATAAGCACTCGTGACAGCTGGTGCCATCCTCATCCTCCGCGAGGGGTGGGGAGGCGTCCACGTCCTGAGGAGGGGGAAGCCCACTCCTCTAACTTCCGCAATATGGGTCACTCACTGTGCAGACGACTCACCCCGTCTGCCTGTGGTTCAAGGCCCCCGAGTTCTCTCAGCGATGCTAACGGGTGATCCGTGCCAGAGTGCGTATGTGGCGCCTCTCACCAGCCCCATTTTCACGGTTCAGACCGAGGGCCAAGGGGGGGGCCAGCGTCTCCCCCTCCCCCGAAGCACCTCCCCAGCCCCACAGAGTGGCCTCAGGAAGCAGTGGGCGCCGCCTGGCTATGACTGATCTCGCTCAGAGCCGGCGGGACCCAACCCAGTCCAACTCATTTGCTTACATTTGCCAAACGTTTTGCCATTTAAAAAAAAAAAAATACAATGCATATGAATTTCCAACTGTTGTATGTATAATCCTCTAATACTATTTTTAACTCCTTCTAAACTCTGTGTTTAACCACTTCAGTCACTCACACAGTTCTCTAGGCCGGCTTTACTATGTTGGTTGCTTTTCCTTTCTTCCTTTTTTTTTAATGCACCAAAAATATAATGTGATTCAAGGGATACAATTAATCTATTGTAATTTTTTATCATTTTATCCTCATTCGGATATTCTGTGAAAACAACAAGAACATACTATGTGTTACAAGGAGAAAAGCTAAATGCTCAAAAAAGCGTGTGTACAGTCAGCCTGCCTTGAAAAGAATCACATTTGAGACAACGGGGATAATGTGATGAATTGCAAATTTGCCTTCTTGCTTTATTCCCATGATTCAGCAATCACTGTCATAGGAGGCCCTTTTATATTCACGCTTCACATTGTGAGAGGCGTTCTGTGCAGCCCACGGAGGAGACACGCCTGGGTGGGGGTTGTGTGCATGGGCGCAGTGCTTCTGGGGAGGGGGAGGGGCGGGAACCGGGTTTCCAGCTCGCACTGTTGAGCCGCCTGAGATACCTGTGATAATGGATAAACGCACACGCTCCTGGAAGCTCCTGCATGTCCAATGCGTGGATATGTCGGCGGCATTTTCAGGGTCAGTCTCGAACCATTCGGAAGCCTTTGTGTGTGCGTGTTTTGAAAGTGAGTCAACCTCAAACAGCTAGAGAGCAAACCTGTCATGGTTTGGGGTAAGAATTATGGGGAAACCCATTGTAGCTAGCACACTCGGCCTTAAGAGGCTATCTCCACAGGTGACAGGGCCCCTGCCACTCACACAGTTCACAAATCCATCACACCTCTTCAGTGACCTTTGTCCAGGCCACTCATGACCCCAGGAAAGACCTCAAGGGTTGTTTGGTTGGTTGGTTTGCTTTTTCAAAACCTAAGACACATACTTGCAGCCCCCCAGAAGGGAAGAAGAGAGGCAGGGGCAGAGAAAGGTGTTGTGACAACTTTTTAACAAACGCTATAAAAGGGGCAGTTTGAGCGACAGCCCACAACTAGAGAAAGCACCGCCCAAGGAGGATGAGGAAAGAGCAGCTCTGTCCTGGCCGCGGCGGTCAGCTGCCCCGGGTGGGGTCCCCTCTCCCCTGTGTGGCCTTCGTCTGCCCTTGCTCATGAAAACGGGACACTCGTCGATATGTTACCTAGTAAAAAGGTGGCTTGATCTCCAGCGAATTCATGAAACACTTACGCTGTGTCACTCCTATAAGGCCCTGACACCGCTCTGTACCAGTTTTGAGTTAGTTTTGTTTGGGAATGTCTTGCTAATGGGTCACTGCCATCGTGCATGTGGCAGGCAGCCCAGCTCTCCAAAGCCAGCGTCCACCCATGGAGGCTCCATGACAAGTGTATCATGGGCTAGCGGCTTTTTTATTCGTATTTTTTAAGGGTGTTGAACACTGTTTTCATTTTGGATTCCCCCCCCACCCCAGGATTTTAGGATGAATGAGAATAAGCTGGTTAGGATGACAAAGGCAAACAGCTCCCACACTCATTATTGTCTACAACTGGGCGTGAATTTAAAGTCCCGTCTGGCAGGAACGCCCTAAACTGCTGTGTCACCTTTTAAACATTTCCTTCTTCTCATCTACTACGGAACAGAAAACCTAGGCTAGTGTTAATTTTTCTGTGTGTGCCACCAAGAACGATTGTATGCACAGTGCTACATCCAGCCCGGTGGTTATTTGTTTGGTTTCGAGTGGGATTTTGAATGAAAAGATTTCCTGGCAGGATCTTCCCTGGAAAACCAAAATGGAAGAAGTCACTAGAAAGTGACTGCTGCAATCCTGTCTCTGCTGCTACAAACCTCTCCACCAGCGTGCCCCAGCGGTGAAGGAAAAAGTCTCTGTAGGTTGCAACTTTTGACTTTTTTTTTTTTTTTTAACAACTGCATACAGAGCAGGAAGTTTCTTCGCAGTAGGACTCCCGCTTACGAAGCAAACACACTTTGTCAGAGTCTGTCTCTGGGGCCGCGTTTGCTGTCGTCCTTCAGCCGCGGCTGTGCCCCCTTCCTCACGCCCCACAGACGCAGGCTGTGGAGAAGCTGCCGGGCGCGCTGGGGCGTTTGCTCAGCTAGGGGGGCAGCCAGGGAGGCCCCCCTTCCACAGCCCCCTAAGGAATTGTCTAGCAGCGCTGACCAGGCGACCTGGGGAAACCGGGAGCTGAGGGGCCCTGTGCACACTTCCTGTCACCTTCGGAGCAGGAAGGACTGTGCCTCTCCGCAAACGCTGCCACTCGCTCACCCCCTTACAGTGGACTGGCTTCCTCTAGTGACGGCTGTTAAGTTTGGTCAGGTGGCACCCGTACAGTCCGATCCCTGAGGCCGCCTGCTGTCGCCACTAATGTCCCCTCCCTCGGGCGTGGCCAGGTCCCCAGGCCCTTACAGCTGAAAAGCACACAGGAGTGACCTGCACAAAAGGAGGCCTTGGCTCCCTGTCCGCCTGCTGTCCAGGCCCTAGAATTGTGGTTTCTTCCCCCAATCCTCTGTCCTGAGCACTGCCTGCGAGTCCTGACCGTTCTCCTCAGCAGGGCTGCTAAGAAGAAAGGTCACCAGGTAGAAATGAGTGCACCGACCGTACAGTCACGGGCGGAGGGAGGGCGACAGGACCGAGCTCAGCTCCGGTTTGGTGGTAGGTACGACAGTGTCGTGTTGTTGTCTGGGGGTTTGGTGTAGATGAGGGGAGAAAACCAGGCAGGCACATTTTCAGACAGACAGAGAACACTGCCGGCTTGTGCTGTTCTCGCGTGACTATTCTGACAGCTGGAGACAGAACCAGGTATCTATCCAGAAGCCAGGAGACAGTACCGGACACACAGTGGGGGCGTTAGTGCTCCTCTGAGTTTATGCCGCCGCCCTCTCAACAATCTCCCCTCAACCGCGATCTGCGTTCCCCTTTAGGGAAGAGTCTAGGTCAAGTACCCAAAGGTGCTGCCACGATTTCCAAGGTGCGAGTGAGATTCAGTCGGGCCTAGACAATTCGTTTGGGGCCTCAGCATTACCTCTCTCCGGCTTTCCCTCCCTGTTCATTATACCTGCCTCTCCCAACGCACTTCCGAGTCCTGAGATCTGAACAGCTGCAAGGCCCTAGCCTCTCAGACCGGCTGGCCCTAAATGCCAGCCTCGGACCCAGCCCCCCTCCGTATTACGGTTGCCCAAGAATCAATTGGTAAAACAGAAGAATCTCTACCTGGGGGAACATGCAAGGAAGGTATTTTTGTTCGGAGGCCTCTTATGGGGCCTGGTCATCAGCAGACACGTGCAGTGTACCCTGTACACCCACCCACACCACCCCTCCTCACTCACACCTGTAGGTCACTGCTCGGTCATCAGGGCGGGACGGACACAAAAGGCCAAACATGGGAAATTCAGAAAAGCGAAGAGTCTCAGCCCCCTGGCTGCCCTGGAGACAGGGACACACACACACACACACACCTCAGAGGGCATTCACCTGGTAGCAGGGTTTTCCGCTGCACGGGTCGTGCCAGTATGAGCTGCATGTTTTCTAAGCATGTGTTTTTGTTCATTCGTTCCGGTATGAAAGTGCCAGCTCTGTGCCAGGCCCTGGACCCGATACAGAGGAGAAAAAGGCACAGCCCCCTCCTGTGGACGCTCACAGTTCCACCAGCCAGACAGACCTGAACACAAAAGCAATAGAATAAATAGCATAAAGAGCCCAGGTCTGTCCGTCCGTCCGGGTGTAAGAAGGGCTGATTCGTGGTGGTGGTGACGTCTGGCTCGTGGCATCAAGAATTGGGGAGGCATCAGAGAGCAGGGGGGTCTAGAAACCAACCACCAAAGAGCAGCAGGCGCCTGTCTGCCAGGGAGATGGTGGAAGTGGCCCCCACCATGGCTTTCCGTAAAGGGCAGGGGTAACCACGACCTGGACAGCCGTGCTGTTTTAACGTGAAGGTCGCCCTGCGCAAGGTGTGAGCAAGTGAGCGGGCTGTGTTCCAATAAAGCTTTATTTCCAAAGATGGGCAGTGGGCTGAGCTGAACACACACTGCGTGTTTGGGGGGCCCCAGCAGCTTGGCTGGGGTCCCATGGGCCGGATTATATGTTGGAAGGTTCCTTCGGCCAGGTGTCTGCCCATCACTCCTGACATTCCTGACCCAAGGAATCTAATGTAGGCATCCCATTTTTTCCAAGAAGGAGGTAAGTAGCCCCTACTTGTCAGGGTTTATCATCGAAAGCAACATCATCTTTCTCTTGTGTAACGAGGGGATTTGAAGGTGACGACCGACAGTCCCTTCCAGCTCTGACTCACTCCATAGTCCTACCTTTTTTTTCGTAAGTGTGGAAATGGGCATTGGGAGGGGAAATGTGTAGGAACGACAGAAAGAGTGGGTCTAGGCACTGAAGAATGCCCCCTCTGCTTCCCACCAACACGCGACACTGACACTGTCCGCGAATAGAGATGCCGGTGGGACCGCTGGTAAGCACTAATAACAACTAATAATAACAGTACCTAACATTTATCAAACACTGCCCGTGACCCAGCTTGGCACCTGTATTAGCCCATTTAATCTCAACAGCTGCCCTGGGAGTCAGGAACGGTTCATTAGCTTCCACTTACAGGACAGGAAAATGAGGCTTGGAAAAGTCCCAAATGGGCTCAAGGTCAAGGAGTCAAGTGGGGACTCCAACCCAGGTCCATGGACCCAAAGCCCATGATCTTTGCCTCTGTGGGTACTTGCTCCTGTGGGAACTGCCTCATCAGGAGGATTCGGGCTCAAATGGACTGTGGGGCCCCCCTACACCCTCCCAGGCCCCCTGATATAATAATCAGGACACGGCGACTGCTGTATTTTGGGGACCTCCATTCTTCCCGTGTGATTCCTGGTCTTAACCACAGAGCCCAGTGATCAGTTGATACGGGTTGCTCTATCAGAGGCAGACAGGTAAGAGGAAAGAGGAGATTCCTCTGCTAGGATGCATTCGGAAGTACGCCCTCAAAGCCCTGAGGTCCTCCCCAATGCTGGTCATCAGCTCCCCGGGGAGCCCCCAAAACCTCTCCTGCCTGGCACGCCTACGGTTCCCCACATCCAATCTCAGGAGCTCAGCTCTGGCTGACGCACACACAACAGCGCTCACTGGTGGGATACGTCTTACTCCATCATCAAATGCTATAGACTCAGAGTTTCTAGGCATTTCTATTTTTGTATTAATGACTCAGGCCAACAATCAGTAGTTGATGATTACCTCATGGAAAAAAATATTCAGTGTTTATGCTCATGTGGTCGTGGTCTTTTACTAAGAGCAAATGGAACAGCATGGTATATTGCTTGGAGGTTTAATATTATCCCCCCCCCCAACTTATATTGTCCTGAAATTCAGGCTAACTAAATAGAAGAGAGCTCTCATGGAGACATTTTTGTCAACACTGTTCGATTTTAGAATCTAAGGTCATAAAAGGAATTGGAAGAATGAAATATAGGAAGTTACATTACAAGAGGAACCAACTAACACATAAATTGAACCCTAGTCTGGCAGCCGGGGAAGGGGCCGAGGAGTTCAAGCTCATTAAGACTTGCTCCCCATGTGCCAGGCGCAGTAAGGCACGATCCAGGTAATGCTGCCGGCAGCTTTCTCACACCAACCCTGTGAGGTGAGTATACCTGTTTCCACTTTACAGATCAGGAAACTGAGGCTCAGTCAACAGAAGCCGCTCAAGGCCACACAGCTAGTTAGAAGGTCACCAGGAGCCAATGCCAGGTCTGTCTGACTCCTGAACCAGTGCTCTTTCCATGACGCCACATGGCCACCAAAGTGAGAACACAGAGCTGGCTTCTTAGGAGCTCCGATGAGGCCAACGGGGCATCTACAGTCGGGGGACCCCCACCCCCACCCTATAGTTTCACAGAGAAAGGAGCCCACAGCCGGAGGGAAGAAGGTCTGCAAAATGTTGCCTGCGGGCACAGGAATCTAAAAGGAGAAAAACTCTTTGTTTTACTTTAATAATTAAACATCGGAGACCTTTAAAAGTACTCCTTCCTTCTTCCATCTTAGCCACATAGCAGTTTTCCAGCCACTGGATCAACCTCTGTCTGAATCATTCTGCACGCGAGAACAAACCCCAGGTCGCTGGCTTCCATCCCTCCCCCCCTCCCTCCCCAACTCTGCCCCAAGGCTTCCGACAGAACCCCCCAAAACTGCAACAACTTGGGCTTGTGAAATTGAGGGATGCTACGAATTGCCCAGAACAGACGGGCTTCTTCCATAAACGAAATCTCGGCTGCCAAATCTTGAGGAAAGAAGTGACATTTGCACACTGTCACCTTTTGTACCCGCTGGGTCAGTCTAAAGTGGACGAGTAAATAGGCGGGGTTGTCTGTGGCCCCACTGTGCCTCCCACCAAACGGGACAGCTGCATGTCACGGTCAGTGAGACATACGCAGCTTGTAAATCATCCCAGGGACAAGCTGGGGTTTTAATGCCTTTTCAACGAAGCCACAGCATCAATTTTGAAAGCGTGGCATGGGCTTACAAACGGAAGGAGATTGTTTCTCTCCGCATGTGGTGAATATCTGTGGCTGACAGAAAAGCCCACCGTCCATAATTCTGGACAAAGAAAGCATGACATGACGGTGCCGGTGGTTCTCGGGCACTCGGCCACCTCTGCAGTAGGGAGGACAGTGGCAGGGTTCTAGAACACAAGGTCTGTCACTGGTGATTGACAGAAGAGAGAAGACCAGGTGAAGGACGGGTGTCTTATCCCATAGAAGACATCCGCGTGAGTGTTGGTGTAGATACGCAGATAAGGTGCTTCCCAGAAAGATCTGGCCTTCGGAGAGGTCTTTGGGCTTAGAACCTGTTTCCTTGGGGTTACATGGAGCTAAAACCCAGCATTTTATTGACATGACTTTCTGCTCTCCATTCCCCTGCAAAGCCAGGATGTGATTATAGACGCGTACGCCTAAAAAAAAACAAGTAGGCAAAGCAGAAAAGACCGACCTTTCTTTTTCCTCTTGGCCCTTCTTCCCCTCCCCTGTAGGCACAGAGTACCAAGACACTGAGACTGAGAAATCCTGTCCCGGGTCACAGTCACCTTCAGAAGACTCCTTTGTGAGAAGCTGAGGGTCTGGCCCTCATCCTCCTGCAGAGCAGCCCGTCACCAGCCGCCGACCGCCCGCGGGCCCGGCTTAGCGCGCCCTGCCCTGCCCGAGCAGCCAAGGGGCCCCGTGCGGTGATCCGGCCAGTGTGGGGTCGGTTCCTTGAGGTGGCAGTGATCAGGAGTCCTCTAAACCCTCCCGTAGACTGTCCCGGGTCACTCAAGGACGGGTGACCTGGCACGCACATTCCCCATTTGCCCATCCCTTCTTTGGCTCCTAGGGGGTGCCCTGCTGACGCGCTTTAGAAAAAACCCCCTCTGATCGAGGCATCCAACAGCTCTTCCAAACATCAGCCGAGGCTGGATTTTAATAGGAGGGGGCGACAATGACCCTGTCTCACAGAGTGGAGGGGTTGGGGGGGAAAGCACATACTCAATAGATTTTGAGTGTGGTATTCTGTATTTTTGCAGCTTATATTTTCCAGATGAGCAGTTTAGAGATCTGTGATGTAAAGTACATACTGTACAATTGCTGAAAATTATATTAAAAGCACTATTTTAATTCTTTCTCTGGCTCACTCTGTGATCTCTATTATCTTTCCCTCAGTGTCTTTGGGTAGAACGACCCTAAAAGATACTTCAGGAGAGTGTCTCTGGCTGTGTGTGTTCTCTATTTACGGGCTTTGCATTGTTCAAAAGAGCACGGGCTCTGGAGTCAACACAGACCTGGGTTCCAGTCCTCACCCCAGCAACTCACTGCTGCCTGTGGCACTGAACAAGCGATCGGACTCCTCTGAGCCCCAGTTTCATCATCTGTAAAATGGGAATACTGACACCTGCTTTCTACAATGGTGGGAAGTTACTACCACCTGGTTCCCCTGCCGGGTCCTCCCACGGTCCGTAAACCCTGGGAGGGGAGGGATGGCTTCAGCCCAGGGTGTGCCCGCTCGTCCAGTGCATCACACTGAGCGGAGGCTCAGCATGCAACCGAATGAATGAATGCTGAACAAACCGCTTCAGACCCATCAGCCTGTGGGGGCTTGGACATCCGGACTTCTCAGAGGCAACAGCGGCCCCGGCCTTTCCTTCCCAGGCCCAGAGACCCTCCCACGAGCCTTGCCCATGGATGGAGCTCTAGTCCTCTGCCTAATTGCCTAGCCCCTCCTCCACCTCCCACGTCCACTGGCCGCCCTTGTACCTCATGTGGACAACATCTTCGAGTCCCCACTGTGTTCGTGACACCGCTGGCCGGACTGACGCTTGCACCCTGACCTCTGGGCACAAGACCTGGGATGGCCCATCCTCCTGTGAGGTTGGCCCTGGGGTCTGACCCACTTTGTTCATATCCCCCTCTGGCCTGCATCTTGCCTTCCACAGTCCCATCATCCTTTGCAGTTCAGCTCTGCAGAAATCAAAGCTTGTGCAGCCACTGCTACCTGAAGACAGCACCCACCTCAGCCCTGCACTGGGTTCTGCTGGGGGCGGCATGGAGTCAGGAAAAAGCGTGCTTGGAAGGATTACATTTTCTAGAGCCCTGTGACCCGCCCATTGGTGTCTCAGGACTTTCTTTCAACCTGGCCCTGTTCTTTATGTGATTGTGATTGTGATTGTGTGTGTGTGTGTGTATATGCAAAGCAACATGATTTATGCTCTCCATCATAAACATCCCAAGAAAATGCAATTTCAACATTCTTTGTCGTCCTGTGGAAACATGCTGAAGCAGCTGAAAAAGTGAGTGGTTCCTCACAGGAGCTGGGCTTCGTTTGCACCGGAAATTGGGCTGGAGGAAGTAGGAGAGGGCGACTGCTCAAGGCTTTCAGGCTTTCCGTCCAAAATTTCACATTTGTTTTCCACCTACGGTCCAATTTCTTTTCTCTGGCTACCTTTTCCTTCACGAAGGTGGTCACTTTATGAGAAACATCCACCCTTCATTTTGTCTTCGCTTCACAAAGGCATTTTATTTCTTACTTGGAGTCAACAGAGTATTTAAGCAGGTCCATGAGAGGTCTGTTCACACAGGTGGCTCCGCCAGCAGCCAGCTCAGGGCGAGTAGACAGCTTCAACTCCAAATGCCATCTCTTCCCAACATCCTACCAGCTACCGCAGCCAACAGGCTTTGAACTACACACACATTTGGTCCATTTTGATCCAGATCTAAAAGTCCAACCTGGCCTTTTTCTCAGTCTCTGTGAAAGACTGGCTAGTCGCTCACCCAGGACTTTGGCTCAGCCCAGATAAAAACAGGCTGTTTCTGTGACCTCAAATGTGGATTCAGAACCGCTAGCACGTCCAAATCTACAAAGACCTGCTGTTTGCTTTTCTCTTTAGGAAATACTGCAATAGAACCACTTCTAACCCTGCAGAGAAGTGTCCACCGTTAATGCGTAGGGCAGAAACTGACCTGTGTTTTCCAGAAAGCGTTTAAGAAAGTTCCCTAACCTCCCAGAATCCTAGAATTCTCAGGTATGGAATGCGCAAACGTGTACAGGTTGGGTCCCCAAAGGAGGGCTGCTCAGGTCTTCAGGAGGGTTTCCGTGGGCGCTCCTCTCTCTGTGTTCCTCAGACGGGAATTAAAGGGTGAGATACAGAAGGCAATTCAGCAGGAACATGAAGGCAGGGGGACAAATGCATGAGTTCGTTTGACCAGCAATATAGAACTCAGACTCAGGGACTTGAACTTGACCTGGCAGAGACCACCAGCCTCCTTCGGAAAAGAGGCATTTTCCTATGAGGCTCTTCCATCACCTGTCACTAAGAACTTGGCCGCCATCCACGTCTTCCCAAAGAAGTGGAACTGGAAAGTGTCTGTCGTCGGGTTTGCACCCTGGTTAGCCACAGGCGCCTTTCCCCAGATGCTGAGCTCACCCCCACACTGACCCTTCAAGTTCTTTGTGTTATGGCTCCTATATTTTCATTATAAAATCAGTGCTCATTATAGGTTAAAAAAAAAAAAAGCCCAAAGAAAACAGCGGTTCCTCAGTTGTTTCTAAAATAATCATTGCCCAGCTCTTTAGGTTTGATGCGAATGATCAGGCGTTACAAGGCAAGGCTAGAAAGGAAAACATATCCTTTAGCAGGATACCGGAGATAAGATTTTGTTTAAACCTGTGAACGTGACCCTTGAAGGAACAAACTGTCAATCATGTCCTCAGATAGTATCAGCAGATCAATCCAGTGGGGGCAAAAATCACCAAGGCAGCGAATCTGAGAAGAGGCGCTGAGCTCAGACCCACGGAGGGGAGGGGAATACTGGGAGACGCTCTCTCCCACTTGGTCCACCTCTAGTTCGTGGCGCCCTGGGCTCCCCGGGAGTCGGAGTTTTGGGGGAGATGGTTGTGGTTCCTCAGTCTATCTGCTTTCAAAGTGATGTATGTTAGGTTCAAAGCAAGGCCGTGATTGTTCATTTGTACAGAAAGGACTTGGCCAGGCTCTCCGTACAGAGTAGGCACTCCATCGCTGAGGCCATTAGGAGGGCAGGGGGCTCAGCCCCTCAGGTCAGCACGCCAAGGTGCTGCTCCGAACCTCATCTCTGTGTGGCTCTAACGTGGGAAGAGAGATGGCGTCGGAATTCAGACAGCCCTGGTGGGGCTCAGGAAGTAACGTGTTTCGTTCTCACTTAGGAAAACATTCTCACATCACTCATTAAGCCCCAGTCCTGGCCACTGGGGGCCTTGAGACACTTAGGCCCTGGGGGCCCGGAGGGAGGCGAGCCGGGGCTGCAGGCCGCGCTGTGGAAGCCGGGGAGAAGCACTTTGCTCGCTGCTCCGCCTGCGGCTAGGCTTGCTGCCCTCGCTGGCCAAGCCTGCTGCCCACGCCCTTTCTGTAAGGACTGGTGTGGCCCAGGCGGTCCCCGGGGGGCCCGGCTGAAGCTTCCCTCCCGACAAGCTCCCCTGGGCTCTTTGGCCCCCTATTTAAGAAGCGGCTCCAACTTCAGGCAGAACCCCAGTTGCCAGCCATGGGCTTCCTCCCCCACAGTAAGCACGTGTCCCCCGCCCTGCACCCCCACACACCATCCCCCAGGTCAGTCCCCGGAAACCCGCAGCCTCCAGCCTCACCTTCCCTGCTACCTGGGCTCTGGGCCCGAGGGAGGAGCAGGGCCGTTGTCCCTGCTGCTTCCCAGAGCCGCCCTCCTCTCCGCGGCCCATCTCTCTGGCTACTTCCCCTCCGCTCCCAGCTGCTCTGAGAGGGGCAGCTTGGCACGCCCGCGCCCCGTGTGCAGGATGCCAGCCTCCCTTTCTTAACATAACCCCAAACTTTATGAGCAATTGGTTTGTGGACCCCCTTCCTTCAATGTTGGGGCCGAAACCCAGTCGATGCGTCTTCATGAACAGCACTCCTCCCAGAATATGCGGGCGTCTCGGCTCCCAGCCTTCCACAGCACTTTGGGTGCGAGGGCTGGGCGAGGGGCTCAGACGGGACATGGGCAAGAGGCAGGAGCTGGCGGTGCCAGTGTCTCTGAACAGGGAAAACCCCACGCATGCCCCAGGCCTGCCACACCACCCCTTTATGCTCCTGTCATCCAAAGAGGCAGGCCAGCCAACAGGTGGCACAGATGGCAGGTGACGCTCCCTCAAGAGCAGTCCCCCAACGTTTCCCAACGAACAGCCGCCTTGCACCTGAACGCCCAGCACCTTCTAGCCTCGGGAGGGTAATTGTTCGCAGGCTTCACATAAGAGGGCATCGATCCAGGGCAGGCATAGAGCCCTGGACCTGAGAGCCTGTGGGAGATCCAAGGGAGCCCTGGACGCGATTTACAATCCGTATTATCGAAGAGCAAGCTTGCGTATAATAGAAAGACCGCCACGAAACACTAACTGGAAAACAGACGTGAGTGCGATGGGAATTCAGAAAGGAGAGAATCCCTAACAGCAGAGTAGCCAGGTGAAGCTTCCTCAAGGAGGTGGGGCATGCAAAGGCCTCAAAGGAAACCTCTCTCGTTTGGGCGCCAGGTACGATGCTTTGCCCTGGCCGCTGGAAAGGGTTTCTGGAAAGAGGCAGGCAGTGGCTGCCAAGGTCAATCCTCTATGAACCAACAAGGGGATGTTAACAGGTACCAAGCACTGGGCTCAACTGTCTGCCAATGCCACCTCCTGCCACCTGCATGACCAAGCTTTCCGCAATCACTCCCACTTCATGGGAAGACTGAGGATTCTGGGCGGTGATATATCTATAAGGCACCCAGCACTGTGCCTGACACCTAGAAAAGATATCCGAGAAATACGTGCAAGGACACAGGAAGCACATTCTCTCTTTGTGCCAGGTCACCTGACAGTGGATCAATTTCTGGCAGAGCTAACTTGCATGGGTAAATAATTGTAACAGCAATTAAACCCCTGGGGACGGTTATTTCCCATCGCCATTTGCACCCACTGAACCTACACGCGTAAGAAACAGAGTCACCCACTGGCCGATAAACGTAATTAAATTGAGAGAATGACATCCAATGGCTGACTGGGTTAATACAAGAAATTTATTCTCCAGAGCCATTTCAAGAAACGCTTCTCCAAGCTGGATCATATATTTAAGAAAAAAAAAAAAAAAAAAAAAGCTTGTACTCTGAATTCAAAGTATGTATTAATTCTTTTAAAAATAATCGTCATGCATCCAACCCTTACAAACATCAAGCACCCCTCTGTGAAGCAACAACTAAGATTGTTTTATAAAACCACACATACATACCGACACAAATCCTTTTGATCTTTGTATAAGAATAGATCTACAAAAGACAGAGTATTTTGTAGTGAAGTCAATTCAGCAAATATTTCAACCGAGTAAATAAATATGTTTCCTGGCTTGGGAATTTACTTTAAATAGGGGGCCAAAAAAAAATGTGTTATAATGTGGTCACTTCACACATTTAAGTAATTCTTTGTCTTTAAACTCACCAAGATAGCTAATGGTCATTTGCACATCTGGTTCAAAATAGCTTTAAAAATCGAGTTTATAAGCTTTAATTCTCTTGAATTCCCCCAACAAACTAGTAATGATTAGTGGGGTCCAACTATATGGACCCTGAGAGATACAGGCTTTTTCCTTCTTCTTTTTGGGGGTGTCCAGTGCTCTCATTGTCTTATACTTGTGGACACAGGGCTAAGCTTTCATTTCCAAATCTTTGTGTACTGTTTACCGCTCTCAAAACCTTGAGATAATTGCGATGTTTGTGACATGCATTTCTTTGCAGCTTTTACTGATGAGTTTGGGCGGCAGTGTACCCTGGTGTGCTTCTCAGGTGCCTGAAATACTTCTGTGAGGTAGAGATAAGAAAGGCATGAAACTTTATTTTGCCAGCGGAAAAATCCAGAGGACAAAAGGTATCTTTCCCCATAGTGCTTGCTTCACTCCCTCCCGTCACAGAGGAAAATAAAACCATGTGGCCAAGTTCCAAGATGGTTGCCAGACAGGGCCACAGGCTTCCACTGGCCCCGAAGGGCAGTTCAGTCACATCCACATTTTCACACACGGACAAAGAAATTTCCACACAAGACTATTGCACAAGTAAAGATGGGAACATTCAATATCATGGAACACTTAGAAAAGGCCCTCAGAGTCTAAACCATGGTTAGCTTTGAGAATTTCAAGCCCCATAAAAATGTACCCTTAGGGCCGGC
This sequence comes from Aselliscus stoliczkanus, assembly GCA_033961575.1. NCBI lineage: Eukaryota > Metazoa > Chordata > Mammalia > Chiroptera > Hipposideridae > Aselliscus > Aselliscus stoliczkanus. The sequence continues at coordinate 27,520,663 of CM066741.1, forward strand.
CAAGTGGCGCATTGGTTAAGAGCTGGTTTTGGGACACGTGCGGCCCCGGTTCGGATCCCACATATGAGGCCAGTGACACTGCCCTGAACAGCTAACAACAGCTCCACCTGGAGGTGGGCTGTGCGAGCCCCGGAGACGGTGTAGGCTGCAGCCCCTGCTGCAGTGGGCTGCCATAGGCTACAGTGAGTGGCCGGCAGCCAGCATGAGCGGCCGGCAGCCAGCGTGAGCTGCCAATAGCCGCGGTGAGCGACCATCCAGAGGCCGGTGATGGATTTGCCTCATCCGGGAAGAGTCCAATGACGATACCAACATAGGCCAGTGAAGCAATGTCCTCCACAACTAGACTGAAGAACAAAAGGACAGCAATTTGTCTGTTCCCCTCCCCCAATTCCCCAATAAAATCTTTAAAAAAAAAATGTACCCTTAGACCAAAACGAGTTCATTAGTTATCTAATCTGATCAGACTAAAACTGAAATAAAACCAATTGGTACTGGGCCGGCCGAGTGGCGCATTGGTTAAGCGCTGGTTTTGGGATGCCAGCGGCCCCGGTTCGGATCCCACATGAGGGCCAGTGACACTGCCCTCCACAGCTAACAACAGCTCCACCTGGAGCTGGGCTGTGCGAGCCCCGGCGATGGTGTGGGCTGCAGCCCCTGCTGCAGTGGGCTGCCGTGGGCTGCAGTGAGTGGCCCGCAGCCAGCGTGAGCGGCTGGCAGCCAAGCGTGAGCTGCCAATAGCCGCGATGAGCGACATCCAGAGGCCAGCGACCGATCTGCCTCATCCGGGAAGAGCACAATGACGATACCAACAGTGAAGCAACATCCTCCGCAACTAAACTGAAGAACAAAAAGACAGCAACTTGTCTGTTCCCCTTCCCCGATTCCCCAACGCTGTTCCCCTCCGCCAATTCCCCAATAAAATCTTTAAAAAAAAAAAAAAAAACAATTGGTACTAAGGTCAACTCTTTGGAAAACCATTTGTTGATCTTTCTCAATATTTACCTGAAACGGAAACAGGGTATAAGGAAGGTTCTTGTATTGTCCTTTTTCTCTCTCTCTCTCTTTTTTTTTTTTTTGAGGGCAGTGTTACTGGCCTCATATGGATCCCTCATATGTGGGATCCGAACCGGGGCCGCTGGCATCCCAAGCCAGCTCCTAACCACCACTCGGCTGGCCCCCTTTTTCTCTTTTTGTAATATAAGGCCATTTTTTCTGCAGGCCACTATGAATGGCTTGTTCACCATGGTGACTAGACTGTGAGTAGTTGTGTCTGTCTGTCAGCGATGGGGTGACTTGCTGTTTACCACGTCTCTGCCTGTCACATTCAGGTTCACCGCCATCTCTTATTTGTAGAAACCTGCACATGCTTCTGTCTGGGACATACTGGGTGTAGAGACATGGCTGGCCTGAGTACTGGTGAAGAGAAATCTCCTATCTGCTTAGCTTTCACATTTCTAAAACAGCAAAATGCAAAGGTATAGCTACAGGAAGGGCTGTACTCAGCCCAGGTAACTTACAAAGGTTTTATTCCTTTATACTTAACAATAATCACAACAATAATGGGGATAGTTTCTCATTCACGACAGTGGCACACATAACCTATAAAAATGCCTAGTAGAAATGTGCACTACTTATTTAAAAAAATAACAATTGTGAAACCATCTTCAAAGACAAAGGTAATGACTTGAAAAATAGAGAGCCTTCCTCTATTCCAAGACTGGATGACTAAATACTTGGAAAATGTGATTTCTCCCCCAAATTATTTCAATGAAATCACCAAGATAACCTCAATAGGGGTTTCTATGGAACTTCACTATCTGGGGACAAAATTCGAGTGCAAGTCCTCCAGAAAAGCAATGGTAATTGGAAAATAAAAATTGAAAAAGAATGAGGAGTTCTCAAAAATCTCGAGTGTTTAAAAAGTTTTGTGCCATTTGCACAGGACCAGATAAAACAGATCACAGGCTCAGAACGGCATCCATAAACAGACACTGACATACACAGAAACTTACATTAAGGGACAGCATTTCACATCGCCAGGAAAGCACAGGACTGTCCACTCATGGTTTGGAGAGACGATTTGAAAATGAACTTGAATCATTCCCTCTCGCCAATGAAAACTACCAATCCTACATAGTTTACATAGCTAGAAGTGTTTAAAAGCGATAAAGATTCAGGAAAAACAGGAGAACACATTTATGGTTTGGGGATTTTCTAAAAAGGATCCAAAATACAAGCATCTATAAATAAAGGAATGGACAGATTTGACTATTTAAAAATTAAAATATCCGTGTAACCTAGAACAGCATATGCAAACATCTAAAAAGAAGGGAGTATTTGAACTACCCATAAAGGACAAATAATTACCGTCAGAACATGTACAGAAACCACCAGAGCGGCTGCAGCACCATTCTAGGGGCTGCCATCGCCATCATGAGCAGCGAGCAGGACCACAAAGTTCAGAGATGAGGAAACACAAATGTCCTATAATTATTCAAACTCACTAGCAATCGAGGAGATACAAAGCTTTAAAACATTAAAGACCAGGCTGGCCGAGTGGCGCGGTGGTTAAGTGCTGGCTTGGGATGCCCGCGGCCCTGGTTCGGGTCCCACCTATGAGGGCCAGTGACACTGCCCTCAAAAAAAACAACAACAACAAAAAAACATTAAAGACCCATTTTTTACCTAAGAGGGTGGTAAAAATTGCTTTTGATGATATCTCCTGTCAAGTCACAAGGCAACTACCATTCTCATATCATGCTGGAGTGTCGACTGGCCCAGTCATTCAAGAAGACAATTGGGCGATGCCTACTAAAATTTTAAATGTTCATCTAGTATAATGCAGAAACGACATTTCTCAACACCTACCCTATCACTGATCGGGTGGGGCAGGGCAGAGGAAGGAGGGGCCACGGCATGACGGGGTTTGGGGCTTCAGGGTCCTCAGTGGCCAGGAATTGAGTTCCTGGCCGCCCTCTCACTTTTCCCATCGTGACCTACAGGCAGCGCACGGTCGGGCACTGAGCCTTCCCTCCTTGTGCCTAACATTCCTGTGACAACATTCCCACTCGCTCCCACGGCTGACATCCCACCTATCCGTCAACGTCAAGCACAAACATCACAGCGCTCTCTGGGATTAGCTCACTAAGCTTGACTTTTTGCCACTGGCTCCATATCTGGTTCGCATAACAGCTCCCGTGCGATGGCTCACCCATCCCAGCCACCCCCAGGATGGCCTGAGTAAAGCATCTTCCAAGCCCGGCTTGGCCCTTCCACTGGGGTCACACAGACAGAAGCTGGGCTGGGGAGACTTTAAAGCACTAGCACCTCAGGGGAGAGTCCGTGGCGAGTCCACTGACCCACATTCCCTTCTCTTTCCCAGAAGTGACAGTTTTCCACTAGATCCCATAATTCTTTGCTCTGACAGCACTTACACTCATTATATTAATCATGTTTAGGTCCATATGTTATAGTCCTCTATTGAGATATATTCCTTACGGACAATATGTCTTAAATTCTTTAGCCCTGACAGTGCTTAAGATAAAACTTGGTACATGTAAGAGTACATTACATAGTTTTAATGCGTTAAGTGGGTTTCCTGTCCAGCAGCCTAGAACAGTAGGTGACACTGCCAGAGACGGTCTGACGCCAGAGCCACTCTGACCTTACACATCTGCCATGACTGAGCAAATCTCTCCTAAGATCACATGAAGAAAACTGGAGCTGAATGTCTTGTCCCTCTCCACCTCCATTTAGCCTAAACCAAGTCAGTCAGCCTGGGCTGCTGATTCCTTCTGCCTCGCTAGGACTTGACAGTTCCCAAGACTTTTCTACAACCGTGATCTTTCTTGATTCTCCAGCAACCCAGAGAGATAAGTGGCGCTCTGGGGGTTCAGTGGCTTACCCCAGGTGAGTTGACTGGTAAGTGACAGAGCTGAAAGGAAGAGTTTAGTGTGTCTTCCTCTGAGATTTGAGTGCTCTTCCTTACACCACATTACTGCTGTCTTTGCAGGGAAATCAAAAGTTAATTCCTGAGCTGAGGTGCTTGGAGAGGGCAAGGTTTAGTTTTCAAGGAGGTTGGGTTGTGTGGGCCCAGGGAGCAACGTAAGATTTCACGGCCCCTGAAGAGATGGTGTATCATTGCTCAGTCTGTCCTTCCAGGAGACAACTGTGATCTGTCCATCTGGCTAGGGCAGGGCCCTTAGGGCAGGGAGGACCGTGGCGGGAAGGGTCTGGGGGACCTTCGGGGTTAGCGGTCTTCTCTGAGCTCCGGAGTGAGGCATGCATGCTCTCAGCAGACCAGAACACTCAACGTAAGTATCTTCTGGGTGAGAAGCCTGTACCACCTTCTCTGGTGACAACTCAAAGCCCGCCTCCAAACGGGCACCCTGAGCTTAAGACTGGGACTCATCTCTGGCTGCAGGGGGTCCTCCTGCCTCTTGGTCCAATCCCCTCCGAGCCCTCTCCCACATCTACATTCTCCCAGGACTCCTGGAGCACGCCCTGGATTTTCTATGCCTTTCCTCTGCATCTATCCACAGCTCCCTTCAGGAGCACGGCCTAGATTTTCTATGCCTTTCCTCTCCATCTATCCACAGCTCTGTTCAGGAGCGGCCACTCTTCTTCTAGGAGAGCAAGGCCAGCAGTGTTTCCTCCTGTGATTCTGCTGAGGCCATTTACAGGGATGATGAAGGTGAACTCCCCCTGAACACTCTGAGGCTGGGAAACAGTGTCTCCAGAGGCCCCCTGGATACTGGCTAGGATAACATAGCTTAGGCTCGGCCAGCTGTTCTGCAAGCCTGCTGTGCACTCAGCTCTTCTGGGAACAGGTTTGGGGTTCCTTCTCCAATACACGCTCAAGGCAGACCCCGAGGGCTGCTCTGGAATGCACCCCCTCCGGGCACAAGAAACCCCAGCCCCACCTGAAGGAAGCCTAGTGCCCACCAAACCCGCTGCGGCCTGAGGGCTGGGGCAGTTTTCACAAATTAAGCAGGACAGTTTTTTATGATGCCAGATGGCAGGATCAAGTGGCCTGCGGTGCAGGGAGCCACTGCTGTTTTTCTTCCCTGTTACTGATCTCCCCCTAAAAAATGCAGATTCTCCCAGAGGGCAGCTGAGCAAAACAGCAGCTGTTATTTACTGAGGCCTAGTTATGTGGCAGCCACTGTCCTAGGTATTTCACATTTATGCCCACAGCCAGTGGTATAAGATAAGTACAATTATTTCATTGTTCAGAAAATCAAAAGAGGTGCTTTAGGTTCCCCGCTAAGGATGGGTGGGGCTGGCGTCCCAGCCCCCACATCTGTGACTTCTGTCTCCACTAGAGGGCACTGCCCCCTCCTTTTCTAGTCTTAGCTGGAAGAATGCCATCAGCTGTGGGTTATTCGAATCCACACAAAACTTGCTCCTGCAGTGTGGCTGGGACGGCCAGCTCCTGGGAGGGTCCTGTCACATCATCCACATAAGCCATCACCTTCCTCATCGTCTCTGGGCTCTGAGGATGAGGTGCCCTGTGGGTCCTGGGATGCCCGGGTCATAAAGTGATTCTGATTTCACAGAGGTTATGCCAACTGAGACAGCTGCTAGAGGAACAAGGAAATACCCTGGTTGCCCACGTGGAGGTGTCACACGACTGGCTTGCTTTACACCCAGTATCAAAGGGGCAGAAATGGCGGTGGTGCAAACAGTAGGTGCAGACTAGAAGTGTCAGCAAAAAACAAAAACAAAAACAAAAACCACTAATTGAACATGGCCACATCCACGGATATGCCAACCCAGAGACTGGTGGCTAAATTCTTTGGGCTCAGCCTGCGTGTGTGCACATGCGTGCGTGTATCGAGGGGAAGGAGTGCTCAGCGGTCACTGTCTTAGCGGGATTAGTGGCAAAGCCCATAGTGCCGATGGATGGAGCTTCGGCGATGATGGGAATGATCTTTGCTGCACTGTTCAATATGGTAGCCACTGGCCACGTGTAGCTTTGGGGCACCCAAAATGTGGCTAGTGCAATGGAGGAACTGAATTGTTCATTTAATTTGACGTTAAAGTTCAGTGGTCACTTGTATCGAGTGGCTTCCATACTGGACAGTGCAGGCCTAGAATGTCACACTAGCCCCACCTAAAGATGAAGAGTTGGCAGGTGTGACCTCTGACTTCCTCCTGCCGCAGTTTTCCAGTCAAAGGGCTGGAAAGTATCCTGGACTCCTCAAGAAACAGCAGCCACCACCACCCTTTTTCTTCTACAAGAGAAAGCATCTGCGGCAAGGTCTGGCGACTGCAGTAAGGGGACTGTCACCTCCCCCATGTCCGCGTCACTGGGCCCTATCTCAGCCCCTTCCACACCCCTGAGGAATTCCAGCTGCTGTCTACCACTGCTGGAGGCGCTTGCATGCTTGTGAGGCTATTTCAGGGTATTTCTGCCTAAAGATATGCCCAGCAGCCATTTCTAATCTCTTCCTCTCCATTGTCAGGCTGACTTGGCTGCACATGAATCACCCTCTAACCTGTGTGTGTGTGTGTGGGGGGGGGGGGATCCATCATTAAGGAATCCCACCCTGGAATGACTGACAGGAACTCAAGGTCCCGTCTCAGAACCACAGCAGTTTCCCCGCCCCCTGGTTCTCTCCTCTCCCCCTCCAGGAGAGAAATTGCTTGACCAATCACCATCCTTCGAGGCCTTTGATTTTGGTACTGAAAGGTCCAAGCTTTTAAACCCTTCCCTCTACTATTCTGCTCTACCAACCCTCTGAGGCGGCAATAGATGCCTCAGAGGCTACTGAAATGGGAAAGGCCTAAGCAACTTTTAACACAGAGAGGGGGACAACCGGAAACATGTTGTATTGTTAACGCTGCAAAATATTTTTCATGCCCCCACAGACATGCAGATGGGTTCAGAGGGAATCGGACGCAAGATTTAGAGAGACTTCTTCTCCCATTCAAATCTCCAGGTACTCATAGCTGAAAAGATACCCACTCGCCTTTTCTCAAAAGGAAAAATTAAATGAGCACTGCGAGTCCCTTCCATTATTTTCCCATCCGAGGGTCTGGCCTTGTGTTTGACCTGATGTGCAGGCTGGGGCCCGGCCACGTTATTTTCCTCCAGGCCCTGCCCAGCATCGCCTCAGCTGGCGCTCACATAATCCATTTGCCTCTGCCCAATTTTCCCGCTCACTTCTATCTCTCCAAGATCAAAAGGACCCATGCTGAGGGCCTGTGCTTCAGGGACGAGGCAAAGCTAATGACCCCCCTCCTTTCCCAAGAAGGAGGAGAATGAGCCCTCGCTGGCTCCCCTGCTGTTTTGAAAGGTACTGTGTCCTATAGGAGTTGAAGACTGAGTGAGGCCAGAATGGACCCCGAGACAAGGATTCAGTAGAAATGACAGATCTGGAAGGGTAAGCCATAAGTCAAGCAGGAGGGCCGGCCGAGTGGCTCCGTTGGTTAAGAGAGCGAGCTCTGAGCAGCAGGGTCTCTGGTTCGATTCCCACATGGGCCAGTGAGCTGCGCCCAAGCTGCGCTGCTGCTGAGCTGCCCACAGGTGGCAGGATGGCTCAGCTGGTGAGAGCACGTGCTCCTAACAACAAGGTTGCCAGTTCGATTCCCGCATGGGATGGAACTAACATTGAACATGGCACCCTGAGCTGAGCTGCTGCGAGCTGCCTCTGGGCAGCCGGATGGCAACTGGACTTGGAGCTGAGCTAGCTGCGCCCTCCACAACTAAGACTGAAGGACAACAACTTGGCTGTTCCCCTTCCTCAATTCCCAACACTGTTCCCCTCTCCCGATTCCCCCAATTCCCCAATAAAATCTTTCTTTAAAAAAAAGAGTCAAGCAGGAAAGACGTGAGTACATAGCTTCTCATAGAGAGGAAACCATTATGAAACCAGGAATTCAAGAAAATAATTTGGCAGCCGTTTTCTGACTACCCGTGAAGTCCTATGCTAGGCCTGTCCTCAGGAATATACGTCTCGCAAGAAGGCTGAGGCCAAAAACACAGTGGCTGGAATGCAAAGCAACAGGATGGTGAATCCCTGACCATGGGCAGATAGGAAGGTACCATCGTGAATATGTCTTTCACGCTGAGAGCTAAACTAGCATCTCAAACAATTAAACATGTTTCACCCCACCATCTCGTTGACTCCTTAACTCTTTAGCTAAACTGTGCTGTGTGCATAAGACCTATGCATTCTTTGTCAAGTTGGGTGCTTCTTTCTTGCCTTCTACATGGAAAGGTACAGGAATGTCCGTTCTGAGCCCGGAGGGGGCCATGTTCTCAAGGTGACAGGGAGGAAGAAGACAGGGTGGCCAGTGCCCAGAGCAGCCACGCTTCGCTCAGCACAACACAACCCAGTGGACATTGCAGTACCTCCCGTGGGAGGGGAAACGGGGGGCCAGCCCGAGTGCCCCCGGGTGTCATACTCTGCCTGAAGCTTCCCCAGGTCTTTTCTCATTTATTCCTCCCAGCACCCTGTGAATTATCATTATGTCTATGCAACAGAATATTGCTTTGGAAATAGTGGAGACTTTTTTCTTTTTTGTATTTACTTTTCTCCCTTGGCCCTTTTCCCCCTTTCAGTCCAGTAGGTTGTTTTGTGTTCGTTGCTTTAGGAGAGGAATATAATAACCGCAAACAGAGGAAGGGGCCATTTCAAAAGCCTTTTGGCCATGGGAGTCCTTCAGGCCTGAGAACTGGAAGGCTTCCCACCAACTAGAAACACTTCCCTAGGTTGGGAGAAGACGTCTCAGAAAAGCAGCAGTGAGAGTGTAAATGTGTGTGGGGTGGGGGAGTGGGGGTGGCGCATGAGAAAGCGGCCCTATGCCCTACTCCCCGGGCTGAGCCTGAGCAGGTGGGAAAATCCCAGATTCATTTCTGGGATGTGAGAACACGAAGGCTTTGTCTTATCTGCTGGGGGCCGTGGCAGGCAGCAGGCGGCTCATCTCCAGAGAACTGGTTGCCAGTGTGCTGGATGGAGCTGGCTGGCTAGAGCTGACTGGTAAATTCTGAGGAATTTCATAATTTGATTGTTAAATCATTAGTAGCTTGAAATCAGCTTATGGTGGGAGCATTTACACCCTGGAAATTGGCAAAGGCTACAAATCAGGACTCCTCTCTCCACCCTCCACCTTCCACCCTCTACTCCCACCCCCAGAGCTGGTGGTTAAACATTTACCAGCAGTGATACCACTGCTCCCCAAAATTGCTGAGAAGGAGAGAAAGTTCCAGATGGAGGAAAGCTCCAGACAGGAGACCATCTCTGGAAATCAGACAGCAGAGGCCCACACAGGGAAGGGAGCTCAGCAGATGCCTAGATGACATCAAGGAAAGGCTGGGCCCTTGGAACTACGATGCTTTTAGGTAAGTCTCCCAGGACACAGATGCAAACCTGGGGAAGCAGCAAGAGCCCCTAATTATTTGACAGTGCATTTCCTTCACCATACAGAACAGGGACTCAACATATAAATTAAATTCTTACAGAAAAATACAATTACAAATATGGCACCCCTGAGTTTTTAAAATTTGTATCTACTATATCTGAAAGATGAGAAAGGTCAGAGATGGAGAGGTTGCCTCCCCCCAGAATCTCACGGTGTCTACCTGGCTGCCTGATCCGTGCTGTCTTTAGCATGTGGGGGAAACCAAAGCTGGGATGACAGAACTGGGGGTGCAGGAAGTGCCACCTTGGCCTGGTTTGGGGAGCAGGGCCTAAGTCAGGTGCGAACCACAAAGAAATAACCACTCTTCCCAAATCCCAACCCCAATCAAGAACCAGCTTTCACTCTCCTTGCCCAGCGGAAGAATAAAAAGCATTAAACAGAGGGATGAAAGGCTTCGTTTGAACGAGGCAGCTTTTGCTAAATAAGTCAGGAGCTGGGTGTGACGGAGAGGGGAGAGAAGAGGTTATCAGACCAGCTGATGGCAGGAGGGGTATGAAGCCAGGGGCTCGGTGACTAAGAGGGGGTCCTGGTGATGGCCCTGTAGGGGACGAAGGGGCAACATGTTCTTTAGCTTACTGTATGGTAAGAATACAGTAGATAATACGCATACCGTACAAATGTGCTCATTGACTGTTTATGTTATCATGGAAGGCTTCTGGTCAACAGGTTATTAGCAGTTAAGTTTTGGGGGGTCTAAAGTTATACACAGATTTTCAATTGTGTGTGGGAAGCTGGGGTTCGGTGCCCCTAATCCTCGCGGTGTTCAGGGGTCAATGTGAGGGGCAGGTATGTGCTCAGTTCCCACTCCACCTGCTTCCTCCAAAAAGCATGACCTCCATGGCAGTGAGCAGGGTGCCCCAGCCATCGCCAGGACAGAGGGGGAGTCCCAGCTCAGGCACTAGCCCAAGGAAGCTCCTAAAAGTAAGCAAACGGAGCCACCCATGCAGACGGGCCTCTTGGCAGCAACTGCATCCTTTCCTGCGGAGGGAGGGCCCCAGGCCTCAGCTCCCCCATGGCAGCAGCCGGAGCCCGCCTCTTCTGCCCGCTTCCGGGCTTTGGCTGAGCCCCGGGAGAGCCAGGCCTCCCGGAACTTGGGAGGCCTCCGCATGTGGTCCTCTCCCCTCGGTGTGCAGCCCATCTCCCCGGTGCCCGGCTGGCATTCGGGAGGGCTGGGAGGAGGAGGAGTGCGGAGATCTCAGCTCTGCCTTCACTGGGGTGTAAAACCCCCTCAGCTGGGGCGAGCCAAGCGGTGACCCAGGCCCTGCCCCTCATCCTGTGGATGCCGGCCCGGGAACGACGTGTCCCAGGCTTCTTGGACTGCCTCTGAGCCACAGGACGGGGGGCTGCTCTTTAACCCCACGTCTGCAGTCCAATCGTTGGGTCCTCTCACCCCAAAGCCAGTGCCCTCAGCCCTGTCCGGCACCCAGGCAGGCACTGTGAGTGACAAGTTGGTCCTGATGGAAGTGCAGCGTCGCGGCTAACTCCCAAATGCTCATCCACACCATTTTGGTGGAAAAGCAAAGAGCCAAAGGGCTCATGACATGTCCCGGGTGACTGAGTTTGGCCTGAGAAGTGACCTCATTTAGCCCAGTCAGGAGAAAAGGAAAGGCTTCAAGTCATGACTGGGAACCCAGGGGCCATTTTCCCCTCTTCTGTGACTAAGAACACACGTCACCCCCTGGTTGCTCCTGGGTGCCACCTTACAACCATCAAGGAAAGCGGTGTAGGATGAAGACAAAGCTGAGAAGACAGCACCCAGAGGCGAGGCGCCCAGGGCCTTGAAGGGGCTGATTCGCAGCTCACCGCCCGGCTCCTGGGTCCTGGCCTCGTCTCCGTGTCCCCTCGTGGGGACAATGCCCTTCCCGAGTGATTAAGCCAGCTGGGGTTTCTGTCACTTGCAGCTCAAAGCCCTTCCCGATTCCAAACACTCTGAGGACCCCCAGAGGAGCTGGACACCCTACTGGAGTCCAGGTGATGACGGAGGAGGGGCACAGGTGATGCTCTGCCCCTGGTTCAGGTGGTCTGTGACTCCGCACCACTCAGCAGCAACTGCTGCCTCTCCTTTCAGGGGAGCAGAGGTTGGTACATTCAAATAACCAAAGGGACCGTGACAAGCCTTCCTGGGAGGAGCGGTGCTGATCCACCAACACGGCCCCAAGGTCTCCATGAACCTTCGTCTGCAGAGGTCGCACTTCTGTGCCATTCTGCCTGGGCCCGCTCTGCCCTTTCTCCTCCTCTGCGATCTTGGCTGCTCTCTCGTGCTCTGTGAATTTCCTTCAGTACATCGTTTTTATCTAACACTCCCCAAAAATCCTCCACCGGCCCCTTCATTTTTCTTGGCTTCAGAGTGAATCCTTTCAGTCCCCTCTCGTAAGCTATTATTTTCTAACTTGTTAACTATCATTTGGATGCAATCCAGGTCCCCCAGCGGCCAAGGTCCTGCATGAATGACACTCCTTCAGGGGCGCACAGCTACACTGAGGCCTGAAAGAGACCCGGCACGTGCCCTCGTGTAATGAGTACAAACCGCCTACATGCAGGTGCAGGGCGCCGTCACCGGAGAGAAGGGGCTCGGTGAAGGGACTGTGATACCGAACAGTCACTCCAGCCAATGACGTAAAATTGGCTCTTCCTGTAAGGCTGGAATCCCGGGAAAAGCCCTCCCTGTGGCCAGGAACCCCTACTCTCAGCTCGGCCCTGTCTGTCTATCCATCTATCTATCTATTATCTATCTGTCTGTCTGCCTACCTGTCTATGATCTTCAGCAAGCAACTTTACCTGGACCTCAGTTTCCTCCTAAATTCTGTGACTTAATAACAAAAATGAGAAGTGATCAACAGACTCTAGGCTGAATCAAAGACCTGGAGATACAGGCCACGGCGAGGCAAGCAGGGAACTGAAAAGGTAGGAACTTGTTTGAATTGTTTCCCTTCCTGCATCCCACCCCAGCTTTTCCACCAGATTCCAGCCAGGTTTGTCCTCCTTTTCCGGGGAAGGGAGCATGGGGACCAGGCAAGACAGTGTCCTTTCGATATCTCAGCGGGATGCGCTTGTACCTGCTGTGATGCCCTTAGGTGCTTGATAAAACAGGCTTCTCGGAAACAGACTCACTCAGCTGCGGGGAGCAGTCCTAGGTAGCAAGTAAGGAGGAGCAGTGACTTTGTGGGGACAGTGGTACTTGCTATGTGTGGCACGGTACCACACGTTTCTGAACAAGACCCCCCAGGGTTCCTCTGCTTGGCTTCATTTAACCCTCACAGTGGATCTGCCAAGGAGGTGTCAGCCTGTCTGCACACATATGGAATCCCCCGCTGTGAAAATATTGAAATCCTTTCATGACGGTAGGCAGCCTCTTCCCTGAGCCCCGAACACTATGTCCCCTGCACCACTTCCTGCGTCCCAGCAAATAAAGGGTGTACCTGAGCACTAAGTGGGAACTTCCAGAACCCAGTTCCAACACTTAGAACATGCTGCTAGGGCCTTGTTATTGTTGAATGTTTTGAACATCATCTTTGATGCATAGTGCTTATAACAGATTACAAGGATCAGCGGTCTAGAAGGTTTGGTTGCTTGCTCATAAGAACAATGATGGCTGGATAAAGTATGGTCTACCCACGATGGAAGATTATTCAGCCATAAAAAGGAATAAAGTACGGCCACATGCTGCAACATGAATGAACCTTGAGAACAGGCTAAGTGAAAGAAGCCAGGCACAAAAGGCCACATTAGTATGTGGCTTTTTACATGAAATATGAAGCATATGAAATATGAAATATGAAGCATAGGGAAACCTATAGGGACAAAAAGGACCTCAGTGGTTGCCAGGAACTAGGAAAAAAGGGTGAGAATGGGAAAGGTGGCCACTAAGGAGTGTGGGATTTCTTTCACTAAGGGGTGCGGGGCTTATTTCAGGGGTAATGAAAATGTGCTCAAATTGTATACTTTACATGAATGAATGGTATTATGTGTGAATTAAAGCTTTTTTAGAAAATCATGGGCTACAACCTCCATATTTACTGAATTTAAAATTATACATATACACACACCAACACACTGCTGTGTGAACGTAGTATACACACTGTAACACAAAGACGGAAACTAGGCTTTTATAGTCTGAGTTGAAAAGTTAATGAATAGATATCTAATGAATAGATAGATAAGTTTTGATATTTTCGCTCTGCGACCCCGTGGGTTGCTTTCGGAGCCTCCTGCTCTAGAAGCAGCGGCCAAGGCTCAGAAAGGTTAGGAACCAGGCTGCTCAGAGCTTTGGCTGTTCCTTGTACCGCAAGCAGTTTCGGGGGTCCCTTGGAGGCTGAGGGATGCCGAGGAAAGCTGCAATTTTTTGAGGCTCACCACGTATTGAAAAACAAAACAATGCCAGACTGGGGTTAAAAATCTCAAGGGCTATTTTCGTTGTTTACATTTCAAAAATGAAGGCTTGCAACATAAAAAACAGAGTGCAATAGAACTGCGCTCATCACAAAATAGAGTTTTTCTAGAAAAAAAAATGAACCTCAAGCACACAAAGGCAGTGGAACGGCCACGGAGCACAGCCATGCACTGCAGCCAGTCTCTGGGAGTGTGCACAGCCTGGCAGGGCGATGGCAGGTGGGGCGCTGGTGAGGGTGTGAGCCCCACACCGTGGGCGCCTGCATTGGATGCCTGGGCTTCGGGGCAGACCGTGAGAGGCGGAGAGCGGGGAGGGAGGTGGCCTGGGGAACCTGTTTTTTGCCTACAAGCAGTCATTCTGTAAGATCACTGGTTCTTCACCAACAAGAGTAACTGGGAAGGGAAGGGGAAGAAGGCTGTGGTGAGCAGCCACCAGTTCAATGGGGAGTGAGGATATCAAGCCTGCTGGAGGCAAACTCATTAAGTCATATTTTTTAAGCATCTTTCTCCGTTACCAACAGTGCAATAGCAGTGAAGAGAACTGTGAGAGTCCTTCCTTTATTCTACCTTTGCCCCCAACATTTCCAAAGCCACTGCGCTCCGGATTAAGGCGGGGTCAAAGTCTCCCTCAGGTCTCAGTTCTTGGAAATTGAGTCCCTTCTTCATTTGAAGCCACCCACTGGTTGCCATGGAAACACAACATCTGCTACCCAACTCTGCTCCAGCGGTCACTGGGTTTGGCATCCTCCAAGCTGTTGCCAGTTCTGTGTTTTGCCTAATGTGCTACTCTGCTCTCTGAGGAATGCATCCCACTTTCTTTAGCAAAAGAACACGTATTCAAAAGGCAGGGCGATGGGGACAAGGGAGGGTAACTCCATGCAAACTGCAGCTCTGAGAAGGCACGCTCGTGTCCTGTGTCTGCTGCTCTCCAATCCGGCTGCAAACCGGCTGCAATCCTAGGTTTATTGTATTAGCATTTGTTTCTAAGGAACTCATGTTATTAAAATTTCTATAAACATTTAAAATATATCTATAAATTCCATGTGCATCCCCCTTAGTTTCTCATTTTAATGCATCTCAAGTCGAACTGATTGTCTGCCATTCCTTCTATTCACCAATTATTTTTGAAGCTGAACAATATAGAATAAAAATACAGGTTTCCTTGCCTACGACTGTCTGCAGCTCTTTCAGGTAGCATCTTTATTCCCACCTCCCTTTAAAAAACAACCATGATTTACCTCGCTTGGTTTAATAGTTACAACATCTCAGGGTCTCTAAGAAGCTGACAGATAATGCGATACAGCAGAGAGAATAGAGACTGTGGAATCACAGGAACTCACGACTGGCCTTCCAGCAAAGGGGGCCGGCTCATTCTTTTGGCGTGGGACCTGCCTAGGTTTAGCAGTGGCTGTCTCACACCTGGGGAAACCCTTCAGTCTCAGGCAAGCTACGATGATGGGTCACCCTCTTCCCAGCTTCCTCACCTTTCTGTGCTCTCAGGAAATTTCCCTTGTCTTTGTGACACTCTGCTTTGTTATTTGTAAAAGGACAATGATAACAAGATGTTCCTCAAAAGGTTGTGGAGAGGACTAAATAAGTTAACGGATAAGATGCCGAATGGTAAAACAGCCATGCACACCCAGTCACTGTTAGTACTCATCTTCGAACTCTAGAGATAATCTTGAATCACTCATCCAATGCAGAGCTGAGAAACTGGTGTGTGTTCAGGTCCTTTAGGTTTTTAAACAAACTGGTTTGTTCGGATCAGGACCGGACTAGGATGGGGTCAGTCAGGTCCCCAAGAATCACCATTTAAGGAGGAACTCACTCTCAGGGTCATGCAAGTGCCGACGGTCCTCTGGCAGGGTGCCAACCTGCTTGGGGGCATTTAGGTAATGCTATCACGCTAGAACTCAGGGTTGTCTGACCAGATAAGGGCGTCTCACTCTCTACCAGGCAGAGTCTCCATATTATCTTTGGTGATAATTCGTTCCTAAGAGCAACAATATTCCTAAGCCATCCAGAGCGGTGACTGCTGCAAAATACAGTAAAACCTTGGATTGCGAGTAACGTGGTTTGCAAGTGTTCTGCAAGACGAGCAAACATTTCTAGTACATCTTAATGTGGTAAACGAGCGGATGTCTTGCAACCTGAGTAGTTTGTTTCCGGAACGAATTATGCTCGCAAACCAAGGTGTTACTGTACTTTTATTCTGAGCATCACTAAAAGAAAGCAAACCAAAAGCTCTAGGTTCTCAAGATACCCGAGGAAGTGAATGATTCTCCCCCTCAGGAGAAGAACAGGAAGGACCCTCTCATTCCATCAGGGCAGCTACTGGGTCCAACCGCGCACCCTGGGATGGGAAGGGCAAGGACCCCTTTCAGCATCTCCAGGCGGTGCCCACAGGGCGATCAGTCACGGGGCGTTCTTTTGAATCTGTGTGTGGTTCCCTTTGTGGATCTCATCTCAGGACTTGTTGCTCTGTGTGGACAGCCAGCTATCTACTGCCTTCTCCTACATGTCACACTTCTAGCACGCTAGGACTATCTCTATGGCTGCGTGGTGACTCAGAGCCCTCCCGGAAACCTGGCGTGGAGGTCTCTGGGACCATCAGCGCCGGGGCCCCCCGTGTGGGTTCAAGGAAACAAACTGTCACCAGTTTATGTGCACATGAGGGTTTGGATCAGTACTTCGAAGGCTGAGGCATGGCCTGTGCCCTACTGGTCACCCTGGAGCACCTTTCCCAGGGCCAACAAGAACCTCTATCCTCAATAAAATGGCCTTGACTCTTTTTCCCAGGTCCTGTGGGTCAACACCTAGGCCTGGGAGGAATACTTGTGGTGGAAAAAATCTCCTGCCCTCAACCTCCGCTCGGGGGCTGATCCGAGCAGGATCTCAGGCGCAGGCCGTGTGGCCCCAGGATCTTGTGGGGTTTTCTCCTCTTGGCTTGCCCGGGCCTTCTTGGTGGGCTGGCTCAGCAGAGCTCTTCAGGTCCCTAGGATGGGCCTTATGACATGTTTGGAGACCCCTCTCATCATACAGCCATTCCTCTGACATTGCAGCAAGGTTGGCAGGCTCCATTTAAAGTCTCATTATTTTCCAGATGCAGAAGGGTATACTTAATGGGTCCTGAATGTAAGGACGGGCCAAAGAAAGACAAACCTTTGGTCTCTGATGACCAGAGGGCGGGACAGTCCTTTCTAATGGATGGGGAGGGAGTTGGTCCATGGTCTGAGGAAGTTCACGAAAGGACAGCAAGTTCTATCAGCAGTATTAGTATTCACACTCCCTCAGTGAGCCCCTGAGTAACAGGCCACTTTCCTGTACCAAGGGCAGAAATCCCTTTGGTAGCACAGAAAACTAGTCGTTCCCCAGCCCATGCTCATGCAGCCTGCCAATATGCAAAGTGGTGACATTTTCAACTGGCGTGCATATCAACTCTGCTGCCCAGCAGATATGCCTCTCTAAGGAATGATACTAATACTACAGTTGAGGGGATGCTGTGTGCTCTGTACTCGCCTGCGCTTAGGTTCTTCTCAATAAAACTTGTCATTACACAAACCATGGGTCACTAGTATATTGGTCGCCATGCACCTAGATGACAGGTTGGGTGCCAAGTAGGCCCTCTCCGACAATACCCAAGGACCTTGTAATGTTTAAGGGCTCTCCGGGTCTCCAAAGGGCTCGGAGCCAGGCTCAAAGGCTCAAATTTGGAAATGGGATGGGGCTTGTTAGTACGATCTGAACACGGGCAGAGGGGACGGGTTGCCCCTGTTCCATGTGGGGGTCCATTCAGGGTACTTGAACTTGCAGGTGCTATTGTGTCCTGGCAGAGTGTGCAAGGAGGAGTAACCCGGAAGGGCCCTGACAGGGAATGCTGTGCCCTTTGCATCACTCAACACAGGCATTTACCTAGATGTCTGTGATTCCAGGCTGGAGAAAAACGTCCCCACTGCATGGTTAGCAATAATGTCAAGAAGCAACCGAATGACATCAACAGACATATGGCTTCAAAGAGACATTCCCTTGGGTTGGATTCCTTCAAAGGTTCTACTTAAACTGAATAAACAGAGAAGATACACAAGTTCGATTTCTTTTTTTTTTTTTTTTTTTAAGTTTGGAGAGGATTAAGATTATAAAACCCAGGGGGGAAAATGTCACTCCCAAGAGACTTCCTATAGGGGTGCAGGAACTCTCTGTCACTCACCTAACCTTGCACAGTCATATGACCTAACTCCCCCCTTGCTTTCCTCTGCAATCAGACCCCAGCAGGGCCAGGCATGGATGTTGAGAGGGTTTACTGCAGGGTGCCTTTTAAAAAAAAAAAAAAAAAAATTTTTTTTTTTTTTTTTAGACATGATTCAGAGCTATGAGTTTCCCTTAAAAAATTTAATAAATAAATAAAACCATTTTAAGCTAATGACTGTTCCAGCTCCTGTGCATCAAATGTCATTTATAGGGTCACTGAGTGGAATAAAAAGGAAAATGACAGGCTTTGAGGAGACACATGGTTGGCATTTAACCACCAAAAAGCACAAAAGTGGAGGCATTTTTTAAAGAGGCCCAGAGTACAGGCTGTGAAGGGAAAGGAGGAAAAGAGAATGTGATGTGATCTCGGAGAAAAGGATGAGGAGCTGCGGGGAGATGTGGTAGCATTGAAAAGGAGAAGGAGTTTCCAGGGAGAAAGAAAAGGCATGCTTTCTTGGGGGCGGCCCAGTGGCTCAGTTGGTTAGAGCTTGAGCTCTGAGTAACAGGGCTGCCGGTTCGATTCCCACATGGGCCAGTGAGCTGCGCCCTCCACAACTAGACTGAAGCCAACAACTTGAGCTGAGCTGCCTCTCAGCTGCTGGTGGGCGGCTGGGTGGCTCAGCTGGTGAGAGCACATGCTCCTAACAACAAGGTTACCAGTTCGACTCCTACACGGGATGGTGGGCCGAGTGCCCCTCTACCCCACAACTAGACTGAAAATGGTGACTGAACTTAGAGCTGAGCTGCGCCCTCCACAACTAAGATTGAAGGACAACAACTTATTCGGAGCTGACGGGTCCTGGAAAAACACATTATTCCCTAATAAAGCTAAGGGGGGGGGGGTGTAAAAAAAAAAGAATGATTTCTTCATAGCTTTGTAAACTTGTGTAGACTGGATGTATTTATTTCACTTCCCTCCTAGAAACTCATTAGAATGACCAAGGAGATATGAAAATAAGAAAAATGTCCATAGCCACTCTGAAAAATAAGAAAGGAAAAGTAGAACTTCAGGATAATGTGCAGCTTGTGTGTGTTGTGGGGATGGGGTGAGATAGGTAAGTAGGTAGGTAGGTAGATAGATAGATAGATAGATAGATAGATAGATAGATAGATAAGAAATGGACTCAGTTATGGAGACTGAGAAGTGCCAAGATCTGTGGGGTGAGTCGGCAAAGCTCAAGAGCTGGGAGATCTGATGAGGTAGTTACAGTCTGAAGGCTGGCAAGCCCAGGACCCAGAAAGAGGTCCAGTTTCAGCGTGAGCCCTAATGTGGCAGAAGGGATCCTCCAGCCTGAAGCAGGAATGCTCTCTCATGGGGGGTGTGGTCAGCCATCTTGTTCTAGTCAGGCCTTCACGGGATTGGATGGGGGGAGGGGCGTCTCCTTTATGCAGGCTGCCAATTTCAATGTTCATCTCATCCAGACACAGTCTCATAGAAACATCCAGAATAATATTTGAGCAAATATCTGGATACCCCATGACCTACTCAAGCCGGCACATAAAATTAACCATCACACAGCAGATGAGATTTAAAGGAAAAAAAAAATGCTAATTTAGGATGCCCAGAACAGGATTCCATGGCTAAACTCCGTTGGCAGTGGATTGGGCAGTAGGCAGGGCCCAGGTAAAGAATTTCTCGAGGGTCTGGTCAAACATCAGCCCTGAGGATCTGCTTGGTATAGACAGTTACAGAAAATACAGGGTACCAACTAAGTGGACAGCCTCCCCCCACTTCTTTTATCTTACTTTCTTCTAAAGCTTTGGCCAGGCACTGATATGCCTGAATCCCACCAGCAAAGGCTAAATAAAAGGGACAAACTGGGATATGCTTGGAAGAACTTGGAGAATTTGCACAAAGCAGCTGCTTGCTTCAGCTCCCACTGTCTCCACCCCACTCCCTCTGCTTAGTTCTCCAGGTAACGGAAGCCTGAAGATGGCTAGATAGAACTATTACTTGATGGCCAAGCTAACTTGATGGGGTGGGAGCACAGTGGCCCCTTTACCTCTGTTCTTTCCTTCACTAATTCTTATTTAGGAAGATCTTTCAGCATAATAATGTATCCAAAGAGATGCAATGGGTGAAGGAGTAATATTAGCAGAATGAATTCTGCTTGTCTCAGTGATTCTCTATGACAATAACGCTGAAAGCCCTGAGCCTCTCCCCCAGAGGATTGAGTCAAAATTAACTCAAGAGAGGAGGAAGGAGCCATGCACCCTAAACTGAGCGATCATTTCTTCAGTATTCCTTCCTCATTTCCTTTGAAGGTTCAGCTCTAGACAGAAGTGGGCACCCCTACATTCCCAAGCCTGCCATCAAAGGAAAGGGAGGTCAAGGTCAGGGAGCAAGAGGCAGTGGTCAACCTTGTAAAGCTCTCCAGAGACATCTGGGGACCCATGCCCACCAGGGCCCAAGAAAACAAGCGGGGGAAATGCTCAGCAAAGCTGTGAGCCCACCTAGCAGTTCCATCCTCCCCTTCACAGCCCCTGGTGTAGCCAAAACAAAGCAAACCTAAAACTGGAGGAAATGAAAGTTTACTCTGTTTCTCTTTGCCAGAGATTTAAAAATTTGAACAGAAACTCAGACAATCTTAGGAAAAAGTTATCATAAAGTGTAACATCAAGAAGAAAAAGACCTACCTCTTAAAGAGTGAGGAAAGAAAAATCCCAGGACCCCAGAAGACTCAGCATTCCAGCAGGATCTCCTGAGGAATCAATCATCGTGCTTTGAAAAGTCTCCTCCAGGAAACATAAAAACGTACACAAATCTCTAGGTCACTCTTTCAAAATAGTTCAAGAGGACCTTACATCCACGGAAAGAGAGAACTCTGAAATCAAGATATTAAGCTGAATTCTAGTAAATTGCTGATGTTGGATCACTTCTGAGCTACAAAACTGGTTGTTTCATATGGTCCCACCACACAGACTGCTTTCCAACAAAAAACTGAAGAGTCAAGGGCCTTGGGGTAGCGATGGAAAGAGATGTAATGGATATAAGAAGAAATAAAATTAAGCAAGTATTAAAAAAAAAATAATTTAGCAGTTCAGTCTGAGAAGTTAAGGCAGGATTCACAGGTAAAGGATAAAGAGATTAAGATGACTAGTAGTAAACACACGAAAGACTTTACAACTCAAAACAAATGGAAGAGAAATTATAATAAAAATTTAATGTAAAAAATTTTTGGGAGTGACATCATTAGAATGGTGACGTAGGTCATTCTGACTTCAGCCCCCCTCACAAGGTCAACCAGCAACTACCCATAGACAAGATGCCATTGTCAAAATCGCAAAACCAGGGCTGAGGTTGAAGTGCCCCGCTGGTCAACAGAGGCTGCAAAGGACCACGTGAGATGCCCTACGGTGTATAGGACAGCTTCCCAAAACAGAATTCTCCAGTCCAAAATTTCAATAGGAATTCTCAACAAATTCAGAATAAAAGTCAATTTGAATTTTTCTCTCTTTAGTTGCACCCTCTCCAAGATTTTGCTCCACAAATTGTAGCTATGTTGACTTTTCTGAACTATGAACTGAGTCCAACTTCTGGATTCTATTTGGGTTTCCTCTGCTCTGCTGTTGCATGAAAGCTTCCTTTAAGCACTGAAGTATGGCTCTTAAAGGGCTCACCTTGGGCTGTATTTTTTTTTTCCCCCTTTGCTCTCAGGGGTCACTGTACCATGTTCTCTGTTATCCAACATCTGAAAGCCATCATCACATTTTTAGCATGACCCATTTCTAGTGTTAAGGTGAAAGTGAATCTAGTGTCTTTCGTTCCATCATTCCTTGGACATACCAGATTTTAAATGGGTTTTGGAATGGAAAAAGGTCAGGAATATCCAAGATAGTCAAAAAACAGACCTACACAGATATACAGAAATTTGACATATCTCTGGAGGAAGGATAACTTACTTCATAAATAGTGTTGGGATTTATTACCAACCTGGGAAAAAGACTGAGTTTATCCCTACCTCATACCGTACACACAAATCAAACCCAGGTAAGGTAACGCCTCCCGCACTTATACCTGGGTAGGTGTATCCAAGAATATCAACAGCTTTGTCCACAATGACAAGTTAGAAATGATTCAAGTATCCATCAACCAGTGAACAGACGGTAAGTGTGGCATTCACAGAGGGGAATGCCATGCAGAGGTATAAATGAATGAATGAACATGGGTAAACCTTTGAAATATAATTTGAGTGAAAAGAAGTCGCACAAGAATACAGCAGTGTGATACCACTTATACAAAGTAAAAAAACAAGGAAAATGAAATAAAGGTACTACTTAAACACATATCCACATGTAACAAAAACTATAATAAAAGCAATAGAGTGGTAAAAATTTCAACATGGGGCGGCCCTAGCTGGTGGGACAGGGAGGGTGATGGAGATTGTGGGGGCAGCTAGGGCGGGATTGGAGGCGAGCACAAGAGCATTGGAATGGTTTTTGTAATGCTCTATTCTGTAAGTTGAGAAGCGGACTTATGAGTGTGTATTTCATGATTTGCTTCATAATTTATAATCTATTACGCATATAGTCTTGCTGAATTATGAACTTTATAAAAACTGAAAAACAAACAAAAACTCTATTATCATATCTCTGAGTCCTACGATTTCTAGGAGCCTTTTACACAGCTGGCCCCGAAGACGTCCTCTCGCTTCAGACAAGACCCATCTTCCCATCCTGCACCAGGTCACTTCTCTCTACTGCCCCCCACTTTTTTTTTCCAGAATGGGTTCAGAACTCATCAAATCCTCTCACCCCAAACTGAAGTAATTCTTCAGTTTGCCTGCTTTCCTTTCACAAATTGGCCCTCGGATCCTCAGAGGGTGTGGGTGGCTCTGTAACAGTGTGGGGACCAAAACAGCACAGGCGGAAGGGAGGCAGGTTGGGCAGGGGCAAGACGTCCAGCCGGAAGCAGGTATGTGAGCAAGGGTGAAACACAGTCCTCTGGACAAAAGGGAGAGAGCTGGAATGTGGGCTAACAGTTAAGGCCTCAGGCAGAAGGCAGCATCACAAGAGGCTTTGGAAAGTGGCCAGAGCTCTGATAGATGATGGCGTGAACAGGGGACTTCACGGGGCTTTTTGGAACACTGAGTCTTTTGGTTTGACTCATTCCCAGGGGGGGAAGGAGCGAGTGACAAAAATCGGGTTGAGGTTACTGCAGGGAGGTAGGATGGCGTGTTAAACAGTTAGGTGCCTATGCTTCAGGGCAGGAGAAGCCACTGAGAGGCGTGTTGAGTACATAATGAGATGACCAAACCTCTCCATGACGATTGAAAGAATTTCTTTTGAGCACTTACTACGGGCAAGGCACTGCATGTGTGTGTACGAGGTGGGGGTGTAAAAAACAAAACAAAAAGGCTTAAGATGGGAAGCCGGCCCTCAGGACTCAAAATTCGGTTAAGGTGGGGGCAGGGTGGAGCCACAGGACAGCTCCCCAGCTCCTCAACGCCAGTCTTTAGAGTATGGTTTGTTCATTTGGTTAGAATCCGGGTGAACAGCCACAAGTGTCCAAATTAAAGTGCAAAGGCAAATGATACATTTCTGCCTTGCTCGGCACACTGCGAGTTGAAACAGGTGGTTATTAGGTAGGATCGTGCTAGGGGAGAGGTCATTACCAGTTCTCGGGAAATGCATGTTCCCTTTTACAGGATAACCACCGGATCAGTGTCCACAAGTCCCACAAACCCCATGCTTACAGTACAGGCCCCTCCAGTAATGCACAGCCACATGGTGCGTGACTTGGAGGGTGATGCTATCGGAGGATGGATGTGCCTTCTTCCCTGGGCAGTAAAGCTCCAAGCAAGGCACCCACCAGTCTCTCTCCCAGACAAGCAGCTGGTTAGCGATGCTGAGTGGGCCAGACAGGGTCAGCTTACGCATCCCTTCAGCGTGGATCTTCCAATTGCCTGTATTGTGAAATCCCTCATCTATCACTGGGAACAAATGCACCAGCCTACCTCGGGGGTGGTGAGGCGATCTATTTATGCTTATCGCTGAATATTGACAGAGATCCTGATGACATGGAGCAAGTGGGTCTCTCTTCCTCTCCACGTATCCATCATCCCTCACCCTGCCCCCCCCCGCCCCCGGGCCAAGAGCCAACACACCCTATTGAAAAGGACAAGGCTGCCAAGACATGTGCTAAAATTACATTGTACTTCATCTTACTTGGGGAGTAACGAGATCATTTAACATGAAATGTAATTTAAAAGTGAAATGGGGCTTTTTTTTTTTCTTTTTCTTTTTCCCTCCCTTGGTAATAGCTTCAGACTCCACACGGAGCAGACTGACACATCAGTAACAGGTGCAAAATGAAACCTATTTCTTTCAGAAAATAAGTGTCCACGGAGCGTGCTGGATGGGATGTGGGGATAAGGCAGGTCTTTGAAGGCTGCAGCGGGGCCCCAAGCTCATTTCCCCACAGGTTTGGAGGCCGTGACTCTGGGTACCGCAAAGCCAGGTTCAAAGTCAAGAGAAGCCTTTAAACACATGTGTATAAAACCAACTCCACCATAAAATATCAAGAAGCAGCGCAAACCACATTCCCTCCCCTTTTCCGCCCATCATCGCTTTACAACAATGATATGCTTTCCTACCAGGACACGGAAATATAGCAGCTGATGCTGATCACAAAATGCCAGGCCCATTACATTAGTCCCCGGTATGTTTGTTAGCCCTTGAGGGGTGTAACATGAGGAATTGGGGAGGTTGGCAATGAAACCTTCCGGAAAAATTTCCCATTCAAGATGAAGTCACATCTCATAAGGCAGCTAATAGTTTCAGGTTTACATATTTAAGAAGAAAGTGGTAATTGTATGATAAAATATGAGCAAAGTCCAAGAAATGGAGCTGGAAGCATATAGGAGATGAGGGTTATAAATGCATCTGTAGACATCAATAAGGACATCTGCTATTGCCATAATTTAAACAGGTGATCAATAGACAGATTAAGACCATCAAAATTCGAGCTAGAGATACAAAGGCTAGGTATGTGGAAAGAATAGAACACGATGGCACAGGGGAAGATTGGATTTTGGCTTTGTTATTATGACTTTTGAGGGTGTTTTAGATGCATTCAACACTCATTGACTAGAAACCAGGTAAAGTCACATACCTATGTTCTCATCTCCTGCAGGAATGAGCCGCGTGACCTTGAGCAAGTCACGTCACCTCCCCTCGGTCTCATTTTTTTTCTTACCTATAAAAAGGAGCTATTATTAATATTAGTGCATCACTTATAAGATACTTATGTAAAAATACCCGGTATATATATTTTGAGACTCATTATGTGTTTTTTAAAAAAATACTTTCAAATGCCCAACTGAGCCTTATCATTCAAAGCATGGTCCACGAACCAGCAGCTTTTGCATTACCTATGAGCTCATTAGAAGTGCAGATTCTCGGGCACCATGCCAAACCTGCCCAGTCAGAATCTGCATTTTAACAAGATTCAAGTGAAAAATAATATAAATGAAGCCACTTCAAAATGGAGTCAGAGCTGTGGTCCCACAGGAATTGCCTTGCATGGCTTCCTCCTAAAACCTTTGAAATGTTTAAACTGGGCAAAATAACCTTTGGGCTGGGTCAAAGCAACACAGCTTTGCAAACAAACGGTTGTTTGGAATACAAACACTAAAGCAGACATGTGGACGACCAGACTGGAATTAAAGACGTTCTTTAGAATGAGCACTGCCATATTAGTATCGAGGAGATTGTTTCAAGGAATTGAGATTATGGGGGGAATTGGGGGATTTCACTATTTGTCAAGTTTAACTGACAGTCAAGATCATCTCCTTTCAAACCACTTCTTCCTGCCTAGGCTGCTGTTCACTTGAGCTCCTGGCCTTTCCCACTTACACCAAGAGGCTATTGGCTTTCGGAGATCAGCAGGTTGATCTGGACTGAAAAAGGAAGATGGTTAAGAAGCACAGGGAGGCAATGATTTAAAACATAGGCATTAACACATTTTTTGCGGGAAACGAGTAAACTCGTCATATAGCTTTTTATGCCCACTTACAAAGTGTTAAGTGAGAAATATGGGTGAGCATGTTGAAGGCTGGGTTTCTTCACAGATTCAGCCAGGTGGGCGTGTCCACGGTAGTCATAATTATTTTTGTTATGTTCCACTGTGCTCCTAAAAGATTTTAAAATATTTTGAGGGCCGGCCGAGTGGCGCGGTGGTTAAGCGCTGGCTTGGGACGCCAGCGGCCCCGGTTTGGGTCCCACCTATGAGGGCCAGTGACACTGCCCTCAAAAAAAAAAAAAAAAAGGAAATTTTTGAAAATGCATCCTGGCTTTATCAACGTTAAGGGGGTGACATCGGGAATATTAGGTTTCTATGGTACAGGATGTGCGGTCCCCAGCATTGTCCCTGGTCAGCAGGGGAGCTGCTGTCCTTTGCAGAGAGGCAGCTGTCCCCACTGGGTACAGATTGTGTAAGGCCCAATAGGTCTGGTCCCAAGGGCCCCTAACACATCCATGCAAGATTCCCCCCAAATTTAAGAAGGCCCTAAGCCCCTGCTTTCTATCCAGTAGATGTTCAGTAAAGGTCTGTTTTACTTCACCGGGCACCTCTCCTATATCCTGAAAAAAGAATTGATGCCTCAGAACTAGGGGATTGAACAAAGGCAAATGATAACCACCATCATCCTCACTGTAAAAATATCTTGGTCCATTGGAATCCATCCTAAGAAAATACGGGAGATAGACATTGCAGCTCTACTTAGAAAACTGACACACTAGCAACAGGTTAATGACCAGCATTTAGTCAACAGAATATGATGTAACCATGAAAACTTAGGTCTGTGAAGACCAAGGGATAATGATAGTATTGTGGCAACAAACATTTTTCTAGGTTAAGTTACAAGGAAAAGGGTACAACATTGTATTTAGAACTTACATACAAGTCTCTTTGTAAAATGCCATGCCCAGGAAGCACCTGCAATGAAACACTGTAGAAAGTGTTTGCAGTAGAATTCTTGTTCAAATTTTTCTCTAATTTTTTGCCCCCTAATTTTTATTTAATAAGTCTGTACTAAATTTATAATGAAAGGTGAACCATTTTAAAAAATGTCTTTTTAAAACCATGTTAGTTTAATGCTGATAACATTAAGAGGAAAAGGAAGATAAAAAAAATATTACTCTGTAATTACATTTATGCTAAAATACCTACATGGTAAAAGATAAAAGTCAATGTGTTAATAGTGATTGCTTTTATTGGGAATTAGGGCAACTGAGGAGGGGGGTTGCTCTAATTGCCAAATTTATTCAGTGCGTTTTTATTAGAATGAAACAAATGCAAAATAGAAGGGGGAAATGAATGTCTGTGTAAGGAGCTTTGCAGTTCACAATGTGAAAGGGATTTCTGAAAGCCCCTGAAATTTGGGGCAATTCAGCCTTATTTAAAATAAAATGTAAACAACAGCCTGCTCTTTGTCTGGTTTCGCCCATCGATGAGCTTTAGGTCACCCCCATGCCTGCCTGAGTCTGTGCTGTCATGTGAAGGCAGCCTGGGCAGAGGGGTCCTTCTCACCTGGACGGGAGCCCTGGGGAGATGCACGCCTCACTCCTCAGAGCTGCGGGGGCGTCCCAACACTTGTGAACCAGGATGCTCTCCTCAACTCAGAGGCCAGGCTGGCTCCCTGGCAGCCTCAATCCCATAGCCCTTCCTGGCTTTGTGCCCATCGGCTATGTGACATCCCAGCTTCATGTGACCACAAGGGACCAAAGCATATTGGGGACTCAGGACGGGCACAGGCAGAGAATAATAAACGTCACTGTTTGGAACCAACTCTGCCAAAGTAGGGTCCCTCATCCCAGTCCCTGGAAGCCACAGCCACACTCCCTGGGGGGGGTTGACCCGTCTCAGGCAAGGTGGCCAAAGACAATCCAGGGCTAGGACACAGACCTGCAGCAGACCAGCTACAAAAGGCAGCTGCACCATCGGCCTCTGCTTGGCAGGTTCAGGTGACGGCTTCGTTTCTGCATCTTTTGCATGCCCGCCAAGCTCCCTTCTGCCCAGGAGATAGCAAAGTATCTCATGCATGCCTCCCATGAACAAATCATGTGGCAACTATGTTTTTCCTAAAAGACATTTTATGCCAGCATGTTACTGTGTCTCAGTGTTTACTGCTCTTACATCTTAACAAGCCTGTGGCCGATAGCTGTCATATTCATCCATTTAGATAAACTCAGAATACTCCCCACTCCTGCCCCAGCCGGACAGTCCTGATCGATGGTCATTCTATCTGCCCTGTCAGTCCTCTTTACGTCTGTATTCCATACAATAAAAGGAATGCCCTTCACCAGTAGTGATCGACAATTAAAACTATGAGCTATATCTCCAACTGAGCGCCTTGTTACACACGTATAATCAACCACAAATAAAATGACGTGTTGCTGATAGGGAACCACTGCCCCCCCCCCCAGGGATGGTCCCAGGGAGAAACACACATTCCGTGACCCCATAAGCAATAGGGGAGCACCCACCTTTAACAATTAGCCAATGACATCTAACAGCAAGCGGGGTGTTGAAGAAAATCAGCGTTATGCTGATGGATGGGCAGCTTTAAACTGTGCTCACAAAAGACTCAGGTTTCTTTTTAAAGCCCCGGTTTCTGAAGAAATTTCCACTTGCAAGTGTGCTGTATTAAAACAAAACAAAACACAACACAACATTTCGTTTGAATAGAAATAGTGATAGTTAAGTTTCCAAGCTAATTGATAAAATCCTATTAACCCATAATTATGCTGAAGACCAATTCTCATGTTCTCACACAGTCGGCTTCCCTATTGCTGTCTCCTCCAGATGCCCTTTGCTTATACCCACCTGTCAGATCCCACCTCACCACTGAGACACACAACAGGTGACCTCTTCCTCCAGGAAGCCTTCCTTACAGCCTCAGACAAAAGGAAGCTCTCTCCCTACGCTTCTGGAGTCCTGTTCTTCATTCCTTATAGCAGTTGCGCTATGATACGTGTATCTTTTTTACCCCCTTTAGCTGGCAGTTCCTTGATGACAGAGAGTGCGTCTTAATTGTTTTATGCCCCCTACAGTGGCTGATGTCTTCCAAGGGCGAGTCCTTTTCGTTAAAGTGTTTTGATCAAAAAAAACCACACATGCCTGCTGTTAAATCAAACAGAATAATGAAGAATAAATGGAAGTTTGAGAAAGTGACTGGTAATGCCTGATCTACAGTTGGATGCGCAGAAAGGCTAATACATAAGAGTTTACACCTGAAACATGACAAGAGGAAGAAATGTTTTTACTTTGCACGGCACTCCATTACTTTATGTAATCAATCTCTAATTATTGAGCGTTTCCAGTGGTTTTTATTAATAAAGGGTCCTACACTCAACATACATGTATTATCAATTTTGTGGATGTGAGTATTACTTTAAAATAAACTACTGAAAGACAAATTGGAACCATACATGGGCATATGTGTTTTTAAGAGTTGATAAAAATTGATACTTTTTTTTTTTTGAGGGCAGTGTCACTGGCCCTCATATGTGGGACCTGAACCGGGGCCGCTGGCGTCCCAAGCCAGCGCTTAACCACTGTGCCACTCGGCCGGCCCAAAATTGATACTTTTAAGTGGGGAATTCTTCAAATGTTTAATGAATAGGTACAATTTTTGGCTTTTGTTTTCTGCTAGATGTACTTGACTCAAGTTCAGAAATTTCCCTGTATTCATAGTTAGTTAATAGTTTTGCTCTTCAATGTGTGCTGGATCTATAATATCTGCAGTGTTATCGGCCCTGTCTCAGCTGGGCCCTCTCACCAATCCTTTCCACCCTGCTCTGGGTGGGGCTTATAAAAACCCACCGCCCAGCGTTGGCAGGAGGTAAGAGGACACCCTGCGTGAGGCTGCCTGTGCTCCACCTCTGTAATCCCGTCCTGCCTGTTCAAATCTCCTTTAAGACCTAGGGAACAACTTTCTCCCCCATAAAATTCTGCGGATGATCCAGCCACAAGGGTCTCTCCATCTCTGAATTCACGAGGCCCTTATGGCCTGAGTCACATCGTCTCCCACTTGATCATCATTTGATACTATCCGATTCCTCCCCCCCCCGCCCTCCCCCCAAAAAGAAACAACTGTCCTTTTCTCAAAGCCAGGAGTGGACATTTTTGCTTTGTGACGTGTCCCCGCCATACCTGCCACAGGTGTGGACACAGGGTAGACAATGAAAGCGTAGTTGTATTGTTCGTAAATTGAAAATCAGCACATTGATTTAAAAGGCTACACCAAGGGCCGGCCGAGTGGCGCATTGGTTAAGCGCTGGTTTTGGGATGCCAGCGGCCTGGTTCGGATCCCACATGAGGGCCAGTGACACTGCCCTCTACAGCTAACAACAGCTCCACCTGGAGCTGGGCTGTGCGAGCCCCGGTGATGGTGTGGGCTGCAGCCCCTGCTGCAGTGGGCTGCCATAGGCTACTGTGAGTGGCCCGCAGCCAGCGTGAGCGGCTGGCAGCCAGCGTGAGCTGCCAATAGCCGCGGCGAGCGACATCCAGAGGCCAGCGACCGATCTGCCTCATCCGGGAAGAGCGCAATGACGATACCAACAGTGAAGCAACATCCTCCGCAACTAAACTGAAGAACAAAAAGACAGCAACTTGTCTGTTCCCCTTCCCCGATTCCCCAACGCTGTTCCCCTCCGCCAATTCCCCAATAAAATCTTTCTAAAAAAAAATAAATAAATAAAAGGCTACACCAAATAAGCTCTCCTCATCAAAGACTTCTAAATCACATGTAAACCTAAAATTATGTATTTTTTTTGTTTTGTTTTAAGCAAGGCAAGTAACAGCACTATCCAGCCATTTGAAGCCAGCGGAGGATAAAAATTATTTCAGTGATGGCCTCCAGTGGCAGAGACATCACAGTTACAGGGAAAAGGGGAAGCAGTGAGGGCCAGACTTGATTCCACATTGACCTTCACAAAGCATTTAAACGATGCTGAGGAAAAAGCACAGAGTGACAGCAGACAGAAAGCTAGGTGCTGCCTCATGAAGTGACAGGCTGACAAGAAAAACAAGCGCTAATTATGAAGGAAGGAGGATATGAAAGGGCAGCACCCAAAGGACACAGAGATAAGAGCCCTGTGCACAGGGCCATGAGAATTACATCCCGTTTTGATGGCCTTCTGCCCCCAAAAGATGCAGATAAATTATAAGATGTGCGAAGGTGAACAAAGCCATCAGAATAGGAAATTCGCAAAGCATACAAAGAGTCACAGGACAGTCCAACTGTAAAATCTCTCATGATCCACACACATCACTCTCTCCATCAGAAGAACCACATACTAAGTACTTTTAGCACATGCGATGCACCTGGCACTTGGCACGCACACCTTCTCTAAGCGGCACGGCCACCTAACAACGTTATTCATATTACAGGTAAAGATCTAAAGGCTCAGAAGATGCAAGTTATGTAGTTATTCACCCATTCAATAAATATTTATTGTGGGCTTACTTGGGCTGGGAGTAAGGTATGACGTGGGGACCCAAACAGCAAGTACCTCTCTCACAAAGCTCACATTCCAAAGCTCACGGTTGCAGGAGGTCAGACAATTAAGTTCGCGAACTTTCCATCGTGTAAGCCACAGATTTGGATCTGGCTAAGATTTGGACCCTGTGTGATTCTAAGCCTCCACATACTGCCTCTTTTTCAATTCTGCCTTAACAAAGGAAGTCTACAAATGGTCTTCTTTTTAGACTCACCTTAACAACATAATAACATGGTTATAAAAACCTTTTGTCTCAACACCACCTATTTTAAAAAAAACTGTTTAAACTATCACGGGGAATGTGAAATACATGGAGGAAATTGGAAGAAAGACTTACCTTTTATTTGAATTACAAAAGCATTGCACAAAAGGCTTCTAGGAACATGGTGCACGGAGAAGACACGGGGCTCCCCTTTCCATGATAAACAGAAATTGTAGGAAAGGTTTGTTTTTAAAAACTATAAAATTGAGCTTGAAAAGAGGACAGAGAAAGGAAGACCTGAGATTCCAGAAATGAAAAAGGACCTCAAAGCTAAGCGACTGTAGTAAGGGGTAGTTAGTTCATGGGCTTAAAGGTTCGCAGGGGTGTACTGGGCCCAAACTGTAGGTGGGAACGCTCAAGTGTCAGCCTAAAATAGAGTCATCAAAATTTGAGCTAGACCATTCCTCCGATCCATCTGTCTCTCTTAGAAGGCACAGGAAAGCTGAGTGACTGGCCCAGCAAGACAGTGGCAAAGATGCAAGCAAAACAACAGCGTGACAAGTAATTAACTGTAGACAGACCCTACCTGTGCTCAAGGTAGAGATTTGAGTTTGCAAAGACTCGCCAAGCCTGCCTTGAGCTAACTGGCACGTGTGTACGGGCAGAGCACCTGGATTTTATGAGAAGAATTTTACAAGTTCAGGAGCGGAGTCGGTGTGTGCAGCCCAGGCTAACCCTCGAGAGACGCTGGGATCAAGCTTTCCACCTCCAAGCTGACAGCCACGGAAGCAGAGAGCTCTCATACTGGGAACCTTGTGAAGTGTTTAATCCTTCATTTAAATCCTAATGATTAGTCAGCCTATTTGGAGTTCGACTCAGTCATCAGAGGTTAAACTGCCTCCAGGTTCTGTAGGCAACAAGGCAAGAGATTAGTTCCACAGCCCTGAATCCAAACGGAAAAGATAGGCTAATGAGAAACTGATTCTGCCATTGTTCAAAGGACCCCACCTAAAGCTCTCCGGAGTGGAAACATGGTGGGGCACACCTCCAGCCGTCCCAAGGCCAAAAACGGATACCTCCAGCCACGTGCCCTACCCTGCCCCCCACCCAGCCCCAGGAAATATTTCACACCCAATGCAGGAAAGGGAGTGTAGTTGTGAGGACACCTCTACCTTTGGCCAAAGCTTGGGGCAGGAACTGTTTTAAACTAGACTCACCCTGGATGCTGTCACCCCATGAGAGTAGATCATTTTGCTTCTTCTCAAAAACCTGTCTTCCTGAATAAGCTTATTAGGCCCCCACCCACCAGGACCACCTCTTTGCCCCCACTCAGTCCTGCACCAGGCCCAGCTGAGGCATCAGAGACCATCTGGCTAGGCCTTGGGTTAGGGCGACTTGTACAGGACACAGGGTGGACACGCAGTGGCTTTTAGGCTAGTTGACTGACTTGAGATGAAAATACGTCAGGTGCCCCTGGAATTGAAGGAGAAACGTCTAGTTACCTGTCCAAGCAGGTCCCCACTCTGCCTGCAGCCATTTCTAAAGGAGAAGGCAAGCGTTTGCAGGCCTCCTTCTCCCGTCCGTCCTCCATGTTCTGGGTAGTTCTTCCCGGAACAAGGTAAGTTGCTCCATGTGTTTCATCTTGACTTGATTCCTAAGCATTGCCTCCTGGCTATTACTACACCAATTAAACCCACGAGCTGGATCAGCTGGGTGAGGGGGAGGGAGAGGGAGATTGAGAGAATCAGAGTCTTCCTAACCCCCCACACCCTGCACCCCACCATTACTAGGTTGGTTTAGTAGGGAATCCAAACATAGAATGACCTATCTTTTTTTTGTATAATTTTATTTCCCCATAGTTAAAGGAATATTGCTTCATGGTGGAGCATTTGGAAAATACAGAGAGGTAGAAAGAAAATCCTCCTGCAAGTCAATCATAGCACCACCAAAATTAAATAATTATCAGCTAACTCTCCCTGTTTGTATTTGTACTATATAGACATTTACACTTGTATAGAAAACTGAGCTAACATTTATTGAATGCTGCAATGTGTCCAGTGCTTCATAAGGGCTCAAATACATCATTTATTTAATTCTTACCACAATTCTATAGAGTAAATCCATTCTAGATAAACACTACTTATCTCCACATGTGATTATATTGTATATGCAATTTTGCTGGCTTGTTTTGGGGTGTGTGGTTTTTTTGTTTGTTTGTTTTTAGCTTTCAACATTAAAACAAGCATTTTTTCCTTTTTCTAAAACTGTTATTTATGGTTGTCTTTTAAATAATTTCTTATTTTCACTTTAGACATCAAAATAGCTTCATTAAGGCTTTGTCTCTAATTGTTTATTTCATAAAACTGTGATGAACATCTTTATGCCTAAATGTTTTCTGTATTTAACAGTATGCCTTTAAGATAATTTCTCAGTTATGGAACTACTAGATAAAATGGGTATAAATATTTTTAAAGGTTTGCTCAGTTCTTTGCAAAACCATTGCCTGTGATTCAAAGAAATTTTACGTGATGTATAAAGAACATAATATCCATCACCATTGGGACTTACTAACTATATTATCCTGATAAGAGTAAAACAGTATTTAAATCTATTTTAGAACTCTAGTAGCATTTCAGCCCAAACTTTCACACCATACTAAAAATGCTACTTAATATAAACTATTAAAAATTTGCTCAAAGTGTGATCATGTAGAACAAGCTGTCTGTGGGTGGTTTGGCAAGCATAAAAAAAAAAAAGCATCTAACATTCATCCATTGCCCCACTAGCAACTAGAGGTTGTCTATTTTAATATTTCAGTGGGTTTCTTTCCATTCCTTAACAGAGAGATTAGATTAATAGTGTGTGATCCCTTTTGTATATTTGCTCACCGAATAGTATACGATATAAACTTAGGAGGGGTCTTTATTCTTCCACTCGAGTGCTTTCCAGAAGGGTTGTACAAATGGACACAGACACACCACACACAGCCTTTGGGGAGCATGCCTCCAGGCTGCCCCCACAGCTAGAACACAGAATGTCCTAGAATCTGATGTAGGGCTGGTCTCTCCCCACTGAGGCCCAGATCACAAACAGAAGTAAGTTCACTGGTGGATGTCACCGGTATTTCACACTGGCTGGCTGAACTTTCACTCCGAGTAAACAAAACGCCCATCAGCTCTCTGCAGACTTGGGGAAGGTGACAGATTTCAAGAAAATGAAAACTTTGACCAGGGGACAGGCTCATCTGGGCTGGGCAGCCGAAACCTGGCTTTGAAGACTGTCGAGCCCGTCAGACAGTGTAGGCTGCCTTGGAGATATTTTTAGAAGCCTAATCCAGGGGGAGAGCGTGGGGGGAAATCAAGTTTTGTAGTTAGGGTCAGTGACAAGCAGTTTAACCTACTGTAATCATCTTCTGACCTCAGCCCTGGGGAGGGGACCCCACATGGATTGCTGGGCGCCCTCTCACTCCAGGAGGGATTGTCACCGTTGTGCATGCTGCTCCTGCTTCTCCAGAGCTGTTGTCCCCATGTCAGAGTGGGGAGACGCTGAGACTCCGAGAAGGCCAGGCTCTGCACTCTTAAGCAGCCTGACCAGGACCAAGACAAAATGAAGTTTTCAGGTGTGAAAGAACAAATGGAGCTCCCTCGGGTTTGTCACGGCTGGGGCCACTCTCATAGAGACACACCTCACTTCTTAAGAATTCTTAGAAAGTTCGAGTTGGAAGAGATCTTAGAAATAACATGAGTCAAAGTACACAGTGCGGCCCTTCATAAGCTCTGTCCCCACAAGTGGATTTAAAACATGTGAAGGTTTTGCCAAAATGTAAAAGTCAGGAGATTTCACCTAACAGCCTGGGTTTCTGGCTTACCTTGAAGATTTGGACATGTCCTAGCTCCAGGCTTCCTTTCTTGCATGGCACCATGAACTGTCCTCTTTTGGGGGTGTCTAGTCTCCCAGTTCAGTACGGGCTCCCCCATTTCCTGTTATAGTACGTGCTTCTTATCGAACAAGACCCATATTTCCTAAGACCTCTTTCGCCGACGAGTACACTGACTTATAATTTGTCCAATATCGGAGTATGTGCTTGTGTCTTCTTTCCTCCCATCCTGGCCACAAGCACACTTTTGCCCTCGACTACAGACCATCCACAAGTTCCCTGCAACTCTTCAGAGCGGCTTTGAAAAGCCACGGTCTTTCCTCCCTCGCTTAGAAAGCCCATCTGATCTCTCTCTTCATCTCTGAATCGAAGTCCTTCCTGGATTAGCTAAGTGATGCTATGGGGTGCTAAGGGGGTGATGCTATCAGCTAAGGGGTGCAATGGGGAGAGCAGAGCCCTTCAATAGAGGATCCCTGTTTGGTTCCTCTCAACACTTGAAACGGGATCTCGCTGACTTCAACTGCTCATTCGAATCAGATGGTCTGGCCTCACCCAGACCAACTACATCAGAATGTCTGGGTCCAGGTGTCATTTTTGCGGGGGGCTCCTCAGATGATTTTGGGGTGCCGTCATGGTCTCTGACCACTCTACAAGGTTGCTGACCAGGCTCCCTGGCTTAGCACCCTAGAGTCTGCTTGGGTAATTTATGTGAGTTGGAAGGTTCTGGAAAGTTTCCTCACCTGGAAAATGAGGATCAAATTAGCAATTTCCAATTTGAGATGTTTCGCCCCTTGGCATCCACTCACGAAATTATGAAGTCATTTAGCTACTTTCAATATGGCAAAATGTCAAGTAGAAAAAGCACACTGAACTTGTGTGAAAGCCACACAGCTTAATGAAGGGGTTACTTTTTTTTTTTCCTTTTGCCTGGAATGACATTTATTTGATGTGATGATTCTAAATAGTTTCAAAATACGGGGTTTGTGGGAAGAGGGGGAAATGTTTCTGGTGATTAAAAATAGAAGGAAGATGGGCCGGCCGAGTGGCGCAGTGGTTAAGTGCTGGCTTGGGAAGCTAGTGGCTCAGGTTCGGATCCCACATACGAGGGCCAGTGACACTCCTCTCTTAAAAAAAAAAAAAAAAATAGAAGGAAGAGAGGAAGGGAGATGGAGGGAGAGAGGGGACGGGGAATAGAGGGATAGAGAGATGTGGGGAGAAAGAGAGAGAAAGAGAGAGAATATTAATGAGAATGTTGGGTTCTGTCACAGTGATTTCAATAGCTCTTTCCAATTCCAACATTCTGTGGTTTGATAATAACCCCTAAGAAGAGAAAATTACTTCTGAGAAAGTATATCGTCTTTGAACACCCCTGCCCTAAAAGAATTATATTCTAACACAATCCTTTTGAAATGGGACTTCCATCCTAGCTCCCATCTTGGTGGAATGTTCTAATACCTGGAAGCCAACATACCTGAGAAGAACTGGTCCTTAATTCAAGGACCTAAGCACCAGAGGCCTGGTGTACTGTAATGAGCCCAGCAGTTTGACAGCCAGAACTGGGCAAGCCGTCAGGGATAGGACAATCTTGTCAGGATTGTCATCAGTGGGCAGTGACAGAAAATAAAACATTTTGCTACAGGAAAATAAGTTGCTCCCTGACATCTGTCAGCTTTTATCTCTTTAAAGTCTTCCTCCTACTCTGCTGTCGCTCAGCTATTAAATAATTCCAGCCGACATGACCATTCCCCCAATTTTGGCCTGAAACTAGGAGACACTGCATCAGGGAAAGAGAGGCTGTGTTGGTTAGGTTGGTTTTGCTCTTTGCTGAGTCTCTTGGGAAAACTCCCCCTTGAGTTTCCCTCTTGCCTATGCAGGCAGATCCAGTGACTATTGCTAGGCAACGTGTCATCATAAATATTTCATGGGTGAAAGAAAAGTCTGTCTCAGAGAAAGCTTCCTTTGTCTGTTCGAGTACTTCAGTTCTCTTTTATAACAACAATGGAAAAAAAAAAAAGAAATCCACTATCTGTAAGTTCCCTGACATCCATGATGGGGAACTGAAGACGAAGGAAAAACAGGAAACTCTTAAAATCCGGGCAAGGCTGATATGTAAGCTAGAAAATATAATGGGGAAAAAAAATCTCATTCATAATATTGTCTTAGTCAGTTTGAGCTGCTCTGATAAAGTACCATAGACTGGTGGCTTAACCAACAGGCACTTATTTCTTGTAGTTCCAGAGATTGAAAACCAAGATCAAGATGGTGGGATATTCCATTCCTGGTGACGTCTCTTCCTGCGTCCTCACGAGTGGGAGAGACAGAGACGTGTGCCTCTCCCTCTTCTTCTAAGGGCACCATCATGGGGCCCCACCCTCCTGACCTCATCTAAACCTCTTTTAAAGACCTCCCATCTTCAAATACCATCCCATTGGGGGTCAGGCCTCAACATATGGATTTGGGCGGGGGGAATACAAGCATACAATCTAACAAGTATCAACCCAAATTTTCAAATGATGCTCATATCAATCAACATTTTGCAGTGACACACTGGCACATTATTATGAAGACAATGAAGGACTTGATGGTGACGGCACACTACAGTTACAACTATTTTTGGAAATACATAACCAGAGGGATGACAACAATCTAGAACATACCAAAACATCAGGAGTGGTTTACTTAGATTAGAGCTACAGATGTGATTGACAGAATTCTGCAAGGACCCCCATGACCCCTACGCCTTGGTGCCCATCCTGTAGAATGCCCTGCCCTTGAGCATGGGCTGGACCTGTAAAGATAATGGGGTGCCACTCCTATGATACCCATAGGAGTATCATATAGTAGGTATGTTATATGGCAAGAGGGCTTTTCACAGATGTAATTAAGACCCCTGATCAGATGACTTACTCAAAAGGAAGGTTATCCTGAATGGCAGTACCTAATCAGGTGAGCTCTTCAAAGGGGGTTAGATGGCTCCTGCTAGCCTGGAAGAAAGCAGACATCCACACTATGAACTGCTTATGGAGACCATGTGGCAAGAAGCTGTGAATGGCCTCTGGGAACCGGGAGTAATCTCCAGCTAACAGCCAGAAAACAGGGACTTCAATCCTAGAACTGGAAGGAACCGATTTCAGCCAACCACCTGAATGAGCGTGGAGAAAGATCCCAAACCCCAAATACTCTCTTGAGCACAGCTGATACCTTGAGTGTGGCCTGACTCAGGCCTCACCCACCTGAGGATCCAGCTCAAATGTGCCCAGACTCTTGACCCACAGAAACTATGGGTTAAGAAATTTATGTATTGCTTTAAGCTAAGTTTGTGGTAATGCATCATGTAGCAATCGAAAACTAATACAAAGGGTGACTGTCATCTTTTTTTCTCTGTTTTCTATTTTTAAAAATTCCTGTGTATTACTTATATAACAAACTGAGGACAAAGTTGAAGAGTCCATTCAGAACAGGATTTTTAAAGAAAGTGTACATCGTTGTTGGCATACTGAACAAAGGGAGCTCTCCCCCAATTCCTGGCCCTTGGGCCACTTTCACAAACGTCTTTTCTGACCCTTACTAAGGGAAACACGTTTCGTTATGACACGCACTCAGAACCTATTTTGGAGCAAGTATGCCTTGTAAACAGACCTCCCCCTGGGAATACACAGAGTGATCTTATTATGTCCTTCAGTGGCCTAAGAAAATAATTAGAAAAGTACATGGGAATGTACATAAATAGATTTCTATCACTGTCTCACTTATAAAGATAAAATTCAGAATAAGCATAAGAGTCTAGTAATAGGAGGTTGATTAAAGTATGTTTTCTTCATTCAATGGAATACTACATATGTACTATTTTAAAGATTACATAGCTCTACATTTATTAATGTAGAAAGATGTTTATGATATAGTGTCATGTGTAAAAAAAACAAGTTATAAGATCTTATATATAACAGGATCTCAATTTGTTTTAAAAAGATAGATGGGTATATGGATACAGATATGGGTCTAGGAATGGAGATAGATAAAAAAAGCATCTAAAAAGATGTACGCCAAGGTGAGAGGAGTCAACTCGAGTGGTTGTTTTATTGTTCGCTTTGGTTCATTTGGACTTTCTAATTTTTCTTTGATGAAAACAGATTAATTGTGTAATTTTTTTAAAGGCAAATAAAAAATTAAGTATTCAATAGATTCAAGACAAAATGTACACAAGGCCGCTCATTAAAAGAAAGATTTCCACTTCTATTTAATCATCAATAGCCTTTTGACTTTCCTCGAGTTTTATTAACGGGTGGCAATATTCTTGTTTGTCCTTATGTTTATAGCAATTTTTACAATTATTGATCCTGGTCTCCAGAATACTCAGATAAAATGTTTTCCTTAGCATCAATAACATATTTTCCAGATGCAAATTGCAGAGGCCAGTGCTCAATAACTGTTTGTTTTTGTTATTCTAACGCATACAAAAAGCACTGAGAATGCCATTTCCATAATACTTATTGATGCTTCTATTATGAAAGTCCCAGCAGAAGACAATCCTACTGAAAAAAAAAAATGAACACTTTCAATCATCTTTCCTTCACCTTAAACTGACGTGCAGGTAATAATTTCACTCTTTAGGTTCACAGTCTTTCTCTCAAGATCTCTCAAAGCTATTACAACAAAAGGCATTTAAAGTCGTAGCAAAATCACTGGATCTGTTGGCCAATGAAACACCCTCCCAGGGGGGGAGACTTTTGGTTAGAAAAGCACATCTCTGGACACGGTCCAGAGAACAGAAAGCCCTGTACTGTATGTGGAGGGTGTGAGTAAGGAATTTGCCACCAGTTGGATAGCCTAGACTGTGGTTATCAACTGGGGAAGATTTGGGTCCCCAGGGGACACCTGGAGACATTTTGATTGTCATAAGTGGGGTGGGGAATGTACTATTGGCATTTAGTGAGTAGAGGCTATGAAAGCTGCTAAACATTCTACAATACACAGGACAATGCCCCCCAACAAAGAACTTTCCAGCCCGAAATGTGCGTCATATCAAGCTTGAGAAAACTTGGCCTAGAGTGTCACAGAGATATGAAACTGAAGAGACCAGGGACTTGAAAGAGGTGGGAGCATCACTCTCGTACAAGCTAAAAACAGCGAAATGTTAGCAGAGGTGATGTGGCCAGAGGCTTGAAAAACGTGTGTGCATT
The DNA here is from genome assembly GCA_033961575.1 of Aselliscus stoliczkanus. Lineage (NCBI taxonomy): Eukaryota > Metazoa > Chordata > Mammalia > Chiroptera > Hipposideridae > Aselliscus > Aselliscus stoliczkanus. The sequence goes on from CM066741.1 coordinate 27,561,494, forward strand.
TGGGCTCATTTTCGGGTGGTTGTGCCATCGCCATGAAAAGAACAGGCTGTCACCAGAGAGAGGATGAGAGACAAGTAGAACGGAGCAATCTCAGGTAACCCACAGATCTGCAGTGACATGCAGGGTGGCTGAGCTGAGCCCGGACTAGATCAGCTGAACCCCAGCCAACCTGCAGACGGGTAACCCAGGAAACGCTTACTGTTGGGCCCGGCTTATCGTGCGTTGGGTAGCAACGCCTGATTGATGTGCGTGGTCGGATGAAGAGACAGAGGGTAAGTACCACAACTAGGGCAACAGTCCCAGTAAACAGCAGAACCAGGACTTGAATATATCTCTCCCTGAATCCAGAGCAAGTGTTTTTACACATTCCCAACAGCCGGGCTCCTGGGAATATGCCCTAAGGCCATCGCTCCTGAAAAGGTTACATGCGTGTGCACATTCACTGAAGCTGTGCTTATGACCGGAAAAAAAAGGTTTTGTTTGAAAATGACCTTGAGTCCCCAGAGTGAGAAAAGACATTGAGCAACGTACGATATACAACCTTGAAGGAATAGCTTGTGCTTATTATAATAACAATTAGGAAGAATATGCAACATAAATAGAGGTCTAGATTCTGTGAAGCTTCAAAACCAAAATATACTTTGTAGGTGGTCAACCTAAAGTAAAAATGCATGTGCTTAGATACGCAGATATATATATATGTATGAGTTTGTAAACACGTATGTAAATAGACAAGGGCTAAAAAGCCCCTTGTCAAATGAGATCAATTTCATAGAGCCGTGGGATTAGAAGCGATATATTTTAGTCTTTAGATTTGCCATTAGAGTTGTTATAAAAAAGCACTGATTAATCGGATACACAGACAGCCCTGGTGACACACCTAATCCACTCAAAGGGCTCACACAGCCACCCACCGTCTTACCCACACTGAGTCTGGGCATCACAGAAGTCCTTCTCACCAGTGCTACGGGCAATGTGCTTCAGAGAGTGTCTATCGTTACAAGCCTCACTGGGCACCGCCGTAGCTTACACTTGGCCTTAGGAAAATCAGAGAGAAGGGCCTCAGTCCCCTAAGGCTTTGCATCTCTCAGCCAGGCCAGATTTCTTCCATCAATAAGTTTTTTCACATCAAAGCTGCAACCCGTTCTTATCCTGGTTGTAAGCCTGGTGAGAGAATGAGGATGTGATACGGGGCATTTGTCTTCTTCCTGAAACCTTTTCAGTAGTCATAGCTGACTGCACAGAGCCTGGCAGGTGCCACTCCCCCCGCCGGGCACGTGCAGCCGTTATCCCAAGTGGCTTTGGGCGGTAGTATTGGATTCATCAAGTAAATAGGTTGATACAGATGTTGTCTTCCTGCTAGGCAATTCCTGGGGGTCACTCTTCCCCAGTGACCCCCAGCTAGGTTTTCAGGTGCATTGAAGGTGGGGTGGAGCAACCACCTTTTGTTTAGACACCAAAAGATGTAAAATTCAGAAGGAAATAACGTTTTTCCTGCATCTTAAAAAATGTTTGGTCTTGTTGATGATATATATGAGCTTCCCTCCTTCCTTTTCTTAAGTATAGTTTTAATATCCACTCAACAAACATCTGCTGATTGCCCACACTGGGCCAAGCCTTGGGTTAGTGACGGTCTATAGGGCATGGAAGGCATGGACTCTTTCCTCATGAATATCATGACCTAGTAAAGGACAAATACCGAAATCACCAAGTATACCATGAGATATGTCATCACAGAAGCAAATAAAGCTTCTAGGAGTGGGTAGTGGGAGGCGAGCCCAGGCAGAGAGAACAGCATGGGCCCAGGTTCACAGGTGCCTTGGGCTGCTGGGGTGTAGCCCAGGAGAGGGGAGCAGGAGGCGGGGCTTAGAAGAGGAGCTGGGGATGTTTATATGTCAAAGGAAGGGCTTAGATTTTATCCCCCAGCCAAAGGGAGTCCAGAGGACAGTAAGCCGGACAATGGCCACCTCAGACCTACCCCAGACCTCTGAGATACAACTTTAGGAAATGCTTCCCACAGGACATGTGTCATGGCAATTATCCTAGTTGGGAAGTTCTCCCTCATGGACCGAGAGAATGGATCTCAGCAAATGGCTTGGCACCTAGATAGCCCCTGCAGCAATGCCCCCAACCCATGTCAGAATAAAACCGTCTGCCTGGCTTGGTGACCCCTTAAAAATCCCTGCTAGGAAAGGCACCTCAGAGAGCACATGCAAGGGAACTGAGGAAGGGTGCCCGATACAGGCAACGAGGAGGTGCCGTAAGAAGCCGAGAGAGATGGAAATCAAGCAGAGAGACAGTCCAAAAACAGTTGGGATTTCCACAGGTGCCCAGGAACAAGGAAATGGAGTGAAAATCAAGAACTCATTTCCTGATGGAGAAGGGCATAACTCAGAAAACATCAGAAAGTCAAGATAAGCAGCAAGCATATTCCAGAAAGCTCTGCCAGTAAATATGCTTATAGATGGTAAGTTAAAACGCGGTGGTTTACATCTGCCATTTGTCCCTGTGCCCTAGGTGGCTTTAGGACCCTCAGAGCAGTGCTGATGGACCCTGAGTATAAATGACAAGAGAATAGCTTGGTAGGCTTGACAACCTAAAATGCAATACTCCTACTTATCAAAATTTGGCAGGTACAAAATTAGAAGGCAAACCCAGAGAAGGAGACCTGTTAGGCGCAAAGCTGTCTGGAGTCATTTCATTCGTTCTCATGGAAAAGTGGAGACAAGCTCAGCATCCAGCCATCCACTGGTAAGAGGGAGTTCTGAGGACCCGTAAATGTAGAAAGAGCACTCACAAATGCACCCAGCTAAGTAATAAAAACAGACCATGACCTTGGGAACATACAGTATGATTTTTGTCTGTGGAGTAATAAAAATGCTATGCATCAGAAAGATCTAGAAAAGTGTTTAAATGTGTGCTGCATATTTCCTTGGGTAAAGGTTAGTCAGTGGGAGTGCTCCTGGGCCCGAGGGATCCGGGTAACTGCCACATCCAGCTGCAGGATTTCATCTTGCTTTGGGCATCTGTCCTTCAGCTCAGTTTGGGGAAAGCCATCTATAAAAATAAGTATATCCTCAGACAGAGTGACGTGAATGATTTTTTATTTTTCCATTGGGGGCCAATAATAGATGTAGCTCCTTGAGCTCCCTGCTGGGAATCCCTGAATGGCACAGACGCTGGCGGTTTCTCTCTCCTCTCTGGTACCTGCCTGAGCATTCTAGCCAAGGGCTTTCCCTGCAGCTTCCCGGAGGTGAAACCAAGCCTTGTTCAGCTCCTTGCCCTCTGAGTCTCTAGCGCAGAGCAGGCATTCCATAAATGCTAGTTAAATTGCATCAGAAGCATATATGAGTTATATGTTTAACCAAGCTCCTCCTGGTAGGAGCCAAATAAATGCCATATGAAAGCCAGTTTATTCCAAGGGCCAAGAAAGACACACTGCTTACTACTCAAGAAAAGACTAAAGAATGGAAGAATCGAACTTCCTGATGCTATCAGGTAGCTACACAAGTGCACACAAACCTCTCTGATTTTCTGCTGAGGTGCCTGTTGCAGGAGTCTGCTTGTCACCTGCTTTTGGAAAAGAGCCCTCTGGGTGGGTATGTTAGTGCTATTTACTACTAGGCTGCCTCCACCTAAGCTGGCACGGTCATGGGCAGGGGCGTGCGTGGGCGGGGGGGGTGGTCCTGACAGGAGAGCCGCAGAACACCCCTGCTCTTAGGAGGCCTCCAGTCTATAAAGGCAGCTTGGGCCCCCTGGGCAAGCAGGGGCCAGCCTGGCCCCTGGCCAACCATGTGGTCTGAGGCAAGTCCTAGCTCCCACCCAGACCTTTTGGCATTATGTGTCAAGTGGAGGTGATGCACTGGGAAATTCTGCCCCTTGGGGCTGCTGTTGGTACCAATTAAGGCACTCTGATCACCTGAAAACTGGCTCCTGGACCACCAAGAGCCAGGACAATTGTGAGCTTGCAGGGTCTCGGCCACAGCACTCAGGGACAGGAAAGCCGTGGGCTCCGAGGGTTCCAGGAACCACAGAACGACTGTAGCCCTGTGACCTGCAATCATTTCATCAAAGCCTAAGCATCAACCAAACCTCGAAGGTCATAGTTTGTGATTCATCTGTCCTCCCAATATCCCGAGTGTAGCTCTCTAGGTAGCGGGTCTAAATCCAGCTCATAAAACCCACGTTTGCAAAGAAATGTCACTTTATTTTGCTACAGCTCAACTTCAATTCTATCCGAAGCCCCTTTCTGTTTGAAGGCAGGAAATGTCATCTGAGTCAATTCTGGGTAAACTTGGCATTTCAGGTGTACACTTGGACAGTTTGGGGTTTATCCATCCCCTTTCCTTTCCCAGGGGAACCATCACAGCTCAGGGCCTGTCGGGCAGCATCACAGCGTTGGTCCTGGGAGACAGGAAAGAGTCCATACACACACACACCCCCTCCTGCCTCTCTCAGCGTTTCCCTCTCTGCAGTGTCCCCAGAAAACGGGCACCCCACTCTGCCCCCTCCCCCCACCTGAGAAGGGCCGCAGTGGCCTGTGCCTCCTGTGAGTGGGGGGGTCCACTGAACACATGGCCAGCACCAGGAGCCTAGTGTCCCTCTCAACTCAGCAATGTCTCCCATCCTGCCTTTCTCATGTAAAGACGATGCCTGGATTTAGAATTGCCTGACTTCTGTGTCTATCTCTCAGTTATTTCTGAACTTAGATGATGGACAAGGATGTCACTTATGAGCCTCACCCCCACCCCGATTGTTATAGGTGGTGTCTGCCCATGGAGGAATGCACTGATGGGTCTGCATTCCTCTCCCTGTCCGACCACAGGGTCCCAGCTGATGCAAACCCCATCGTGACCAGGAGCCTGCCAGCACCTGCTCTCCTGGCTAACTCCCTGCTCCAGGACACAGGGAAATCCATATTGCTTCCCACACCCCTCTGAGAACTCCCGGGCTCTCCCTGACGTGGACAGGTCCCCGTCGTTACTGCTCCCATGCCACGGTGATGCAAGAGTGCTGCTTGCTGGGCTAATCTCTGCTCTCAGATCCCGAAATTCCTCTAGGAACTGTGCTGTCCTAGAGTACCCTCTACACTAATTTTCTAGGGCTGCCGTAACAGATTACCACAAACTGGGTGGCTTATCACGTTAGAAATTCAGTTCTGGAGGCTAGATGGCTAACATCAAGGTGTCCATGGGCCGTGCTCTCTCCTGAAGTTGCTGGCTCCTTCCTCACCTGCTCTGGGTTCTGATGTTTGCTGGCAGTCCCTGGTGCTCCTTGGCTTGTCGATGCATCACTCCAACCTCTGCCTTTGCCCGCACGTGGCCACCTCCTGCCCTGTGTCTGCTGGTGTCTCGGTGCACACATCCCCTCTTCTTATGGGGACACCAGTCACTGGACCCAGTATGACCTCATCTTGACTTGATTTCATTTACAAATCAAAATTTTCTTATTTAGAAATAAAGTCTCCTTCACCGGTACCAGGGGTTAGGTCTTCAACGTATCTTTTTGGGAGACACAATTCAACTCATAGCATAGCTCCTTCTTTGGAGTAAATCTTAGGAGGGTATTGCCTGAGTCTCTCTCTCTCTCTCTCTCTCTCTCTCTCTCTCTCTCTCTCTCTCTCTCTCTCCACTCCCACCCTGCCGCCCCCGCCGCCCCCCCCCCACATTCACCTCTTTTTTTCTTGAAGCAACAGATGCCCCCTGTCTACTGGCAGAGGGGGCTCAGGAAATGGGTGAGGGCAGACCACATATGTCTCAATATTATCGAGACACGAGTTTCTTTCAGAATGTGTTGCGTCTTGCCTGGTTTTCACAGGTTTTTCAGCTCCCTGACGTCATTGGGATCTTGTGGCTCTGAAAATTCCCATTAGGAAGACGGTGAAAGATGAGAGGGCATGCCACGTTTGCAGAACTGGGCCTCCTGCCCCTTGTAAAGGTTTTGCAGGTGGTTGGTGAGAAAGCTGGAGTTTGCCTATCTTTATGCAGAAACTGAATGGTGTAGCTGGGAAGGAGAGAAAAGCCACGCTGATAAAAGGTAGTCCCCGATGGAGCCCAAGATCACATTTTAGGGGTTCATTTTGAAGGATTTAGCTCCATGTCTCTAAGAGTCCTTTGAAATATAGACACAAGTGAGAGCCACACAAGCCTTTCTGATAGTTATATCTACATTTTTCACTGTTTCCAAATGCAATCCCTCTTATGGCAAACATAAAAATTTCATGGCTTTCTTTCGAGTTATTTGGAACTTCAAAGTAATATATATATATGATCAAAACCAAGGCAAAGCAATAGTTGTTTTGACTACACTTCTCCAATCTCCACATCTCTCCCTACCTCCTAGGGACTCTAATCCCCCACCAGGGGGCATAGTGCCTTTCTCCCTGCTCAGTGGTCATCTCTAACTTAGGGATTTAAAATCCGGATTGTCCCCTTAGATTTAGAGAACGAAATCTTAAGAGAGTGGGCCCTGGGCAGAGAAGTTTTGGGGATCAGCGATGGAGGGAAGGATGATGAACTGACCTGGAGGAGTTCTTATACAGAAGAGCAGACCTTACAAAGCACCACACCAGAGATACAGAGCATGATAAAAATACACCAGGTCTGGGGGAGGCCTTGGGGAAGTAGGAGCAGACTGGCCACAGGGGAGAGCAAACACTGCACGAGCAGACCTTGGTTCGAGCCCCACGTCTGCTGCTTCCAAATCCGATGACTGTGGTCCAATCCCCTAAGAAAAGCTGTCGTATGTCGTATAAGGCTGACCATTCAGAATTAACCGGGGACCAGGGGAGGTAATTCTATATTACGTTGCTTGAGTCCACAGGAAGGTGATCATTTCCTGTTCACCCCTTTCCTCATTCAGAGGAGCCTATTTGTAACGGTCTGCTCACTGGTAGGAAGTGGAAGGCAGGCTAGATTCAGGATAGAAATAGTGGGGCTCTTCGATCACTTCATCCTTGAACTCTTCTCCACACATGGGAGCAGGTTTGTCCCAAAGCCATTCACACCCCCTCAGTTGCTGGTGGCTTCAAGAGTCTCTGCTCCCCAACCTTTGTATAACCCTCTGAGTTGGTCAGATTCCAATAACAAGGACCATTCTGGGCTGAAGTGGCATTCAGAATGCACTTCAGCATCAGAGGTTTGTACCCATGCTGAGAGATGCTCTAAACTCTCTCTCAGATAATGAAAGATGGCTCCTTGCATATATTCCGCCCCCACCCCTTTCAGCAAAACAGATGAAGGAAGTCCATTCAAAAGGAGAGGGAAGGAAGTTCCCTTGGGATGCTCATTACAAATACAGTTCTGGGGCAAAGAGAGGAGTTAAGCTTGCTGTTAACCTTTAGAAGCAGAGAAGGAAAGAAAAAAAAAAGACGGGAAATAAGGTTGAGGTCTCCAGTTAGTGGTTTTCTAAATATCTGTCAGATTTAATTAAATCATCGCAAATGCCTTTTAAAGGGCTCTTGTGGTTGTCCTGCGTGGTTGGAGGAACATAATCCAAGAGGCAGTCAGGGCTTTGGTGGCACGCCAAGTTCTGTCCTTTCCCAGGCAAAGCCCACAAGTCAGCCCAGGAGCGCTCGTCACGATGGACCCAGGAAGCCATCAAACGCAGGGCCTGAGGCTCAGCCTGGCGCAGGAAGTTTGCCAGAAAGTCGGGTACCCACACCTCTCTGCCCTAAACTAGGCTGAACCTGGCACTGCTGTCTCTGCACTGAAATCTACTTGCTTCCTAAGCTACAGCTTCTCCTTTCTCTTCATTCCCCAAGGCGCCAGACACAAGCAACAGAGCTTAACGTCCATTCTCTCATTCAGGAGACATCCACGAAATGAGAATGCTGTATCAGTAAAAATATTATAGTATATATTCTTCTATATAACATGATATATAGGTTAAAATGACAATACACACACTTATTTGTGGGACAGACCCTGTTCTAAACACTTGATGTAAAATACAAGACAAATCCAAAACTAAGTGCAAACAGTACGTGGTAATCAATCCTGTTGACTAGAGCACCCTTTTTCTCCCCATCTGAGTGCGTGGTTGGTTGGACTTCCCGGCTGCTGTAGAGCTGGGAGTGGCCACGTGACTCATTCTGGCCAATGAGTTTTGGAGCAGAAGTGATACATGCCACTTACAGGCTGGAGAATTCAATGGCCGATGCAGGACCCTCCAGCTCTCTTTCCCCTGGCACAGGGGCTGGCAACTTTGGGGATCAAAGCCCCCTATCTACCCGTAGTGGGTAAGTGGCATGAGTGGGAAATAAACCTTGTTTGTTTGTCATTGTGAGGTGCTATGATTTGGGCTGTTATGGCCTAGTGTGGCCTCTTCTAGGCTATCTGACTAAATTATATATACATAGATTATTTCTGAAAAGATAAACACATGTTGGACAACAGAGAGAGAGCAGTAGAATCAAGAGTGGGAGGGATTTTATACTTTCATTTTCTGTACAAGTTTAGCAAGTATGGACTGCCTATCTCCTTCCTCCACTCCGAAATTTAAATAAATGAGTGAATAATGCACACGGAGCAGGCACTGTGGGCTAAGTGTCACACTGGGAAATTCAGAGACAAAGTTTGCAGCTATTCTATTTTTCCCAGCCAGTCTTCTGTTAGGCTGATCTTCCCAAGTCTTCCCTGGCCATCTATCACTTGCTTAAAAGGGCCTCCCCCACGCCTTCCAGCGCTCCTCTTCTACTCAGAGCCAGGGAGGCAGAGAGAATGGAGCCAGACTCTTTTTCTGGCCATGTCAGAGAGGTCTAATGGAGTCTCTCCATCACCGTCACTGACGGCTCGTTTGGAGTGAGCTCGGAAAAGGCTGTGATGATGCTCCAAGTCTCTCAGCTCACTGCGTGGATGAGCTGCACTGCAGCTGGTGGGTCACTTCAGGGGCCACTTCCTGGCCAGTGAACGTGAGCCTGAAGGAGACTGTGTCCTAGGAAAGCTCCTAGGATAAGTGAGCCCATATAGAGTTCTCCCTGCCAGGGTACCAGTTAGTGTGCATCCTTCAGCTACAGAAACCCAACCACAGTGGCTTAACCAGATAGAGGGTTACTTTCCCCCGCTACCGTGGAGCCCAGGGGAGGCTGCCCAGAAGTGGTACAGCAGCCCAAGGCGTCATCGCCTGTCCCAGGCTCCATCATCCTTAAAGTGCGACTTTTATCCCTCATGCTCATCATCTCCCGACCACCGGTACTGGGTAGGCACTCAGCAATTATCTACCACAGCCAATGAGAAGGGCAAAGGCCAGAGTTTGAGACTGACAGGTGAGGTGACCAAGAGAGGAGAGAAGCAGGGGCTACCTGAACAAAAATCCTTAGTCAGAGTTTGGGGGTGGGGGCAGGTAGCTAGGAAACAAAGACCGATCCCCGGTCCAGATGCTCAGTCAGAGAGAAGCCCGGGAACCAGAGTCTTAGGAGCTACAGGACAAGAAGAGGAGTACCATATAATAAATAGTAAGAGTTCCCACTTATTGAACACCACTAATCGCCAGTACTCCACATATGATCTCATTTAACGCCCATCTCAAACCTGGGAGGATAGTGTACTTGTGCCCATGTAACAGATGAAGAAACTAAGGTTCTAAGTTGTTCGGTCACCCAGCCTGAATGTGGTAGCACCAGTCCTGATGCCTGTGTCTGGCCTTGGCCTTAACTTTCTGCCCCTCAGGTTTCCATTGGCTGCTCGACAACACTGGGTGAGGCTCGGCGGATACCTGAGACCGTCTCACGGGACACTGCATGTGTCCTCACTCAGAGGTACTTGGCTGCTGTGGTCTGCAGTGATTTCAGGTAGGGCCTGAATGGCAGGTTGACCAGGAGGCCAAACTCCAGCGTCTTGGAGGCCTGGAGAAGGAAGGGGATGCTAACCAGAACACCTGGACAATGCAGAGCAGGTGTATATGCATAGTAGGTGTATCTGACAGTGACATTTGGAGAAGGTGGTCTGTTAAATTGAAAGCAAGATCCTGGTCAACAGTGGATGAGGCAGGATGGGAGATGGGAAAGGTGGGCAGAGCACATGCCCCAGGGGAGGCAGGGCCGGGCACAGGTCATTGCCCTGGCTTCAAAGACAACGCGCACCCAGCTAGGAATGAGGGGCAAAGCCACGCCATCCGGAGAGACACCTGGACTCACACACAGAGTGACGCTCGAACACTGCACAACCAGTACGGTGGGGCGCCTGAGCAAGTAACTGTCTAGACTAGGAGACTGGGGCCCCCTGCTATGCCCGGAGCACTGAACCCGTGGTTGCTGGGCCATGATGAGGTCTGGGGCGTCCGAGGGGATCCCAGAGAAGGAGATGGGACAGCCAGGCAATGCAAGGGCAGGTGGGTGGCAGCTGCAAAGTTCCAGTTTTCCTAAAAAAAAGCACTTCAGTATTTTAACAATGAGCATATCTATAGCAGTGCCCTCTGATGAAATGTCAGCCCAGAACTCAGCAGCCAAATACCAGACCCCGTCGCACCACTGTGGGTGTATGTTGCTGAAGGCTCTCTGACCTGCTCAGGACGGCTATGAAATCTGCAGGCACTGGGTCTCGACGCCCAAGATGCCCTTCGTGCTTTCTTGAAAGAATTTTCTCTTCCATAAAGGGGGGGGTTGGAAGTTGTCTGCGTTTTGGTTTTCACTTTGAGGTGTTTGTGGGGATCAGGTAGCTGTTTGGGGGTGTCCGCTCGGTACCCAGCCCGGATGGTGAGTTTAGGAGCCCCCACCTTCCTGGAACACAGAAGCTACACAGCAAATCCTCTGCTAATTGCTCCATTTCTCCAAGCAGCAGGATTTTTCATAAAAACCCAATTTTGTGTCTACCCAGTCATCCTCATCTCCACCCCCACAAGCGGCTTTCTACCAACAATTTCGAAATTGATCTTTGAAAAGGCTCCTCACTTAAATCAGCTTCTGAGTTTTAAAGGGTAAGGAAATGTCTCTTACTCATTTAGACTAAAATAATGTGCCTATTAACCGTGTTAGAGACCAGCAAAGCCAGCTACCTAGACATTACCATTAGGCCCATTTGGGGCTCTCCCAGCCTGCCTCCCGCCCTGCCTCCGAGTTCTAAATCTCAGACTTCATCTTGGCGTGCCCCGCCTCCCAAGGCGAACTTTCAGAGGCTCTCCAAATCCTCAGGCTGTGATCTAACCTGAACCTTTTTTCTGTCACCTTGTCACCCACTCATTCCTGGTCTAAAAACTCAAAGTTCCAGCCCTACCAGACACATCGCAACTTTATCCCATCTATTCTGCCCATTCCAGCTGGAGGGCCTGCACCCCACCCACACCTGTCAAATCCTAGCTGTCCTTCAAGGCAGGGACTTAACTCCAGCCTTTTCTAGGTAGTCTTCCAAATCCTCTTGGTTAGTCTTCCCAAATGCTCGTTCCCATTGCACCTTATTCTCGTCTACTGCAGCACCCACCCCGTCTCTCCAGGGCCCAGCTAATCCTTTCTTTTCCAACCATGTCTACTCCTCATACCGCTTGAAGGAAACTTGCTCTGTCATGGTTCTGTGCCTCTGTATATGTTTATTCCTGGACCATCTTCTCTCCCCTTATCCATTCAGCAGACTCACACCCATCCTCCTAAAGCAGTGGTTTGCACGTTAGAATCAAAGCAGAGCATTCAAAAATCCTGATGCCTAAGCTTCCCCCCATAGCAACTAAATGGACGGGTGGATGAATAAATGGGTGGAAGGAAGGAAGGAGAGGAGGGAGAGAGGGAGGGAGGGAAGAAAGAAGGAAGAATGGATCCTGTGATACTCAGGAATAATCAGAGGTTGCCTTCCACTTCCAGACTTAGTCCTGGAAGGAAAGTATTAACCCCACACCCCTAGCAATTACAACTGTTGGTTTGTAAACTGGGCCCTGTACATACATGGAGGGCGAAGAGAAATCTAAAAAAGAGGTCACTCTGGCCTGGTAAGCAGCCGGTTTAACGAGCAAGAGGATTTACATACAAGGCTTGTTTTGGGCACTGCAAGATGAGCAGAATCTCTGCCCCCACATACCAGACTCCTAAACATTTATATAGAGGCCTTAATGGGGTTCAGTCGCGTATACCATCCAGGTGGTCTCGACAACCCATTGCTCTCGCAAGGTTTCATCCTTGAAAATGGGTCCCACTGTGGGAACAGTAGGCCAAACACACAATCCAAGGACGGGGGATGAGTGAGGAGCCTCCCACTGTCCAGTCCAGCTGGGGGTCAACAGCAGTCACATCCTCTCAAGTACCCCCTCCAATGACCCTCTTACGCAACACAGGTGCTGAGTAAATATTTGTAAACTTAAGCTGAGCAAGGCTTCACTCAGTTGTCTGCTTATCCACTGAGAGTAGTCATGCTCCGCTTTGCCTAAAACATCCAGTTTGGGCCTAGACCAGGATGGAGTGCTAGTAAAAATGAGGTGATACAGCAGATCTTCTAATCTGCTGGAGAACTTGGAATTTCCTGTTTTAAATTTTCCTTTTCAAATTTTTTTCTTATAATTTTGCCTCCCACCTATTCACTTCTTTGCTAGCAAGTATTGATAAATCAATGTGATGATTAAACATAAGAATAAACAAAGGAAAATCTCTAACATATGACTAGAAAATAACATCTGGAGAATGATTCTTAGGGTTAAATTGATTGCCTTTTTCTTTCCTTCCTTCCTTCCTTCCTTCCTTCCTTCCTTCCTTCCTTCCTTCCTTCCTTCCTTCCTTCCCCTTCCTCCCTTCTTTCTTTCCTTCTTCCCTCCCTCCCTCCCTCCCTCCCTCCCTCCCTCCCTCCCTCCTTCCCTCCCTCCCTCCCTCCGTCCCTCCGTCCCTCCCTGCCTCCCTCATTCCCTCCCTTCCTTCCTTTTCTTCCTTCTTTCCACAAATATGTACTTAGCATGTACTAGGTGCCCAGCTCTGTGCTAGGATTAATGGCATAATACAGACATGGTCTTTTCCCGCAAGTAATTTACTGTGAATCTTTGAGTATTCCATGATTCTCATAAGGTATGCTATGACAGAGAAACTCCATCTCCTTGACAAGGTTAAGACCATTGATATTTTAATATTTCACAGCCAGGGTTCTACTGAATATAGTTGGTGAGCAACTTAACTGTCACTGGTGAGTGAGCAGAGCCAAAGAAGGCATGACCAGCTGGGCTTGGACAGTCCCTCTCAGGACCTTGCTTTCCCTTTGGGAGCCACTGTGGCACCCTCTCAGAATCCTGACAGCCTCCACAGTCAGGTCAACCTTGACCTTTTGCTCTGAGGCCCCAAGATTCCTGGAGCCTGTGCTGATGGACCTTCTACAATCATACCAGCAGGACCCCTGAGATTGTTCACCTTCCCATTTATACCCAACTTGCTATGGAAACACACACAAACTTTAACGGTTACAAAGACAGAGGAAACAAAAAAAAGAAGGTAGGAAACAGTCACAAAACCATGAATCAGTCATGCGAGCTGGACAGAATGGCGAGCAACGAAAATCTTTTCTAAGCCCCAATTTCTCAAGTACCCCAACCTCCAGCAGCGGTGCTCACTCAAATCTGGAGTGGAGGTCTCTCCCAAACCTGCTTTGCATTCTTATCTGGGCCCCAGACTTGCACTTCTGGCCTCAGGAGTCCTAGCATTTCTGAGCAGTTGCTCTCTCTCATCCACAGTGTCTCTGGCCCTCAAACCTACTCATTACTGGCCTCCAAAGAGCCCCGCCCTGGGCATCTGGTCTACCCGGCGGCCTTTTGCAAGGCCTCCATCATTCTTCCTGAGGTCTGTGTGGTATGGTTTCCAGGCCTCGGGACACTTGCTCTTCCTTATGGACAATCAGTCAGTATATTTGGTTTGTCTAAACGGTTCACTGATCTGCTGCCAAATTTTAGCCTTTTACTAAGCTAGACTATTTATTAATCTGTTGATTTTACTGAGCATGGTGCCCCTTCTTCCAGTGTCTGAGGGACTATCCATGGTGGAAGCCACCCTACCTTTGGGGCCCCTCGCCATTGCGTCAGACCCCGGGGAGAGTCACTCCTGATTTCAAAGCCTAGATTTCATTGTGGTTCGCTTAGCAAATTTCTGTGTTAAGTGCAGGAGACACTTTTAGCTTTTCCAACTGTGGTAATGAAGCAGGAAAAAAAAAATGGACCTATTCTCACACTATTGTCAAGTCAATCTTGGGAAATTCATCATCCATGTGGAGGAAGGAATGGAATTTTCCAGAGGCCACTTAATTGCACTCTTATAGACTATGGTATTTTAAACATTAATACTCTGTAATAAAAGAAACTAGAAAAGATTTGGATTAATCAAAGGCAGAAGCTGGAAGAGGGGACACATTATGGAGATGGATGACTTGGGTTAGATAATCACAGAGAGCTGCTATGCATTTGTTCAAGAAAGTAATTTTTAAACTCTGCCTTTAAAACACTAGGGTCCTATGGGGATGATCAGTTCTTCACAGGTTCCATCAAAGTTTGATTCAGAAATTCTATATATTTAACTGTTTCTCAAACGTCTGACTAAAACTTGCATATTCAAAGGTTATGCTTCCACAATTGTACTAGTATTGGAGACCACTAGTGTGCTTTGTGTCCTCACTCACCAACTTTATAATAAGTATGAATTATAAATGTGATCATGCAAATTTACCTGTGCTGAACACACACACGATGTAGGGTATCAAAAATGTGGTGAAACATTTTTGTCATTTCCTTTACAGCTAGCTCCTGGGTCTCCTTAGACAGGCAGAGAACTCTATTTCCTTTTCTTTCTTGCAAGCCCCCACCCCACATTTATATGTATTCGTTTTTTTGACTAGTTCCTTTTCCCCTCAGAGCCCATGAGTCGGCTTTGCCCTTCTTTCTGTCTGAGAGACACACCTCAGTGCATCTCATCAATGCTCGCCCTCTGCCTTTCTGTGGAGCAGGCCAATGGGGGGCTCCAACTGGAGAACAAGGGCAGCAGGAGAGTGAAGTCAGGGTGCCGCATCCCTGATTCCTTCCTTTGGGCCACCTAGGTTTAGCTGGGTCCCTCAGCTGCTGATGGCCAGGCTGCCCTCCTGGCCAAGTCTGCCCTTCGTGTCCCAGTCACCATTTCCCCCGCCAGTGCCTTCAGGCTGGGTTGAAATAACAGACTACCTTCCATTAACTCTGGGTTTCTGAACTGCCTCTTAGAACCATATACTCGTAACTGCCTCTCTATACCCTCCCACACCTTTGTAAACAAGCCTATCCTGAAATCTCTTAAATTGGGGGTGCCATCTGTTTCCTGCTGGGACTTTGACTGGACCCCCGACTCCTGGTTCCCTTCTCACCATGGGAACCATCCATATGTGCTTATACGCTTCTGTTTGTATATGTTCCTGCAAAACGGTGTTGTTTTATAGGCGTGTATTTGAACTTTCTCATAAATGTTATTGAATTATATATTTCATTCTGCTTCTTACCTTCACTAATTACAATTTTTTTTTAAGTTCATCCATGTTGCTATGGCTACAGCCAATCTGTTGTCTCTAGAATGCTGCTCCCTGCTCCGCTACATACACCCTCCACATTTTCCTGTCCCATCTCCAGAGATGGACACCCAGGTGGTCTCTGGCTTCCTGGAGCAGTGCTGCAGTGAAGAGCCGTATGGATGCCCCTTGGGGAGCTATATAAGGATTTCTCTGGACTACACGGAGACAGGTCGAATTGCTGAGTCATTCAGTGTACATCTACTTAATTCGACTCAACTAAGAGAAGAATACCAGCTGTGCCCTACAAAACATCCCCACCATATGCCCTCCTGGTGGCAGTGCCCAAGGGTGTCTATCCCCAAGTCCCCACCAGCACTTGGCATTACCCAGCTTTCTAATTGTGCCAATTGATTAGATAGAAAGTGGTATCTTGCCTTGTAATTTGCCTTTCTTTGATTGTTAATCATTTTAAGCATCTTCTCAGATGCACTTAGTTTCTTTTTTCATAAATTGTATGTTCACACTCTATTTTTTTCTTATTATTGAAGTTGCTATTTTTTCTTATTGGTGCACAAGGAATCCCTTGTATATTAGTTTTTAATACACTGTTGGTTTCAGTTAGCTGATATTTTATGTAAGGTTTGTTTACATCTATGTTAATAAATAAATGGGACTACAAATTTCTTTTCTCCTATTGTCCTTATCTGGAGTAACTTTAATAATAAAGTAATTAATTGATCCTCGTGAGGACCTGATGGCTTCTCACCATTTACTGGTCCACTGGTCCAAGTCACCATTATCCCTCACATGGATTACCAATGAAGGATGACCCAATGCAATGGACAAGGACACTGGCTTTTGGAAAGGAGCAGGCCCATCTCAGGAGCTCCAGGTGTGCTGCAATGATTATCTGCTTTCTCATCTGTCCTCCCCCACTGGACTGTATTCCAGTACCTGACACACAGGTACATAAATAAATGTTTCATTCTTTGGTGACTTGGAAACCAGTTCTGCTGACTATATGATTTGGGGAAAGTCAGATAACCTCAGTTTTCTCATCTCTATCATCCATCAGTCAGGATAACGATGCTAAAACCAAGTCCCCTATTTGTGGTAAGGGTTAGGTAGAACAATGCATATGAGCGGAATCCAGTCGGAAGACATAATGTAGTGGTGGGGTATGCATATGGATGAAGGTCAGCTCAGGGGTAACCTCCAGCCTGTTCAAAAACAGGGCTCAGGACACACACTGGTCAGGAGCAGGGCTGATGCTTCACACGTGTCTAGTGCATCCACCTGCCTATACACCTGTCTAGTGCCTATATAATAGCACAGCTACAACTGGGGAATGTCCTGCCTAACTTCCTAGGATCTCAACGCTGATTAGCATGTGAACAGGGCCCTAATTAGAGAACAGCGCAAAGGGAAGGGAGAGGGAGTCTTTCCTGTGGTCCCAGGGCCTGCTCCCCACCCCTCTCACACACGTTTGTCTCCACTGATTAGCACATGAATGAGGCATTGATTACCAAGCCAAGCTGTTGTGCAGCCTTTCAATGGAGTGGCTCCATGTAGGGACTTATTAGTAATTAAGCCCTGAATAAATGTTTTGCAAATGGGGTCGCTCCTGATGAATAGAAGGGCTTGGGGAGTTGAGAAACCCTGGAGGCTGGGACCATGAAGGCCTGCACCCCGTGCTTTCCCTTCCCCATAATTCTATGTTTGTCCACTTACAGGCTGCCCGGGCCCTGTTTGGCAAATAACAACCAGTTACAAAGACAGGTCTGACACCTGGGTTGTGTCCTTTCCCGGAAGAAGTGGGCGTATTTTCTGCATTGCTCGTCTTGGATGGTGCCAGTCTAGTGGTTTTCTCTCACTGTGTCATGCTGGAGAGATACGGGGCACTGAAGGGGCCCATGGGGGAGCGCCAACCTCATAGGAGAACGCCACTGACCAGGGCAGTCTTGAGTTGCATTCAAGTTGCGCACAGTTTGGTGTGGCCAGCAAGTCTCCCAGGATGATCACTCTCAGCCCCTAGAGGGGTCTCAGCCTTGACACTGCTGACATTTGGGGCCAGAAAATTGCTCATTGTGGGGGGCTGTGCTATGCATTGTAGGACGTTTAACAGCATCCATGATCTGCACTCAGTAGATGCCAACAGTAGATACCCCAGACAACAAAAATGTAGGTGGACAATGCCAAATGTCTCTGCAGGACAAAACTGCTCCCAGTTGGTAACTGCTGCTTCTACTGGAAAGAATTTCCAAGTGATTTCAACAAAAATACTAAACTGGCTTAGAAGAAAAATATCTGCAGATCAACAGTTTTTAAGGTGATCATGGGAAAGTTTGTTTACAAAAATCCATTTAATCAAGCTTTTGTCCATTTATCAACTCTTCCTTGGGCTCTTCCCACTCCCCACTCCCACCCTCCCATCCCCATCCCACCCCATGGCAGGCACTGTTCTAGGGGCTGCAGAGTCAGCAGAGAACAAGGCAGGGAACCTGAATAGACATTTCTCCAAACTGGACATACAAATGGCCAACAAGACATATGAAATGATGCTCAGCATCACTAATTATCAGAGAAATGCAAATAAAAACCACATATCAGCTCATACCACTTAGAATGGCCATCATCAATAAGACAAATAACCAGTGTTGGGAAGGCCATGGAGAAAAAGGAACCCTCATACACTGTGGGTAGGAACACAGATTGGTGCAGCCGCTATGGAAGGCAGTGTGAAGATTCCTCAAAAAATTAAGAATAGAATTACCATATGACCCAGCAATCTGTCTCCTGGATATCTACCCCAAAAATCTGAAAACATTTATCCGTAAAGATATATATGCTCCGATGTTCACTGCAGCATTATTCATAGGCCAAGACATGGAAATAACCATGTGTCCTTCGATAGATGATTGGATAAAGAAGATGTGGTATATATACACAATGGAATACTATTCCACCATAACAAAAGATGAAACAGTGCCATTTGCAACAATAGATGGATCTTGAGATTATGCTAAGTGAAATAAGTCAGACAGAAAAAGTAGAGAACCATATGATTTCACTGATATGTGGGATATAAAACTGAAAGCAACAAAGGAACAAGACAAGCAAAAGAAGAAACAAAACCTCTTAGACACAGACAATAGTTTAGGGGTTACCAGAGGGTAAGGGGAGAGGAGGGTGGTAGATGAGGCTCAAGGGGATCAAATATATGGTGATGGAAGGAGAACTGACTCTGGGTGGTGAGCACACAATGTGATCTATAGATGATGGATTACATGATTATACACCTGAAATCTATGTAATTGTACTAACAATTGTCATCCTAATAAACTTTACTTTTTAGAAAAAAAGACAGAGAAGGTCCCCACTCCCATGCAGCTTGCCTTCTAGGTGACGAGGCAGACTGATAATAAACAAGTCAACCACTGGGCCGGCCAAGTGGCGCGGTGGTTAAGCGCTGGCTTGGGTAGCCAGCGGCCCCGGTTCGGGTCCAACATATGAGGGCCAGTGACACTGCCCTCAAAAAAAAAAAAAAAAAAAAAAAAAAAAAACCGAAAAAAAACAAGTCAACTATTAATGTGGTAACCTCAGCCTTAGGTAAGCACCCTGTGGTTGATATGGTCCTGTGGAACTATTTTAGATAGATCACAGGAAGCTTGCATGATGAGATGGAGCTAGCCACAGGGCTCCTGGGGGAAGAGCTTTCCAGACAGAACAGGGAGGGCAAAAACGAG
Organism: Aselliscus stoliczkanus; assembly: GCA_033961575.1. Classification (NCBI taxonomy): domain Eukaryota; kingdom Metazoa; phylum Chordata; class Mammalia; order Chiroptera; family Hipposideridae; genus Aselliscus; species Aselliscus stoliczkanus. Next base: position 27,580,656 of record CM066741.1, read on the forward strand.
GGAGGTGGGTGTAAGCAGGTTCAAGGAAGAGCAGAGGCTGGTGTGGCCCAGCTAGGGACTAAGGTACAATGTGGGATGACATGCAGTTTGGAGAGGAAGTTCGGGGACATGGTCTGGACTGTATTTTAAACGCCTTTACTCACCACCGTCACCACCACTGTGCCTTTTAGTGCTTTCCAAGTCCAACCATTCCTTGGTCCTACAAGGACTTCAACCTACTGAGCCTATCACTCTCTTACCATCCACTACTCAACTTCTTACCCTCCGTCTCTCTAAGCCTAAATCCATGGCCCATCTCTAGTAACACTTCCTTTTACTCATCCTCCACCTCTTCCCCCTCTTTCTGCCATTGCACATGCCTGACAAAATCCCAGCCCTGCTTAAAACAATCCATGTTTGCCTTGAACGAGCTGGATGTAGCTGGAAAGGAACACACAGGCAGTCTTGTTTGACATAAAAATTATGCTCACATGCTGCCAACTCGACTCTAGTTCCTTAGTCAGCACGTCCTCCCTCTCTCCAAGACAACCATTCTGTACCTTCTCTTCTCACCGTAACCACCATACCTCCTCCCTCTGCCTCGCTTTCAGCTAATGACCTTGCTTTTTGTTTCTCTGAAAGAATATCATAGCTATCCAAGACAGGCTACTCATCTTCCTGTCATTACACCTGTTGCCCACATATATCTGGGTCCCTCTATTCTCCTGTCACATCTAGCAGTTTGTCCTGAGCTTATTATTGGTGCCCCGAGGAGAGGAACTTTGCCTTAATAATTTCTGCACCCTCAGAGTACAGGGACAGTGTTCTGCACTTAGTAAGTGCTCAGTAAAAATGTGTTAGAATGGGTTTTAAGCAGGAGAATGACAGGCTATACTTTCTGTTTTAAAAGTTTACTCTGGCTACAGTGCAGAGAATGGGTTGTAGAGCAATTGGTATAAAAGCAAAGAGGGAGTTAGGAGGCAATTGCATTGATCCTGGTCTGGATTTAGGGTCACAGTATTGGTAATGGAGAGAATGGACTACTTCAGGATCTAGTTTGGAAATAGAACTAATTTTCTGTTATGGGGAATCTAGGAATGATGTGGGGAGTCTAGGAAAGAATCAAGGGAGGATCTTAAGTTTTGGCTTTAATGATTGAGACAATGATGGTGCCATGTACTGAAATGGGCACGGCTGGAGAAGAGCTGGTTTGAGGAGGGAGAGAAGTGGGAATCTGGTTTCAGACATGTGAACATGTTAAATTTGGGAAGTCCTTTGGGGCTATTCAGTTGGAGGGGTAATTTACACTGTTAAATGTTAGGCTGGTGATCTGGAAAGCTTCAAGGGCGCTCTCTCTCTCTTGCTATGTGGCTACCTGTCCATTGCAGGTCAGCAGGGGATTCCGCTCATCATAGTCATTCAGGAGTCCAGGCTGATAGAGGCTTCATTCAACATGTGCTCCCACTATTGGGGAATGAATGAAAAGAGGGCATTACACACCACACACTTGTCGAATACAAGCTGTGACAGAGTACCAAGAATTTGTCCACTGACTTTTATCTGTTGGTCGATTATGGTGGTTAATTTTATATATCAATTTCACTGGGCCACCGTGTGCCCAGACATTTAGTCAAACATTATTTAGGTGTATCTGTGAGGGTGTTTCTGGATGAGACGAACATTTTCATTAGTAGACTGAGTTAGGCAGATTGCTCTACCGAATGTGGGTGGGCCTCACCCAATCAGTTGAAGACGAAGAGAACAAAAAGGCTGAGCCAGAGGGAACTCCTACTGCCTGCCTGACTGAGCTGGGGCATCAGTCTTTTCTTGCCTAGGACCCAAACTGAAAAATTAGGTTGGCTTGGTTCTTGAGCCTGCTGGTTTTTGGATTAGCATTTACACCATAGGATTCCCTGGTTCCCAGGCCTTTGGATTCAGGCTGGAATTACACATCAGCTCTCTTGGGTCTTCAGCTTGCCCTCTGCATATCTCCTATTGGTTCTGTTTCTCTGGGGAACCCTAACTAATACACTGGTCAAAAGATGACAAGTACTTCCCAAGATGGATTTAGATTGGCCGTTAGGACATTCATGTAGGTGATTCTCACGGCCCTTCCAGGGGCAATTAAATAATAATAATACCTACTTGCTAAGTGATTTGTATATGCCAGGCCACAGGCTAACTTATTTACATACAGTAAATAACTTTATAAATACTTCTGGTTCACATATGAGAATATTGCCTAAAGCATTACATAACGAGTCCCAGGTCACAAAGCTGAAGATCTGTGACTCTGAGGTTTGAAACCCAGATATCTCCAACCTGAAAGTCCACGCTTGGAACCACTGAGGAAAACTGAGTTACGGCGACTTAAAAATGACATCTTGGAAAGCCTCATGGTGAACAATTTAGGAAGGTCCAAGCTGTGAAAATCATTTCCTAAGGAACACATTTCCGTTTCCTTCCCTGGAAGTGGAAGCTGCCCTTGGCTCTCACTCCGCCAAACCTCAGATTCGCCTCCTCAGTTGACTGACATGCAGAATGGCCCTGCACACCAGGGATGTGTAATTGTCCCCCTCTCCAATCCCTTTATATTTCATGATAAATCACTAACATGTTCTGTTCTACACCAAGTCACTTTGATGCCAAATGAAACTTTCTCACAGATAGGTCCTCCCCTGGGAGGTCAGACGCCCAATAAATTACTCATTATAAGATCAAGTCTACCCAGATAACCCAGGATAATCTTCCCGTCTCAAGATCTTGAACTTGATCACAGCAACAAATTCCCTTTTGCCATGTCAGGTGACAGTCACAGATTCTAGGGATTAGGACAAGGACATATTACTCCACCCACAAACAACAACGGTTCAGAGGGCGTCTAAACTCACGAATAATATTTCTTCAATAATCCCCTTGGCTCCTTCTTCAGATCCTGTCTCATTCAAAATGCCATATAACCATGTCTCAGCCATCTCAGAAGTCCATTCAATAGCCATTTGTAATTTCAGTGGGTCGCATCCTTCACTGATGAGACATGACACTCGAGATTTCATTTTCTCCCCCTTTGTTTTTGAAACGGAAAGCCATAAATGTCATTTTGTTAACAGGGTCTACATATAAGTGAGAGAACATTTGCTCTGGCACGAGGCTTAATTCCGCCTTGTCTTTCTGGACACTGACTTTTGTCACCTCTTTTCCTAATCAGCTCTGGAAACTGTAGCAATAATGAGAACCAGGGTGAAGACCAGCCGTGCAGACAACTGCATGCATGTCAGGCATGCCAGCTCAGCTCAGTGTTGATTTCGGCACCAGAGCCTGCTAAATCCCATGAGCCGGACAATACTGAACATGTCAGAGCTGATAGTTCTCTCAGGCTGAGACACCCTCAAACTGTGTGGCACTAGGAGTTATTACTGTACCTTCTGGGTAAGCTACAGTCTAGGGGATAAATGAACCCTAAGGGAAGAGTTAGTTAGGGTACACGTACTGAATCCAGGGACAGTGAATTCATTCATTCATTCACTCATTCATTCATTCCTTACTAATTACAAGCCTGAGGGCACCTACCACTGCTGGTGCTGGAGAGATAAGAAGTGATATTTAGACACGTATTAATGGTGTCATAAGACTTGCTACCCTTTATTTACCCTTGCTCTGGGCCAGCCACACAGAGGAGTTATTTGGAAGGTAGATCTTGTACTTAAAGAGTCCTCCCACAAAAACTCCACAGAATTTATACCCATCTTCTGATTGCGAAGGGAATGGTGGGTAGAGTAAGTAGGGAGATGATTTAAGTCAAGAATGAGTCAAGTGAAACGTGGGTCCCTGCACTGTGGATTCTGTGAGCCTCTGGGACCTCCTTGGGTGGGGGCTTGGGGATGTGCGGATTAGGCACCTGCTGAGGCGAGTCGCTTCCCGAAGGATTAAAATAACCAGACCGGGTCCATGAGTACCGCTGCCTCACATTCAGTGGGTTTTGAACAATTGTTTCAGTAGAGCCTTGGAACCAGCTGCCCAGAGACCGGCCGTCATTGGAGGGGGGCCATTCTCTCAGGTCAAAACTCCTGTCTCAGAAAATGTGGTGCTATCTCTTGGAGGGAACATATATTTTGTTCTCACCACAGAGATAGGAAAATTCCCTTTAGGAGAAGGTGCTGCCAGGAACAGGTGCGTGGGGAGCAGAGGGCCGACCCTTGCTGATGGTGGAGATAGGCGTGAAGATGGGGTCAGCTATTTGGGGCAGGAAAGTGCAGTTATTTCCATGGATGGCAACTGGTAATGTTAAGTTAGACAGAAGCCAAAGGCGTCGTGACTCCTGGACAAATTCTACTTTTGACATGATCAAATTCTAATCTTGGCATCTGAAAGTCTAGAAAAGGGGCTGCAGTGCCCGCTCCACACTCAGCCACACTCAGCATTTGAGGGCATTCGTCTCTGTCACTGAGCCCCCACTTGGAACTGTGTGTCCAGTTTTGACTGATGACACCCTTTCCGAGGGAGGGAACCAGGCCAGACCCACTTGCAGCCCTGATCTCAGGATGGAGTCTCAGAAGCTCAATGTGGGGCAACTAGGGGGCTTCACTGAAATGACCAAAACTGAAAAGATTTAGACTATGTGCAAAATATATATGCTAAAAACTATGAGTAATGGGGATAAGAGGAAGTCTTTTTCATTCATTCATTCATTCATTCACTCACTCAGCATTTCATTAATACGGAGGGTGCCAAAAAAATGTATACACACTTTAAGAAAGGAAAACTGTATTACAATTGTAATACTCAATATAGACAGATAACAAAAGATGTACACACTTTTTTGGCACCCCCAGTATATACTGAGCACGTATTCTGGGCCAGGCTCTGTAACTACTGATGGGGATTCGGTGGTGAACAAAACATGGATCCTGCCTGCAAGTTCTTCTGGGCTAATGGGCAGCATAGTTCAGCAGGAAAAGCTTGGGCTTGGTAGCCAGTCAAGCCTAGACCGCCACAGGGATAGCTGGTGGTTGGCCCTTCAGCATCTCTCCCTGTCTCATCCCTCCCAAGGCATACTCCACTGTACTGAGGCCTGGGGTTTGAGTGGGGGTGAGGCTATATACGTCCAGCTTTGGAGATGAGTCCCCTTAGATGAGGCTAATCGCTGTATTCAGAACTGCAATCAGGCGGCTGGGCCCCTGCCCTCAGCCCACCTCCAGCCCTGCTTCAAGCACACATTTTACTACGAGGTGACAGTCTGAGGGCCTGAGGGACTGACCCACAAGCAGCCTGCACCTCCCCTGAGAGACCATGCCCTTACGATCCTGACTCCACTTCCCGGCCCTCCACTGGCCTCTTCCCCAGTTCTGTCCTCCCAAAGGGCCAGCTGCCCGTGGACACGGGCCTAGGCCAGATGTGGATTTTGGACATGAGAGCAGGGTGTCCGCATGCATACGTATGAATTCCCTCACAGTGTGGGGAAGAGCCATGGGTGCACGAGAAAAGAGGCAGAGCCCTGGAGGCCTCTATTCGTACACTTGCCTGGATGCCACATACGTGAGTGCAAGCCTCAGTAAGCCAGCCCATCTGCATTAACCCCACAAATGGCTCAGGGCTGGGCATGGAACCGAACGAACTTGGTTCAATCAGAGTGAACTTTAGGAATCCTGTGGATTGTGGAGGAAGGAAGCTTCTAGCACTACTCTTCTTTCCTAAAGCCAGCCCTACCTCTGAGGTTTGGGATTTTGTAAGTCAATCAACTCCCTTTATCATGTAAGCCCGTTTATATTGGATTTCTGTTTCTTCCAACCACAAACATCCCCATAGGATATCAATCCCACTCTGTCAGCTACCAGCTGTGCTGTTATAAGCCAGCAAGCCATCATTATCTCAAAGGGCCTCAGTTTCCTCAAAGGTACAATGAGGATGATAACCCAAATATTGCTGGGTGGCTGGGAGGAAGGAGTGACATCATGAGTGGGGAAAAATGCCTAACATGGTTATGAGCATGTCACTTCCCTTGTGATCAATGTGGATTAGAGAGCACAGGCAAGGTTCCTAGGGCCATCGACGGCAGTCATTTCTCATGCCACAAACCTTGACTAGGCCCCTCCCTTAAGGGCTAAAGATTGAAAGATGGATGAGTCGGAGGCTCTGGCCTTACAGGGGAGACAGGCTCATGGAGAGAGAGACAAGTCCACAGGCCCTGAATCGTGTACCAGCATGTGGTGATGCTGTGCTCACCTGTATTTGCATGCCCGGGACCTACCCAGGGCTAGGGTACAGAGGGCCCTGTGATTTTGAATGAATAAGATGTGAAACAAACTAGGCCTCAAAGAACAGGTTGGATATATATAAATAAAGAGAAATCTGAAAGGCATTTTAAGTTAGAAATTGCTGTTTGGTTGTTAGTTATAACAGAAACCTAATTTCCATGGCTTCTACATGCAGGGATTTTTCTCTCTCCTATTAAATTCAGAGATCAGATTCCAGGACTGCCATGGTGCTCCAGGGGACCCTTGCTTTTTCCATCCTTCGGCTTGGCTGTGGGTAGCCTCCCTGTCAAGGTTACCTCAAAGGTCCCATGAAGCTGCTGCAGCTCCAGCCATTGTATCTGTGTTCCAGGCAGCAGTCAGAAGGAAGAGGAAAAAGTAGAAAGGCAAAAAGGGGTTCACTCCCAGCAGTCTGTCCTTCCTTCTCAGAAGTCGCTCCCTCTTAACTTCCACTTAAAATCATTAGCTAGAATTTAATTCTGGGACTAAACCTAATTGCAAAAGAAATGTGGTCAGCTAGGCACAGTTGCGTCTCCATGAGACACATCTATTGGTAATAAAGAAGGAGACGATGGAGGTTGAGGAGCCATCCAACTGCTGCAGTCGCCAGTGGGCACCCCAGGAGCCAAGGTACTGAAGATAAGTAAACAGCCCATGGCCAGGAGGAGGGGAGGGTAACAAAGACATTCAGGCTAGGCCAGAGGTTCTCAAGGTTCCGCACGAATCAGAAGCGCCTGGAGGACTTGTTCCAACACAGATGCCTGGACCCCACCTCAGGGTTTCTGATTCAGTAATCCTGGGTGGCTCCCTAAAATTTTGCATTTCTAACAAGCTCCCAGGTGATATTGATTGCTGCTGGTCTGGGAGTTCACACTTTGAGAACCAGTTTTAGATGAAGTTAAGACTTTATTCTCTAAGCAACATGGACCCCCTTAGAGCTTTTGAGCTTCAGGGGAGGAAAAGGATGAACTGACTGATTTGTGAAGGCTCATCTGCCAGGTCTGTAGGATGGGCTGGGAAAGGTGGGGAAGGCAGAAGCCAAGGCCGTAAGAAGGCAGAAATGAACCAGCATTTGGGACATGGGCTTAACTGTTAGTTACATCAACCTCATAAAGGTGCTGCCCTCCAAATCCCAGCTTTATCAGCTGTGAGCAAACCAATCAAGTTAGCTGCCTTATGTCCAGGAGAACTCTGGTATTGAAGGTGTATTTAGCATTGATGATTGATTTAAGTGTGTGTGTGTGTGTGTGTGTGTGCCCCTGCCTCCTTCCGCTACCCACTTGCAGCCCAAAGTTTATATTGAAAAATACGCAGCTGGTGGGACCCACACAAATGATCAGGCCATGATTAGAAGAAATAAGAGAGAAATGGGGTTCAGCTGATCCCCATTCCTTCCTGCACTGAGTTCCCCGCGCTCCCCCACCCCACCCCCCAGTTTCTGTTTGCTTTGTCCTAACCTAAGCTTGGACCTCCTTTGGGTTTGAGGTTAAGACTAAAAATACACAGGGAGGCAGAGAGCTCATTGAGGATTGCAAGCAACCCACGCTTGATCCTGGTTCTGGCTGTGCAGCAGGGTGGTGGCCAGTCTCTGGGAGGCTTTTGTGAATTAGGAAAGACACCCTCTGGGCACAGTTTGACAAACAGAGCGTAGCCAGATTTCAGCCTCCATTGGTTGGTTTGGCCAAGAGCCCTTGTGCAGGACTGTAAAAGGTGGTCCTGCTGTGAAAAGGGACTGGGTAGGCAGAGGCCCCAGGGTTGTTGGGCAGATTACATGAGATAAACCATAGAAAGTAACCAGCACATGGTTGGTGCCCAACCAGTATCAGTTTCCTTCTAGATTTGCTTTTGAATCAGTGAGGACGGCTGACGGGTGAAGGCTCTTGGGCTGCCAGGGGGTCATCTGCTCCTCTAAATTTTGGAGCAGATGCCACTGCTTGGCGTTGGCAGCGGGTGTGCCTGCTGCCTGCATCTCATTGTCTGGCACGAGGAAACCATGCCCAGCTCCTGCTGCAACGCAGAGGGCAGCAAACAGCCCAGCCGAGCTCCGCCGTCAGCCCATTAGCTGCCTTAATACTGCCAGCTTCAGGAGTGGCAGAGCCTCTGATTGCAAGTCTGGAATCCCAGTCTGTGACTTCCCTTTCTTTTCATTAATTTCCGAAGCCCCAGAGCCAAGGAGATAATGCCCTGCCAGGTGTGAGATCTTCTCTAAAGCACTTTGTTCCCCCAAGCCAACCCACAGCGGCAGGGCCTTGGGTAGCTTGCTCAGGTGCTGGAGAGGCCAGGAGGGGCTGGGGCATCATTTGAACAAGCCCTGTAGGTGTGAGGCGATGTGGAAAGGGCTTTCAGCGCTGATGACTCTGTTTCTGAAGGGGCCAGCCAAGAGGCGGAAGCGCCAAATCCCAATTAAATCACAAAAGAAATAGGAGCAGCCTGAGGATGAGTGGGGCACTAGAGAGAGGGAGGCTGCTGGAGCTGATTCTCTGAGGGCCACTTACCCCCCTTGCCTGAGGCTGAGCGAGGCTTGCAGGATGGGCGTTTTGCTCAGCTCAGCCCATGCATTATTGTAACAAATGCTGAACACCACTTATGGGCTGGGCGTAGGCAGTCCGGAGATGAATGAGACCTAGCCAGCAGGCTCACAGTTTTGTCAGGGAGCCGGACCATGGCCTGCCCTATGGCACTTGCTCTAGTAGAGATCACACTGTGTGTCATGAGCGCCCAGAGGCGGGCATGTCTGACTCGGCCTCATGATAGTGAGGGAGCCTCAGAAAGAAAGGGACTTTGGAGCTGGTTCACGAAGGATGGGCAGGAATTGGCCGGGCAGAGAAGATGGGACTGGCATTCCAGGGACAGGGGCATCAAGTGCAGGAAACATGGTGTGGGTGGACGGCCACGCAGGGCACGAGGCCAGAGAAGTTGCGTAACGAGACAGAGAAGGGTCTTGCATGCTGACAGCCTTGTTATGGGGGTGGGGTGAGGGGCAAAGGCGGAAGAAGACTTTGAGACCAACTAGCAAAGAGGAGAATCTTGAAACTGTTTTGTCACACACTACACACCCACACTTTTCCCAGCCCCATTTTGTGAGGTTAGGGGAGGGCAGGCTGGTGGCATGAAGAAGTTCTAGGCATTGGGTGCCTCATAAGCTATCCAGACTAGCAAGAGGCAGGAGACAAATCCTGAACTCTGCGATGAAGGAATATTTTGCCATCTCTCCAGTGTCTGAACCACTGCAGCAGGACACTGGGTTAATACCCACCCAGGTTGCCCCAGGTCAGGCATACCAATTGTTAAAATGCTAAAAATTGAATTGTTAAACTATTTCTATTCCAGTTGGTAAATAGCTCCTGCCCTGAAGCCCCCAAGTGCCATCCCTCTATGCCTCATTCTGATTGGTTGGTTCCCAAACCCTACTCATTGATAAAATATACAGTAAAACCTTAGATTGTGAGTAACTTGGTTTGCGAGTGTTCCGCAAGACGAGCAAACATTTCTAACACATGGTAAACAAGCGATGTCTTGCAATACGAGTAATTTGTTTCTGGAATAAATTATGCTCGCACACCAAGGTATTATTGCAATTAATATCACCCCAGAAGAGGGAAAAAGAAGTTTCACAATGCTAGGATTGGGCATAGATGTTTAACGGCCACCTCGAGCTACTGATGGGTCCATAAAATAATAGTCATTTTCTGTAACATTAGGGAGATGATTTGCGTGAAAGCACGGAACGGAATGCTTCACACATAGCAGGTGTTCACTACACATTAGCTGAACTATCATCTAAGTTTTGTTACTCAAACTGTCCCCTGAGGGAGAGTTTGGAGCCCAACAATTCTCCGAGGTGATAGAACTGACACATATCCTTTTAGGAGGCAACAGGAGAGCAATTTCCATTTAGGTCCCTGAAGTGCAGATATGAATCAGAAATGGCTAGAATGGGAGCATCTGGACAAGCGAGCACAGCAATTGTCTGGCCATCAGAACCGCTGGACCTGCATGGGCTCTAGCTGACGGGCAAACGCAAAGTTAGATAGGAAAGAGATTCGTGCCAACAGCGAAAGCCAGCTGTGCCCACCACCGAGCCCTCCCCATGGACAGATGTTGGGGACCAACCTTTACTGAGTGCTTTATCCTCTTTGAATCCTCAAGCTCACTATGAAAAGAGGGACAGCATTCCCACTTTTGACGTTTGGAAACTGGAGTTCAGAGAGCGTTGGTAACCTGTCCGAGGTCGCACAGCTATCAAGACATGGGAGTTGAGAATGCCATCCCTTCTCTCTGGTTCTAAGGTAGTTAGTCTGTCCCCTCTGCTCTTATATGCTGCTGTAATTTGTTTTGACAGACCCTTTACAAGGGAACCATCAGGGCAATGGTTCAAATGTTCACATATTTCAAATTAGGTCTGTGATGATGGGAAGAATGAGTAGTGAGATGCTAAGAACAAAATACACACAAACACACACACCCCTACAACTGCTGAAGGAAACAAGAAAAGAAGGTATCGGTTGACAAGACTAATGAAAATCAAAGGTCTCTCAAGTGATTGCATTGTGGGATGGGGAACTGGGTGCTGCCCAGAATACACTTTGTCAGTCAGTAACATCCCTGGATGAGGGGACTTGGCCTTGGCACCCATGGAAAGGAGCTGGGAACCATGAGGCACGTGACTGTCCTCGGGGAGCCTACGTCTCTGACTGTACATGTTTTTATGACTGGCATCAGCACGAAGGGGGTGGGCTGGGTGCAGACCCAGGAGGAACTGCAGCCTGGAGCCCGCCTCTACACTCACATAGCATCTCCACCATCTACCCTTCACTACTCTTTGAATATACAGCTCTCTTCATGGATTTCAAAATTGGTCTCTCAGACGGGATGGCTTTTTAATTAGAGGAGGATTTTTGAAGACACTCTGATAATGTGGGTCACTGGAGCCCAGCCTTTTCATTAGAAGACAAATGAATGCGGCTTCTCTTCTTCTTCTTCCTGCCTCTCCCCACCCCTGCCCTTGCCCCAGTAGAATGAGCTACTTTCTAACTGGTCTCCCTGTCTCTGGGCTTGACATCACCATATCCATCCTTGAAGCCACTGCCTAAGATGGCTTCATAAACATAGATTTGACTGTGTTTGCAGCACACTGCTCAGAAATTATCTGAGGGTCTCTACTGCCTGCTGGAGTCTGCCCTGAGATGTATTTCTGATCATGGAAACGGGGCCAAATAAGTTTGGGAGATGCAGCAAACCAAATGCTGTCTTGTGTTTCACAATGTGTATTAATATAGCATATTAAAGAGAATACATGGACCTCTTTTTCTGCAGTTTGGAGAGGCGGGGGGGGCGCAGGGAGTCTTCTCAATGAATTGGGCTGCAGAAATGGACTTTTTTAGCCCTCTGAAACATTTGCTGAAATCTAAAGGCTACATCTTCTAGAGCACATTTTGGAAACGGCCTGCTTAAAAGACTTTTTAACTTGACATTCAAAATCTTGACCTAATATTCTTCTTCAGTAGTGGGAAGAGGTCAGGTTCAACAATCAGACAAATCCCATGGCCGGCATTTAATCACATGTAACTTTGGCCTTAGTTACTCTCCCGCAGGCTCCGTATAAATGGCATTGACTCTCCCTACCTTGCAAAGGATTGCATAAGATAATGAGACTGTAAAGCCCCTTGTAGAATATCTAGCCCACAGAAAAGAGCTGGATAAATTTCTATGATGAGTATCTTTTCAAGTCCCTTTGCCAGCCCGCTGTGACTCACTCCAACCAATCTGTTTGCTTTTCCCCAAATCCTGCCCTGTGGTGTCCTGATGAATTTGGACTTTCCATGTGGAATGCCCTCTCTTCCCCAGCTCCACAAATCAAAACGCCTTTCCATTTTTCAAAGCACAGGCAAAGGGCAACCATGCTTTCAGCTCCCTAACTATAAGGCTCAGTCCCACCTTTCTCATTCCTTCCACACCCAATTTCTGTACCTTTGAGAAGGAAACCAGTACTTAATCCCCTCTACCAGTGTGGCTTTTAGGTCCACACGTTTGTCCTCTGCTGGAGAGGCTTGAGGGGGCCTTGTAATGCGATGAGATGGGCTCAGACTTGGGAGCCAGATAGGATTGAACCCACCTCCCCAAAAGGCTGGCTCTGTGACACCGGGGTAAGTGTCCTCCCCCATCTACAGATTGGAATGAGGATTCTGATAGAACTGCTATGAGGACTTAAAGAGACAACATGTGACGTATCTAGCGTTAAGAGTTATTAACTCGTGGGTCCTTCTGCAATTACCCCATCCTGCAATTATGCACATAAAAGAGCACACCTGAGAGGCTCAAGGAATACTGAACTGACTGGTCAAGCTGCCTTGATAAGTCAATAGTCTCTTTTAAATTAATGTGAATGAACCCATCTATTTATTTAGTCTCTAATTTACCTTGCTTTGATACAATAAAGAATGAGACAATTGCGGAGCACACAGCACCTGGCTTCCCCCTAAAATGTCTACAGAATCAAAGAATAAAAGACCCCTGGTTCAAGCCACAGTAGAATTCCACTGTCCACCTCCCCGTGGCTCTGAGCTTGTCTGGCACCCATGCCTAGACACCCAAAAATATGAAGGCAGGAGAGAACCGTGTGAGGGTATCCTGGCACAGCATAGGTGCCTGGCTGACTTGGGCTGCGCGCTTGGTGGTTTTAGGAAGAAGGCATCTACCCATCCAATCCAGCTTCTGAGCCTGCTGCGAGCAAATGCTTGCCATGCCCAGGCTCTTTGCAGCCTTGCCAGACGAGGTTTCAAACCTAATTAAGCTTAGCATTATCATTGTTTTTATCACATTAAGTTCCCACTTGGCCCTCAGCAGCAGAGACCACAAAGTCAGCACTGCATCTTTAAACAGAAACAACAGATTTTGGTTCAATTAAAAATTCATTAAAATGCAAATTAGTTTGTAAATTTCCCCCCCACTCCTTCTGATGAGTCCTCAAGATGGCTTTTTAATCATCGCTGGTGCTGAAGGAAAGGTGAACCTGTGGCTATGGAAGGAATAGCAAGGAAGAGCCAGAATTCTGGGAGTCTCTCACTGCTGCAGGACGAATGACAGCCTTCCTTTCTTCATCCCTCCAACGAGCCATTTCCTCTCCAGAGGGGACTGGTTTCCTCCTCATTGTTCCCCAGTGCTTGACTGATACACTCAATCATTTTTTCTGATCTCAATCTCACTGAACCACGTTATCTTAGGACAAACACCAAGATAAAATGAATAATTAACCTTATCCACCTACATTCCCTGGCCATCCTGTAATATTTTGATAGTGCTTTCAGGGAGCTTTTTCTCCACCAGGGAGCTTTCTCCACTAACAAGACATTGAAATTTGACTAGGAGTTCCTGCAATGATTTCAAATGACAATTAAGTCTCCTCTCCCAAGTGCTTAGCCAGGTAACCTCTGCCAAAATCCTTCAAAATCCCAGAGCCTACTGAGAAAACGCTACAAACAATAAATAAAAATATATTAAAAAGTAACAGTGTCTACTGTACACAGGACTTGTAGGCTTACCCGCTCTCATGTATCTACTCAGCAACCTTGGTGAGTTCGCTATTTGTTTATATGCCTAGGATAGAAATGGGGAAACTGAGGCTCAGAGATTTGGGAGATATGTACCCAAAGGCATATTACTAGGAAGCAGTAGCCTACACCTGAACCCATGTCCCTTGGACTCCAAAGTCCTCTTTCCATGACACTAGTTCTTGGCTTCTGCTTTCAAAGAACTGGTCCATCTTATTGATTCACTGATTGAGCAGCTCTCACAGTCAGGTTGGATGTATAAGAGAGATACTAGCTTGTAAGAAGACAATGCCATGTGGCCTCAGACACAAGGGGGAATGTTCTCATCCTTCTTGCTGTGGGATGAAGCAAGCAGCGACTGCAAGTTTATTACATGCCCCTAATTGCTGAGAACACATTCGGGAAGTATGGTAACTGCAACTTAATTGAGAACTAATTGACTTGTTGTCATTATCTCCTTACATGCCAATAAAATGTCTAAATATTATTTTCTTCTCAGATAAAGGAATGAAAAACAAGGAAAGTTGGGGATGAAACTGGATCTCCAAGCGAGAGAATCCAGGTAGGAGGGCTTGGGTAGCTGTCAACCCTGCAGGGGCAGCCATGGGACCGTGCTGCGCTAAAGAAGCTGTCAAGTTCATTAATGCCATTTTCAAGGAAGACGTTCAAAGGCAGTGGGCCGACTCTGACTTTCAGAAGAACCTGCCACTAAATCTGGTGTGAAATGGGATTTGGCCCAAGAGGCAGGACCTGGCAAGTGCTGTGCCTACCACCCAGCTTCCCTCTCGCTATTTAAGGTTTGGGCTTTGTATCCTGCTGTTTGCTTTTCATCTGCCCTTTTCTATGACAATCCAGAGAAACCTTCTACCTAACTGCATGCTGTTATCCGGAGCATTTTTGCCACGGCAGAGCTCAGTGTCAGCTCAGCACCCAAGTAATCTTTCCCTCTTAATCTGTTTCCAATGGCGGTGTTGCTTAACCCTCTCCTCTGCAGAGTAGTGGACCAGTAAGATAGGCCAGGAAAAAAGGGAAACCTTATTCTTCTAAGTCCACTCATAGCACTTGACAGTCAGCCCTGATGTGTCTTTCTAAATTATGTCTACTGAAATGACCGAGAAGAGAAAATTCTGTGTATTCCTGTCAGGAGCTCAAATCAATACCCCGGCCCTGGCAGACGGGGGTGTCGCATGCCATCCTCCCTGGCTCGTCACCAGCAGAAGTGATGGGCCAGTGAGTCTGAGCTGCCTTATTGAGACTGGTTGGCACTGCATGAGGAAACGATGTATCTGGTTTTCCATCTAAATGAAAAGCAGGCACGGCTGCTTTGAAACGCTCCACTTGACTCTCTCAACCTTAACAGTTTGACAACTCGTGCCCTTTCCAGATCTTTCTGGCTCCCTGTCTCGCTGGGAAATGTCCCAGCCACATAGTTCCCAAGGCTTTTCCATTCTTCCTTTCTCCCAGCCAATGCTCATTCTCTAGTTGGGGGGTTATTGTGCGAACATACTTAGCAAGCATTTCTAGAAATTAGAAAGGAGAGAATTCGAGGGAAGTGAGATAGCTGAAGGCCCGTTTTCTAAGGGGCTCTGCTTACCCGGTCTGTCCCCAGGCTGGACATCGAAACCTCTCTGTCCAGGTACATCTCGATGCAAGAACCAGGTGGAACTCCTTCACGCTGGTCTTCACGAAGACAGCAAATGAATTCATTGCAAAGGCTGAGTCCACCCTGCAGAATGAAAGATGATAAACCACTTACTCTACAGTCAGTTTCGGCTGTGGTGCATACAGCAAACTATAAATAACACACCATGAGATTCTGATATGAATTTCCAATGTCTTCTCACTACAGAGCTCGTGCACCCTGCCTTGAGAATCACTAGAAGCTTGCCTGCCATCTGATTCATCGGGGGCTTTTTGGCATTTCTTGCACTGCCTAGTGAGATTGGGCTACTTAACTTCCACGGAGCCTCGAACCCCTTTCTTGTTTCACTTCAGCCTGGGCTGGGATGTGGCTTCTCCATAGGAAGCCCTTGTTCGCTTCTCTGTGCAGAAAACACTCAATCTCTGCTTATGCATTTGTTCAAAGTTCACGTTAAGTACAGAGTATTTGTCAACTGTATTGCTTTGCAAAGCGCCTGCCGCGGGTTACTCATTACGGGGAATGGCTTCGCTTCCCATTTTGCATGGCCCTGGAGCTTTCTGTCTGTGTTTCTCCCATCTGAATGCTCTGTTTTCTTTGGCCAGCTGTGTCTGTTCTCATCCGGGAAACCTAATGATTGGTGGCATATTTCAAACTCCTTGAGGGTGGGGAAGGTACCTACCAGTATGGGGCTGACATTGAACGTGCTTGGCGATTACATGAAAACATGGTTGTTGTGTTAAAATTATCCTGGCGGAAACAGCCCTCTGGTAAGAGGGGTTTAACCAAAGCTTTGGGGATGTGGGTAGAGGCAGGGACCCCAGTCAGGGAGGGTGGTTTCTGCCAGAGAATGGTTCTCTCCACCCTATGGAATTCCCTGGGACGCATCTGAAAATTCTGTGTCCCACCCCAGAGATCCTGGTTGAATTATTGGGGAGGTGGGAGTGTGCATCAAGTTTTTTCAAGTTCCCCAAGTGAGGCTGTGAACCACTGGCTTTGAGCCAAGTCACAGTAAGCGAGAAAAGCTGGGCTTCAAATTCAGGGGAGGGCAAGTCTCAACCTCAAGTCCAAAGGACCAGCACTGGAGTCCAGGCTGCAAATCCAAGAGTTGAAAGTGGGGCAGAAATGGAGCCCAGTGTAATCAAGAGCCAACCAGATGAGAGCCACAAGGGCTCTGAGTGCCCTCTGCAAGGGCTGTGGCCTGATGGGGCCCACGGCTCAGCCTTGAAGGCCAAGGTGTCTGGAGTCCCAGCTGGTCAGCTCAACTTCAAGTCTGAGGCGGGGCCCAGAGGGTTCTGTGATTTCCTGCTGAATGGGCTTAGACAGCTCAGGGCTGAACCTTTTCAGGCCACTGCTATGCAGATTATAATGACAAATACAATGGTGTGAAATCATAGAGTGTTCACGCTGGAGGAAATAATGTTGTCTAACCTCCTCCATTACCTCAAAATCAGAACAGGGCCTGTTTCTGCTCCCCCAGACCTCCCCTATAAAGACTTAAAAAGATCCAAGTCAGGTGTTCACAGAGGCAAGCAGAAATGGTCTGAAATTTGAGCAAGAATGGTTCAATTATCATTAACAGAGTGATGGGAAAATGGGAGAGAATTCCTACATCAGCCTTTCCCAAAATTCAGTGTGCTTAGAAAGTGCCTGAGGCGGGAGTGGGGGGTGGGGAGGGTGGGGCCCAGGGATCTGCATTCTTTTTTTAAAAACTTTTTTGGAGAACAAAATGTGTTTTTTCCAGGACCCATCAGCTACAAGCCAAGTTGTTGTCCTTCAATCTAGTTGCGGAGGGCACAGCTGAGTTCCAAGTCTAGTCACCATTTTCAACCTAGTTGCAGGGAGCATAGCCCACCATCCCACGTGGGAATTGAACTGGCAGCCCTATTGCTCAGAGTATGTGCTCTCACTAGCTGAGCCACCCGGCCGCCCTCAGAAACTGCATGCGTAGCACGTGAAATGCTCTGTTACCCCAGGGATCCTGACGTGGGTGGCTCCAAAGCCAGGCTTTCAGAAATGCCAGTTCAAGCAGGGATACCATCCCCTGACTCCTGGGCAGAAAAGCAATATTCCAAATTGGCTGCTATCAACCCCTGGCTGCACGTTACAATTACCTAGGCAGCATTTTCAAAGATACCAACGCTTGGGCCTTGATTCAAACCAAATAAATCCGAACGTTTTAAGGTTGAGGCCTTGTATGAGTTAGACATGGTCATAACGAGGCTGGGTAGCCAACATCTCAAAACTCGGGGGCTTAAAACAAGCGTGTATTTCTGACTCACAGGTCTGTGGGTGGACCGGAGCTCGGCTGATGGAAGAGGGACTCGGCTGGGCAGGTGTTCCAGACACCAGGTGGTGTTTCTGGTCGGCTCTGTGTACATTTCCTTCTCCTAGACCAGTGGCTACCTCAGGTATGTTCTCGTGACAAATCACTGGAGTGAGAGGGACAAGCCAAACAGCACATTTCAGGCTTCCACAGATGCCATGGCCAACCATATCCCATTAACCAAAGCAAATCCTATGGCCAAGCCCGAGATCAACAAGATAGAAAAAAAAATACTCTGCTCGGTGGTCCAAACTACCACAGGGTTCCATCCCAAACCAACTGAATAAAAAGGTCTGGGGTGGGGGACGGGCAATGACAAAGCCCCTACAGTGTGCAGCTAGGTTTTGGACCCTTCCTTCCAAAGGATGACGCAGGTTCCAAGCCAACCCATAAAGAGGCAGCTCACCCTGTGTGAAGGAATGTCAGTGCTGCTTATTTAGAATAAAACATGAAGTAGCACCATGTCAAGAGGATTATCAATTAAAGGTAGAGAAACTGATAAAAATCAAGCAACGTATATTATTTGTTCACATCAGGCCCTCTGTTGGGACTCACTTATGCTCCACCGCTGACCTCTAGCTCCTGTGAGCCTCATAATGTCAGTTTCATGGCTTACTGTCCACATGCCATGCATTCAGTTCCCCTCAGCATCTGGTCTCGCTCTCATCTGAATGCACTCTATATATTTTATGTGTACCCCATAAATCTGGGGGTCCTCCCCAGACTATCCCTCAGTGCTCTTGCTATGACCTTGACCCGAGAGGAATAAAATCAGATCGCCTTCCCTTTTGTCCTTGAGACCAACTTCCTGTTAACTCAGCCCAAGTTTAACCCACCAGGAAGTGGGCAGCACCTGCCCATCCAGGCCAGAGGCAGTGTTGCTGTCTCTATGTCAAGGCCAATTGCTCAGCCAGTTGCCCTTCCTTTGGGGTCTATTCCCAGCTCTGCCTCTGACTCCCTGAATTGTCTTGGACAAGACACTTCTTCCTCTCTCGGTTCCAGTTTGCTTATCTGGAAAAAGACGACTCTGGAGACAGCCACACTCTTCCACTCGGACCTGGACAGGTGTGGGATGATGCTGGCCTGAGATGGTCCTCAGAGTAGCCCTGTTATAGGCAGGGGCCCTGAAGGAAGCCCAGGCACTTAGTTGGGATTATTTCCCAAAAGCACGCTTATGAAATGCTCAGGCGAAGGCTTATGCATCTCCAGAAAAATTAATTGCTTTGTTGCTGCTAATGGAACAAACCCCTAACCACACTCTCCCGGGTGTGTGACGACAGGGCTCCCCACCATGGAGGTGGGTAAGGAAGAGCTTTACCACAGCTGGGCCCGCGGGGGCCATCTAGGATGCGGCTGCCGTGGCTTTGTCCCCACCTGTCACAAGCTTCACTCCCTTTGGCAGGTACTGCTCCCTGCCTTCCTCATCTCCCTGCACCTGAACAGGTGAGGACCATTCATACGACTGTCCTTACCCTAACGAACGAGGCCCTGTGTGGCCTGGCCCTGCCTTCCCTCTGTACTTGGCTCCTTCTCTCTCCCCTGCTTTACCATATGCCCATCATATTGGCCTCCTGAACATTCCCAAAACACACCGGGCTCTTTCCCTCTTACCAGCCTTTGCACCTGCTGTTTCCTTTGCCTGGGACACTTTAACTGGGGTGACCAACCATCCTAGCTGTCCTGGTTTTTAGTACTGAAAACCCTGCTTCCCAGGGAACCACTCAGTCTTGGGTGGTCCTTTCATTTGCTCAGGTCCCCTGTGATGTTATATCCCTTAGAAAGGCCTTCCCAGGCACCTTTACAAAACAGCCCACCCAACTTTCTGTTACTTCTCAGCACTTTCTCATGCTAAGCTCAACTGGAATGTATTTATGGTCTGTCTCTTCCACCTCTATATAGCAACTGGGGACCTACTCTTATTCCCCATTCAGAGGAAAGTCTGGCCCAGAGAGAAGGCATTCTGTAAGTATTTTCTTTTGGACCGATGTTAGGTAAATTGAATGGATGTCTTTTGGTTCTCTAGTCACAGATTGGAGCTAAGGGGCACCGGTGTCAAAATCATACTCTCCTGGAACATTATAGGAGGCCGACTGGCCCTTGAGTTCCAAGAGTTAGGACCTTTTGATCACATTGTTACGTGGTTAACAACAGCCCTGGCTGCAGACAGAATGCCACGAGCTCTTTCAACCTGCAGCAAAGCTTAGCAGAGAAACATGGGTTCTGCCAAAGACAAATTTAAAGATGAGAGTTACAGTGTGTGCGCCCAAGAACTGGAGAAAAGCTCGGGATCACGCATCCACTCTGGAATTATAACAAAGACTGAGTGCCAGCCCTTCATGTGCGTTTCCTCGTGGAACGTTCACACCCTCTATACAAGGTGGATGATGTTACTTTGTTTTAGAAATGACAAAACTGAGGCACGGGGAGAACGAGTAAATCATGTCAGCTAGTAAGGGGCAGCAGACATTGGAAGACAAGTCTGTCTGGTTCTAAAGCCTTCAGTCTTCTATACTAAATTGCCTCCTCGTGTTACTAGCTGTGCAGTAATTTTTTTTTTTTTTGAGGGCAGTGTCACTGGCCCTCACATGTGGGACCGAACCGGTGCCGCTGGCTTCCCAAGCCAGCGCTTAACCGCCGCGCCACTCGGCCGGCCCAGCTGTGCAGTAATTTTAAGTTAGGGTGTGACACTGCCGTAATAATCTGGAAAATTCTATGTTGTCACAAAAAAATCAGGATGCCAACCTGTATGCCCACTTTCTTCATATTTATAGTTTACATTTTTTACATAGGAAAAAGTATTAAGCTACACCAAAGTGACATAATGGTTGCATTGAGTGATTGATTTTTAAGTAAATTTAAAAGTAATTTCCAAATATGTATGACTTACATACTTAAAAAAAACACATCAATGTGTTTATTCAGAGGGAAAGCGACTGACACCCTGTTTACCTGAGATGGAGTCGGAGAGAGCTCTGGAGGTCTCAGATCTATAGTTTCATTTGGTTTTTCAGTAGCTGGAGGGCAAAAGCGAGCATGGAAGAAACGGTCTTTCAAGCAAGAAGTTGGGGATGGGGCAGACAAAGGCCAATGGGGCTGGAGAAGGTCTTGTTTGGCATCAAAACTAAAGCAGGGTTTCAATGACAAGGGCCGAAGACCCCTGTGGTCAGATTACCCTGAATTACTGCCCAAGGATAAGGCCACTGGACAGGCAAAGGCCTCAAACCAAGAATGTTCCAGAAGGAAGGAGCAGAACAAACTTGGTGCTCAGCCCCCTTTCACTTACAGGGGGAGAAAAATCAGGAGGAATTTTCTTTTTTTATAGGTGTTTGAAGCTGATTAGTTCCCTGAGACGGTCTCCATATGGCTCAGCCTTAGGATGTTTTGACAAAATATAAGACCAACCCTGAACAAGCCTGGTGTGTACTTTCAACCAAGTCTATTTCTCAAAGGCAAAAAATGGAGAATAGAGAAAAAGAAAGACTTCTCTGTAAGGGGACAGTCTATTGCTTAGGATGTTTTAATAATTTCCGTGAAAAGTTTTATAGAACCCAGGACCCCGTGGGATAGGTAAACTTCTGTGGATGAAAGAATTCATTTATAAAAACTCCTTTCTTTCAAAGGAAGGGAATTAAATGAAACATTCAGTCCATAATACCCGACCTCACCAGGCCACATAACCTTCCTGCATCTCAATTTTGTCACCTGTGACACTGAGAGCCGTGTGGGCTAGTTGTCAAGTTAAAACGAGCTAAAGTACATGAAGACCTTGACACAGTCCATGGCATAGGGGCGTCCTTAGTAGCATCCTAAATATGTCACTGGCAGCAGAACACTTTTCTTCGTAGACACAACTACGAGCTACACAAATAGTAAGGGCAGAGCTGCCATGTTAAGGAATCCCTTCCACTGGGTCTCACTTGGGTCTGACGTCACACCCGAGGGCCCAGAACTGCACAGAACACTGGTTTAAAACCATTCATCTGGCACAACGCCATCAGACGTGCTGGGGGGTGACCAAGCCCCCTCGCTTCCAGGCATCCTAACTATAAAACACACACGTGTGTGAGACACTGTCAGCTCCAGCAAGCAGGGCCTCCTGAACCTGCATCTTAGCCCCATGGCTCATGTTCTGTCTTTAACATCAGTGCCATGCCCCCGTCTCCAAGCACGGACTTAGAAGGAACCCAGCCCCCTTTCAACAGAAACTCCCCCTTACCCGATCCACACACAAAGGGAAAAGAAATACAAAAGATTGATTTCTTGCACACTCCGGGTTAAAAATTTGGAAGAGTGCAGTGTGTGTATGCACCCACAGGTCTCAGTTTAGACAAACTTACTAGATTTAGGAGTCTTATTTTCTGTTAAGGAGCTAGACGACAAGTTAAAGAGTGTATGATTCATAAGTTTTGCATTCATTAGTATCATTTCCATGCTGCCAAATGCATCATTCTGACTCATAGTTCCCAATGAACCTATAAGCCAGAGGATTTATTTTACCGTTTCATTTTATTCATGGCTTTTCCTTCTCTTTCAGGGTTTCCCTGGGACTGTCTCCTGGGCAAAATTTCACCTGTGATTAGATCTGGGATTATAGTGGCAGGAGTTGGGGATCTAGGGACCGGCCTCCCGTTGGCTGCCTGCACCTGGGTGGGATAAGGATGATTTCGAGGGGGGCTGAGGTCCCAGCCAACATATTTCTCAGCCAGGACAGAGGAAAGCTTTACTTTCCAGAAAAAGTCACACCTCTGATACCAGTGTCTACACCTTAGCCCCACGGTCTCAGGACTTCCTCCTTAGTATTTTGTAATTTTGCTCAGTCGCTTTGACAGACAGTGTATTTTCTCTTTAACTTGACCATCCTAAAATTCCTAAGTAGTTCTCATGAATAAGCACTTTACAGAAAAAGTCTAAGAAGAGAGAGAGGTTCACTTTCACCTATAATGAAATCATTTGCATTTAATTAATTAATTTATTTATTTATTTATTTATTTTGAAGGCAGTGTCACTGGCCCTCACATGTGGGACCCAAACCGGGGCCGCTGGCTTCCCAAACCAGCACTTAACCACCGCATCACTCAGTCAGCCCGAAATCATTTGCATTTAAAATAGCAAACTACCAATTTTTTTCCCACCTCACAGATGGCAAAGATCAATAGCGTTGATACGACGTTGTATTAGCAGGTGTGGAAAAACATTCTGAAGGGAGAGTGCATTTGCATCGCTCCTTTGGCAAAAGCCACCAAAACGTAAAACATATACAATCCCTGATTCAGCAATTCCACTCCCAGGCCTCGCTCCCAGAGTGAGAACAGCCCACGTGAACACGGCTGAGGAGACACCCAGGCCCACGCACACTGGACTCGGTTTGAATTTAACCTCAGATCTCCAATAGGCACCCAACCCTGCTCAGCAATTCTACCACGCTTCTCTTGTCAAATGACTTCCCGCTCCTCTAAATGACCGTGTCACATGGGCCCCTCACTTCTTAAACCTCCAACTTCTCAGCTGGAGATCCCTCCTCAGTCTTCACGGAGAAAGAGATGCAGGTACAAGCTTGTTCTCCCAATTAAAGCACTGTAGCAGGTCTATCACGGGGAGGGAAGATAGCATAGATTCGGCAGCAGCCTCAGAGGTAAATGGGTTTAAATTCTACGTAGGAGCCCGAGACTTTGGTCAAGTCCTATAAACTCTCTAAAACTCGGATCTTCACTTATGTGATGAAGATCCTGGCCCTGGCCACGAAGGAAACAGAAGAATCAAAAATGGCTCGTAGGTGTTTGGCAGAAGCAATTGTGTAGATGGTGCACCATGCACTGAGATGGTGAAGGCTTAGATCAATGGTTCTCAAAGTGTGGCCCCCGGGCCAGCAGTAGGAGCTTCACCTCACCCCCAGCCCTGACCCACTGAAAAAGTGTGTTGTTACAGGAGATATTAAGAGACTCAGAACCATGGCCTGGTTGGCCAGAAGAGGAAGAAAGGGTCAAAAACAAGAGAGGAGAGGGCCACCCAGGAGGGTGTTCTGGCTGGAAGCCTAGAGGTGAAGTCTTTGAAGAGGAAGGAAGGTTTGACCAAGTCAGATGCTGCTGGGAGGTCTGGTAGGATGGAGATAGAAAACGGACCTCTTGATTGGCAAGATGGAGGCCACTGGCGAGGCAGCCAGGAGCGACTGCAGAGGCATGGTGGGCAAAAGACTGTCTGGAGTTGCTTGAGAAGGGAATAAGAATAAAGGAAATAGAGACAGAGAATTGACAGCCCATTTCAAGGACATTTTTCTATGAAAGGGGACAGAGAAATGGGCCACTGCCAAGATTTTCATTATTTATAGGAAGAAACTGAATTTCCGAGAGTTTATATGACTTGATCCGAAGTCTCATATGAAAAGGTGACATTTAAACCCACTTACCCCTGAGGCTGACTGTCACCAAAATCTGTGCTATCTTCCTTCCCCAGACAGACCTCCACAATTTTTCATGCTGTTTTTTCCTCTGGGTTTTGTTTTCCCGTAGTTATTAGAAAGAAACTAAGTTCCCCAGTTACTCCTCAAAGCTTCTTTGTCAGGAGGTGACTTTTTATTATTATTATTGGAAAAGAGATCTTATTAGACAGAAGCAGGGGTGAGGCCCCAGGCAGATCTTTGTACCTTCAAAAGCAAAGGCCTGCTAGTAATTCTCTCCCATAAGAACTTTCACAGAAGGAGAACATTCAAAGAGATAACGAGGAGAAGAAAGATCGGCACTCCCCTGCCTTTGATTGTTTCAAGTTAATAAACCAGTACTTCTTTGTGCAAATGGATAGACTCTGACGGCCAGAAAAGATAAGTCCCCAAATGAGCACAGCATGGACAAGTCACTGCTGCCCTGGGATGGGGTCATGACCTGCCTGTCACTCACTGTCTTCCTAAGGACATCAGATGGCGTTGCCTCCCGGGGCCTGGGCCACCAGATTGGCCGTTATATCTGAATTAATCCTGGGTAGATGCAAAATGCATTTGATTTAGTCAGCCCAAAAGAGGCTGAGAGCCAACAGTGGACTCACAGAGGTATTAAAATTATCTCCTGATCAACAGGTTTGGTTGATTTTTCTAACCCGATGTTTGGAATCTTGATTGTACAATGCTCCTTTACACCCTCGAACTTACAACCAAATGAGAAATTATAACTGAATTAGTTTCATTCAAACTAATGAAACATAATCTAATCATCATGAAACAATCCAACTAGGAAAAGGAGATCTGATTTGATTTTCGCCCTGAAATTATAAACCAATATTGTCTGATGTTCTTTCTTTCGTTGCAAAAATAACATGTGAACATTGTAGGGGGAAAAAATGAGGAATCCCACTTCGGAAGTGTGTTGGACTTGGAGATGCCCCGCCCCCACCCCCCGATTCCCATTCACAGAAAGGCCTGTTGCCTGCCTGGGATGCAGTCAGTAGAGCTCCAGATGTCAGATCCTTTAGCATTTGCCTCAGGTCCTGCGTGCTACCTTGCCCAGGATCATACTCTTCCCAGGGCAGTCCATGTCCAATGATTCATCACTGATGCCAGGGCCATTTCAGCCCAACAGGGGACAACTCTGATGGGCCATGCATGCTTCAGAGTTCTCCGGAGACTCAGCCAGGGCTTAATCATACCTGCAGCCTACTGTTAGTCCTTCCTTTGCCTCTTACAGGTATGGGCCCCCATAAAAACTCCCATCGCAACCTGGGATAATGGGTACTGGACATGGTCCAAGAAAACAAACGATAAGATGGAGGATCACTGGATGACTGCTTGGCAATGAGGACCCCATCACTGGCGGGAGGTGGAGTGCAGGCAGTTTTGTTGCTAAAAGTTTCACCTTTGATGAATTGGGATGGTGCACGAGCTGAAGGGAATGCATTAGCTAGTGTGTCATATCAGGAGAAGGTACCGGGATGGGGGTGGGGGACAGGAACTATAAAGACCATAGATTGGATGGCTACTGGTAAGCACCACTGCTACCCTAAATCTGTCATATGACAAGGTGCTGACCCATCCTCAGCGAGGTACACACACCTGGGTTCTTTTTCCTAATAACAATGTGTGTTTCATGTCGATCCACTTCTTAGAAGCTCCTGCAGCCCCTGCAGAGATCAACAATGTGTAAATCGGACTAGATATAAAGCAACAGAGAGGGCTGGACCCTGCTGAGAGCTGGACAGTGTGTGGCCTTCAGGCTCAGAAACATTTATAAATACTTTGCTGGCCCAAGAAAATAATTTGGAGGATCGCATCCAAATTGGGCTCTGAGTTTATGAGCCATGATTTATACTGGAGAGGCAGTGGGTGAAAAATAGTTATTGCCTCCAAATATGGGGAAAAAAAGCACTCCGTAAGCCAAGTCAGCTGCCTGCCAGAAGTGACCTGGGAGCAGTAAGTCTTTACTACAAAAAACCGTCCGACGAAATGGGCCAGCAGGAACTCCAAGGCGGACCAAGTGCACAAAATTTAATCAGCGATCCCTTCTTGCGAAGCAAAACTAGCTGTCTTCAAAAGCATCAATGAATGAACAGATGAGGACAGCTTCTGGGTACGGGGTTTGCTTTCTCTTTACGTGCTACAGGAGCAGAGCACACTCGCTTTCAGAGCCTGGGAGTAATCAGAGATACATTTATAAATACACCCACACTTGCCGTGAATCTCACAAGCTCCAGCTCCCCAGCCCTGGAGGGCTGACTGTAGGAATCCATTAAGTTAATGAGGGGTTGGGTGCAGCTCTGTCTGTGCAACGCATTCCAAGCATCGCCCCATAACTGAATCGGGAAGCTTTTGTAAAGCTCTTGCTTCTATTTCTTAAGTATCAGAGCCCTGGGCACATAGGACAAGGTATTCCATGTCATGCATGAGCTGTGAGGACACGAATGCTGTGCTAATATCCCCCTCCTCCTCTTTCCCTAAAGAAGTGGACTTGCTGTTTTATGTCATCTGATTCTTGATCTACTTTTATCGGGTTAACTAAGGAAAGGAGGGCACATTTCATATTTTTTAACTTTTGAACTCAAATAGCTAGACGTGAGCATCGACTTTGGTTGTACCCAAATCAGGGACCATGCAAGGTGTCAATCTGTTATTGATTTCCATTACTAACTATCTGAAGAGCTGCTCAAATTTAATTTCTTCACCAAGGCTAGAAGGGGCATTAAGAAAAGGACCCCTAAAAAAGAAGAAGAAAAAGAAAAGCACCTCTCTGCAGGGGTAACTTGGATTTTCCAACCAGTTTTTGGTAATCCCTGTCCATCTCCTCTAAATTTGTTTGTCTTCAATACTGATTTCCAGAGACTGCCTACTCTTCAGCTCAACTCCAATTATGTGGTGATTGAAACTGGCTTCTGTTGTCTCCCCAGGTCAATAAGCAAAATGCAAGAGCGTTGCCCTCCAAGCAGCTGTGTCCTCTTCCTGTTCTCATTATCTCAGTTTCTCTTGGACCCTCAGGCCCAGGATTTACCTGGCACTGACTTGGCCCAACTATTCCACTTTATTTCCACACCCCTCTCTAGCACTGCGCCACCTGGTGGCTCCCCTTAGCTATTACAGCAGGACAAAAAAAGCATGGCCCGGCCTCCCAAACCAGCCGAAATGAACACTGGGGATTGACGGCACAAAAGAAATCACATGATTGATAGAGGAAAAAAAAAGACAAGAAAAAAACACGCCTTTTGTGGAATGGCCCATAAATTCACAAGCTGTGTGAAAGCAGCGTCAGGATTGATTCTGTGGAGACTATTTTACAAACATCAAAACCATATTATTCCTATCCATATATTCTCTGAAAACCCCTTTTATATTGTATTTTGTCAGTGGACGAGGATGACTTTTGACTGTTTAACCATTCCCTGTGGAAGCCCTCTGCTCACCAGCTCCTGAAAGCAAAGGACAACGGTTTGCTATTATCTAGCAAATTATGATGAATCATCAATATTATTGATACTTAAGAGTTTATCTTTTCAAAAAGCTGCAGGAACTTCAGAACCATAATTGCTGTTTCACACAAAATGTCTCGCTCTCACAATGGCTAGCTGTGAACTCTAGTCCTGGGTCCTGGCTGGTATTTTGCCATGTGAAGAAAAAAAAACAACGAAGTGGCAATTACGTATTTTAGCAGTTATCTTCCTTTAGCTAAAAATGGTGAACAGGACAACAAAATGTTTCTTGAATATGATTTTTAAATTTCTCTCTTTTTTTTTTAATTGGTGCTGTCTAGTGATTTCCATCCCATCGCTATTTGCAATCAATTCCTTTCTAGAATGGGAGAAAAAGAAGTTTTTTTCCTGCCAGCTTCATCTTTTCCCATTGATTTCCTCACCCCACACATGCCCTTAATGGAGCTTGAAATGAAGTCAGCTTTGCTTTTGTTTTCGTCCTCTGCCAGCACACCTCTGCCGGAGGCCAGCTGTGGCCTGAGCCCTGGGCACTCATCGGGCTGGAAGGGCATCTGCCTCTTCCAGAGGCTGGCTAACAGAAGGTAAGACAGGGAGGGGGAGGGAATGTGGCCCCCCTTTGCTAGACCTGGAACCATCGGAGAACAGGATTCTTTGAAATGAGCTGCACTACAGAAAACGGAAAGCTTTATAAAATCTAGGAGAGTGGGCAAGTTAGCTATCCAGGGAGGGAAATGGAGAACGAATATGCTGGGGATGTGGGAGATAAAGGCCAGACAAAGTCCCTTCTACCTTAAGAAACTGCAACATACGCGTTACACAACACAGCTGAAATGGTCCAAATGGGGATTATTCACACAGAGAACAAGGACAAAGAAAGGACATGCTAGAAAGGGAGTCTTCCAAATGGTTCTTCCTTCCTGTCTGACCTCCCCCCACACACTTAGAAACCACAATCTACACCAACATTTGAGACTGTGGACTTCAGCCAGTGGGTTCCTCTGGTCACATTGAGAGGGTTTGGCTAAGGATCTTATGGACACTTCGAGAGCTATAATAACCGCTATGAGGGTCTTTCTGGGTCTGAGACCCTGGCTTTTTCCCTTTGAAAGGAAACTTTAAATATCAAGCTGGCCTTCCTAATCTCCCTGGGACCTGTGCCCTGACTGCTATATTGGGAAAAATCACGAGGCATTTCTGTGACTCAGTGTGGGAGTAATGAAAGCGGCTCACAGGGGTTGCCATTATGTGCCATTCTACCTCCCAGGGATGTCAGCCGGCTGGTGGCCACCCCTGCTTCCGGGGCCACTCAGGAAAATTTACTAAACTGCTCTCAGACCAAGAGTGACCCAGCACTCATTTGTCATCTCAATGAATTTCGGAAACCTGCAAAACAGGCTGTATTTACTCCACTGGACCAAGGCAATAATGGTGTGGGGGTGGGGGGTGGGGGGAGTTCTGTGACTGACCAAGGACTTGGAAGCAAACAAATCACAGCTATTACCAACACTGTGTTGACAGAAAGGCAGGTACACAGCGACAAATCTCTATAATCATTTAGAATTGTCAAAATTATCTCCCTATTGGTAAACAGTTACACTAAGCTTCAATTATCCATGGGCTTCTCATGTACCATAGAGAATATTTGTAACACAAAACCACACAACCCTACTAGGTCTTAAACACAGTATTTAAAAAAAAAAAAATGCTAATGAGTATTAAGTAGTAACAATGCCCTTTGAGAGTTTGGAAGAGTTTGAGACCATGTGGATTCTACAAATCTCTCTAAAAGAAACAAAAAGCTGTCTAAGGAAACTTAGATCACTGCCTTCTTTTTCATCTCAATAAATTTCCTCCTAACAAAACAAAACAAAAAACAGATATTCCAAAATACATAGTGGTCACATGGCTGCCCTCTAGGAGAGAAAGTTCTCCTAAAAGAGAGCAGTGCATGATGGGATGCCTTGAATTCCCAGCCGAGGGCTTTGTGAAGATTTGATCCTTATGTTTATGTTTCCCCTCCACCCTCACTTTAACATACCCTCGGTATCGTTGCCCACACAAAACCATGGCACCAGAGTTTGAGTAATGGTGCAGCAGTGAGAGGAAGTGGCCCGTGGGATTCGGGGTGTCATGTGGACATGAAGCAACCTTCTCTTGCTGCACATGGCTTTCTGAACTGCCCCTTTGCTCCAGAAACTGGGGTTTGACTGTGACCCAAAGCAATCGACAGAGAAGCCCAGGTTAGGTGACATCAGGTGAGAAGAATATGAGAGGGAAGCATCCCATTGGCACCAGCGCAAAGCTGTGTCGGCTGTTTTCTTCCCCCCCATCGGAAATTGCAATATGAATATTAGGTAGATACTTACAAAACATCAAAGAAAGGAAGGAAATTGTGTGCAAAACCAATTTTCTTTACTAAATATGTGTGTGTTTATAGTGGGTTATTGAGAAAGGATATTAAACCCTGGCAGAAAAAAAAATTCAGTGCAGAGAAAATAGGTACAACAAATTTTAATGACTTTTTTTTCCTAATTATAGAGTAATTTATGATCATTGCAGAAAATTTATGAAATGGAGAAAAGTATGGAGAAAAATAAAGAAACACCCCATTTCGCCACTGAGAGATAGCCACTGCTTGCACTTTGTATATGCCCTTTGCATTTTTGCATTGTCCTAAATAATAAATAAAAGTCCATAGGGAATGATCACTTACTGTATGCTAGCATTCTGCTAAGGACTTGAGACACCATTAGTTCATTCTTAACTGAAACTTGCGAGTTAAGAATGATTATCTTCTCCATTTAACGCCAAGGAAATTGAACCGTAGAAAGGTCAAGATCACACGAAAAGCTAAGTTCTGACCAGTGGTCGCAAAACATCTCTAAACCAGTCCTACTCCAAGCGTGGTCCATGGACCAGCACTGGTAGGTGAATGCTGTATTACTGGCCCACGGAAACACAAGACAAACAGTTAGAAACTGTCATTTTGTGACATCTATGCCTGTGCCTTCTCTTGATGAAGAGGGCTTAGAGGTGCCTAACATACGGGTGCCACATGGTGCAAATTGCAAACTAGTCATACAATGGGATATATCCTGGTAAGCAATCGATGAGGCATTTAAAAACAAGCGAATAGTTTGAGAAGCACTGACCTAAATCATGTTTTTAAATATAGGTATTGTTAATATTCAGCTATGGTGAACAGTCAAGGAAGGCATCAAGAGACAACTGCCACTGAAAAGATAGTTTGTTGCTAACAGGGGTGGGCACCCCATGCCAGTGCAGCCACAAGAGGAGGCACTAGAGTTGTCAGGAGCAGAGGGGGTAGAAATAAGACATGGGAAAGAATCTTTGTTGTGGTTTCCATGGAAAGGAGCAGGTGAGACAGGGTAAGCTGCTTTAGGATTGCCTGGTTTGCATAATTCCAGTGGGCTCTGGGGCATAGGGGCTGGCCCTAGTTGCCTGGTACCTGGCCTTAGGGTGATTAGGGCAGGGGAGAGTGGCCCGGAGTGTGAGAGCCCATAAAGGAATGGCTGGGGCATGGGCTCTGGGTTGGTTGGTTTGTATATGAAAGGCACACTCCCAGGCAAATCCTTTGCTGTCTGTTGGAATTGACTAGTCCTGGGAGGAGTGCTTCCCAAGATCAGAAAAGCCCTAAATGTCAAAGCATTCGAATAAAAAGAGCTGCTTAATCAAACTACACTGCCTCCTTAGGATGATAACAATAAAATAAATGTAGCAAAGGAGGGTGCAAAGAAACAGAAAGTCCCAACAATCTGAAACTCGGCTGCAGGTACAGCTCTGTTGCCCACAAATGAGGTCATTCGGAGTCAGTGACTTGGCAAGTCCTAGCTCCACACCATCACCTTGAAGAAGGGACTGATGAGGACTTGTGTGCAGAGCTGGAGACAGACAGGAGACAAAAGCCTGCCATGTCCCTTTCCATTCCCCTTGGGGCAGAGCCTGCCAGTTGTCCCCATGTCTGCCCTTCCCTTCTTCCATAAGAGACTTCTTCCTGAGCACATAAAGACCATTTGTGTCATGCTTCCCTTGCAGCTAGGTGTGGCCACAGTACAGGACAAAAGGGAGTAAGCAGAAACACTGTGTGGTAGGCTTCGGGAACTTTCTCTCTTTTTTCTCTCTTCATTCTATTGCTTGGATGTGATGGGCCATGAAGACAGGGCCTTCACGTAGGGTCGATGGAAAGAAAAGCTGGGAAGACCTGAATCCCTAAGGACTAAGGATCACCATGGCCAAACCAGCCTGGCTGGGGTACTTGTACGTGAGAGAGATGTAAACTTCTGTTTTGAATAAGCCATTGGCGCTTGGAGTTTACTGTTGCTTGTAGCTAAACCTAATCCAAACTGATGCACTCATGCAGCCAAAAACAGTGGTCTCTTGATCTTCCCACGGTGTTTCCAGTCTGCTTTGTCCAGTCTGACTGGGGGAACTGGGAAGAGAAAATGCATAAGCACGAAGACTCCATTTGAGGCAGGGGAGAGGTAGAAAAAGGCACCCAACGGGGCATTTTACAAGAAACCCACTTGAGGCCAAGGGACACTCTGCTTTGACCCATGTTTTCTGCTAA
This sequence comes from Aselliscus stoliczkanus, assembly GCA_033961575.1. Classification (NCBI taxonomy): domain Eukaryota; kingdom Metazoa; phylum Chordata; class Mammalia; order Chiroptera; family Hipposideridae; genus Aselliscus; species Aselliscus stoliczkanus. The sequence goes on from CM066741.1 coordinate 27,612,889, forward strand.
GATCCCAGCAGGCTGACATTCTGATAAATGCAGGCATGGCTTTGGACACTATCCTGTCTGGCGATCTCTTTAGGAATGGGATTTCACCAAGCATACTCACCATGACCTTGGCAACTTCCTGTTACCATGGGTCACCAGTGTTGTGCTTGAGATGGCACAAAGCCCTTTTTAAAAATTACAGCATATACACTTACAATTCAATATACTGTGCTAAAAACAAAGGCAATACCTACTCAGAACTCATCAGTTCCTAATTTTAGTTTCTGCCTTTTATTATCATCTATGCTTTTGACATCATTTCATTTATTGTGTGTATGTGGTAGAAATACTCTGGCTTGGTGTGTCAGTGCACAGCTCTTTTCAAAGTCACCTCCAGTTACGTGACGGTGGTGGCTGGAAATTGGCTGTGGCCGGAACAGGCATAGAACGGGTTTCTACCATGCCAGATAATGTGGGACCAGAAGAGGAATAAAGGTCCTTACCCCTTGGGAGATTATCATCTCATTGAAATGTCATGAAAAGTAAAATAAAATAAAATAAAATAAAATAAAATAAAATAAAATAAAATAAAATAAAATAAAATAGCGTCTGTGCAGGAGAATAGCAGTGAACTCACTAGGAGGCAGGAGCGCTAGAATCCGTTCTCAGCTCTGAAGCCAGCAGTGGGCCTTGTGGGCAAGCCTCTTGGTCTGTGCATCCCCAAGTTTTCCATCTGTAAAATCCCACAGGAATCTAAGTGCCACAAAGGAACAACAGTGCCACTGACTCAGCAACCCATCCCTCTAGCATCATTCCAGACCCATAGCAGGTGATGCGACGACACTTGTTTAGTGAGTGAACGGACAGGAATTCCCAGTCTCCACCCTACCCTTCCAGCTCTGAGGCTGCACATTCTATGGTCCAAACGGAGGCAAAAGGAGTGACTCTTGGCTGAGAGTTGGGGATGATTGACATGGGCCAGCTTCCTGGATGCCTCATGAGAAGGAGGGGTCATGCTGGACTCTGGACAAAGTTGGGCATGCTGATTCAGAGGCATCTGATTCAGACATCACAGTGATAATCCCGCTGAAGGGCTGAGGGGAATCTTGAGGGGACGTTCCTTTTTCTTGATCTCTGCCTTCCGGTACCTGACTTTGCACTTTGGTTCAAAACCATTTTTAGTCCCGACTGAAGAGTCCAGCAAAAAATGGAATCATCGCCTATCTCCACTATCACCTTACCTTCACCTCCTGCTGATGCCCATGTCTCTCCCGAAATCTCTGGCTGATAATCCCAGAAACATTTACAGCTGTCGCTTGGGTATATTTCTTTTCTTTCTTTGGCTAATATACAATTTTGTTATTTACAAAAGCTACAAATGGAATGCAAATGTGCCCACTTACTTTTCTATCTTGTTACCCACTAGGATTTTGATTCTGAACGGGAGAACGTTGTGTCTTCGAGAACATTCAAATTTAGTGCAAATTCCAAAAGAGAAGCCAGGTTTTCTCAGTTATGGGAGGTGCAGAAACACTATAGCCTATTAGTCTATTCCGACTATGATATTCTGTCTCTTTACGCCCCCTTCACACTCACACCCCACCCACAGCTCCTCCTTCACAGGTGATGGAAAAGCAAGGCCACTACCACTTCGTAGTTAACATTCTAAACTGCTTTCTGAGCAAGTTCAAGGGTGTAAGGTACTAGGTCAGAATTTTAGAGAAGGCAATTATTATTCATTTTGTTTTAAGTTGGATTGGCTGAAAGGACTAATCTCTTCCATGTGGAAAGGTGAAAACTGAGATATATGATAACGGCCTCACCAGCGATGAAGGAAGGGTGTTAAGTGAGTGAAGATAAATTTGTTCCCTGAATCCTGACATACTGGAACTAAGGGGATTCAGTTAGAATCCAAGGTGGTGCCTGTTTACAAATCCATTTAGAACTGCCCAAAGAGCTGGCGGGGTCCTTGGCCATCTCATGGTCTCAGAAGGTGCTGAGGCCAGAGGAAGCCGACAGAATTAAAATTCCCTCTCTGACAACTGAGCCATCTTGGGCCACTGAGCCTCCTTTAAGCCTCAGTTTCCACAGATGTACAATGGAGACAGTGGTATCCCTGTGAAAGTAGTGCCAGGAGGACTCTTTATTACCCCAAGAAGGAGATCAGGTGAAACCTCCGCACAGCTGGGGGTGAGAAGTGTGTGTGTGTGTGTGTGTGTGTGTGTGTGTGTAGTTTAGTTAGATGTGTAAATGATAGATACAGTTTGGGGGCTTCCATGAATTTCAGCTCTGGGTGGCAGTCTTCACTCAGGGTTGGTAGCTGGAAAGACAAGCACGCCCTTAGCCATTGTCCAGGTAAGGAAGGGCCATCCAGCTGCTGACCCCATAAGGGTGTGACCCCATTAAGCCCCCTCAGGCCTCTGCAAAGCAGCTCCTCTACCCCTCATTGATATGCACTTCCCACAGCCTTATGAGTTGCCTGATTAGCTAATATATTCTATCAATTGAGTTAAAATGTTAATGAATGGTAACGACTTTTAATTGGCTGCCACTCCTATATTACACCCCTCTGTCTTAACCCAAACATTCAGGGATGTAGCCTACACAAGTGATTACTGTGGGACCTTCCAGGCAGGAAAATAAAAAAAAACAGGACTTGCTTGGACAGAGGGGACAGACGGAGAGGAGGGATGGGGGGGCCAAGCCAAGTGAGTGCCACGTGGCAGTTTACCTAGCATCAGCACACATCACACTTGCTGCCAATCTGATCCGCCTTCCTCTTTCCAGATACCAGGAACAAACTCAGTTTCAGAGGCGGCTGCTCAGATCACTGTTAAAGCAGCTTGCCCACATGAGTTCAGACCTTAAGCGCCCATAGAAAGTATTTCATGGTCAGCTATCACAAGCGTGCCTGAACACACTGAGTAGAATCCCGTCTCAAGTACTCTCAGTGCAAGACAAGCCTCTACTTTACCAAGCGAGCTCTCTTTCCCAGCAGATGTATTGAGGGCCGTTGCTCTGTGGGTCTCATGATGAGGCCTTCTCTCTAAAGGGTGGAATTGTTCAATAAGTTTCCACTTTTCCTGACCACTCTTAATGACTCTTCTTAAGTGGGTCTAAAGGAGTAAGGCCCTGAGCCTGGGATGATAACACGGGTCACCTAATAGGGAAGGGAAATAGACTCTGATGGAACAGTGCCTGTAGCAATGAGGTTTACCTGACCTGGAATGAATTTAGGATTACGGCAATCTCCCCATGATGGATGGGATAGTAAGAGTGTAATTGGTACAGAAGCAAAGAGCAGGGGAGAAAGAGGCCAGCCAACTTCTTTTTGCTCTCTTGGGTGATCTTATTAATCCATTAGAAGCTACTTAGGGGACCCCAGCTCTGTTGTCACTCACAATCCCATACCATCATTATGCACTTGGACATCTGTCTTCCTTCTGAACCGTGAGCCACTAGAGGGCAGGAAATGTGTGTCTCTCTGCTTTTGGTATCTCTGGGCCCTAGCACATAGCCTGGCACAGGGTAGGTGCACAAAACAATATTGCTGAGTGATGAAGTGACTGAGTGACTGAACTACTGTGCAGGGTGAGAGCTGTTCTCTATTCTTATCTCTCCTTATTCAGACATCCCCAACCATTCATCTCAGGAAACGCAAGACAAAACAATAACAAATACAGCCCAAGAACTCCAAATCCACCTATCATGCAAGACAGAGGGAAAGATCTAGGCACTCAGAAAACTCAGAGACAGGATGGTTAGACCACATGGCCGGCGGGCGGGGCAGTTGGGAAACCATGTTTGGATGTCTGCTACCACCTTCGAGGGGCAGGGAGAGTGACATGCACCATTGTGCTGAACATCAACAAGCTTCACCCCAGGAAGAACAGGTGGTATTCCAGAGAAGCTCACTGCAATAGGAGCAGCAGTGCATGCATCTTGCAAGGGACTGGGGCGGGGGGGAAATGAAGTGCTATCAGGGGGATTGGTGCACCCATCCTCTGGGGAAGAGACAGATGTTTGCTCCCCACACTCGGAGCTTGCCAGCTTCTCTGTGCTGCTTCCTTCTGCTCTGCCTGCGGGCTGCCAGCAAAGCAGCCCCCTAGCTGGGGAACGTCCCTCCTGCCCCTCCTTCCTACACATTAACAGGCAGAAGGACTCAGGCAGTGCTTTGGCGGGGAATATCTAAAAGGCCCTCTTGCCTTCCCATGGTCCCCCTGAAGTGCTCTACCACTGCCAGCCCTCCCCAGGACCCTCTGAGGCCTGGCTCTGTAGGGGTGGCCCTATGGGGGCACAGCCAATCTGCCCCTCCCATTCCTTTGGGCGTGCTTTCCAGGCAGTTAGGAAATTCCATACAGCTTTTCCAACAGGACTGTCTTCCCCAAACTCAAAACAGACCATCATTTCTGGGGAGCTACATTTCCTGATTTTCAGGATTGTTACAATGAGTGCCAAGAAAAAAAAATCTAGATAATTATCTAATTCCCGTGAAACTTCATGGGGCCCTTCCCACCCCAGGCTAAGGACTGGTGCAAAATGTAATCTGAGTTAAACTGTCTAAGGCTGGGAAAGCATAAAGTATTTAGGTTGGGGGAAGGGGGCTGTGGGAGCCATGTTTTCTAGCAGGCCTTTAGGTCAAGATGGGACTAGGGTGGGTGGAAGGAGGGGTTGATTTTGCGAGGAGATGGCAAGAGCTCGGGAGATGAAGCCCAGCTTCAGGTCCCGGGAGGGCCACGCTGGGGCAGGCGCTGAATATGCCATTGTGGGTGGAGCAGCCACTCCAGGATGCGCCAAGGGTTCCTGCCACGACTGCCAGACCTCAGGCAACTCAGGGAGGCTCTCTGAACCCAGTGTGGGGATCTATCAATGGGGACAAAGATGACCGCCTGGAGTAGGGTGGCTTCTCGCGGGCTCAGCACCGTGTGCCCACAAACTGCAAACTGTATCTACGCCGAAGTTGGCCTGTCTTAGCTATCTCTTCTCCCCTCCGGTTCGCCCAACCTCTCCTCCTAATTCACGGATTGCTGAAACATCTGCCTGGCTGAAACCACCTCCTCCCCGCACTCTGGGGCTGTCCCGAGGTGTTGGTCTTTGTGTCAGGAAAACTTTGCAAGAAAGCGATGGCGCTGGACAAAGAGCGGGCGAGGGAGGGCGTTTGCCAGCCGGCGGGGTACGGGGCGGTTGCGCGCTCTCCCCTGCGCTCTGCTCGCTACTCGGACGCGCGCGGTGCCCGGAGCTCAGCCTCCCTCCGCGGGGAGTGGCAGGCTCCGGCCACATCCCAGGGCCCTGGGGAGCTAAGAGAAGGCAGGCGGGAGAAGCAAAGGCGGGTGGCTGGACATTGGAGTTGTGTAGGGTGGGAGGATGCGAGCAGAGGCGCGGAGCAAAGCTGTCAAACTGCGTGTGGAGCCCCACGCGGGGCGGGGAAAGGGAGGGGAGGGGAGGGGAGGGGAGTGGAGAGGAGGGGTGGGCGGGAGCCGAGAGGGAGCGAGCTGGCTCGTCGCGCCTGAGCAACCCCTGTCTGCCGCTGTCGCCGCCGCCGCCGCCGCCACCGCCGGCCGGGACTCGCCCCGAGCGCAGGGTGCCCGTGTCGCTGCGCGCCGCGCGCGGAGGCTCGGACGCCTGCCGCCGCGCGCTCCAGCCCCGCTCCTCGCGCCGGCCCGCGCGGGTCCCGGCGGGCGCGAAGCCACCATGCAGCTGCAGCTCCGGAGCTGGATGCTGGCTGCGCTCATGCTGCTCGTGGTCTTCCTCATCTTCGCAGACATCTCGGAGATCGAAGAAGAAATCGGGTAAATCGCTGCGTCCGGGATCTCTCTGCCCTCCATACTCTCCGCCCCCCCGGAGCCCGCTTTGTGTGCGCCGCGCCCCCCTGTGTCTCCGATGGAGAGCTGGGGGACGCCTGCGGCCGGGGGCGGCGGTGCCGGGGGGCCCGGGACGGCTTGGGGCGCCGAGGGTGGGGGCGCGGCCGTCGTGGGGTGTCTCCCGGCGGGAGCACGAGCAGCCTCCAGCTGACCCACGTCAGGGGGCAGACTCGCCCACTCTGCCCCCCCTTCCCTGAGTGTCCGCGTACGACGTCGCGGGGGGTCGAGGGAGGGCGCCGGGGAGTGTCTGCAGCGGGCGGAGGGGCCGAGAGCGGAGGAGGCAGGAGTTTCTTTGTCTTCAGCTCGGCCGCTTTCTCGCCCTGGCAAAGTGGGCAGGGGACGCGTGGGGGGTCTCCGCGCTGGGGGAGGGGGTCCCCGGGCCAAGCAGAAGGCGGGGGTCTGCATGCACTCCCGGGAAGGGGTGTGTCCGCAGTACAGAGAGACACGCACACGCGCCTCCCGCGGACCCGGGAACCCGGCTTTGGGGCGCGCGCTGGAACCACGAGAGGCGGGGCGCGCGGGGCTGGGCTGAGACCCCCGCCCTCGCCTGGCTTTGGACGCTGCGCTCCCCCTGCGGCGTCCCCTGCGCGCCCAGGTCCCCGTGAGATCGCAACACGGCGACAGAGATCTTTCCGGAAAGTCTGTACCATGGCAGGGCGGTCTTCGGAGCCCCCTGGTGCGCGGTCTCGCCCTGGCTTCTCCCCGGATCTCTCCAGAGGCGGGGCTGGCCCCCGAGCCGCCTGCCCTGGCGCGGGGCTCCCGGGAGCGCGCACTTGCAGCGCGGGACGCACCCGCCGTGGGTCGCGAAGGCTGGTACTCGCGCCCCGCCCCTCAGCCCCACGCCAGCCGGGCTGGCCCCTCTCTGCTTCGGCACCACAAAGAGCCTCCAACCCGTGGTGGGTAGGTGGCGAGGCAGCATCCTGGCCCCTGGGAAGGAGAAGGCGAGGTCTCAGAGTGGGACCCTCCTCCGTGGGGGCGAGTACCAGGCCAGACGTTCTCCACGAGTCCCGTGCCGCGTGCGCCCATCCTTTGTCCCATTTGTTATTTCACTCTATCAGCGCCAGTTGAGGGCCCATACGTTGACAATTCCCTCCAGAGGGAAGTGGCAGCCGTGGGCCCAGGATGCGCAGGCCCTAGGAACCCAGACCTGGGCCGGACGCCACTTGCTGCTCTCTCCTTTTCTCCCGGCCCCTTCTCATCTGCACCATCCTCTGATTCCTTCTGTGGACTCACCACACTTCAGGAACCCTTCTCTCTGCCTCTTCTCATCATGCTCGGTTTCCTTTCCCCAAGCGCTCCGAAAACTTTTACAAATACTATTCAGTTAATACACGATGTGCCACCAGCTCCCACGTGGAGATAGAGAAACACAGCTACTTTCTGTAGCTGTTCAACTCAAAAACGTGGGTTGGCCAGGAAAAGGGGAGATCCAAGTCGTGGGTGCTGGAGGCCACAGCCGGGAGGGTCTGCCTCTACACTGCCCCTCTCCTCCCAGATGTGGGCTCGGCCTGGCCCAGACCACTTGCGGACCTTGACACGTGGGAGGGAAGGACCAGCAGCTGTCCATTGTTCTGCTATAAAATCCTAACAAGTGCTGTGCTCATGCAGGCTTCCCTTGTTCATCTGTTCACTGAACTTGAAGTGAATACCTACTACATGCCAGGGACTTTTCATTTCGAAAATACAACCAGGAAATGCCCTTGCTCATAGTGCTGCACTTTCCCGCCAAATGTACTGTAAAGGCCCCACGCCCCACATCACCTTGTTTCAACACGATGTCCCGGCATAAGCCCCAAGTCCTGAGCTAAGATGGGCTCTTACATATATATTTAAAACCCAGGGCTCTTGTGCTATGGGTGTGCCCCCTGGGACATGTTTCATTGAGGGTCCCTGCCTGGGCTGACCCTGGGAAAAACAGTCAAGGAGGCCAAATGTGTCATCTTCCATGGCATTGTCCTTCCCTCTGATGACCCTGTCCTCAGGCTGACTCCTGGCCAGTACCCCCTAGTCTGCCCCCATACATGTTTAACTCAGAGGAGTGGAGGCATATCTGGGATTTGCCATGGCTGGGGGAGGAAGGACATGGGGCAGAGGATAGAAACCTCAACAGCCCCTGATATCTACTTGTAAGCCAGGTTTCAAACTCAGTCACTTATTTAATCCTTGGAACCACTCCAGCTTTAAGCAGCCAGAGGGGGCTCCCGGCGGTTGGTGCCCTGGCATAGTGACCAGTGAGGGGTGCCAGCTCTGTCTTCCTCACCACATGCCTTTCCGGGGGACGGGAGACCACAGACCGTACTTGAGACCATGGCGCCATTGCATCTGCCCTGCCCAGCCTTCCCCAACTTGATCTCAACCTGTGCTAGGGAGGCTTAGAAATTATCTGCCTGTGTCAGGGAGAGAACAATGGTTCTGGAAAAGAATGGCTGTTTCTGGAAGACAATGAACAGTGGGACCCTGTTAGAAAGGAAGGAACGAAGGAACCTCTTTTTGGAGTAAATTTTGCCAGGATTAAGGCATGCGATGTGAAAGAGGAAAGAGAATTACATCTGCATTGTCTGGGGGAGCAAAACAGAGATACACTTTTCTTAAGCTCTTCATTCCCTTTCTTAGACAATGAGGCTTTTGATGTGATGGTCTCAGAGGGCCTGTCTGGCCCTGGGCATCACTTACGGTGTGAGGAGGGTCCAGGCTTTCTTCCAGGGGATTTTTCTGAGGGACACCGCTCTTTTCCTAAGTGGTGAATTTCAAAGTTATGTTTCTACCTCACTTGCTCCAGGAAATGCCTCCCTGGGGCTGAATGAGAAAAGGAAAATGGGAAAAAGATGAGTTCTCTGCTAAGCTCCCCCAAAAGGAATGAGTTGAAGTTCTCCATCAGAGGTTGGGTGGGGCTTTGGAGAAACAACCCCTGATTAAACTCATGGAGCACCCCAAATTTTAGCATTCATTGGACCAAGTTAAAAGCTAAAATCTTTTTGGGATTGTCCTTTGGGCTTTAGTTTTGAGAGTGACCACCAAGAGGGGGTTGTGGGCATGGCTGTCTTGCCCACTGTGGTATCCCCAGAACCTGGTATTCAAAAAACATCTGTTGAATGAATATGCTTCCTGGGCCTGGCCCAGTGATAGATACTCACCATGCTTGGGCAAGGCTGAGACCCACAGAGTTTTAGGACAGGAAGGGAGTACTGGGCTTTCTCTAAGAAACGTCCTCTCTTTTAACAATTAGGGTAAATTTGACCCAGAGAAGCGACATCATGACCAACATCACACACACAGGTATCCTCGTTGTAACCCAATGCTCTAGCTCTCATGTGAGTTTCTGTAATCATTAGGGAGTTACAGAACTCAAGTTAAAGAGGAGGTAGCTACTCAAAGTAATAGATGGTGGTGAAGATGGAGATGATGATGGTTGTTACCACTCCCTGATCTACTGAGCGCTTGCTGTGAGCCAAGAGCTATTCTAAGTGCTTTATACACATCAGCACGTGTCTTCCCCATGACTACCCAATGGTCACCTCCCAGTGGCGCCAAGAGTTACTATTTGCTGAGCTCTGTATGTCAGGCACTCTGCCAGCTGCTTTGAAGTGCCAGTTCACTCAGTCCTCACCAACCTCTCTAACCTAAATCCTGTGGGTATGTTCCGTGTATCAGTAAGGAAACTGAGGCTTAGAGAGGTTGTGTAACTTGCTGGTGAAGAAGCAAGTGACTTTAGTTCTACTAGAAGTCAAAGCCCACGCTCTTGACTGTCATGCCAGGCTGACTGCTCTGTCCCGTGAATTCTTTGCCCCCTGCAGTCACATTACAGAAAAGGTCTCAGAACTGGCCTTCCTAACTCATTCCCCAGGGTTCTTCCAGAGGCTCAGTGTTTTCTAAGAGCCTGGTTCTGGCCTGAGTAGCTCTCCCCGCTATGGTTTAGAAAGAGGGAAGGTGAATGAAGAGGGCTGGAGATGACTCAGGCTCGTCTCCCTGACTTGTCCCTCTGGTCCAGTCAAGTTCAGTGTGACTTTAGGAGACACACTGGCACTCTCCTCTCATGGTCCAGACAAGTTCACCTCCCAGACTCTCAGAGGGTCCTTGGGCCACCTGGGGAAGGAAAACTTTCATTCCTTTGCACACCTGACTCTGATGTCAATGGAAGGCACCTTCCTCACTTTCCCATGCCGTTTGATTGGGTATCTGGAGCAGGAGTGATAGTAAAGATTTTTAACAACTAGTCCTTCTTGCACACCGACTTGTTTAAAGGGAAATCCAACAGGTCAGAACATATGTCATCCAGGATACCATGGCCGTGGTACCCCCCTGCCAAACATTAGTCTCTATCTGGGTAAGTCACGGACAAGGAGGGGCTAGCTGTGATGAGAGGGCAGCAGCTTCGGCTATCTGCCGAGAACGAGGCGAGGTACAACTTTTGGTAGATGAGTCCAGGTGTACGTGAAAGAAAATGACCTTTTCTTGGAGTGGTTACAGTCAGGTACTCTCTAAGGAGCATACGTATTTGTTTGAGACAATGCAACTTTTTTTTTTTTAACCCATGTTTCTCTTCAGTCCTGGGAACTCCACTCAAGTATAAACATAATTGGAGAATAAAATAGGAAAGAAAGAGGCTCTGGTTTTTAACTCATTTGTTCCAAGTCCTTGTTACCAACTGTTCCTAGCATCAAATTTAAATTGTAAATAGAGATCCATCTTAGAAACCAATTCACCACTCGGGGTCTTTCTCCTATTATAAAACAGGGCTGCTAGGTTTTAAGATTGTTTAGATTCTGTAAGTTGGGGATGTCACAAAGAGAAAGTTATAAGGATTTCTCAGAAAGAGCGGGTCTATGGAGGCTCCCACTGCTTCCATCACGGCACACAGGTAATATATAACCTGGCCTCTCCCCACCTTCAGCCTCCCTGGGCTCCAGCCATACTGGAATGCACTGTGACTTCACACCTTGGTGTTTTCACACCTGTCTTCCTCCTTTCTGGAACAACCTCCTTGCACACACCATCCTTCCTGACTCCCACCCCACCCTGTCTCTCACGCCTCCGTCAAGGCGAAGGCCTGGAATCACCTTCTTTGCAAATCATTCCCAGACCCCAGAGCCTCCTCGGACCGCCTGGCGTAGCTGCCCCTCTTGGGTGTGCCCTTGGCACGCCGCCACGCCAGTGTCCTATGGAAATGGACTCAATAACTATGTTTTATTGTTTTCCTTATCCCCAGTCCTTGGTGATAAGTATATGGTTTAAGTAAACAAAGGCCATAAAATATTTTTTGAATGAACTCAGGCCTAGGACATGAAAAAAAACAACAACGTATTCAGCCTTTCTGCCCCCAATGGTGGATACTATTCTGATAACAATGACACAGCCTCCACTTGCTCAGAATGCCCAGGGTGGCGGGCACAGCTCAATTAAGGGCATCGTTCATCGTCTCAGAATGTTGGGGAGCAGGTCCATGGAAACGAAAGGCCCTTTCTAGTTTGTAAAAGAGGAGGATCCAAGGTACGTATCCCACTGCAAGTTCAGATGTAGAGTCCCACCTCCAAGCCTCTGTCCAGCTCTTTATAGTCTCCAAGAGCCCTTTGTAGCCCTGCCACTGCCCCCAGCCAGCCTCTTTGGGCCTGGATGGAAGTGCCAGCTCTGCGCATCTCTAACACCTTCACGGCTTTCATACTGGCATGAAGAGCGGACTGAACTTGGAGCCAGCTGTCTCCCTTGCAAGGACTGGTGCCCAGAATGGATGCTGGAAGTTGTGTGCTATAAACACTGAAGGAGTAAGAAACGTGAGGTCAGGTCTGTGTGTGTCGTCTTTAAGGTTTTCTTTATTAAGCGCTTTTGAGCGGTGTTTTGATTTTCAAACATGGGGATTGGCATGGATCTGTCAGGAGTTATGGAGGCTGTATGGGCCCTAGATAAGCTGAGGAGCCTTGTATTTCTCAGTTGTCTCAGCAAAAGTCCGTTACAGAGAGACAGAAAGATCCGTGAAAAATGACTGAGGGCGGGGCAGGAACATGAGGGCGAGGGGCGTGCATCAGGTGACCTCTCCTGCCAGGAGATGGAGACAGGCCCATTTCCCCCAAGAGAAGCCCCAGGGTGAGACGCTGAGGTGCCATCTGTGCCCAGGGACACTGTCCCCTGTGTCTGAATGACTGCTGGGGCTTGTCCTTAAGTGTTGAGATTAGTCACTCTCCTGGGTGGCAGCTGGGCTGGTTTTAAATTCTCCCCAGTCGCCTGCAATTCGTCAGTCGGCTAGGAAGCCGCCTGGTGTCCTGATGGGACCTGTTTGTCCCAGCGTTTTGTCAGCTTCAGCTGTCACAGACTTTGCAGTGGCTCCACCTGAGGAAAGAGCAGTGGGCCCGACCAGACTTGCATTTGTATCTATAGGTCGGCAGGGGGCAGCTAACTCCTCCTGACCTGTCTACACTGGGGATCTGACTGGCTGCGCTTGGAAATCCAGTAACCCGCTTTGCTGTGTGGGTGTGTGGTGTGAGTTCCAAAAATTGCTCCGCGAGAATGAAGTTTGGGCTCTGTCAGAGAGTTTCCCCAGCACTTTTTCTGTTATTATGGGAGGAACAACGACGCCATCATCTCTGCTTGCTGGTCCCCTTGTTAAGGCTCAGGGCTACGATTTCTCCTCTTCCTCTAGCCTCTTAGTCAATGGCTGGAGGTAGAAATGACCCTTAGCTCAGTGGTTCCCAAATGCTGATCCGCAGATGGAGGGGGGGAGGGGGAGGCGGGAATCCAAAGGAAATAGAAACGAAAAAATCAAAAGCAAAATGCAGCCAACGACAATTAATGTTCGCTTCAAGTTGCCAACTGTCATTTCCTGAGAACTTTTCTATATTCTGAGATGATGTTCTGTTTTTGTTTTGGGCATTGCTGTTCTTTATTTCCTGAAAGATGGTACTTGTTCTTTTTCTTTCTTTTTTTTTTTTTTTTTTGAGGGCAGTGTCACTGGCCCTCATATGTGGGACTGAACCAGGGCCGCTGGCTTCCCAAGCTAACGCTTAACCACCGCGCCGCTTGGCCGGCCCTGGTGGATCGTACTTGTGAGGGTCTTCCTTAGCTGAAGAGGTGGGTTACCCTGTGACTCCCCAACCCCAATTTTCTGGAAATGTTACTGATCCCTGAAACCTGTAGTCTGGGTCTGAGTTTACCTCAAAGAGTAAACAGAGGGGATTGCTGCTGGAAACACAGCCTCACTCCTCGCACATCTTTTCCCCGTGGAAGCTGATGCCATCAGAGAATTACAACAGTCATTTTTTTGGCATGTGTGCCAGACAGTACCCTAAGCCCTTCAGCTATATTCACACCTGGCATCTTCCTAACGACCCTGTGAGGTCTGTGTTACTGTTATCTCCCTTTCACAGAAGAGGAAGCTGAGGCTCAGAGCAGTTAATTAACTCAGCCAAAGTCACACAGCTAGTAAGTTGCAGTGCTGGGGTTTGAACCTGGGGCTTCAGGGCACGAGGACAACTCTCCAAAACTGACGTGCTAAATGACATTCGGTAGGGAAAATATGCATGCTTGGATTTCCAAAGGATAAAGCTTGGAAACACGAAGGTCTGTGTGACAAAGCAACTCGGGAACAGCAATGCTGAAGGAGATGCAATGGGACAGTAAGCGGGGGCCGAGGCTGTGATGGGATGTGGCAGCCCAAAGGATGGATACAATTCAGGGTAGCCAGCTCCAGGCCACCTTGCTGTGGACCGGTGCCCCCACCACACACACACTCTGCCTTCCTCTTTCCCTCTCCTCCAGCCAGCTGCCTGCTTATGCCCACCGAGTCTCATCAGAATGGCTCTGGAGTGTGGCTTTGTTTGACCATCTCATTACCAGAGAGAGAGACACACACACATTGAGGGCAGGCAGGGGAAACAACATGAATGATTAAGGCCTGGAGGAATTTTCTTCTCAGGAAAGACAAGGGCTAGTATCTTGGAAGGAAGGACATGGTCAGGGATGGGACAGACTTCTGCAGGGAGATTGTACAGGCGCAGGGAGCCCCATTTCCCAGGGGCTGACACTGTGCCCGCCGTCCTGCTGAGAGCTCCATGTGTCACTTGCTTAACTTTCATAACCATCCTGTGTGCCCATTTGCAGAGGCTCAGAGAGGCTCCAGGACTTGCTGAGATCACACAGCTAGGAAATGAGGAGCTCGGATTACAACAGGGTTTGCCAGACTCCACACACCCCCACTGCTCTTAGCTGCCCTGATGTACTGGAGTCACTGGGCTGCCTGCCCATAACCCACCTGCTGCCCCGGGGCCCCTACGCTCTCAGTCCCATTTTCTGCACCACACAGAGTATGTGAAGGGAAGCTGGAAATACTTGAGACTGTGGGGAAGGCTCAGTGCCCAGGTCACAGGCACCTTCCAAACGCGATGGCGGCCATTGCTTTTGGGCACTCTGTCTTCGTGCATATTGAAGTAGGGGTGGCCGCGCTTGGACTCTGCCCAGAAAGCTGTGGGCGTCTGCTGTTTCATTTACCCAGCTCCAATTTCAAGAACAAGAATTTTGGCTGTGCTCTGAGGAGTGATACCTAGGATTAATTCACACCTTCTCTCTCCGTAAATGCCAGCATAGCTTAAATAATGAAGGGAGAAGGCATAAGATATCCGGAGAAAATGAGCTGGTAAATTGATAAGCTGGGTGACTTTCGTTTGCTCTTCTCCTGTAAGCAGCAAAACCCCTTCTACTGCACCTCTGAGGTTCCGGAAGTTTGGGAATTGACTTCATGTGGACTCTGGGTGATGTCTGAACAGTACCCTAATTGGTAGCGGCAAAGAGAAAGGCAAGAGAGAAACCCCCACTGGTGCGCCTGGCCTGGCCTGGCCTGGGAGCCTCTTAGGATGCTATCCACAAGGACAGCAGTGTGCTGACAAATGGCCTCCGAAGACAGTCCAGCCTGGACCACATTTTGGAGCAGCTGCGAGCTGCAGTTGGAAGACTGAGGCTCTAGTCTCCAGTGAAAAGGTTACTACCTATGTAACCGTGGGCAGGTGACCTCACCTCTCTGAGCCTCAGTTCCCTAATCTGTATAATGGGGTTAATAATACCCAACTCACAGTGTTCCGACGATTAAATAAAAACAAAAATGCTGGGAATGTAAAATGGTGCAGCTGCTGTGGAAAATAGTATGGCGGTTTCTCAAAAAATTAAACACAGAATTACCATCCAATTCAGCAATTCCACTTCTGGGTATCGACCCTAAAGAATTGAAAGGAGGGACTTGAACAGATATGTGTATACCCATGTTTATAGCAGCGTTATTCTCAATAGTCAAAAGATATCCATCAATGGAGGAATGGATAAGCAACATGTGGTATATTCATGTAATGAATGGAATGTTACTCAGCCTTAAAAGGAAGAAAATTCTGACACATGCTACAAGATAGATGAAACTTGAGGATACTATGCTAAGTGAAATAAGCCAGACACAAAAAAACAAATATTGGATGATTCCACTTATATGAGGTACCTAGAGTGGTCCACTTTGTAGAGACATAAAATGGGTTGGGGGTTACTAAGAGCTAGGGGCAGGGTAGTTACTGTTCAAAGGTACTGTTTCAGTTTTGCAAGATCAGAAGAATCCTGGAGATGGGTTGCACAAGAATGTGGCTGTACGTAACACTACTGAACTATAAAAAATGTACAGTGAAAAATGGTGAAGACGGCAAATTTTGTGTTACGTGTATTTTACCACAATTAAAAACACACATATACAGGGGCCGGCCGAGTGGCGTGGAGGTTAAGCGCTGGCTTGGGAAGCCAGCGGCCCCAGTTCGGGTCCCACATACGAGGGCCAGTGACACTGCCCTCAAACACACACACACACACACACACACACACACACACACACACACACAAATGAAAGCAGCCAGAAGGGTGCCTGGCAGCTGCTCAAGATGCATTGATTTAAGAGCATTACTTGTGGTTTTAACAAAACAACATCAATGTATTATTTAATTCAAAAAATCATATAGTACCAAAAAACAAGGTGGAGAGAGAAAACGGGGAAAGGACGCAGATCTAGAATTAGAGAAATACTAACCATTTTTCTTAGCAGTATTTGGACACCCCTGCTGGAAGAGGCCCAACATGTGGGAATCAGGATGTGGAACGTGCACACGGGCACTGTTTTGTGGGCCCTCTGTCAATGCTTGTTAGCCTGCCTGCTTGTCTGCATTCAGTGGAGGGGCTCCTAAGTCCTCCTGAAAGCCTGAACCACATGGATGGAAAGTTCAGGGTGGGAGGGGAGGGAGGCACGGGGGACTGAGGCTGGAGGCCAAGGGTGCAAACAGCCCAGACAACCCCTGCTTCCCAGATGGAGGTTCCTAGGTGCCCCTTTCCTTACCACCTGCATCAAGGTAGCCTCTTTTCTTATTCAGTTCAAGGGTGAATCTGAAAGGAGAAGAGGGCCCCAAAATACTGACCCTGAGACTTGGCTCCTGCTGGGGTGGAAACTGCTGAGATGTGGCTGTCTCCTCCCTTTTAGGCGCATGCCACTCAGTTCCCATAAGGCAACAGGAAGGAGCAGGTGACGTGGGTTCCAGGGGCAGGAAGTGCCCAAGCTGTGGCTCAGCACCCCCTAAGGGTTGGCAGAAGCCATGCTGGCCTCACCCCAGAGTTTCTGACTCAGCAGGTCTGGGTAGAGAAGGTCTGAGCCTTTGCATCACCTAGTTCCAGTTGCTATTGATACCTTTTGTCCTAGAGAACCATACCAGGAGAGCTACTGGGCTAGAGCCTTGTCACTCAAAGTGTGGGGTCCTCAGTCCAGCAACATGGGTATCCGCGGGAGGTTGGGTAGAAATGCAAAATCTTAGGCCTCACCTCAGACCCAGACCTGATGAAATTGAATCTGCATCATAATAAGACCCTAGGTAATTTGTATGCACACTTTCTCCATGGGCAGGAATAATTGATTTCCCAGCTTTCTACAGAGCTCCAGCCCAAGGCAGTGACCTTGGCCCTTCAAACCAGGGGGTACTTCCCTGTTGCCCATCACAGAGTTAGCCTAGGGTGACCCTCAAATGGATGTCAGAAAAATAAAGAAGAATTGTTATTACATAATGGAGATAAGGTGCATGCTGAAGAAAAAGGACGACTGTACATATGAAACTTTCTTTTACATAAACTCAATGGTAAGCACTCAAAAAAAAAAAATCCAGAACCGAGACACACAACATAAAAAAAGAGGAAACAATCATAGAATACCACCAAACTAAAATACCAGAAACACAAAGGCAGAGAAACAATGGAGATGCTGAACGACCACAAAACAAAAGAGAAAATGGCTGTAGGAAATCCTTACATATCAACAATCACCCTAAATGGAAATGGACTGAACTCACCAATAAAAAGGTACAGAGTAGCAGACTGGACCAAAAAACAAAACCCATCCATATGTGGCCTTCAAGAGACACACCTCAGCCGTAAGGACACATATAGATTCAAAGTGAAAGAATGGAAAACAATACTCCAAGCAAATGGCATCAAGAGAAAAACGGGTGTATTCATACTCATGTCTGATGAAACAGACTTCAGGATAAAGGTAGCAAGAGGCAAAAGTGGACATTTCATAGTGATAAAAGGGACAATACAACAAGATGGAACACTTATCAATATACACGTATATGCTCCCAATCAGGAAGTACCATAATATATAAAGCAGCTACTAACAGAACTAGAGGGAGAAACGGACAAAAACACAATTAGAACAGGGGACCTAAATAGGCCATTGGCAGCTATAGATAGGTCATCCACACGGACAATCAATCAGGAACAGTCAGCCTTAAATGACACATTAGACCAAATGGACATAATTGACATTTACAAAGCCTTTCATCCTAGAACACCAGATTATACATTATTTTCTAGTGCACATGGAACATTCTCAAGAATAGACCATACGCTGGGACACAAAATTAGCCTCAGCACATTTAAGAAGATTGAAATCCTACCAAGCATATTCTCCAACCATAATACTTTGAAACTGAGAAAGCAAGCAGGAAAAACCACAAATATGTGGAGATTAAACAACATACTTTTTTTTTTTTCTTTAAGATTTTATTGGGGAATTGGGGAAGGGGAACAGCATTGGGGAATCGGGGAAAGGGAACAGACAAGTTGCGGTCTTTTTGTTCTTCAGTCTAGTTGTGAAGGACGTTGCTTCACTGGCCCATGTTGGTATCGTCATTGCGCTCTTCCCAGATGAGGCAGATCGGTCGCTGGCCTCTGGATGGTCTCTCACCGCGGCTATTGGCAGCTCATGCTGCCAGCCGGCTGCCAGCCACTCACGCTGGCTGCCGGCCAGGCTGCAGCCTACACCCTCGCCGGGGCTCGCACAGCCCAGCTCCAGGTGGAGCTGTTGTTAGCTGTAGAGGGCAGTGTCACTGGCCCTCATATGTATGGTCCAAACTGGGGTTGCTGGCATCCCAAACCAGCTCTTAACCAACGCGCCACTCAGCCAGCCCTAAACAACATACTTTTGAAAAATGACTGGGTCAAAGAAGAAATAAGGGGAGAGACCAAAAGATACATAGAAACAAATGAGAATGAAAATACATCATATCAAAATTATTGGGATGCTGCGAAAGCAGTATTAAAGAGAGAAATTATGGGTCTACCTCAAGAAACAAGAAAAATCTCAAATAAACAACCCAATATTACATCTTAAGAACTAGAAAAAGAAGAATAAATGAAACCCAAAGTCAACAGAAGGAAAAACAATAAAATGAGAGTAGAATTAAATGAAATAGAGAATAAAAAGACAATAGGAAAAAAATCAATGCAACAAAGAGCTGGTTCTTTGAAAATATTAATAAAATTGGCAACCCCCTGGCTACACTCATTAAGGAAAAAAAGAGAAAAGACACAAATAAAATCAGAAATGAAAGAGAAGTTATGACGGATACCACAGAAATAGAAAGGATCGTATAAGAATACTATGAAGAACTATTTGCTAGAAGAAATAGGCAAGGTCTTAGAAAGATACAACCTTCCTAGATTGAATCACAAGAACTGAAAAATCCAAATAGACTGATCAACAGTAAAAAAATTGAAACAGTCATCCCAAACCTCCCCCTAAGCAGAAGTCCAGGACCAGATGGCTTCACTAGTGAATTCTATCAAACATTCAAAGATGATTTAATAATACCTGTCCTCCTCAAACTCTTCTAAAAAACTGAAGAAGAGGCAATGCTTCCTTACTTATTTTATGAGGACAACATTACCCTGATACCAAAACCTGGTAAGGATAATACAAAAAAGGAAACTACAAACCAATATCCCTGATGAATACAGACTCAAAAATCCTAAACAAAATACTAGCAAAACGAATACAGCAATATATTAAACAGACTGTACATCACAATCAAGTGGGGTTCATCCAGGGGCACAAGGATGGTTCAACATACGCAAATCGATCAATGTGATATGCCACATAAACAAAATAAAGGATAAAAATCATATGATTATATCAATAGATGCAGAAAATGCATTTGACAAGATACAACATTCATTTATGATTAAAACACTTAATAAAATGGGTATAGAAAGAAAGTACCTCAATTATAAAGGCAGCATATGACAAACCCTCAGCTAGTATAATATTTAATGGTAAAAAACTGAAAGCTTTTCCTCTACAATCAGGAACAAGACAGGGATGCCCCATCTCACCACTGTTTTTCAACATAGTATTGGAAGTCGTAGCCAGAGCAATCAGGCAAGAGAAAGAAATAAAAGGCATCCAAATTAGGAACAAAGTTAAATTGTCATGTTTTGCATATGATATGATTCTTTATATGTAAAACCATAAAGACTCCACCAAAGAAAAACTATTATAAACAATAAACAAATACAGTAAATTTGCAGGATATAAAATCAGTGTACAAAAATCCATTGTGTTCCTATATACTAACAATGAAATTTCAGAAAAAGAAATGAAAAAACAATTCCTTTTTCAATTGCAACAAAATGAATAAAATACCTAGGAACAAACTTAATAAAAGATATAAAGGACCTACACACTGAAAACTCTTAAGACATTATTAAAATAAATTGAAGACACAAAGAAATGAAAAGATATTCCATGTTCATGGATTGGAAGAATCAATATAGTTAAAATGGCCATGTAGTACCCAAAGCAATATACATATTTAATGCAGCCCCCCTCAAAACCTCCAACGGTATTTTTTAAAGAAATAGAACAAAACGGCCGGCCGAGTGGCGCTGTGGTTAAGCGCTGGCTTCCCAAGCCAGCGGCCCCGGTTCGGTCCCACATGTGAGGGCCAGTGACACTGCCCTCAAATAAAAATGAAATAGAACAAAAAAAAAAAAAATCATCAGATTTGTATGGAATCACAAAAAACCCTGCATAGCCAAAGCAATCCTGAGAAAAAAGAGGTATCACACTCCCTGACTTCAATTTATACTACAAAGTGACAATAATCAAAACAGCACAGTATTGGCAGAAAAACAGACATACAGACCAACAGAATAGAATTAAGGACCCAGAAATAAACCCATATATATATGCAGATGATTTTTGACAAAAGAGCCAGAAACATACAATGGAGAAAAGAAAGCCTCTTCAATAAATGGTGCTGGGAAATTGGAAAACCACATGCAAAAGAATGAAACTAGACTGCTGTCACCATGTACTAATATTAACTCAAAATGGATCAAAGATGTAAACATAAGACCTGAAACAATAAATTGCATAGAAAAAAGCACAGGAACTAAACCTATGGACTTTGCATTCAGAGAGGATTTTATGAATTGACCTCAAAGGCAAGGGAAGTAAAAGCGAAAATAAATGACTGGGACTATATCAAACTAAAAAGATGCACAGCAAAAGAAACCATTGACAAAACAAAGAGGGAACCAACCAAAGGGGAGAAGATATTTGCAAGCAGCACCTCTAATAACGGGCAAATATCCAAAATGTATAAAGAGCTCATACAACTCAACAACAAAAAAACAAACAATCCAATTAAAAAACTGGTAGAGGACCTGAACAGATACTCCTCCCAAGAAGACAAATAGCCAACAGATACATGAAAAAAATGCTCAATTTCACTAGCTATTAGGGAAATGCAAATCAAAACCACAATGAGATATCACCTCACACCAGTTAGAAAGTCTATTATCAACAAGACAAGTAACAGCAAGTGTTGGAGAGGCTGTGGAGAAAAAGCAACCTTCATATACTGCTGGTGGGAATGTAAATTGGTACAACCGCTATGGAAAGCAGTGTGGAGGTTCCTCAGAAAATTAAAAATAGGGCCGGCCGAGTTGGCGCGGTGGTTGAGGGCTGGCTTGGGAGGTCGGCTGTCCTGGTTCGGATCCCGCATGTGGGGGCCAGTGACACTGCCCTCTAAAAAAAAATAAAATAAATAAAATTAAAAATAAAATTACCATATGAGCCAGCAATCCCTCTTCTTTCGGGTATTTACTCCAAAAATGTGAAAGCATTTATCCATAAAGATATATGTACCCCTAGGTTTATTGTAGCCTTATTTGCAGTGGCCAAGACATGGAAGCAACCAAAGTGTCCTTCGATAAATGATTAGATAAAGAAGATGTGGTACATATACACAATAGAATACTATTCTGCCATAAGAAACGATGAAATAGTGCCATTTGTGACAATATGGATGGATCCTGAGAGTTGAAGAAAGTCAGACAGAAAAAGTAAAAAACCATATGACTTCACTCATATGTGAGATATAAAACTAAAAGCAACAAACAAACTAACAAAAAAAAATCATAGGCACAGACAACAAGTTTAGTGGTTACCAAAGGGTAAGGGGGACTAAAAGATAGTAAAGAGGGTAAAAGGTGGTCAAATATATGGTGATGGAAGGAGAACTGACTCTAGGTAGTGAACACACAGCATAGTATACAGATGGTGTATTACAGAATTGTACACTTGACACCTATATAATTTTACCAACCAATATATTTAATAATTTTTTTTTTTTTTCCGAGGGCAGTGTCACTGGCCCTCATATGTGGGACCCGAACCGGGGCCGCTGCCTTCCCAAGCCAGTGCTTAACCACCGTGCCACTCGGCCAGCCCAATAATTTTTTTTTTAAAGGAATTATTACAGCCACTTACTGGAGGCCTATGTGTGCACCAAAAGTCTTTCATACTTTATTTCACACCATTATTCTAAAATCCCTGTAAAACTCCTTTTATGGACAAGTCAATTGAGACTCTGGTAAAGTAACTGCTTCATAAGTACAGAAAAAAAAAGAACGGAGTTTTATCAAGGTCTAGCCAGCCATTATCTGGGGGCCAGGGGTTAGCCGTTGGGCTCAGTCTGCGACTCTCCTTTTACCCCACTCCCAAATGAGGCCCGAGGCATGAGGTAAGGCAAGGAGGAGTGTTAACCAAGGATTGAACTGACTATGAAATGAGTTTAAAGAGGCTGCAATGTTTCTATACCAGAAACAATGTTGACGCCGGGCTGGAACATGTGACAGAAATTTTCAGAGAAGCTGGTCAGCAAAGCATTTCTTGGCTCAGTCCTTGAGCCCCTCATGAGTTTGGCTACGATGTGTTCATTCACAGAGCCAATGGCCCCACTTCACAGTTGGCACATGCAGTCCCAGTTCCCTAGAGTTCTTGGGGTTCCTGAGTGGTTTTGGTGGCCTGCCCGGCCTGCAATCTAATTCCAAACTGCTCTCAGTGGTGAAATATGGAGGAATTGGGGGCCGGGAGGCCTCTAGGGGTGACGGAAGGTAAATATAGGGGAGCACTTTAGAACCAATCTGCTCCTTCAGAAAAAGACAGCCTCTCGGCAGGCTGGAAGCCTAGAACGCAAGTGTATTTCTTTTTGCCATTACTTTCTATTTAGGGCAAGGGGTAGTAGAATTCTATTTCTGTTGGTGATATAAAGATTCCTTTTATGATAAATTCATTTATGTGTTTTAAGCGAGTCCATTTAAAGAAAAGTATTAAGTCAATAAGGTGACAGTAGCTAAACACAGGAAGATAGACCCGGAAAATGATGGAAGTCTGTGCAGTGATCACATGCTAACCTCAGTGCTTTCCCTACGGCCATCACCTGCCCCCGTGGTAGCAAAGCTGTAACAACTCCTTGCAAAATGCTACTATAGAGAGTAA
The DNA here is from genome assembly GCA_033961575.1 of Aselliscus stoliczkanus. Lineage (NCBI taxonomy): Eukaryota > Metazoa > Chordata > Mammalia > Chiroptera > Hipposideridae > Aselliscus > Aselliscus stoliczkanus. Next base: position 27,635,848 of record CM066741.1, read on the forward strand.
GTCAGTTAATCTTCCAAAAAAGTACCTATTGCAGATTCGATTTCTGACTGTATCTGGGAAATTGCCTAGTGCACAGAGCATCATCCAGTGACATGATATTGTGGATGACTCAAAAGGCAGGGACGGTTTAGACCCTCAAGCCCCCCACCCCTGCCCCAGCAACACTGCTAGGTTAGAGCCCTCCTCCTACAGCCTCCTGGCCCACTCTGCTTCTCTTTGTCACCTCTCCCTACACTTCCTAGTTCTTGAACGGTGCCTTTCTCTCCTGCTAGACTATAGCCCTAGGACGGCCAGGACCATTTCAGATCTGTGCTGTGTTGGCCCTCCAGCCCGTTGCACGGTGCCTGGCAGAGAGTAAGTGCTGGCTTGGAGAATGAAGGAAGGAAGGAAGGCAAGGAGGAGGGAGGGCAGGAAGAAAGCTGTTCATTCCTTGAGGTTCAGCAAGACCCTTGCCACCTACATTCTGCAATCACTTATATACTAGGTGATCCCTGAAAAACTTGGGGGTCAGGGGCACTGAACCCCTGTGCTGTTGAAAATTGAAGTATAACTTTGGACCCCCCCCTGTCCCCCCCCAAAAAAAAAAGACCTAACTGATACCCTACTGTTGCCCAGAATCCTCACAGATAATATAAACAGTTGATGAACACATATTTTGTATGTTATATATAGAGGGTGCCAAAAAATGTATACACATTTTAAGAAAGGAAAAAACTGTATTGAAATTGTAATACTCAATATATACTTATATTATACACTATAGTCTTACAATAAACTAAGTGAGAGAAAACAAAATGTTATTAAGAAAATCATAAGGAAGAGAAAATACACTTACAGTATTTATTGGGGAAAAAAATCCACAGATAAGTGGACCCACGTAGTTCAAACCCGTGTTGTTCAAGGGTCAACTGTGTTTGTCTCCTTGGCCAAAGGAGAGGAAATGTGGTGGGTTATATTAATATAGCTCCTTCCATCACTGTCTGGTTTGAAACCCCCTCAGCTCCATCTTACTTATAGATGAAGCCATGTTCCTTCTCCCACCCCCACCATTCCATGAAGAAAGACCAGCCCACAGTTAGCAGGGTGTCTCTACAGGCCCCATGGCCTGGCACACAGAAGCCAGAGGACTGGAGTGATGTAGGTAGAATGGGGAATCAGGTGAGCTGGTTCCTAGCAGGCTGCGATCAAGCTGCGATAACAAGGAGATTAAGAAGAGCCTACAACCTCCTCCATAACATAGCATCCAGGAGGGATTTAAAATCAGTGCTGGTCTGGCTGGCTTCATGTCACCTGATCTTACCTTTTGAAGCTGCAACATTTGAGAGTTGAGATCAATTGAGATAAAATAAAGTAAAATGTATTGACTTTTGGATTTGGGGTCTGCTTCAGAGCCTCATTGTATAGTGTTGTTTTTATTTTCTGTCTTGGAAACAGGTGGACATTAGCCCCTGGAGGGCGGGTTGTTCAGTTTGGACAAAGTGGTAGTATATTTACTTTTCTTCTAAAATTGTTTTTTCATCTTCCACAAGATGCTTTTCTTTCTTTTATGTTTTTTTTTAATTTAATTGGGGAACAGCCATGGTCACTGGTTACACATTGCTTTCATGCTACAATGGCAGAGTTGACTCTTTTAAGGAGGACACAGCCCACAGTGGCCCATGCGGGGATCAAACCGGCAACCTTGGTGTTATCAGCACTACGGTCTAACCAACTGAGCTAGCGGGTCACCCCACAAGATGATTTTCCATGAGGGAAGGGTTCGCATTCTGTTTCAGGACACAGCACCTGGCAAATGCTTGATCACTATCTGAGTATGGCAGTGTTTCCACATAACCAGCACACGCTATCTGCTGGGGGCCGGTGTGCTGTAATGGTTCATCTGTTCCCGATTAGGTGCAGAAACAGCAGCCTTACAAGGCACACACCGTGCCCCGGGGGAAGAGCCTCAGGACGCCTCCTTGGTACCTGGAGCCTGGGACCCTGAGCTTGTGCGGTTGTCACAAAGATGCTTGAGTAAAACGCATCCGATTCACTCTACACAGGGGTTTCCGAGCCCTGTGCTGGATGCTGCACAGATGCACACAGCGCAGAGAAAGTGCTTGAGGGGCTTGTGGTCTGGCGGGGGAGAGGGTTTGTGGGTGATGATGAGAGACGTTTCTGCAGTCAAGAGTTCAGAGATCTGGGCTCGGTTGTGGGTTTGTCACCAGCAGGCCGTGACCTTAAGGAGAGGTTCTAGGTTCTCTGTGCCTGTTTCCCCATCTTCAAAATGATGGTTAGACAAACTCCCAGGCCTTCTCCAGCTCTAAAGCATCACAGCTGGGCACCTCCCTCTGTGAGTGTCCCTGTCCCATAGTCCAGACTCACTGGAAATAGCTCACCCTTTTGCTATGCCTCTGAATTCCCTGCCCTGAAATTTTAGAGCAGGGCAATAAACAAATAGGTGCTGATACTATTTCCATCCACCACCTGCTCTACATTAAAAAGAAAAGAAAAACGGCCACTTGAAAGAACAGGAAGGCTAACTGACTGACTGGGCATCTGCTCATCCCAGGCACTGCAGTCAATGCTTTCACAAGTCACCAAGCGCCTTGATCAGCTTGCAAGATAGGCTCGGTAGCATGGCTGTTCCCTGCCTCTTGGCACCACTTGGAGAATCATTGTATTCCAGCAGGATTGGTGTTCCAGATAAATTACGCTCAATATACCACATTCTAGAAAAGCGCTGTGAGTATGTGTAATGAAACACAGAAAAGCTATTATCAAACCTATCTAAGTTGGGGGATTTGGGAAGCCGCCTTCCTTTGGTTATCAGAAAGATAACAAAAGCAGCAATGTTGTGCCAATGCTGCTGATGATTCGTACTCTGAAAGCTGCAAAGAGCAAGTCCCCACCAAGGACTGAGGACCAGAGAGATGTTTTCTGGATGAGGCAGGATTAGGGTTGGACTTGCAGGAAGGATCCAAGGACTTAGCTGGAAAAAGAAGGGCATTGGTGAGCCAGACTGGGGAGAATGGCGTAAGCCAAAGCAGCTCTGAGTACCTAAGGAGCTGTTCTTATTCTTGTGGCTGGGCTGGCGTGGAGGCAGGTAAGGTCAGACAGAGGACTCGGAGCAGGCTGTCAGGGCCGAGGAACTCACACTTGATTCTTTGGGGGTTGCTTAGGGTCAACCTGAGGTCTAAAAAGCTGTACAGAGTCCATGATGGGTTTCAGGAGATCCATGAACCTCTTGAAATGTTAGGCATTTTTCTGGGTGCAGGATCCATACCCTTTAAAGGGTTCTCAGAGGGGTCCACAATACTGAAGAGGAGCTGCTATGGGCAGTTGGGAGCCCTGAAATGTTTTGATCATGAATGTGCAGGCAATATGTAAGTCTCTCAGGGGGAACAGGAGCTTGGAAGACCACCCAAGCCTTCCACAGGGGTGACATCGACGGTCTGGGCTGGGGTGGTACAAATGGAAATGGAGAGAGAGTTAGGGGGTTGTGGTTACGGAGAAGATATGGCAGTGATGGCTGGGACAGCGGCGGAGCCTGCGGTGGGCGTAGGAAGCCAAAAGCTGTATCTTACGGTCCGGTGGTGAGTTTGGGTTCAAACATGATGGTTTTTAAAAGAACAGAGTTCCTCTATGTGGGAATGAAGGCATTTAAAAATCACGGACTAGGGCCGGCTGAGTGGCGCGGTGGTTAAGCGCTGGCTTGGGAAGCCAGCGGCCCCAGTTTGGTCCCACATGTGAGGGCCAGTGACACTGCCCTCAAAAAAAAAAAAAAAAAAAAGAATAACTAAAAATCACGGACTCACCAGTTGTTGGTGTGAGGACTGAAGGGGCCAGGCTGCTTTCCTCCCTATTCTATCGGCACAGGGACAAAGGCCCTGAGCTGAGAAGGGACTCGTCCATGGTCATCCAGATGGAGGGGAACCAGGACCAATTTGTCACAGAGTAACATTTAGGAGAGTGGTCAGAGCTGGAACTGAAGATCAGAAGCCACTTGTGGGGAGAAGGCAGGTGAAGCCCTCAGTGGAGATGAAGTAAGTCCCTAAAGTGCAGAGTCCCCAAGACTTTGCCCTCGTTTGGAGGGTTAGAAAGAGAAACTGAGGCAGCAAAGGCCATAGACAAGGACCGTCGAAGAGGTGAGAGGTGAACCAAGGGACCAAAGCGATGAGGAGAGGCCATTGGGGATGAATATGCTCTAGGGCCCCTGGAGGGATGTCATCAGTGGGTCCCTGGTGACATCTGAGACCTCCTTCCTTAGCATGGTGAGGTGGTGCGAGATCTCAAAGAGAGGTCCCTGGTAGAAGGGGGCCGTGATGACAGTCTGGCCTTTCTAGAGGTCTGAGAAGGGAGGGGAAGCAGGTCAGGGGTGGACATCAGGCAGGAGAAGAATATTTTACAAACAAATAGAAGAGTGTATCTGTAAAAGTGAGGCAAAGAAACAATGAGAGGAGAGAAGGTAAGGGGGAGAGGTTCTATGATAAACCCACAATCTTGGGTGAAAATGGGACCAATAAAGAGAGGTGGGGAGGGGAAGAGGACGGGCGAAGATTCAGATACCATCTTCTTGGGGGAGGAGGGCAGGGAAATATCATGAATTTTCAGTGAGGGAAGATGGACCCTCTAAGCCATCTTCTTACCTCTGGGGCTGTGGCCTCACACTCTTCCCACAGCCCTCTGTGAGACTGGCTCCCCCTCATATTTTAGGGTTCTGACAAAATGCCATCCCCCAAAACAGCTCTTCCCTGTCCACTCCCAAGTGTCCTCTCAGTCGGTAGTTCTCTGCCACCACTCATCCTGTGTTCTTCTTGGCGCCAACAATGTCTGGGTAGGTGTCCGTGACTCTGTTCCTTGGCTGGGGTGTTTGTCTTTCATGTGGGTGTGTGAGGGTTTCCTGTCTCTCAATTTCGATTTTAAGCAGCTTCCCAAGGGAGATATCTGTCTCCATCCCTACTGTGAGACCCCCGAGCCCAGCTCAGGGCCTGTCACAATGCAGGGGTTCAATAAATGCATCAGTGAAGCAGCAGCCACAGAAATCATGGATCTGCCATGGTTTACATACTCCCATTTGCTTCCATCCAATGCTCCTTATTTCGCCCTCATGGGCAGCACTGTTAAAAGGAAACTTTCCTGAGGACAGCGGTTTCCAGGGGGCTCGGCAGAGCCACCCCCCTAACTAACATCACCACAGCTGACATTCACATCTGTCCAGTGCTTTTCACTATAATCCCACAACAGGACTCCGCTTTCCCGGGAAAGATATCAAGACCTAGAAAGGTCTGGGACTGCAAAGTTAGAACCCATCAGGTGCCAAGGCCCTAGTCCCCTCACTGATGATCCCAGCTGTCCTCCTCGCAGAAGACTCCTCTGGGCAGGGGGAGTAGACATTTATCCAGGACCAGGCTGCATGGGGAAGGGGACACATCAAACACCCAGGAGAAAAGCGACTTCAGAGGCCTTCCCATCCTGGGTGCCCTCCAGGTGTTCTCTCAGGAACAGGCTGCAGCTGACGTTAATAGGGACACTGCTTCTGAACATGATCTGTCAAGAAATGAACAAAAGAGAGGGAAGAAAGGCTGGCTTAAGGTAGACAGGACTTTCAAGTCCCCATAAGGTAGGTTCAAGAGGGATGCACAGCACATAGGACTGGCAGTTGGGTGTTCATTCTGCTTCTCTTTAAAGAGCTCAGGTTTATCTGTATCATGCCACAAGAATGAAACGGGACATTTTTAGGGCTGCCATCCTCTAGGCTTAGGTATGGCAGTAATATATTTCTAATACAATAGGAAAGGGGAAATGATGGCCAAAATTAGTACTGCATCTGCAGCAGAGGGCCAGTAACTATCAAAAAAGGACACCAAGCGGGCCGGCCGACTGGCGCGGTGGTTGGGAGCTGGCTTGGGAAGCTGGCGGCCCCGGTTCGGATCCCACATGTGAGGGCCAGTGACACTGCCCTCAAAAAAAAAAAAGGACACCAAGCAACTGTCCAATGGAGAGGCAATGATTTCAATGCTTGTGTCCCCCTAAAGTCACATGCTGGAATCCTGACCCCCAATGTGATGATGGCATTAGTAGGTGCAGGCCTTTGGGAGGTGACTAGGCCATGAGGGTGAGGCCCTTGTGAAGGGGATGAGTGCCTTTATAAAGGAGACCCCAGAGAGCCCCCATGCCCTGCTGCCACATGAGGACACTAGGGGACCTGGCAGGGGGCCCTCATCCAACCATGCCAGCACCCCCACCCCCATCTCAGGCTTCCGGCCCCCAGAGCTGTGAGTAATACATTTCTGCTGCTTACAAGCCACCCAGTTGATGGTATTTTGTACTAGCAGTCCAAGCAGACTAAAACAGGAGAATGGAATAAATCTTTATATTCATATAAAACCGTTCCTACGCTTAGGAATGGTTTTAATGGCTGGATCACATTTTATCCTTATTGGTGTGGTGCGAGCGGAAAATCGAATGTGAGTATTTTCTCAGTTAGCTCACGAGCTATCTCACAACTAAACTACTGGTCGAGTAGCCTTTGCTTCCTCTTAATTCTCAGGTGCCCCCTCAACTCTTTATTAAATCCTTACATGTGGCAGGTGAAGGGCAGGGAGCAGGGGCCAGCTTTCTGCAGGCACAGGAGAACTGGCTAGACCCAGGCTGGGGTATGAACCCCTGCTCTGCCAGTTTACTCGCTGGATGACCCTGGGAAAATCACTTCACCTTTTTATGTATCCTGTTTTTAAAACCAAGTAAGAAATACGAAAATTAACATGCCACTGATACGGTGCCTGGAAGAAGGTAGGGCTCAAGCAAATGAAGTTACTGATGTATTTCATCAGTCTCTGCATCCATTTCCTACAGATACGTTTTGTTAACATGTCCGTCTGGGGGAGGGATTGTCACCCAGGATGGTCAAGGCATCACACAGGGAGTAAATTTTGGGGTGGCGATGGGGATAGGCTGTTTTGTTTGGAAAAAAAAACACATATTCAACAATATTTTATAGTTGGGAATTTCATAAAACTAGCATTTTGTAAGAAAAACTGGAGAAAGTGATGCTGGAAAAATCTTGTTGGGTGTGAATACAGAGAAAAATTGAGATTTTTTAAATTGGGGGCACCATCTGCCAGGGCAACAGGAAGAGCCAAGGAAGGAACTGATTGTCATTGTAAATGGAACCTTCAAGAGTTGAGAGGAGGTGATTTAAAATAATGGACTTCTGAGCCAGAAGAAATCTTAAAGATGCCCTGAAGACTCTCACCCATCTCTTCACCTGGGACTGTTCATCATGTCTGTCCCCAGGGGCATATTTTCTTTAGTGGAAGGTCTGTCCAGGACTACCCTGTGGTCAGACCCGGCTTTATGCAGCCAAGAAGGATTGGAAGTGGCTCCTGTCATCAGACATTGACAGGGTTCCAACAAGATGGGAATGGAGAAATGGCCACTGCAAAGTGGTCACACAAGAGCTTTCTTGACAGAGTGATGGGGACATAAACCAGATTGGAGTGGTACCCGGGGAGGGTGGAAGAGGAAACAGAGATAGCCAGTGTAGACAACTCTTAGAAGAAGTTTGCAAAGTGCTTGTGAGAAATAGAAAAGTAGCTGAGGGGAATGTGGAATTAAGGTTGGGTTGTTTATTTAAGATGAGAAAAGCAAACACATATACTGAGGGTCTCAAAAAAATGTATACACATGACTTGTATTCATCTTTTGTTATTGGTATACATTATTACAATTTTAATACAGTTTTTTCCTTTCTTAAAATGTGTATACATTTTTTTTTGGCACCCTCTGTATATAAATGCTAGTTGGTGAGAGACAGCGACATAGCAGAGCAATTAGGAGCTGGGCTCCTGAGCCAGTATGCTGGTTCAAATCCTGGTGTCCCTCCTTAGCTGTGCAGCCCTAGGCAAGTTTTCCATCTTCTCTGTGCCTTAGTTTCTTCTTATGTAGACATGGATATCTATTATCACATATGATACGACTATGTGAAGCTTAAATGAACAATGTAAAATTTGTAGAACAGAGCTCAGCATAAACTAAGTCCAAGATAAGTATCAGAATCATTACACAGTTGAAAGGAAGCTGTTGAGTATATAGAAAAGAAATGGGTCACAGAAATGTATGGCTCGCAGGTCAAATACAGCCAGCTACCTGTTATCATGTGGTTCTCAAGCCAAGAGGATTTTACATGGTTAAGCAGTTGAAATAAATAAGAACTATAACATTAACACTGAATGCTTTGTAATGTCATGCACTGTTCCAAATCTTTGCATTCATTAGCTCATGCAATCTTGACAACAACCCCATGAAGTAGATACTGCTACTTATTTTATAAATGAAGAAACAGAACGGAAGCTTCTAGATAGGTTAAGTGGTAGTCAGGGATCACATAGCTAAGGAGTTCAACTAGAATTCAGACCCAGGGAGTCTTATCTCAGAGCTTGTGCTCTTAACCTACTTCCCCATACGAAAAGTTCTCCAACACTGGAAGGGGAGATAGAGTGTAAATCCAGGTGCAGGTAACATCCTGGTGAGTTCACAGGAAGGAAGGTAAGAGTGTCTCAGAGAAGCAGGGAAGAGCTTGTGGAAGAATGAGGCCGTCTTTCTCTCAGGATCACAGGAACACTAACTTTGAACCTCAATTAAGCAAACTCTTATCCCCCCGCAAAAAGAAAATTATATTCTTCTCATTAATAAACCTAACACTAAAAAAAGTACTCAATTATTATTATTATTATTATTATTATTATTATTATTTAATTTTATCAATGAAAAAATTGTGGAAACTTGTTTTCTCTCTTGTTGCTTAAGTATCTGCATCTGCATACGCTCTTCAGTATTTCCCTCTTGGCCCACAAAGCCTAAAATATTGGCTGCCTGGCCATTTAAAGGAAAAGTTTGCTGACTCGTATCCTAGAGGACACAGAACTTGGAGTTCCTTGGGTCTGGAATGCGAAAGGCTGGCTCTATTTAAAAGGCAGTGAATGGCACGGATGCAGTAGCCTCTAGTTCTTAGAGTTTGGGAAGTATGTGACCTTGAACTTTGAGTCTCCCGACGATCCCAGCCATTACATCATTCTAGCCAGCTGGTGAATAGGTACCAGTCCTTCATCAAGGACTGCCCACCCTAGAGCAGGATGATAGGAAGGCTTGGAAGACGTTCTCCACCAGTGCAGGTGGTATCCAGGTGGGGGGTGGGAGTGGTCTCAAGGTGATGAAGCGTATGGACAAGAACTCTGCAACTGCCTCCTGCTCTGAGTGAATCAGAGAGACCCTGTGATGATGGCGGCTCTTCAGGAATACACACTGGCCCAGTCCAAAGATGGGGCACCATGTTTCCCCCCTGTGCTAGTGCAAACAAAGATATTTTCATTGCCAACCTCATGGTGGAGCTCTGCACTGGATCAACCAAGACCTGTGCCCCTCGCCCATCTGTGCACTTGGTCAAGTGCAAAAGCTCCTCAGATATAGGAGGAGATGGACAGCGAAGCTCAGTTTGCCAGCAGTGACTTGCAGAAGCTCTTAGCCAAGTAGGCCCTGGGCAGGACAGCCCCTTTCAAGCTCTGGTCAGCGGGGGGACTTCTGCTCCCACTGTAATCACAGGTGCTCCAGGCTCCAGGCAGAATGCTTTGGAGGGGACTTCCCTTCTCTTGTCGCTCTGATGCTCTGCCTCCTTAGAACTGCCACATCAAAAGCCGGGCTTCCGATACATGCTACTGCATGGAGGAACCCTGACAACATTATACCAAGTGAAAGAAGCCAGACACAAAGGACAAATATTGCCTGCTCCCACTAACATAAAAATGTCTAGAATGGGCAAATTCATAGAGATAGAAAGGAGGAGAGAGTTTACCAAGGGCTGTGGAGAGGCGGGATTAGGGGAGTTACTGTTTAATGAGGGTAGAGGTACCATTTGGGGTGATAAAAATCTTTTGGAGATGAATAGTGGTGATGGCTACACAACATTGTGAATATGCTTAGGCCACTGCATTGTACACTGAAAAAGGCTTAACGTAAGATCTAAATTCATATCCTGTTACATTCTGTTATGACACTTGTTATCATGGCAATGTCCACTTAAGTACATGTGAATGATGAATAAATTACTATTTATACACACAGAAAAGGGTTGAAAGCGAAATTCTGTTATGTATATTTTATCACAATAAAAAGCCTGTTGGAAGCCTTAGTTCATATGGCTGTCCCCCCACCCCCAAATAAATCAATTCTTTCCTTGCTTTTCTACCCATCCTGTGCCTGTGGGGCCATATACTTGTAGTGTCTCCCTTGGGGGTCAACAGGTAGGAACCCCAGTGGTTTACACACAAATTGAAACAAAGCATTTGGTGTTATCCCAAAACCATAAAGGTAGAACCACCTGTAAATTCATAAACAGTACTTCAGTTTCACCTTCTATTCTCAAGATTAATCAGCTGTTTAAGTTGGGTCCAGACTCTTCATTAAAGCTGTCAATGCTGAGATTACCTTTACTGAGCCTGAGGTTCCAGTAAGAAGCTGAGAACACGGGAGATTCTAACGCAGCTATGAGACCCGGCATGCTGCACTTTACCCATAAACCAACGGGCTTGGGTGAAGAGGCCAAACAGAAATGCAGCTTCCAATTTACTAACTGCTTTTTACCAAAAACAGATCCGACTGTGCATGGTGTGTGTGTTTTGTTAACATACCATTTTTGTTTATTGTCTTAGTTTACTGCGTACACGCTACTTGGAGAAAACACCATGTCGGTGGTAGAAAGGAGACTGATATCCTAAAATGTGGAACTTGAAAGCAGTCAACCTCTATCATCACTGTGGCTGAGAGTCCTTAGCGGGGTCAGGCGGGCAGTAGTTATTACCAATGTTATACCTTGTTTTATAGAGTTCCTTATAGTGTGGAAAGTGCTTTCCCATGTATTTTCTCATTCGGATGATCTAAGTATCTATGTTTCTGTGATTTCAGCATGTTTATGAATTACCTCTAGCACCTTTTTCTCACTTAATCATCTTCTTCTGTCACTCAACCAAGCAGTTCTCAGCATTCCCCTACCACAGGGAATGTAAGTTTATTTTCATAACACTGGAGGCAAAACCTAATTAGGAAAAAAAAAAAAAAACCATCCCTTGCCAATTCATGTGATTCATTTTGAGCCAAACATCTGCGTGCAGCCTGAGAGTCTTTGGATGATGGTCTGCCCCATTCTGTGGGTATCTGAGAGGTGGGACTGTGTTTTGTCCTGTACAGGTATAAATAATATGCGGGAACAGCATGCAAACAGCGGGGAGGACTGAAAGGCAAGTCCCACGCACTGTTGAAGTTAGATTGGATTTGCTGAGTCCCAGTTGGGCAAGGCACCATGCCAGCCTCAGAAGATGACCCTTTGTTCTAATATCAGGTTAATTATTAATCAGGGATGGCCAGGCAATGGGTTAGGAGACAACTGCCATTGAAAAGATAGAGAGTTATACTCCTAGATCGGGGGCGTGCCAAACCAAGCAGTGCAGCATGGAGAAGCACCAGTTCACGCAGGAGGCCCAGGCAGAGAGGAGGACTATTGGCAAGAGACTGTTCTGCGGTTTCCTCGGGAAGGAAGGGAGAGGCAGGGGAAGCAGGGTTAGGATTGGCTGGTTTGAATAACTGCTGGGGGCTCTGTGGGGCATAGGGGCTGGCCTTGTTGTGTAGTGCCTGGATCAGGGCTGATTGGGGTGGGGGACAGTGGCCCAGCGTGTGAGACCCCAATAAAGGAGACAGAAGAGGTGTGGGCTCCAGGTTGGTTGGTTTGCATTGGAAAGGGGGCCCTTCAAAGCCCACTGCTTACTATCTCTAAGGATTGGCTAACCCTGGTTACAGTCAGCCAGACAGACATCCTTAGCAAGGCTGTTCTCACCTGCGGGTCTCTTAGATTTCATGAAAGGCACTGAACAGGGTTTGCTGAGGTTTGCTTTTTGTATAAGCGGAGTTTAAAATTTTTATGCCGTCAAATCCATCTACACTTTCTCTTACAGCTTCTTGTTAACTTCTGAATTTAAAAAGGTTTTCACACACATGCCTATCTCATTAAAGATTTGACAAATATTCTCTTCCATTTTCTTATCAATTTCTTATGGGTTGCCTTCTTTAGTATTTTTATTTATGATTTTTATAATTTAAATAATATTTTTTATTTACAAATTTCTATATTATATATTATTCAAATATGATATATAATATACTATATTGTATATCATTTGCATGACATATGATATATATGATATCAATAAATTTTTTATTTGTAAGTTTTTTTTATTTTTTCATTTATAATTTAAATATTGTTTAATTCAGTCTTTCCCAAAGGGTCCTATAAGTATTGGTCATAATGTAAGATGATTTTAGGAATTCCACTGATATATATTTTTCTGTTAATGATTTTGTGTTTTTCCTTGAAATGAGTGGTATCAAATCATGGTACCAAACCTGTATTTTCACAAAAGGCATTGCTCAGGTTAAGGGTAAATTTTTAAAGCTGAGTCAGTTTTAAAACTAAGCAGAAAACAGTGTGGTTGACTAACAAATACAGCAAACTGATTACTGAAACTTGGGAAACACTAGTTAAATCCACTTGAAAGTTATTTTGCTGTCTAGAGGAGGGTTAATTCTCAACTCATTCTCCCCGACACATCTCCAGATTGTAAACCAACTACTCCAGACCACTTACTGAATTTTTCATTGATAACGATTTATAAAAATCACATATCAATTCTTATGTGCAGCATTTCTGGACGACCTTTTTTGTTCCAGTAACCTTCCGTTAGCCTTGAACTATTTCCACGCTTTTAATTACTGTGCTTGACTTAATGTCCAGCCCAGCACGTCTTGTCTCCCCACAAGGACTGCTGACTGCGGGCTGGGGTCAGGGTGGAAGATGTCAAAGGTCAGTGACATGTGGACAGCATCGAGCCCAGGAAACCCCCTCGGGTCTGACCCAGACCTCGAGCTGGCCCAGACCTTGAGTTAGAAGTCAAGAGCTCCGCCATCCCAAGGAGGGACAAAAGGATGACTAGGCATTGATTTGATGGGTGAAGAATCAGTGATACTTGGTGTAATTAAGAAGAAGAATGGGAGCGATGAAATTTGAGGCCTGAAGGGAGACCTGGGAAGAGGCACTGGGCGCGCCATAGCATCCTTCCTGTTGTCTGGACGTCTGCCTATGAAATGGGAGAATACTGCCCGCTCCAAATGATGTTTAAAGATATTTCAGTCTATCAGAAAAAGACATGTATATGTGCTTACACACACCTTCCCACAACGTTTTATCTAGTTTATCCATAAGTATGCTCATCCTAAAGAAAGCCGATAGAAAAATCCAGACTTAAAACCAGTGTGGAGATAGACACTAACTTCCCCCATAGAATTCTCATTAAATCACATTATTTCCACATACACAGCTTTCCGAAGAACTTGAATTGTTTCTTTGGTGGTCACCAATACTTTGACAGAAAGGCTAGATGGTACTTTAAAAAAAAAAAAAAAAAAAAACAGAGAAAAGTACAAAGAAATACCTCCTCAAACCACAGATTCTATGATGAGTAGGAAAAAATGATTTAACTTAATCAAAATAATTAGTCTCCCATACGACTTTTTAAAAACGTTACATAGGCACAAAGTGGGCTACATACCAGGGGAAGAGGGTGTCATCTATCCTGTGGCCCAGCGTGACAGCAAAAAAGGGCGAGATTTCACAGCCCCACAGCCCAGGTCCAGAATGGAATTTGACCGAACTGAATGGATGGTGGGGCTGGGAAGGGCCTTAGAGTGCTTTTACCCCAAAAACTTATCCTCCAGAGGAAGGAGCAAAGGGCCCCAAATGTCACCCATCTCCTGCTCCCCCACCAAGTGACACCACTTAATGTAATTTCTCCTGCCACCAAAAACAAATCGTCATCCTATTTGGTCGGAGGCACTGTTGAGTGAATCTTGCTGCCCCAGTTGAACTCCTGGTTCAGAGAGAATGTGATGAATATCTTAACGCGTGTGAGGGAAAACAAGTGAACCCAGGGAGTAGATGCTGAGTCACGCTAGCCTGTGGGATTAACCAGGGGAGATTGATCCCAAAGGACTTTGTCTCAAGATTCAGATGGAAGTCTCAAGAGGAAACCATGGTGCAAATTGAACCCATGGTCAAGTGGGAGGCGGGGGAGGACCTGGAAGGTGTACTTCCCTGTAAAATGCTTGGGTTTGTGGCTGGGTCAGGATGTTACCCATCTGGAAAAGGCCAGAGGAAGATCTCAGCAGCGATCTGTAGTTCTCCAAAGCACAGTCAGGGATCCCCTGACTATTGAAGAGGGCTTTGCAAAGAAGAGCTGGGTTTATAAATAATGCATTTCCTTTGTCTTGCAGGAATTCTGGAGGCAGAGGTACAATCAGATCGGCTGTGAACAGCTTACATAGCAAATCTAATAGGTTTGTAAATTAGATTTTGTGTTCATTTGTTTTTGCTGTAAGGCAGCTATTAATCTGCTTCTCCTCTTTGCTGGATAGTGCCCTTCTTACTTAGCAAATAGATCTGTTTTGTTTCACTTTGGCTTTGCATTTCCCTAATCACTTTTTTTTTGGAGGGGAGCTGTCTATAGAAGAGTCCATGAAATGGCGCAAGGTCTAGCGGCTGCAAAGATGGAAAGCTCAGATGCTAAGAGTCACTTTCTGGAAAAGAGTCCACCCACCTTTGAAGCACTGGGGTCACCAGTGAGCTCAGCTCATTCATAACGTGCAGTTTTGCTGAGCAGCGGAGACTCTGAAGGGAATCGGGGTGCTCCCCCAATTTCATTGTGGTAGATGGCTTGTCCAGGAAGTTAAGAGGAACATAAAGCCTTCAGAAACTTTGCTGAGACCTCTTAAAATAGGGAGTCCACTCAGAAATGTCCACCTTTATAATTGAACGCGCACTCTAAATTCTGAGTGTTTCCCTCATGTGACAGTGCTGGGCGAGGGGACAGCTCGATGCAGGGAAGTGAGCAAACGCTTTGGAAGAAAACAGACCCAGGTTGCTGCCACTGGCTATGGCTGGGACATGCCTCTGAGTCCCCATTCTCCACCAATGGCAGCTGCCCCACTGCTCTGACCTACAGCGTTACGCATCCAAGCTTAAGGAGCAGTGGGAGGAAAAAGCGAATGCCAAGTTATTTGACATAAACAAAGGCCACTACTGAAAACGAAGGACTCGCTTTCCTTTCTGAATGCCCTGTTTTGGTCCGTCTGGGAATGAGAGGTCCAAAATATTGGGAGTAAGGGCTGTTATTCGCCCTTCCATATTTTTTTAGGTCTCTTCAGCATGTGAGATTTGTCAAGTGTGTGTGTTCCTAGCCCTATAGGACTGACTCCGGAAACTGCCCCGTCTGTCCCTAACATCATTGCTTCTGGATCTCTAACGACCTCTGAGCCACCTGGGAAGAAGGCAGAGGCCAGACACCCAAAGTGACATTCCCAAATCCCCAGCTAGGGAGTGACAGAGCCAGGGTTCAAGTCCAGTAAGACCATGGCTGGGCCGCCAAGATCCCATCCAAAATTTCACTAGGAAGCGGAGACAGAAATGGAATCTCACTGCTATCTGTGCTAATATTTAGCTCTCTTTCCTACCATCATTACCTTGTGTCCCAGAGAAGCCTGGAAACGCCTGCTGGAGGTTTCATAGCAGGTCCCCTCTACAAGCACCCGTGTTAGAGTATCTCTGCCAATCCTTCTTTCTTGAGAGATCCCGGGGGGCACCCAATATGCTCATTTCTGAGGTGTGTCACCCAATATTGAATCCACCTTAAGCCATGCAAGGCCCAGTCACTGGTTACTGGGGAGAACGCCAGCTAGCCTCTTAGGAGGACAACTCCTTGTCACAAATATCGCAGCGTTTCTACCACATGTGCCTACTGATGTAAGCTGTTGTGAAGTTTGGGGTTCTGGGGTGTGGCAGCTAATCAGTGGTCCTGAGAGTAGCTGCTCCTACCTGGGGCCTACATAGAAGTGGCAGCACCACAGGGACACAGCCACAGCCAGCTCCTACTGGGGCCTGATGGCAGCCAGTGATAGGTAGAGGACATCGGTGGTGCTTACAGAATTCTAGAACCTTAGTGCTGGATAGCTTCCTCTTCAACACCCTCTTTCTATAAATGGGGAAACAGAGGCTCAGAGGTAACGTGATTTAGCCACTGTCGCACAGCTTTTCACTACATCCTCTGCTTCTTTTCATGAAAGCAGCAAAAAACCCAAAGGGTCAGGTATTCTGTCCCTCTCATTCTGTCCTTATGCCTGCATGCTAAAGGAGTCCTTCTGCCTTACTCAAAACCCTTTGGTTTTCAATCCTCTGCAAAAGTTACATATATTTGAATCCGAGACAAGTGATAGCATCTATAGGAGTCAGGAATATTGAGGAATGGAGGTGTACGGCTAGAATACGAGGAGAGAATGTGTACCCCCAAATGAATTGCTTCTCTACCTACAAAAAGCAAAATAGAGCATTGGGTTTAGACCCTGTTTATAAGGATACTGTTTTTAACTTGACTGTTCCAAGATAAATGCAATGGACCTAGGTGTTTGGTTTGGACCTTTTAAAGGTCCCGAATTGGGCATCACAAATCCAGCTGGGAGAATCAGCCCAGACAAAAGCAGCTTCTGATGTGTGCGGCCGGCAGAGGCAGGCTGGCTCCTGCCTTTCGAGACGTAATTGTAACCTAGTTTCTTAGAAACCTACTAGCATATATTTCAAGCCTCTGAATTCAAGTAGGTCCTGTAATGTCTGGGGTTCTGAGTCGAGCGGAAAGATGGTGTGCACCCAGAATTGTGATGTGCCCCAGGAATGCAGAGCCAGCCAGCGCCTGCCTCCACCCAGGCGCCCCCAGGACAACATTCAAATTGGAATTCGGCCAACACTTACTTACTGAGCACCTGCAACGTTAGACCTTTGGGAATATAGAAAAAAGTGAGGGTGCCTTCCCCACTGCTTACAGTCTAGTGGGTGATAGAGACATAGCACTAACAACTCTGGAATAAAACGAATGTTTAAAGGGATATCTAGGGTACAAAGGAGGGAGTGATGGAATTGGGGGTGGAGGGAGACGCACCGGCTACATCACCCTGCCCTGATAAAGAGTTTTTGTGTTCTCGTTATTAAGTTTGTAAATCATCATAGGATAGCCTGGCTGCTAATGCAGCTGCTTATTTGGAGTTCTGTGAACATAACTTGGGGAAGTATTATTACTCTGCTGGGGCCAGATGGGTTTCAGTGGGAGGAAATGCTGGGAGATGGTGGGGGAGGGGAGAGTTTTACCAGTCCCCTTCCTGCCTCCAGGAATGTATGGAGGTTACATCTCAGGGAGAGAGTGTGTGCGCTCTAGAAGATAAATAGACTTCCTTCCCTTCTCAGGTAATAACTGCAATTTCGCTCTTGCAAAGAAGTTTACATTCAAGCCCAAGCAAAAACAAAACCATTAGGCTTGTCACTGGCATGTTAACAGATCATGTCTTCCCTCGTCCCCTTTTTCCCGCCCCCCCCCCTTCCAGAGCTGAAGTCGTAATAAATGGCTCCTCGTCACCAGCTGTTGTTGACAGAAGTAATGAGAGCATCAAGCACAACATCCAGCCAGCCTCTGCCAAGTGGAGGCACAACCAGACGCTGTCCCTGAAGATCAGGTAGTGGTAATTACGTCTAGGACGAGAGGCGGGCTTGGCCTGCCCTGGTGCAAACCCGCAAATCGCCACTCTCTATCATCTGAGGAAGGCAGGATAGAAATACAATGTCTACCTCCCACCGAGGCAGGTTTCCTCGGGAAGCGGTCAATTGGAAATGAAAAGTCACGGCAGGCCCAGCGACCCAGCGTGTGTGCAGGGACTGGGCCAGGGAGGGGAGCAGGAGAGCCCTGCCGAGGTCCCGGGGTTAGAAGCAGTGGGGCTCTCAGCTCAGCAGCAGCGAGAGCCTGGGGGGTGGAGGCCACAAGTGGCTTCTCCCAGGGGACCAGGGAAGTTAGGAGAGGTTTTCTCCTTGCACCTGCCTGGTGGCCTTGTCCCCTTTCTGTGGTGTCAGTCTTCCCATTTGGAGCGTCTTTGGAGAACTAACCCCCCTTCCCCACAGTTCTTACGGCTTGAGTAGACTGCCCTTCCCTGACAACATGAAAACGAAAAGCCGTAGCTGGCCATCTGGTGACCCAGGAGCTGGCGTGACACCTGATGGCAAAGGGAGAGCTCTCAGCTGTTGCTGGGTGGCAGGAATGGGGAACTGCAGAGTAGGAATTACAACTTCAGCACTTGGGCCAGTTTCCTTTGATAGAGCCGTCACCGACCCAGCAAAAGTCTGCTCAGTATCAGCCAGCCATTCATTTCTAGGCATGGTGCCGGGGACCCCCGGTGCTGACATGAATCAGGCATGTCACAATATAAGCTAAGACAGGCCAGTGCAGCGTGATATACACACTAGGCAGCACTGCATCTTATAAATAGGTGGGGATAAAGAGATCAACTGAGGAGAGAGAACTTCGCTTTGTGAGGGGACCAAGAGGAAACAAGCAATGGGTTTTAGAGGACGATTAGGACTTTTCCAGGCCTACCAAGCTCCATGTCGCTTGCATGTAGTTTGAAGTTTGTTGTTTGTATTCAGTGCTGCTGGAGCACGGGGCAGGAGGTAGGGAACGGGGGTGGGGGGTGATCAGGGTGGTGCAGTAGCCAGGATAGATGGGAGAGAGCCTTGATTATGGCAGCCCATATTCCCAGGCCATCACCGTGGAGAGGGAGCAGAGATTGGGGGCGAGGGCACAGTGATCAACCTGGCCCACAGCTACCAAAAGTGTCACCACACAGAGCTGGGAGTTGTCCCTTCAGGTAGGCTCACGGTCAAAATGAAAATGTTCCCACCCCTACTTCTCAAGGCTCAGTTTGGAGACATAAGTGTGTGTGGGGTATAGAGAGGGAAGAGACCTGGGACGTGGCAACTGAGACCATCTGAACGAGCTGTCACCACCATTCTGCCACCCCTCACTTAGTGCGTCTTCTGAGGCACCCAAGGTGGACCGTCCACCCTGGTCATGCTGCCCTAACAGCTGCAGGTCAGTGTGACTGAGCCTTGGATCAGCGTCACTGTGGAATCAGCGGGACTACCTGCCCGAGTTTCCTGGGGCTGCCCGAACAATTCCCCTCCAGCTCGGTGGCTTAAAATAACCAATGTGTTTTTCTCAGTTCTGGGGACCAGATTTCTAAGCACTCCCGCTGAAGGCTCTAGGGGGAATCCTTCCTTGTCCCTTCCAGCTGCACGGGGCTCTGGATGACCTCGCCTTGTGGCCGTATCACTCCAGTCTCTGCCTCTGCCGTCCCATGGCCTCCTCCTCAGGGTCTGGACATTCCCCTTTCCTAAGGACACTGGTCCTTATAAGATTTGGGGCCCACCCAGGTAATCCAGGATGATGATCTCATTTCAAGACCCTTAATTGAATAACACCTATAAAGATGCTTTTTCCAAATCAAGCCACATCGCAGGTTCCAGGGGTTAGGAGGTGGAGATATATATATATATATCGGGGGTCAGGGGGGCACTATTGCATCCCACTACACCAGCTGTGAGTGAAATCCCCCACCAGCCTACCTGCAGTCCTCACTGGCTTTCTCCTGCCACTGGGTGGAGAAATGGACACCCCCCTCTTTCAGAGGATACCAGACTGTGTTTTTTGTGGGCCACCTGCAAATCCACAGCCACCTGGGCATCACTCAGGGGGAAAGGTACTCCCTTCAACTTCTTTCAGGGAACCACCTAAAGTATTCATAATAAAAGATTCTGCAAGTAATTTGGAGCGATGTTTAATAACTGACAGCAATTCCTCATCATTAGTTAGAAGTTAATCCACGCACAGAGATGTTTATTGATGGGCTTTCTGGGGGGTCTCTTTGCTTTTAAATACTTTGGGGTAAGTCATTGCAAAGGTTTTGGCAGTGGCCAAACTCTATTAGCTTATCAGAGTATATAATCCTCGGTAAAGTGCAGTGATTAAATGCCTCTGTTTTCCATCAGAGGCAACACAGGGCTTCCCCAGAATGATAGCAGGGGATCCAGGTTATTGATACGACGGATGGGAGAAAAGCATGGTGCCCAGCCACGCCTGCTAATAGCTGCCCCTCACCTACACCAGAGGCTCCCAAACCTGGACACCCGTTAGCATCACGGGCGGAGCTTCTGAAAATGTGCTGAGTGAAACCTGGGCCACTCTCAGAGTCAGGGTTTCTCAGGAATTAGCCTGGAACTTCTGGACTCTTGGAATGTGCCTCCCACTAGGCTCCACCATACAGCCTGTGACCATCTCAACTCCCAGAGGCACTCAGGCCGCAGTGTTACCATCTGTACAACGGGGCAACCAGCTTGCACACTCTCTCATTTGCAAAGTGCGTGAAGATGTGGCTGTCCCTCTGGGGCTCTCCAGAAAGGCAGACAGGCGTCATTGGATCTGTTTTAGATGGGGCCTCACTGCAAAAGATGAAATTGATTTCAGCTGATCTGGATACCAAATTTCTTTCTCTCTCTGGCTGGAATCACTTCTAAAGATCTTTTGGGTGATTTAGAAAGCTCTTTAAGTAAAACCCCTAACAAGGATCTTCAGATTCCTGGGGACCAGGCCTGTGTGGTGAGAGTACAACTCCCCTGTTGATCCCTAAGGACTACAGGAATGGGACTATCCCCCATCCCCTCTGTGTGCCTAGCTAGATGATTCTAGAACATTCCCCCTACATCAAAGTCACCCTAGAGCCTAGAGAGCTGTCCTTCGATCACCTGTGTTTGGAAACAACACAAAGGAACCAGGCTCTGTGGGGCCAGAGACATCACCATTTACAAACCCCAAAGCAGACAGCTGGAGAACTGTCTACTTTAGGGGGCTGGAGAACACACTCCACAAAACAGACCAGCTCATGGACTCAGTCTCTCAAAGGTAGAGTGGGTGACATGCCTCATGATACCCACCCACACTCTCTCATTCAGCCCCTGCGAGGCCCTGTGCCCAGAGGGGGCTTCCATGGAAGAAAACAGGCCAGTGAGGAACGAGGGACATGTGTCATGCTTGGTGTCCCGATCCTAGTTCAGGACCCCCTGTCCGATAGATGACGGCTCTGAATTCCACTAAGCGAGGGGAGAGTGATGGAGGGTGACCACTATCTTGGGTTTGCCCAAGACGGAGGGGTGTCCTGGGATATGCTAAGACCAGGCACTCCTGAGAAAGCCAGGACGGTGGGTCGCCCTGCCTTCCGGGGCCCTCTGTGGTGAGCTCACTTCCTGTCCTAGTGAAGCCATTACCCAGGGCAGTTTGCATATCTCAGAGGAAGAAGGCAAGCAGACTGGCTGCCACTGGGAGGGGGCGGGGGCACGGGACACAGCAGGCAGCTGAACACTTAGCTCCAGCTATTGCTGGCCTCCAGCAGCCTTGCAGGGGGATGTACGCAGGAAAAGCTGAGTTGGCAAAGGGCAGCTGGCAACAGGCAGACTTATCCTCATGTGTGTTTGGTTTTTGTAGGAAACAAATCTTGAAGTTCTTGGATGCCGAGAAGGACATTTCGGTCCTTAAGGGGACCCTGAAGCCTGGAGACATTATCCATTACATCTTCGACCGCGACAGCACAATGAACGTGTCCCAGAACCTCTACGAGCTCCTCCCCAGGACCTCCCCGCTGAAGAACAAGCACTTCCGGACTTGCGCCATCGTGGGCAATTCGGGGGTCTTGCTGAACAGCGGCTGCGGGCAGGAAATCGACACGCACAGCTTTGTCATAAGGTAACCACGGCAGGGACTCTGGGTCCAGGGCAGGAGGCAGAGTTAAGTTGAGCATTGCCAGTTGTCCCAAGAGGTTGAAACAGGACACACTGGTTGGGTTAGTCCCCGTTCTCAACCTTGACAACACATTAGAATCACCTGGGGAGCTTTTAAAAAGTCCCCGTATCCAGACTGCACCCAAGACTAATCAAATCAACCTAAGGGTTAGGGAGGCATGTGGCCCAGGGAGCCGGCTGATTCTGGTGCACAGCTCAGGTTGAGAATTGCTGTTCTGGTGCACAGGCGGACAGACTGTGGGCCCTCAGCCTGCTTTTGTCAATAAAGTTTTATTGGCACACACCACACCCATTCATTTTCATACAATCAGTGACTGCTTTGTCACTACCATGTAGAGTTGAGTAGTTGGGGAGAATTGAAGAGTTGCCACAGAGAGCATCCACACAGCGTAAAATACTATCTGTCCCTTTACAGAAAAAGTTCACTGACCCCTAGATAGAGCCTGCTATGAAAGGTTAGTAAGAAAATCTCGTGGGCTGGCCAGAGTTTACAAAACTCTTTTTAAGTGTTCTGGGAGGTCATACCGTACTAGTAACTTTATATCCCGGAGTCAAAATCTGGGAAGTGAGAGCGCAACAGAGAAACTTGGGTTTTGTACTTGACTCTCATTCTCGCTGAAATATCATCTCATTTTTCAGTCACCAGGGACACACTTGGACGCAGTTACCCAGGGGCCTGACACCTGACCCCCCCAACCCAGACAGACGCAGAAACAAGGCCTTGCTGTCCCCTTGTCAAAAGTAGGGCATACAGAGCCTCGAGTTTCATCCCCAACAGCGTCCCAGCCCTGGCAGAAACCCACACCGCGTCTCACATGTCTGCTGGGACCGTGCGATGCAAAGGGAGCCTTGCCCTGGGGCTTTGGGAAGTGGCCTTCTCCCAGAGCCCCCTGACTCTCAGGACGTGGGACTGAACAGGCTGTTTACTTCTGTGTCACTGCGATGGACGAGCCACTGCAGCCTGGCAGACACACTTGTTTTAGTTTTGTCATCTCATGCCAGGTTCCGTCTGTGCTGGCCTAGCCAGTGGCTCAGCCCCCACTTCCCAAAGACCGCCAGTCTAAAGATTAGGGGAGGGAGGGGTATGGGGGTACAAGGTGTGGCAGGTTTGTCTAACCGGAATCCAGAGAAGGGCTGAGGGGTGTCGGGTGGGGTGCGCATTAAAGGTTAAAGGTCGGGGAGGAAGGCAAAAGCCACCTCCAGATGGGGTCAGATCACCTCCTGGAGTGCCAGGCAGTATCAAGGGCTGGCCTTTCTGACCTGCTGTCATACACATCAGCCCACCCAGTCCTGCCCCAGGGGTTCCCAGATTCAACAGCAGATTCTGGCTGACACTCCTTTTTGGACCCCTACACAGCAAGGCAGGCAGTGCGCTGTTCAGAGTCCACTCTTGGCCTTGGGGCCCATTTGTCATGGGACTTGGCATGTGTCACTCTCCTTTCTGGGTCTCGAGTTCATCATCTGTACAATGGGCGGGTTGGATTGGCTGTCTTTGAGGTCCTTCCGTTACGAATACTGCTTGTGCTCACCCCAGTGCATACGAATGAGCATACGAACCACCTGAGTTTGTTAAAATGCAGAGTCTTCAGGTCTGGAGTGGGGCCTGCGACCCTGCATGTCTAAGGTCCTGGCTGCTGGTGTGGGAGCCCTACCTTGAGAGGCACGGCCATAGCATGCTTTGCCTCTCTGCTGGGGGTCATGTCCACATACTTAGAAAAGAGGGACCTGACCTTCCAAGAGCGAGCTCCTCAGAACACTGTGCAGTCACCTGGGTCTGCATGTCTGTGGGGTTGACCTGAGTGGGGTTTTAGGACAAGATGCCATGTCCCTACTGCCTGCAGACCTCACATTTTATGCTGACTGACAGCCCGGGCTCCTCCACCCCACCGGGCCCACTCTTCTGGGCTCCTTCCCCCTGGGGGATCATCCATGCCCTCCAACGGGGGGCTTAGAGACGGAAACCCCCAAGAGTAAATTGAGCGTGATGCTGTGAGCGCTGCATGAGATGGCATGCGTGGGTGTGCTTGGGACGGTGTCCCGACAACAGGACACATGAAATGTTTGTTCCCTCCCGTCCTTCCCGAGGGTGCATGGAGATCACCGCATGATTTGGCACCACCTCTCCCGTACCATTTGCTGTTCCAAATGGTAGCTCTCTGTGGACCCCATGTCTCTACTCCACCCACCTTGCCCTGGTGAAGCAGAGTGGCTGTGCCCACCTCCGAACTCCAGTCCACGCTGGGACCAGCACAGAGGAGGGGGGCCCCTGCGAGGCTCCGCTGAGATATCAGAGCCCAGGAAGGTCCTCACGGGATGTTCCCGGTCTCCGTCAACCCAAGTCTTCGCTCAGCTCACCTCGCTCTGTGTTTACTGGGCCCCTTCGCTGTGTGGGAGACACATAAGACCTCACCCTCATCTCAGAAAACTGCATGTGAATCGTCGTAGGACACACTGAGTGCAACATGCAATGAGCTTGCAGAAGACATGCAGCCCCCCAGGGGAGTTCAGGGCGGGCTTTGGGAAGAAGCGCCACTGGAGTTGGCGGACTTTGGTAATGATGAGGTGAGGAGAAAGGGAGAGCACCATGAGGGCGTGGAAGCAAGAAGGTAGAGCCATGGATCTTGGAGATCACCGCTTGACTACACATGAATGGTGCTGCTGGGAAGGGCCGGACAGGATATCTGGCCCCCACAGGGTCCCCAGGAGCCTGCAATGCCAAGTTGAGGAGACTGCCTAACTCAGGGTCATAGATATGCAGTCAATTCCCAGGTGTTTGGGAATTAAAACTTCATTAGGCTCACATGTGCGCACTGCACACAAACACACCCCTTTCATAGGGACAATCCTATGAACAAATGCCCTTTCACAGACAAATCACCATGTTGCTTCATGACAAGGCAGTTGGCATGTACCAGGTGCAATTCCACATGTGTCACGTTTATGAACTCACTTCATTCTCACTACAACCCTATCAGGAATGTACAATTTTGTCCTGGCTTTTGCAATGAGGAAACTGAGGGACAAAGAGTCAGAGGTCACAAGTCTAGTTCGGGCCACGGTCAGGCTCTCCTCACCAATGGACTAGCCCTCTGATACCCAATTCCATCCCTGCCAATACATACCACGATTTCATCTTATTGTTGCCCAAAATGCAAATCTGCCCAAGTCACTCTCCTGCTCCAGAACCTCCAGTGGCTCCCTATTGCCTTTGGAACCAAGTCACTGACACACAGGCCCTTTGATGCTCACCCTGCTAGCCTCTCCTGCCCCATCTCCTTCGCACAATAGGCTCCAGTCAGACCAAATCACTTGCCTTCCCCTAAACACCCACAATGTCTCCCACCTCTGTGTCCTTGGACACATTTCTAGTGCCTAAAATACTACAATATGATGCTTCCTAAACTGCCTGGTTATAAGTCTTACCTAAAGAACTTGTAGAAACAAGTATCAATTCCTAGGCCCATCTGTTGACTCTTTAGGCGACAGACGTAGGGAATCTGTGTTGTTGACAAGGGCCTGACCTGATTCTTCTGCTCTGGCGAGCTGGAGCCACGCTGTCCTCATGTGCCTTTTGCACTGACGGGCTTCTGCTCATCCATCCCTCTAGACTTCCCTCAGTGGTCACCACCTCCAGGGAGACCACCTGATGCTTCTCTTCCCCATAATAGTGATGACAGTACTAACACTTACTGAGCTCTCACTGTACTCCAGCAGTGTTGTAAGGACTGGGTGTGTAGTCACCGCTTTCATTCCTGGGAGGGGTGCTGTTGTGGTCTCCGTCATAGCGAAAGACACTGTTGTGGACATTCCCATAATCACACAGAGGTTGCCCATAATCACACAGGCAGAAAGAATTGGGGATGAACGCTGAGCCTAGGGGTGTGCCGTCAGAGCCTCACTCTGGCACCCAATGTGGCCAGGTCACACCTACCAATACCATGGCTGTCTTGTGGGCTGAGAGCTGGCTTCCTTGCTTCCTTCCTCTTCTACTAGCTACTGAATTCCAGAAGGCGGGCATTTGACATGGCCAGGGTGCAGGAAAGTTCTGTCCGTGCTAAGAGCCTAGTAAACACATGTGACAGGAGAAGAAGAAGAAGGGATGGCAGGAAGATGCCCTCGGTGTTTGTTTTGGGAGGAGGAGGAAGCAAGGAGAGGCAAAGGATGGATAATGTGAAACAGAAGCAGCAGTATCTCAGCTTCCCCCAAGGGCCGTGTTGCCTTTTCTCTCTGGCAGGTGCAACCTGGCTCCCGTGCAGGAGTACGCCCGCGATGTGGGGCTCAAGACAGATCTGGTGACCATGAACCCTTCGGTCATCCAGCGGGCCTTCGAGGACCTGGTCAACGCCACATGGCGGGAGAAGCTGCTGCAGCGACTGCACAGCCTCAATGGCAGCATCCTGTGGATCCCCGCGTTCATGGCCAGGGGCGGCAAGGAGCGCGTCGAGTGGGTCAACGAGCTCATCCTGAAGCACCGCGTTAACGTGCGGACTGCATACCCCTCTCTGCGCCTGCTGCACGCCGTCCGCGGGTGAGCGCGCCCTTCCGGGTGCAGGGGCTGTCACCGGGTGGGAAGGGCTTTGGTAGGCAAGATTCCTTTCCCAGGTGCCTTTCCATCCCGGCTCCACCATCACTAGCTGTGTGACCTCCGTAAGTCACCTGACCTTTCTGAACCTCCCTTTCTGGCGAGGAAGGTGGGGTTGGCAAGTGGGTTTCATCTGGCATGGCAATTTTGGCCAACTGGTAGTGCCTACCTGGGAGCTGCGCTGAGAATAAACCATAAGGGAGCAAGAATGGAAGTGGGACTATTTGATGGGGGGGCTGTTGCAATAGTACAGGTAGGAAATACATGCGGCTTAGACTAGGACAGTGGTGATGGCTATCAAACCATTTTGTCAGATTTGCTATAAAATTTGGAGTAGAGGCAGCAGGGTTAGCTGATGGATTGTACTGAAGGACCTCATGGGGTGAGATAATGAGGAAAACTCAGGATGATGGTTAGGATTGAAGCTTGAGCAAATGGAGGGACAGTGGGGCCGTTCTCTGTGATAGGAGCGCCTGGGAGAAGTCCATGCATGTTTGGGGCGTTGGGGAAGAGACCTCCTTCCTGGGCATAGTAAGTTTGAGATGCTGGTTACAAATATACGCGATCCACGCCTGACCTCCCAGGTTGCCAGACCCTGCATCCCGTCTCCCATCTAACCACATGGCGGTTCATAGTCCTGCTCCAGGACCACAAGCGAGCCCACTGCACAGCCTCCCCACTGACCAAGGCACACTGGCGTGCTCTTCACTGCCGTCTTAGCGTAACTCGGTGTGACCCTGGGAAGCCCTCTGAGCCACCCACAAAGGACTCTAGTCCTTATAAAGATGACACGCAAGCCTATGACCAGCCCTGGCCTCATTAGGGTAGGTACGCAAATAGGAACCCATTGTCACAGAGACAGACCCAGAGAGACCTTCAATAAAAGGCAGCCATATTTGTGGCTGACGCAGGCCTCACCTCCCTCATCCTGAAGTTTGACCTGTCAGGATTCCCTTCAGCATCCTTTACTTCATCCCTGTCACAGAGTGGGGCTGCCGTGGCAACCCCCACCTCACAGATTTAAGAGCCATTCCTTAAATGTTGTTTCTTCCTGGAAGGAGGAAACTACACAGTTTGGGGGGTCAGAGAGGATAAGAGAAAAAGGAAGGCTGCCCTTTGGTAAAGAGAGAACAGGTCCCTTGATGGGGAATGGGCAGCCACCTGGAAGAAACGTATGCAGCCAGAGCTATTTCCAGCTATAATTGACTCACTTTTATCTGTCAAAATAGCATTAGGCACCAGTAACAAGCCCTTTAAACAAACTGGCTGTTAATCCTGAGATGGTAACATCTTCCTTTGCAGGAACTCCCCAGAGGAAATACAACAGGAGAGGTGGGTGGGGTGGGACTCCGCTTTTAGCAAGGGGAAGAGCTGGGTTGGATGTCATGGGCCTTGGAATGGATTTCTGCCGATGCCTGTCTCCCTCTGTGGGGCCGCTGTGCCTTGTAGGGTGCAAGGTCCAGCAGGGCGTCAGAACTGAATGAAAATTTCTTTCAACAGGCTGACGCGATGAACTAATCTAAGAGGAAGTAATTTAGTACAGACAAATGCAAGGTCCCAGTACTTAGGTTCTAAACAATTAATTGAACAGAAATCCGGATGAACAATGCCAACCATTGGCGGGCGTGTGGCTGCTCAAGGGGAAATGTGATCTTCGATTGCAGCGATTGACGCAGCACATCTGGCCAGGGAGGCCAGCGCTGGCCTTGATTTACTCCCCCCGTCAAATTCCACTTGGAGAATCACATTCAGTATTGGGTACCAGGCTAGAGAGGGACCATGGTGGCAGAGAAATTCGGAAGATGAAAGGTTTGGGGAGAGAAGAGACTCCAAGGAGCATGAAAGCAATCTTTCTTCTTCCAGCAAACACTCCCAGGCACCTAGAGGGCTCCGGGGCTGTGCAAAAATCAATAAAACAAGGCCTCTCCCCTTGAGGGGCTCACAGATTTGGCCTCTGAGGCTCCAGGTGTAGAACTAGGGCTGGGCGAGAATCCAGAGGGAGTCGGTTTCAGGTGGATGCTGGAAAGAACTCTCCCACAATAAAGATCATGTGAAATGAGCTTGGATGCCTCCCAGGAAGTGGCGAATTCAGGCTCCTTGGGGGTGTTCAAGCAGCAGACAATGCCCCCTACTGGGCCGTGGAGAGGGAAACCCACGCCACACCAAGTTGCTGTCTGAGTTTGGAAGGGCTGCTGGGACAAAGTACCACGGGCTGGCGGGCCTAAACAACAGAAATCTGCTGTCTCGTTTCTGGAGGCTACGAGTCCGAAATCTAGGTGTCGGCAGGGCTGGTTCCTTCTGAGGCCCATTAGGGAAGACTGTTCAGGCCTCTCTCTTCGGCTCGTCCATGACCATCTTCATGTTCACACAGCCTTCTCCCTGTGTGCACATCTTCTCCAAATTTCCCATTTTTAAGGACTTCAGTCATAGTGGATTAGGAGCCACCTAATGACTTCGTTTTAACTTGATTATCTCTGCAAAGACTCTCTCTCCAAATAAGGCCACATTCTGAGGTACTGGAGGTTCTGACTTCAGCATAGGAATTTGGAGGGGACACAATTCAACCCCTAACGCTTGGGCAAGCTGGCCGCCCTTCCCACTCAGGTTCTTTGATTCAGTGCATCTTTAACCACCACATACTGTCAAGATTCGTGCCCATCTGGGACAGTGCAGGGCCCGGGCACTGCAGGGAGCTGGCATCATGGTACAGAGACCCTGAGCGGAAGGCCTGCCCTTCACCCCCTGCCCCGGCCCGAGTAGCTCTTCCAGGCGCCTTCTGGCTCTGCCCGCCTGCAGAGTGGCAGAGTGCCCCGGCTGGCAAGGGCAGTGAGCAACCGAGCGGGAGGACACCCAGACAACTGAGTGTGGCCGCGGGGGGTGGGAAGCTGCGGTCGGCAGCTGGCAGTGAATGGCTCTAATTCAATTACAACGAGGGGGAAGGCTGTGACCCACAGAGAGGTCGGCCCTCGGGCAGGAAAGCAGGCCCATTCAGCCGCCCAGCCCACAGGCCTGGTGCAGAGGATGTCTGTGAATTGGCACTCAATTAGGCCGAGGCTCCAGGATGGCACGGACCCAGCGGGCACCCCCACCAGGGCTGGAGGAGTGGATCAGCAAAGCAGGACTTGTTTCCTGTCAAAGGGTGATAGAAGGGATGAGAGAGTAACCATAGTGTGGAGACTGAGGGGAGAGGGTCAGAGCCGTCCCTTCCCGACATGCCCTTCACAGTACAAAGGACCGGTCACAGCAGCTGGGTCCCCATTTCCTCCAATGGACACGGAGTGTGGAAGTGTGTTCCACGGAGAAGAAAAGGAGGGAAGTCTATGGTTGAGGCACAGATGGCTACCGGCATTTGGTCATTTTTTATGCATTGTTTCTATTTTTTTACATAGCATTACACATGGTGAAAAGAAAAATCCATGGAGTGTAATAAGAGGATTTACAGTGAAAAGCAAGCCCTCCTCCTCAGAAGCAGCCTGTTAAACTAGTTTTCTGTGTGTCTCCTTCCTGAAAAAAATCCCCTTTTATGCATAAGGGGGCATGTTTTAAGCCCCTCACCTTGCTAAACCTGGAAATCATTCCATATGGTCAGCCACCACCTCATTCTCCTTCACAGCTGCCTAGCTTTCCACTTGTCTGGACCACAGTTTAGTAAGCGGAAGCCATGGGGGCCATCACGGGTGTTTCAATCGTTTGCTGGTGTGACCAGGGCTACAGTGGCTGTCTTATAATGACAACTGTACACATACATATGTACATCAATAGATCTGCTTTGTAGAAGTGTCATTGCAAAAAACAGAGATGGATATATGCCTTGTTAACTTTTATAGATGTTGCCAAGTTCCACTCCCACCTACGAATACTGAAAATGCCTGTTTTCCCATAATCTCACCACCACGGGGTATTATCAACTTTTGTTATCTTCGCCTATCTAGTGGAAAATGGCATCTGATTGTTGCTTGAAATTGGATTCCTTCAATTATGAATGAGGTTGAATACAATTTTTCTGTTGGGGGTGGCATTAAATTCCACAATCCAGCCAGGAGGCTTAAGCCCCCAAGAAATGGTCTTGCTGGGTCCCTGCTGGGCCTCTAGCAGCAGAGGTGATACCTGTGCAGGAACAGCAGTCTCTCGACTCCCCCCGGGGGAACCAGCTCAAGCAACCAGCATCATGGTTTTCTGTTTTTCTTTTGACAGCGTTGCCAACTGCGGTGCTGTTAGCCTGCCTTTCACATGGGCAGACCTGGTGGCTGCCTAGAAGGGTTTAGAGTGAGGCAGCCTCCTTCACCTCTCCTGCCAGCGTCCCCAAAGGGAACCAGGAGCCTCTGCTTGCTCGTTTTCATTCGCTGCTTCATGAAATAAAGATTTGTGAAGCTGCACACACTTTGTGCCTGTGCTCTGTCTGCTAGGATCTGAAGTTATACAAAAGTCAATCCACTTGCTCAGAGAACTTTAAATTGTAAGGGAGGAGAAAGACAGATAAACAAGCAATTCCAGTGTAGCATGATGAGTGCTGTGATAGGGAAAGGACAACATATGGGTCACAAAACCCTCCTGTATCAAAGCTGAGACCATAAGAAGGGGTTGCCAGCCAGGAGACATGGGAGATGGTGGGGTCCCGGGAGAAAAGAAAGCGAAAAGTTCCACATGGCAGATTTGAGGCCCAGATCTTAAGGGCTTCCCCAGCCTGGCTGAGGCCGTTGGATGTTATCCTGAGGACTCCAAGAGTCATTGAAAGGTTTTTGGTGGCGTGGTCAGGCGAGGTTAGCAGGCTTGAGTGACAACACTGGCTTGGGTGTGCACAGAAGCCTGGGACCAGGAATTGGCCTCGAGCATTCCCAGGGCTTGACCAGCTCTGCACTCCAACCCCAGCTCTCCACTGACGCAAAACTGGGCAGCCTTAGGCTGAGATGTCCCCCCACGATGACAAAGTCCTAAACAGGGCCCCCAAGGAGAGAACAGCATGAACTGTGGGGCCCCAGATCAGGGACAAGGCTGCCAATGTGGATGACGGGAAACCAGAAGCCAGAGAGAATCCCGTTCCGGGTTTTGCTGCTGATCTGGCACAAAATGTCACCAACTGTCCCTCGACAACCTCCTGGGAGGCATTCCTGCCTCCAAATGAGCTATATCCCACAAAGTGCTTTTTTACTTCTTGGAGAAAGCCCTTTTGGTCTCTTTTTCCAACACTGGCAGCCACCATTCTTGCCACATACCAGAGCCCAGGAATCCAGGGAGAAAGACGAATATGCTTCCGAGGTGATTTTGGCAATCCTCATTTACTGCTGTCCATGCTCATAAAATACAGTGCTTAATCGTCTTGGCAATTTGGGCTAACCAATTTGAAAAATAATTACTGCCTTCTTTGAGATGACTTTGCTGTCTAATTAAAATCTCAAGACTGGGATATTAAAGGTGTATTGTCAATACAGGGTCCCAGATGCAGTGAGCTAACCTCATTTGGGAAGGCAAAATTAATTAGTTAGCGTTTTCACACCCAGCTGTTCTCCTAAAGAGAGAACCCGTGGACACGTCGGCCAGGCACAGTCTCTAAATTGGCCAGGGCGACGGAGGAGATATAAAGGAAATGGCAAGTGATTTGTCCCTGCATAACTCAGTCAGCCTCTGTTGCAAGCTGCTCATTAAATGGTGCCCCCTTGGCCCTGTCAGACATCTCTCAGGCGTTCTTGTTTACCTGTGGAGGCAGCATAGGAAATACTGGGCTTTCAATTCATTCTGGAGCCTCATTTTCTGCTAGCACCTTTCCCAGGGAGTGACGCTGGGTGGAAAGCCTGGCGCCAGGTCTGAGAGTTGGGGTGTTTCTATGCCTGTCCCAGCCGGCCACGGTTGCTGTGTGTGCTGCTCGCTTCCTCCTGTCTCCTCTTCTACTTCTTCCCATTTTTCAATTCCATGTGAGTCCAACATTTGCTGAGCTCCATAGAAGTCCGGATAATCAATTTGAGGCTCGACTACAATAACAAACCCCAGAACCCTTGGGGTTTAGCACAAGGGAAGCTCATTTCTCCTTCTTGCAAAGTAATGAAGGTTGGCAGGGGCTTTCTTTTAACCGGTGATTCAGGCATCAAGGACTCTTCCATCTTAGGCTGACACCATCTTCACAGGGGGCTTTGAAGTTCTCCAAGTGGGGGGGGGAGCGGGAAGACCTGCCCTTGAGCAGCATCAGCTCTGAAGGGACATGGTTCCTGTCAAAGCCTATTGGCCAGAACTGCTCACATGACCCCAACCCCATGACAAGGGATACTGGGAGATGCAGGAGAGCACATGGAGTGTTTGTTGAATTCTTCTCTCTGCCGTAGCACCTTGGCTGCACCAGGCACTGAGCCAGATGTCTCTGAACCCCCTACACAGGAGCGTAAGGCATGGCCCCTGCGCTTGGGGAGATCACAGTACAGTTTCACGTGGGAGACCAACCCACACAGTAAGGAATTGTCAGCCCCGATTGATAAGCACAGTGGGAGAAGTTGAAACAAAGCTCATGATAATAAGGTGGAAGTGATTAAGTCAGTTTGAGCTGGGGAGAAGAGAGTAGAACAAAGGGAATATTTCTAGGAAGACATGATGCATATGCTTAATTTTGGGGGGAAAGAAAAAGAGAGTTCATCAAGAGGATGCGTAGGGGGAAAGGCACGCCTATGGGGAGTCTGTGTAACCTCGGACCCACCTATGAGCTCTTTGGATGGTTCATCGTTGATTCAATTCTTCCCTCCCCCTGACAGCCAGCAAAGAAATTCATTTCTGAAAGCCTTCCCCTGCTAAGACCTCACTATCAGAAAATAAACAAACCACAAATCCCTAATATGGCATGTGGCCGGTGTTAGGGCTTGAAATGGCTTAGGGAGGGACCCGTCAGTGAGATGCAATCATGCAGGGACACTGCCCGTGGCTCGTGTGTCCCTGGCTGGTGTCAACAGCGGCTGCGGCCAGCTCACTCCCAGCTCCAATTCTCCCAGAATCACCATGCGATGAAAAAAGATCCAAGAATCAGACATGGAGAGGCTGCCTTTCATCTAAGTGCTATCTAACCAACTGCCTGAGACCTTTGCCCCCACTCAGGCAAGTCACCCTGGACTCCCACGTCTTCCTCTGTTATTTGAGAGAGGACAAGTTTAATCCAGGAGACCCGTCCGTGGGTGACTGACCCACAGACATGGTCTGTTTGACTCACCCAATAGGGTTTCACACGCTATTTTTTAGAAATTTTAAAAATTAGTTGCCAACATTTAAAAATTTGGAGAATTTGCATTAAACATCCAGATTTCTGACACTCTTGAAACAAATCAGAAACTCTGACACCACCATACTGGACGACAATAAAACTGGCCACCCCTCTAGATGCTGCAGTCCCCACCACTACCCACTGTCTTGGCAACACTGAGGCCACGTGTCATCTTCCTTACACATATCCCAACTGCCAGCTCACTCAGTTACACCCGGGCCAGGCCACTGAGCTACATGAGCTCTGCAGGCCCAGTCGTCCTCAAAACTCTATGACGAGTCCATATGCTTACTAGTTTCCCCTCTTTTTATCTAAATATGTCTCCTGCTTTTGGCAGAACCACCTACCAGTGAGATCAAGTGTTCATAGGCTTGGCTGAATGTTTGAATTACTGGGGGAGGTTTTATTTCTTTTATTTATTTATTTTTCTTTTGAGGGCAGTGTCACTGGCCCTCCTACGTGGGACCGAACCGGGGCCGCTGGCTTCCCAAGCCAACGCTTAACCACCGCGCCACTCGGCCGGCCCTAGGGGGAGGTTTTAAAAACCCGTGTGCAGGCTGCCCCTGGAGGTGGAACCCAGGCTTCGGTCCTCTGAAAGCTCCAGGCAATTTCAGTGTGCAGCCCAGATTGACAAGCCGAGTTAGTGCTGAAAATGTAATGGCCTTGCTCAAGCGGGGGTGAGCTCCCTGTCATTGGAGGTGGTTAAGCCACCGTGGATGAGCACTTTGCCAGGATGTGTGGGAGGACCCTAACAGCTGCTGCTGCTCTTCTGGGACCCTCCACCTCCTTGCATGCTCTCTGCCTCTGCCCCCCCCCAGGACCCTCCCCTGCCCAGCTTAGCCCCCATTGAGTGTAGAGTACTGAGGTGGTCTAAGGAAGGTCTCCTTTTCTAAAAAGCCCCAACCTCAGCATCAAGCACCCTCCCTGCCTCCCCAGCCAGCACCATGCCTCTGACATTATTAGCCGGGAATAAGCAGGTGGTGACATGGGGCGGTCTTGTACAGTCCATTAGACCAGCAGCAATCCACAGCTGCCCCATGTCAGTTTGGGCTGCATTATGAAGGGGAGAAAACATGGACTTGGCATCCGAAGGCCTGGAGAGGAGTCCTGGTTCCTAGACACTGCCAGCTTGGGGTCACCTCGGCGACCTTGGACATGCCACTTTTCGTCTCTGAGCCTCATTTCTGCATCCACACCCACTAAGAGGCTTGTCTTACTTCCATGAAATCATGGATGTGAAAGCTTGCAGCCTCAGGGGCAGCTCCATGGCTCAGTAAGTGGTGCCTGTCCATCCTCTGTGAAGGGACCCAGGAGTCAGTCACTCGATGGGTCTCTAAGAGTTCCTGGAGTGGCAGGAGGCAGGCTGGGGGGTAGCAGAAAATATTCCTCTTCTTGTAAGGATAATTCACGACTCATGTTTCTTTTGTCACTTTATGTCCCCCCTTTTGCAGATACTGGCTGACCAACAAAGTCCACATCAAGAGACCCACCACTGGCCTTTTGATGTACACGCTGGCCACACGTTTCTGCAACCAGGTCTACCTCTACGGCTTCTGGCCCTTTCCGCTCGATCAGAACCAGAACCCCGTCAAGTACCACTATTACGACAGCCTGAAGTATGGCTACACCTCCCAGGCCAGCCCCCACACCATGCCCCTGGAGTTCAAGGCCCTCAAGAGCCTGCATGAGCAGGGGGCTCTGAAACTGACTGTCGGCCAGTGCGACGGGGCCACGTAAAGTGGGCGCTCCGCGGGACTCGGTGGCTCACATTTCCTGCCAGCTACACCACAGGCAGCGGGGAGTCGGGGGCGGCACAAACTGTAGAGCAAGCTGGCTAGTGGTTTTCTTTGTTCCAGTGTAAAACAGTGACCAGAATATATATATCTATACCTGCATATATATATTGACCTGAGTAATTTATAACTGTGTGGTGCTCATCTAGCATTAGGCAGATAAGCCACAGAAGAAGGTGTGGAGAACCCACCAGAATTCAGATGCGGTCCATCCTTGGGGCCGGAAGGACTCGCCATGAAAAGAAGCCAGTCCCATGACTTTGGATGACAAACTGCCTCCTGGGTTGGAGGGATCTTTGGGGCTCATGGATGAATGGAGAGCCACCTGTTGGCAGCTGCCCCAAGCCTCTGAGAAAGGTGGAATTCTGGGTGAGCCAATGCCCAGAGAGGACCATTTCGCCGAAGTCCAAAATGGTGCTGTTTACAGAGGAGAGGGAGGTTGGAGCATTCAGCTGAGCAAAGGAGCACAAAAACAGCAAGACGCTGAGGCCACGTCAGAGCGGAGGGCTTTTCCACAAACTTGGAGTTCAACTGCCCAAGGGATAAAACCACGTTTGGCCCAGCTGTCCCAGAAGGGCTGCCACAGCTACGGAGAGAAAGCTAGAGAAGACACGATGGACAGTTCATATTCTGGCTTGGTGAGAACCACCAAGAACCTGGGACGGAGCAGGCAGATGACACTAAAGAGCTGGGGTGTTCCAAATTGCATTTTTGAAAACTTGCGATCTTCTACTAAGGATCGGCACTTCACCCCAACACAAGCGCAGGAGAGCATCCAAAATGTGGCTGTGTGGCGGGTGTTCTCTAAAGCGACTTGAGTCCCCCAAGGACGAAGGGACCCTGGGATGTCACCCACAGGGTCAACCTCCTTCCTGCCCTGTGCGAATGTCACACGAGGGACTGCACTGTCCCACTTGTGCTACCAGAGAATCCACAGAGAATGCTTAAAAGGGGACCACAAAGATAAATGTCATCCTTTTTAAAAATACATATGACTGCCTTTCTGGGTGCCTCCAGAGCCCCAGAGTGGGAGACCTAAAAGAATGTGAAGCATTTAGCTCCATTTCTCTGCAGCCACTCTCTGTTTGCTTTCTGCATGGTGCACACTGCCAGGCCTCTGCAGCCAGACTGCTGTGTTAATGTCACTTTCTTGTCACTCTCCTATCCTGATGGCCAGACTCGCCAACACTGAGCTCCAACACTGAGGTTTTCAGCTCTGCAGGGAGTTTTCAATGTCCCCTCCAGCCCCTTCCCCCGCAGAGGCAATGATTTTAGAATTTTGCAAAATTCATTTTCTCCCCTATTAAGATAAACAGTTAAGACTTTCTAAAATTTATTTTTTAACCCGAAGCCAAATGCAGTATCCAAATACTGGACATCATCTCCCCGGGGGAAAAATCTGGGCTCAATGCCAATACCCTAGGGGCTGGAATCACAGGTCACAAATAGACAAACATTAGCTGGCTTCATTTGTGAGATGTATTCCCTTGCCTAATAAATAACAGTGTTTTAAAACATATTTGAAAGATAAGTAAAAAACCATTATCTTGACAGTGAAGAGAGTTAAGGAAAGTAGTCAAGATCTTCTCCCAAGCATATGAGACCGGACATGATTAATCAATGGCAATTCGGAGCAGGACATTTGGTCTGAATTAATGGCCACCAGGAAGCCAGTGGAGGCTGTAGAAGGATATTCAGAGCCATTAACCCCACATGCAGATGTTTCAGCTCCAAACCACGATTATGATTCTAACATCTCTATGTTTCTTTCCTGTTGTTCTTGTTGTGGCTGCCTGAAGCCTGAGATTTGGGATTTGCATTATAAAATGAATATTTTTAAAAAGCAACAACCCTTACAGCCTCTGTGGGAACTGAGTGGTTTGGACTCACCATGAGAAGTGGAAATAATTAGGATCATATTTTACACTTCTCCAGGGCCTTTCATCTGGAGGATCTCAGAGGCCCCGGGAGACATTTAATTTCTGAAGCTTGCGGAGCCCTGGGGAATGGGCAAGATTGCCAGCAGGGTCTTGGTGGATTAGCCAAGGCTTTGGATTCTAGAACATTCCAGCGGTGAGTCCTGAGTGGAGCCCTGATGGCAGGTCCTGGAGTTGGCTGTGCACCCCATCTAGCCACCAGTACCTTCTCTGGGGAATTTCAAGGGCTAAAGCTCTTTGGGAAACATGGTTTTCTTCCTGTCCTATCTTGGTTCCTGAAACTGAAATTGACGGGAGTTGACGTGAAAAAGCCCTTACCACGTGCCTCTGGGTCCCCTCTGGAGAAAGACTAGGGACCCAAGACATCCTACATGTCACTGTCCCCCAACTCGTGGGTCCTCTTTATAGCTCAGATTGAGTGAGTTTCCACTGCAGCCTTGGGCATAAGCCAGCTAGTCTTGGGGATGGGGGGACCCAAGGAGTCTCAGCCTATCCCCTGTCCCAGTTCCCTGATCTTCTGCCTTGTAATTCCAGTGGTCACAGCCATCCTGGGAGCAGGTGGTCAACTGACCTCAGCCAGGTGACCCTTTCAGTCACTTCCTATGGACCATCAGTCAATCCCCAGTCACCTTGCCATCAGCCACCCCGAAACTTCTCAGACCTTCGTCATTGTCCTCAAGTCCTTGAATGACCCCGCCATCTGCCTCCTCCTCTGCTGAAATGAGGTCTCACCTCCAAATCTCTTGCTCTCCCCACTTCCCTTTCACCTTCTCCCTCCCATTTCTGAGGAAGCAATATCTGTCTCCTTGCCAATGACATTCTTCTTGACACCCTCAACCACTCTTCTGCCACCTCCGTCCTCTCTGCCCGCCAACACCTGCTCATCCCATCCATCCTCTTCTCTCATCTCCCCTTCACCACCAGACCTGGGAAGGGAGCTCTGGGCTTGCAGTGCTATCCCTCCTGACCCCCAGCAGGCCTCCCGGTCCCTGGGACCAGTGACTCCACACCCTCCACGTTGCCACACTGAATGGCCCTTTCTCATCGCCAAGCTCTCCGCATCGGGTGGCTCTACAGTGACCCCTCCTGGTCACTCTCTGTCCCCTTGGTGCCCTGGATGCCAGGTTTTTGTGGTTTTCCTCCTTCCTTCCCAATGCTTCTTCGTCATGTATTTATGTATTTATATATTTATTTATGTATTTATGACTTATTTATTGAGGCCTTTGCCTTGACCTAAAAAGCAGTCGGGGTAGGTCTAAGCATTACTTTGCTCTCCCTCCTTGTCCATAACATGGACGTCCCCGCACTGGGCGACCTTTCCGTGGTTCCCTTTCGTGTTACCTCCCCAACCTCTCCATCAGCAACCTCACTCCTTCCTCTGGGCCCACCCTTCACCCTTCCTTGCAGCCCAGCCCCTCTCCGGGATTCCAGGCTCGGACTGCACCCTGCTCACTGGACGTTCACCCCACCTCTTTCGGCAGCGCCATAAACGCAATGCATCTGAAGTCAGGTTTACCATCTCTGCCTCTCCTTCCTCCGTGATCCCCTCCATTTTCTGTTAGAAGGCCCGTGATCCTCTCAACCACGCAGTTCTGAGACCCTGAGGTCATCTTCGACGTGTCTCCATGTGTTTCCTTGCTGCCCCTTCCCACCAGCACTGCTCCAGCCTCCTTGCCACGTGGGTGATTTCAGCAGCTGTCTCCTCGCCTGGCTTTCCTCTGGGCAAGCTTGCACCTTCTCCAGTTCATCCGGAAAACGCATAGCGACTTTCATCTCCAGCCATTCACACTCTTTTTAAAAAGTTCCCTTGGCCCACAAAATAACGTACGAGTCTTCATCCTGACAGCAGAGACCCCCCCAATAAGGCCCCCATTCTTCCTTGGCACCCTGCTGTCATTCCTGGAAGGGGTGCCCGGTTTTCCTGTCTCTGTGCCTTTGGTCTTGCTGTTCTCGTCACCCGGAAATGTGCTCACCTCCTGGAATGCTCTCTTTTGTTTCCTGCAAGGCCCATGCAGAAACCACATCTTTCATGGAGTCCTCTCTGACCGACCAACCACAGGGACCCCTCCTTCCGCTGAACCACCATAGCACTTTATTTGTACCTTTCTCATGGCACTTACCATATTCTGCCTTGTATTATAGTTACTGTGCACTTGTCCTCTGACGGTTCTTAGACTGTAAGCTCGCCAAGGGCAGGGCCTGTGTTTTATTCATCTGTGTCCATCACAGCACCAGGGGTGGTGCATAGCACACAGCAGTTGCTCAATAAATGTTTGTTGGATTAAATCCTGAATGCTTGGCAAGGGCTGTATAATTAATGAAGTTATTCTGCATCTACGATGCCACAAGAACCTCCAAAAAAAATCATGTGAGTTGGGAAGATGCAGAAATCATTATCCCCCATTGCATAAGTCATAAAACTGAGGCAAAAAGCTCACTAGCAGAATTTGCACCGAGGTTTCTTTATTCCCCACTCCAGGGCTTTTTGGGTTAATCCTTGGGTCACTGTAAATGAAAAGTGACCAGTCCTGCTGCCACGGATCAGGCATCACTGTCACAGAGTCAGGAGAGCCTCAACAGGAACCCCAGCTCATGGGCCCATCAACACAGGCCAAATCTTGCTCCTTCTGAGGGAGGACAAAAGCCATTCAGGTTTCACGGGGCCCCGGGGGGTGGAGCTGTGGGGCCTCATAAATCATTCCCACTGCTGTTGTCACGGGGTAGGGAACCGTCTGTCCAGATGGCAAAGAGACCCACAGCTCCGGTTTGATAAATCTCTTCACGCCTAATTAAGGCTCCCCTTCCAAAATGAATGGAGCAGGAACAGGAATGAATGATGCTGGTCGGATGGGATGCCAGACGTGTGTGCCGCCTCCTGAATGCCCTTGACGGCATCTCCAATGCCGCCAACAGCCTGCCCCGGCCCTCCTGTCTCTCACCAGGGCTGCTGGATGTCATCATCTCTTCCCACCTTCATCCCATCTTTTTGCTTTCCCTCTCCAGGGCTCTTCCCCTTGGCATCCACCAAGGACCGAGTGAGCTCCGAGAACTGCAGCTCCTCTTGGGTGCCTGAGCCCTGACCTGGGGCGGGGCAGTGAGGTGGTAAGAAGACAGGGGGTGGGGAGCACTCTATGCCATCCATCCAGGAAACAAGAAACAAGAGGCTTTGTTCTGATGGTGCAAGGTTTCCATGGTTACTTACTGCTGAGAAGCAATGTTTGTGTTGCCTTTGGGCTTCCTGATGAGGGTAGGGGTTTCATTCCCATCCTTAAAAGTCCAGGTGGTAGGGCCAGTGCATCAAGCCATCCAGCCCCAGACCAGCCAGTTTGTCTAGAATCACCCCAGTTGTCTTCAGCCCAAACCCAACAGAACCATCCACCAAGGACACTGAAGGTCCATTGTAGCCTTTCTCAGCCTTCCTCACCCCTTCCTCAGCCATCCCACCTCCCCCTGGAACATTGGTTGGGAAATGGGGCTCCCAAGGGGTTCTAGGAACTGTGTCAAGAAAAAGCCAATGCCCCTGCCATGACAACATGTTCAAATATTGAAGAGGCGTCTCCAAAACTGACTGGGCACCAGCTGTGAGCAGCCAGTCTTTGGCAGAGTCACAGAAAATGAGGAGATGACAGCCAAGTAGGGGGGACACTGCCCTGTGGCCCATGTGGAACTCAGCAGGGCAGGCCCAGCCAACACGGAGTGCAGACTCCAGGGCCAGACACTGGGGTACGCCAAGTCGAAGCTGGCTCCGCACAACACCCCTTCGGTTCAGTTCACGGTGCCTTTATTTTTGAAAATGAGGTTGTCACAGCGGAATTGCGGGACAGAGTCCAATGGGGTGACTAGATATCATCACAACAATTAGCGCTTCATGGAAGTTGGATGATGCAAAGACCACTTTGGGGTGAGCTGTTTTGTTCAAGAAAAGCCAAGAGTGTGCTTTCCCATTCCAACAGCTGGGAATGGGGATGGCAAGGATGCAACCAGCTGTCATAACAACTGGCTCTTTCTTCTGCTCCTGAGCATCTCTGGGCAAGAGCTCAGAAACAAGTACCAAGCGATCCAGAAGCCTGCCACTCAACAGCCCGGGGGTGTGGCTGAGCCACCTCTCCAGTGCAAAATGGAGAAGACGCCCACCTGCCTCCTTCATGGCGTGACTGCGAAAATGCAAATAAGGATGGAGGCAGAAGGTAGGCGCGGTGGGGAGGATCCGTGCAGCTGTGAGTTTCCCAGGTTCTGCTCATGTAACTGCTCTGCTTAAGCCCGCCAACGGCTCTCCTTCACCCTCGGAAGACAAGCCAAGCATCTTACTACGTCTTACAAGGTCGTCAGCCCTCCTCCCCACGGGCTCATCACATTCCAGCAACACGGGCCTTTGTGCTTCTCCTAGAACTTCCCAGACTCATTCCAGGCCCAGGGCCTTTGCACTTACTGTTTTCCCAAACTGGACAGCTCCTTTCCCAACTCCCTGCATGCTGCCTCTTTCTCATCTTTCAAGTCTCAGATTGAATGCCACCCCTGGGAGTCCAGGCCTGGCCACCCTCAGCTAATCGCTTTCTACTCCATATCCCATTATCCTGCCAGGTCGGCTCTTATAAACTCTCTGAATCACCTCATTTATTTTGTAGTTCTCAACCCGGAGAAACTTCATAAAAGATCCCAGTGCCCAGGCCACACTGGGGATAAGCTTAATCAAAATCTCTGGAAAGCCATCAGGGATGTGAGTACTTTTTAAAAGGCTCCTTCTGGTGCACAGCCAGGATTTCATGAGAAACACTGGCACACTTGCTCCCTTGTTTATTGTCTGCCTGCCCTTCTAGAATGTTCAGTGGGGACCTGTTTTCCAAAGCAGTGTCCTGTGTCCTGTGGTGGAAGTGGCCGCCCTCCGGGGTTCAGGCTACTGTCTCGGCTTGGGGCGCTGGCACCAGGCTGGCGATGTCACCACTTCCCTAGCACTCTGAGGAGGCACAGGCCAGCTCTGAATTCTCATGGGTCATCCTTTGTCCCCAGTAGATGTCCTGCATTTTACTCCTTTAGCTGAGCTGGTGGGTAAAGTTCTTCCTGTCCCCCTTTCACCGACTCAGAGAATGTCATGACTCTTGCCCTACATGGGAGGCTCATCCCTGGGCTGGGCAGGCACTGGAACCTCAGCCGCGCCCCAAAGACCTTGGTTAGCCTGGCTGCACAGTGGAGCCAGTGGGGGAGCTTTACAACCCACTGGTACCTAGCTCCACCCCTCCAGGGATGCTGACGTGAGTGGTTTGGGGTGTGGCCTAGGCACCTCCGGAAGCCCCCCAGAGGGTGTTGAGTGGCAGCCCCAGCTGGGAAGCTCTGCCCCAGGCCCAGCTCAGGCCTCTGGTTGGAGGTCACTCTTTTATTGATGGCCTCTGAGAGTTCCTTCCTTGATCCTCAGACTTGGCTCTGTTTTGTCTGGTGATTTGTGTTGTTGCTGCGGTCGTGTCAGTCACCTCCAGGACTCAGGAAGGCTGAGTGCTTGCAGCAGGAAAAGAGACCTAGCTGCTTCAAAGGAAGACCTGCATCCCGTCCCCACCCCCCAGTGTGGGGAGGGGTCCCCCCTAATGCAAAGAACACCAGGGCCCCTTCAAAAGAAGCAAGGGTTGCTCCCACTGCCTCAGCTAAGCCCTGCGTGCTGGGGCTTAGCCCTGTGTGAGGGGCTTTCCATGATGCTTATCCTTACAGAGCCCTGTATGTTTAACTTCCCCCATTCTACAGATTAGAAAACCGAGGTTCTCAGAGGTTAAAAACACATTCAAGATGCCAAAGCTCATGAGTGGGTGGTCTGGTGCCAAACCAGCACCGTTGCCACTGGCCTACCCTTCTAGCCCC
Source organism: Aselliscus stoliczkanus (assembly GCA_033961575.1). Taxonomy (NCBI): domain Eukaryota; kingdom Metazoa; phylum Chordata; class Mammalia; order Chiroptera; family Hipposideridae; genus Aselliscus; species Aselliscus stoliczkanus. The sequence goes on from CM066741.1 coordinate 27,679,037, forward strand.
TCAAGGCCACTTAATTCTCTCCATCCCCCACCATGTGGCCATGAAGAGAGGATAATAGGACTCACCTTCCCTACCCAGGCTTGTCACAGGCCACTGCTCTGTGTCAGCTCTTGCCATCAGCAGAGTTACTATGCAGCCAGAACGCATCTGTGCAGCAATGGCAATTGTTAAAATACCTCCATCCTTCCTGGCCAAGGGCTCTACCAGCCGGAGCCCGCCAAGCATCCCATGCAACAGCACTGTGGCCAGCGTTTTTTTGTTTGTTTGTTTGTTTGTTTTTTTATTCCTCAGGGTTCCTGTGAGTTGCTAAATGTTTTGTATATCACCTCTGCTCCCAGACCCTCCAAGTAAGAGCACAGGGGCAGGAGGGCTGTTTGAGCAATTTAGACCACAGGCAGGACAGCGGACTCATCTCTCCAGTGTTTCTTTGGTGGCCAAGCCTGGAAAAGCGGCAGGCATTTCCCTTCTCGTGTTTTCTATCCTTGACCCGGAGCAGATGTTCTGTATAGCTCATGTGATACAGATTGCAAATTCAGTTGTGAAGCATTGAGAGGCACAGGAAAAAGGTGAGGCATCTCAGGACACTCAACCAGGGCTGGTAATGGGAAACAATCATCACAAGTAATATCTACGTGGCACAAATGACATGTGGGAAGGAGAGGAGGAATGGAGGGAGAGGCAGGGGACCAGAAAAGAGCAGACAATGTTTACTGAGCACTAAATAAATGCTTTCCATGGACTAATTCATTTAATCTTCACGGCCACCCCTCGGAGGCAGATGCTATCATTAATCCCACTTCACAGAGGAGGAAACTGAGACAAAGAGGTTGATAAACTTGCCCAAGGTCAGACAGCTAGGAGTGGTTGAGCTGGGATTTGAACCCAAGTCCTTGGATTCCAAAGCAGAACAGGAAACCTCACCTTGATCAGCACACCCCTGCGGGCTGTGTCACCTCACCAGTGAGTGATCCTGCTGGGTCCTACAGGTGCAGTTCCCACACCAGGCTGAGCTGCCAGTCTCTCCCCACTCCCAGCTGTCTCCCATAGGCCCACTGAATGGAAATGCTCATTAGGGCCGTGACAGTGACAGGCTCTGGCTGCATAGCCCTAGGCCCTGTGGAGGCAGCTACTGCCTTTTGAGCTTAGTGGGAAGTTGGGACTAGACATTTGCCTCTGTATGCACTGGGCCACTTGGCTCAGGGTCTGGGGATGAGATGGGGGACAGTCAAACTGCAGGCTGCTAGAAAAACATGGAATCATCCTCTGGCAGAGGCCACCCCAGAACCAAGAAAAGAAACCAACAATGCAGAGGCCAGAGGCGAATGACTGAAGAGCGAGGACTTGACAGATAGAGTAGGAAAGGTCATGGTACTTTCCTGTGAACTCCAACAGCCGGCCTGGAAATTAGGCATTCACATCAGGCTGGGTCATAGCAGAGAAGTGGCCTGGAGCCGCTTTTGCAGTGTTGGGGAAACTGGGGACCTCCTATGACCCCAGGCCCCGACCTGTCCTTCCCAGTATCCAGCCAGTTTTCCTCCCCTCTCTGTCCTCGCAAGAAAACCTGCCTGGCTCAGAATGTCCTCTGATGAAGCCTGAGATGGCAAATTGAACCCTTCACCCACGAAAGTCAATGCATGCATGTCAACCCATTGTCTTCTTCTCCTGGCCCATTTCCCAGGCCAAGAGGCACAGATGACTTGGTGGCGAGTTCTGCTCAGTTCCCGCCCAGCTCAGCCCACCTACTTGGTTGTTGTGGGCAGGGCCTGGCCTGCAATAGGTGCCCAATGATGAATGACTGCCTGTTGAATGAATGAATGAATGAATGAATGAATGCTTCCCAGTTTCCTGAAATCATTTCTGTCTGTTCACTCAACAGATGGGCTCCCCAGGCCTCACATCTGAACAAAATGGTTTTTTTTCTCTGCCTCCCTCTACTTGAGAGCTGCCGTTCTCATCATAGTAATAGCTATGGGCTTTGAATGCCAGTGGGCACCCCTAATTTACCATCGGCATCCCTAAATTCCCTCCACACTGCATGCCAGAAAAGGCACTTTTTACCGAAGGGAATGGTGTCCAAGCAACCTGAGTCAAATAGCCTTAGTATCTTCCATTTGTTGAGTGTCTGTCACGTGCCAGCCATTGCATTGGGCACTTTGCCTAGACTGTCCCCTTCCTCCATCAGCCCCCTAAGATCAGCATTAGTTACCCCCACTTTATGGATCAGGGCATCAGTGCCATGGCTTGTCAGACAGCTAGTAAATGGCAGAGCTGGGACGTTCTATGAATCTCTGCCTCCCTAAACTGCCCAGCAATGAAGGCCCAGTCATTTTTCATTCATGCACTCATTCATTCACCCCTTCATCCATGTCAGAAACATCAGGGAGTTCCCACAGGGTGACATGGCCCTTCAACACCCTGTTCTAGCTCCTGAGGGGCTCACAGTCCAGTGGTGGGGCTGGGGGAGGGAGGGCGGCCGCCTGGTACAGCGCTGTAAGGGCTGATGTAAGAGGAATAAGCAGATTTCAGGGGGTGAAGGGGGCAGAAGGGAGCCAGGAACTCTGCCTGCAGGAGGAGGGGAAAAGCAGCGAGGAGGACATTTCATGGCGGGCTTCACAGAGGAGGGGGCATTTGCATTCCTACAGTAAGTGAGTGTTTGCCTTGCTGCTAGTTCTACATTTCTTTCGCCCATGTGAGCTCTTTCCTCGTCAACTAGTCCCTTCTCTCTGTGATTACTACTGAAGGGAGCAGAGCTTTGGAACAAGCCCTAGAGAGTGAGTCCAAGTGCCTGTGCAGACAGCTCTCCTTTCCTCTACAGGTACGTGGACCACGAGGATGAGTGAGGGCTGGGATACTCCGGCCCCTACCCCCTGGACCCCCAAAGCCTAGTGATCCTTCAGCTCTGGGGCTGTGGGGTACAGTCCACTTATATCATAAACAACCCCCACCCATGAGCCACCCAACAGAGCTCACCAAGCAGAAGAGGAGAGCGCTCCATGCATGGGCCCACCCATGTCTGCTTCCAGAATGTCACAGACAGGCTGAGAGCCAGCGGTGCGCCAGCCCTGCTCCAGGCATCGTGGGAGACACAGCCCCTGCCTCTGGGGGTTCAGGACCGATGGGAGGGACAATTACGCAGGTGCGGCTAGTAAGACCCCAGTGCTTCACGTCTATTAACAGTATCTTTGTTCTGTTTATAGCTCTTGCTCTCATTCCTTACTATCCAAGACCTGCTCCCTTGATTTACTTGACACTTTTAATTCTGCCAGTGTAACAACAGGCAGCCTATGTCCACACATTTATAAGGGCAACGCTATGCCTTTACAAACCCCCTTAACACGAGTAGTTTCTAAACAAATACACTATCAACTTGTTCATTATGTATCCTAATATATGTGCTTCCTCCAAAACCACAGATTATCTGGTCAAATCTTCCTCGAAGCAGAAAAAGTTGGAGTTGGAGCCAGGCACCTTAATTCGTCACCCACAGGCTGACATGCAAATTCAAGGTTACACAGGAAAGATGGCCAACCTCCCAGCCACAAACTCCTGTGGTTATGTCCAGAACGAGAGGGCACTGAGCCTGCTGCCTGTCAGTCCTGAGAGACAGTGTCACCATCCCCATCTTCATTTGCTTGCTTCTCCTGGGCTCAAGCTGCCCCGTCCTCCGCTAGTTCATGCCCATTCATCACTGCTCTCTGCCATCTGAGCCAGCACACTGAGTGGACCCCAGAGTGACCGAATCCTTGACTTGTCTCAGGGTCTGTCCAAAGAAACTTCCCTTTGGGCAGCCCAGGTGGGCAAAAACGAGAATCTCCTGGACCCCACACCCTAGGCACTCCACCCCCCAGCTGAGCAGGTGTTGGCACAGGAGGAAACTGCATTCGAGCCTCAGAAGAAAACAGAAGCTCAAATAGGAGGGACCATCTGGACCACAGGTAAGCACTAAAATGGCTTCTCTGAAGCCCAACCTGGTGTGGGCAACCACCACCCATCACTTGACGAAGTCTGCCTTTGTATTTACTCCCTTATCTGGATTGGTTTTGTGGTGGAAAATAAGATAACAGACTCCAAGTTTAAAACGAGGCTTTGGCGTTGAACTGAAACCTGCGTGGAAGAAGACAGTGAAGAATGCTCTCACACTCAGAAGCGAACTGAGAACCACACCTCCAGTGCTGAAAGCATCAAAATTACAGGCTTTCTGTTCTACGGGGATGTAACCCCAGATCCTCTCTGAGACATGCCTGTGGGCTACTGGGGAGGAGGGGTTCCATGCGGCTCCTCAGACAAGAGGAAGACATTTTACCATTTAACCAACTCCAAAAGGGCTATTTGAATGGGCTGCAGATAACATTCATTTAAAAGGGGTCAGAAGGATTGTCCAGTAAAACATTAAATAGGTATAATTTCATTGTGATATATAGATTTCTTCCTCTCCCTACAGGTTCTGTGGGTGTATCTCTGTCTTCTATTACAGAGTAAATCTCTTTATTTCAATCATCTCTTCCCCACCTACAGTGTCATATGCATCTGTTATTAGGAAGATTATTTTTTCCATTCTGGTTACATTTTTCATTGTTCAATTTATTCTGCTTTAGATCACTCTGCTGTCAAGAAATCCTTGTCCAGTGGCAGAGGAAGAGGAATAATTTTGAAATCTCATTTCTTACCCAAATGCCTATGACTTCCTATTCTCTCTTCCTCAAGCTCTCATGGCTAAACCTGAGCCAAGTTGTCCCCCCACAATTCCAAATCAAGCCCAGTTATTACCATTCAAGCCCTCCGAGATTATCTTTCAGATTTGCAAATGTTCCTCTTTCTTCCTAAGAAAACATGAGACCATTCATTCTCACCATTTTTTCTGTATTTTTTTAAAACTCCGATATGGTAGTGAGATTCAACCAGGAAAACAAACCTCTCTAGGTGTTTCTAGTAGGAAAGTATTTTAATGCAGGGCATTTGAGCCTTAGAACACTAATTAAGAGGCTCAAGTGAGGGGAAAGCAACTTTCAGGAAATTAGAAAGTACAGGGGCCCCAGAAACTGCCACCAGTGATCTGGTGGCAACAGATCGCCCCATTGCCCCAAAGTGAAAGAAAGACTTCAGGGGAGATTCCAGAAGCCTCTGGCCAAACCTCATGCCTACTGTCTCCTGAAGTTCATGTGACAGTCACCAAGTTGCAGGAACACTAATGACTTCTGTTTTTCTTCTACTTCCAAATCATCCCCGAATGCTCCCACTGGTAGAATCTAAATCGGCATCCTACTGGTAAGAGATGCTGGGAAATGTAGTTCCCAGAATTCCAACCACACAGACACAGCAGAGCATAGAGAAGGAAGTCGGGATGAATGTTAGTTTCCCAAAGCCAACACATCGAGTGTCCACAATTCTCCAAGGCACTTTGTCCGCGGCTTTGTATCTCTGTTATCCATTTTCCATATGAGGGGATGGAGTTCACACTCCTCTGGTAATTTGTCCAAGGACATGCAACCCACAAGTGCTAACTGATCCCGTGCCTGCGCTTTCCCAACACGTTCCTGCTCCGTACCATGTTGAGGACACACACCTATATTGTCCCTCCTGTGGTACGTCTGTGGAAACTTGCCAGGGACATATCTTTCCCAGGCTAGGGGCAGGCCGTTTGGGTGTCCCAAATTTATTCCTTTCCCATGCAGCTTTGTCTCCCCCCATCCAATGGGATTCTGTCCCCAGATAGTCCGGACGCTGGCTATCCACGTCCCCTCGACCAGCTCCAATGGATCCCTCGTTGTCTGGGGAATGCCCATTTCCAACCCAGCGTTGTTAATTTCCAAACTGGTACCTATAGGAGGAGTCCCAGCTAGCCTGCACTCTGCCTTCCCAGGGGCCTCCTCAGAAGGTCTGGGCGGCCTCTGAAGGTGTGCCAGCCTGCAGTCTGGGCTTTCGGGAAATGCTGCAGGGTTGCCCGCAATGACTGTCGACTGCAGAGGCCACTCAGGTGCTGTTCAGCTTTCTCCTCGTCTTTCTCAGGGGCTATGGAAGTGTCTCGCACCTTCTAATGGGAGTCAAACTGGGCAGAGAAGGGGAACTGAGAAGGCAAGCAGTGGCAGCTTCACACATCACTGGAATGGGTTAGCAGGACCCTGCCCTTTCTCCTCTGCTCCCTGGAGAGGAAAAGGACCTTTCTTGGATACAAGGAACAGGGTCTCAGCATCTAATGATGGCCATCACTCAGGATCCTACTGAGGTTACCAGAATCTCCAGGAGACTCAACTTCCCATCCTTACAAACGCATTATCCGCCCCCTGTCCATGGGCATAACGGATGTGCGATGAGGTCCTAAATCAGAGCCCCCCCACCACCACTTACAAGAGGAAGAGATGAATGGCAGGAACAAATGCAATATGGTAAATAGTAGGGCATTCCACAATTTCTTTCCTCAGTTAAAACAAGGGGGAGGGAGGGCTGGCCGGGTAGCATGTTGGTTAAGAGCTGGCTTGGGATGTCAGCAGCCCCGGTTCAGATCCCACATATGAGGGCCAGTGACACTGCCCTCTACAGCTAACAACAGCTCCACCTGGAGCTGAGCTGCGAGCCCCGGCGATGGTGTAGGCTGCAGCCCCTGCTGCAGTGGGCTGCCATAGGCTTCAGTGAGTGGCCCGCAGCCAGCGTGAGCGGCCAATAGCCGCGGTAAGCGACCATCCAGAGGCCGGCGACCGATCTGCCTCACCCGGGAAGAGCGCAATGACGATACCAACATGGGCCAGTGAAGCAATGTCCTCCGCAACTAGACTGGAGAACAAAAGGACAGCAACTTGTCTGTTCCCCTTCCCCAGTTCCCCAAAACTGTTCTCCTCCCCCAATTCCCCAATAAAATCTTTTTTAATAAAGGGGGAGGAGGGGATTAACAAGAGGATCTACCCTGAATCATGTCTGGCAGTGGGGTTAGAGGACAGAGGAGAAACGTGTTCTACAAAGGGGTGCCTTTTGGAAAATACGTAAGGTCATAGGCTGACAGGACAATCGTTAAGCCTGATGAAAAGACACTGGAGGAAACAAGGTGGAATCACTACACAGAGACACACAGTTCAGTGGAGCTTGTTACCTCAGGCCAACAACGTACATGCCAACCGAGTTTATGCCTGAGTTGCTCCCGAATGGAGGCACCAGCTATACTTCTGCCTATACCAGATGGTGACTTTGAACTCGGCCTATTTAGAAACAGCGAGAGTGATGTGGAATCTAGGCTTGCTCAAGGGCTAGAGCACAAAGAGAAGCCCGAGCTGCTTTTGATTCTGGCATTGTCTTCGCCAATCCTGAGAGAGAATTTTAAGAACAATGTGGCTTCCATTATGGAATTGCAATGAGGTTGCCCAAGGAAGCACTACACCATGGGCTGGGTTCAAAGCAAACGTTTCCTGCTTCGTGTGCTAGAGGCAGGAAGCTGGCTTGGACGGCATGGAGGAGATTAACTCTGTCATTGTGGCCCATGGCTCCTCTGCATGACACTGGGCAGCTGCCACCAAAGCCTAATCAAGAAGGGCCTCAGCTCTGCACCAGGGGACTGGCCAATGTCAAACGGGTACACGTAAACCTGTATATCGTCATCCCAAGATGACGTATGTGCACCCAGAGTAAATTTAAAAGCAGTGTTGATTGACTGAGTCCCAGTAATCTTATAGACACCACACCAGAAGCCAAACCTCAAGGACACAGCATTAGTGTGTTGTCCCTTTGGAAAGCACAAACAATGGCCCTTTTTCTACTGGTGACAAAGTAGAGCCTGTAAGAGCCTCTCCCAGGCTGCAGCTTCAACATACTTTCCCTACGACCCACATGCTCCACCCCCCAAGGCTCCCTTCATCCTGTCATATTCTCCAAGGCGGGGGAAAAAAACCCCAGCTCAATTACAATGTGTTTCTGGGTATCAAGTCTTTTATGACTCCCTATAAAGAGAACAGAGTGAGCTTTCGTCAGGCTTTAAATAAACCATTAAATAAACTCTCGAAACATTAAAAGACATGATTCCTCTTCTACGTTGAAAATGTCTATGATAAAGCCACACTACACCGTTCGCTCACTCCGAAGGTTCATGGTACCAGAGTCATAGCACAAGTTTTCCGTCTTGGGGTATATTTAGTGGATGAATTTGTGTGCTGGATGATGGGAAGAAAAGTCCCTTTCTACATTGAACTCTACCGAGCTCCCTCATATTAACCACAGCCTGTCATCTACAAAACTGCTCCAAAGCTACGAAATCTATTTATCACCCTTGCTAAAGGAGAGGGAGACAGGGCAAGCAAAATGTCCTTTGTGCGTCATGAATGGCGGTGGGACAGAGCTATCCCAAGTTCCAGTTAGAACAATTTGAAATGAGGTTTTATGTCAGATTCCTGGCAGAATCATCCAACAGGAAAGGGAGTTTTCTAAAAATGGTGAGAACAGGTATCCTGCCTAAAGATGGGGATTAGAAGTATCCACGTACCTCTACTTCCGTCAGTAACCCTATTACAATGATGAAAAGGGACACAAAATCCACTGGCACATGAAGAGCGGGAGGGAAAACAAGAGAAACTTGGAAGATGAAAAGCAGATGGGTGAATGGGAACTGAGTTGGCTGCACTGTAAGCTGGCAGCAGAAAAGGTGGTACCAGGTGCCCATGAATGTGGGAATAAAGATGAGGCTAAAAACAGGAAAACTGGTTAAAAGTCTTTAAAGAGATGATGAGATCCTCTGATTTCCTCTCCCCTCTGGGAACCTGGAGATGGCTCCTCACACAGCTAACCCTGGATGGGATAAAAGCAAAGGACTGTGGACCCCAATCTCAGGTCCAGGACAGAGGGATTCGGGGATTCTATGCATATTGAATGCTAGAACTCCCACCCCAGGCCAGCCTTCATCCCTCTTCCAGGATGTTGGCGACTAGGACTCACTCTCTACATGAGAGATTAGAAGAGACTTTTGGAATCTGACCTGCTCGTGAGAAAAACACATAAAGACACTGACACCCGGAGCCAGTCAGATCACCGTACACCGGAGGCCACAGTCAGAAAGCTTGTGTCAAAGGCAGCAATGGCCAACAAGCATTCCACCTGCTCTCCCACACTCCCCAACCCACTTTTAGTTAGGCAGGGCCTAACCGTAACTGGATCCTGGCAACTGACTGTAGGCAGACGTGGCATGGTATTTCTGGAATAAAACACGTAAGAACCAGCACACACCCATATCTGGCTGGTTGTTTCCCTACTGAGGTGCCCAAAGATAGGGCCTGATCCAGACAAAACAGCCAGAGAGTGATGGAACCTCCATCAACCTGGGTCCCTGAGTGTGGAGCAGGGTGCTGGAGCAACCGTAATAGAATATGTTGTGTGCAAAAGTAACCTCAATTGTGTTAAGCCACTGAGAACTGGAGGTTGTTTGTTTTGAAATGTTGTCTAGTCTCCACTGACTACACGAAGCCAGAGACAGACAGAGAGGGAGAAGGAGGGGGAGGGGGAGAGAGAGCAAGAGAGTGTTTTCAAACACCATTTTGGTATACGGTGCTAAAATGCAAGCATTCAAGGATCACCAGACATCTGGTCCATTGCCCTTCCAACTGTACCTCTTAGGCAAACTCCCTTTCAAGGGCTCTCTAGGCCAAATGGCCCCCTCACATCCATTTGATTCATGGGAAATTCAGGACATTGCCTCCCAGCAGCCCCAGTCTTCGCAGCTCTGGTGCCTTAATCTCTAACTCAAACATATGCCAGGCCACAGTCCACTGTGTCCCCCAATTCCGGGAAAGAGGAGCTTTCCAGATGGTCTCCAGATGGCCTCTCTCACTGCCTCTGCCTCCTCGTCCCTGCAGTATGTGGGCTGGGATACGGGGTGGGCCACATTGCATACCAACGACTCCCCCAAAATACCCTCTCTTTCCAACTGCCAGTTTTCAATGATTTTATATCCTTGAGATGCACGATGGGATAAGGGTCAGGACACTGGTTTTAGGTCCACCCCCTTTGCAAGTCCTGCCTGGAAATCCAGCTCCTGGCTTTGGAATGTGAGGATGCTTGGTGGCTTTTGTTTTGTTCTTGTCCTACAACATCTCCACTAAAAAAGAGGCAGAAAGTCCTGTTTTAACAAGCTGTTGCAGGTTAAGAGTCCAGGCGGCTTGTTTGAAAGGCCATCCTACGGGGTCAGGCAATTGCAGAGGCCTAGATTTCTTACAGCTCAATCTCTAAAGAGCCAGAAAATAGACATCTGGTTACTCAAGGGCCATGATTATGGCTGATTGAAACTTAAAGAACTGCGAGGAGATGGGCAATCTGAAACAAGATGAAATTCCATTATCTGCCCCCTGCTTCTGGTTTCCAGTCTCACTAAAATCAGAATTTCAGATCAGCTGAATCTATGTTTCCATGACATCCAATGGTCGGCTGCTGTAACTGTTCCCTAGCCAGGAAGTAAAACTCCACGGCAATGGGCAGATGGACACAGGAGTTTGTGCAGAGGCTCTCCTGGCATCAGAGAGCCATTTGGAAGCCGAGGTGCCCATCTTCAGCCACTACGAGGTTTCCCAATGATGCCCAGGCTTCTTAAGGTCAATTGTTGAACAGGCTGAATCATCATTATACAATGTCATTGCTGGAAGAACCTTGGAGATGTTGAAGTCTGAATCGAATAAACGGTGAGCAAGCTCACTCTTAGATCCTGAGCTCACATCTCATGCATCTCACCATCAGCACCAGCCCCAGCCAATACCCATCAATGCAGGATGGCACGAGAGAGGAAATCTATTTGCCATCGCTGGTTCTGCTTAATTCCCTTATCTTATAGGTGAGGCGTATCGTCCTAATATCTGCTCAAGGTCACATAGCTAGTCAAGGGCAGAGCAACGACCAAACTCCCTGCTCAAGGTTCTTTCAACCACCCCAACCTGGATAAACACGGAAATGTGTTCCTTCTTCTTTACCTTTGGGCCACCCCTCCCATCAAGTCTCTCCAAACACTCAAGGTTATTCTAGTTGTAGATATCATCCAGAATTCATGTGTAGAAGTCTCTTCTGAGCCACAGTCCTTCTGCTTTTCCATCCTGAGATTCCCCAAGAAGCATCAAATTAAGTTTAAATGTCTCTGAATGGACCAGAACCACTCAACTCATTATCTGTAGAGCCTCCTGACCGTAACAAAAAATCAAATGTTATGCTTTCAAGTTAAAGGGCCTAACATATTCCTGAAAATGTGAAAATGGGATACTTCTAAGTGCCATATCACAGATGCACTGAACTCTTGAAATTGATTGCATTAGAGAGCTCGAATCTGGAAAGTGGCAGAGAAAACAAAAACCATCCCTTCAGACTCTCGGCATCTTTCTGAATCTTTTCCAGATGAACTTGTCTACCTCTCTCCAGAATGGAAAGTGCTTGTGGGTTAGAGGTGACCAGAAATGCAGATGTAGACAAATGCTGCGTTCTATTCTTGGACTGCATGTTACCGTCCCATATGGGGGGGTGAGCCGAAACATATGGCGTTCCATCTGCAAGATGAGGCTGGCTGGGTCCCATAAATGGCTTTTAATGCAAGTAGATTCAGGCTGATTTGGTCTGCTTCCAAAGGAGAAGAAAAGCCAGTGATTCAAATATTGTGTACGACCATTGAAATTAATGGCACAAAGTGAGACTCATTAGTATTCCTCCTAATTTAAAAGATGTCTGCTTGGTGTAAAGTACTGAATTAGTTACGGGGGTGTTTGGACTGAGTATTCGAAATTCTCCTTGAAAGAACAAAATGCCTCTTTTTTTCCTTCTCTCAAGCCACTCTGTTACTTTGTGCCATTTCCCCCAAGGAAACGCACTAAGCGTTTTGGCTTCTCGAACAGGCCAGGTTTCACCAAGTTCACAGCACGAGGCACGTCCGACCATACTTCAGCTCCCCAAGACCAGCTTGGGAGGCAGGGTTCAGGAAGATGGTCTTTTGAAAGCTGCCAAATGGAGTCATCTTATTCATGCTTCCAGCAAATCTCCGACCCAGTGGGAGGGAGCTTAATCCTCGAATGACTGCACGGTGCCTCCATGTCACGCGTGCTGGGATATCTCAGAGGTCTCAGGGGCAGCCCCAGCATGGCTCCGTCACTGACCTATAGTCCATCCACTCCCAGGGTGATGGGGATGATGGGGATGTGGGTGACAGCGATGACAATGATAGGAATGATGCGATGAGATCCTGCTCTGTGCCAGGCATCATGCTACACGTTAGATGTGACCTATCTGATTCCACTCTTACAGTAACGTCATGAGGTAGGTAGGCTCTGTTCTCCCCACTTTTTCGACACAGAGGCTGAAGTTCAAAGAGTAAGTTGCCAAGGTCACAGAGCTAGTGAACGGCAGGCCAAGAACACAGCTGTTCCTGCCCCAAAGCCTATGCCGAGATCCAACAGGACAAGGTGGCATGGCTGCCCCTGTGAACACCCATTTAAGCTGCTGCATCTCTCAGTGGGACAGCCCAGCCTGTTTAAAGTACTAGTTAACTCAAACTAAGGCTGACAAGCAGCTACTCTGCAGTCATGACCCTTAATCAAAGCAGTACCGGGCATAAGGCTACACAAGAAGCAGGAGCTGCTGAGCTGAGCTAGGGCTCGGGCCCAGGAACGGGGCCCGGCTGCCCAGGCTGGAAGCCTTGTCTTGCTTGTAAAAGAAACTTCACTATGGAGCCCCTGTCCTGGGTAATTTACACTATGCTGAGGCATTTATCCTTGATCTCCGTCTCCTCACCCCCTTCCCTGGGACAAAGAAGGCAAACAGCATCCCCCCACCACACACACACACACACACACACACACACACACACACACACACACCTGGGCCAGGCGCCCCCGCCCCGCCCTCGCTCTGCCCCTGCCCGCACAAGCCTGTGTCTCCCTGCTTCCTAATCCAGAACAGCCCCTCCCGCCTTCTCCAACGTCCAGTCTGTAAACAAGCCCAGAGTTCCATGACCAGAAAAAACAGCCTTTAAATCTTGTCACATGTGCTGCAGACACAAATCGTAGTCCCCCATTTGGTGTGCAAGTAATAAAACTTGTTTCAGCTTTCCTTAAGTCAAGTTTATTTCTATTTTGAGCCATCACTTCACAGGACTGGGGGAAACTCAGAATGTCCTCACCCCTTTGTAACTCCGCTTAAATCCTGAGGACTTGCGTGGTGCCTCGGCACCGGGGTGGGGGTAGGTCCCCTCTGGTCCTTGATGTCAACTGTCAACTCAGGCACTGCCAGTACCCTGTTCATTCCTCTCCTTGATGCCTTCTGGGCTAGCTCTCACTGCTTCCAGGCCTGTTGGAAGGTCCAGGAACGATTCTGCTCTTCTGGGCCTCAAGGGGGTGCTAAGGGTGGTCACCTGAGTCCCAGGTTCTACACGTATGTCCCCATTAACACCGTCACTGCCTGGGGTTCCTGCCCTCCCTGAAGGGCAGCTGCCTGTGGGGCTCCATAGATTTTGTTTGGTTTGACGTAACTTGCTGCTGTGGGATGCAAGATAATCAGGGTGGAGGAAGGGAGGCAAAAACTGAATTACCAAGGGACAAAAATATGACACCACCATTCAGGTGACTACACCGCAGCAGCCCAGGGTGTGGTTTGTTCTCCACTCTATTAGGAAGGTGATCCAAGCTTAAAAGAGTTGGAGACAAGGCAGCCTGTCTGTGGTCATAGACAGGGCTAACCCAGGACCCCCTCCCTGGAATGCAGGGTAGGAGCTGGAATGGGCAGCGGGGTATTTTGGGAAAGAATGTCCCCCACGCAGACAGGGCTGGCCTGTCCCAGGGCCTCTGGCCATTTGTGTGTCAAGCTCCTAAGGAAGCTGGAATTCTTGCAACTGGCACCTTCCGTCACCTGACACAACACACACGATGTGCTCAGGACGGGCACCGTGAAATTCCTGGGGTCCTTCAGTGACTCAGCGAGTTGAGGCTGTGGCTGCCGTTGCAATGAAGCTTTTTTAGTTTTCAGTCTTTGCCTTTTGTGTGTGAGCTTTCCAAACCCACACAGGGCAGGGAACTCCCCTGATGATGGGTGCTCCATCCGGGCAAGAACCACGGCCGTTTTCTCCACCCTGCATCCTGAGTGCCTCGCACGGGGCCTGGTGCAGAGTGCGTGCTTAAAAATAAACAGTGAATACGTGAGTTTTTCTTCATTCTTGCCCTGCCCACTGTGGGAGGGAGTGGTGGACCTGTGGGCCAGAGTCATGGAGAGGGTGAGTTTTGGAATTTGGTGATCTAGGTTCAAATTCTTGCCGGGACTTAACCCAGCAGTGTGGTCTGGCCCTCTCAGAAGCTCCCATTTAGCTATTCATAAACTGACAGGGGCCTGTAAGAATTGGACAAGCACATTTGTGCAATCCTTAGCATGGTGTCTGGTGCATGAGGAGAGCTAACGATGCAGAGAAATCAGTTAATTCCATTGTCACAACCACAAGCCTCACTCCCAGCCCACTTCCTCACCACTATTCCTGGGCAGGCAGACCTCGGGGAGTGTTCTCCAAGACTCCCTCCCCTCCTCCAAGGACAGGGACATGGACCTCGGCTGTCCCCATCCCCAGGGAAGTCCAGGGCTGACTATGGAACCCTCTCTTCCTGTCTACTTCGCTTCCCCTGTGAGTGGGACATGTTCTGAGTTGCCAGTAACCATCAGGGGCCCCAGACCATGGCATTTCTGCAACAGCCACTCCTCATTGGGCAGTCTTATTGCCCTTCGCCATAAGCTGAGCTTTCCAGGCCAACCTACTGTTCCTTCATGTCCTAGGGTATCACCTTGGCCCTAGTTTATAGGTAAAGAGATCCACAAAATGAGGATCTCAGGCACTGAACTCCAATACTTCTGAGGCACGGATGGCTAGAAGCCAGAGTCTGGAGCACTCATTTCTAATGGCTCTGGAACAGAAGCTGTGGTTTTCCCTTGGGGCAGGCTCTCCCTGTGCTGGGCCAGACCAGTGAGCGGCTCTTCTACAGGGCGCAGACACGAGTCCCCACGCAAGTGTCCCGAGCCGGGGTGCACTGCATGCACCCCATGAACAATCCAGATACAAATACTCCCACTGGGATGGGGCTCTCCTGGTGTGATGATGTAGCAGGAGGTCTTCGCAGGAGATAGGGGATATCTCCCCAAAGATGATTTGAATGCTAGCTAATTTTTACTAGCTCCAACCTGGCTGGCAGGGGGGCTTGGGGCTTTAGTCCTGGGGTGGAAGTGGGGTGAGGGGATAAGAATGCCAGACTGATTCAGCTGTGGAAGGAGAGGACTCATATTCTGGGGGGCAGGTCTGGGGCTCAGCAAAAAAAAAAAAAAAAAAGAGAAATGGCTGTGGGGAGGGAAGGGGGGGGGGCCGAGGCTGGAACTCCGTGAGACCTTGGGGGTGATGGGCTTTAAAGAAAGTGAAACCCCAGGATCAGATTTAAGGTTTTATTTTCTTTAGAGTGATTCCTTCAAGCTTTGGTGAAGCTTTTCCAACAGATCAAACTTTGTGCTAGTCCCTTAGAAAATACAGGGAAGGAGCAGCGTTTAACTCGGTTGGAGGCAGGCTGCAGGAGGAGGTAGGGAGCCCTCTCCGTGAAGGCCCCCACTGCAGCTCCTGTGAGTGGATTTTCTAGATGCACACAAGAGTTGGACACTGGCTTGCCAGAGAAGCATCTGATGCAGTGATCATTCGTTTGCTAACAGAGGGAGAAAAGAGTCAGCATTCACGTACTGTTTATTTTTAAGCACGCACTGTGTACCAGGTCCTGTGCAAGGTGGTCAGGATGCAGGGTGGAGAAAATAGCCGCGGTTCTTGCCCGGATGGAGTGTCCATTCAAATGAATGAAAAATAAACTATTAATTCTACAAGCAATGTATTAGTTAGGGCTCTGCTGAGTGCAAGAAATGAGAAGAACAGGCAGCGGTGAGAGAGTACGAATGACCTAACCTACAACTTTGATTATTTTATTGGAGTAGTGTATTTTTAACAGCAGACTATTGTATTATTTAAACATCAAATTTTATTGGCATTCCATCAAAATGACTGACTGCTAGTAAAAATGAGGTTCCAGACACTGTTTTATTTGCCTGCCTCTGAGACATGCTTCCGGAACAGAATTTGGCTGTTCCTCCCACTAACTCAGCGTGGAGCA
This sequence comes from Aselliscus stoliczkanus, assembly GCA_033961575.1. NCBI lineage: Eukaryota > Metazoa > Chordata > Mammalia > Chiroptera > Hipposideridae > Aselliscus > Aselliscus stoliczkanus. Next base: position 27,695,149 of record CM066741.1, read on the forward strand.
AGGCTGGCCTGGAAAGCGGGCTCGTCAGGAGCAGGGGGATATTATCGGCTGAACTATGTCCACCAAGATCTGTATGGTGAAGTTCTATGCCCCAGGACCTCAGGATGTGGCTGTATTTGGAGACAGGGTCTTCAAAGAGGTGATTAAGTTCAAACAGGGTCATGAGGGTGGGTCTAATCCAATACGATTGGTTTCCTTATACGAAGGATAAGGACCCAGACACCCAGATTAGGACCCAGATTAGGATCCAGACACACAGACAAAGGACACCATGTGAGGACACAGGGAGAAGACAGCCATCTACAAGCCAAGGCAAGATGCCTCAGGAGAGACCAACCCCTACTGACCTCTTGATTTCAGACTTCCAGCTTCCAGGACCGGGGAGGAAACAAATGTCAGTTGTTAAGCCGCCTAGCCTGTGCTGTTTTGTTATGGCGGCCCCAGTCCACTCAGATACTGGGGAGGACCTTCTGGAAGGAAGTGGGGACCCCGACCCCAGCCAGCAGAGCCCGTCTCTGCCTGCCCAGCATCATGACCACTCTTCCAAGTGTTGGGAGAGGGTCAGCCCTCCCCTCCTCTCAGAGGAGACTTGGGGCCTCTGCTTCTAAAGGCAGGGGATCTAGGGACTGATGGCAGCATCTGCCCTGTCTGAGAGCTGCCTTTATCCTCCGTGATGCCCAATAGCCCCTTTGCCAGACGGATAGTCAGCCAAGGATTGAGAGCCCCATCTAGCCTCCTGCAGACTCTGGGAGTGTCACACCTTTTTATTTTTTCCTTCTCCCTTCTTTCAACCATGTGGTGAATACACAACAACCTCCTGAAAGTTCCCAGTAGCAATTGTGCATTCCAGTTCCTTTCCCAGAACAAGGAGCACTGAGCTTGTAGTTTAAAGGGGGTTATCTCCTCAGATTTACAAGCATCACTGTGAAAACAGTCCCCAGTAAAAAGAGGGGAAATGCCACAATAAAAAAACAAGAAAGAATGTCCATCAAATTAGTGTCTCTAACAAGGCCTCATTATGCATCCACTTCTGACATTTGCCAGTGGTGTTAGATTTGAGCAGCAAAAATGTCTTTTGAAAGGCAAAGTGACATTTGCCATAACCGCCCCCCATCCCTTCACCCCCGAGACAGCTGGGATTAGGGAAGGAGAAGAGGGGTAATGACTAAACTCCTGGCGAACTCAGGGCGGAGAAGGGGAGGCTGGTAATTGGGGAGGGGGAGAGGGCAAGGGCAAGAGAACATTAGAGGTGCCTGTGAATGACCCTCATCTTCCGTGTCTCTGTGTGATTTCCTTTTTAGGGAACATTTAATAAGACACAGAAGTCAGATTTGGTTGGGCTGAATGAGGGATCGCCATAGCAACCTTCCTTTGAAGGTTATCCAAGTCAGGTAGTGACAGCAACGGCTGAGTTAAAGGTCACCCCTGCCGAGAAAGATGGGCATTGATAAAGTATTTTAACAAGACCCAGAGGAGCTGGTATTTGAAAGCTACCTACAGAGGATCAACTAGGCGCTAGGAATGGGAGGCAAACTGCAGCAGACAGGGGTGGAGGAACCCCATGAGGGGGTTCCACGCGAGCCCCAGGGCTTGGAGCTGTAAATATCAGCCTACAGACAGAGGGCTCAGGTCTCCACCAGAAGCTGAGAGTTGACACAATTCATAATTGCTCAATGGAAGGGCTCACAGCCATTTTAAACACGCATATGGATGGTAAAGGACATGCTTAGGCCACTCTGAGCCCAGTGCCTTTCTGAACAGTTATGAAAAGCCAAATCTTTGCAAATGGAACAGCACTGACCTTATTTATCACTCCAAAAATGCTATTTTGAATCTCTTTTTCTATCAGAGCATCACTTTAAAACCTTGGAGTTGAGAAGGGCTTTCATTACGTGATGGTGAAGCCAGAAAGCTTTATGAGGAAACCACATAAATATGACTGTCTGTGTGGCTGGACCCTCAAAAGATGTAAAAATGAAGTTCAAATACAATAAAATATGAAAAAGTCATCCAACCTTCCTCATAAATGCAAATTTAAATGATCAATAAAATGTACATTAAAGTAATATTTTTTACTTATCAGATAAGCAAAAATCTAGAAGTATGCTAATACCTAGGGTTGGTGGGATATGGGTCCCACTCACTGTTGGGAGGAATATAAATTGATGTCACTCCATTGGGGGACAATTTGCAAATATCTATCAGAATTTAGAATGGAGCTCCCTTTAAACTGGAAATTTCATTTGTTCTCATGCGAAGATATGTGGACATAAATGTTTACAGTAGTATTTTATATATTAGGAAAAGATTTACAAACAGCCTAAAGGTCCATCAGTAGGAGACTGATGGAATAAAACATGGAACATTTATAAAATGAAATAATATACAGCCTTTAGAAAGAATGAAACAGGTTGATGGCTGTTGACATAAAACAATCATCCTGATACACTGGATGAAAAAAGCAAGCATAGAATTGTGAGCATCGTATGCCCACCTATGCCTTTCCACGATTAGAAAATTTGATTATGTGCATGTATTAACTTCTCCATTTCAAAAGTGAGGTTTAAAAGGTCATCTGGGCTTTGACTTATGAGCCATTTGTCCCATGTCGTGGGCATTGCTGGTACCTCCCAGGGTCCATTTCTCCCTGCCTCCCTCTCCGAACCTCAGCTTTGTTCAGAAGGCCATCCACCGTTTACCAGCCCACATGATTCAAGGGACATCAGCCAACACAGCTCCTGTGGTGGGTCCTGAGCCAAGGGGCCTCAGGCTTGGGGGACACCTGAACACGCTGGAGGGCTTATTCAATCAGAGAGTTCCTGATTCGCTGGATCTAGAGTGGGACCCTAAGGATTTTCATTTCCACAAGGGCTGATGCTGCTGGTCTTGGGACCACACTGTGAGAAACCCTGACTTAAGCCAAGAGAATAAAACCCCGCCTTTTTGCCACTTGATAGCTTCAGAGAGAGGACACCGACCCTTCTGAGATATGGTGAGATGGTTGTTTGATGGGAGTTCTTTGGAAGAAAACTTTCTTCTCTTGAGAGACAGCTACAAGGCAAGCCACACTTTCTCTTCTTCTCTCCTCCTCCCACTCACCCTCCCAAAAAAAAAAAAAAAAAAAACATAGACAAGGGGCAGGAAATAAAGCCCTGACTGTTACAGGCATGTGTACTATCATAACAAGGGAAATCAACCATAAGATGTTGCTGATATTCTGGAGTAGAAAAATGGAAAGACCCGAGTCCTAGACCTGAGGCCACCCCACTGCTAAACTTCCTTCTACGTGGGCCAGTACATTTGATTATGGTGTAAGCCCCTCTTCTGTTATGTGCAGACAAATACATCAGCACTGACACAATCCTAGAAGACATTATTTTAAAATATTTAAAGTTAAAACTATTTTTCTCCCTTTATGGCAGAATGCCCTAAACTTAGTACAAAGACTAATAACAGATTAAGAAAACTATTTGACAAAAGCACCTCAAATGCCCCATCTCAGTTAATCCCTGGTCAAATGAGCCTTTCTGCTTTCTTTAAATCCAGTGTCACACAGAGGTAAACACTAAAAAAATATAGTTTTGAATCAAAGCTCAGAAGATGAATTTTACTTAGTAAATAGCTCAGGACGAGGAGGAGAGAGAATCAGAGCATCAGAGTCTACAGAGGAAAGGTGACAGCACCCAGATAACCTTCCTTTAAAAAAAAAAAAAAAGTTTAGCCCATCTATCTTCCCCACATCCCACTCAGTGGAACAGCTGCCCCAGTCTTCTACATCCGTCCTTCAAAATGTTGCCTAGTTCTTCTCTTTTTGATCCCTGCCCTCTCTGGCTATGTCACTGTTATGTGAAGACATGCAGTCCTCTTGGCTGCTGCCAACGCCACGTCTCCCTGGTTTCCTTGGAGGGTGTAGCTGGTGGAAGGTGAGAGGGGAAGAGTGCTATTTTGTACCTGGATAGAAGTGACAACGGGACTCTACGTAACTTAGTCTAAAGTCACATCTGGAAAAGTCAGGCTCTCAACCACTACGCTAACCTGACGTCAACAAAGGATTGCGACCCCTACTACGAAAATAACTCTTACAAATCAAAGAAGAGGAAAAAACCACCCTGATGGAAAATTTTGCGAAGAACATGCATAGGCAAATTAAAGAAGAAAAACAAATTGAACAAGATGCTGAAGCTCATGAGTAATAAAACGAGTGGAAATTAAAACAATATTTCAGCTAGCAGATGAGCAAAGACATTTTAAAGTTAATTATAGCCAGTGTTGGCTAGGGTATGGAGGAAAAGGAACCCCCACACTCTGCCGAGGAGAGAGTAACTGAAGACAAATGGGGTAATAGCCCTCCAAATTTAACATCAGCATACATTTGACCCAACGGTTCTACTTCTAGTGATTTATCCTAATGAGTTCATCAGATAAGCAGAATAGAAATATGTGCAAGAATGTTTACAAAGCCTGCATTTTAATAGTAAAACATGGGAACAGCTTAATGACTATCCGTAGGGGATTTAACGATATAGGAGAGCGAGGGAGAGAGAAAGAATTCCTTACTACAGGCTTCTCAATACAGAGGCCCACGACTGACTGCCTTGCCTATTTGATCACAGGCGACACTGGACAAACAGGGGCTCCCTCCACAAGACCAGATCCAGTCCCTGTAATACTCACAGAAGGGAGCCCCAAGGCAGATAGAGGCTCTCCGCAGACCTCGGGAAAGTGGGTGCTGATTCCCAGCCCAGGCCTCTTCTCCAAGCCCCAGATTCTTCTTCAGCCTTCAGAGGACTAAGTGAGGCTTTCTTTAGAGAAAGGCTGCAGTGTTACTCTAATGGAGGAAACATAAAGACAGGAGAAAGAAGGTTCCCCCTCCCCAACCCTAAAATACATATACATCCACAGAAGAAAGTCCAGAGAGGGATATCTATCAGAAAGAGAGGAGTGGTTATCTCTGAGCAGATGTTTTCTTTTTCTTCTTTGATCCACTGTTCCAGTATGCTGAATTACGTGAGAGGATAATAGCCAGACATGTGCTTCCTACTGCAGAAAGAGGAGGGAAGGAAAACTGACATCTGTGTACCTACTATGTGCTAAGTTGGGACACTTTGAGGATGATTCCCAATGAGACAACAGGCAGGATCCTCACTGGTCTCCCACTGGAGGGGCAGGAAGCAGGAGACTGTCATGAATCAGCAGGCCTGAGACACCTATGTGAGGGGCAAGGTGAGGCTGTGGAAGCCAGGGGCTTCAGAAGGGTTGGGCCAAGCCAGCAGCCAGATGGAATGCATGGTGAGACTCAAGATCTTCAAGGCCAACAAGAACCTGGATGGGGCCTAGCCAAAGAGGGGTAGGCGTAGAACCGGGCCCCACCTCCGACAGATGCAAGCAGCAATCAGGACAAAGACCTCTCGAGGGAGTCTTCAAGAACCCCAAGGACAGCAAAAGGACCTCTCCATGAACCAGCCACCCCCCTCTTTGCCAGGAAATCACATACACCCATAACTACACCCAACTACCGTCTTGAAAAGATGGAGAGAATAGAGAAGGCACCTGCAAAAAGAAAAACTGGCCCAGTAGAGGTTTGGATGTTGTATTTAATTGTATATTTACAGAAGTCAGCTAGAACTAACTTATGAGAATTGTTACAGGACTACAAAAGACTGTGTAAAAATTTTTAAAAAATTATGTCCAATGTTGGCTAGAGTATAGAAGAAAAAGAACCTCACACTCTGTTAATAAGAGAGTAACCAAAGAAAAATCAGGTAATACCTCTTCAATATTAAAATCGGCATATATTTGACCCTGCAATTCTGCTGCTAATAATTTAGCCTAACGAGTTCATCAGACGGCAAGAAAGAAAGAAATACGAGAATGCTTACAGGGCATTGTTACAGTGAAAGAGTCTTCAATCTCCTTCAGTACTGGCAACAACTGCCACTCCCAGATGTTTTCTCATTTCTGGGTTGGACTGTGTTAATTTCTACCATAATACCACCATACACTAGTGATATTAAAAAGAAAAAGGAGAGCAATTAAATGCTTTGCTAGTTGACCTCTACCAGCACACAGCAAAGAACTCAAGGACACTTCTAGAATGAGAAAATGATGTGTGAATCTGAATGCAGCAAGAGATGTATGTAAGTCCTTACAGTCAACCCACATCGTGTCGTCAGGTAAACCTGTAATGATTTTGTTCCTACTCCTTTGCCCTTGCTTTTCCACACTTTGGAGTGGGTTTACATCCATTACTTCGATGTGACTTTCATGTAAGATGTCGTTTGTAGTTGACTGGGTTGGTTGCCTGGCCAATTTCATTTTCTTCCTGTCTTTCCCTTTGGGCAGAGCAAAGGCAAGGGTCCCCTGAAAGTAGATTGTATAATCGGAGACCCCCAACAAAAAGCTGGGACCCTACAAGCTATCCCTTAGAGTGAGAGAAATGTAGGAATAAACTTACTCCTCCAAGGACAGCAAGGAAATGACCTGTCTGTGGAAACTTTGTGATGAGTTAGGGGAGGAAAAACCATTTCCCCTGAAAGTTTATGATTTCAAGTCAGACTCATGCAGAGTCACAGGCTGAATTCAAACTACCTGGTTAATTTGAAAAATCCTCAAGCTGAGAATTTAGATCAAATAGTCCTGGGCTGGTAACTCCCCAGGTACCTGAGAGCAAGCAACACCTGCTCTATTTGAAGGAAGCCATCTTCAAAGCTGCCCTCAGAGAAAGTTCCAAGTAGTATGAACTCACCATCAGCAACACGAAATCATGAACCAAAGCCAGGTGAAGAAACAGGCAGCAGAGTGAGACCTAGAAACATGGTGAATGCTGAGATAATGAGACACAGAATGTACAGTAAGGTTAACATGTTTTTATCAAGTAGAGGGGACTAAGCATTTCTAAAACTAAGCAGATTTGAAAAAAAAGGGAATAAAACCTCTAGAAATGAAAAATACTGCAGAAATTGAAAATATGCTGCAGAAACACTACACACACACACACACACACACGCACACACACACGCACACACGCACACACACAGGCACGCCACAACGGCTAAACTGAAAAAGACTGGCAGTATGAAGTGCAGACAAGGATATGGAGCAAGTGGAGCTCTCATACACTGCTAGCAGGAATGCAAAATGGTATGGAGACTTTGGGAAAAGTTCTGGTAGTATCTTAAAAAGTTAAACATACATTTACCATGTGACCCAGAAATCCTACTCTGAGGTATTTACTCATAATAAATGAAATATATGTCCATACAAAGAACTTTAAGCAAATGTCCATAGCATTTTTATTCATAATAGCCCAAACTGGAAACAATGAAAATTCTACCAACTGATAAATGGATAAATAAATGGTGGTATAGCCATATAATGAAATATTATTCAGCACTACAGTGGAATGAACTGCTAATACATAAATTACATGATGCACGAATGAATCTCAAATGTGTTATGCTAAGTGAAAAAGGCAAACACAAAAGGCTACACTCGTACTATATAATTCCATTTAGGTGACATTCTGGAAAAGGCAAAACTTTTATAAAGACAGAAAATAAAGCAATGGTTCCCAGGAGCTGGGAAAGGATGGAATTAATTATGAAGGATCATGAGGAATATTTTTAAGGACTATTGAAATGGACTATATATATATTGATTGTGGTGATGGTTACACTATTGAATAATTTTGTCAAAACTGATAAAACTATACAATTAAACATGGTGAATTTTATTGTCTGTAAATTATATCTCAATAAACCTGCCTTTAAAAAGAAAGCTAATATAGGAGGAATTTTTTCTAAAGACATACTCAGAGGTAGAGAATCTTAGACATAGCTGAAGAAAGCGTTAATTAACTGGAAGTTACAGCTGAATAAATTATCCAAAAGATGGCACATGGAAAATATGAAAGAAAGATTAAGAAACCTAAGATAGGGTGGTCTCACATACATCTAATCAGAGCCCAGAAAAGAGGTTTAACCTATAAGACTCATCTGCTTATCTCTATATGACTCTTCTAAGCAATAGAAAATACAATTTATTTTTTCTTAAAATAAAGAAATTTAAAAAATAGGTCCTTACTTCCCAAATTGATACAACTATAAAGTATCTAAGAAAAAGCCTCACCAAGCATAGATAAGACATCTATGGAGAAACTTTAAAATTCAATAAAGACACTTAAAAGCAGCTAATGAAATGCAGGGATATTGCATTTTATTTTTTTGAATGGCGTAACTTAATATCATAAGCATATACATTCTGCCCAAATTAATGTACAAATCCTATGAAATCAAAATTCTGTTTGGATGTTTTTCGGAACTCAATAAATTTTTTAACTTTAAAATATATATACAAGAATAAAATTTCATGAATAGGTAAGTCACCTTTTAAAAGTCAAGAAAGGATCTTTTCTCAACATACAGTAAGACAATCTACAAAGCCATATGGACATGTTAATAAAAAATATTTTGGTAGTAGAAAAAAGAATAGATTAGTAGATAATGGAAGAGAATGGAGAGCTCAGAGCCAAACCTACAGGTTTGAGCCAAACTTTTGCATGCGCACACACACACACACACACACACACACACAAATGCACACACACACATAAATGCACACAAACATGTGTGTATAGCAATTGAATATGTGACAAAGATAGCATCATGAATCAACGGAAAAGACTGTGTCATTAAATCTTAGTTTAAACCTGCTACTAGATACAAAGTTAGGCTTATGATGGATCAAAGACCTAAATATGAAGGTAATATAAACATTAAACTAGTCAAAGAAAATCCAGAACACTTTTGCAATTCAGGGGCAATGAAAGACTTTGAAAACAAAATTTAAAAATACAAAAATCATACAGAAAAAAAGAATAAAGTTAATTACACAAAATGAAAGATTTCTGTTCAATGTAGGATATCATGGACAAACTTAATAAAAAGTAGACAGACTAGGAAACGATACTTGCAGTGGCCACAATCAATGAGGGAGTAATATCTAGAATAGACAAATAACTTCTGCAGATCAACAAGAAAAAATAGAAACCCAACAGAAAAATATAACCAAGTATTTACTAAAGAGAAACCCCCAAACTAACAAGTATCTGAAGAGATGCTCAAACTCATTAGGTATCAGAGAAATGCAAATTAAAATACTATAACAATGATATATCCATTTACACTCATTAAATTGGGAAAAAAATAAAGTATGTCTAATGCCAAGTGCTGGAGGAGATGTAGAGATACACAAACACCAGGTACTGCTGGCAAAGGCTGTTGTGAAGTGCCAAGGGGACTATGTCATCAAATTAGGAATATGCACTCCCTATGAGCCCACAATTCCAGCCCCAATGATAGACCCCCAAGAATGCTCTTATGCAGGTCTAGAAGGGAGCATATATGAAGAAGTTTATTGTAGTTCTCTCTGTGCAAAGAGGGTTTCTGGGCACCCATTACTGAGCAAATGAAGAGGCAACATATAATACATTTATTACAATGCAGTTAGAAACTACAGATTAAGTACTCACATATTGTTGAGTATAAAAAGACACAGAACAATCCATATAACAAGACATATCTGTCTAAATTAGAAACATATTCCTACAAAACAAAAATATCTATCATCCAAGAATCCATTCAAAGGAAAAAATATATATTAAACATATCGGAGTGTTGCCTCTGGAATAGGGAGAGGGCAGGGTGAGGCAAGAGTGCTAGAAATGGGAAATAAATAGCTACTGTTAAGAGAGGCGCCTTGTGTGAATCAATTACGATGTTGCACCATGAACTGAGAAGCATAATTAACTTGATCCTCTGTTCTTGGGGCCTAAAAAAAACAAACAAAACCAAAAATAATACAAAATAATAAAAAGGACCAAAAATTTTCCTTCAAGCGAGCAAATTTTATTCAAGAAAGAAAATAAATAAGGATTGGAAAAAGGATGAAAACAAAGCTAATGTTGTTTGCAGATTATACTATTAAATCCATAGAAAACCCAAAAGTATCTACAGACAACTGGAATTAACAAGAGAACTTAAGAAGGTTACTAGATACGAAGTCAAAATATAAAAATATTTTCAATTTCCATATGCCAGCAAAAACTGCTCAAAATATAATTTTTAAAAGATGCGGTTTAGAACAGTACACAATTTACAACAACAAATATCAACATATACACTAAGAACAAATGTAACTAAAATTGGGCATGACCTATATTGAAAGTTATTAAAGAATACCTAAATCCATAGAGGAGCATACCGTATCTATGGATTGAGAGACTTAATATCATATAATGGTCAATTATCCCCAAATTAATGTTCAGGTTTAATAAAATTCTAATCAGAATGCCAAGAGTTTTTTATTTTAATAGAACTTGCTAAGCTGTTTTACTAGAACTTGCTATCTGTTTATAAATGGAAAAACTAAGGGCCAAGAAAAACCAAGACATCGGTGTGAGTTGGAATAATTTGACTTCGGGGGTACCAGAAACAACAATAGCGGCACTGTTGTATTGGCACAAAATGAACAAGTAGACCAATGAAATAGAATATAGAGCCAGAAAGAAACCTTCCCATATATAGAAAACTGGTTTATAGCAGACCTGGCATTTCAGGAGCAAAAGAAAGCTAAACAATAGCAGTGTAGAGATAATTGGAAAAAACTGAAATTGTGTCCTTCCTTCACATCATACATGAAAATAAATTCCAGGTAGATGAAACACTTCAATGTGAACATCAAAATTTTAAACTAAGACTCTGGGGGTAAGAATTTAATTCTTACGCAAGACCTAGGAAACACCAACCACAAAGAGAAAGATTAATAATCACCACTATATCAAAATTCTTCAAAAAACATCAAAATGAAAGTAGAAAGTCAAGATAGAAACTAAAATCATAAATCTGTAATCAATAAGAAAAATCTGATAGATTTGATTCTATTGATTTCAAAAAAAAAAAAAGAAAATAGCAAAACAGACACAGGCACTTTATAAAAGAGAAAACTGAATGACCGATAACTCTATGAAAAGATGTTCAATCTCTCTGGGGAAAAAAAGGAAATTCACGTAAAACCACAGTAAGAAAGCAATGACACCCACTGGATTGGTGTAAGTTTGAAAGCCCACCTGTATTGTCTAGGGTGAGGAATAATCAGCTGAACACTTACATTGTACTGATGGGGGTATCAACTGGAAAATCCCCTGCTTAGGTGTGTACACCTCTGTGCTGTTTCACGTCCCCAGCTGGGTGTACTGCCATACAAGTCTGACACTAAGCAACCAGAGTTCCTGTTGATCCCACAAGTTAATTGCAGAGTTCTCCCAAGACGGCACTCAGTTCATATGGCACCCACACTTCAAACTCAACAATTCCCTTCAGGTTCAAGAATTTGGTGGAATGACTTACAGAACTGACTGCAAGCAATGTACTTACAATTATAGTTTTTAAATAAAGGATACACACAGGGCAAGGCCTAGGAGGGTCATGGACTCAGAGCTTCTCTGACACCTCCCTACACATCAATGTGTTCCCCAAACAGCAAGCTCCACCAAGCTTCAGTGTCCTGAGTTTTGATTGGGGTTTCATTACCTAGGGATGATTGACTGATATTGATTGATTGATTGATCAAAATCATTGGCCATGTGATTGAATTCAATCTCCAACCCCCATTTCCCCAGAGGTCCGGCACCTAAAAATTCCAACCCTCAAATGCCTAGTCTTCCTTGTGATCAGCTCCCAACCCTGAAGCTATCTATCCAGGGTCCAGCAGGAGTAGTCTCATTAGCATAACAAAGACACTCCTATCATTTTGGAATTTCCAAGGGTTTTTTTTGTTTTTTTATTTTTAATTAGTTTCAGGTGTACAACACAGTGCAATAGTTACACATTTTACCCCTCAAAGTGACAACCCCCCTACCCCCAATTCGCCACCCCACTCCCCCCCCCATATCGTATATATCTATTACTCTTCCTCTGACTCTCTTCCACAGTATAATCCACATCCCGTGACTATCTGTATATATTCAATTACAGTAGGTATACCACCTCCGCTTTAGTAATACAGTGCAGTGATCAAACCTCTACTCCATCCATGAAATGGTCTCCCTAACAAGACCTATGATCATCTGACATTCCACAGAATATTTACAACATTATTAATTATATTCCCCAAACTGTTTTTCCTATCCCAGTAGCAATATTGTAGTTGCCTATTTTTGCTGTCTAATCCCTTCCCCTTCTCCCTCATCCCCATTCCCCTCCCAATTAGCAACCCTGCTTTTTCCTCTATATCTATGAGACAGTTTCTGTTTACTTTGCTCATTCATACAGTTTTTCAGATTCCACATATGAGTGAGATCATATGGTATTTGTCCTTCTCTGACTGACTTATTTCACTCAACGTAATAGTCTCTAGGTCCATCCATATCATTGCAAATGGCACGATTTCATTCTTCCTTATAGCGGAGTAATACTCCGTTGTATAAATATACCACAGTTTCTTAATCCAGTCATCTACTGATGGGCATTTTGGTTGTTTCCAAGTCTTAGCTATTGTAAATTGTGCTGCTATGAACATAGGGGTGCATAACTTTTTTTGAATAAGTGTCTTGGTTTTTTCAGGATAAATACCTAGGAGTGGAATTGCTGGGTCAAACGGTAGCTCTATTTACAGTTCTTTGAGATACCTCCACACTGACTTCCATAGTGGCTGCACCAATCTGCAGTCCCACCAACAGTGCAGCAGGGTCCCCTTTTCCCCACAGCCCCGCCAGCACTTGTTGTTTGTTGATTTGTTGATGATAGCCATTCTGACTGGAGTGAGGTGGTATCTCATGGTGGTTTGTATTTGCATTTCCCTAATGACCAGTGAGGTTGAACTGTTTTTCATATGCCTGTTGGCCCAAGGGTTTTTAAAGCATTGTGCCAGGAACCCTGACGATAAAGACTAGACAAATTCTTTATTATACAACAACCCTAGAGAAACTCTTACATATATATGTGCCCCAGGAGTTATGTTCAAAAATGTTCAAGTAGCACTTTTTGTATTAGGGGAGAAAAAAAAACACAAAAAAAACCCCCACATGTCCTTGAATGTACTGTGATAAATTCATAGCTATTCATATTTATCGCAATACTGTATATACAGTGCAATATGTACAGCGATGATAAAGGAGAGTGGGAAACGGGGTCACTGATTGGAAAAAGAAGGGTACGAACCAGGTGCCCCTCCCCCTGCTGGAGTGAGGGATCAGAAGACCTGCCCCTGAGATTAGGGATGACTCTGAATATAGTATATCTGTGCCTTCTCCTGATTTCAGATTTCTCAAGGTAGAGCCCTGGCCAAGGGGCCCCCTTAACAGTCAGAATGGGAGGTTAAGCGATCAGTATCACTAACCATTAATCCTCTGAGGGATGAGGACCATGTCTCAGTTGCCCCAAGAGGTCAGTGGTCAGCTAGGGGATGAAAGCCAGCTAGCAGTGCCACGTACACCACAGGAGCCGGGGTTGCACCTCTGAGAGGCACCTGCATCGGGAAACCAGCGTGAAGCCAACGTGGCTGGAGGAAACCCACATGCCCCCCCCTAGTGAGACCACCCCTCAGGGACCCCATTACCAGGCCCATCTGGATGGGAGGGGGCATCTCCTCCCCAGCCCAGCTGCAGGAGGCCCAGCACAAAGCCAACAGAGGAACCCCATGACTAGCTACGCAGCCCACACCTCCTGGCCAAGGTGCTCCCCAGGCCACCTACCCGAGAGAGTGTCCAGGTGAGAACCTTCGGTTAACTGATATTTCCCGCAAAAGATAAAGTTCAGACCAGAAATGAATAAATGCCCCGCGGTGGCAAGTTTACAGGTTTTCCACCCTTGTAGAAATGGGGACTCCTGTGCTAAGCTGAGTTTGGATGTGGAGATGAAAGAAAATTCATTTCTATAAACTGAAAAGCTGAGTTTTATAAACTGCCCACCTCTGAAAACAGTGTACCTAATACATGTACATATACATATATATGAATACACACGCATGCACACATGCATGTATATCTAGATTAACATTTCCGCACAGAATATGAGAACACACTAAACATACTGTTCTGTAACTTACCTCTTTCAATTTGCAGTGTCGCGGGTCTCTCTCCAGTTATTTATAAAGCATTCCACTACATGAATTATATATAATGAACAACATACCTCGGACCCTTGAGTCTCCAGCTCCTTCACAAGTCCGGACTGGTGTTGGACTACTCTTGAAAACTCCTACTTGTCATAGTCACTCTTAAAGTGTACGGACCAAGGATGCACCCATCAGACCTGGAAAGAGCACAGGCAGGTAAGGGGGTGACTTTGCAGGGCGGAGCGCGCAGATACAAAGCCCCAGCAAGGATGTGGCCCACGCCAAACCTTTTCTCAACCCCCCACCAGAAAGCATCTTTTCAAGGTGATGACAACAGTCTAAAGACACTGTGTGTTAACCTTACCTTCTGACCAACCCATTCATCCACCTGCCCAGCACTGGCCTTCCCATTAAGGCTTAACTCTTTCTGAACTAAAAAAATCGAACTCCCTGGCCTTAGCTGCTCACGTCAGCTGTGACCTCCAGAATTCCTCCAGTGTAGTCTGCACCAAAGAGCTCCCCGCTCAAGTGTTAGCAACTACTTCTTAATAAAAAGAAAACGGTTGGGCCAGCCGAGTGGCGCATTGGTTAAGCGCTGGTTTTGGGATGCCAGCGGCCCCGGTTCGGATCCCACATGAGGGCCAGTGACACTGCCCTCTACAGCTAACAACAGCTCCACCTGGAGCTGGGCTGTGTGAGCCCCGGTGATGGTGTGGGCTGCAGCCCCTGTTGCAGTGGGCTGCCATGGGCTACAGTGAGTGGCCCGCAGCCGGCGTGAGCGGCTGGCAGCCAAGCATGGGCTGCCGATAGCCGCGGTGGGCGACATCCAGAGGCCAGCGACCGATCTGCCTCATCCGGGAAGAGCGCGGTGACGGTGCCAACGGTGGGGCAACGTCCTCCGCAGCTAAACTGAAGAGCAAGGAGACAGCAACTTGTCTGTTCCCCTTCCCCGATTCCCCAACGCTGTTCCCCTCCGCCAATTCCCCAATAAAATCTTTAAAAAAAAAAAAAAAAAAAGAAAAGAAAACGGTTGAGATGGTAAAATTTATGTTGCAGGAGTCTTCCCTCATCCATAGCTCTGCTTTCCACAGTTTCAGTTACCCACGGTCCACTGAGGTCTGAAAATAGTAAATGGAAAGTTACAGAAATAAACAATCCATAAGTTTTAAATTGTGCTCCATTCTGGGGCCAGTGGAGTGGCGTGGTGGTTGAGCACTGGCTTGGGAAGCCAGCGGCCCCGGTTTGGGTCCCTCATATGAGGGCCAGTGACACTCCCCTCAAAATAATAATAATAATAATAATAATAATAATAATAATAAATAGTGCTCCATTCTGAATAGTGTCATAAAATCTTTTTTTTAAGTTAAAGTCTACTGAGGTGACAATTGTTAGTAAAGTTACATAGGTTTCAGGTGTCTAATTGTGGAATATATCATCTACATATCCCATTGTGTGTTCACCACCCAGAGTCAGTTCTCCTTCCATCACCATATATTTGATCCCGTTTACCCTCCCCCCTTTCCCTCTGGTAACCACTAAATTATTGTCTATGTCTATGAGTTTTTGTTTCTTCATTTGTTGGTCTTGTTCCTTTGTTGTTTTCAGTTTTATATTCCACATATCAGTGAAATCATATGGTTCTTGACTTTTTCTGTCTGACTTATTTTGCTTAGCATTATCATCTCAAGATACAAAATAAAGAGACAATCAACTGAATGGGAAAAGAATTTTGCAAAAAACGCCTCTGATAAGGGGCTAATATCCAAAATATATAAGGAACTCATACAACTCAACAAAAAAAATCCAATTAAAAAATGCGCAGAGGACCTGAATATATTTCTCCAAAGCGGACATACAGATGGCCAATAGACATATAAAAAAATGCTTGACATCACTAATCATAAGAGAAATGCAAATAAAAACCACAATGAGCTATCACCTCACACCACTTAGAATGTCTATCATCAACAAGACAAACAGTAACAAGTGTTGGAGAGGCTGTGGAGAAAGAGGAACCCTCATACACTATTGGTAGGAATGCAGATTGGAAAGCAGTGTGGAGATTCCTCGAAAAATAAAAAATAGAACTATCTTATGACCCAGCAATCCCTTTCTTGGGTATCTACCAAAACCACCTGAAAACATTTATCCGTAAAGATATATGTGCTTCGGGCCAGCTGAGTGGCTCAGTAGTTAAGAGCTCGCTTAAGAGTGTGAGCTCTGACCAACAGGGTCGCCAGTTCGATGCCCAGTCTGAGCTGAGCTGCCCTTGAGCTGCCAACAGGTGGCAGGATGGCTCAGCTAAAAAAAAAAAAAAATGTGCTCCAATGTTCATTGCAGCTTTATTTACAGTGGCCAAGACATGGAAACAACCAAAGTGTCCTTTGATAGAGGATTGGATAAAGAACTCGTGGTACATATACACAATGGACTACTATTCTGCCATAAGGAAAGATGAAATAGTGCCATTTATGACAACATGCATGGATCTTGACCGTCATGAAATCTTGCATGACCTGTTCCATCCTCCTGGATTGAGAATCCTCCCTTTGTCAGGCATCTCCATGCTGATCAGATTGACTACCAAGGTATCCCAGGGACTGCATCCTCTTCCTTCCTTCTTTCTTTCCTTCCTTCCCGCCCTCCTATCTTTTCTTTCCCTTTCTCTCTTCTTTCCTATTATTGTAAAAGAAAAAAACATACACAGTAGTCCAGTAGTTCCCCACCTCTTATCCTCAGTGGATAAGTGCCAAGACCCCCGGTGGATGCCTGAGACCATGGATGGTACTAAACCGTGTGTGTGTGTGCATCTGTGCGTGTGTGTGCGTGTGTGTGCGTGTGTGGGTGTGTGTATATGTGTGTGTGCGCCTGTATGTGCATGTGTGTATATGTGTGCATGTGTGTGTGCGTCTCCGCGTCTGTGCGTGTGTGCATGTGTGTATATGTGTGCATGTGTGTGCGCGTCTGTGTGTCTGTGTGTGTGCATGTGTGTATGTGTGCGTGTGTATATGTGTGTGTGTGCGTGTGCGTGCGTGTGTGTATGTGTGCGTGTGTGTGTGCATGTGTGTGCGTGTGTGTAGTGTTCTTCCTATACATACATACCTATGATAAAGTTTAATTTATAAATTCAGCTTAGCAAGAGATTCACAACAATAACTAATAATAAAATAGAATAACAACATTATACTGTAATAAAAATTATGGGACTATGGTTCTCTCTCGGTCTCTCGCTTTCATCAAAATATTGTATTCTTCTGAATTTAACCTTCTTCCTGTGATGCTGTGAGATGATACAGTGCCTACGTGATGAGATGGAGTGAGGTGAATGATGTAGGCTCTGTGACTTAGCATTAGGCTGTTATTGACCTTCTGACAATACAATGCAAGCACTTTCCGGCCTCTCTTTGTCATGTCCGAAATGCCAGCATCACCACTCTTGCACTTTGAGGCCATTATTAAGTAAAGTAAGGGTTACTTGAACACAAGCAGTGTGATACTGCAAATGTCAATCAAGATACCTACGAAGTGACTAAGAGGCGAGAAGCGTCTACAGCGTGGCGATGCCACACAAAGGGAGGAGTCACGTCCCAGGCAGGACGGAGCAGGTCACGCAAGATTTCATCACACCACTCAGAACAGCCACAATTTAAAACTTATGAATTGTTTATTTCTAGGGTTTTCCATTTACTATTTTCGGACCGCATTGACTTCAGGCAAATGAAACTGGGAAGCGAAACCATGGATAAGGGAGGGACTGTGTTGGAAGGAGTCGGGGAGGCCCCAAGAAGGCTGTGACGGGGAGAGGAAAGGCCCCATCAGGCCTGAGAGGCCATGCTCACATTCTGTCTGGAAAGCAACATGGAGCCATGAATAATGTTATGCTAAGGGGAAATGCGATCAGATTCGTATTTTATTTATTCAGTTACTTATTTTTAAAGATTTTATTGGGGAATCGGAGGAGGGAACAGCATTGGGGAACCAGGGAAGGGGAACAGACAAGTTGCTGTCCTTTTGTTCTTCAGTCTAGTTGTGGAGGACGTCGCTTCACTGGCCCATGTTGGTATTGTGATCATTGCGCTCTTCCCAGCTGAGGCAGATCGGTCGCCATTGGACGGCCGCTCATGAAAGCTCACACCAGCTGCCGGCCAGCTCCACTGCAGCCTATACGACTACCAGCGACTCACGGCAGCCCAGCTCCAGGTCGAGCTGTTGTTCACCATCTTAGCTGTAGAGGGCGCCGCACTACTGGCCCTCATGTGGGATCCGAACTGGGGGCCCTGCTGCTCAGAGCCCGTGCTCCCAAGCCAACTCCGAATCAACAGGCCACTCAGCCAGCCCTCAGATTCATATTTTAAAGAGGCAGCAACTCTGCTACCAAGGAAAATAACGGAACAGAAAACGAGCAAGAACAAAAGACAATGGCTGGGAAAATACAGCCTGCTGAAAGTTGATGTTGCTGGGAGTGGGAGAAGACCGGGTGCATAGGGTGGGGTAGGAAGCAGTCTGTGGGAGGGCACTCCACAGACGGGACGTCAGACCTGAGCAGAATCCAAGCTCTCCTTGTGGAGAAAACTAACAACGCTGTTTGACCTCCCTGAGCCTCAGTTTCCCTCATCTTTAAATCAGCATAGTGCGTTACTGAGAGAATTGAAATGAGTGTTGCAGAATATAAATTGCCCAGGCAAGCCAGACTCACTGGAAGTGCTCAGAAATGAGGAACTCCCCATGAAAGACTTTTAAAGAATTTTTACACAGACAGCAGTAGGATACAGCAGAAGGGCTGGGAAGAAAAGCATCTGTTATTTCAAAAGTTTGCCAGAAAGCTTTTAGCGAAAAGGGAGCCAAAGAAGGAAGAAGAAAGACAGAGACAGGTTGGAACTTTATAAAAACGTCGACGGGGGCAAGTCTGGAGGAGGTGTTATACACTTTTTTGACAAAGACTCTAGAACCTGCTGGGAGCAAAACTGGAAATGGCTTGAATTCACCGAGAGCGCAGTTTTGTGAGGTTTGGGAGAACCACCAAATCCAGGGGGTATGACAGTGACCTCAGCCCACCCACTCCCATCAAGAAACACACTGCCAGGACACTGAAGTAGGGCACACTGGTGGAGTCTCCCCAAACTAGCTCCTCAAGGAGCTGTTCCCATGGGGACCATCAGAGCCTCAGTTTACTGGTGAACGAAGGAGCCTGTAACTCCCAGTGACCAGGACACAGAAAATTGGACAGTTTCAAGGAGGGTGGTGGTAAAAACCATGAGTAACAATACATACAGCAATCCAAGGGCTGGGATAATTTTATCAATTTTCTTTCAAACGTCGTCAATTTTCCTTACAACATCAATTTTTCTTTTTAAACGTCTACATACAGAAAGCGTTCATCAAGAAATAGCATTCCTAGTGATATACAATAGATAATAAAATCCCATTAAATCAAAATCAATTCATCATCACTCTGCAGCCATTTAATTTGGGCCAAGTGAAGGCTTATCTTTAACCTGTGGTGACAGGACTTCCGGACCACAACGTAATGAGGCTTGTAAAGAGATGTGGAGAGTCACCTCATTCGGGCGCTCCCTACATGCCGTCTGTATTATATGTACCAAACACGCACTCTCTTTTTACCCCATGAGGTGACAGCCAAGGCAAAACTAACATAAAAGTACTACCCTCCACGGCCATCCAGCCCAGCAGTAGAGTCCTTTTCGCTATTGGAGTTACCGTCGTGTTCTTCACCATGGCAGGAATGACAACCACACAGCACACACACTGTCTCTCATCCTGCCTAAGCCCTTTGCAGACATGACTACGCCACTCTGAGCTTAGGGAGTGCAGGGACTGTTATGTGGTCCTTCCTCCCAAAAAAAAACAAACTCAGTCGCCCACCTTCCAGTGAGAAAGCACCCGTTCCGAGTCCAAGATTCTCAGCATTGAGCATACTTAACCCAATGGAATTAACTCTTTCCATTTTGGAAAGAGCTGGCAAAGCGGGTAGGGCTTTCTGGGGTGGGGTGGAGCGGGGTGGCGGGCGCAGCCATTCCCAGATGCAACTGCCAATCAGCCTAGCCCAGGGTTTAAGCTCATGGTCTGAGTTCAAATCCGGCCTCCATCCTACTTATTATTTGCCCTTGGGTATGTTACTGAACCTCTCTGGACCTTGGTTTTCTCATCTGTAAAATGGAAATAATAATATCTGCCTCACAGCGTTGTTGTAAGAATTAAATGAGATAATCGGTGGAAACATCCCAGCATGTGCTAGGTACTCAACAAATACCACTTCATTATTGTTAGAATTCCTGTTATCAGACAGTGTGTGCTCTTGGTGTCCATGAGACAAGATCCGAGTAAAGGCATGGACTACCAGGCTGTGTGTCCATGGGAAGGGAGCTCTAGGAACCGCTGGTCACATCCCGGCTGCTGCTCGCCATTCTGCTCTCAATCTCCAGGAGGCTGAGGGGGTGCTTCCAGCAAAGGAGACGGAGATGAAACCAGCAGTGGACGGCTCCGGCTGAATTCAGTGGGGAAAGAAAGTCTTCCCATGCACACACGGACTGCCTGCATTTATTCTGGTTACTGAGCCACCCCTGCTCGCCTTCCAGACATTGTGCAACACAGGGCTTCCACGTGTGGCGACCCACCTTGTACTGGGGGCATTTCCCACTGTCCAGTCTCTAACTGGGCCTCTTCACCGCGTATCAAAGCCTTCAGCCGGGTTTAACCAGGTTGCTTTGCTCTTGAGTAATTAGTGCTTTGAAGGATCCACAGGCGACGATTCATCAGATGCAGGGGCCTGGTCACTCTGAGTGGAATGTATCTGAGAGCGACATCATTTGGAAACAAGGCTGCCCCAAACCACCTACGCACGAATGGTGATAACGATCCAAGTCAGCAAACGTGCCCTGTGTAGACTGTAAACTGGCTTAGAAACAAAGGGTATGCAGAAACCTTTCAAGCAACAGTGGTTTGGAGGTTACTGTGTTTGTGTGTGTATAGATAAGAGACAGATATAGATACGGATCTATAGATAGATAGATATGAAATTCCACAGGTTTAGGAATAAGACCTGGGTATATCTATCTTCTGGCTCCCGCCATTTTGTGACCTTGGACAAGTTACCTAACTTTCCTGAAACTCAGCTCAGTTTCACTGCCTTTCAAAATATATCTACCTCAGCAACAACTCAATGGTCTGGTTGCCGAGTCTGCATCCTCCGCCAACGGTGAGGGCCTAGCATCCATGTACTGCTGATGCAAAGGCTCTGGAGGTGAGTGGCCCTGGACTGTGGCCCAGCGGCCCTGTAGGCCATCCCCTTCCCCCACAGCAGGGCCTGGGCGCCCCGCTGCCAGCTGAGACAGCCCAGACACCCCCCAACCCTACTGATTGTTCTTTCTCCCTCTCCCCCTATTCTTCCTCCAACTGCTCCTTTCTGAGCCAGTACCAAAAGCTAACTGTAGTCCTGGAGTCCAGCAAAGTAGCAAATAAACAACTCAGTAGCAACATAGAGGAATTGGTAAGAGTCCTGGGGGATCCCTGATTCCACACTGCCAATTTAGGGCTCTGAAGAAGAAGGCTGGTGGCCCCTGGTATCAAGGGAGAATGGGGGTTCTGGGAGCCTAGCTGTTAGCTGGAGAAACAAAAAATATATATATACATATCTACTTGAGAGACCAAACGGGAGAACAGTCAGGTAAAGCATGAATGTCAACTGCTTGGCGTAGTGGCCAGCAGGAAGAAATACTCATATAGTGGACTGAACGGTGGCCCGCCCCAAAGGACACAGCCACCCAGAACCTGTAAATGTGATCTTCTTTGGAAAAAGGGTCTTTGCAGATGTACTTAAGATTCTTGCGATGAGACCTGTCTAGGTACCCAGGTGAAGCCTAAGGACAAGTGTCCTCATGAGAAGAAGGCAGGGGGACGTCTGAGAGGCAAGGCGCATGCGACCACAGAGCCAGACGCTGAGGGGGTGGGGGGCGCGCACACAGGAACACCAGCAGCCGCCAGACACGGGGCGCGGTAAGAACAGGCTCCCCCAAGAGCCTTGGCAGAGAGCTTGGCCCTGGGCTCCAACACTGTGAGAGAAAAGAAATTCCTGTTGTTTGAAGCCACTAAGTTTGTGGCGATTTGCCGCAGCGGCCCCAGGACATGGCACCCCCTCTCATGGATGACTTCCCTATAATTCGAGGGGATGCCACGTCTGAGGCATTCGCGGGGCATCTCCAGCAACAAGCAGGTTCATCTGCTTTTTTTTTTGTTTTGCTTCATTTTCTCTTTGGTGTACTTTTTTTGGGGTGGATGACAGAAACTACTCCCAGTGGTGTCGGTAGGAGTTGACGTGACCCCGCCTCAGTCAGGGTGGATGGATGGGCAGACCAACCCGCAGCCGACATGGAAAATGATGGGAGATGATTTCTCACTCTCATTACCTGTCCAGCCTGGGGTGGGCCTGGAGAAGCTCTGCTCCGTGGCGCCCTCGCCCTGGGAGCCAGGCTGACAGGGGCTCCTCCTCCCTCTGATGAGGCCGACCTCTGTCCGAGGTGGCTGGGTTTGCTGTGGCAGGGAAGGGAGGAAGGGAGGCCTGGGGCTCTGGCCTCCGCATTTAAAGGCGTGTGCCCATCAACTTACTTTCACTCCATTACGAGGACTCGGATGCTCAGTGAACCAGAATTGGGAGAGAACTAGACAGTGGCGGGTATTAGAAATATCTACTACAGATATGGATTCAGTGACCTCTTTGCCTCTGCACTTGAACAATTACGGAGGACCCCAGTATGAGTGGACGACGGACAGAAGAGTCAAAGGCCTGGGTGTTTTCCATCAGTTGTCAACACCCAAATGTTGGCCTTGACCCCACTCTGCTCCCAGATTCCTCAATGAGGCAGCTATGGATAATAAGAGGCACTGAGCATGGCTGTCATTTCCTTTTTCTTTCTCTGGAGAACCACTCACCCCCCACCCACACCCACCCACCGCCGCCACCACCACCACCACCACCACCAAGGTTCGTGGATGCTCAGGCCCCAAGAGCCTATTAACCTTAGGTGCTCTGCAGGGTCCCATGTAAAGAGCCCAGATCAATGAGATCAAGCCAACGGCTTCTCAGAAGTCTACAACAGAAAGCAGACAGCTGGCGGTCAGCATGAGATACCAAGGCTCGTCTTTGTGGGCAGCTGGGGGGGGCCTGGGGGAGCTGTCATCTTTCTAAGAGGCCTCAGAGTGGGAACGGATTTTTTTTTTTCGCCTGCTGAAGGAGCCACCAGTTAGCAAACATTGCTTGTCCAGGAAAACAAATACACAGCTGGGATACTCATTTTTCTCCCATTATTGTATATTGTTAGCTCGGTTCAAAAAGATTTCAAACACAGAAACTCTTTTTAAATGCCCTCCCTCCCTCCCTTCCTTCCTCCTTTCTCCTTCACCCTGCCCTTTGATGGAGTTTCAGGGCCCACATGCAGCCCTAACAATATGCCACCTTAACTTTCTATAGCAGGAAATGTAGGTCGCTGATTTTAGAAGTGGCCTCGTTTCCCAGCTCTAAATAGAAATCTTTCCCCAGGTTGAGGTTTTTTTTTTCTAGGTTTGCGTCTAATAAAAGTGTAACCTGCACGGCCAGACCAAACAAACGGAGCTCTCCTCGCCCCGCCAGCTGTGGGCCTGGGAGACTGGAAGGCCGGCCAGGAGTGTCCAAGGCCACAGCTTGCCCTGAAAGGGGCGTGACCGGGCTTCACGAGGAGATGGTGGCAGTTGCTTCTCTATCAGGTAGAGGCCAGAGCAGCTACGACCTGTCAGATGCCCACCTGTGCTGGGCCCCTCTGTTCTCCACTGCCTAGGGTTCTTCTCATGCCCGCTTTCTCTTCCTTCCTCCCTTCCTCTCTCCCTCCCTCACGCTCCCTCCTTTTCTCCCCACCCCCTTTCATCTTTCCTTTTCTTTCTTTCTAATCCAAGTCCATGGTAGAAAATTGGAAAACACAGATGAGCAAGAAGTCCATAGTGGTACTAGGGAAAAAACCCTGCTAACATTTGTACATCTTTCCGGTTATTTTTCGAGGCATATATACTGGCACAGGCTTATTTTTAACAAAGCTGGGATCAGAATGTTCTGCGGCCCGGCTTTCTCCCTCGCTTACGTTCTAAGTGTAAACGCCTTTTCTGCTCAGTTCACGTGTGCCTATGTGCACACGTGCAGCGGAGAGGGCTGATCCACGCAGGTGCATTTCCCAGTCGCCCATGTCAGCTAGCTCTGCTGGATTCAGCCAACGGGGAGCATTCCACTATGGAAGAAGCGGAGGGCAGAGGGAAGGAGGAGGGCAGAATATCTCTGAGCGTCCCTGTCTGCCTTGGTGGATTCTCTGGAAAGAGTTGCACGTCCTGCCCGGCTCCAGCTACCCAGACAGGCCCTCAGCCCCTGGCTCGGAAACCACCACCTTTTGTCCCTCCAGCCTAGGGGCCGAGGAACTTCCCGCTGGTGACATGTTTCAGGGTATATGACCATCCCATTTGGGTCTCAGCGATGCCACCCTCTGTGTTAAGTTTCCTTTGTTTCAAATATTTAGAGTGGTTTCTGTTTTCCTGGTGGGGCTCTGCTATACTCCTAACTACATACACACAGAAAACCAGGTATAAGCTCTACAAGCATAGGCCTATGAAGTAATATAAAAACAATGAACATCAGACTAGCATTGACACCGCACGAAAGGCCATACCAACTACCTATATTATTTTGCAGAACCAAATTCCCTCTTGGAATGTGACTAGAAGCCCGTCCACTACGGCACAGGTTCCTTCTGAGTTCTGTGGGCTCACGACAACACATGTTACACAGCCTGACCTGATTCTCCCCCTGTAGTTCTCTGTGTGACTTTCTGTAAAACACTCATTTATAGACTATCAACATTGATTGCTGGCTTTCACATCTAAACACCATTACAAATATGAGCTCTGAAATCTCACAGCCGGGCTCAGTTATGAGGTTACCATCCAGCTTCTTCAAAAATTACATCTGTATACAATATTTCTATTATTAAAACAAAAGCACATTTTAACATTTACAGTGAGAGAGAGGCTAGCAGCATGGTTTTCAGGTAGTCCTAGCAGATGAAGTACAGTGGGCTACATTTCACAGCTCCTCGAGCACCAATATTGTGATCAGACTATGTGCTAGGAACCCCCTAATTAATCCTAATGACAATCCTTCCACCCAGGTATTACAGTTTTCATTTTACAGATGAGGAAACAAGCTTCAAGAAGTTAAGCAACTTGCCTAAATTCTCACATCTAGCATGAGACAGCGTCCCGCTCATCCCAGAACCCACGCCTACCCAATCACTTCATTCATCCAGTGGGCCCTGAATCGTTCAGTAACTATTTACTGAACAGCTACGATGCGCACGGCGCTGTTCTAAGCACTGGGGTATAGTTGTGAGCAAAACAGACAAAAACCTGCCCAGTAGAGCTTACCTCTTTTATTTTCCAGGAATTGGAAAATAAAACACTAATGTGTAAAACACAGGGTATGTGGATAGGGACACGTGTCAGGGAAGCAGGGAAGGGAAACACAGAATGTTGTAAGGACGGACTGAAATTTTAGGGGAATCAGGAAAGGCCTCTGCACGAAGACCTAAAGAAGTGAAGAAACAAGACACACCGCTCTCTGGGAGAAGAGCCCTTCAGGACCCAGGCAGCGTGGGGGTGGGGGGCAGGGAAGCACAGCCCCACGCCAGTGTGCCTGGAGCAGAGAAAAGCAGGAGGGGGTCTGAGGATGGCGGGGTCCGATACATCGGGCCCTGGAGGGCACTCTCAGGGCTCTGGCTTTTACTCTCTGGGAGACACAAAGCCACGGAAAGGTTTGGAGCAGGATCCCTCTGGCTGCTCTGTGGAGAGGAGATTGGGGGAGCCCTGGGCAGGAGCTGGGAGAGGAATTAGAAGGCCGCTGCACTAAATCCAGATGAGAGTTGACACTAACGGGGCCAGATTGTAGGTGGTAAGAGTAACCGACTTCTGGATACATTCAGGGTTTGAAATATGAACAGGCATGCTTTTGATGGGGTAGGTAGATTGACAGATAGATAGAAATGAGCAGGAGAAGGAGCAATTTTGCTCCGATTAGAAAGCCGCCTGCTCCAGCTCCTACTTGGTTCAAGACCCCTGGCAGCTGCCCAGCAGGAAGGATTCCAGAATTATCAGTACCTCTAAATCAAAGAGGTGGGTTGTTAAAACTCAGGGGCTGGGGAGAGGGGAGCACACATCTTGATTGTCAGGATCACCAGGACCGTACTAGCCCAACAGGATTCCAGGTTTTCACACGCCCCTAAGGATGTGTTTACTTGTCCCCCACTCCCAAATCAAGGGGATGTGTTTACTCATGCCATAAATCAAAGAAATGCATTGCTACATGCCAGAGGACTAGGCACCTCAGGGGGAGAAACACAGGAGAAAGAAGAGGGGAAGGCAATTCAACCCATAGAAATAGAAACCTTTACACAATGTAAGGCAAGGCTGCTTCCTTCCCTTGGGTCAGCCCACTCCATGTCTCCGAGTGTATTTGCTTTCCCTAGTAAATGTCTGCTGTTTGTGCTGCACAAATCTCTGTCTCCTGATTGAATTCCTTCAAGGAGACCAAGAGCCAGGATGTTCAGTGTCATTTTCCCGGTAACATCTGAACCCCTCAGCATTCCTGGTCAATCAGTTTATAAGAAACCAAAACTGCAGGGAACCACAAAAAGACCCCAGCACCAAAACAGTCCAGAGTGATGCTGACCAGTAGAATTTTCCGCAAGGATGGACACATCCTGCAGTGACCACAGGCGGCTGCAGAGCACTTGCGATGTGGCTGGTATGGTTGAGGGACTGGATTTTTTTAAAATTTTACTCCATTAAAGTTTTATGAAACCATAGTGGGCAGCACAGCCCTAAAGAACCAGTCTGGTAAATTGGGTCCCGGCAGCCCTCGCCCCTCCTCGGGACTTGCTGAGAAGACAATTGCCTGTGTTCAATATGTGAGTGCAAATCTCAACTCCTGTGACATGAGTCGGAGTGCCTTTGAGAAATGGCTGTGATGTGAATAAAGTGCTAATTTTATCCCTGAAATGGCCCATTAATAAATAACAAAGTGTTTATAAATATGCAAAACACACAATTAGTCAATTCCGCAAAGTCTCTGTGATGGGAACATTAAAACATGTCCTACAGTGAAGGGTCTCAGAGGAATCAAAATAAATTTCAGCTTCTCTTTAAGCCCTACAAGCAATGAATACTGAATAATTTACTTCTGAGAGTTGTAACACAAAAGCAAGTCATTTATTGGTTCCTCTGAGCAGGAACCACACATTCTAACTTAATTCATATATGTGGAAACCCATTATGAAAGGTAAATGAGTTACCAGCGAGAGCCATGGCAGATGGCAGCTGTTTCTGCACTTCTTCATGGACTCTGAATTACTCTAATCATCATTTTATTTAAGCCCAGAAGGCCATAAGAAATAAGTTACTGACTCCACTGAAATATGTCTCCCTTAAACATATAAACTCAAACCTGAAATAGGTACATTATTCAAACAATTTCTTGCAGCCGCAGGCATTCACCCACAGGCCAAAGGCAGCCCAGCTTCCCTGCAGCCCTTTTCTCTGCTGAGGCCCCCTCCTGCAGATCATTTAGAAGGGACCCTGCTGCCTTTTTCTAGAACCCCTGTTCGTGTATGTGCTACATTCTCTCTCCCAGAAAAATGACACTGTGTTGGCCCTCTGGGGCCCAAACCAGAAAATAGGGTATTACATTTTTGGGCTTTCCCGCCCCGCTAGTTTTATGGAGATATAATTGACATATACTATTGTGTAAGTTTAAGGTTTACAAAGTATTGGTTTGGTACATTTCTAGACTGCAAAATGATTGCCTCCATAGCGTTGGCGGACACTTCCGTCCGGCCACATAATTACCATTTCTTTTTAGTGCTGAGAACATGTAAGATCTACTCTCTTAGCAACTTCAAATATTCATTTCCACTCACTATGCCTGGAATCCGCCCATCTTATCGCGGCAAGTTTGTATCCTTTGACCAACATCTCCCCGTTTTCCCCAGCCCCTGGTAAACACCACTCCACTCTGTTTCTCTGAGTTCAGCTTTTTTTTTGATTCCACACGTAAGTAAAACCATACAGTATTTCTTTTTCTCTGTCGGACTTCTCTCACATTTAGTGGAGTGCTGGCCATATGGTTTACCAGTCTCCCTCCCCAGTTCCAGTTCAGCTGATTCACTGGACTAACAGAGACTTGTAACTGGTCTCCCTACCCCCTGTCCTGGCTTCTTGCTGCAACCCATTCTCCCCACCGCAGGGCGACGTGCACCTGTACCAAGAAAGGTCTCTGTCTCGCTGTAGGCCTTCCAGGATACGTGCAGAGTGGATGAATGAGGTAAGACAGGCAGGCAGAGTCAAATGACACAGGTATTGGAAAAGAGCGTGATTTTGACCCTGAGAGTCATGGGAAGCCACTGCAGTATTTAGCGTCGGAAAATATTAAGATATCTGTGTATGTATGTCAATGTCCTCCAGCCCAAGGCCACCGGGAACACACCTGTGGTCAAACAAGTTGGGTTTATTGAGTCCTTGCAGAGCACACACACCATGGGAACTGTGGGCTCATGTCAGCTCGAGTCTTAGAAATGATCGCGTTTGCAGTCATGTTCAGTGATTCTGCAGAAGATTCAAGGTAGCAGGGTTAACTCTGGATTCGATGCTGTCAGGAAGCAGAAGGAGTTCTGGGAGGCACGGAGTGCAGCTTACATTGCCACTGGTAAAGCAGCAGCAGGCACTCGTGTCAGCCCTCAGGGAAGGTTCCGTGGTCCTTCCTTGTGTTTGGACATTGCTTATGTTGTCGTCTCTGGTCAGACATGACGACAGAGTGGTCTTGTTTTTTGTCTTCCACTTGTCAGGGTCACAGTGCAGCCTCGCCTGATGTCGTGGTTCTAGGACGTGTTTATGTTGGACAGACGAGCACCCTGGCCTGGCTGCAAAGGCCAGAGCAGTTCTCACCCGCCAGCGGCTGCGGACCTCTTTCTCGGTACTAGCTAGACAGAGTAGGAAAAGGGGGTCCAGGTAGAGGGGTGTCACAGAGATGCAAGTGAGAAATGGTGGGAGCTTGCATTGGGGTGACGGCAGGTGACAAGTGACTGAACTCAGAAGACACGTGTGGTCATGGTCCACACTCAAGCCACACCGAGCTCCCCAGCTCCTTGGAAGCGCGCCCACCCTTTGTGCCTCCAGGCCCTTCCTGAAACACACTTTCTCAGGCCCCTCTCAACCTCCACTACCACCCAAGCCCTGTTCCCAGACAGATTCCTGTTGATCCAGCTTAAATCTTACTTCCACCAAGAAACCTTCCCCAAACCTCCCATCCCCGGCCCGGTCACCTGTCCCTCCTTTGTGCTTCCACCGTGTCTCACTGCATCATTGTTCACTTATCTGCAGCCCCACTAAGACTGTGAGCAACACCCAGGAAGGACATGTTAAATGAATTGATACTTCACTGATATGTATAGCGCTCCATACACTGGTTTCCAGCAAGCCATTATCCAACCCCAACCACCAAGCCGTAACGCCATCCCCAAACTCAGGGGCCTTTTCTTTTGAGCGTACCCACCAAATAACAGGATATTCCTGGCACTACTGAGTCTATTCAGATTTCCTGAAAAATCACATCTATAAACGGCTGAAATAGCAGACGCTGCTACGGGATGCTGCCATTCAGGGGCCGTAAGTACCTCGGTTGTGAATGGTTTCGATTTAATTTGTTAGGAGAGTGGAGAGATATTTGCAAGCTTTTACCCTCTATATTTTTATAGGCCAAAAATAGAGGGTTTTTTTTTCTGTTTTGTCCTCTCCTTCAACAACTGATTTCTAAGAGCCAGTGCCAGGCATTTTCCTAGAAGCTGGAGCTACAGGAATAGTGGGGGCGGGCACTCTGGCCCACTGGGACTTCCATTATAATGAATGGGAGAGACGTAAAGAAATAGAAAAGTTACACAGAAGCATATGCTAATGAGAAATACAAAAGCAGGGAGGGGGTATTAAGTGTTACAGGAGTTGGAGGATGTTAAGGAGAGTCTCCAGGAAAGGATTCACTGAGAATGTAGTTTGGAGGAAAGGACTGAAGGAAGTAAAGATGCAGATCAAGGAGGTCGGGGGACCAGATGAGCGGCTCAGTTGGTTAAGACTTGGCTTAGGAGCGCAAGCTCTGAGCAACAGGGCTGCCCGTTCGATTCCCACATGGGCCAGTGATGCTGCACCCGAGCTGAGCTGCCACTGAGCTGCCAACATGTGGCAGGATGGCTCAGCTGGTGAGAGCACTTGCTCCTAACAAGGCTGTCTGTTCGATGGTAGCTACATACCGCCCACAACTAAGACTGAACTCAGCCCCTTGAGCTGAGCTGCCACCTGGATGGCTCAGTGGATAGAGCATGCGCTCTTAACAACAAGGCTGCTGGTTCGACTCCCGCATGGGATGGTGGCTACGCCCACCTGCAACTAAGATTGAACACAGCATCTTGAGCTTAAAGGCAACGAGCTGCCAACAGGAAGCCAGAAGGCAACTGGTGCCCTCCACAATGAAAACTGAAGAACAACTTGGCTGGTCCCCCTCCCCCAATTCCCCAACACTGTTCCCCTCCCCCAATTCCCCAATTTTTTTTTTTTTTTAAAAAAAGGAAGCCAGGGCAAACACTGGAGCAAAGGAAAAATGAGGAGGGGAGAGGTCACAGAGACCATGACGCGGATCAGGTTGGGCCATCGAGGTGATATCAAAGATCGTGGCTTTCTCTTTGGGTGATGGGGGTACCTTTTGAATGTTTGGGTGGACTGTTGAATATTTAAAATACTATCAAGCACAAAACACTCTCTTGTTTTTCTAAGATTAAAAATAGATAAAAATATGTTGCTTTTGCTTTTGTACCTTTTCCCTACAACATAGTTTTTAAATTCTTTGTTAGTAAGTATAGTACGTTCATTATCAGTGATGAAGAAAAGTAGAAAATACAAACATGGTAAATAAGGAAATTAAAAACCACTGCTCTCCTACTACCCAATGATAACCATTGTTATTTTTGGTACATTTTCTATTATTTCCCTTTATATACATATATAGTTTTAACTTTTTGCATTGAAAAAAAAAAAAAATATATATATATATATATATATATATATATATATATATATGCATATGTTATTTGAACCTTTTTTCCCTCTATTATGATCATATTTGTAATGTCATCAAAAATTCTTTCAAATATTTTTAGTGGCTCCAAAGTGTTTCATCACATGAACAACTTCCTTTCTGTGCATTTCCCTCCTTTTTTCTCCCATGCAGTAACAGCTCTACTTACAAAACAGTTTCTAAAAATATATATATATATTCCCAACTATCTTTGCTTTTCCTACTCTGAGACCACACACAAGTGACAGCTTGTGCCCTCATCACACTGGAACAGCTTGTGGTGGGTGGTACGTGGTCATCTGTTCTGTGGGAATGTCCTCAGGGTGGCCATTCCTGGGTCGCGGGCACTCTGTGTTTGGATTCATGCAGAGGCAATTACTGTTGCTTTGAAAATACAAATCTCACATCACTTCAATGAAAGCAGTGGAGCCTTGCCCTTTCCTCGCTCCCTCCCTCCTGAGCCACATCACATTTAATCCATCAGGAAGGAGATGGGAGCACTGGCCTCCTGCCCGGGTCAGGGGTCCCCGATGGGATGCCCTAGCCCTTCCCCAAGGCCTGCTGGTACCCAGCACCTGCGCTGACATCCTGACAGACTTAGTCCCCTGGACTCAGCTGGCCCCCCCCCTCACCTCTCTTCTTCCCAGTACTGCCAGGCTCCTTCCTAGCTACACATGGTAGAAGTTGGCAGGAAGCCTCAAGGCAGCAACTAAATAAAGATCGGTCAGGTTGTCATGCACAGTAGAGTAATTCACACTGAGCTCCCTAAAACGTCCCCAGATTTCAGCCCTTCCCAACCCAGGTGCCCAGTGAAGCTTGTGACCATCTCCCAGCCCAGAAAGGTCAAGTCAAAGGACATTAGGGTCTCAAGGTCCATATCTTCTGGTCCATGAGGCAGAAACAGACCCCAGACCCCAACTGTGACTGATCCCCACTCTTGTGATTTTGGGGTGAGCTGGGCATAGCTGTGATGGTTTAAGACCCTATCCACATGACCAGCTTGTTCGACATGGAGAATCTTGGGCCTTTGTAACAAATGAGTCAAAGAATCAGAACCTGCATTTTAACAAGATACCCAACTGATTCTGGTGTACAGTAAAATTTTAGAAGCTTTGCCCCAAGTCAGTGTTGTCAAACTTGAGTGAGCGCCCGAATCACACACGTGCTTGTGAAAACAGAAGCCGCTTACTACTCAGCCATAAAAAGGAATGAAATTTTGAAATATGCTGTAATACAACATGGACAGATGTTGAAAACATTGTTCATGATAATAAGCCAGATATAGAAGGACAAATATTGCATGACTCCATTTACATGAGGTGCCTAGGGGGGAACAAATTAAAAAAAAAAAATCTTCAACTGAGAGATTTCCAAAAATTCCCAGAAACTTCCAGAAGCAAGTAGCCCACAGAAGTTGGCTTCTAACCCAAGGTATTCAGAACCAGCTGATGACCACATGAAGAGGTCAGTTTCCACGCATGATGATTAGAACAAGACTTTCCTATCTGCCACACGCTCCTTTATATACTCTTCTTCATTACTCACTTGAGCATACACTTCCCATGTAGCCTATTATGTCCTTAGGGATAATAATGGCCTCCTAGGTCTCGGCCTTACAAAAGGTAATCACCCTACCACCTCCATAATAGAGTGCTTCTGAGTTATTCCTAGTGCAGCCAACTCCTAAACATGTCCCCAAATAATTAATTCAATTAATCTCACTAAAGAGGCTTCTGCTCAAGACTAGTCTAATGAACAAAGAGCCTGAATAGAATCCACTGATGTTTATTCATGGACACGTACGACAGGGTGGCTACAACTGTGCTTCTGTCGTGACCAAAACTTGCCCTGCTCACCTAAAGTGGGCCGGCGCCCTTCCTTATAGCCGGTACAGCCCTCTTTCATAGCTGTTCATGGTGCCTTCTTAGTATTAAAACGTCAGCTCAAGGTCCCCACTAGACAAAAATATTTAAAACCATTACTCTTATAAAGAGGCCAAAAATTACACCAACTTTACCAGTACCAGTCATCCTTCTAGACAACAAAATTACTGGTGGAATAAATAGAAAGCCCCGAATCTGATCATTCTTGAGCATAACTTTGGTGCAGGACAGAGGGCACAGCTGACCAGCGATGACAGAGACCACTCGGTAAAAAGAACTGGATAGAAAACGGGACTTCACCGGACAAAATATGACGCCGGAACCCCACTTCACAACATATGTAAAAATCAACTCAAGGTGGAGCGAGGGCTTCACATGTAAATTTTAGGGCTTCTAGAAGAAAATGCAGAGAATATTGGATAAGGAAGGATTTTTTTTTTAAGAAGGCAGAAAACACGCTATAAAAGATGAAGTTGTCTATATTAAGAACTTTTCGGCTTAGATAGGAGACAGAGCACCCGCTTATAACAGGTGAGAATGCAGCACAGGTAGGTTTGTAGTTTGATATGTGACGTGGAGGGATTTACCATCTTGTGACTTATTTTTCCCCTGTGACATAGAGAGTGAGTTCATGCGCGGAGTGGCGGTAGGGGTAGCTGTGTTGTGGGAAAGGAGGCAGGTATGAAGGGGAGAGTGAGCCGAGAGTCTGAGGGCTGTGGAGACAGGCCGCAGGAGTCACTGAGCAGGGGAGGGGAGGAACAGGATGGAGGCCAGGCTGTGCTGAGGCCCCAACCAGAGGAGCAGCCCTGCACAGTGGCTCAGTCTGCCCAGGGGTGTGACTGCCCCTGGCAGCCCTCGCCAGGACATCAGGAATTGGTTCTCCAGCCAATTCCCCCTCCCAGCCTTACAATCAGCAACAGGCCCTCCCTAACTCAGTCATTGCCTCCTCCACTGTGATGCGTTTGTCATCTCTCTCCACTGCTTGTGACTATTTCATAGTAAGGAAAGGCGACTCTGGGGACAGTTAACTAGGCGCTATCTAAAACCCTCTCCCTCTTTTTTTTTTTTTTTAGCTGAGCCATCCTGCCACCTGTTGGCAGCTCAGCGGCAGCTCAGCTCAGGCTGGGCATCGAACTGCTGTTGCTCAGAGCTCAGCTCGCACTCTTGAGCGAGCTCTTAACCAACTGAGCCACTCGGCCGGCCCTCTTTCCCTCTAATTCTTAACTGCTAATCGATCAGGGTTTAACCCTAGTCATCCATCTGAAACTGATGGGGAAGCATCTCTCTAACAGTGCATAGCTGTGGGGGGTCAGCCCGGGGCTGGCTTGTCTGTCTGCCTAGCTCAGGCACCAGCTTCTTTCTGTGGTCTCAAAGTGAGGCACCGCCAGGCTCATACTGTCAGTCAGAGACCTGAACGTTCCTTTGTACCTACAAGTTACACACTCTGCTGGCTCTCTCGCGCGCGCTCGCTCTCTCTCTCTCTCTCTCTCTCTCTCTCTCTCTCTCTCTCCCCCTCTCTCTGTCTGTCTCTCTCTCTTGTTCCCAACCAGAGAAAAAAAAATTACAGCCACATGAGTGCTTTCTGCCAAGCATGACAGACTCTGTTTTTCCAAATTTCTTTCTAACTGTGGTCTTTCGCCCATTGTTTTTCACGTCTGGAGCA
Organism: Aselliscus stoliczkanus; assembly: GCA_033961575.1. Classification (NCBI taxonomy): domain Eukaryota; kingdom Metazoa; phylum Chordata; class Mammalia; order Chiroptera; family Hipposideridae; genus Aselliscus; species Aselliscus stoliczkanus. The sequence continues at coordinate 27,730,007 of CM066741.1, forward strand.
GTGATCAGGCTGCCCCCATGCTGACTGTGCCCCAAGTTCCCTCAGGGAACAATCTGCAAACTTGCCCCTGAGATAATCTGCTATCCGTGGCCTGATGTTTTACCACAGGGCATTTTAAAATAATTTAAACAGAAAACATAAGTTTTCACATAAGGATGTTCAATTTCCTGTGTCTCTCCCATGGAGGTAGGGTAACAACTTAGGCCTGATTCTGTCACTCATTAGTTAACTAGGTAGGTAAGTGTCTTTCTGCAGGTCATTTCCTTTTCTGTGGCTCTTCCTTTTCCAATTAAAAAAGAAAAAGAAAAAAAGAATGGTCATGCCGAGCTGCCTCCTTCCTCACAGAGGTATTACATGGATTAAATCTGACAATAAATGCTGAAGTACTTTGCAAACTGCTAATCTAAGGTGTTATTATTCCCTTGGGGAAAATAAATAGAGGCCGTGCATCTTCCCTGCAGGAGTATAAAGGTTTGGAGTTTTCATTAAAGGCAAATTCACGATATTTACTGAACCCCTTCTGTTTGCGTGATTTTCCGAGGCCTTTGTATATAAATCACCTCATTTTATCGTCCAAGTAAGTCTGTGGAGCCACAAGTATCAAAACCCACCTCACCGCTAAGGAAACAACGGCTAAGCAGTTCACCCAATACGACACAGCCAGCAAGTGCTGACGTTAGTTCTGGACTGACACCTCTTCTCCACAAAATCCTCCTTCCAACTCACAACACTGCTGTCCTAGGCGGTGGCCCTTGTCCTCATCATCAAGGTGGATGGTAGCATCACACCCCAGGCAGGAGAATGAAGAAGGGGCAGAGGAGAGAGGCCAAGTCTTACGGGAAAGGTCACGGGAGATTCCATGTGACCCTTCACCAACATCTCTTTGGCCAGAATATAGCCACGTGATGATGGCTGGTTGCTTTGCTGCTGCAGAGATACTGATGGAGCGACTTGAATAAGCCAACTGAGGAGAGTCTGTAAGGGGGTCACATTCAAGGTGTGGGTACATTTAAGACAAACATACAGGCCAGTGGTACCTACCAGGGCTAGTGTGGGGGAAGGGCTGTTTTAGCTGCAGGCTGCAGGGCATGGGAGGGATGGGTCCCGGAGCCTGGAGAAAGCTCAAGTTGTAGCTGTAGGAAAGGCCACCCCAGCTGCGCTGTGGCCCCTGACAGAGGATGGCTGTCCTGTAGCTGATCTCCCTCTGCCCTCTGCATGCACCAGCCACAAACAATCAAAGCCCCAGGCAAAGCCTAGACTCTCTAACCAAAGGACCAGGAGAGAGGCATGCTAACAAGACCAAAATCTTTTAGGCAATAACTCAGCCATCCAGCCAAACAGCACAGAAAAAAAGTGGGGCTCCAACTCCCCTGTGCCAGCCAAGGCCACATGAGGAGCCTAGATGGCCACCCTTAAAAATCTGTAAATGAGATGCTCCAACCACCATTCCTTTCAAACCAGAGTGGTAACTGATGAGGACAAAAAAAACAAAACAAAAACAGTTAATAAAAGTGAGCCCAAAGCGGGGCTGCCCAGGCCTGCATCCCCTCCCCGGGAACCACCTAGGCTCATCCCCTAGAGATCAATCAAACTGTCCAAATCACCCTAGAAAAAAGAAGACCCAACCAGAAAAATCAAGTTTTTGATGCCTGCGCAGATCGCTGAAGCCTGCCCCCGGTGTGAACTCCAGCCTGTTTATAATACATTTAAAATAAAATGAATATTAAACCCCAGGGGGGGTTTCTGTATGCATTCTAGGTAAGAAGAGCATGTGCAGAAATAAACTAGTCATATAACTAACATATGTCAATCGAATGGCCTCAGTCTATACCTCACATTTCCTGCTGTAAGGAAATTTACCCTTTCTTATATAAGAAAAAGCTAACCTACAGTTAGGTGCAGTTGTCTATTCTAAGACTGTGCCCCGGTGTTTCTCTCCTTGCTACCCGGGGCAGCTGTCTTCTTTAGCCGCAAGCTTTCTTTCTCTGCCCAACTTTCAATAAAACTCTCCTTGCTCCCCTGCTTTTCTGAGTCTCTGAATTCGTTCACATTTTGCAAACAACCAGGGGTTAATTCCAATGGCAAAACAGTAACTTTTTACACCCACCACAGGAAACGAATACACCTGGCATGAAGCTGGTGGGCAGCAAATATTTATTGTCTGAATAAACAAATAAAACCAGAACGTGTTTAAACCATTTTGGAGTCACTGGGCTAAAATAAATGTTTTAGGGTTCTGAGCCAAAGCTGGGCTCAGCAAGAGAAGATGTTGTAATAGGTATTCAGGGATTGTACTTGTCTAGTTAGGCTAGGTTGGTAACAAGTTAACCCTCAAGTAAATTCCTTTGCCCCTTCTAGCTTCTGGTCTCTGCTGGCATTCCTTGGTTTGTGATCACCTCACTCAATTCTTTGCCTGTGAGTGTCTTTATAAGAACACTTGGCATTGGATTTACAGCCCATCCAGACAATATAGGATGATCTCCCCATCTCAAGATCTTAATTACATCTGCAAAGACTCTTTTTTTCCAAACAAAATCACATTCACAGGTTATGGACTTATCTTTTGGGGCAACCCTTCAGTTCAACCTTTATAGCAGGCATGGTGCTTACACTGGAAGAGTAAGTGGTAAACGAAACAAAACATCTGTGGAGCTTATAACCTCATTAGGGAGATCGCCATAAATCAAATAATTGCACTAGTAAGTGTTTCACTCAAGTGCCAGAGGAGAAAAATACAGGCTGGTTAGGAGCCTAGTCTGGGTGCATCAAGGAGGCATTCCAGCAGGAAGTGATGCTTGAGTGGAGACCTACAAGGTGAAGAGGCATTAACAAGATGAAGAGATGGGTAAAACTTCCAGAATGCAGGAGGAGGATTCCACCCAAAGCCAGTCAGAGAGGGGAGTATGGCTAAAGCTCACAGAGCAAAAGGAGATGAAAGTTTAGGCCTTTCTTCTAAAAACAATGGTGACAATAAGCAAAGGAGCGATCGGAGAAGATTTGTGTTTCAAAACCCCACTCCAGCGTGTAGGAAAATAAGGGTGGGAGGCAGGGACCAGTTAGGAAGCCATTGCGATCATGTGAGTGAAAATGACAAGCTGCCCAGTGTGATGGCAGCAGGGAGAGATAAAAAGCCATATTTTGAAGCCATTTCACAATTAAAATCGACCTATCTGACGATATCACTGAAAATGGAAAAGAAAACAAACAAAACCTTTAAAACTGGCAGAACCTGTCAAATCAACTTTTTCAGAACCTTGGAATCTAATCAAAAACTTACAACCAGGGGAGTGTTAAATGGAGAAAAAGCTACCAAATTTCTGTAAAAGAGCACAGCGGTCTTGTAACGGGCTTCCGACCTACTGTCTCCCTAGCTCATCAATGTCAATAGACAGGCCTGGTGGCCCACATGCCTGGTGTGGCTTGCTGGGATCATAGGGGGAAATGCTGGCCTTGGTCCCCAGGAAGGGTGGCTGTGTGCCTTGAGCTGTCTGGTGGATCTCTGAGGATCCACCTAGAACATTCTCAGGGCTAGGAAAGCCTCCCTAGTGGCGTTTGTCAAAAGCATTAAAAGGTAAATGTGAGCCAACTGAGTGGCGCATTGGTTAAGAGTTGGCTTGGGATGCCAGCGGTCCCGGTTTGGATCCCACATATGAGGGCCAGTGACACTGCCCTCTACAGCTAAGATGGGGAACAACAGCTCCACCTGGAGCTGGGCTGCCATGAGTCCCCAGGACGGCATAGCTGCAGCCCCTGCTGCAGTGGGCTGCCATAGGCTACAGTGAGTGGCCGGCAGCCAGCGTGAGCAGCCAATAGCTGCGGTGAGCGACCATCCAGAGGCCGGCAACCGATCTGCCTCACCCGGGAAGAGCGCAATGACGATACCAACATGGGCCAGTGAAGCAACATCCTCTGCAGCTAGACTGAAGAACAAAAAGACAGCAACTTGTCTGTTGCCCTTCCCCGATTCCCCAATGCTGTTCCCCTCCCCCAATTCCCCAATAAAATCTTTTAAAAAAAAAAAAAAAGGTACATGTCACCACAGCTTCCTGGAGCAGAGAATGGCAAACAATGCATGGACTGAGGAACCCTGTCCAAATTGCAAACTTGTCAGCAAAATAAATGACTGCTGCCACTCTAGGCTGCTAAGTTTTGGAGCAGTTTGTTACCTGGCAATAGTAACTAGAACAGTGCCAGCCATATAACTTCCTGATTTGGAACCAGAACGGCTACCACTTCTCCCCAAGTAAGTATTTCACTGTTACATTTCTCCTTCTCTGCCACTTCTTTTGTCAGCTATTACCCTTGGTCTTGGCCCTTCGATAGCACTTACTTGTCTGACAAAGCCTTGAAATAAAGATCCACGCTCAGCACTGGGTGTCTAAAGATGCTGCCTTATGGTTGGTCATGTAATATCTCCTGTCTCGATGAACCCATGTGCCTTTCCTCCACATCAGATCCTATAGGAGACAGTACTTTCACTGCATTTATGGCAAGTCCTTGTGGTATCCCAGTGAGAGCTGGCTGTGTAAGTCAATGACGGGCACGATCTCCTAAGAGAGGGGACAACCCAAGCCAGGCTACAGCCCCCTCTGGGACCCCAGGGCTGAGAAATAGGGGACTCAAGCCCCTTGGAAACTCAGGCTCAGGCCTCTGGCCACATAGGCCAAAAAGCCGGTCTGTGAGAAACAGACAGCCTCTGTGAGAAACTGGTGATATCGTCCGTCCTGGCCTATGCAGCTGTGAGAGGTTTCCTTGGAGACCAGGAGACCAAGGTCTCTCGGCCACGAGAGTTCTGGTAAGAGGCAACTTACTGACCATGAGGTATTTTAATTAACAGCCTTGTTTTAACTCTTTGCTTTGTACATTGCTGTAGCAACAGATACTGAAGCTTTGACTGGGAAACAGATGTTACCCTCTATTGCAATAATATGCAGCTTTTCGTAGGATAGGAAAAGTTTGAGACTCCTTTTGCTACTATTATTAATCACATAGAAATAGATTTTTGCCCTAAACTCAGCCACTGCCAGACTCTTGGCAATAACTCAAGCATGCGCCCTGTAAGGTAGTCATGGTAACCACTCTTTAGATGATAAGTAAAATCCTTGAGCATAGACTAGGCCACAGTGTACCCCTGGAAAGATACAATTACAAAAAAGTAAAGACTGTAAAAGTCCTAAGTAAGAGAAAACATCATCATCATGTGAAACATAGCTTGTGATTGAGATAATGTCAGAGGCCCCTATAAAAGGGGCCAGGCTTTAACAATCAAGTGTGTGACACTCCTGTGAACCTCTTTCCGGTGTCTCCATCTTTCTTTTTCCTCACCGATGCCGTACCACCCGAGGGAATCCCTGGTCCTCGCGGGGGCTGGCTCCTCGCAAATAGCATTTCCTCAGGGCTCATCCAGGCACCTGCCTTAGTTCTAGGCCCTGGACGCCCAACACAATGCCCATGAGGCAAACCGCTCCTGCCCCTGGGTGGGAAGCTTTTCACAAAAGTCCTCTTTTGTGAGAGGACTTTTATTATAGAAGTCCTCAGAAGGACTTTTATTGTAGAAAGACTAATTAGAGAAGTTCTCTACCTGTGGACCAGTAAGTAAGCAAGTTTCAACCACTAGCAAGCCCTCTGCTGTGGCTTAGATGCAAGAACCAATGACTCTGGTCAGGTTTCCCAGAGGCAGAGCATAAAACACTCTATTCAGGAAGAGCTTCCAGGAGAAAACCCTATGGGAAGCTGGCAGAGACTGAGGAGAAGCCAGGCAGCGAGCAAATGCAGGCTGAACCTCCAGAGGACAGCTCTCAGCCTGCTCCTGCAGGGCGATCTGGGGTCCCAGCAGCAGGCAAAGGAGCTGGGCTCTCACACTGGCTTAGGTCCTTTCAGCCCAGGGTCTTCCCCGGTCCTGGAGATTTGGTGAGCAGTTCCTTGCCTGACCCAGCTATTTTTCCCAACTGTTTTCTTACAGCAAAAAGATGAATCTTCACTTCTTATTTTCTTGATTCACCATCTTTGTTGGTTTTTATTTGGGGGCTGACTGAGTCAAAGGGTCAAAATTTCTACCCTTTGCCTTGACCTCTTGGCATTCTTATTTGGGTTTATGAAGCGTTTTGAATTTTTCTGTGCTGGTTGTGTTTCTATTAAACTCCCGGTTGGTGTAAAAAAAAAAAAAAAAAAGCACAAGACGGGTAGGAAGGATGCACAGAAACAGTTCAAGGTCCGAGGATAAAGGGGCAGTGCGTGAGGAGTGTCCACTAAACCAGTATGGACTTGGGGAGGAACAATTTAGTGACCTTCACCCATCAATTAATTCAAATGTCCACTGCATTTTGGAAAAGTCTGTGAAATACCACACTAGCCTGAATTTTCTAGCTCTGTGACCAAACACTGGCGTCCACCTAGTGGGGTACCGGCCTTGCCATGTCACCCCAATCTGCTTCCCTAGTCTTAAAGGAAAATGCACTCTGTCTTTGGGTTGTACCCCTTCCACCAGGCCCTCTTCAATCCCCTCTTGCTATCTATCCCCTCAGAACAAAACCATCAGCTATAACCAACCTCAGGGACCTTGGAGACACCAAGCCCTGCAGTTTGACCTGTCACTTGGTGAAAATGTATTTTATCCTGCCTGACATTAATGGGCCCCAGGTTCGTTCAAGGAGTTGGGTCTTCCTCATGATACACGTGCCAATAATCACTAATAAAGAGAAATCTTAGGAAAAGGAAATAAACATTAACATAAATTAAAGAAACCCCAGGCCACCGGCCTCTCTTTCCTGGGAGGAGGAAGGGAGAAGAGGCCCAGTTCTCTCAATCTATGTCTCTTACTAATTACACACACTTCATGCCTGCGTTCCTCAGGAGTGCAGACTATTGCAGGAGCACCCCCCCCCCAAAGCCCACACTGGCTCCGAGGGGCTCAGGCAAACAGCAAGGTCGGAGAACTTGCCCACAGGCCTGTAAGGAAAGGCGGCCCAACACAAAACCGTCCCGGGCTGAAACGAGCTGCCAGTGTTCGTAGCTTCAGGAGGGTTCAGGAGAGAGAAGCTGAGATGGCCACAGACACGTGTCAGGCACAAGGCCTACAGGCCCCCCAAAATTGTCAGCATTGGGGTCCAAAGGAACTAGCTCCCCACCTCATTAAACGCCCCCAACCCCCAAATGTCTATTAAGTCCCCCAGATTTTAGATGCAAACCCCTGGGGAAAGAGTAATGGGCTATGAAAGAATAAAGTTACCAAGTTCCAAGCAGGCTAAGGAAGCCTAGATGGGTTGAATTATCTCGAACTAAGCTTCAGCTATAACTATGGTATGAAATGGGAACCAGGTTGGCAATTGAATTACAGGAAGCATTCAAAGACACCAGGGTTTGTGACTTGAGGAATCCATTCCCAAATGGAGTACCTAACCAGTGCCAGGAGATAATAAGCACTTAAAAACAATAGCAATTGTTATCCCCAGAGCCACGAGTTGGGTTCATTATTGTTAGGATGGGACTCTTGCCTGATCCCTTTCTAGTATCCTTTAAAATAAAAAGGCCTTTCCTCTCCACAGCCCTTCTTGCTTTCCCTCACAATTTCCCCCTTTCAACGGAAAAAAAAAAAAAAAAAGTACAAGGCACAAGCCCCGTGTATTTCTATCTTCTTTTGACCTCTGTTCACGGCACCCCTGGGTGGTGGAAGGTAGAAGTTCCTTCAGCTGTTCCTCCCTTCCCCACTACCACCCCACACCCCACTGGGGCCACTGGAGAAACAGAGTCTACATTTCTGACAGTGCAGTATAGCTTTGGGGTCAACCACCACTGCTGGGGAGCCCCCGTGCCATCACTCAGGGAAGGGGAGAGCCCATGCCAGGATGAGCTCTCAGCCAGTTTTTGCACAGCCTAAGGTCCTCCCCTCTCCAGCCAGCAAAGGCTCAGGGCTGTGCTTCCTGTAGTGCTGACAGCCCCACCATTCACAGGAGCATCTAGCAGCCCAGGATGGTAAGGAGTGGGAGGGAGGGAGGACAGGGCACCTACTAAACAAGCTGAGGTCTGGGGCTTGGAACTTGAGGACCAGTTGCAGCACCCACGTCTCTTGGGGGGTGAGACACATGCATTGCACTAGAGGCAAACATATCAAAAAGCTGTACAACATATAAGATGCATAAAGGCAGCACAGCACCTTTTTCCACAGGTTGAAACGCTCCAGATTGTTTTTTTCATTGTGATTTTAACTTTCGGGATACGCCACATCAAGTTCTGTTTATCACAGTGGCCAATTCGCCACTCAACATACTTTCAAAACATTCCTAAGGGCACTATCCCATCAATTGGAAGAAACAGTCAACGAGATGGGTGCGACGTTCTTTATTATTCTCTTTTTAACAGGTATCAGATGTCTCGACTGAAATCTCACGAGTGGGGAGGCACAGACCTCCGACCAGAATGAGCGCGGCTATTTTATCAGCGTTCACAGGAAAGCAGGCAGGTCTCTACCTGTTTACGTCCTCAAACAGGATCAAAAGAAACAGAAAATAATCCACTGCAGCTTTACAGTCTTGGTTATTTTATATATATATATATATATATATATATATATATATATAGATATATATATATATATATTTTATGCCAACTTCCCAGCTCTAGAGGATGCCAGGATATAAGAGGAAGGGATACTCCATGCGGGCTCCTTTCCGGGGCCATTTTCCTGGCCTCTGGAACTAGAATTCCACTGGAAATTATTTGGGAGAAGTACTGAAATTATCAAGCATTTACCAAGCCCAAAGGGCTCTTGTAAAGGGCACAGGCTTGCTGCTGGGTCTAGCTGAATGCTACTGGAAAGTTCCTCTCCCATATACTGCTCCTAACGTCTTTCCAGAATCATCTGTCTCAAAACATAGCCATCTTATTTCCTGGAGGTGCTGCCAGGACAGGAAAAGGAAGAATTCAATTTTCCTCCAAAAAAAACATCACAAAATCCACCTAAGAGAACTGCATTTTTTTTTTTTTTAAGAACTGAAATACTGAATCGAGAGAGCCACAGGTAGCACTGGAGTCCTTATACATGCCGAGAGCATTGTTCTACATATTTTACAGCTATTAACTCATTCCATCTTCACAATAACCCTCTGGGTAAAATACCATTTTATCCCCATTTTACAGACAAGGAAACTGAGGGACAGAAGGCTTAAGGAGACTGCCCGAGGTCACACTTGGAGGCAAGGTGGAGACCCAGGGCCTGCCATGGGCCTCAGCGGCTACGGGCGTAACCACTGCCCTCTACTGCCTTTCCACACAAGCTGCCCTGAACTGAAAATACTAGGATCCAGCAACTATTCCTGAGTGAATCCAGAGGCTGAGTGCAGTTACAAGTAATGCTGATGGCTACAGTGTAACAGAGCCTGACAAGTCATAGGCAAGCTCATCTAGAGTGACAGCCAACCAGATGCCTTCCGCAACTTTGTATCATAACGATGATGGTCTGTTCATACCAGATTTTCAAGCACATTGTCTGGTGACCATTACCAAACTCCTGTGCTAACTGGGTGAAGAGCAGAAAACTAACTCGAGTTTTTTTAGAACAGAAGTTCTAACAAATGAACTCCATTTCTCAGAAGTTCTCGGTTCCCGGTATACCAGCAGTAATGAGGACGCCCTGCCAGGCACCGGGCTTTCTCAGCCAGGCCCACGGCAGCGCCCAGGCGTGCCTGGCGCCATTTGTGAGGCTTCGGGGCTCTCCTTGCTCCAGAGCCTGCAGGACTTGCTCTGCTCAAGACCCAGTCTTCATTCGCAGGGGCTGCAAGGTGCCTCTGAGAAACACAAACCCTGGCCATATGTAGATGAGCCGTTTGTCCTAAACGGGCGCCCCTTCCCCAGCGGCTGAGGGCTTTCTTGGATGGGATCCCCGTGACTACACTTTAGCTCTCACCCCCCGCAAGAAGAGGGTCTTGCAGGAGGCTCCCACCACCTTGTTGCAGGCCCCAAGACCTGGCCTCTTGCCCCTCCTTCCATTTCTGTTAGGCTCTCTTATTCTAGTCTGCACATCTCAGAAGCTACCAGGAGCCCAAAGAGATGACACAAGGACCCTCATGGGTCATTCTACATTTGCTGGCTGAATGCTGAGTTCCTAAAAGAAAATCTTCATTCTCAGCCTTTCCACCTAGGAACTCCTGTCCAGAGAGCCCAGAACCCAACAAGGGACCTGGTGGCTGCCGCCCAGTCTCTGAGGGGGAGATTCAGGAGGCAGTGGAGCCCCGAGTGGCTACAGGTGACATCCAGTCCAGCAGCTCACCAGCCGACCCCCCTTCCACCACAGCCTGGAGGGTTCGTCTTCTCAAGCCTTGGCTGAGAAGCCTGTGGAAAGTCCTGGTGGCAAGGAACTGGGAGCCTCCCCGCAGCCACAGGACCTGGCTCCTTCCTGAGTGGGAGACACCTGGCGGCACTGTCTACTGTCCACCCCTGGGGGCCAGAGTTCTTTTCTCCACCTGTCAGGTGCTGGGGACAGAGAATAAGTCTATAATGCTATACAGAGGTGACTTTCCCAGGTAGGACCCAGCCCCCTCTGTGGCGCCCCCATGCTTCACAGAGCCAGCCAGCCCCCTCCAGGGCCCAGAGCTGCCTCCCTCAGTGATGCCAACTGTCGCCCTTCAGCGTCTCATCTTCCTCCCAAGACTAGCTGCACCTCCGAGTGTAGAGGAATTCTCTCCAATGACCAGGGCCCCTGTGTCCTTGGCCAGAGGCCATCTGTAGGTGACTTAGCACAAGTGGAGAGCTGGTCAGCTACACAGAATGGAGTGACATGGAAAAGAGAGCATTAGGAATAACCTCTGACCCCCTGGCCTGGGCATCTGCACCCCCAGATCATGCTTTACTCGTTCCAAATGACGTCTCATGCAGTAAGTCCTCCTGTGTCTTCTCCTCTGTCCCTGACCTTGACAGGGGACCTGCTGTTGTGCCTCCTGAACCCCCTTGCTGCCTTAAACTCGGACTCTGATACCAGAATCACCAACATCTCCTCAGAGGACACCCAGCAACTGACACCCTCTTGTGCTAGGAGCTGGCCCCGGTCTAACAGGGTCTCAAGACTGAGAAACCCACAGCGGCTGCCCACTCAGCCAATGTCACTGTTGGTTGTGAACCAGCTCACCCCATTGCTCCCCTGTTCCCCTTCGTGGACCTCCCAGCGGAGAAATTCCATGGCTGCTGACTCTTGCGGCCCCTGGGCCCTGAGTTCAGGGTCCCCAGCTGGGCACTTGGGAGCTGTATCTTCCAGAGGTAACACTTCTGCTGAAACAATGAGGTTCTTTTGGATGGATCAAATCCATTCTCGGGCCCCATGAAACGGCCACTCTCCAGTCAGTCTGTACCTGGGTCCGGTGTGCACTCTAGTTTCTGACACACCCCTCATCATCCTCCCGTGAGCGGGGCAGGGAAGCCATGAGGCCCAGGGGTAGAAGGAAGAACTGGAGGCTGCGGAAGCCAGAGGCCTCCTGCTGAGTCTTGCTTAGGGCTCTGGGTACAGACAGTCCGCCTCAGAGGGAATTCACCCTCCTGAGGAGAAAACAGAATTCACAGGAACTCTGTGAGCTTGAGTTTCCTCAAGTGTAGAACAAGGATACTGGACTCTAGAAGCTCCAAGTGTCCTCTGTAGTAGATAGAATAATGCCTTTCCCCTCCCCCCCAAAAAAAGATGTCCTTGTCCTACTCCCTAGAACCTGTGAATATGTTACGTTACATGGCAAGGGGGAATTAAAACTGTTGGTGGAATTTAGGCTGCTAGTGAGCCCAAGATTATCTCAAGGGCCCTTACTAAGTGAGAGAGGGAGGCAAGATAGCCAGTGCCAGGGTCCGGGAGACACTGAAGATGGAGGAAGGGGCCAGGAGCCAAAGGATTCAGGTGGCCTCCAAAAATGGGAAAAGGCACGAAAACTATTCTCTCCTAAAGCCTCCTGAAGGAACACAGCCCTGCCAACACCTTGTTTTTAGCCCCATGGGACCCATTTTGAACTTCGGACCTCCAAAAACAGTAAGATAATAGATTTGTGTTGTCTTTAACCCACTCATCAGGGGCACGGATTCACCCTCCACCCCGGACATCCACACCACAATTTCCCACAGGTGCCACCCTTTGCCCAATGGCTTCTCTCTCTCTGCCACGGAGCCACAGGTACCAGCATTGCTATGAGGCAGAGTCCTAGTTCTGCTATAACCTGGTGTCAAGTATTTACAGGCTCTGGAGGAAAACAGGTGTATAATGTCCCCCATTTACAGGGCCTGGCTGTTTTCACTGTCAGTCAATTAAAAGAAAAAAAAATGCACCCAGTCTTCTTATGTTCCAGTTACGAAGCCGGTTCCTGCAGATGCAAAGTCAAATGGAAGTCATCCTTTCCCTCCAGGAATTCACTGTCTAGTTGGAAAAAGAAACACAGAAGCAACTCCCTCAATTACTTGATGTTTTAGAAGTTGGACTGGAGCTGAACTAACCAGGTTTCCCTCCATGGCAACAGCACATGGCCATTACGTGGCCACATCCACTCCAGCCTCCTAACATTGGACAATGGTACCGGACTCAGCTGTGCAGCCTACTTGGGCACACGGTTCTTTTTTTAAAATTTAATGATCAACTCTGAGCAGCAGCCAGGCCCCTGAACCACACTGAAAGATCTGTTTGTGTTTTGCTTTGTGTCAAACGTGCTTTGTGCTTCTGTCAGAGGGGGATGGAAAATTCTAGTCGTGAGGACCAATGGAGAAAAATCACCGCCTAAAAGCAGAATCAGAAACAATGCAGCCTCTCCTTAGGTCTCCTTCTCCCCTTCCTGATCCGCAGAACATTTCAAACTCATATGCATTCTTTATGTAGACGGATGAAACGTCCTCAAACTCGAGTCATCTCTTTTTGTTTGGTTCTTTTAGGTTTTTTATTTTGATTGAGCCTTAACAGAATTGCTATGAGGACCTGGAAATACATATGTTGTCCCGGACACTTACTGACAAAGGAAATTCGACTGAATCCTTCCTCTTATGTTAAATCTTGACTGCTGAAGTACCCAAATTGGCAACTTATCAGGAGGAAAGCTGGCAAGCCTTTTAGATGGAATGTCTGAGAAACTGAAATTTTTATTGGAGTTGACAGCTGCCTGTTTTTACAGTAGGGCAGATGTTTCCTACATCCAGCCAGGTGAGACCATACATGTGGAGTTATGAGGCAACCAGGCAAGGATCAGAGCTACCATTACAAGCTGTCCATAAACATTTCCAGAGGCAAGCGTGTTCCCTTGGGTGTGTCTTTAGCTCGAGTTTCTAAACCTACAACGTGAAGGAGTACTGCCGAGACTCAGCAAGAAAGGGCCGCGGTGGCTTCAAAGATTTTGACATTGGAAACTTGTCCTGGTGTATCTGAAATGCAGAATGTCACCTGTCGGTGGGCCCAGCCTGGGGCCCACACCTGGAACATCTGCCCAGAATTATCCTCCTGTCTCTTCCAGACCTCTACACTTCTTGGGCAGACTACTTCTTGCTCCCCAAAGGCAATGCCTGTGGGGCTTCGATACCAACTCAGGCATCATCAGATGGCAAGGGCAGAGCACACAAGGCGAGAAAGGTTAGAGGAAGCCTTCTTCCAGATGAACTAAGGCCTCATGTGTCCCCACAGAGACTCAATGCTTTGGAAGAGAGTCAGTTGCCAATGGTGAATCACTGCCACTTAGGATGGGCGAGCAAAAGAGGCTAATAGTCTTTGGGATAAAAAAAAAGCTTATTAATTTCAAGTTTTCAGAGCATCTATTGCAGCTGTCAGTGAAAGGTGCTGTTATCCTTCCCATTTGTTACGCTGCATGTCTCCTGTTTTACTTCCCTCCCAGCCCCTACACTGGCCACCATGGTGCTCAGCAAGTCTCCATCGGGGAGGACGGGGAAGGGGGTCGCCCTGGGTCTGGTGCCCCGAAGCCCTCGGCACCCGGCCTTGAGGGTTTGCTCCTCCTGCAGTGACTCTGCCCCTTCATTCTTCCTTTGCAAGACCACTGCCCTCGACTCTCAAAAGCAGCATCTAGCCTCTCCCTTCCCCTCATTTCATCTCAGCACAGGGCTCTTCATCTGCTTTCAGACATCAGAGGGCTGTCGGCATGGAGGGATTCAGTCAATGCCCTGAACCATGAGAGCTTCTCATGTGAGCTCACACCAGCAGCAGCACTCACAATCATTTACCATGCAGCCACTCGGGTCAATACACCCTTTCTTAAGTCTAAGGGCTCAGAGGAGCGTAAGACACAGGTGCATCCTTGGCTAACAGTTCCATTCCAGGGCCAGGGAGCATCACCCCAGACAAAGGAGTGGTGAAGAGGGTGGCGTCAGGCCTGCCTGTGAGCAGCGGGGAGCCCTTCCGCCTCGGCTGCCTGGGAACATTCTCATGAGAGAGGAAACGCATGGCATGACGTGGGTGTTCAAGAAGGAGAACACCTAAGCAAAGAACAGAGGACCGGGCAGGAGATGAGAGCGCTTATGGCATGTTCAACAACAGAGAAGGCCTCTCAAATGTGACTGGAGGGTGTGAGGAGGAGACTGAAGAAATGGGACACGGAAAGCTCATGGAAGACCAATGATACTGAGCCTTCTAAAGCTAACCTAAAGAGATAGGACTTTATTCTGCAATTGAAGGGTTTTCCAGGGAGGGTGAGGTGCTCCACCCTCAATAGGTTTGAGAAAAATGGCTCTCACAAGGCACGTGGGATGAATTGGTGGGTGGAAGTGTCTGAAGGCAGGGAGACGGCAGTTGTTTCAATGGTGTTCCCCCCAAAATCACGTCCACCTAGACCTCAGAATATGTTTTTATTTGTGAATAGAGTCTCTGTAAATGTAATGAGTTAAGATGAGAGCATAGTGGAGTAGGGGTGTCCTAAATCTAATGACTGGTGTCCTTAGAAGAGGAGGAGACAAAGACACATACAGAGAGGACGTGGCCATGTGATGACAGGGTCAGAGACTGGGGTGATGCTTCTACAAGGGGGTTATTCACAACCACTGCAAGATACAAGAGAGACATGAAATGGGCTCTCCCTCAGAGCTTCCAGAAGGAACCATCCCTACTGACACATGATTTCTGACTCCTGACCTCCAGAACTGTAAGACAATTTCTTATTTGAAGCCATCCAGTTTGTGGTAATTTGTCACAGCAGCCCTGGGAGACTAGGACAGAGACCATCACCAACAACAAAAAACTCTAGCTGGAGTGCAGGCTCTATCTAGAAATGACACCTGAGAGAAAAACAAAGCCTTGGGGGGGGGGCGTAAAAAAAAACACCCAATATTTGAAAATAATAATAAATGAGAATTAATAACTGGGGGACACACAATCAGTAGCAGCGAGATAGGACTCCAAATTCAGAGCTTGTGGGGACTCCCGTTTCACTCTCGGG
Source organism: Aselliscus stoliczkanus (assembly GCA_033961575.1). Taxonomy (NCBI): domain Eukaryota; kingdom Metazoa; phylum Chordata; class Mammalia; order Chiroptera; family Hipposideridae; genus Aselliscus; species Aselliscus stoliczkanus. Next base: position 27,745,390 of record CM066741.1, read on the forward strand.
CTCCCTCTCTGGGGTGTGAATTTCAAGAAAGCTTCGAGTTCTTGAGGCGCCCCTGTGGGGGTAGGGTTATACCTGGCCTCCCAAACTTGAGAGTCAGACGAAGAGCAATGCAGGGCTGTTTCTGGCAACCCCAACCCAAAGATCAGTAACTACATACTGTCAACCAAATGATGTTGTTTCTCTTCGTTGTGTTTGCTTGTTTGATTTTAGGAGAAAAGCTCCAGGGAATAATCTAGTGTCTACAGAGTCCAAAATAGCCAAAGAGAAGTAAGTAGCTCCCCTTTGGGGACAGCCTGGCGGACACAGGAAGTTTTGAGAAAGTTCCAAAGGGAAGGCGAACACAGAGGGAGCCCCTCCCCTGCATCATATCCTGACATCAAGGTTTACCCTCCAGGGCCACCTTGGCAAGACCCAGGGTTTATGGATAAGGGAGTGTCTCCTTGGTGTCTCTCTGCCTCCCCTCTTAGCTGCGTGGGTGCCTGTTGCCAGCAGCCCTTACTCTCCCTTCCCCAATCAGGAATCAGGCGGCCCTACATGGGAGGGCCCAGGGACACATAGTTTCACCCCAGGGCCTGTCGTGTGCCTTGGGTAAAATCAAGGGAGAGCCTTCACCCTCTCCACACCGCTCCTGGAACACCTCCCAGTGCATCCAAAAGCTATCAGTGAAGACCTCCCCCTCCACCCGACCACCTGCCAGGATTGCCTCTTACCAAGGGGAAAAGTGAACAAAAAATAATCAAGCCTGTATACCCACTGCCCCTGAGGCTCGCCTCTGGGTCCAGGTTCCCTTGAGACCATACTTTCCACTGCCCAGGGCCCTCATTTCTGCCAGGAGATTTCTGCAAATAAAGAAGGGCCTTGTCCGTGGGCTTGCCATCCTCTGAAACCACAGCCACCTCACGGCCCACTGCCCCGACCATGAGGCTAGATCTCGGCTATGTAGCCAGGTCAGCCCCTCCCAGACACTCAGAGCTGCCCTCTGAGTTCATTAGCCTCCTGTTATATTCCCAGGTGCTGTTTGTTGCTCCTAAAAAGCAATTGTCACTCCCAACTCCTAAGAGACTTCTTTCTTTTGGTGGTGGCATCTACCCGGGGCCACCCCGAACACGCGGTTCCCCCATCTCCTCCACTCAAGCCCTCCTCCCACATCCCCACCCCGAGACTTTCATCTCTTTCCTGGTCCGCTACCGTGGCCTGCACGCTTGCTCCTCCCCTTGACCTCACTTAAATCTGTCCCCTGCAGACGGCAGCCCAAGAATTCCACACAATGGACACGCTATAGTGTATATGGATATCAAATGATAAGGCTGTACCCCTAAAATTATGTAATGTGATTAAATAACATTGCCTCAATACATTTAATTTTTAAAAATTCTTTTTTCTTTTTGTTTTTTACCCAGAATGCCAGCCTGACCCCTCACTGCTCCGCTGCTCACTACTCTCCATAGGGCTAACGCCCTCTGCCACCGGCATTCCCTCTGGCACCCACTTCCCACTTGTTCCCTCTATACTCAGGTCCCCGGGGGTCCCCACCCTCACTCAGTCGCTCCTCTGTGCCTCGGCCCGAGCTGGATGCCCGCGGTCCATGGATGCCTAGTGAAGCCTTCTCTCCACCCGCACTGAACTCGGGCTCCCTCTGCTTCAGAGAAAGCTTTCTCAGGGAGTCGGCCCCCAGCAGGGTGGCCCTCCTCTGTGATTCACAACCGCAGCAAAGTGCTGCCTTTTGAGACTTGCACCATGCTTTGCAGCCTCCCCCTACCCTTCTCCCGCCCCCCCAATCAACTGCCAGCCATTGTAGGACATCCCCTGTGGAGAGTCACTGTATTTGCAGCTCTTCGCAGAAAGTCTGGCCAACATGGGCGAACCAATGGCTGGCAGTTGATTGGTTCCTACCATCTCAGAAGGAACCAACAAAGCTGGCCCCAGGGGTGGAGCTATTGCTTGGGTCTGAGAGCCCGGCAGATCCAGGAAAGGCATTTGGACAGGTTGCTTTGCCCAGGTTGTAAAAAACACCCCGGCTACCCCAGTGATGGCCGCAACTGGCAGGAGGTGGGGGAGCCGTGTCCCAGGCGCTTGCCTGAGCACGCCTGTGTCCCGCCGCCTCACTCCACACTATTAAGGAGACTGTCCCTGCTGCAGGCCAGCCTGAGGGCTCCATTTCCTGCCCAGGGGCCAGAGTTTGCCAGTCCCTCAGGGGAGTGGGTGGTGTGGCAGCACCCTCCCCTCCACAGGTGCTTGGACCTAACATGGGGGGTGAAGGAGAGCAGAGCTCCAGGACGGCCACTTGTTCTGAGCTCCATTCACAAGGGACCTCAAGCCAAAGAACATTGTTTTATCCACCTGAATAATGCCTAGCCATTGTACTTGGTACTTTTATGTGTTAGAGAGCTCACATTTTCGTACTATGTACACGCAATATACCACCTATAATTTTTATACCGATTTTTGGCTTTTTTTTTTTTAACAAGAAAGGTACTCAAAACATTGAAAAGACCGGGGCCACTTCCCAGCTTTAAAATGCCCTCTCACCACTGACATGGGGTGCACGGCAACACATAGGACTCCCAGCACACGTCAAGAGCAGGGCTGGCCTCTTCTCCAGCCATGTCCCAGCCCCGGCCCCCGCTCGGTGAGTCACAGAGAGCAGAGCAACTTAGTGTAGAGAAGCCGGGCCCCTCCCCACGCCGGGGTGGGAAGTGGACACCTCCACCTTGGAGACACCAGGTTTCCTCTGCCTGTCACAACAATAAGGCAAAAGATTCTCCAATCCAGCATATACACCCCCATACAGCTCTGCCAGCTGTGTGGAAAGACAGGCATAAGAGCCAAGGAGACAAGGATGGGCTTATTAGGAGGGCCAATGCCTCCCCCCCGCCCCAAAACTCTATCAGGCCTGCCAAGACTACCACACCAAGTGTTATTCTAGGGAGAACCCCTAGAAAGTGATCAGGTAACAATAAGAGGGTCACTCGTGTAGCCAGGACTCTCCTAGAACCTGTGCTGGGAATTAAGTCACTGCATTGATTCATCCCGAGTTCGCTGGGTATCTGCATTGTGTTAGCTGCTGGGTCCCCACACACAGGTCTGGACCAAGCCCCTGGGGCCTGAGAGGCCACCCAGCTGCAAAACCCGGGCCCCAACTGCTGAGAATTTTAGCGAGAGAACATTCCAATGGCAGTTGAAGGCAACGGTCAAGTGAAGAACCCGAGACAGCAGAATCCACCATCCTGGGAGGGATGCAATGCGGGACAGGCCAGTTTGGGGCATGCAGTGGGGCAAGCTGATGGGAGGGAGGAAGAGGCTCAGCAGAGATCATGCTAGCAGCCTGCAGGGAAGAACTGACAGGGTCCAGGAGTGGGCACAGGCCTGCTGTCATATGGCATCAAGGCAGACACTTTTGCCATGACCACTGAGCAAACTGCTTCTTTCTTAGCCCATAAATCAGGAGTCCTGCTGCTGAGCCATAGGTGGATGCCATGAAACGAGATCAGGTGCACGCCAAATCAACAACAGCATGTTCAAGGGAGCTGGCCAATGGCAAGACTGGGGGCGGGGAACGTAGGAGAGGTGTCTGAACGGGTATATTGCTATGTGTCCATCAGACTCTGTGCATAATGGTGTCACACCAAACCCACACAGGGTTGCCAAGCCTTCTCGATTCAAGGTGTCCTGATTGCCTCAGTAAGCCTTCACAGTGGCCCCTCGCCTGAAATAAATAGCTGATAGCTCCATTAATAGGAACCTAGGTCGAAACAAGTTCAGAGCGTGGCGCCTGGCAGATGTCCTGTGTTCACTTTGAACATTGTAGACTATTTGGCGGCACTCTTGTGTGTCTGCTGCAGTGCCCTGGGGCAGCTCAGGGCAGAATTGGGGAACTGCAGACATGAACCCTTGATTAGAAATCCTGGCTGAGTCCGTCAGTACTTGCTCCAGAAAGAGAGATGGCAGCTATGTTTCTCTCACATGTTTATAACACTTATTTTCAAAAGAGACACTGTGTTACTGGTACAGTGGCTAGGGCTGCTTTAGTTCACCAGCCATCTAATACCAGCCTTCTCGAAAATCTTAGCCCGTGGGGAGTAGTTTTGTTGACTCAAGTCCACACTGAAAAGTTGAAGCACCTGGAAGGATGCCCCAAGGGTCTCAAAATGCGTTCCCCATTAACACAGAAGTTTCATTTGCAAAACAAACCCCAATTTTAAAGCAATGATAGCATTGAAAATTCCACTTCAGAGTTATACCCTTGATCTCATCCTAGCTGTCATGGTCCTTTATGTCTCTATTTCCATGCCTTTCCCCAGCACTGCTGGAAAGCGTAGTTCTTACTTCCCTCTTCCTCGGATCCCTCCCTGGGAACACTGCTCTAGTCTACATGGCGTGCTCAGAAGTGCATGTGGAAATAGTTGTTAAGAAATGGCCACCACTGAGGGGTCCCTGCCATATCATCCAGAGATGATGAAAATGACAATAGTGACCTAAATACTACGCAGCTCTCTTTTGGTCCCTCCCACAAGCTCAGTCATGAATCCAAGGCAGGTTGGATTCTTTTCCTGTCATTTCCAAATGGAAGTCAATGAAGTTATAATCAGTTTAGGACCAGCCCTGGGAAGTGCCTGCCTAGACCAGACCCCCAATCCACACCCTCATTTGGCCTGGTTGAATTTTTACTCTCTGCATGAGGTATTGAAAGCTAGGGAGATGGGTAGCCCTGGGAAGCAGTGTGTGTGGGGGGGGAGGGCGGGTGCCTATCAGTGAGGCAGTAGAAAGGGGCTTTGAAAGAAGCAAAAAGAAAAGCACACTTTATCTGAGTTTCCAAAGCCAGAGCACCTACTGAACACCAAACTCAGAGTTTTCGTGTTTTCTAGACACTGCCCACATCCCGGGGGCATCCTACGCCTTTGAACCACCCTCTTCTTGGTTTCCACAGCGATTCCCAAGCACAGATCATTCTGAACTCTTGGGTGAAATCATTCTAAGTACATGAAGCATGCATGCAGTATACATTCAAGGCAGTGTGCTAGATGATACCACGTAACGTTGTCCTTAGTAAAATGTGCTTTCATCTGTGTAGTATCATTTCTACCACCCAGTGCATCCTCCCAACCCAAGGCTGTCACCACACCATACGGGAGCCTTGCGTGTGCACACACCCAGTCAATGTTCTTTCTCTCTCAGCATTCTGGAAGTTATTCTCTAATCTTCATTCATTTATGAAGCATTCCTGCAGTGAATGATCAAAGTCTTGCACTCCTGCCTCTCTCCCTTGTAGCTTGCAGCTAGCAGCAGTGGTGCCTGCTCAGACTGCGGCATCTGGCCAGGACTGCCCTCCTCACCCCGGCCCCTTGGGCTTTCTCATGTGGCCTCCCTGTGCAGTCCTGAGAGTCTGATCCCCATCGTGAAGAAGCTCCCCATCCCTGGCACCTCCATTTGTGCAACACATCTTGGATGTCATGCTTGTAGCAAAGACAAGTGCGTGTTCCCGCGCCTCCCCCTAGGCTTGCAGGTCAGCTGACAGCTTCCTGACAAGGTGCTGCCTTCCTGCTCTGCTCCCCATGCCATTACTCGGGTCTTCTGAGTTCTACCAGGCTCTCTTTTTTCCAGTCTGTCCATTTCAGAAGCTAATGAGAGGCCTGAAACCTCTGACATGCCCGAAGCAGCTTATTTTGTGGTGGTTAAACCTCCAGGAGGTTTCTCGTCACTGTTCTTCCCATCCAGACACCCCCCCATCCCTCATGTCCTTTCACCAAAGAAAGGCAGAGCCCAGTGAGGTGGCCCGGAACCCCTAGCTCCGCGCGCGCATGTGTGTGTGTGTGTGTGTGTCTCTCTCTCTCTGTGATAATTCAGGATCAGCTGGCCACAGCAGTGATGGTCAAATCTACACTATTGCTCTTCAATTTTTTTTTTTGTTTGACCCTACACCACAGTAAGAAATCCAATAAATGTTTCATTGCCGCCCCGTACAGATATTTAGATGTAATATAGATATAGGTATAAACATGAATAGATGTAGACAGACATACAATGAAAAAAAACAAAACACCCTTTCTGTAAGTGCTATACGCTGCAGGGAGCTTTTGTTTTTAATCTGTTGTTTTAAACTGCTGGCTATCCACCACTAAATTGATTTCACAACCCACTAATGGTTTGCGACCCGTAGTGTGATAAACGCTGCTGTGTGGGAAAAGCAATGTGTCTTCTTTGGCCCTAAACCCCAGCAGGCAACTTTTTATTCACAAGGGATAAGGAGGAAAGCTCCAAATCTGAACTGAGAGGCCCTCCCCACCCGCCACATCCCCCGCGGGCGCCTGTAAGGAAGCTGGCTGCCTTGCTGGGTGGGGAGTGTTGCTCCCAGCAAAGCCTCCTGGAGGCCAGGCTGGGAGTGAGCAGGGCTTGCCCACATCCCTCTCTGTGGCTGTCTCCCCTGGACCTCCCCACCCTCTTCTGCTCTCTTCTCGTGGTGCTTACAAGATTGTGGGGTGCCTGGCAGCTCTGGTGGGAAGGAATGGGCAGGGAGAAAGCAGGCACGGGGTGGAGGAAGAGGAAGTCGGACCCTTCCCCAGGATGGGGGCAGGTGCTGTCCCCATTCCCAGGACAGCGGCTGGTTGGCACCACAGCCCACACAGGTCCAGGCACAGCCTTTGCCCACCTTTCCTCTGCAGGACCTAGGACCCCATCTTTCAGATCCCAACCCCTTTCCTCCACCCAGAAATCCCTCCTCATAGCAGAGCCCACCCCTGACCCTGAGGACCCAGGGAAGGGCAGGCTGTCACCCACACCCCATGTGGCTGGGGCTTGGGGGCATCTGAGATGCCATTCAGTTCCAGCTTCAACGGTGGAGGGGAGACCCTGGGAATCACTTGACAAACAAGAGAAATTTGCAGTCTTGGCCCTCCCCACACGGCCACTGCCACTGCCCTGTGGGCAGGCAGAGTGGGAGTGGGCAAGGGGCCTGTGTCGCCCCAACCCAAAGCGCCATGTCTGCCCCCATATTCGTTTCTCCATTCCTCCCTGGATGGTGAAGGTCGCTCCACGTCCCTTTGAGACGTTCGCTCTCCTTAAAAGGATGTCATTTGTCGTGCTCATAACACTATTTCCCGCTCAACCAGCTGCCCTGCTGACCCACAGCCAGCTTGTCTGGCCCCCTCAGCATGTCCGGGAAGCCCAGATGGCCGTGACAAACAGTCCACTCTGCACAGTGACAGAGACTGCCGCTCAGGCCAACCTGGGGCACAGGAGCCACCTCCAGGCTCCTCTTTCCTCTCCCCATTTCTCCCTGCTCCTTTTGTCTCAGCCCCGATGGCTTCCAGGCCACGCTGGACATGAGTGTTGAGTCCAAGGATGCCTCACTCCAATTGAATGCTTCGATTGCACTCCCTCGACCTGGTCCTGGGGCACATAGGGAACCACCTGTAACCCACAAGCCAGGAGGGTGAGCGAGTGCCATCTTCAGGCCCCTTGTTCAGGGCTGAGGCTCCAGAGAGACATAAAACACAACCCACGCCCTCAAGGAATTTACAGTGCCTTTGGAGAGAAAGATGAGCAAATATAGCAGACAAGGCACTGGAAGAAAAGCCAAGTCACAAGTTTCCTAAAGAGTGTGGGACAGCTGCAGAGAGGGGGCACTTGGAATGTAAGCTGGACTATGAGGGAAATTTGAGGCTCTCCACGGGGAGAGGATGTGGGGGCAGGGCAGGGTAGGCAGTTGAGGAACCCTTGGGACAAGAATGGCTGGCGCCTCCAGAAGAAGTGTAAGACACAAAGCAACAGAATCAGGTGGATGGGACGGAGGGTCCAGTCTCACAAAGCAAGTTAGAGGGTTTGAACTTGAATCTGTGGGCAATGGGGAACTGTTGAAGGTTTTGCAAGCCAGAAGAAACAAGGTGCTAGGCGGTATCAGGGGACAATCGCCTGCAAGTAGTGCACGGATGGGACTGGAAGGGTGGAGCTCAGCCTGGGAGGCCAGTGGGGGCCTGTGCAGAAGTCCCCGTGACTGGCAGCCAAGGTCTTCACTCACCTGAAGGCTGTGGGCAGGCATGAGTGGGAAGGAGCCGGGGGTGGGGAAACTGGCATGGATTAGTGACTGGCTGTGTTGGAATCACAAGTGACACCCAGGTTTTCCTGTCTGGGTGAACGGGGAGCCATTTCACAATGGAGAATGTGCCGTGATGTGAGAGCATAGTCAAAAGCGTTCATTTGCAGGAGGGCTAGGCGTGGAGCGGTACATGGAAATGCTACCTCCTTGATGTGGTACCCTGAGAAATGGTACCAGAGGAATGAGGCCGATTATGTACTTATATTCTCCCAGCTCTTCCCCATCTCTTCAGGCATTGCAGAATGTTTGCCTTGGACCTGGGTGCCATTCTGCCCTGAATAGGACTGGCATGTCTCAGAGGGGACAGATTCTCAACCAACTGCCCCACCTGCCAGGCAGCTGAGCCGAGGTGGAGCTGCACCTGCCTGGCAGGGCCTGGCAGTTCCCCAAGCACAGCTGGCATGCTGCCTGGAGCTGCCCTGCGCCCCTCCACTGACTTGTCCTTGGGGAACAACAGTGCCACTTTTCTTTCTGTTGGCTCAGAGCGGTGGGCATGAGCCCCACTGGTTCCACTTCTTAGGGTTCGGAATTTCCTTCATGACCATCAGTAAGAGTGACAGTGGTCTCTGCAGAAAAGTGTGATTATGGCCAGGAACAAGGCTCCTGACTCTGCGGGTCACAGGGTACAAAGCTAAGCCTGTCTTTGCCAAGACCTCAAGGCCCTTCTGGTACCCATGTCAGGCTGGTTCCCTCCCCTGAGGCGCCATTTGTAGTCACACTCAGTGGGGCGGGGTGTCCCCTGCTCGTCTCTCCTTTTTGAGATTGCCAGACCGTCCCAAGGCCCTGGGCCTCTAGACCAGCTCCAGGGGTTGGCAGTAGGATACGTCTCCCCGCGTTGTGGTCCCTCGCACCACCTGGCAGGGGCGGGGAACAGGTAGGGGTCGCCCCAGAAGGTGATTGGAGGGGAGAAGCCCAGCCCCCCGCCTTGTTCCTTGGAGAATAAAGTGCTCTGGGGTGAGCCCTCCTGTGTCTTACCCTCTGTGCTTTCGTCCTGATGGTAGTCCACATGTCACTACAGATAAGCTTCCCCTGCTGACGCTGGGTCCCAAGTCCCTTACGCTGAGGTCTTCACTGCCAAACCTTCTTTGGCCCCATCAAGGGGTGGTCATTCAAGGCAGCCACCGAGCCACCAAAGTCATTGTGGCAGGTGACCATCTGGTCACAAAGACAGCTCCCACGAAGGCACACTGGGCCCAGCCTCAGAGACAAAGCACAGGAAATACACAGGGTCCTCCAGGCCCCAGTTGCCTTAAACATAAAATGAGGTCTTTGGACTCGGGGGACAGGAAGTGACCCTCCAAGGACAAGCAGCCCATCATTTTCTGAAATGCCACCAGCTTTTTCTCTTCACCCCAAATCAATTTTTCCTGCCTCCTACAGGTAGAGGATGCAGGTAACCCAGCTCCGTGTCTCTGTGATTCTACTGGGATCAAATTAACATTTGCCTGAATAGAAACCAGATGACAGAACTTGAAAGACTCCCGCTTTTAAGGAAAAGTACATTGACTCCCTAAGCATTCCTCATAGGCTCTGGAGGGAACGGGGCACCAGTCTAGGGAACGCAAAATGCGCAAGACCGGCCCAGCCTCCCTACGCTCCTGTTTGGTGGGAGAGACAAACAAGCAACCATGGGAGCCATGCCGTCTTTCCTGGTGGTTCTGAGCTAGATCCATGCCCCACCTTCTCCCAAATTATCATGGGTTAAGCACTGGCTTGGGAAGACAGTGGCCCCGGTTTGGGTCCCACATATGAGGGCCAGTGACATTGCCCTCAAAAAAAAATAAATACATAAATAAAAAGAGCACCAAATTAGCATGGGACGATGGACTTCTGAATCCAGCAGTGGGGAGAAGGTGATACGTGTTCTTCCCAATTCAACTTGATAGCATCTGCACCTTTTTTTGCTTTGGCACTTTCTTTGATGTTTGGTTTACAGGAGATTAGAATCTTTTGATATTAAGAAACTTTTATACATTTGGTAGATGTTCACTGATCCTTCCTTTCTCCAGTCACGCTCAGGGTGTCGTCCACTCGGGCCTTGGCCCCTGGAAACCCCAGTTCCTGAATAGGGGAGCAGCCTTGTCTAAGTGGTTCTCCCTCAGGAGGATTACGGTGCGGCTCTCAGCACTGGGAAAACAGGGACATGCCAGGCAGATGACGGCAGAAACTTCCTCCTACCCATTGGCACAGCCCTCAGCCCAGGGCCTCCCAAGGGAGTGCCAGTTTCTCCTTTGTTCTTTGGCCTTCTCTTCAGCCAGTTTTCCTCCCAACCAGATGCAAAGCTTATCTTTTCGGTTGACATTCTTAAGCCATGGCAACTGCTGTCCCCACTTGCCCTAACTCTCCAGGGGCCCGACAGACCCCACCTCTCTTCCTCTCCATCTATCTACCTGCCCCCATCAATCTTGACAAGGAAGGCATAGAAGGATGAGTCTAAAACTAGTGCAGGCGTGTGTGTGCCGGGGGTGGGGGTGCTTTCCACAGATAGCTTTGAAGCTGCTGTTGAGCGCATGCCCTGACTCTGTGCAGCATCCTGACCCAAAACAAAATGGCTCCCGACAGCCCCCAGACACTAACTCCCCACCGTGCACCTGGAGACAGGTGCTGACGTCCCCAAAATCTTATGTGGACACTTCCACCTCCTGTGCCTTCTTGAGGGTAAAGTGATGGGCAAACAGACAGAATCTCTGCCCCCAGGAAACCAGTGGTCTAGAGACATGAGGCAGACATTAATCAAATAATCACTCAAGTTCATGTTTACAATTCCAAGTGCTGGGAGGAGAACGCCCACAGTGCTCTTGTGACAGTAAAAGTTAAAAGTTGGAGAAAAGCCTTCTAGAAAATTTTAGTTTCCCTCTTTTTCCACCTGAATTTGACTTGTCAATAACTTTACACGTTGGCTGATGATGCTTTTGTCCCAATAAGGGAGAACTCTCCTAAAAGGACTCTTCTGCTAATACCTTCCACACTGACTCCTGCCGGAAGCAACCTTTAGGGTTTGAATAGAGACCGGAGAGGGACCCCCTCGTCCACCCACTTCCACGGGCCCCAGACTAACCGGACAGAAACACTGCAGCCACCCCACGGGAACAACCAAGCACCTTGCACATGCAGGAAGGTTGGGCCCCGAGACTGGGGTGTAGTAAGTGGCTCTTCTGTACCTTATACTTCCATCATTTGTTTTGGAAAAGGCCTGATGAGTTTGTGCCTGATTCCAGAAATGGAAACTTCACCCACACTGTACCTGATTCTGGCGCCCCTCTTCCCAGGCCTTCCTCTCCAAGGAAGGACGGGGGCTCAGAAACCCCTCTGGGTGTCCGATGCACAGCCTGTCCCCCTTGCCTGGGGCTGCACAACTGAAAGCGGACCACCTCCCTGTGTCTAATGGTAGGTTAATTTGCAGCAGGAAGGGAGACTCCCTGCGGCGGAAGGCAGTGGGAGTTTGCCCCCAGATCACCCACTGCTGGATGGGTCTCGGCACGCATAGAGCTAATACTCGTCTGAAGGCTGTTCTCACTTCTTGCCCCACACCCATTTGCCAGGGAGAGTCTCTGAGGAGATGTCATTTGACGGCAAAGGGGGAGGCCAGACAGTTTGGCCCATGGGAACTGCTTCCACAAGCATCACTTTGGTTTGTCCTTTGCCTGACTGACTGGAGTCCCGGGTGAGGACGGGCTGGGCTCTCTCACGTGTCGCTGTTGGGACTCACCGCCACACGGTGTCGCTGCTGAGCACTGACTTTGGGCGGTTCTCCCAGACAGGCTATGGCCAGGCCCTTTCTGATCCCTGAGTAGTGTGCAGGCTGCTTCAAGGGAGGGTGGTTCTCCGTCTTGGTTTTAAACTCAACCTAGGGCGCTCCACCTTCAAGCACGTGCATGTGCGCGAACACACACACACACACACACACACACACACACACACACACACACACAGCTGCTATTTCCAAAGCGCAGCCAATGTGCCTGAGTGGCTGGTGTCAAGGGGTTGCTTCTACCCTTACCACACACGGTGCTAAACTCCCACCTTCTCCCCCAACTCATACCCTCCTTGTGCCTGGGTTATATGAGCTCGGGGCACCAGTCTTTTCTGCAGGTAATGCTGTGTGCCTGCATCCCCAAAGATGGCAGGAGTCTGGGCATCAGGTATTAGAGGTTGGGGTCCTTCCCAGCAGAACCTAGCGCCTGTGCAGACGGGCCCGCCTCCACACCTAGTTAGCTTTGCATTCAGGGGATTCGGGGCAAGTCACAAAAGGCTCTGCAATACTCGAAATCGATTTTAAAAAGTGAGTGCCTGTTCTGTGTCTGCATAACTAATACTAATCGGTTGATGTTCAAGTGGGTTTTTAAAGGGGACCGATCAGCTTCTCTTAATTTTTTTTTTTTTAAACTGAAGCCAGCTACATTTTACACTCCACCTGTATCTGTGCTCCATTCATCCTTTGGTGATCTTTCACTTATTCTATTGCACTTAATAGTTAACTATCTAAATGTAAGTTCTAATATTTTTTTAGCATGAGCAATGGGCCCTCCCTAGTTAGCCTTGAAAATGAGAATACTTTCCCGCGGGCTATTCCTCTAGAAACAGAGATTACGAATCTGCACAGAAAACCCGTGGACCCACTTACTCGGAAAGAGTACAGATAGCGTTCAATGCGGTACATAGTATAAATCTGAGAAACAAAAGAAATAAACTAACCTCATTTCTACTCATAAGATTATATCACATAGGCTCCATTTATCTATCAGTCTTCCTTTTAACTTCTGAGATATTAAATTGGGATGATTAGAAATTATTTTTATGTTTGTGCTCCTCATTAACTTGGAATTCAATATCAGGATTCCTTTTGCTTCCTACTTTGAACATGCCCATCAGGGGTCTAAAGCAAACAACGGAGAACCATCTAGGAAAAGCGTTAAAGCTGTTTGGTGGTCAGAAAGCATCCTGGCAGCTGGCAGGGTCCCACCGAGCACCCAGCCGCTCCACAGCCTGAGTCCTGGGGCTGCTCAGAGAGCCAGGGCTACTCCCCAGATGCAACCCACACAAGCACAGAAGCATCCGCACTTTGCAAGAGGAACTGTTTGAAAATAATGTACAGGTTTTTAGATATTCCTCCATGTGCCTCTCAGAGTTCATGAACCAATAGTTAGGAAACGTCTCCTAGAGGCACTGCTGGAAAGGCAGGACAACTAGGACTAAGAAAAGTTTCAGAGGGGTTTCTTTGGGGCTGCCTTTTTGTGGGTTGGCTTGTTTGGAGGTTGTGGGGGAACACTCTTCCTGCTGGCCTGTGTGTGCCGCCCCAACCCCGTGCTCTTTCAGGCTATAAGTGTGCTCAGCTTTCCTGGCCCATCTCAGTCCTACTCCAGCTGTGCTGTCTCTTCCAGCACCTTCCCAACACCATGGCGTAACCACACTCCTGGGAGTCAGCAGCAGCTACACACTCAAACAGCCGCGAGAAGCGCATGGGCTATCCTGACGTCGAGGCCACCCTGCTGATTTGGCACTCTGAGCAGCACTGTTCAAGCTTTTTAAAAACCCAGTCTTCATCTTGCTACACCCAAAAATCACACTCTGTCCTTCAGGGTTACCTGCAATTGCAAAATAAATTCAACCCATAGCTTGGGCATTGAACCCTCAAGGCAAAAGGACAACATGCCAACTTGTTTTCAAATTCTACGATAGCTAGGGCCGGTAGAGTGGCGCGGTGGCTAAGCGCTGGCTTCGGAAGCCAGCGGCCCCGTTTCAGGTCCCACATATGAGGGCCAGTGACACTGCCCTCAAAAAAACAAAACAAAACAAATTCTACAATAGCTATCTGTTAGCGAGGAGGAAACAAAATGTTTGATTATCTGTCGACTATGACATGATTACGCATCACGGTAATAATATCAGAGCATCAGCTGGGACTTTCTCAGTATGCTACAAGATAAATATATCAAAATCTCCCAAATCAATACCTTCCTATATTCCAACAACAAGCAGAAAACAGAGGGGGGAAATTGCATTCACGGGCGTACTGAAAAAATTTACACTAATGAGAAACGTCCAAGACCGATGTTAAAAACACACTTTTCACCGAGTTCAATAAAAGAGAAACGTTATTGGGAAGTTATAACCTTGGATTGAAATATGAGGTATATTAATGCTGTTAATCTTTGCCAAAGTAATTTTTAGGCAAAATGCAATCCTAATTAAACTCCAGTGAGATTTTTTTTTTTCCTGAACTTGATGAAAGATTCTAAAGCTCATATAGGATGAGAGGGGAAAAAAGGATGAGAGGAGCTAAGAACTGTTTATAAAGAATATTAAGGAAGTGCTTTCCCTAAGAGATATCCAACCCTATTATTGTTGGTACAGTAATTAAAATAGTGTGGTGCTGATGTAAGACTCTGGAGACCAATCAATGAAGTAAAAGCAGACACTCCTGGAATCTGTTACATAGATTTCAAAAGCTTAAATCTGAGAAAGACATCACCAAAAAGCAATGGCTAATGATTGACTTATCTAAAAGTGAAATTGGAAAATGTGGCTGTTTGGGGTGGGTGGGGAAATCAAATTTGATCCATTCCTCATACCATACCAATAAAACCCCCAGTGTATTATTACATTTAAAAAAAAATCCAAAGATATCTAGAAGAAACTATTGGTGTATATTTAACTAAAGCCTGGATTAGCAAAAGCTTTCTGAACATTAAGTAAATGAAAGTGATTATCACAGAAGAGTGAATTATTTAAAAACGTCAAAAACACCCTATGCAAAATAGAAAGGGAAATGATAAAGTGGTTGAAAACATATTTGAAGGACATGAACAAAGAGCCCACAGGCTTAATATGGCAAATATTTCTATATGTCACTAATAAAAATCATGGGCAGACACAGAAGCTAGATGCACGATTTTTAGAAGAAACACAAGTGTATCACTTTATGAGAAACGGCTGCTCTCAAAGTTAATCAGGAAAAAGAGCACATGCAAAACGAGACCATTGTTGCAGTGTTTTTGTGTTTGTTTGTTTTTGTTTTGTTTTGTTCTGAGGGCAGTGTCACTGGCCCTCATGTGGGATCCGAACCGGGGCCGCTGGCGTCCCAAGCCAGCACTTAACCACTGCGCCACTCGGCCGGCCCCTGCAGTGTTTTTTTTATAGTCAAAGCTGAGCAGTGAATTGGGGTGACTGTGGAGAGGGGTGGGGTGCTGCTCAGATCTCCTTCAGAGACACCTACCCCTGGGAAGCAGAGCTGACAACTCCAGCTGCCCGCCCCTGCATACCAGCGCCTTCCTATCAGCCTCTGAATTCCTCCTTCGAGAAATTTTGTTTGAGCGTTCCCCAGCTCCTGCCCAAAACTTCCTTAGAATCAGGTAGCCATCTGAGACTCTTGTCCAATCCTTTCCTCTCTTGCCTTCACAAATGTCTGAGGGCTTCTCAGACACCAAACTGACCCAGGCACTCTCACACACTGCTAATGGGAGTGGAAATGAGTACAGCCTTTTTGGAAACTATGAATGAAATTATGATACTCCACCATTCGATAGGGTGTAGGGCATGGTCATTATTTGGGATGGTGCCTCACAGGGAAAATACTTAAGATCTGGACTGGGTAAAGGGGGAAACGACAGCAAGTTATCAATTTTATAGCCCATCGCATATAATGGATACATATACAGAAAAAAGGCAGGTGGCAACTCTACCAAGATATATTAGACGGCTAGCTCCGAGGATGCAATTATGACTTTTTTCTCCTTATACTTTTCTGGATTTTTCATATTTTCTGTAAAGAGTATACCATTATTTCATAATCAGAAGCTGTTGCTTTTAAAAAAGAAATTCAAACATAAGCTATGGCAAGAGGTAACTAGCTATCGTAGGAGCAGAGCCCAGAAGCCGCTATAATGGACTGGGAGTGGCCCCTGGCTGGGCGGGGTGGAAAGGGTGACATTCAGGTGACTGGAGTGGTGGACACAAGGGCATGACCTGAACCACCAATGGAGACGAGGCCTTTTCGTTTTTGTTTTTCTTTAGCTGAGCCATCCTGCCACCTGTTGGCAGCTCAGCTCAGGCCAGGAATCGAACCGGCGACCCTGCTGCTCAGAGCTCACACTCTTGAGCAAGCTCTTAACCAACTGAGCCACTCGGCCAGCCCTTAGATAAGGCCTTATTGGAAAACCGGAAATACAGAGAGGGCAGTTCAAGTCACAAGTGCTTCAAGTGAACAGAGTCCTCAGGTGCTAAGCTAAGCAGCTGGTGGGAGCCACTGAAGGATTTTGAGCATCGCCCGTTGAGTGACGCAGCTTTTCTCCCCAGCTTTCCTCTGAATCCCCAGAATGAACTGCTGACCCAGAGAAAACACTCACGCCACTTAGCTGTCCGAAATATTAATAGATTGGGTCTTGGAGATCATGTATGCTTCTACCTAATTTGACAGCACCCATGTGGAAGGGAACCCAGGCAGTCCCGGGTCCTGGGGCAAAAGGAAACAGGGTCACAGCATCGTCCCCTCCGTGCAATCCAGTGAGGGGGGACTTCTTTTGAGAAGTTGCTTCTTAGGGTTTGGTTTTCCTTTCTCTTGCTTCAACTGTGTTTCAGTTTTGAAGGGAGGTGTTGGGGAAAGATTCCGTTCATGAAGAGTATACGGTCGTCAGAAACACACCTAGGAATGCCGCAGGCATGTCGTTACATTCTAGAGTGTGCAGTGACCCTAAGAAATATTTGGGAGGGGGGTCCTGATAAACAAGAGCCCGTATAGATGCATACCTGGGCGCTAGTCTCTCAGAGAGCTCTTTCTAGTAGCACATCTTCACTCTTCTTCACTTGGAGAAGTGGCAGGGACCCATCCCCACCCCCATCAGGTCTCCGCAGTGTGACCTAGGAAGAAATCTGAGAGGAAGGTGGCTGAGGACATTGCCACTTTCCCCATCTTCCCATAAACACTGGGCTCGGAGGAACCCCCTCTAGCTCAAAGGTGAGTAAAACCAAAAGGAAGCCAAAAAACGGGGACAGAAAATAAATTCTCAACTCCAAACTTGAAGACTCAGAGGAAGACCACACTTTTAGAGGTCACTTTCAGGCAGTGTTTCTTGGACATGTTTGAACCTGGGCAGATTATGACAACTGACCTTCTAAAAATGCCTATGCTCCCGCGCTGGGAAGGCCTCTGCTATCCTCCCCCCTTGAGGATGACCTCTGTCCACTCTTCTTTGCTTTTTCCTTTTTTACTCCTGTAGCAAAGCCACACACCTGTCACTCCTAGACATAAACCATGAACTCCCATTGTGGGGGGCTGCTCCTGCCCCCTAACAGTTCTCTGCCCCCAGAGAGTCTTCCCAGGCCACGGTGGGTCTGACCTACCAGATACCCACCACTGCAGAAAGCGGGTGTTCAAGAATGGAAGGCGGGGGAGGGGTGGGGAAGCGGGCAGGATGACCTGATCTGTCCCCTTTCTTCCAAGCTCTTCCAAGCAGGCTCTCTTCTTTCAGTCTGTGCACCTCAGAAATTCACAGGGCTTGTCGGGATGAAGGAAAGCCTGGACATGTCATTTAGGTTTCTGCAGCTAACCGTCGGATGCTTTTAAATTCCCAAAGGGCAGCTCCTCCTACCCAAGTTTTCTTGGCAGGCCTGCTCCAGGAAGTGATAGGGCACAAGGCTGTGGTGGGTGGTCCCCCAGGCCCAGAAAGGCTGGGTCCAAGGACCTTAGACCCTCAAGGAGGGGAGGAGGTGTTCCTCATGTAGTCTAGAAAACAGATAAAAGAGCCCCCACTTTAGGCCTCACTCTCACTCTGACTCTGGGATCAGTAGTGATCAGATGAGACATTCTAAGCAAGTCATTGAGGTTTTGTGTTTGTTTTGTTTTTTTGTTTTTTTAAACAAGGACTACAGTAAGAAATACATCTTACATGGGCACCCATTATGCCCACTGGCATCCTCAAAAGATGAAACATAAGTTTCACAAAACCACACTTACCCTACTGTGTGCAATGCACTCTGAGGTGTCCTGTTTCTATTTTAACACTGTTCGAGGCCCACTGGACTATCTCACAGTCCACGGTTGGGGAGCAGCTGGCAGTTTGGGAAATGCAGCCCTGGGAGATGAGTGGTACCCCATGGGCTGAGACATCTATCTGCCCTGGACTTTTTATGTGAGGAAAAATTAAACATCTGTTGTGTTTGAGCCATTATATTTTGGGTCCATTTGTTATAGCACTTTGGCCTAACCTAACATAACCTGGAAGACCCGAGTTTTTCTTATCGGTCAGCTAAGTGACTAGATGCTTGGTTACTTACTATTCTGGGTAGTGCCAACCTAAGTAAAGAGAAAAGTAGGTAGGGATTTAAGTGAAGGGTTGCACGTCCATAAACTTCTTCTGAAATCTCCTGGAGAGGTCAACCTTAGCTTCGTGTATCTCCATTTGAATTGAGAGGCGGAGTCAGAAATTCATTCTAAGGAGGCATCTACTTGAGGGCTGTCTTTCAAGTGAACAAACATCTCCCGAGAGTCTTGCAGGTAGACCAACTCTTGGAAAGGGAGCTGGGCACAAAACAGAGGGAGCAGCCAGTCCTTGCCCCCGCGAACATGCTGTATAATAATAGATAAGTATCGACAGTTTATTGTAGGACTCTGCCCCCTCTTCCTGTTTGAGCTGCTTCTCGGCTCTGGGCACCAGGTGTCTGACGTTAACAGATGTCTGCTGAGCTCGGGGTTGCAAAGCAACAGAGCAGGGCTTGAGGATGCCCGTCCTAATGCTGTTCTTGACAATGTGGTTACCAATGAGCCTCGTGCACATTTCAAGGGACCCGCCTAGAAACAATGGTACCCTTTACTGGGCTCTGAAAAGGCAATCAAAGCAGTGACCCAACTGGTTCTTGCCTGCCAAGCTCCTCCTCCAGATCCTGCAGACAGACCTGGTGGGAAGGCAGGGCATAAACAAGAAAAACCAAGGAGCTCTGGAAGCAGGGATGGTACTTTTCTTCCACCCTGGAATTCTCTTCTGGAGGAGAATTGAGTCTTAGAAAGAAAACTATTGTTGCCAGCACAGTACCATCCATGATTAGCAGGAATGCAAAGGGTGGGTACCTGGGCTGGCGGGGAGAGAGAGACATGCCTCTCAGTTGGCTGCTAAGCTGTCCTTGTGAACCCTCAAGGGTGCCTGCAGAGCTTATGTTTTAAAACACATGTCAAGTGTGTATTGGCGAGTTGCTCACAGCAGAATCTGATATATACATACTCTGTCCCTAGTCCCTGTTATAGTATCCTGAAATATGCCCCTACCTGGGGGAACCCTCACTAATTACTTTATTCCTGGTAAAAGGACAAACGTATGCCTTGAGATGCACAAACTGCCGTCTTGTCTGGAAGAGGGCATCCTGCCTCCAGGGAGGCCTGCAGCCGCCTTGCCTTGCCTGACTAGCCCTATCTCTAGGGCAGAGGAGTTTTACCAAACCTGAGGCGGCCCCTGCCTGCCCCCTCCCCTCCGGAAACTGTCTCCTGAGTGGGGGGGACGGTGCCCCGCCATGTTCTCATCAGAGACAGCTCTCCACATCAGTTCAGAGAGAGCAGCTGGGGATGGGCTCACGCGCAGGGTCCGCAGGGGATTAGGTTCAGGCAGCTGCACTCTGGGAAAGGTATTCCAGGCATGAACACCCTGGCTGCCTCCTCCCTCCTCACCCTCAAAGTTCTAACCACCACCTCCTCAGGGGGGCCAGTTGGGGGAATGGGAAGCCCTTCGCTGAGCAGCACTTGGGGGTTCAAACATGCCAGCTCAGCCCTCCTGAGAAGCAAATGTGTTCACCTCCTAACAGCACAGAACGGGAGAAGTAGTGATGGTGCGGGGAGGGGTACAGGGGACATGTCTGAAAACTGAACGTGGTTCAGCATGACTCTCGCCCCCTTCTGAATCAGCCAAGTCTACCAAAGAGACCCAGAAATGTCTGCTAGGATTAGCTTGTTTGGGGGGAAATGGTGAAGGGGCTGCTTCATATTTGTTAACACAAGGGGCACAATTTCAAGCTGCGTTCTGAGTCCAGGGTACAGTGAGAGGGCCCTTTCTGGACACTGGGAGGAAAATGTGAGGGTGCTTTGGTCTCCTGCAGAACTGTGGCCGGGAGCACTGGTGATAATGGGGTCTCAGGAGCTGCAGATGCGCCCCCCAGGGGCCCACCCAGAAGGCCACCCCCCTTCCCCCGCCGCACTGCAGCCTTGCCAGGGACAGCCAAATCTTCACGGAGCTCAGTCTTGGGCACATTTTAAGAAATGCTAAATTGCAACCATGCAAACACATTATACATCTCATTTCTTAATCCATATAATGGAAAGAAAATGCAAATGGTGTACCCAGACACTGTGGCTGGATGGAGTCTTTGCTCAATCGCTGCAGCCTTCTAAAGATGGGCATCTAGGGGCCGGCCGAGTGGCTCAGTTGGTTAAGAGCTCGCTCAAGAGTGCGAGCTGAGCTCTGAGCAACAGCTGTTCGAGGCCAGCCCGAGCTGAGTTGCCGTTGAGCCGCCAACAGGTGGCAGGATGGCTCAGCTAAAAAAAAAAAAAAAAAAAAAAAAAGATTAGCAGTATAAAGATGGGCATCTAAACCCAGCAACGTCATTACTGCAGGGCCTGACATTCCTGCTAAATAAACTCTCGTAGGTGACATCTGGGGCCAGCTGGCCTATATGCCACATGCTATATCTGACCGGTTTGCAGCCCACTCCCTCATGCCCCCCGGTCACCACTCCTCCCCTGATGAAGGCCCGCTGGTACAGACACTGGACTCTGGTTTGTCCTGCCACTTGCCCTGCCCCGCAGGTATAAACTTGACTGAGTGGCTGCCCAGCCCCCAGCAGCTAGTGATAAAAGCTAAAGAAAGTTCATGCACCGTGGGCTGCTGGCAAAACAAGTCCTATGAGGGAACCATACGTGTTCAGCAAGAAGTAAACCTGGTTTGGGGTGGGTCTGTAGCATAAGGAGAGGGAATGCCTACTCTGATGACTTAGGAGAGTGAAAGACTCCTAAATGTCTCCTCATGCAGGAAAATTTTCCAGAGGATGTGAGTTCTACACAGGCAGGGCTTTTTTGGGTCTGTTGTGTAGGCTAGTGTGTCCCTGAGGCCCAAAAGATGACTTGGCATGGAGTAGGTGCTCAGTAAATATTTGTGAAATGAATGAATGAATGGTTAAATAAATGAATCGAACAAGGCTAGTTTCTTACAAACTTTAAGCAGGCCTGTGGAATTATGAATTTACAGAGGGCCCATGCTAGCCACACTGCCCAAGGCAGTTACCGACCAAAAGGGACAGGGGGCTCACTGCCAAAGGGTATCATCTCCCTAGAGGACATGGAGAACCAGAGGAGGCGCGAGAGCCTCCACTGAGCCTGTGCAAGCTCAGAAGCCTAGTTCTGATTGGTACCCAAAACTGATAAACTCTAAGGCCAACGTCATCATTAGAAAAAAGACAGACTTCTGCCCTGGGGCCATGAGCATGCCCTTCAGGCATACCTCCCTGGTTATCCGACCCTTCTCTGTGACCCTGAGGTCTGCAGGCCCCTCCAATAGCCCTGATTCCTCTCTCCTCCTGGGCTGTCTCCAGGACACACCCGGTTTTACGTGTGGGTTGGGAAGTGTAGAATTGGGACGAGGCATGTTAATGGGAGCACTTGGAGAGAGGCTCACGTGATTGCATTGAGTTCCCAGGGCGTAAGCTTGTACCAACTCTCTAGAAAAATCAAAAACAATGATTATATATACCAAGAAACTTTGACCTGTGATCCCATTTTCAGGAATCTGTCCTTAGAAAATAAAAGAAAGCAACCATAAGACACCCGTAAAAGGATGTTTTTTCAAAGCATTGATAAATAACAGTGAAAACCCGGAAGCCGCGTAACCGTCCCAGGACAGGAGAATGGTTAGAGACATAAGCATACATACGATCCTTGGGAAATCCTTCCATGCCCTCAGCAGCACGGTGGGACCAAGAGATGGGAGGAACCTCAAAATCAAACCATGCCCACAAAGGATTCTGTGAATTTACAGGGAGTGTAGGGGTTTGTGGGGATGACGTATATTGCAGCGTGCATAGCACTTTACTCCGAACAGAAAACAGAAAAAAATTTCTGTTCTCAGCTTGTGTCACAGTGTCTTCCTGGGCTCATCTCCGGCCTTCTGAGCACCCAACTGCCATCTAGGCCCTCTGGGTTTAGCAATCCCCATTGCTTCTCTTTTCTCCCGTATTAAAGATTTATAAAAAGAGGCCTAAATACAATGTGTCCTGTGCCAAATAAGGGACCATTGGCACAGAAAACTGTAGACATGGCAGAAGTAGGACACAGAGGGGGTGGCACAAGCTGGCCCCAATAACATATATATACATACATACATAAATATACAAAAACATTGGAGTGAATTTGAAAAACTGTAATTTAATTGCTACTTGGAAATTAAAGAAAAAAACAAAAAAACAGAATATCCTACCTAAAGGCTTAGGTGAGAGTCTCCTGGAAACATGTCTGCTCGTTACATCTGCAGGCCATGTGATCCCTCCCACTGATCCTCCTACGTCTGTAGGCGGCCCCAGTACTCCTGACCACCTCTCTCTCTCTCTGGGCTGTCCCTGTCCCCAAAGCTCCTTCGAGAAATACAGACTTGGCAGGTGGTGAGTGATCGTGCCAGTTCTGGAGGCTCCCTTGATTGGTGCAGATGTTGGGCCCCCCCCAAACCCTGCTGGGAAGGCGGGCTGGTCTCTGGCTTGGGGCCGTACCTCTGAGTAGTTCTGGCCCCAAAGGCCCAGAATCCCCTGCTTCTGCCCCAACCCCAGGGCCCAGCCAGCCTCCCCGTCTTCCCCACGGCGGGAAGGGGCCAAGAGAAGTTAACGAAGACGGCTGCTCCTGGAAACGGCCCACTAGTCCATTGAAACCAGGCCCCGAAGACAGCCCTTTTTTTTTTTTAAAGGTGGCATATTATAAAATGCACAATCTTCTTAAAGGCATCAAAGAGATAACAAGATAGTGAGGCATTACTGGGCAAAGTCCTAGACAAGAGAACCCACAAAAGTAAACCCAGCTCTCAAAGCTGCTTTTGCCTTGAGGGCACTGGTGGGTCCAGACGGATCTGCTTGGAAGCTGAGCAGAGCTTCCCACAGCCTGGTAGACCCGTCACGTGCCAGCGCCCACCAAGGCTGGGGGCCCTAATGAGCCTTCCCCTGCTGCCTTTATACTAACCCTGAAGGGTTGCACTCCCAGAGTAACAGAGAATGGGACTTCAGCCAACCCTCAGCGGACTTGCTGTCACCTAGTTGTGAACTCGGACCATGGTGGTCCCAGCCTGGCACTGTCAGCAGCAGAGAAAAGTCTTCTCTGGGAGAAGAGAATTCCGTCCTAAGCCTCAAGTTATTCCTTCAAAGAAAGAGCCACCCTGTAAGTCCCTCCTCACCAGGAACTTCTGGCAGGTCACACTTCCTAAAAAGGCTCGTGGGAGCATCTGAGCCCACGGGGGAGACACAAACCTGACCCCTCCCTGGGCCACAATGAGCCCTCTCTCTGTGCTCTTTTCTGGGGTGAACCTGGACTGAGAGGCAGGTTCTCTATGAAATCAGATGTGTCTGTGCTGGAGGCCTCATCTTGCTAAGTGAAATAAAAAATCCAAAGTCTTTGCATTTCGATTTGTCTTTGCAAGGAGCCTTGTGGATCTCATAAGGAGTTAGTGAGCTATGCCCAGGAGAAGTCTGGCCCTGGGAAACGAGCTCCAGGCTCTCTGGTAGGAAATGAGCCCCTGTGACAGACTCGGGACACATCCCATTGGCCATGTCTCCTGAGCCTCACTCCTGGTCCTCCTTCCACACACCCACATCCCATCCTGTCCCTTCAAGTTAGATTCAGGGCCAACCGCCGCCTGAGCTTGTGGTCAACACTAGGCGTGAGGCATCATTCTGTCACCTCTTAGGGCTCTCAGCGCGATGACAGGATTTTATCTGCTTGCTCTCTGTCTTTTCCTTACTGTAAATTCCATGAAAACTAAGGCCAAGTCTATTTTGTCCCCTAGGGTGTTCCCAGTTCCTAGAACAGTGTCTGGCACAAAGTAAAGCTCGGCCAATGTCTACATCGACGGAATGAATGAAACCACACATTTCTATGAAGGCCAGTGATGGGACAGTCGACTCCGGGGGCCTCCCCACTTCTTTTGCTGCCGTGACCAAATTTCTCCTTCCTTCAGGAATACTCGGAGCTCTTCTCCTTGCTTCGTTTTCCTCTCCCTTTGTCTCCTCCTATGTACAAGACTTGTCAGGTGCCTGGGTCACTGGGCACTTTGAGAGTACTCTAACAGTAAAGTGTTGGTAGGCTCTATTTTCAGCTCCCAAGGCGCTGCCCCATCACCCAGACCTGGCACAGAAAGAATTAACAGTCCATGTCACCCAGAGTCTGCGGCATCACGGGGAAGGCTGGACCAGTGCGTGCTCTGGTGATGCTGCAAGAAACACGTGCCCGGGGAACCTGTGAATAGCGGGCACCTTCCGAGATAAAGGATGCTATTTACTTGGGGCAGGGGTGGAAGTGAGTTTGACCAGTGCTTAACAGTAGAAGGTGAGGTCCCGAGAGCTTGACCTCCCAGGCTCAGAGAAAAAAGTGGATTAACCACACGCAACAAGCAGGGGGAATCTGGAGTTTTTCTTTTTGGTTGAGGGGAAGGGATGGGAGGAGGTAGTAGAGTGAGGAAAGACAGAGTGGGCACAAAGAGGGGTCAGCAAGAATATGAGGCTGGATGCTGACCTGGGGCCGAACGTTCTAGCAGCCAGGGGGCCGAAAGAATGTTTGGAAACAGTGCAGTCTAAAGCATCCTCGTAAAAGTGTGTGTGTGTGTGTGTTTGTGGTACCCAAGCTTAGGCCTCCCCAGGGCATCCCCAGTAAGTCAGAAGACTGCCCCCCTAATATTTCATGTGATTGGGTTTGGGCTGCATCTTACCCGGTGAGCCGCTGGACAGAGGCAGGACCCAGAGGGCCAAGATGACCAAATGGTCACAAGCCCTCAGGCTTCCAAGGAAACCACACACAGAGGGGGGCTGCATCTGAGCTCCCCACGGGGCCTGGCAACCTTGGAGAGGGTTGCCACAGTCCTAGTGGGGGAGACATCACCACATAAAAGTGGAGCTCTAACTGGACTCTAACTGGGAAGGGATGGTACATGTCATGTCCAGGAACCACTGAGAAGATGGGATGGACAGGAACAAACAACCCAGGCCGTTTGGAGGAAGACCCTGAAGAAGCCAAGGGCACACTACAGACAGACCCCTAAGCTAAGCTAAAGAGTTTTAGACTTTTAATCTGTTGGCAATGGGGAGCCACTGAAGGTTTGCTGACCAAAGGAGCACCTGGGTCAGAGTCCTTCAGATGATGCTCCTGACATTGCGTTTCAGAGGCCACAGGCCAGCACCCAGAGCACCTAGGGGACGAGAGTCAGGCTTGCAGGAGGACGGGGATAGGAGCAGGGGCTGTGGCTGGAAAGGAAACACTGAGGCTTACAACGAGTGGAGAAATAACAAGTGCCAGCAGCGGCTGGTTCGAGGCAGCGATGGGACAGGAGGGGGACAGGCATTGCGTCAAGGATGGCGGGGACGACGTGGGTGCCTGAGAGAAGGGTGGAGAGCCCAGGGGGCCCTGCAGAGAGGCAAGTGGGGCACAGGGCACACCAGCTGGGAAATGGGCAGGAAGAGCTCATGTCGGGGGTAGAGGTGAGAGAACTTTCTTACTTTCACACTACCTTTCTCAAATGCAAGTTTCCTGTTTCTCAAGTGTACAGAAGCTTCGCACCATCTTGCCTTGTACTAAGAGAGGTGTCTCTGTCTCGATAAGCAAAAAATACACAATTTATCAAAAATGCCCACGAGGTAGCCTTTCACACACATCCGTGAGACCAGCACTGACAAGTGAGCCTGAGCAAGGCAGCTCTCAGGGACCACGGGTCCTCGTTGCTTATGTTGTGGTTTTAACTCGGCTCCAAGTCTACACAGCCACCCATCTACCCCATTAGTTTTTTCTCTTACACCACCACATAAACTCCTATGTGCAAATTTTTTTTTTAAAGCCCTTAACACATTAGAAGTATCCCATGAGCAAATGTCTGAAATTCTCAAAACATTTTTAAAACGTCCCACCTCTATGTTTAATATGTTGTTGCAAGAGTTTCAGGATTCCTTACTTCTACTTGCAAAGTCTGAACTTGCAACTTCTTGCGTGGTGTGATCAAAGGTTCTGAGGTGTTTTCTCTTTCTCTGCCCTGCATTTGTTTCTTCCTGGGGCCAATGTGCCCCACTGCTTAGCTAGCTTCCAAATACTTTGCTGTAGTCCTTGTCTCCATGATAATCATTGCTCTGGGATGGGCAGTGGTTATCTGGCCTGAACCCCTACAATTGTGCCATGTCCCATCTTTCTCTAACCACAGCCTGAACTCTCACACAGTGAACCCTAGTTTACCTCGCCCACCCTCCACCAGGTACCCAGAGCTCTAGTCTGTCTGTGCTAACGCCAATTATTGAGGGTGCCAGCCGTGGCCTGTTTCGCCTCGGACCTGCCCATGTGGCACTTGGAGGGCACTAGGACGCCAGCTGACATGGCACCCCAAGATTTCCTGAGAGTCTGGCCTGCAGTACCAGATGAGCCCTGCAGGGGGCACTTGGTTTTCATCAAGAACTATACCCTCTCAGGAGTTTGTTCCTGTGTAGGTTGCTGAGAAGGAAAAGAAACCCTGTGCACTTGTTGAAGTCTTTTCTGCTCACCAGGAAGAACCCAATATCCTCCTGGGTTGACAACCAACCTTCCTGTCAGGCTACCTGGCCCTTCCTAAGACGTCATGGCCATCTCCCTGGCACCTGCCATCCTGGAAACCCAGATCCTCCAAACAGGGTGGTTCTCCTGGGCACAGGGAGGAAACTTTCACCCACCCAAGTCCCTGCTCCCCATTCTCCTCAGGGCACACGTGATAGCCTCATCCTGGCCTTCTGGCCTCAGCTATCTGGGTTGGTCTGTAGAGTCATCACATGTCACTTTTGTGACATGTCACTTTTGTGACATGGTGACATGTCATCCAGGGGTCATGGGCTCTGTGGGCTGTGGCAGAAAAAGGGGATAGGTCACCAGTCACCGTGAGGCTGTGGCTAGGCTTCCAGGGCCAGAGTTCAGGAAGCCCACAGGTGGTGATGAAGCAGGGTACCGGAAAAAGCCACCCAATGTCTGGCTCTTCAAGACGTGGTTCGCCGGACCAGTAGCGCCGTCCTCACCTGGGAGCTTGTTGGAAATGCAGAGTCTTAGGTCAGCAGCCTGCTGAATCTGTGTGGGCTCCTAGATGAGGCCGCTTGCATCTTTCCATACCATGTGGCCTTGGCCTCAGTGGATCTCACAATGGGCTGGGGGGGAGGGGCTGACAGAAGGGCCTGCTGGGCAGCCTATGGGCGTCCCACGGCCTGGGTGCTGCCTCCCTCTGTCAGGCCCCAGGACCCCCTCATAGCACACCCAACTCTGGCACAGGCCCTGGCCTGGGCATGGCCTGGCATGGCCTCCAGACTGAGAAACACAGAGCCGAAGCCCCAGCAACAGAAGCCGAAGTTGGCCATGGCCAAAGAGTTGGAGTCACCACACATCACAAGGGCTTCCTGGTGCCCCACAGTGACATTCAAGGCTTTCAGACTCCTTGAGTCCCTTGGTCACTGAGCTGACTGCTTTTTGGAAAACACCTTGCAGTGCTCTTTTTCAGTAGGACCTGACATGCTTTTATGGAGAGGTCCAAATCCATTCTCTGCACCGGTCATACCTTCTCCAGTCTGGACCTGGGTGAGCTGTGCCCCCGACACACCGCTCAGCATCCTCTCCTGAGTGGAGCACGGAAGCCATGAGGCCCAGGGGTAGAAGGAAGAACTGGAGGTGGTGGAAGCCAGAGGCCTCCTGCCGAGTCTTGCTTAGGGCTCTGGGTACATACACACGGTCCCTGACCTCAGAGGGAATTCTGTGGAGGAGGGAAGTTGGCGTTTCCATAAACTCTGCGACCATGCGTTTTCTCAAGGGTAGAATGAGGACACTGGGTTCCGGCCTGAATGCACACATGACAAGCCCCGTGGGCCATCCTGCTCAAAAGCGCCCAGTCCTCAGGTACAGGCTTTGTGTTGGACCTTTCGAGGCTCTCGGAACTAGTCCCAGGGATTGTTAATAATGCTGCAGGGATAAGATGCAGAAGCTTGAAACATAAAGCTCTGATAGCGCTACGACAACTGGATGGCCATCTGAGAAGAAACAGAGCAGAGTCCACACCTCACACAGCAGCTGCTGAGGGGCAGGACGCAGGGGGAGCAGTGGAGCTAAACCCTCTCCACATGTCAGGACCACTGGGGACTCTGAGGGCCGCGCTGCCTGCAGGGGCTGGACTCAGGCTGGTGGGGCTTTCATGCGCCTGTCATGGGTGAGGAGTTTCAGGTCACTGCCATGGAACAGCTACCACTCGTGGGCTCCACTCAACGACAGGTCACTGAGCTGCTCTGCCAAAGATGTGACAGCAGAGGGTCAGGAGTGCCCACAGCTGGGGCGTGATGGCTGAGCCCGGCAGCGAGCAGAAGCTCCCTGGTCACACAGAAATAATTATGGATCATGGTGAGCTGAGCTCTGTACTCAGCAGGCCTCATCCCTCTCCAGGTTTCAGACTGAAATACTGAAAAGGGCATAACGGGACGGAGAGGGGAGCAGGAAAGGAAACTAACGATTATCTGAGCCCTTGTTGGGGGCCAGTTCAGACCCCGGGGTTCTCACTCCTTGCCCTGTACCATGCAGCTGCTCGCATCCATAGCTTTTGCCAATCGGGTTAGAGACAGGGCCACCCAGTGACGTGATCCTACAAGGGACGATTCTAGGGCTGCCTTTTACAAACTTGTTTTAAATTTTATGGACACCGAAAAATACTCATAATATTAAGTGAAAAGACAGGTTATAGCCCCGTTTTGCAGAGAAAAACATGGAAAGGCACCCACTTATAAGTCCAGGGCTTGCTCATTGTGCAAGCAGAGCTAGTGCTCCCCTTGTCGGGGCTCCTGACGCCCCCATGTCATTGTCACAGAGCTATAGATCCTGTCATTCCCTGAAGTCACGTGTCTGACCCTCCCCCATACTCAAATTTCTTGAGCCTTCCAATGAACACAACGCCTGGCATAAGAGGCCATTCAATAAGTGACTGCAAATGATGAGTGAATAAATGACAGAGGGAGGGAGGGAGGGAGGGAGGGAGGGACGGAAGGAGGGGAGGAAGGAAGGAAGGAAGGAAGGAAGGAAGGAAGGAAGGAAGGAAGGAAGGAAGGAAGGAAGTTAGTTAGTTAGTTTAGGGGGAAACACACCAAAATGTTAAGGGTTATTATTATCTAGGTAATTTATTTTTTCTCCTTTATAATTATCTTCTAAAATTTCACCAATGAAAAATCGCTTTTACAATAAATTCACTTTTACCAAAATTCTGCTATTTAAACCAGTCTGAAATGTTTTCTCATGACTTCGTCTTTTCTTAGATTGTGTCTACATAGTGGTCACATCTACTAGAGCCAATATTGAGACACATAAACTGACAGGTTCCCAAATGCTCATGAAAGAAATGGAACCCAGCATTTGGAATTGGGTGCCCACAAATCTGAGCAAGACTCCCCCATCTGAGGAACAGGCACCCCGCTTAGGGAGGGAGGCAGTACTGCTGGGGATGTGGAAACCCTTTGGACAGTGACCCGATTCACCTGAAGTTGGCCCCTCTAAAAGGCCCATAATAAGGATGGAAAGAGGGAGACAGAAAGGAGAAAGATACCCTACCAGGTCCAACACTCCTTCCAGCGAGACTTTGTTTCCCTGGTGCTGACTTCATATGGATCTTGTCTTCCCAGAAGAGGAGCTGGATTATGCAGGTAAAGGAAGGCCCTCTGTAGCCTCCTCTCCCCATCCCACCCTCCCTTCTCCCCTCTGCCCATTCCCCCTTGTGCTAGTGACCACAAACACCTCACCCAGGGGACAGGCAACTGCCTCCAGGGAGCTCACCTCCCCGCCCCAGCACTCTCTCTGTGCCCCTGAAATCAGAGCGAACTCCAGGCAGGGCCTAAAGGCAGACAGGCCTGGTTGGGGCCTGGCCTCCGAGCATGGACCAAGCCCCAGCACTGGGTGGCGATGCAGCACTGTGCACAGCACCCTGGGCCTTGGGCCTGCCTGCGTCCATTAGCAAAGCCTGGGTTTCCTCCTCGTAAAGCGGAAATGACAGCAGAAGCTGCTTTAGAGCGTCTCCGCACACACTGACCAGGCAGTGCCATGTGCCTGGCGGTGGTGTATGCGCTTTAAAGATATTGACGCATCCAGTTCACAATGTCCAGAACAGGTGGGTGCTGTGTTTATTCCCCTTTTACAGGTGAGGAGAGGGGCTCGCAGGGAGGTTCAGAGCTGTGCCCAAGGTCCAACAGGTGGTAAATGGTAGAACCAGGGTTCGAGCCTGGGCTTCAGAGCCTGAGCTTGTAAAACGGTGTCTGGAAATTATTAAAAGCTCAAATAGCAGTAGATGCTGTATTGCATCTGCCTCAGTGAAGCCGAGGGTGGCCCTAATGGAGCTGTGTATGCAAACCTGCTCTCCCTCTTACTCCAACAGCCTCAGAAGGCAGCGGCGTGTCTGACCCATTCACATCGTGCCTGTGGTGCCCTCAATCTCTGCTGAGTGTGAGACACAATGACCGAGGGCCCACTGCGTGCACTTTATCTCATTCCATTCACACATATACATACACACCCCGCCTTGTGGGCAGCTGAGAACTCCAGCCACTGGGCCAAGGAGTACCCAGCCAGGAAGTAGCTGGGCGTCTCCAGGCCAGCCTGAGGGCAAACAAAGGGAGACGTGCCCTGGGGTAGCTTTCCAACGAAAAGGAGATTATTCCATTTCATTAGTTGCTTTATGTGGTGCTTACACAACTCTGTCTGTTCTTCACTTTCCATTCCACAACATTTACCCTAATTACTGTCGGTGGATAGTGATTCCAGTAAAGTTAAGGAGAGAAAAGCACACTGTCACTCACCAAAGCCTCAAGGGAGTTTGGAAGGGAGAGCAATAGGTCCGAAAGTGGGGGTCGACATCAAGGCCAGCTGAATCAATATGGGTCTCAAAGTCTTACAATGTGAGAGACAGAATCAATACAAAGAAAATCACTGCAATCTCAGGACACTGACCATCTCAAAGCAGGTCCCTACCACATCTGTGATAAGAAAAACGAGGGGACATGGAGAATCCCCCCGAACCAGACTCCAATTCGGCCAGTGGTGCATCCTAACCTTCCAGGCACCGCAGCGGGTTCTTCATCGCGTGTGTCTCCTTATCCGCCCGCTCTTGGTCCTAACGTTGTACACTGATGTTGATGAGATCAGAGCTGAGGTTGCGACCACAAGCACGATTTTCCCCCTTGCACAGCTGAAGTCAGGTCCCAGTCGAGCCAGCCCACTCCCCCATGTTTGCTGCGCCCTGGCCTGCAGCCCGCTCCCCTTCTCCTGCCAGCCCAGCCTGGTCTGCATTACCAGGGACGCTCGAGTCTGCACACCCTGTCCCAGTGACACCTGGACACTCCTCGACCGAGGTGGGCACACGAGCAGCCCTAGGCAGGATGCCCCGGAAACGAGGTCGGGAACGGGTGGGCCGAGAATCCCAGGGCACCATCAGGACAGGGGAGGCATGGGCCGCAAGAGGCACGTCCCCTCTGGAGCCCTGTTTCTTCTCCCCACCAGGAGACCGCAGCCAGTCTGGACATGTCATCTTCAATGTCCTTGACCCAGAGTTCGGACACCTGATGCCGGCCATGAGTGAGTCTCAGAAGGGAAGCCCCCTGCCTCCTGCCGCCTGGGGAAGGTGCCGCGGGCGGCACGGAACCCATGGGCCCAGGAGACCGCGCACAGCGACGGCACCTTCCCGGTCCCGGTCCCCCTCGGCGCCAAACGACGGCAATGGTCACCCGGGTCCCATTGCTGGCCGGACTCAGACGGGGTTCGTGTGAGACGTGCTACCTAGCGGGACACGCAGGCGAGCAACGCCGTTCCCGGGGGACAGCGCCCAGGCCCCGTGGCGGCGGCGGCAGAGCGCCTGGCTGGATGCAGGAAGGACACGCACCGGGAGGCCTCGCTCCCGGGCCGAGCGAGGCAGGTGCGCCAGCGCCCGGCGCGCGGAGGGGCCCCAACGTGGGCAGCGGCGGCGGCGGCAGAGGCGACCCCGCGGGGCACGGGCGGCGGGCGCTCTGCTCGGCTCCTCCTCCGGTGCCCCCAACGGCCAGGCGGTCAGCTCGCCCCCGTTACAGGTGCGACAGGCGCGGGCGCTCGCCCAGCTCCGGGCCCGGGCCGGGGTCACGGGGCCGGCGCGCTGCTGCCTCGCTTCCGGGGCCGGCCGCCGGGCCGCGGGCGCCGAGGCCTCGCTGGCGTGTGGGGCGCCCGCTCCCCCGGGGCCCAAAGGCGCCCCGCTGACCCCACTGGGGGGCTATGTGCCAACGTCTTTATAAAACACCATTTTGCAGCGGCACCCCAATTCCCCCCGCCCCCCACACAGTGTGGGAACGGTCATATCATGAATATTCTCATGACAGGACCCGCGGGAGGGATAAGGAAGATGGCGGCGGCCCCCCGGCCCGGGGCGGCAGCTCCCCTTGCAGGCGCCCCGAGTGGCCGGCTGCCGACAACACACGGAGACAGAGTCGCTCCAGCCTCGGCCTACCTGCACGGTCAGCGCGGGGCGGCCCAGCCACGCGGCCCGGAGCCTGGGGCCTCCACACGGAGGGAGGGCGGAGCCCCCGGGGCGGCCCCTCAGGCCCCTGACGGACAGGCGCGGATGCTCCCAGGAGGCAGCGCGCGGGCCCAGAGCACGTGCCTGGAGCCTGGGGCTTCCACGCGGAGGGAGGGCGGGACCCCCAGGGCGTACCCTCAGGCCCCTGACGGACAGGCGCGGCTGCTCCCGGCAGGCAGCGCGCGGGACCAGAGGCCGCTGCCAAACGGGCCGCTTCCGGCGCCACCACCCAGAGCGGGAGCGAGGCTGTGTGGGGGCGGCTGGGGGGCTCCCTGCAGCCAGAGGAGGCCGATCACATGCCCTCCGCCTCGAAAGCGCAAGCGGGGGCTCCACCCAGGGGCTGCGGCCTGCCTGCGAGGTCACTGCGGCGTGTTCCGGACACACCACCCGCCCCGTTTGGGCCCAAAGGGCGCCGGCAGGACCAGGACGGCAGCACCACACACCCGGCCTCCCGCGGGGCTGCTCCGCTCGGGGCCCCGACGCCTCCGGCCCCGGCTCGGCTGCCGTGGGCCCCCGCCCGCCTGCACACGCCGCCCGCACAGGGCCCGCGCCTGCCTCTGGCCACGTCTCCGAAACTGGCAGACAGCTACCATGTTTCCCACAAAAATAAGACCTAATGGGAAAATAAGCCCTGGCATGATTTTCAAGGGGCTTGTACTATAAACTTGACCCCAAAATAAGCCCCAGTTAAGCTCGTCAGCCAGACATGACTGTATTTGAATAAATATAGATTTTTTTTATACATGAATAAATGAATAAAATGCATCTTTTGGAGCAAAAGTTAATATAAGACCTGGTCTTATTTTCAGGGAAACAGCGGTATTTCATCTAATTCCTATGAACAAACATAGAAAGTCAAACAAAATGAGAGGACAGGAGAATATCTCTTAAGTGGACAAACAAAAAAAAAAAATCCAAAGAAAAGAATCCTAAGGAAATGGAAATAAGTAAGCACTCTGCCTGATAAAGAATTCAAACAAACGGTCATAAGGATCCTCACCAAACCTGAGAGTGGAACAGAGGAATTTGGGGAAAACTTGACCAAAGAGTGAGCAAGTATGAGAAAGAACCAAGCAACCTGAAGAATACAACAACCGACATGGAAAACACATTAGGAGGAATCAGCAGCAGCTTCGCTAACACAGAAGAACGGAGCGGTGACCTGGAGATAGACTAGTGCATATCAAACAAACAGAACAGCGGAAAGTAAAGAAATGTTCATTTGTAATGTGATGGAGGTGTCAGCTAGCTATGGCGGTAATCATTTTGCAACATATAAATGTATCAAATCAATACATTGTATATCTTAAACTTACACAATGTTATATGTCAATTACATTTCAATAAAGATGGGGAAAAAAATACAAAAAAAAAGAATACCAGAAAGAAAAAAAGAATAAAAAACAAAACTAAAAACCTAGGATAGTTTAAGGGACCTCTGAAATAACATCAAGCACTCAAACATTAGCAGTATAAGGATCCCAGAAGGAGAAGACACAGAGAGAAAGAAACGGAACCTTTAGTTAAAGAAATAATGACTGAAAACTTTCCTGACCTGGCACAGGAAACAGACGTCCAGATCCAGGAAGCACAGAGAGTTCCAAACAAGATGAACCCAAAGAGACCCACACCAAGACACGCTGTAGTTAAAATGACAAAAGTTAGAGAGACAATCTTGAGGAAAGCAAGAGAAAAACAAGTTACATACAAAGCAAACCCCATAGGCTCTCAGCTGATTCCTCATCTGCAACTTTACAGCCAGAAGGGAGTGGCAGGATATATTTAAAGTGCTGAAAGAAAGAACCCTATAACCTAGACTAATTTACCCAGCAAGGTTATTATTTAGAATTGAAGGAGAGAGAAAGAGTTTCCCTGGACAAACGAAAACTAAAGGACTTCATCACCATTAAACCAGCTTTACAAGAAATATTAAAGGGTTTTCTTTAAGTAGAAAAGGAAAGGCTAGAACCAGAAATAAGAAAATATGAGAAAGGGGAAAACTTCACAGTTAAAGCCAAATGTTAATAAATACAGCAAATCAGACATTTAAAGAGCTACTACAAAGGTTAAAAGAAAAAAAGTATCAAACTCAAACTACAATAAGTAGTTAGGAGATACACAACACAAAAAAAAATTTATGCCATTCACAACATAAAACATGGAGAGAGAAGTAAAAATGTAGTCCTTATGGAATATATTCAAACTTAAATGCCTATCAGTTTAAAACAGACTGCTAGAGATAAAGAATTATATACATAAATCTCATGGTAACCATAAACCAAAAACCTGCAAGAGATATACAAATAACAAAGAGAAAGGAACCTAAACAAAACACTAAAAATAAACAAAAACAAACAGCAAATCATAAGGGAAGAGGTCAAGAGAAGAAGAAAGGTGCAGAGGACATCTATAAAAACAGCCTAAACTCTGGAAGGCAAACCTCACCTACCAGCTACTCCGTAACTTCCAGGGCCCCCATCTTAGAACAGAAGCCAGTGAACTTTTCTTTCTGGAGGTTACACACTGGTGCCTTAACCCAGCCTGAACTTATCATCCCCACTCCTAGAAAGTTTATTTAAGCCAAGCCAGGCAGAAAGCAGTAATAAGCCAGCAGTGTTTAGGAGGTGGCTTGGTGGGTCCAGCCTAGGGGTCAGAAGGAATCCAGGGCCTGTCAGCTAGACCTCTGTTTGAATCCCCACTCCAGTTCTTCACTGGGAGACCTTATGCAAGTGACTTCAATATCTCAAGGCCTCAATTTCCTCATTTGTCAGCTGGAGTAACAATCCCTTAAAAAAAAAAAAAATAAGCCAGCAGTTTTTGACACGATTGGTTCTCCATTCTTTTGGAGATGCCTCAAGATTCTCCAAAAACAATGAGAGCTCACTATTTCCCAACCAAAGAGGCAGCCTCCAAGAAATGAACAGATGGGCCTAGAGTGTGCAGAGTGGGCCTAGAGGAAAAATAGCTAGTCCTCCCTCTCCCCCAAGGACTGTTTCATTTCTAAGTTTGTTTCTAAGCCACCAGGGCCAGGCACCTCCCATTTGGCCCACCTCTGCCTCCTCCAGCCTTGTGCCTGCATTGCTGATCACCAAAAGGCACCTCACTGGCATCCAGCTCAGAAAACATCCAAACCAATACATACACGGTTCACACAAAAGGGTTTGTTTGTTTGTTTGTTTTTACATTTAAGAGACTATAGTGCTGAAGCTCCAGAATTTGGAAGGTCACTCTTGGCGGCTTCTGCCAGGCCCAGTGGTGAGCACCTGGCGGCAGGAGCTGGTGTTTATGGTAAGGTGGAGGAATCCAGCTTTCCCACAGATCATTTAGCTGCAGGTGTTGAAAAGGCAAGTGTGAGCCTGCGGTTCCAGGTCAAATGTTCGGAGGCCAAACAGCTGCCAGGTGGCTGGTCCTGTTTAGTCGCCAGTCTGGCCCATGAGGACACTGTGGAGATAAAGATAAAGCAGGCCCGCCCTTCTGGCAAAGGGGACGGAGAAGAAAATGAAAGTCAACAAAGGAAGTGAATCAGGGAGGGGCAGGCAGGACAGTGCTCCATTCATCACTCCACTCAGCAAGGTCTCCCCAGCCCCCCTCCCCGCTTTCCTGCAGAGGTCAACGTGCCTTCCTCACAGCCAGGGCCACGGAGCACCCGTTGCCCAGGAGTCCTCAGGAATGGGGGACCCTGCAGCTCTGGCAGCCCCTTCTCAGGAAGCTGAAGAATCTGAAAATTGGGGTGTGTCAGGTATGGCTAGAGTTTTCATCCAGAGCAATGGTGTAGACAATTAACAGGCAGATACACAAACCCTGCAGAAAGACAGAAAAGAGGAGATAAAGTGCAAACCACCTTTGCAGCGAGAACAGGGCCCCAAAGGCACTGCCAGTGGAGTTTAGCATAAGAATGGACCCTGAGGAAACAGTGAAACGGGCATCTGTCACCCTGAGAAGGCAGCCCAGGTCCGTGTCCAGAAGCCACCTGACCTGCGCCTGTGGGAGGGGCCTCCCTGCAGTGCCCTCCTGGGTCCCGTGGGTTTCCAGTCCAGCCCGGCCTAGACCAACTTCAAACACAGTCCCTGACAGTGTGCTTTTTCAGCCAACCACATCAACCTTCATTTAAATTGCCACAGTGATATTTCAAAATTTAGATTTCTAGGACAACAATGTAAGAATTATGACAGGGCAGAGAAACACATAAAGGATGTGACTAACCAAAGGCTGCCTAGTACTTTCCTTTTCCTTTAGAAGAAATTATTTTATATGTACACACACACACACACACACACACAGATATTTCCCTGATATTCAAAATTCTTTGTGAACTAGCCATGCCTAATTCCACTGACCCTTTTTTAAAAAGGGAAAGAAAAGGAGCGACAAGTGTGTATTCTTCCACTACGGTGGACCAGCTCTGAGCACTTGTGCTTTGAGCTTTCACACAGCCATCGCCAACACAAGGCCAAAACTTGACCATGCCCAAAGGACCACCAAAGGGTCAGATGTCTAGAATGCCACAGATCCAGGGGAGCAGAATGGCAGGAATCCTAAATATACAGATGGATATCCTTCAGGCTTTCTTTTTAGGTTCTTGATAACTTCTGATCGCTTTTACTTTTGACAGTTGATTTTAAATGATTATGTTTTAAACCCACATGTTTCTACCCTTTGCCCCTTGTCAAAGCAAAGGCCCCCTTGAGGAGAAAGAAGGGGTGACAGTTTAAAGGGGCATCCAGAAGGTGGTGGAGGCGACTCTCTTGCAGTGACATTCTGAGCAGACGTTCGACACACACAAATGTGCCAGGGGTTCATAAATAATGTTTGTTTTGGTTTCAACACCTCGGACAAGACAGCTTCCAGATCCTTCACACACCAGGCTGCAGCTGACCGACTTTCCACAGGATGCCAAGATGCTGAAAAACAGGTTTTACCTAAAAAAAAAAAAAAAAAAAAAAAAAAAAGGGAGAGCAAATCAGTGCCTTCTGTCAGAGCCCCACACCCACTCTGAACCTCCCTAACAGTCTCCATCCTGCGGGCCACACTCCCCAGCCACAGGACCTTTGAACGTGCTACTTACTGTCTGGAAGACACGCTCCACTCCTCCAGGTAACCCCTTCCCTTCCCTCAGCTCCCTGTTTAGGATCCTATCATCGCTTCCCATACAGAGCCCCTTGCCCACAACCTCTTTTTTCCTTGTTTCCCTTCTTCCTAGCACCTCTTCAGGTGTTTACACTGGGTCTCAGCAAAATTTTTCTGTAACAGTCCGCAGAATAAGTATTTTCGATTCAACCCACTGCAAGTGGGGTGAAAGCACATGTATGTAGGCAGGAAACTAAGTCAGATTGGCTTCGTGGTAAATTTTCATTGCCACACAAATTCCTGTTCACGTAAGCTCACCCCTCATAGACATAAAGCTCAAATAGTCTTCATGCACACAATGCCATACCCAAGAACCCCCAGAATGCCAAAGTTGCTTTTCAGAGAAACAGAAATGCCTCGTGAGATGCCCACTTCTAACAAATAACTCAGCATTCTGAAAGGAAGAGGGCTGGCAAGACTTTATTCAAACTCACAGGGGGATGAGCCCCTGGCCAGTTTCAGGCCCAGGTAGGATGCTGCAAAATCCATGGTGGGGCCTGCAGGGGATCAGGCCATGGACACTCACGATATCCACTGCCTCCATGCTGTCCACACACTGATGCTCTGAACAGCTTCGCTCCTCATCCTCAGAAGATAAGGAAGCATGGGGAGGGCAGAAGGGCCTCCAAGCCCAGCCACTCAAGAAGTCACTGCCCTGAGTGTGCTTAGCAGCTGCCATTGGGTGTTCATAGGGACCCTGCCTGGGCCTCCATCAGGAATAAGCCAGCCAAGTCTGTTTTCTCCTACTCCCAGCCCAGCTTCCAGGGTCCCCTTGCTGCAAACAGCCATCAAATGCCCTTTGTTCCAAAGACAAGATGCCAGGCATGGCCCCCAGCACTGCAGCAGAAATTTCATCAGTTTCTAATTAAATTCCCACAGGAAGCTCTATCCACAAGAGGGTGGGAGGCAGGCAGTTCTAGAACACATGTCTGCACCCCCACAGGCCACATCTTTTCCAAACCTAAGGAGCAGAGGAACAGAGTTGTTCCTTTTGGGGGAGGCAAGGCTGCCAGGAACCACATGTTCTCGCAGCACCGAACCTTTGGGCTGCATGCGTCACAGCTGCCAGTGCTGCCTACCGGAAAAAACGGGAGGAAGAAGGGCATCTGCCTCGCCTTGGGGGATGCCCAGAGGGTGTCACAGAAGTCTCCTGCAATAAACCAGGGATGCACAGAGGCCCCAAACATCAGCCACAACTGCAAGTGAGGCCGACCAAGCTCAACACACGCCTTTTCGAAGGTGGAATCATTTCAAAGTGCCAGGCCTCTCTGCACTCCGTTTAACCATCATTTCTCTCTTTTAATTAGCCTTTTTAAGTACAGAGTAGGAATGTCATTTCCGCACACTTTTTCTCCCCTTCCCCCACATCTGGCCCTATACATCTGGGAGGTCTTACATCATGGATTATAATATCCCAGCTGCAGGGAGCCTAAAAAGAGGGCTTTCCTCAGAAGCCTCGCCCTGCCTGCCTTCTCTTCATTTCCGGCAAGCTGATGTGTGCCGGATCCAAGTCATAGATGTTATCAACGTGTAATAGTAAGGGCCAGGTTACTGCCTTACGGCCCTGGCACCAAAAACATGATTTTCCTCTTTGTGCTCACTCATAAAATCACCCAAGGTCACGATCCAGCCACATCCGATTTAAATGTACCCTGCTTCCCGGAGGGAACTGAAACATTTAGTTGTGCTAGTCTACACGGAAAAGACAAGGACCTGTGAACGGATTATCGCAGGCAGACAGACAAGCTCTCAGAAACACTAAACCAAACATGGAATTGGACCTAAAATTCTTGTTCTTTTCAAACGTATTGACGTGAAGTTGTTTGTGATATGTTGTTCAGGGGGAAAATGTTGCAAAACAGCTTGTGTAACACGGTCCAATTCTGTAAAAAGGAAAATGCCACGTATGTACTCACCCACACTCTAGTGGTTATTGTGAAGTAGTAAGAGTATAGGTAACTTTATTTTCCCTTTTTCTTATCTGTAATTTCTATACCACATGTTACACCTGTAATAAGGACAGCTCTCTGAGTGGCCAGTAGCCTTTGAGCCCGAAGACTAGAGTGGTCTTGTGTCTAGTGATTCATCTCTAAGTTCACTCACATCCTGGTGTTACTCTGACCATGAACAGCACAAACTTCTAACGTGAGCCACTTGAGTCCAGCTCTTCCCAGCAAAAAGGAAGGCGGCCAGTGCCCGGCGATGGTAAGGAAAGCCTGTGGGAGGTAGCTGAGGTAGATAAAGTTGCAGAATAAACGCTTAGTCCAAGAAAGAAGGCTGAAAATGAATGAACTTAATATCGAACACAAGTTAGAAAAAAAGAACAGAACACAAAGAAAGCTTAAGGAAGAGAAGCAGAAATCAATTGAAATGAATACTGATAATATAATAAAGAGTATCAAAGAAGCCAAAAGTTAGATCTTTGTATAGACTAATAAAATTAAACTTCCAGCGACAGATCAAGAAAAAGGAGAAAAGGCCAACAGAATCAATATTAAGGATGAAAAGGGACTATGATTACACACGTTACAAAGATTTTTAAAAAGATGATAATAAGAGAATGTTGTGAACAACTTTAGGACAATACATTTGGAAGCTTAGATAAAATGGACAAAATCCCAAGAAAATACAACCCATCAAAACCGACCAAGAAGAAATAAAGACTAGCTAGTCCTGTAACTATTCAAAGAATTAAACATCAATAGTTTTTTTAAATCATTGCACAAAGAAAGCATCAGCCCAGTCTTGGCTCACTCTATTAAACATTCAGGAAACAAATCATTCTAATATGATACAAACGATTTCAAAAAAAAAAAAGGAAAATAAGGAACACACCCCAATTTGTGTTAGGAGGCTAGTCAAACTTCTACCAAAGCCTGACAAAGATATTACAAAGTAGGAAAATGACAAACCAATCTCAGTCACTAAGAAAAACAAGAAAGTCCTGAACAAAATCATCAGTGAACTGGATGCAGCAATGTTTGTTTATAAAAAGATAACATGACCATGACCAAGCTCTTTTTATCTCAGGAACGCAAAATTGGTTTAATAGTAGAAAAATCAATGAATATAATTTCACCACCTTAACAGATTAAAGGAAAAACTATGATCTTCTCAATAGAGCTAGAAAAAGCACTCGATAAAATCTGACATTAGCAAACTAGGAATAGAGGGAAACCCCCTGGAAAAAAAAACGTCTACAAAACCCTATAGCTAAGTGGTCGATACAGCATGCCCTAGAAGATCAAAATAACTTAAGAGTCCAAATATGAGAACAAAAAGGAAAAAAAGATAAAATGTTGAAGGACTTGGCGAAGGAGTAACTCTTATCAGTCTCAGATGATATAACTACATAGTAACCCCTCCCCCATTCCCATTTATACTAATAGGAGTATTAAGAGTTTAGCAAGGTTGTGGGATTTTAAAAAATCAATATTCTTAAAAATCAACTGCAGGACCAGCCGAGGGGCACGTTGGTTAAGAGTTCGCTTGGGACGCCAGCTCTGAGCAGCAGGGCCTCCAGTTCGGATCCCACATGAGGGCCAGTGACGCTGCGCCCTCTACAGCTAAGATGGTGAACAACAGGTCAACCTGGAACTGGGCTGCCATGGGCCGCTGGCAATGACGTAGGCTGCAGTGGAGCTGGCCGGCAGCTGGCGTGCGCTTTCGGGAGCTGCCATGAGCCAACGTGAGTGGCCATCCAATGGCCGGTGAATAACTGCTTTGCATGGGAAAAGAGCGCAATGATAATACCAACACGGGCCAGTGAAGCGACGTCCTCCACAACTAGACTGAAGAACAAAAGGACAGCAACTTGTCTGTTCCCCTTCCCTGATTCCCCAACGCTGTTCCCCTCCCCCAATTTCCCAATAAAATCTTAAAAAAAAAAAATCAACTGCATTTTTAGAGATCATGAACAAAAAAACCAAAAAGTGACAAAATGTTTTTTTAAAAAGATATCAGAGACAAGGTGTCAAATCACATGACAATGGCTTGTGATGCTGTCCCCAAAGTGACAACAGAGAGAAGCTGGCAGCCCTGGAAGCAGAAGCCAGGCATGGTGGCTGATCCTGCAGGACAGAGGGGTTCATTATGGCGTATGACCTGAGCTGGAAGATTACGACAAGTGGTTTGGCTGGGTCCTCAGTTTCTGCCTAGAAATATGTACCTTATCTTCATTATACCAGACACAATATCAATCCAGCAGTCTTTAGACAATAGTACTCAAGAAAGAGCCTACAGATGGAATTTCTGGATGGCCTGATTGTTATATTTCTTTGTTGAGGGTCTTTTCTTATTTAGTGAGATCTGAGGCTACCACAAAATGGCTCAGTGTATCGCAGCTCCAAAGGAGTTATTTTGGTCACCAAATATGGATGGAATTCTATTCAGTGGTTCAGAATCAAGATGGTACATTGATCCACTTACAGCCATCAAGTGCTCCTATCATACAAACACCCGCCCCAAGGCCTGTGAGACACAGCGCAGATGCAGAGGCCCTTTTTATCGTGACTAATGATGAAGACATAGTTCTCTTCACATTACGTTTTATTTCTGTGCATTGAATGCAAGTCGGATAAAAAAGCTTAGCAATAAAATCAGTACAATCACCAACTTGCTTGTGTGTATGTTATTTTGCAGTATGGATGAATATTACTAATTGTTTTGATTCTTTTCAAAGGGTGCTACTCTTCACCAAAAATGCAAATTACAGCTAATGATTTATTCCCCCATTCTGCTATGTTTTTTGTCTTCTTTATAAAATTTATGTGTGATTCACTCACAAAACTCTGTTTGCAATATCGGTAATGTATGTACATATCATAATACAGCCACTCTTTCCAGACATGAGTATAAATAAAATAGTATTTTTATCTCAGAACATCAAATACCTGGGAACATATCGAACCAAAATGTATAATACATTTTTGGAGAAAATTTTGAAAGTACTGAAAGATATTTTGAAGATATCTAAAAAACAGGAAGTCACTTCATGTTCATACACTGGAAAAGCCAACATAAAGGGGCTGGTCCTCCCTAAATCGATGGAGAGAGTCCATGCAGTTCTAATGAAAATCCCAAGGACCGTTTTGCTGAATCTGACTACTAATTTATATACAAATACCAAAGACTAAGAACAGCCAAGACTGAGCTGGAACAGAACAGGTCAGGTAGGTGAGGAAAACCTGCCTTGCCAGGTATGGAAAGCTATGCGTGGTGGTCCGTCTTATGTGTCAACTTGAGGAGGTCACACATGCCCATGTTATTTGGCCAAACCTTATTCTGGGCATGCCTGTGGGGCGTGAGATTCACAGTGATATCTGTGGTCTGTAAAGCAGACTACCCTCCCCCCTGTGGGTGGGGGAGGTCTCATCCGCTGGAGGTCTGAACAGAACAACAGGCTGAGTAAGGAAGGGTTCACTTTCTGTGCCTGTTTTTGAGCTGGGACATTGGTCTCCTCCTGCCCTGGGACTAGAACTTAGACCATCGGCCCCCCTGGTTCTTGGGCCTGGAACTTTATAATAACTCTCATCAATGGATAGATACGCATCCTATTGGTTCTGCTTCTCTGTAGAGCCGAGGGTGGGGGGGTTGGCGGGGGGAGAGAGCTCAGGGTCCAACCTGGATTTGCGTCTCACCTTTGTGACTAATAATGGGACCTTGGGCAAGAGACATCCCCTCTCTGGGCCCCCGAGCCTTCATCACTATGATTACTTCTGGCTCTCATGCTGACAATCCTACACATCTGACGTACGTCCCAAAAGGATCCGAAAGCCACACTACACGTCTGAAGTCACAGCACCGTTCTGACTTTCCTACAGGCTACCGTGAGGAAATGCACCTGGCTTTGGAGCTCGTCAGTAAATGCCATCCAAGGAGCAACCCCAAGTCCCACCCCACATTCTCAGGAATCACTTTAAGATAAACGAAAGAGAAGGTTCCATTTGTGTACACAGCATGTGGCAGACGAGGCTGCTTGGACCAGGTCCCCCACAGCCAGGGCCTAACAAGCTCCTTGTGGGAAACGCAGCCCCCCTTTTCCTCCCGTAAGCTGACTTCTCCGCGTTCACGTCAAGGAAAAGCAGGGACTCACCATTTCTCTGCCCCAGAACCCCACGCCGCAGAGCCCAGGAGGAGCGGCCCTCTCCACCCGTACCTGTATTTGATGTCAAATACTGTGGAGTCCTCATCCTCCTCATCGTCATCATTCAGTGGGGCCATTTCCACTCGCTCAGCCGGCGTGGTGATGATGTCATACTTCCGGGTCTTCTTCAACCTCTTGCCTGACCTGGAAGAGGAAAAGCACATGGTTCCTGAGAAGCCCACGATCCCCACTGAGGCAAGCCACGCTGCTGCCCAGCCCGGGTCCTATAACACCTGGCGAGTCCCACCGGCTCCTCCACGCCCAGCCTGGGGCCTC
Source organism: Aselliscus stoliczkanus (assembly GCA_033961575.1). Classification (NCBI taxonomy): domain Eukaryota; kingdom Metazoa; phylum Chordata; class Mammalia; order Chiroptera; family Hipposideridae; genus Aselliscus; species Aselliscus stoliczkanus. The sequence continues at coordinate 27,789,806 of CM066741.1, forward strand.
GGACAGGTGCCGGACCTCGCTAACCCTGGTGGGTCCTCACCCACAAAGCAGAGCTGATTATACCTGCCCTGAGCACTGGAAAACCCAGTAAGCAAGGGCAGCAATACCCAAAATTAATGCCAAGGAAATCCACGACGAGCAAAGATCAAATGTTCCTGAGATCCAGCCCTGTGCGTCCACGGGCCTGACACATCACGTCCTCTCGTCCTGGCCCTGCTGTGTTGGATGGTCGCTGCTCCACGCACCGCCCTATGGCTGACCAGGTGGGATCTGGGTCAGGGCTTGGCCACTCTCTACCTGTGTGGTCATGGGCAAGTGGCTAATCTCCGTAAGCCTCGGTTTCCTCATAAATAAAACGGGATAAGAATAACATTGGTCCCCCACAGGCCAGAGAGGGTTAAATGAGATGATACATTTAATAAGCCTACAGACAGGAGGCTCTCGGCAAAAGTGACTGTTAGCAAAAAAAATAAGCAAACAGAAATTCCGTGGCCTCTCTCATATGAGCAGGACCTGTCAAAATGAGTCAATATTGTACACATCGTGAGGATTTATGAGGATACTGAGTTATATCACTAAGCTTTTACCTCTGAAATAATGGAGGGCCACTATGGGCCACGGGGAAGTGCTGACACAAGCCTTGGTCTCCAGCGTCAGTCTCCTTCCAGGAAGGATGCGACATTTATCAGGACATGGCTGAACGTCTATGATTCCGCCTGGCATGCTATTATTATGGCTATCAATGCTCTTTGCATTTTTTCCTCCACTGTCTTGAACTCTTCCCCAAACGCCTGTCTTCTCTGGTGTCCCCCCTTTTTAAGCATATTTGATGCTGTCCATGAGAAACCAGCCAACCCCCAAAAAGTCATAAATGGAGCATTGAAGAATCATATTCTCTAAACATATTCTGAAGAATATGAACAATCATATTCTCCTGAACACTGTAAGCTGGAACCAGGGGAAATCATATCAAAAACACATATGAGAACCCTTTGTCCTTAGCCCACAGAGACTTTTTAATAAGTTTGCAAAGCAATGAAAACACAAGCTCACTTTCAAGGATTCCTAACAGTTTCTTAGCAACTTCCGCTTGCTCTTGTCTTATCTAGTACAATTTACCAAAAATGTGACTTGTGGAAGTGTCATTTATATAGAAAATGCACATATTTATCTGTACCTTTGGCACACAGCAACCTGTCCTACCTATAGTACTTGCCCCTTGTGGTTCTTTGGGTAGAGACTTTGAGAGATAGGAAGAAACCAGCTATAAAGACTGATGATGCCCAAGTCTCATCACAGAGCAATTTGTCCCCCCTGCTTTCATCACTGGTATATACACACACACACACCCCACAGGCACTGGTTTGAGACTGCTCGGATTTTGAACACAGGATGAAACATGGTGCCAACACTAAGCCTAGTGGGAGGGGATAAGAAGGGTACAGCCAGTCACCTCTCAGTGGCCCTGGGACAATGGGATTTTGGAAGCAGACTTTGTGTAAGGATGTAAATGCTAACCTATAAACACCGTTGGTCCCACAAAAGTGTAAAACAAATCCTTGCATCCAGCCCTAGATGATTTATAAGCCCTGATCAATGCCATCTCCAGTACTGGATGGGGGACCATTTAAGCCCAGAAACGGCTCCAAATGCCACAAGGAACCCCATGCAAAGCCACAAGGAAAACCACCCTGTCCTCAGGCTAGTCAAACTCCCCACCCATGCAAACCCACACGCCACACCTCTCTCAGGAAAACAGCCCATATCTGCACCCAGACGATTCACAGCTGCTCCGAGGGGGCACCTGGCTTTGCAAAGGAGTGGGACTCGCCTTCCTGCCAACAGTGCGGCGTGCTGGGTCACCCATCCCCAACACACACGTGAACAAGCGTCTGGAACAGCAGAAAAGGAGAAGTCCCTGAACCCAAGTGCTTGGAAAGCCCCCTGTGAACGCCTGAAAAGAGAGAGAGAGAGAGAGAGAGAGAGAGAGAGAGAGAGAGAGAGAGAGAGAGAGAGACAAGACAGAGAGAGACAGAGACACAGAGAGAGAGAGAGACTTAAGTTCCAAATCTCCTCTGAAGACAGCCTTCCTTGATAACTACAAAGCTCTTTTCCAGCAAAGCTAGTTTGAGCCGGGTTTTCTGTCACACACAACCTAAAGACATCTAACTGCCACAGGGTGTCCCAGGAACGGAGGTGGCAGACACAGCACAGGCTGAAACCACCGCTATAGTACTAAACACCATCTTGGCGTTTTTCCACATTTTAATAGGAAACCTTCCACATATACGTTTCCCATCTCCTCAAACCCTTTAAAACCCTCGGAGTCTACCTGCTCTATAAACAAAGGACCAGGCATACAAAAGTGCCTCAGTGACAATATACACATTTTTGGTCAGGGAGACCTGTAAACGGGGTTTCCAAGGAGACAAGCACCTAGGCGGCTCCACTCACAGCCCTGTTCACGGGCTCACTGGCCTGACGAAACGGAAAGCCTGCATGGCCGTCTGAGCCTCTCCAGGGGACAGTAGGTCACCCTTGAGGACAGAGCCCTCACCTCACTCAGAGACACACACAGCTTGCAGGAGAAGCATCTGGTTCTAGAAAGAGCCCAGGTTTAGGGTCAGACCTGGGTTCCTAACCCAGTATTTCTATGCACAGGCCTGTTTCCTCAGCTGTGCAGGGGGGCTTGAAAGTGGGGATCAAGGAGAGCAGCTTTTGAAAACTGTTGGGCACAGCACTTCCCACCAAAGAAGAAGGAGAGTCAGGAAACAAAGAAATGATATTTCTGGCCCCTCCTCAACAGCATGGCCCCCTTGCCACAATCTTTCTCTCCTGGAACAAGGTCCCATTAAACCAAGTGACCTCATCAAAGAGATGGCAAGAGGAGGCTTTAAGTAAACATCCACGTTGAACCTCACAGGCACAGGCAAGACCAGAGAAGTTCTAGAAGAGACCAAGGGTCCTTCCACTGGAGCCAAAACACACATTTCTAACACGACAGAGAAGCTCAGAACTCTTTTACTCTGAAATGCAACCTTCAAGCCCGCGGGTTTGTTTATCCAAGGCCCTTTCAACAGCTGGTCAGCAGCAGGTTCCCAGGGGACAGAGGCAGCACGGCTCACACAAACACGGGGACTGAGGACGCCGCGCTCGGCTGGCCAAAAGGGAGACAGGCCTTCCTTTCTTGCCCTCCCCACAAAGAGAAATGAGGCAACGCAAGCCCGAAAGAGTTCGTTTGTTGTTATAAGTCCAAATCAGGGGTGTGGTGGCACAGCCACTGGTGACACGTCCAGAGACTGCGGTTCAGATCTCAGCCCTGCAGTTAGTTCCTTTGTGTGTGGGCCTCTTGGGCAAGTCACTCACCCTTCTCCTGAATTTCGTGTCCACTTCTACTGCTTGCCAGGTTAGATGAGTGCTGATGATAGAGCCGCGTGTGCCTCCCCACCTTACCCACTCGGCGGGGCCAGCTTTCCCGTTTCCCCTGACTAGGCCTCCCCTGCACACGCAGCCAGGCCAGGACCCCCCTTCTGTAGCTCCTGTCATCTCCATCCCCAGGGCAGTGTCTAGGTGGGACTCTGAGACACGCATGGTCCTCCTGCACCATCACTCCACCAGGGTGACAGTAACAGCAGCCACCACAATGGGGTGACCTCAGTGCCAGGCACTGTGCGCATGGTCTCATTGCAGCCTTCAGCCAATGGGCATCACGGAGTCAAGGAAGCGGAACCAGGAGGCACAGCGTCACCTGCCCGGTAAGCATAGCTCAAATCCTGACCTGCTGGACTCCTGAGCCCTTCACACTCCAGCCAGGAGGCGGGAAACTCACCTCAGATGCCTGGTAGCCCCACGCCCTCGGAGCGAGCGGGTGCTCAGCAGAAACCCCTCAGCAGCTACAAGCACAAGCGCAAGTTCTTGTGGCTGCCAGCCACCTCCCACTACAGCAAAAGCCACCAAGGAGGGATGTGTCAACAAAAGGAGGGCCCACTGTGCTTCTGACTAGAAAGTTCCAACCTGCACAATGATGTCAAGCCTCCCACATTAATTTGCAAGTTTAATGAAATCCCATAAAATACTGACATATTTTTATTGGGGAATCTAGACAAGTTGATTCCAAAGTTCAGGGAAGGTGGGGGAAAGGCAGCAGGAAGAGCCAGGAAAATTCTGGGAAAGAGGAGTAACTAAGGGAAACAGATCCTAATTAGTGTTTGCCTAAGGCTGGAGGTTGGGAGGGAGAAGGGAGTCACTGCTGGGCTCAGGGTTTCTTTCTAGGGTGATGAAAATCTTCTACAATTTATCGGGGTTAATGGCACATAACTCTGCGACTTTCTAGGGTGATGAAAATCTTCTACAATTTATCGGGGTTAATGGCACATAACTCTGTGAATATACTAAAAACCATGAACTAGACACTTTTTTTTTTTTTGAGGGCAGTGTCACTGGCCCTCATATGTGGGACCCAAACCAGGGCCACTGGCATCCCAAGCCAGTGCTTAACCACCGCGCCACTTGGCGGGCCCAAAAACTGGACACTTTAAATGGGTGGATTGTATGGTATGTAAATTATATCTAAATATAAAGCTGTTACAAAGACAAGGAAGGGTATATGTTTATATGTATGTATGTGTATATATTACATTCATTTCTATATTTATTAAAACTCTCTGGAAAGAATCACAACAGGGCCGGCCGAGTGGCTCAGTTGGTTAAGAGTTGGCTCAAGAGTGCAAGCTGAGCTCTGAGCAACAGCAGTTCGATGCCCAGCCCAAGCTGAGCAACCGCTGAGCTGCCAACAGGTGGCAGGAAGGTTCAGCTAAAAACAAACAAACAACAACAACAACAACAAAAAATCACAACAAATTGACAGCATCCAGAGAAGGAAGCCAGAAGCTGAGGGGCGAGCGTTGTTCACTACACGCTCTGGCTGCTCAGGAATTTCAAAACATGTGAACATATGACCTACTTTTGAAACAAACAAAACTCAAAGTAAGTAATTAGAATAAAGTTTTAAATGGACTAAGTGCAAGTCAGACCCACCTCTCAAGCAGGAAACCCGTCTCCTGGGCCCCCTTGTTCTGCTGAGAGACAGCTTGTCACCGCCTCAGTTGGCTTTGTCTCTGCTCATCTGGGGACCTCAGGAGCCAAACACAGCCCTTCGAACCTTCCCTCCGCCTTAGCCAGTTTCATTTCTAAGCCCACTAAGTAGTGCTGTAGTTCAAGGCCAGCTTTCTGCCAAAACCACACTGTTTATCACATGGAGTACGTGTTACCTTTGACATTTAGAAAAATTAATAAACAGGATAAATATGAAACATGGGGGAGGGACTGCATCAGGCATCTGCTGTGATCAGATGGGAGTCCAAGTGGGCTGCCTCAATGCCCTGCAAAGCTCTCACACTCTGAGGACACAGGCCCTTCCCATTTGTGACCTCTGAGCTCCACCTTGCACCTTCTTCCTCAGGACATAAGACATAACAGCCTCCGAGAGAAAGCCGAGGAAGCTTAAAGACAGAAAGAACATGACTCCAGGACCCACTTTCCAACCTCACCCTGTAGGGAAGCTGGTGTGTCCCCTGGGCTCAGCTGGCAAAGCCACCACTGCCTCCCACCAAAGGCACGCAGCCAGGGTACCATTCCCAAGTACCAGCCTTCCTGCCTTGGGCGGGGTCCCTGTGTCCAGCGGACACTCCTACTAAAGCAGTGTAAACAAGCCACCGAGAGAAGCACACCCAGGGCCACATGAATTCTGTTTGCCTCTGTTCCAGACCGACAACTTGAGACCAACACTCATGAGACACAAGCATTTTCCTCTAGAGCAGCGACAGCTTCCAAATCCCAGCTTCCTCACGGCTCTGGCCAAGCCTCCCTGGACACAGGTGTTTCCAGAGCCTTCCAGATGCACCCAACAGTGTAGCCACAGTCTTGGGGCCGCCCCCCGGCCCTCCCCACCACCCCAGGGCCCTTCTGTTCCAGTACCAGCAGCCAGGCACGCCAATGACTCAAAGTACTACGTCAAAAGCCCAAATGCCCCAAAGCCCCTAGGCGCAGAAAATCAGCGAGGCTGGCCTGGTGTGACATTAACATTAGAACAAACATGGCAACAACTGACCATTTGGCAACCAACGCTCTGTCTTCGAGTCACAGAGACGTAACCTGTGATTGGTGCTCACAAACCCAGAGATCAGAGATGGGACAGCAGCGATCCTGCTATTCCCATTCCGGTCCCATGGAGCAGCAGCCCTGTAAGTCCGGGTGGTCCCTTCTGTCGTGGAAAGCAAGAGGTCTCGATTTCTATATGGAGACTCTCAACTATTAACTGTTCTCAACTACTTCAGTTGTAAAAAAAAACACTGTGCAGGTCAAAACAAAACAAAAAAGCTGACCAACCTCTGACTCAGTTTCCCCGCCATGGTGCATTTGGTCATGAATGCCAAGCATGAGTGACACAGAATTCAGCTAAAAATCATGAGCCCAGAGATGGAATGACAGACAGAGTGCTGATATCTGTCCCCCAGCAGTTCAATCACGATCACGAGGCACCGCCGTGATTTACACAACCTAGCTGTCTCCCTCCCGTCTTGGGCACTGTCCCCTCAGCACTGACAAAGGCGTACCATGCTGACTGACCCCTAAGCCTGCATCCAGCACACAACACAGTGTGCCGAATGTTTCACCTAGGACGACACAACACAGGCCAAGTAACCCCGAAGAGCTCAATTACAATTCTTAGGACTTTTCTTCATAACACTACAACGTGTCACCTCCATCTGCTCCCCACTCTTGTTCCTCTTTCCCTCTCACTGCCCTCTCGCAAACCCAGGGCATGCTTACGTTATCTGGGAAGAATGAGAGTTGGGTTGTCTGAGGGTCATGCCTTGGGTTTGACCTGTTTGAGGAGCCACATAAACTATGGCAACAGTAGATGTCCCAGACCTGTTCCTACAGCTCTCAGTGTGTTTGCCAAGGGCTCGGTCCATTTTGTTTTTATGTGAGGTGCCAGCTGGAGAAGTGAGGCTTAAAGCGAGGCAGGCAGCCTCTAGGGGAAGGTCACTGGTTCAAGGGCAGCAGCAAGACGACCAAGAATGACTCATTGGTGGACCCAACATAGCCTGGAAACTGCGCTCTGAGACACACATCAGAAGTGACCCTTTCAGCATCCACTTGTCCCTGCCACGTGCTAGGGGAAGCATGGGAACGCCAGTCCTTGCCATCACTGCCCCCATCTGAGGGACAGTCACATCTCAGCAGAAGCTCCCAAACCCTCCGCCTCAGGCCTAGATGTCCAGCTGTGCGGCTGGCACTTCCATGAGCAGATTTCACCTGTATGTCATCCTCTCATGGAGCCGTCTACCCTGCCTAAGCACCCACTTCCCCACAGCCCCCATCTCCAGGCCTCTCATACTTTCCTCTTCCTCTTCTTCCTCCTCTTTGTACACTCAGGCCTCCAAGCCCTCCCTGGAAGGAGGTGCTTCTAGCACCTTCCACAGGTCTCCCCAACCATCCTGTGTCCCCACTACACCCATTCACTCAGCAAATACTTATTAAGCACCTAACATGGGTCAGCATTTGTAAAGCAGCCCTTGGATTATTTCACTCCTCTGACCCACAACCAACAATCCCAAAATCCTCCAGCTGGAATTTGTGCCTTCCAAAATCCGGCTGCGACAGGGAATGCTGGATTGGAAGTCAGGCTCTGGTCCTTCACCAGCTGTGTGACCTTGAGTCAGACACTTCATCACTCTGCACCCTGATTTATTTATCTGTGAAATGGGAGCTCCCACAGCACACCCGTCATAGGAATGAGGAAACACATGTAAAATGCTTAGTGCAGAGCCTGGTACACATAAGGGCTTAATAAATACTAGCTGCTATAATTACTGACATCATCATGATTCCAATAGATCATTTTCTCAAACCCTACCCACAGCTTGGCCCATTGGGTCCTGGAAGAACCTCTTTCCCTCCAACCCTGTCAAGTCCTGACCCTCCTCCTGCCTCCTCCTCCAGGCTACTCTGTCCCCGGCCAAAGCCCCGGGGCCGTCCTGCAGCTGTTCAAGGGTTGCTTCTGATACAATCGGTCCTCTGTTGAATTGGATTGCTGCTTATCTACTGAGTAGCAGCATCCGAGGGCATGATCCTATCTCCCAGATGGAACTGGAGGCTCCTTTGCCTCTGATGCGTGTGTTCCCCACAGCACCCTCTATGCTCACAGTAGGTCTCATTAAATATACTGGGCAGAACTAGCCGTTCAGCCATGTTTTCTGCCAGGTCCTTGGCTGGGTGTAGGGAAGACCCAGGTGGACCAGTTCAAAACCCAGCCCACCACATCTTAAGTGTCCCAGTAATAAGCCTTTCCCACATCTGGGCTCAGTTTCCTCGCTTGTACAATGGGTGGAGGGAATAAAGTCAGGGAGGGAGGAAATCCCACACCCGAGATGTTCCAAGGCCCTGGGGCCCTCCTGGGCCTGAGCGCCCTGCCCATGCTCTTTGCCACAGCCGCTGCTCTGCTCCTCCTCTGGGCCCAGGAAAATAAATATCAAGTCTGGATTCCTGGCAGATCGCCCTTAGATTAAGTACAGGATTTAAAGTGCAACCATGGCAATGTGATTCTAAATTCACGGTCCCAGAAATCCCCTTTACAAATGGTTAGAAACAAAACACCAGCCATAAAATGAAAACACTAGACATAAACCATGAAGCTTTCTCTGCTGAAATCCGGGAGGGTTTCCCTCCTATGGCCAACGGGGTGCTGTGCAGACACTGACACTGGATCCCCCCTCCCCACCCCTGGATGTGCCTCGCGTCTCAAGCAGGAGCTGCATTTTCAAAGGCCCTGACCACAATGGGCACATGGGCATGAGAACGTGTGGGCAAAGCCAGATAAGCCTGAGGGCTCCGGGTTAAATTAAAAAGGGATTTTTCTCCCTTTCCAATTTGACAGAAGGAATCAATGGCTGGACCTGAATCCTCACAGGCCTGTTAGTAAGGGCAAATCGTGAGGCACCTCCTTCCCCCAGGGAATTCAGTAGTCAAAGGGGGTAGGACTCTACATGGGGTCCAACATGTCCCAGGTGGCTCAGACAGGCTAAAGAGTTACCCGTTTCAGGCCGGCCAGTTTCAGTGGCTCAGTTGGTTAAGAGTTGGTTTAGAGTGCGTGGTTTGAGCAACAGGGCCATCGGTTCAATTCCCACATGGGCCAGTGACGCTGCACCTGACCTGAGCTGTCACTGAGCTACCAATAGGGGGCAGGATGGCTCAGCTGGTGTAACAACAAGATTGCCTGTTCAATGGTGGGCTATGCCCGCCTGCAACTAAGACTGAACTCGGCACCTTGAGCTGAGGTGCTGCCTGGATGGCTCAGATGATAGAGCATGCGCTCTTAACAAGGCTGCTGGTTCGACTTCTGCATGGGATGGTGGCTACGCCCGCCCGCAACTAAGACTGAACTCGGCACCTTGAGCTGAGAGGCCACAAACTGCCGACCGGAAGCCAGATGGCAACTGGCGCCCTCCACAATGAAGATTGAAGAACAACAACTTGGCTGGTCCCCTCCCTCAATTCCCCAACACTGTTCTCCTCCCCCAATTCCCCAATAAAATCTTTAAAAAAAAAAAGTCACCAGTTTCATTTCTAACACAGCTCAGAAGCTGATGTACTTTCCCGACTATTTTGGCCATATGGCTGTATCCTCATTTACAAGCAAGACCAAAAGGTTGGGTATAAATTGCATCTGTTTTCAGAATCACACTGTTAAATACAGTAGGACATCTCGCTGCTTAGAGGGCAGCCGAGGACGTGGATGGCTCCATCTCACTCTGGCCATCCCAGTAGCTCCTGGAAGCATGTACTAATTAGTGATGGGAAACGGATGCCCAGAAAGGTTTGGTTAACAGCCCACCAGCAGGCCAAGCGGTGGGCCCTCTCAGGGTTTCCATAGCTCGGCACTAGGGACATCCTAGGATGGACCATTCCTTCTTGAAAAGGCCAACTGCCTGGTAGGGTGTTCAGCAGCGAGCGTCCCAGGTCTCTGAACACATGGTGCCAGTACCATCCTCCTCCCCAAGTCATGACAAATCAGAAATGTCTCCGACACTGCCAACTGATCCCAAGGGGGCAAATTCCTCCCCAGGTGAGAAGCAGTTGAGGGACGATGGCTTCTTTTTAACCTGGTAGAGAGCTAAATCAAGGGGAAGCTCTCTACCCCTTATTTTAAAGTTCTGGATTTTTGCTGTATTAGATTTATTTAACACTCTTCACCATGACATATAAAATTAAACAAGAGAGGGATTGGATGAAGGTGGTCAAAAGGTCCAAACTTCCACTTCGAAGACAAATGAACGCTGGGGATGGAATGTACAGCACGATGACTGATCACAGCTAAAAGCGCTGTACGGTGGATTTGAAAGTGGCTAAAAGAGTGAATTCCAAAAGTTCTCATCACATAAAAAGCACTTTCTTTTTTGTATCTATATGAGATGATGAATGAATGTTCACTAAACTTATTTCACAATATAGGTAAGTCAAGTCATTAAGCTGCATACCTTAAACTTATACTGTGTTACATATCAATTATATCTCAGTACAAATGAAGAAAAAGAAAATCCACTAAAAAATCTTAAAGCAAATTAAATTAAGACGAATATGTTTCACTTCTATACTTTTTTCCGCAATTCAAAACCTTGGTCAAACAATCAAAAATGACCTCATGATGTCAAACAAGCTCTACAGTCATAAAACAACACTGGCCTTTTTAATCTGGGCTCTGTCCAAAGCTCCAATTTATTACACTGATATACTAATGAGCAACAAGTAAGAACATTTCAGAATGGTTAGCTTTCCCCAAATCCTAAAAGTATTCAGCTTTTATAGTTTCTTTTAACTTTTATTCCTATTACAAATGTCAGTACATAGACGATGGGGATTCCAGGCTAAGAAGGAAAGTTTTCATTCCTTTTTAAAGATCTAGCTCAATAAATTAACTAAGCTCTCAGGTTCCAACATCTCAGGACATGGTAGCATGTACCTTTGCCACTGATGGAAGCATGATGGCTTGGTGATGTCAGATCACCTAGAATTCATCTTCCTCCCCACCCCGCAAGAAGCACCAAAACAAACCCTCCTTTCAAGTAAAAGGATTTTACAGAGTTTTTGAAATAAGAGGTGGCTGGGCACGCAGCCAGCTGAGACCTGGGAGGAAGGTGGCCTAGGCAGGGAAGCTGGGAGACTCGTCCAGATGGGGACAGGATCCCCAGGAGGAAAGGAAAGTCGTGGTTTCAGGTGGTAGTTTCTGACTTGTCTCCACCTTCTTCATAAGACACCAAAGAGTAAGGTCGATTCCACCCCCAATCTCAGTGGGTAAAGTTAGACCTAAGAGAGCACATGAGGCAAAAGGTGCTGAGAACCTTGGCCCGGGCTTGTGCGTGTCACCCGAATCCATGCAACGCCAGCAGACGCTTCCCAACATGAAATATTGGAGGAATCATAATTTTCCACTTCCTAGACACAGCCTCTTTGTCAATCCCCTTTCAGCTCTCACAAATACGTCAAGTGGCATGAGAAACGGCTCCATTGCAAGCTGGCAGAACTGCATGTATAACACACACACACACGCACACACACGCACGCACACACATGCGAGCGCACACATGCACACACGCGCACATACAGACAAGGGTGCTCGGCCTCCACACTGCCTTTTACTCTTTCCAATTCTGTCCCCAGTCTTAAAATAGCTTCCCTTAATGATTAAAACACAGAAAAGGGTGTAAATAATTCTGCAGATGGGGACATCTGATGGATTAGTAAGCATGAGAAAAGACAGCTACTGAACCTCAATACAAAACGGAGAAACGCAAAACAAAGAGACACCAAATTATACCCATTTGATTGGAAAACATCAGAAAGTCAGGTAATACTAAGAGTAAGATATGACGGAAGGATTTGAGAACCCGCAGGCACTGCAGGTGGGAGGGTCAACTCAAGGACATCAAGTATGTGTACCCCTGGACCCAAAAATCCCACTCCTGGAGGTACACCCGATGCTCTTACAGGGGTCCTCAGGAAAACGTGCCCAAGGATGCAGGAAGAAGCTGAGTGCATGGACAGGGAGAGAAATAATGTCCATTGTAAGGCAATTCAGACAATGTAGAAATATATCATGAATAATCATGCATACATAATAATCACCCACATTCACGTGTACAAACACACATAGATTTCTTGCATGTGCATTTATTTATTTATTTATTTAAATGAGCTCATACTAAACATGCTTTTTTGTAACCTGTCCCAGTCCACTGTAAGGTTTACCAGAATTAACCAATGCCCAATTGTTGGATACTCAGGCTATTTAAACCTTTTCGTTATCAGACAGAACTGCTCTGAACTTCACTGCCCATGCATCTTTGCTTCTTCTAATTAAATTAGAAGCCAAGGATATGTATCACAGTGAAAAACGTGTACCTTGGGAACGGAATTGCTTGGTTAAAGATATATACACATGTCTTTGTTCCCACCCCCACCAGACACCCCCACACACACAGTATGGTACATATTCTTTGCTTCTGGTTTTAACCATTTCCTTGGATCCACATTTTTTATCTTGTATGGCAAAGTGACTCCTTCAGGGAAAACAAATGGGCTGGGACTGCCACTTTAAAAGTCTTAACCCTACAGTCTTCCTCCCTTATCTATATTGTTAAGAACACGGAGGGCCATCATGCAAACAAGTTCCGCTCTCACAGGTTTCCGGCATCATGCATCTAGTCACAGGGGACATCCTGAGAAGCATCCGCAATCCAAACTACTTAGAAATTCAACAGTCACTTGCTAAAAATATCTTTATTAGATGCCAACTTGTGCTTGGAGCCACTGTAGGTGTTAGAGACACACGATTAAGGCCCAGCCTGTTTCTCGGGAGCCCTCAGCCTGGCACGGCAAAGGGACATGTTCAGTGACACTCTTGACTGCACATAGAAAATTCAAAATCCCCGTGTGCTCTGGGACCACTGGGGGCTCCTGCCAGGGGAAGCTTCTCAGAGGAGGTGACACACAGCAAGGAGCTGGCAGTGTGGTCTTGGTAGCGAAGAGGGTTCCAGGCAGAGGGTCTGAGTGGGGCATGCAGGCCCAAAGCCAGGACACCTCTGGGGAACCCCTGGAAGTCCAGCAGGGCTGGGGCAGCAGGCAGAGCCGAGACTGGGACTGGAGAGGGGGGCGAGGCCCTGGCCATGAAGAGCCAGCTTGCCCACATGCTGAGGAGCTTGCGCATGCTTGGGGTGGGTGGGCAGAAGGCTGGCTGAGACCAGAGGGAGGATGACGGGAGCAGGGACAGGGCTGGCAGCAGGAGCACTGGCCTGACGGCTACGGCTGTGATTCAGAGACAAAGTAGGGAGTCAGTTGGGCAGAGCTCTAGAGCGGGGAGAAGCTTCAGTGGTGAGGGGGCTGTGGGCACAGGTGAGACCACCTCAGGGAAACCGCAGGGTGCAATGGCCGGGACATGGTAACTGCCTGCTGAGTTGCTGGGAGAGGTAAAGGTAAGAAGAGGGCCAGCCAGAGCAGCAGGCCTTCAGGGGCCTGATGAACTGAGCCTGCAGAGGGCCGTGTAAAGGAGCAAGGGTCACAGTACAGACCACCAAGCAGCGAGATGGGCTGGCACTGACCCGGCCACAGGCTTATAGAATGTTCTAGAATCGAATGGATGCGTCACACCATGCCGTGAGATGCAACTTTCTCCTCTGCCAAGGATCATGTGGGGATCGTACCATTCAGGCCCTTCCCAGCTGGAAAATGCCCTACGTTCCTGTCTACATCAGAAACCAGGGTGGCAGCTGTCCACCTGGGAACTCACCCCAACAAGACCGCCTTCCCAGGAACAGGAGGCAGATCAAATTCCTAACAGGCTTCTCTAAGAAGGTGGAACCTTCTCCCAACAAGTGGCACCCAAGCCAGTGAGGACCCACCCTGCCAGGCCTGAGTGCCGGCTCTCCACCCAAACACGCGGCTCAGGGCCCTCACATCTGGCTGCATGCTGGCTGCTTCCCCCCACCCCACACCCCCCCACTCCTAGATAATAAGGAGCAGACTGGCAAAATAGTTCAAATACCTTCTTAAAAAGTACACCGCCTTGTGGGCTCAGCAGCCTATTTTGAGCTCAATGTTTCAGACCTCCAGGCTCAGAGCTGCTCTAGGCATCAACACTCGCTCCAGTGGAACCATCAGGAGTCAGTAAAGGATGACAGAGTGTCCACTGCCTGCCAGGCTGGTGTCGGACACAGAGATACGGGGATGGGCTGGTCATGGCGTGTGGGAGCTGGGCACTAAACCCAGCCACCGAGCACAGCATGAGAAGGGCTGCAGGGAGGATGCACAAGGCTAGGGCTGCAGGAGGCCGGAAAGGAAGCCACAGCCTCACTGGGTGTCCAGGAAAACTACTCAGAGGCAGGGGCATAGGAACTGGGCCTCGGTGGTTGCGTGCCGTCTGGGCAGGTGTGAGAAAGCATCAGCCAGCACCATGCCGTTTAAGAAAAGGAGCAAGTGATAGAGAAAGCTCAGCAGGGCAGCCTGGTGGCTGCAGGGTACACTGGGGCCAGTGTAAGAGCCCAAAACGCCATGCCCAGGTCATGGCTACAGGGAGCCACTCAAGAATGTAAGCAGAGGGGCAAGGGCAGTGGGAAGACCAGGGTGAAGAGGGGGGCAATTCAATTCCGACATCAAGGGGACAGGCACAGTGAGGAACCATGTGGCCTGAGCCAGGGCTTGCGTCAGAAAGTCCCCTTCCTACTTTCTCAGGTCCACTGGCATTTAATCCTATGGACCCACAAGGAAACACCTTGACTCAGCCTCACAGCAGCAGCAAACCTACAGGTAACTCCCCACCCTGCCCTTGCAGGTCTGGTTTGCTCCCTCAGGAGAGCAAGCCAGCCTCGGGCCCCAAACCTCCAACAGCTGATCAAACACCCAAGCACACTGCGTGCACTTGGAAGGGGTGGGAATTGGGACATGCGCGCGTGCACACACACACACAAACACACATTTCCCAGTGGCTCACCTGAATAACAGGACACATTTGGTCCATTTCCTGCAAAAACAAGATCTCCCAGGCATTAGGGGAAAACATCTGCCTTGCCTCCACTGCAGCTCTCTCCATCTCACTACTCCAGAGATCCCGGCATCCTTCTTAATTTCCCAGACACTTTCTCTCTGAACTCAAGCAACCTACAAAAGTCTCTCCAAGATCCTCTACGCCCCTGGAATCTTCACTTTGGTCAGCTCAGTCAGGGCTGTGTCCCTACTAACAGAAAGTCACTGAGGCCACGAAGAGCCACCAAGCATCCTGGAGCCCAGCTCCAATCCTGGGCACAAAGAACTCCTCCAACAGGCGTCCTGGTGACATCCCCACATGCTAGACACTGCTTCTTTTTGAAATACAGAGGAGGAGAAGAAAAAAAAAGGCAGGTTGGGTGTAAGAGAGCCTGAGACACAGGGGAGGAAGGGAAGGGTAGCAAGGTGGCTAAAGTTAAAAGTCAGATGGACTTGGGTTCAAATTCTGCCTCCCTCACTGAGCTTACTTGGTGCCTCTCTGGAAATCTTCTCCTCATCTGTGAAGTGGGTATAAAAATGAATACCCTGTAAGGTTATCAAAATTCAGAGCACTATTGTTAATGTTAAGCATTAACAGAGTTTAAGGGAATCCAACATTTATTTTATATGTACATAGTTAAAAGGGGAGAAAATTCCTAAAACGTTACTAGGAAACACCAGGCAAGCGCAGGCCTGCGAGGCTAGGTGGGGAACCGCTGGGCTGGTTGGAACGCACCAAGGCACCGACTGGGAGCTGCTCTGCGCACCCGGGGCGTCTGTGCGCGCAGGTGGCGCGGCCGCGCGCAGTGACAGCAGGTGGGCGGTGCAGGTGGACCCGCAGGGGGGGAGGGGAGGGGAGGAAAGGGGCGGCCGGACCCACCTGAAGACCCGCAGCAGTAGGCAGGCGATGAGGAAGGCGGTGAAAGCGCACGCCACGATCACGGCCGCCTTCAGGGTGGGCAGGTCGCGGAGCAGGCTGGAGATGCGGGTCACCAGGGCATCGCCGCTGCTGTTGAAGCTACCACCGCCCGCTGCCACCTCCCCGGACCCGGTCCGGGTGGTGTTGCCAGGCCTCGGGCCGGGCGGCGAGCGCTCGGGCTGGGGCCGCGGCGCCGCTGGGGACTGGGCACGGCTGGCGCGGGCAGCGGGCGCGGCCAGGAGCGCGAGCAGCAGCAGCAGCTGCAGCAGCGGCGCGGCGCGCATGGTGCGGGCGGGCGGCGCGGGGCTGGACAGGGCGCGATGCTGAGCCCAGGTCCCGCACCCGCGCCGAGGCCTGCACCCGGGGATCCCGCGGCCCAGGCGACTGCGCGGTGCTTGCCAGGAAACTGCGGCGCCCGGAAGAGCCCGTGCCGCTGCCGCCACCAACACGTTGCACCGAGTCATTCGATGGGCCGCGTCCCCACGTGGGCGGGGCAGGCCACCAGGCCAGTTTGCGGGCTGCGCTCCGCTCCTCCACCTCTCCAATGCCGCAGGGGACCCGGGACCCGCTTGAAGAAGTAATAATGGCCAGGCTCACTCTAGTGCGAGTCCTGTGCCGTGGAGTTCGCGGGGGTTTTTTTTGTTTTGTTTTTATTACATTTAACCCCTTCTTAGGTCTCTGAATGTTAGGTCTCTGAATGTTGGGTTTCAGAGGCCTTGACTTAGAGATAGAGCCATGTCTGCAAGGAAACAACAAAACGTCCCGTTGGCCAGCACCTGCAGACAGAACCCAACTTGCAACCACCAGAAAATGCCTCAAAACAGCTACTGGCTTGTAGGCAGTCAACATTTTCTGTTCAAACACTGCTACCTTGTCATCACCGCCCCTATATAACCCTCCTCATCCCCTCCCTCGGGGCTGCAAGTCTCCATTAGATGCGCAGCCTGGGCTGTAGCCATCTTTGCTCAGCCCGATAGACTCTCTCTTAATAAAGCAGACTTTCTAAAACTTTCTTAACTTGCCTGACCTATCACCCCTTAGGGGACAGGTTATTTCTGTTATTCTCATTTAACAGTTGATTTAGGACCCAGAGAGCCAGCTCTCAGCAACCCAGATTGTGCCAGACTAAGAATCCAAGACCATGGGGCCTGGGAGGAAACCCCCACTTCACACATGGGGAACCTGACGTCTCTAGAGTGAAGTGGGTTGCCTATTGCCCTGTAATTGCATATATTTCCCCAATTTCCCTTTTTCTCTCAGAAAGAGTTGATCTCATGCCTTCAACAATTCAGACATCCTTGCACCTCTGTTTATGAACCAGATTGGGATGTGCAGTTCTGCACTCATAACTTCCCTGTGGGCAGCAGTGGGGAGATCAACAGTCTCCCTCCCAGCCTGAAGTTTCAGACCCCAGGAAGTAACTGTCTCTGCTTTGCAAACTAAATGATGCATAAGTGAAGAAAGACAATTACAGAGGTTCTAGTGTGAGGCCCAAAGCTGGGACTTGGCGGATGGCCCAGAGGGCTTTCCTGGAGCACTAGGAATTATGTACCCTGAGGGCCTCGGCTTCCTTCTGTCCCCAAGAGGGTGCATTCTGGCAGGAAACTCTCCAGCGGTGGGTAAACAGGTGAACACACATGACAAGGACACAGTGACCTTACACAGCTCACCCCCGACCTGCTAGAGAAAGAGACAGACCAATAAAGATGGTAGAGTCTATTACAATAGTTAGTTACTGTTGCCCAACAAACTACCCCCCAATCTTTGCTGCTTAAAACAGCACACATAAGTATATTCTTTCACAATTTGCGTGGATCAGACATCTAAGCACAGCTTATCTGGATTCTCTGCTTCCGGTCTCTCAACAAGGGTGCAGTCACGGAGCCAGCTGGTCTCACCTGAAGGCTGGAGTGGGGAAGAACCTACTTGCAAGCCCAATCAGTGGTTGTTGGTCAAATTCAGATCCTCATGGGCTGTTGCCTGCAAGCCTCAGTTCCCCACTGGCTGTTGGCCACAGCTCCTTGTCATGTGGGTTTTTCCAACATGGCAGCTTGCCTCATCAAGATGTGCAAGTCTAGAAGGCAAAAGAGAGAGTCTGCTAGCAAGACAGAAGTCACCATTCTTATGAAACCCCATCGCAGACGTGACGTCCCACCACCTTTGCTATATTCTGTTAGAGGCAAGTCACAGATCTTGTCCACACTCAAGGGAGGGATGACACAAGAGTGTGAATATCAGAAAGTGAGGGTCATTCAGGCCATCTAAGAAGATGCCTGCCGCTGTGTGTGACACATTTGGAGTCCATGCGATGGACAATAATCTAGTTATCAGCAGTCATTACCCAGGAAGCACTACTTGAAATGCACGAAGACTATTCCAGTTGCTCCAGTGGTAAGAAATCTGGACAGATCACATGATTCAAGTCTCTTCCAATTCTAAAATACCACTTTATGGATGTCAAAAATGGTACAGAGCCAGCACTATCATATAATCATAATAGAATTTATGAAAGAAATTCCTTAAAGAACCACCTTTGGCGTCCATGATTTTGCAGCCCTGCTCTCTAAGCATAGCCCTTAGACATCATAGGTTCAATTTTTTGTTCTGATCAGAAATTCTTCCATGATAGAGCTAAGAGATACCAGGCTTTGAGTCTCTCAGCCAGGATGAGAGGTCTGAAAACTGAGGCCTTGGCCACCAACTTAACCACCAAATCCAAGGTTTGTTTTTGTTTTTTCAATGTCTAAAATGAGGACAATATTTAGCTCAATCAGGTCCCTGGAAACATCCATAAGAAGGGAGAAAATATTACTGCCTTTATCCTTCTTTTGACACAAGTCAAGGACCGGCATAGATTTGTTTTACAATATAAAGCTAACAACACCAGAAACGTAGAAAACATAAATGTTAGATTTTTGTTTTAAAGTGAAACTTCAGAATCTTCCATTTTTCCTGATTATTTGCTGTGCAAATCATCATAACAAAGGACTTACTTATAAATTGCCTTAGAGTTCCTTAAACATTTTGTTTAACCAACTATAAACAATGACATTTTTTAATATGGAACATGGATGACAGGCTGATTTCAGAAACAAAAACCAATTCTGGCTGATTTCAGAAAAAGGGAGTTTATCACAAGCATGTTGGGTTGCTTCTAGAATCAACTGTAGGCTAGAGTAGAAATTCTCAAAGTGGAGCATGTGGACTCCTGGGGTCCCTGAGACCCTTTCAGGGGACCTGCAAACTCAAAACTGATTTCATAATAATCCTAAGATGTTATTTGATGTTTTCACTCAGTTAACATTTGCACTGATGGTGCAAAAGCAATGGTGATGAAAACTGATTGTACTTAGCATAAATCAAGATAGTCTGTACTCAGGCTGGCCGAGTGGTGCGGTGGTTAAGTGCTAGCTTGGGAAGCCAACAGCCCCGGTTCGGGTCCCACATAGGAGGGCCAGTGACACTGCCCTCAAAAAAAAAAAAAAATAGGCTGTACTCATAGTAACTGTATTCTTCAAGACCATACAGTCTAGAAATTTTTTTTTAAAAAGAGCCAGTTTCACTTTAGAATGTTACTGATATAGTCATGAAATTATTACATCTTGACCCTTGAAAACAACAGATCATTTTAATATTTTATGTGATGAAATGGGGAGCAAGAATAAAGTCACTTCTGCTGCACACTGAAGCATGCTACTTGTCTCCAAAACAAGCACATGTGCAGTTCTTAGTTCTAGTTGCAAACTGAACTCGCCACTTTTTTCATGGAACGCCATTTTTAATTAGAAGAGTGCCTATCAAACTTCAGACCTGGCCTTTGGCAGGCACTGTCTCAAAAATGCACAAGATGAGCCTGTCAATTCAAGGATAACAACTCACAGTTTTGTAGTCAATGAAAAAATTCAAACCTTCAAGGGAAAATTTGAATTTTTAGACAACTTGGACAATTTGGATTCTTTCTGCCATGAGCTGGACTGCTTTCCAATGTTTTAAGCCTTTTATGATGAGCTTGGTGGTGATACTTAAAAGTGTGGGGTTTGGATATTGTTTAATAAAATATAACAAAATTTTGGGGGCCGGCCGAGTGGCGCGGTGGTTAAGCGCTGGTTTGGGAAGCCAGAGGCCCCGGTTCAGTCCCACATATGAGGGCCAGTAACACTGCCCTCAAAAATAAAAAAAAAGTAAAAAAATAAAAACAAAAAAGTAAAATATAACAAAATTTGGAAGATCTGCATAAATCAGCAAACAAATTTTTCCCAATGGCCAATGCACAATGTTACAAAATCTCACGTGGGTAAAAGATCCATTTCAAGTACAAGACAGACAAAAGGATTTTGATGAAACAAAGTACAAAAGTTCATTGGGATAGTTCCAGATGTCACATTGCAATTAATCTTTAAGAAACTACTACTTGAAAGTTTTGATGTGGCATCAAAGAAAAAAAGACTGAAAATCTCTCTTTCCTGAATGAATATCTGGGTCGGGCTAAACTTTTTTGATTCTTCATTCAAAACAGTCTGAATGCAAAAACATTTATAAAAATCCAGCTATTTTCTATTAAGCCAGACATTAAATGGATTTGCAAAAAAAAAAAAAAAAAATGCTAAACAATGCTACTGTTTTCTCTAGTTCTGAGGGCAAATATAGTTATTTTTCATAACTATATGTTATTCATGTTAAATATGTTAATGTATTTATTATTTTGTTCTTAGATTTTAAATTTATAATACAATAAATATCAATTCAGTATACACACATAAACAAAAGCTCTTTGAGGTCCTTCATCTTTCTTAAGACTGGTAATCAAGAAAAGACCAAAAAGTTCCTGAAGCTAAAAAGCAGTTTGAAAAATGCTGAACTTAGAATATCAGCCTTGGAAAAAAAGAAGCAAATCAAATAGGATACTTTCTGCTCTGGGGAACAGAAAATTCAACCTGAACTGACTCAAACAAAAAGGAAATCTCTTCTCTCGCATAAAGAAAGTCCCAGGTGGGGAGGCCCCAGGGTTGGCTGATGCAGCGGCTACATGATGTCAAGGACCCTGGGTCTCCCCATCTATGTGCTCTGCTGCCCACAGCGTTGGCTTCACCCTTAGGAGGGTGACAAGATCACTGCAGTGGCAATCAGGGTGTCATGCATTCTTGGTCACATACAACAGGTGAGATAAAAAAATCTTCCCACCTCTCGTTCTGACTGGTCCAGCTTGAGTGACAGCCCATGCACTGACTGGACTGCACCTGCCTTGGAACTAGGGTTTGGGGAGCCCCCTGAGGAAAGTTCAAGGAGAGGGCAGGTTCTGTTAGGAAGGAAGAAATGGATGTTGCATAAGCTACAACTCCCGTTCCAACAGGCAGGAAACAGGGAGCTGAGTCGGGCTGTACTTCTAGCACCAAAGCCAAAATGAGACCCAGGAAGGGTTCTGTTAGGAAGCTTCTCAGCAGCAGTACAGGTCAGCAGATGCTCTTCAGGCTCCAGCATCACGACTGCCTGCTCTGACACTGGACCACAGAGGCCTCTGCCATCACCTCTGCTGAAAGAGTAAACTTCTAAACTGCCCTTAAATTGTATCACTTGCTTGAAATTCAATCTCCAGCAGAAGACAAGAGGGCAAATTCAACCCAATCTGTCAGAAGAGTGACCAGCCTTCCAAGGTGCCTGAGTCCCAGAGGGCTCCCAGAATACAGGACTTTCCATTTGAGAACCAGGCTGGTCCCAGACAAAGCAGGAAGAGTAGGTCTCCTTACCCAGCCAGTCTCTCTGTGCTCAGGTAATGTGGTCTCTGGCTCCTGTCCCCCCTCGGCCCACCTGCATGCCTCCCCCATGTGTTCCCCAGCACACAGGCTTTCAGAACCGCTAATGTTTATGGAGTGTTCACTCAGTGTCAGGGACATTACATACTTGTCTCGTTTACTCCTCAGCACAGGCCCAGGGAGAAACTACAACTATCACCTCCTTCCACAGATGAAGGAACTGAGGCTTAGAGGTTAAATAACTTCTATAAGAATAGTCCCATAAAACCAGCCCACACTGGAGTATGGAAAGGGTCTCCCACTCTGCTTTCTGAAGTTTGCCAGAGAAGAGACAGAAGAAGGGAGGGAAGGAAGGAGAATAAGAGAGGAGGCTTGAACATCCTCCCAGAGCACACCCTGCTCTCAGCATCAGCCCCTCCGAGGGGTGCCCCCCTCCCATTCTTGACTCGCTCCTGCTGGGCTCTCTGGGGTGCTGACAGAGCACCAGCTGCAGCTGGCTTTACTCCCCGCTAGAAACCAGGGTATTATCATATAATATTCATGCCTATTTTTATAAATAATTCATCTTTTTTGCACAAAAGTAAAATAGCTTGAAGCTAGAACATTTAAAAGGAACATTGGTGCCTGATTCATAAAATAATAATGTAGCTGGTTTGCTAGGCAGTTTCTGAACATCCCAGAGCTAAAATACACAGAGTTCTAGATCTATTTTTAGCCTGGAAAAGGCTTTCCAATGTCTTTCTCAGTTCACACTTGATAAAGGGCAGTGTTATGCTTTCTCTGAAACTGGGCTTTCCCAAATCCATTACATTCGCACAGGGAACTCAAAAAGATAACTTGGCAATACACGTATCTCCGAAATCCAAGCCCCCAGTACACAAATGCTTTTTTTAACTCTACAAAAATAAATGATAAACAAAAGGATAATGGAGTCTGGTAAAGCATGGCTGTGGGAAATGGGGCCACAGCTTGTAAACACCGACATGACTTTTCCCCAAGCCTAACAGTGAGATTTCTTTTCTAGAAGGATAGCAATTCCAGAGCTGGAAAGGCTCAAAAACAATTGTTAGACAGTAAGATGTGGGCCTCTGTGTTATTATGGGTCCCCCCAAACCCACAATATCATGCACTAGTGTTTTATGAGATATTTATTTCATCATTTGTGATGATTTTTAAAATACTATGATTGCTCTTATCAAATTATCTCCAAAAGGATGCCCAGCAAACTCGTAACGTTGGATGCATATGACATGGGGGACCAACAAGTCTGCTAGGGACTGAGGTTTTTCCCAGGACATAGGATTTTCAGTGCTACACCAGCAAGTCCCAGGGAAACCAGGACCCACTGGTCACCCTGCCTATGGAGAGGAACCCCAGATGGCTGGGACAGAGGCAGGGCACAAAATGATGACTGTATCTTTTCACACATTTAAAATATTGAACCAGGGCCAGCTGAGTGGCGCGGTGGTTAAGCGCTGGCTTGGGAAGCCAGTGGCCCCGATTCAGTCCCACATGAGGGCCAGTGACACTGCCCTCAAAAAAAAAAAAAAAAAAATTTTGAACCAAATGAATTTACTACCTGTTCAAAAAATTAGGTTAAAAATGTTCTGCCAAGGGCCAGCCGAGTGGCGCGGTGTTTAAGAGCTGGCTTGGGAAGCCAGCGGCCCGGTTCGGGCCCCACATATGAGGGCCAGTGACACTGCCCTCAAAAATAAATAAATAAATAAATAAATAAATAAATAAATAAATAAATAAATAAATAATAAATATGTTCTGCCAATATCAGATGAGAGAACTATTTATTTAAATAGTAGATCTCTAAGACTGGCAAACAATAGTTTATTCGACCTATGTGAAAATAACATCATTGCATTTAAGTTCTGCTTTATGATTTCATTTGTTTCTAAAATATATCCTCCAAAGGACTTGACAGATAGTCACCAAAAGAACTGAAAATTTTGCCAAGTTCTTTAACTTTGATTGTCACAATACCAGAAAGTGACTGGGGCTCAGACTGCTGTTCCAGTTCAAATGTTAGGAGAAGGCGACCTCATGAGGTTCTCTGACCTGCCCGGGGTTGGATGTGAGTGTGTGATGGGTCTTCTCTCCCCAGGGCAGGCCCCGCCTCTGCTCGCCTACTTCACATCTGGTTAGTATTGTTCAACCATGGAAACAGCGGGCTGTTGCCAAAGAGAAATATTTCTATCAAAGTTTCTCAAGTGTTCCCTAGGAGAGCCCGCCAGCAACCGGGGATGACATAATATTGGCTGACAGAGCCCTCCGCCAATCACACTGCAGCAATAAGTGCCACCCACAGAGAAAGTTTTTCTGGGCTTTCAGTAGGACTCAGAGCCCTCAAGTGCATCATGTGAGGAGGGCCCCAACCTCTGAGCTAAGGGTGGAGCAGCTGTCCAGCTCCTTTTGCAGGAGGTCTCATACGTATCAAAGTCACATTCATTTTCTTCTCAAAATGAAGATTTTTCAGAGGCAAAGACCAGCTGGGCAGAGCTCAACAGGCTACAGACTTCTTTCTCCAGCAAAGCTGGGG
Source organism: Aselliscus stoliczkanus (assembly GCA_033961575.1). Classification (NCBI taxonomy): domain Eukaryota; kingdom Metazoa; phylum Chordata; class Mammalia; order Chiroptera; family Hipposideridae; genus Aselliscus; species Aselliscus stoliczkanus. Next base: position 27,814,101 of record CM066741.1, read on the forward strand.
CGGGGGTGGGGGGCAGTTCACCCTCCAAGTGGCTGTTTATAAAATAAATATTAATAGCAATTGTGAAGCAGACTCCAACCTTCCTGATGAAAACATGCCAGCTGTTGTCTCTGCATGTTCCAGAGTTTGCAGATCCAAGCGGAGTCACCCCATGTCCAGAGACACCCCCTCTATGCCTGCCCCACCATGGTTCACACAAGTGGTGTCCCCAGCCTCGCAGAGAAGTCCCAAGTTAGGGCTCCACAGTTGCACGAATTCATGCTCAAATTTCCAAGCAGGGCTTTCGGAAGGACTTGGACACAGGGATGATAAGTTTTCGCAGGGCTCCAGGTGGCGCTTTTTCTCATTCCCCCCAGGGTGAATTCCAAACCTTTACCCCTCTGTAGATGCCTCCCACCTCCATTCCAGATCCTTCTGTCTCTGCATCCTTACCCGTTTCCTTGCTCCCCTCTGGGCCCAGGGATGTGCCTCTGGGTCAAGACCATCCCCTGTACCTTCACTCTGGACCCTCCATCTAAGGTTTTGTTCTACCGGTTGCCTCCTCTTGTTTCTGCCTTCAGTCCTCTCCTAGATAACTTCCCACTCTGGTCTCTCACCACTTCAAAAAAAAAAAAAAATCCCCTCCTCTTTGTCTCCCTCCTGGCTCCCAGTAGCTCTAGCTGCTCCATCCCAGAATGTCTAGGTGGCATCGGACAATGCTGGGGCTTCCTGCCTGAGGACTCTGCTCCCTGGAGGGCCTGGACCTCTTTCCCTCCAAGTTTTCCATCTTTCCCCTGACTTCTGTCTCCCTCTCCAGAGCTGGCCCAGGGCTGTAGCTCAGTCCCCAGGATTGCCACCTGAGATCACTTCTCACTCTGCCCCCTCTCCCTGGGGCCTCAACCAAGACCTCAGCTTTAAATGGCTTCCTCAGTTTGCCCTATGGCCATCCTTAAGAGCTTGTGGGTCCGGGAACCTCAAACTCCACACATCCAAAACTGGACTCTCGTCCTCTCCCCAAACCTGCTCTGACTCCTGAGCAACCTGTCTCTGCTAAGCACCCCACACCAGGTGGTGGAGCCTGAAATCTGGGGTTTCCCCATTCTCCTCCCCTTCTTCACCCTCACATTGTCAAGTTTTTTCTCTTCTCCCTTGAAATGGAATCCAGAGTCATCGACATTTGCTTATCCATCTACCCAACACACACACACAAATGTAATATCCATCAGGTCAGAAGGTCTGTCTGTTTTGTTCATCACTGTATCCTCATCAGCTAGAAATGTGCCTGGCACAGTCAGTGCTTGATAAACTTCTCAACTGAATGAAAAACTATGCACTGCCTAGTTTCCGTCAGGTAACGTAGTCGTTAAGCATACATATTTAGTCAGAAGGCAAGAGGCTGCATCTTGACTCTGCCATTTCCTTTCTCTGTGACTTTTTTTTTTTTTGAGGGTAATGTCACCGGCCTTCACATGTGGGATCCGAATCGGGGCTGCTGGCGTCCCAAGCGAGCTCCCAACCAACGTGCCACTTGGCCGGCCCTCTCTGTGACTTTTTAAGCTAAGGTAACTTAGCCCAAGTCTGAATTTCCTCATCTGTAATATAAGCATAAAAATAGCAGCTGACTCAAGAGTTCACTGTTAGGATTAGATGAGATAATACATGTAAAGAGCTCCTCACAATGCCTGGTACATATCAGGTAATCGGTAGGGATCAGGTACTATTATCGGTGTTGTCCTCATTCTTTCCTGTCCTCGGGTCTCACTTGTGTGTTCTAACATCCTCCCACCTGCTCCCTTAGACTCCAGACTCCTCCCCTCGGGTCAATCCCCCCCTACTATCCTAACCAGAGCGGTCTTTTCAAATGCTTTTAAATAAGCTTAGTACAAACTCTTAAGGTGAACTCTGCCTCGAGTCTCCCAAGTCCACAGTATGGCCCCAGCTAGTCTACAAACTCTGCTCCATTTTTCATCAAAAGAATTCCTAACAGTAGACAAATAAGACAAGCGCTCCTTTGTGGAGTTTTTCCTGATCTCCCCACCCCTCCCCGCCATCCCATGCAACCTTACCCCTGCCCACACACATTCCTCTGTGACAGCTAAGGTGACTACTTGTCCCAGTTCACCCAGGCCTGAAGAGTTGCCCAGAATGTGCACTAAATCCAGAGATTCTGGGCAAACGGGGGCATTTTGGCCACCCTAATGGCATGGGTTACAATGTTTTGGAATTAGCTGCCTTTCTGATAAGCCTGGAGAGCTGAAGTTTTGCCTTACTCATCTTCACCTCCCCAGCATCCAAACTAGGGTCAGGCATATACATGGTCCATAGTCTATAAATATTTGCTGAATATATTCATCAAGACACCAATTAACTGGGGTAGCGAGAGAGCTAGAGGCCATGGTCACATCCTGTCTCCTTCCTATATGACCTTGAGTAAGTACTTACTTTCATTTATGGATGTATTTGTTCCTCCTAGAATGATTTAAGGCAGATTTCTTGGTCTCACTGAGCCTCTGCTTCCTCATTTGTAAAATGGAGATAATAATATCCATTTCATAGAAACATTGTGAAGATTAAATGGATGTAAATCGGTTAACATAACAACTGGCATATAACAAGCTTTCAATAAATGTTAGCTGCTAATAACAATATTTATTGTTATTATTTAAAGAGCACAGTGCATCAATGAGAGTTGGTTCCCTTCCCCTCATTGAATAAATTAATACAGGTGGCCTTCGATGTAATTATATCACAGAGAAAGCTTCCCTTAAAATAGTGGTTGTGGGGGCCGGCCGAGTGGCTCAGTTGGTTAAGAGCTCGCTCAAGAGTGCGAGCTGAACTCTGAGCAACGGTGGTTCGATGCCAGCCCGAGCTGAGTTGCCGTTGAGCTGCCAACAGGTGGCAGGATGGTTCAGCTAAAAAAAAAAAAAATAGTGGTCGGGGGCCAGCCAAGTGGCACGGAGGTTAAGAGCTGGTTTGGGATGCCAGCGGCCCTGGTTCAGATCCCACATATGAGGGCCAGTGACACTGCCCTCAAAAAAAAAAAAAAAAGTCGTCAGCCACCTTGGCTACACATTAGAATCCCCCAGGGTACTTTTACAAAGACTGATGCCCAACCCGACCCATTAATTCAAACCTCCAGAGATGGGTCTGTGCACAGCTCCTTTAAATGGCTCCGCTGGGGCCGGCCAAGTGGTGCGGTGGTTAAGCGCTGGCTTGGGAAGCCAGCCGCCCCGGTTTGGTTCCACATGTGAGGGCCAGTGACACTGCCCTCAAAAAAAATAATAAATGGCTCCCCTGGATTCTAATAGGCAACCGGGTTGAGACTCCCTGCCTTAGGGCACTGGGTTAGTTGGTCTGCAGCTCTTAATTGCTGCACTGAGTCTTTCCAGTTATCCTCAACCTAGCTATTGTCAACTGCAAGAGCTCAATTCCCTTTGTCCCCCTCCCTCTGCCTCAGGGCAACAGCTAGAGAAGTCTCAGCTGACCTGAGAGGAGAAAGCATTCGCCCCTCCCCTTAACCCACCCAGGCTGGTACCCTCATCCCTAAAGCCCTTCCTTACACAGGCCACTGCTGCTTCCTTCCCAGCAGAATCTTCCCAGCCTGACAGTCTCTTGGGAATTTGGAAAAATGGAAAAGAAAGAGGTCACTTCATCTGTGTCTTTCCTAAGGGGACAGATGGCTTCATTTTCCAGCCAGTGTTTCTCAAACTGGGGCCCACATACATCTTCTTGGGGATCGACCAGTTCTGTATGAGAATTTTTTTTCTTTGCCTTTTCAATGTGCTGGTTCCCAAAAATATGACTATTATACATTATCTGGCCCCCCCTTTATAAGAGAGCTACTGCAAGATTTGCGTATCCAGGTTTGTACTTCGTGACATGAAGGCACTGCACATGTACAGACCTCTGGAGTAGTTGGAATAGAGGGACCAAGGAGAGAAGCCGAGTCCTCCCATGGCGCAAGGCAGTAGAAGCAAAACAGACACGAAGTGACCCGCAAGTAGCCATCAGAGTGTCAAATCAGCTGCAGAAACAGATGCAGTTTGTGTGTCCAATCTTGCAACAGTTTGCAAAAGTTCATTAGCAGTAAATTGCAAGACACACTACATGAAGATTCAAATTATCTTCAGCCGCAAACATCATATAAGGTTACATTTTTCTCAACTAAAGAAGTATCCAGAGGTGGGTGATAGCTGGCACTGGTTCAGAGGCTCGAGGAGGTTGGGACTGAGGTCTCTAGTCACGTTAGGGACCTTTTTGTGGTCCCCAGATGGTCATGCTGCTGTCTAGCCATGACGTGCAAATTCCTGGCTGGGAGTAGGAGGATGGGGCAAAAGGACGCGCCTCACTGAGTCACCTGTCCTCTTAAGCGCCTTCTCACATGCCCCCCAACGTCTCTATCTCCTCACTTCCCACTCTCCTCAACCTCCACCATGGCTCTGGTCCATCACTTCCCTGAAGCAGTTCTTTCTAAGCTGAGTCATGGCTCCACATTGCTAAATTTAACAGACATTTGTCATTCCTCATCTCTCCTGATGTCTCTCGCTCTCAGTAGAGCAAGATTCCCTTCTTGAAATACATTCTTCCCATAGCCTCCATTTACAGGAAACACAGAGGGCAGAGAACCATGTTAGCAGGGATCTGGTCAGTAAAATCCAAATATGGAAAACATCATGAAGATAACGATGTGATCTTCAAGAAATAAATTTTTAGGAGTGGAGGACAGACCCACAGGTTAAAAGAGATTTGGAAGATATATCAACCAATCCCAGTGTATGAACTTTATTTGAATCCTGATTCGCACAACTAAAAAAATTATGAGACAGGTTGGAAAATGTGAGCACTGACAGAACAGTTGATATTAAGTGGGCATAATTTTTAGGATGATAATATATGATTATGTATTTTAAATGAAGAGTATCTATATTTATTGGTGAAACAGTATGATGCTTGGGTACTTACTTCAAAGTAATCTGTGAAGAATGGGAACAGGTAGGGGTATAGAAGAAATAAAACTGGTCTTCAGTTTACATTTGACTTTGTATGATGGATACACTGGAGCTCACGGTATTATTTTACTTTTGAAAATGTTCAAAATTTTTGCATAATAAAGTTTTTGAAATAGTGGTGAATGAAAAAAAGTGAAACAGGATATCTACTATACTGTTTATGTAAACTTAGAATATATAAACACAAAAAAAATACAAATAAAAGGACATATATCAGGGCCCGCCGAGTGGCTCAGTTGGTTAACAGCTTGCTCAAGAGTGCGAGCTGAGCTCTGAGCAATAGCAGTTCGATGACCAGCCCGAGCTGAGTTGCAGCTGAGCTGCCTACAGGTGGCAAGATGGCTCAGCTTAAACTAAAAAAAAAAAAAAGGGCATATACCAAACATATTAGAATGATTGCCATCAGGAAGATTGGGGAATGGACATAGAGAATAAGATGCAAGCATATAAAAACAAGTGACACTAGGGCCAGCCGAGTGGTGCAGTGTTTAAGAGCTGGCCTGGGAAGCCAGTGGCACCGGTTTGGCTCCCACATATGAGGGCCGGTGACATTGCCCTAAAAAAAAACAAAAAAAGACAAAAACAAGTGACACTAGAAAGAGACATTTGCTGACCCGCGATGACGTGTCATTAACTCAGTCCTCAGCCTCTGAGGTCAAAACTGTTCTCTCACACAGTTGTGAGGATTAAATGAGTTCTGTGGGTACTATTCCTGGCACAGTGCCTGGCACATTATAGGTTCTTTATAAATGTTCATTTCCCTCCATTGCATTTACTTCCCACCATTTCCCTGCCCAGCAAAGGAATAAAAGTGATTTAAGTTAATTCACTTTAAGACACTAAGCACTGATAACAACTGTATCCTCCTGTCTCCTCAGCAGAGGCTTTCCAGAGAGGGCAATTCTTAAGAAATGAATCTGTAATAAGGGAAATTTCTGCATTCCAGGAGAAATTTGTATTTCCTTAGTGCCAGGCCCCAAAGCAAGAAGGCCAACAGTATGCAATGCAAGGGTGATTTGGGCAGGGCTCAGGTCTGCCCACCAGCCCACAACTCTTCAGGGCTGGTTTCCATCTCCCTTCTTCTAAATCAAACAGATCAAAACTAAAAAGCATACAATCTGCTAGCTCATCACCAGAATTAGGGAGCTCCACGTTGCATCTTGATCTTAGATGACCATCTTAGATGAGTCTAATATTTACATTCTGAGCTTTGCTCTCCCACCTAGCTGGAAATGTTTCCATTTCATGCCCCACATCTGCTACTGCCCTTGCCCACTCTCTGCCTCTATGGCCATAGCTGCCATGTTCCTGCTAAGAAACATGTGAACTTTTCATTCAAAATCACGTTCTAGGTGGCTGGCTCACTGGGAATCACTCAGAGGTTGCCAATGACTCACCCAACAAAGTGACTTGAAGTCAGTGGTGCCTGGCAGCTGCTCCGTGGATGAAGGTGAAAAGCAGCAGAAAAAAATCTGCACTGGTTTATAATAGCTAAATGCTCCCAGTCCATCTCATAGGAGCTGCTGGAGTGAAAAGCAATCAATTAGTGGTGTTCTCAGCTGCAGCTTGGTCCCAATGGGTCAAAGTTACAGTCAACTATAAGTAGAGGGAAGGACATTTCACCGTCTGCATACAGAAAAGCCCAGCCAACCATGTACACATCTTTATCTAGTATATGCTATATATTTATCATCATGCTGGAAGATACTGAGAGACAGTCACTCTGAGACCTCTGCCTTCAAAATTTTAATAATCTGATGAGGAATATAGAAAATTATAAAGAACAGTGTGAGACAGTACAACTAAGTAACCGTATAACTAGCCAGCATCCATCTCTGTCTGGAATAACTTTTCCCACTTCTTTGGGTAGGCCTGAATTCTACCTGTGCTCAAAGGCCACAACCCACACAGAATCCTTCTGTCTGACCCCTCCCTCCAAGGTAGCAGACTGGGACCCCAGGACTCAAAGGCCTCCTACCTTATGGAGCTGAGAGATAAGGCCAGCCCTACCCCTGACAAGTCCCTCATGGGCTCAAGAAGAGAGGAGTCAAGGTAGCTTCTGAGGGGTCTCCATATTAGGGTGGGAGCTGGATGGAGTCCCCTCTCCAGCTCCTTGCTTCTTGAATACAGTGTGATTTTGAGCAGATGCCCCTGTGTGCATTACCAAGAGCAGGTAACTGACAAAATCATTCAGGATCACGGGCCAGAAGCTTTGCCTCATGCCGCAAGACCCGGACTGCATCCTGAGTCATTAATCCCCGCTCCAGAAGGTCAGGATTAGACTGCTGCATCTGGACCACTCAGCCACATTTGTATTCCTGGGAACAACGTGAAATCTCACAGCTCAGAGGTCTAATATCTGTCACAACCTGTTCCTGGACTCATTCTTCTTTCCCCTCATTCCAGGCCTTCGGAGCAAGCAAATGAGGGCTTTCAGCCGAAAGAGATTGAGTTACCTAACCAGACTGGCCAGGAAAGGGTAGAAGCAAACAAAATCAAAGCTACAATTTGAATTTAGCTAAAGGAATTGTAAAACAGGGAGTGGTTTTGACACCTGAGAAAGCAAAGGCAGATGTTGAGAGCATTAGCTTGGGCATTTTTTCATGCGTCACGGGCTGTGTGTTAGCTAAAAATGGGGCACTGGGTAGAGCACTGTCCTTAGAGACAATAAATGCTGAAAGAAGTCAGGACAACCCAGCATGGATGCCTCACACAGACCATGAATCTGGCTCTCTCCATGTTCAGCCACCTTGTCTTTGAATGCCACGATGAAACACAACCCAAGGACAACAATTTCATTTAAAAAGTCCATTACTTCGGGTAACCACTGTACCAATTAGGGTACTTGGTGCAAGCAACCAAAACTGCCTCCCTTAAGCAAAATGGGAATCTGTTGCAAAGATGCTGGATGGCTTGCAGGATAGAACATATTGCTAAACCATCAGTCCTGGAAGTCGAAACCAGGTTCTCAACTAGTCGGGGGAGCTGGGGATGATTAACAGTTCATCATGGCTCCGCTGCTGAGATAAATATGAAGCCCCAATACCTTTCCTTCGTGTGTCACTCCTCCTCAGGATTAAGGGTTCCCAAAGAGTGTCTGACAGACCAGCCCGGGTCATGTACCCATTCCTTGTCCAGGACTGGATGGTGCGTTTTGATTGACAGCCCCAAGAAACCAGCACATACTGAGGAAAAGGGAAGTCTCCCAGGAAATCTGGACACCACCATAAGAAAGGGAATGGAAATTGGGCAGGCAAACTCATGCCCACTTTACCACTTCCTACAAAATTTCATACAATGGAGAACAGGGTCCCAGAGTACATTTTCATATAATTTCTTATATTAATGTAAAAAGCTGTCCTCTGGGGGAGGAGGGTTGTCACTTTGTGAGGGGTGAAATGTGTAACTATTGCATTGTTTTGTACACCTTTTTTATAATTTATTTATTATAAAAATAAATAAAATAAAAATAAATGAAATAAAACAAAAAGCTGTCCTCCCTAAATGGCTGTGTTTTTGAGAGAAAGTCACCTAGTCTCTCTCAGAAGCAGTTCCTCAACTAAAAATGAGAAAGTTGAGCCTGATAAGAATTTTCAAATTAGGAGTAGCTCAGGCGAGAATAAACTATTAGTTAATTACAAGGGATTCTGAGGGTCGCTGTCTGTGGGGGTTCAGGACCCAAGGATGGTGACAAAAGTTGGCTGAAGTCTGTGTTCTGTCCACCAATATCATTCTTGTGTGAAGAAAATGAGTCAGAAAAAAATGCCATTGGCCAGATTTTGGTGAAAATTCAGAAGACTGGACAACACTGGTGATATGAGGGTGCACATCCCAAAGAATGTAGTAGAAAAGAGGAGAGAAGAGAAAAAGAACTTTGAGGCAGAACTTTCAAAAAATGAAGCTATGCAGTGGCCATATTCCTCTCCTTAAACTGACCGTGGGATTTGTCCCACAAATCTGGATATCAGGAATCTCGCCAAAATTGAAGGTTGGCTGACTCTACTGGCGACAAGAAGGGGTGGCTGGGGAATAAGGGTATCTTTCTCATACACACTCCAAGTCCCATCAACTGACTGCCAACACCATCTTTCTTTGATAGGGGCAACTGAGACTGTCCCAGCCTTAGCAAGACCTATATGCACAGAGCTTCAAAACAAAACCCTTCCAACCAATGCCCTAAAAGCCCCCTACCCCAGACAGAAATATTGAAGTGGCTATTGGATGTCCCTAGGAAATTCTGACAAGCTTGGGACGCTTTTGACCACACTACTACGCAGTTTACATCCCAGGGGCCAATGCTAGTGAGACCCAGACAGATGCCATTGAAACATGTCCAGCAGTTATTGTAGAGTTAGGTCAACCAGATCCTCAATGCTATTATCATAAGCCCCAGTGGCCACTAGCCCCCGAGTGCCCAGCAAGTCCTGGCTCCTCAGGACCCAGATTTGAGTTTTGGGGCATTGGTGGGATAGTCTCATGTGCGCTTTGTCTTTTAGGAATGCTCCCTCCCCCTATGCAGTGACTAGACAGGCTGGAGGTAGGTATGACCCACCAGGTGTAACAACAGTCATCTTTTCTCTCTCTTTTCTGTACTTTATCAATAAAAGCCCATTTCAACTTTGTGGCCATGAAGGCAACACAGCAGCAAAAGGCAGGAAAATCTCCACGGAAATATTTCTCTCCTGGGCACATCCCCTGAGAGGCAAACACCAGCCATCACCTGGAGCACCTTCCAGAGGCTGGCGCCTCCCAGTGCCATCTGTGGTGCCGCTAAGATCTAAAAAAGAGGGAGACAGTGTGGCCGGGGTCTGCTGGCGCCTAGTGTCCCTGAGAACCAGCGTAGCACATGGGCTGGTGTTCCTGCTGCTCTCTGGAGCTTCCCATCACAAAGCAGCCATCACAAAGTTTTCGTTGGCTTCTGCTTTCAACTCAGCACTCCCATCCCTACTCTCCCCCAATCCTGTCCTCAGTTCAACCATGACCATGGCCTTCTCCTGGTCTGCTCCACCAGCATCATCCTGAGGGCTCAGTGAAGCCGCAGTAAGGGAAGCCAGCCAATGAGAGCAGATGAGGTTTGTGTTATGGGCCACGAGTGCATCCGTGATCCAGCAATGCCAGTACTGTCCTTCAGGTAAGAGCCCTGGCCAGGTGGGGGTTTGCAGAGTATATGTGTACACATATACATATGTATGTGTTCTATATTTATAATTATTTTTGGATTCATTTACGTATTTTAATATATTTTTATGTATATAGACATATTTAGTGCTATTTATGTGACTCTAAGTTTAAGTTTAATAGGTCACATTGGATAAAGACAAATCAAGTTTTCTCGGAGCCATGGGGTTTCAACAAGGGGCAATCAAAGCTGAAAGAAGGAAAATTACAAGAGGACTGAAGAAGAAGCTTAAGGTCCCTAGGAACTGATGCTCTTTCCCTGGGCTACACAACTCTGTGTCTGTCTGTCTGTCTGTCTGTCTGTCTCTCTCTTATCTCACTGCCCTGCTCCTGTCTCCCCACCCGCTGCCTCTACTTCTTTATAGGCCCCAAATCATTTTCTGTCTCTTCCTCTACATTATTTTGCCTTATAGACACCAGCAATCTATCATCATTTCACCATCGTTATCGACTTCATTGTCACTATTTCTTTAGGTCACCAGTGGACAATTTTTATGGAAAACAAACGTTTGTAAATTCTCACATTTTCCCACTAACTCCCACTGCCACTTCAGAGCTATGGTCCAACAGAGGGGAAAAACTTGAACATATGTAGTAAAATCCACAGATGGAGGCTACTCTGTCCTTAAAAGAATATTCTCCCTTTGACTATGATTTATGAGTGTGGGATTCTCCCCCAGGACATCTGCAAGAAAAAGTGGTCCAATGGGCAATCAATTAGAAAGAGTGCTCCATGTTAAAAGTGTATTTATGTTTTATTAACCACCTTTTTTGATTGATTGGCTTTTGTTTTATTGGGTTTTCTCAATGACCTAATGTAAATTGACTACTTAATCATTCACACTTGTAACCATTTGTCAGGGTGTGCAATGCAAACCGCCGGTAAAGCCTGCGGGGCAGCGCCTGCTGGGAACCGCTCTCAACACCCTCCCCTCCTTCCAGGTCACTGTGTCCCTACTTGTCCTCCACTCCTCCACCCTGTCCCAGCTCCCCTGGTCATGAGGCTGACCTTGTCCTCTTTCTCAGCTGTAATCCCATTTACACCTGTTTGCCTCAAGGTCCATGCATTTATTTGTCCAGGGCTCAGTGTTCAAATGTTACTCCTTCTTTAAAATCATGGCAGCGGGCCGGCCGAGTGGCTCAGTTGGTTAAGAGCTCGCTCAAGAGTGCGAGCTGAGCTCTGAGCAACAGCTGTTCGAGGCCAGCCCGAGCTGAGTTGCCGTTGAGCTGCCAACAGGTGGCAGGATGGTTCAGCTAAAAAAAAAATAAAAAAAATAAATAAATAAATAAATAAAATAAAATCATGGCAGCATGTGCTACTGGCTACTGTAATAGCTCATCATCTTTCAGGTTCTAGCTTTTGTGGGTAGGGAGGCCCAGTCTTTCTGGGGTTTGTTTTGTTTTGTTGGGGGGGGGAGGTGCTTTTTGTTGTTGTTTTTAGTCCAATATTGTAGGCACATCTGTGAGGTGCATTCCTGCCCCAAATTATCGAGAGTGCAAGAGTGGCACCTCCCAACACTCTTGTCACTAAAATCCATCCTCCTTGAAACTCAGGGGGAAGCAACTGACGAGGCTTCACAGCATCCAACACGCACATCTGTGGGGCCGTGATTCTGTTCTCCACCCAGCGACAGCCAAAGCCTGGGAAACCAAAACAGCAGCCGGCTTACAGCTAAAGCTTTACTAAGCAGTATTTTGTATCTTTACGCGCCATATGCTTTGACATTTGCTATTCCATTCCACTTCATTTGTAAAAACTAGTTGCACCCATTAAATTGATTTCACTATTGGGTTGCATCCCATAGTTTGTAAAAATGTTGCTTCCATCAGTCTTGGCTGAAGAATTCAGCTAGATAATGTCCTCGGGTTGGGAGCCAAGGGGGCAACATGGAGACCTGACCAAGTCCCGGCTTTTTCACCTCCCTGCTGACCAGTATGGGACAAACCACTCAGTCTTGCTGTGACCCCTTTTCCGACTTATATCAAGGCGCTGCCTGCTGTGTCCTACTCAGGCGTCTATTAGAGGGATCTAAGGAGATAAAAGATGTGAGAGCACTTCGAAAATATTAAAGTGCCATTCAACTGTAAGGGGGGGGGGTGTCAGTCATGAAGAAGAAAGCAGCAGAATAATCTGCTAGTTTCCACATGCAGTTTTCCTTACAACTCTGCTCAGCTCAGTTGCTTGTGGAAGAGGCCAGGGCCCCGCAACTGAAACAAAGAAGACGATGGAAATGGGGAGGACCGACAAAGAGACAGGGTGCGACACATCCTGAAATACACATCACTTTACTGGCCAGGGATTCGCACCCAGGGCCAGCAACCAGGAGCCAGTGGTGTCATAAAATTCATACAACACTATATATGTAAAATACATAGTTGGGTGTGCATCTATATTATACATACACATACAATGTTGTATATATAATATTATATGCAATATATACAATACATTCTGTATAATATATAGCACATATATGCAACATATATAATACTATATATAATACATAGTATGTATATATAACATATATAATATACTACTATACACCAGATAATACACAGGGGTGCCAAAAAAAATGTACACACATTTTAAAATAACATCTCTTAAACATTGTTTTGGTACCCCCAGTATATAGTATATGTATTAGTACATAGCATATACTAGTATACACTATATAACATTTAGTATACATATGCTATATATAGTGTACACTAGTATATACTATATAATATACAGTATATAGTATATTGTATATGCTAGTATATCGTGTATATCTTATATACAATATACAGTAGTATATGTCATATACATATATATATATATTATATATATATATATATATATATATATATATATACTGGTTTGTCAGAAAAGTCATGACATTTTTTCTATGTTTTCCATTGCAAAAATGCATCATGACTTTTCCAACAACCCAATGTATATATATATGGTATAAGCCTCTAATTCTCAAGAGGCTTTGTTGCCAAGCTTCCTCATAGCGCCACTGATGCGAAGCTGTCACTTTACTGGGGAGAGTCTGCCCAGTACATACAGGAGGAGTCTTGGCACGTGTTCCATATTATTTGATCTGACTCCTGCCATCGATCAAAGAACACTTCTAACTGTGCCAGATGATTCAACAATCTATAAGCCATTAGCCACAGTTGATGTAAGCCTTCAGAGAAGCAATTCCTGTCCCAACAAGACTCCAAAATAGATTTCCCTTTACTCTGGAGACTTCAAACTCAGATGCCTATGTGTCACCGTGGAGTGCTGGGACTGCACTCAGCTACCGTGTGGACGCCCGCACCACCTAAAGGGAACAGCCAATAGTCAACTCCAGGCCACTGTCGGCCGATATTGCCAGATCTTCCAGTGTTCCGAACAAAGTCAAAAATCTGGGTTTTTACATAAAACTGTTTGATTTTTAAATGATCAGGGTTTGTTTTTTTTAAGACATCTAGATTCAAGAAAACTACAAATTCAGCCAGCAAACGTTTGATGAATGGCCTCTACTTTTCCCTCAAAAAATCAGGATTTAGGGCCGGCCGAGTGGCGCATTGGTTAAGAGCTGGTTTGGGGATGCCAGGGGCCTCAGTTCGGATCCCACATATGAGGGCCAGTGACACTGCCCTCTACAGTTAACAACAGCTCCACCTGGAGCTGAGCTGTGTGAGCCCCGGTGACGGTATAGGCTGTGGCCCCTGCTGCAGTGGGCTGCCATAGGCTACAGTGAGTGGCCGGCAGTCAGCGTGAGCTGCCAGTAGCCGCGGTGAGCGACACCCAGAGGCCAGCGATCGATCTGCCTCATCCGGGAAGAGCGCAATGATAACACCAACATGGGCCAGTGAAGCAACATCCTCCGCAACTAGACTGAAGAACAAAAAGACAGCAACTTGTCTGTTCCCCTTCCCTGATTCCCCAACGCTGTTCCCCTCCCCCAATTCCCCAATAAGATCTTTTTTTTAAAAATCAGGATTTAGTAATTTTTTTCTATGATAATATCTCATTGAAAGGTAAAAATTCAAATTCAAAGTCAAATTCATCGGGTGTTCTGCTTTAGACTTTCCCACCGTCTCAGCCCAAGTCTGCGCAAGAACAGAGCCTGAGGCAAGAATTAAGATGTTTACACTTAATTTAGGGGATACTATCCCTGGGCTTTAAGGGTGATGAAGAAGAGAAAAGAGCAGGGGAAGGAGAGGAAACAGCCTAGAGTTGCCTCTGCTTCACAACAAGCCCCAAAGAGACACAACAGGTCACCAGGCAGGTGGGTTCACTCCATACATGGGGACACAAATTGGCTGCAAGGAGAAACTGGCTCTCCAAGAACAGTCTGTAGGAGAAGGGAAGAAGGGGAGTCTCTTCCAGGCAGAGAAAAGGTGAGGTAAGTGGGGTCCCTAGAATACAGGTATGACCGACCCTGAGTGGTGCCTCCTTATTCAGGGCCTTCAGGGGCTCACTCACCCCTCCCGCCCAGTCCCAGCCCTGGTCAGCTCACTCCTGTTCCTGGTTCCCATTAGTCAGTGTTCCCCCCACACGGAGAACCTCCACTGAACTTGCAGGCCCCATAACTACAGTGGTGCTTCTGTTTATTCAAGTCCAGAAATGGCAGGTAGAACCAGAAACTCCAGGCAGGGAGGTGGTTGGTTGGCCAGCCAGGCTGCATGACAGGGGGAAGGGGAAGGCACGGTATTCACAGAGCAGGTGACGGTGGGCCCCAGTGATGTCTGTAATGTGGTCCAGGAAGTGCTTAGTGCCTTAAGAACAAAGGAGGAAACTGAGGGACCCTAAGGTGGCGGAGTGTGCGGATGAAAGGACATAGCCACAGAATCGATGTTAGGAACCATTAAGGGCTGGCTGAGTGGCGCAGTGGTTAAGCGCTGGCTTGGGAAGCCAGCGGCCCCGGTTCGGGTCCCACATATGAGGGCCAGTGACACTGCCCTCAAAAATAAAAAAATAAAAAATAAAAAAGAACCATTAAGTTAGGCTGAACATTGAAAAAGAAAGGACAGTCAAATTCCAGTATCAGAAACGAGAGAGGAGGCAGATCTCGCAGACAGTAAAAGAAACTTTATGAGCCACTTTATGCCAAAAAATACAACTTAAATGAAATAGACAAATTCCTTGAAAAAATTACTATCGTGATCAGCTCATAAGGTATACACATGTCTAATTGCTATGTTGTACACCAGAAACTAATACAATATCGTATGTCAACTACAATTTAAAAATAAATTTAAAAAAGTACTAAGCTGACACGACCCACGGCTGGAGAACATATCTGAAACATCAATTACCAACAGAAGGTAAATGCCATAGTTTACACGTCTACGCACTCACTTTCCCTCTGTCTCAAAACTATTCAAGTCAGAACATTCATCAATGTACAAAGCCTCGTAATTTAAAATCAAATAGCAAAGTTCTTTAAGCCAGGGTCTTGGCAGAGAGACTCAAATGGAAGCTTACCTGCCAGGCTCAACATGAACACAGAGAGAGTTAATAAAACCAGTCAAGGGCTGGCCGGGTGGCGAAGTTGGTTACAGCGTGAGCTCTGAGCAGCGGTGTGGGCCAGTGTGCTGCGCCAGGGCTGAGATGCCGCTGAGCTGCCTCTGAGCTGCCAATGCACGGCTGGATGGCTTAGCTGGTGAGAGCGCGTGCTCTTAACAAGGTTGCCAACTCGATATCCGCATAAAATGGTGGGCTGCACAGCCCCAGCCCCACCCCCGCAACTAGATTGAAAATGGCCACTGGATTTGGAGCTGAGCTGCACCCTCCACAACTAAGACTGAAGGACAACAAACTAACTTGGAGCTGATGGGTCCTGGAAAAACATAATGTTCTCCTTTCCCAATTCCCCAGCACCGTTCCCTTGCCCAATTCCCCAATAAAATCATTTTTAAATAAATAAATTAAAAAAAATAAAATCAGTCAGGGGAGTGGGGGAGACAAGTCTAGAGCGGAAGAATCTAAGAATATTAGAACGATACCCCATCGCTCCAGGAAGCTTGGTGCAGAAATATACTACAAAGACAGCTGATTGCCAGGTCTTTCACATCAGAGACACAAGCTGAGACGCCTGCCAGGGTCAGAGACTGGCTAATGCAACAGGCAGTGGGATGGCAGGAAGCTGACCGGCCCCATTGCAACTTCATGGCTCCATCTGGTTTTGCAACTAACTGTGAATGTGGTAAGCAACTCCAGATTTTCTGGATTTTTATTTGAAATCTCCCATTGTTTAAACATTGGCTCGAGTTTTAGAAAATAATTTAAAACTACTGTATGGGCCAAACAAAACACACCAGCAAGCCAGATAGAGCCTGCGATCTACCATCTTGTAGCCTTCAATTCATGTTTTGCTGGGAGGAGTGTTTGTTTGTTGTTTGTTGGTTTGTTTTGGCTTTTTCCTATTATGAAATATCAAGCTCTAAAAATCCTTTTTTTCTTTTCCATGACCTCAGGGTATGGGGACTGCAAAGCAAAGGGAGGCCAGGCCCTGTCAGACATTGTAGCGCCTTCTCCATCCTTTCCCCAGGATCCAGCTACATCTTAAGATATGAAGAGATTGGGTTTCTTTTCTCCCCTTCAGGCTGCTGCCAACTCACTGTCCTGTCTTCAGCTTTTGAAACACGGTGGTGATTTTGTTTACTGTTGTTTCCATATGGCTGAGCAACACAGGGCAGAGGCAGGTGGAGGGGTGGAACACCCAGGTTTCATTTTACTGTGAAAATGTTATCCTGGCCCGGCTGAGTGGCGCAGTGGTTAAGCGTGGGCTTGGGAAGCCAGTGGCCCCGGTTCGGGTCCCACATATGAGGGCCAGTGACACTGCCCTCAAAAACAAAACAAAAAAGAAAAAAACATGTTATCCTGTGTCAGGAAACAAGACGAAAAGCAAATGTGCCCAGAGATTCCTGAAAAGAAAGCAGGTTCATTTCAGCCTCTGGGCCCAGGCACCGGTGTACACAGCTCCTGTTATCTTCTGAGTTTGGCTGTCACAGCCACCTATTCAAGCACCAATGAGCCAACCCAAGCAGCCTGTGCCTTCTCGAAGAGACACTTCAAACGGGCACAGAGGACTCTGTGGAGAATGCCTGGCACTAATGAGCCATCTCCGACCAGCACTTAGCTTCCCTGCGGCAAGAGAACTTTCCAGCATCACCCTGAACCGCGATGACTGCAACAGCAAGCTGTGAGACGAAAGGAGCTCAGAGGGGCGAGGGCAGCAGGCAGTCCCTGCACACCCCCTCTCACCCCACTTCCCACCCCACGGCCACTATCAGGGGCCGGTGAACACTCAGAAACTCAAGGGGCTAAATGCACTGATGGGAGCCCATCTGAATGCAGATGGATGCTGGGAAAATGAAAGCCACTCTCCCAATGCACTTTGATCAGCTCCACCAAGCTCCCGGTGGATCCAGCCCCATCCCCCAAGGAGCAGTGCTGAGCATTTCAGGCCTCAATTGTCCCTGTCCTTTGTGCATGTCCATCAAAGCCACTCACACCACAATTTTCAGCAAGGAGCATCAGTAAGCTTGCAGCAAAAGTGTCTCTCTTCACACCAGCTCAAACAGAAAGCAGGGGCTTCCCAAGATGTCCTGATGCTCTCTCAGGCTCCTGTCCCAGCTTTCTCTCCCCCAGGCCCACAGAGGAAGAGACCGAACCACTGCTGGGCTTCAATAAACCTCAACCAAGCTGGATCTGAGAAAATGAAAAGGGCATGGCTTCACAGGAAAGGCTGGCAAGGAGTCCAGAGAGTTCTTGAGAGGGCTCCCGGACTGTGTGAAGACTCCAAGGGCTAAGAAAGGAAAGAAAAAAAAGAGATCTTCCTGCAATGCCTGCCCGGTCACCTGGGGGCTGACTGTCCTCTAAATGAAGAAGTCTTTATTCCAGAACGTTCTTCTCTAGAAAAAATAAGACAGACCATTCAAAAAATGAGCAACCTTAATGTTCCAGGAAAGAAGGAATTGAAGGGGGAAGCAAACAAAGAAGAATTCCTACTTGTCTAAAGGCCTTCCAAAATTCTGAAAGAAGTTTTGCCAGAATGGTAGGGGTGAGTATTTGTAATAGGAAAAGGATCAAAGTCAGGGCAAATATTATACTTTACATTTACAAAGCACCAGGTACTGTTTGAAGTGCTTTAGACATCTTTGTATCCTCACAGCAATCCTATGCGGCAGGTACTTTCATAGCTCCCAGTTTGCTACTGAAGAAACTGGAGCCCAGAGAGGTGAAGTGACTCGCCCATGGTCACACAGCTAATAAATGGCAGAGCTGGGCTCAGAACCTAGACCAACAGAGCTTCTATGCACACCTTGCAGTTTAACTCCCTCTTGCAGTTTAATGTTGAAAATAATAATAACAAAGACATAAAGAGCATGTTCTAGTTAACAAACATTCATTTTTAATAAATGTTCATTTACTCACTCCAAAAAGTTTTTGTTTAGCACCCACCAAATGCAGGTCCCAGAGACAGTGTAGTGAGCGAGTGACACCCAGGACCTGAGCTCACAGTGCTCTCTCCTTGAGCAGCAGACAGATCAAGTCACCCACTCCAAAATTAAATGTATAAGGGCAGTGGTGAGTGCTATAAAGGAATGCACACAGGGGTCATCACTCTCTAAAATAACTATTATTGTCCTCATTTTACAAATAAGGAAGCTGCCATTTCAGGGTGAAATGCAATAGAACAAAAAGAGCACACAGGATTTCAAAATTTTATCTATTTTTGAGTAGCAACTCAATATGTCCATACCTTTAGACATTCAAAAGATACTAAAAGGTATACGGAAAAAGTCTACTCTGCCCGCCCCCACTGTGACCCCAGCATCCCAGCTCTCCTCCCAGAGGGAATTAATGTTGGGACTTCTGTTTCTTGGGTCTCCTCCCCAGAGACACGCGTAAGGCGTCAGATACACACACATTTTCTCTCTCTACACAAGTTACATCACACTGAATGCACTGCTCTTCTCCTCGCGTTTTTTTTTTCTCTAACAAGTAAGTACACAGTGAGATTCCTCATGCTCTCATATCATGGTATGGATGTCTCACGCCTGCATTAGCCAGTCACCTGCTGATGGTCACTTAGGCGATTTCCAAACTAGCACAAACAATGCTGCAGGGACCCACTAAATATACAAGCATGTCACACACAGGCCTGTGTCATAACCTCTCAGAAGTGGAATTACTAGGTACACAGCCATGTGGGTTTGTAATTTTCAGAGATAATAACCATACTGTCCACCCCTCAGACATCCTCAGTTGGTATTCACCCAGCAGCGGATGAGAATGCCTATTCCACCAAACCCCAACACAACAAAAACACAGTGCTTGGAGAATCAAATGATCCAGGGAATCACTCCATCCCTCACCCACTGTGCGCCAACTACAAGCCTCTCAACCTCTGACCTGCAACGGTGGTGTCACCCAGCAGCCTACCCGTCTGCCCCCATGCACTTTCCCATAAAGAGTTTAGCGTCTATACAGACAGATCCTTTAAGAACTTGAACATTATGCCTCCTCTGCTTGTATCCCTGTTTGGCCCCACAAGATGGCTGGTTAGTCACTGACAGGTAAGATTCCTCAAGGGAGGAACAACCTAAGACAGGCACAGTAGCATGGGAACCATAAGGAGAAAATCATGGAGTTGATGAGGGCGGGCACAGACGCCCGTTCTTGGAGTTGACAGCCTGCTTATGGACTTAGTGATGTAAAAAGTCCTATGTGTAATCTTATCAGTGATTTTGGGCATAAGAGGTTTCCGTCTCTTAGGGAGGTGCATGTTAGCACGTCACGGGACTTTCATCGGTAATGGCAGCCTGCAGGCATGGGTGATTTGGCCCTGAGCTAAGTTCTCAGGTATGAGACTCATAGACCATGGAAGATACATTGATCCTTTCTTATGTGTGAGACAATAAAAGGAGCACTCAGGCCCGATTCGGGGCTCAGTCCATGAGACTTGAGGCCCCTGGCACCACACGCATTTTCTCTCTCTTTCATAACCTTTCACCGTCCCTTCTTGCTCTCCCACTACTCTGTCATGCTGGACGTGACACAAGGGCCTCATGGGAAATGAGCGCCTAGTGGGGAGCCTCGCATGTGTTCCTGAGGTGTCCAACACGAAGCCCTTGGGAGCCAAGGTGGGAGGAACCGGTGCTCCTCCGGACAGTAGTGCACAAAAGATTCTCCAAGGCCAACACTGCAGAGGGCCCCTTGCATGGAGCCAGGGGCCAGACAAGACACCTTGAAGCAAACACCAGCAAAACAGCTCAGGCTCTGCGGCCAGACAGGCTACTGCACAAGCTGCGCGGCCTTGGGTGAGCTGCTTACTCTCTTAGAACAGCCAGGAGGCCAGTTTTTACAGCATCGATGCAATCTGCTCCCAGATTACATCCTGGTGGGCAGATGGAATATGCGAGAATTTCAGCAACCCACTATTGCATTCTTGCTCCTTTCTGTAAGAAATTCAGAGAAAACCAAATGTCACAGCCAGGGTATGGTGGCACCCAAGGAAAAAATTAAGGGAAGATACAGAGCTTGGAACCCAATCTCAGCTGATGGCCAGTGGCTGGAAATTGGTCAAAAGTTTGAGACAAACTGTAACACCAAGGTAGACTACAAGAGGGAAGTGAGAAGGGAAGAATGATGATAATGATGTGATGGCTACTGTCCATGCCTCGCCCGTACCTATGGGCCAGTGCTCCGGCTGACTGCCAACTGCCAATGTCACCTCTTTGCCTGAGGGCTCTGAACCTGCGGAAGGCCAGAGGGCATTCAAAGAATTGGCGCCCACTAGCTCTCCACCAACCTCTGACAGTTGGAGTCTGAATACCACAGCTCCCTTCGCACTCTGGCGGTATAATTCTCTATCAAATTCACAGGATCAAGCTCCAGCTGCCCAGGGTGGGAGCTGGCTTCATAACACCCCTGTATCGGCTGCCTGCCCGCCCTTGTCTTGTTTCCCAGCTCCTTACAGTGTGTCTCAGGACTTACTTCTGGGGCAACCCAAACTAAAGGAATTGGGCAACTCTGTGTGCCAGGCACCGAGCCAGAGGCTTTATACACATTGTTACATGTCTGGCACTGCGTCTAAAAAGAAAGGACGACAAATGACACTACCCAATAATACAGGGAAAGGCCGGGCCTTTGTTTTGAAACAACGGTCCATGATGACAAAGGGAAGAGTGATCCAACTCAGAGGCCAAGCCAGGTGAACGGAATGGGACTGAGCAGCTCTTTTTGTCACACATCCTCTGACAGAAGAGAAACAAGGCGAACAGAGAGGGAACCAAGTTTCCAAAGCCTATCAAATGCAGACCCACGTCTGGGGCTGCATGCCCTTGGGGAAACCATGTCACCACAGTGGGTGGGCTTTAGTCGCCCCAACTTTTGCAAATCTGCCCCTACCTCCAGGGTGGGCCCAAACTCACCACCCCAGGTTATGGTTAGAATAAACAAGAGGGCTCTTTACCTCTTCCAGGAAAGGCAGAAGGGAACTCTACTAGTAAAGTTTGGGAGAATGGTTAGCGTCTCATGAATGACTCTGATCCCTCGCAAGCACAGAGAAGACAGGGAGAATCACTGCCTAAGCCACAAGCTGTAATTGCTGCTGTCCTCATAAGCAGGAGGAAAACAGGCCACATGCTTTGTGGCTTCTTGTGAACAAAAGCCTCATTCCTTAATGAGGTTTCTTAATTTAGGGTGTAGGAAAAAACTTTTGGGTTATTTATTAGGCCACAAATGAAGGCTTGTGTTTCATTTAACTGCCCCACTTACCAAAAGAAACTTTGCTTTTATAAATTAAAGAATTATTTTTAAGTGTTAGAGGCTGCTGGATAACCTTGAGTAAAGCCTCAAAAATGATCAGGTTTTGGTCAACTTAACAGAGTGGGGCAAACAATCCCAAAGATTTTGTCCTGCTTTAACAACGTACAGTTTTGTTCATCTCACTCCGTGCCCCCGAGAGGTTCCTTCAAAATCCACATCTCAATTTTATCTGTTCTTTTTAACCCTCAGGGTCTCTGCGTATTGTTGAGGACCAAACACCTCCTGTTTGCTCAGGGTCCCTACCGAGGATCCCATCTATGGGCTAAAAAGCTCAAAGGCAGCAAAATCTTTCCTCTGCCATGAAAAAAAGACGATCACCTCTCTCAGCTCCATATGTTACGTCGCCGTGCACCCTCTGAGGTCTTCTCCTGGCTGAGTTAACAACACAAGTCATCGCCTTAGGAGGGAGTTTGTGGGCACTGGAGGGCCAGCGTGGCATTATGAAGGCTTTAAAACCCATACTCATAAAATGTGATAGGAAATTTCATCTTTGAGGTTTACAGCCAACAAAACCTGTGATGTCTCTTTTATGGATACTTTTCACGCTCTCTGCCGAGCAGGTGACCCTGGGGAGAGTGCAGGGCTGAGCGCCTTCGTGAGTGGAAAGAAGAGGTGGTGACGGTGTCTCCCCAGACGGGGTCTCCCAGGCCCCCCTCCTCAGTTCCTCTGAATGGCTGAGGAAACTTCTACTGCAACTATCCACCCCCAGGAAGAATTTCTTTGCAGCAGCATCACCACTTGAGGCAGTTTCTGGTGCCATCAGAAATCTCCCGATCAACACGGGCCTCCACCCTTCCTTCCGGACCAGCCCGTCCCTGCCCCTCTTGGCTCCTGCCCCATCAGCCCAACCCTCCCCAGCGCCAGCCTCCTTAGTGAGATGGCCTGTTTCTGCTGCTCTCTGATTGCCCCGTGTGGGTACTATCTCTTCCTTTAGGGACTGATCCTGCGCAATAAACAGAAATCTCATGGCAAAGATCCCCCAATCAATCATCCTGCAAAGTAATCACCGGCCTTGGAAGGAAAAGGGACCCGTGTCCTGCCCAGCCTCATCCTCCTCCCAAGCTTCCTTATTTCTTAGTGAACTTGCAGCACTATTTCAAAACACCTCGTGCTCCAATCAAATTGCAAAGGACAAATTCAGTCAAGTTCAAGAGGACCCATTTCCTCCCAGTATCACTCCATGTTTTCAGTGAATGACGACACTTTGCCTCGTTATGAAGACCACCGGCTCTAGTCCCTGAGTCAGCACACCCTCTGGTCCCAAGGAGGAGTCTTGCACAGAGGAAGCTGAGCTGGGCAGATGGACGCTCTGGGTGTCACCAAAGTGTCCTAATCAGACTGCTTCTAACAGGCGGGAACCCTGGTGTGGGTGTCATCCTCTGGAAGAATGAGTGTGGGCCAAGAGTCTTAAATGGCCCCCAAGGGCTCAGGCAATGCTGGTGACATGGGTCTGTTCCAAATGACACTCAGGTCTCAGCTTAGAGACCCCTATGACAGTCTTAGACCCCGGCACCGAGAGGGACCCTAGAAACCACCTACTGAAGGACTCAGAGTGGGCTCCTCTTTGCCAGCAATGCCCCACGGACAGACAGGATGTCAGCGATTTGGGAAAAGCAGGTGTTGAGGAAGGAGACGCAAGCCCTGCATGGCCACATCAACCCAAGCACCCCTCTGGCTAACTGCTTTAGGGTTTGGGCTTCTGTATAGACGGCTATCGTTTGCCAACACTAAGTGCATGCCCATAACCGTGCTGAGAGCTTTGTGTGTCTACTTCACGGATTTCTCCAAACACCCCACGTGTGAAGGAGTTATCGTGAAACCCCCACAACAGGTGTGAGGCTCAGGGCAGCCGTGACTCACCAGCATCATATAGCTAGCACATGAGGGCACTGGGAATCTCCCTCAGGCCGCACACACAGGACCCCAAACTCCTGTCCTCCAGGCCACGCTACACAAGTGCTCACCCAAAGAAAGGTTCTGTGGATTAAAAAATAAATAACATAAAAACCAATTGCTCGAGGAAATGCAAATCAAAACCACAAGGAGAGATGGCTTCATACTCATTAAGAAGGCTATTTAGAAAAAAAAAAAATAACGTGTCGTAAGGATGAGAAGAAATTGGGACCCTTGAGCATTGCTGCAGACAATGTACAAGTCGCTCTTTTTCACCCAGGCCTTTCTCCTGCCTGGAAGCAACTCCATCTCCATTTTGGCTCTCTGGCGCCATCTTGTGTTATTTTTGAAAAGCCACAAAGTGTTTTTTTTTATTATTGCTAATAACATTATTTTTAAAGAACAAAATAGTTTTCAAAGTTGTGTTGCAGAAGAATTTCTACAACGTTCTATACTACTACTAATATGATAGTAATAATAATAATAACAATAATGTTCTAGAAGAAAAGCAATTGAATCCATGGTGCTAAGCAGCAAGTAGGCAAGGCTTTTTCCTGGACACATGCATAAATATTTCAAAGGTAACTTTAAGTGTAGAAGCTGGCTTCATTCATCTTGCCTTTAGCACTGCCTTTGACAGAGAGGCTACCTGTGAGGTAAAATGGAAAACATGTTTTTGTGTTTAAGGTTTTATCAGAGCCAGAAGAGGGGTAGCGTAAAGAAAATATATCATAAACCCTTTTCTTTCTTTACCTGCTGTCTCAACTCAACATATTGCAAGTGAGCACAATGTAAGTAGAACTTTCTTGTTAATATAAAAGCAAATGCAATGCAGAGACACCCCGTGTTGCTAATGACCGAACCTAAACCTCTAGATCTCCTGGTCTATGGCGTGGGTTACGTAGCTGAAATCAAAAATTGATATCTCAAAGGGAAACAAGAGGGAATAAATTAACGCACTTGCGCAAAGAAATCAATCATTGCTTAATTAATCTAGTAAATCGAGTATCAGGGTTTTAAGTACCAGAACCACATAAGTTTCACAGAGCCTTTCTTGTTCTTGGGGAATGGCAAACAAACCTTTCCTCACTCCACACAGAAATAAAGAAACGGACATTGATTCTGGCAAGTTACACAGGAGGGGGAAAAAAAAGGCCACTTTGGCATTATAATCCCACTTCAGGTTATCTGTGTCATTGAGAGGACTTTAAAATATCCACTCTACTCACAGGAGGCCTTGAGCTAAAGGGACACTCGCCGGACTCAGACACTGGCTTTGTTCTGGAAATCCAGTCCTTTTTTCCACTGACCGACTCCACATAGGGCCTGTGGAGTTCAAACAAAACAGAAGCAACAGGACCCTGGGAAAGGAAAGGAAGCCAGGGCCTTTCATATCTGCAGCCACGCTCTATGCCAAAAGAGTAATTGATTAAAGCCAAGCCTTACTACTTGAAGTAGACCAAGTTTCAGAGGGAAAACACTAACACTTCCCCAGCAAGAAACAACAGAGGGGGAGGCCTCCTTTTTTTTTCCTTTAAATACATATCACATTTCTCCAAAATGCACAAGATGTCATTTCTGAAGAGAGTTTGGCTTTGAGGTCAGAGAGTCCTGATTTAAAGCCTGCCTGTGTCACTGCCATGTGACTTTGCACAACTTCAACAGAAGCTCTGGGCTCCAAGGTCCTCTAATATCGAGGTTAATACCTGCCTCAGGGGATTGAAATGAGTACAAGTGACATATCCTAGGACAGAGGCTGGCCCAAGCAAGGGCACAGTAAATGGCAGGTGCCATCCTCATGATGGTGATGACAATGACAATCCTACAGTTATAGTCCTCCTAGACCACTATCCTCCCAGACGCAAACCTGCCCCTTCTAACTGGCAGTAACATTCACCAATACAACAGCTAAGATCCAGCGACACTTACTGTGTGCCAGGTAATGTACATTACATTATTTCACTTAATTCATAGGCACCCCACTTCCCTTTATAGGTAAGGAAACAGGTTCAGAGAGGTTGGGTAATGCACTAGTCAGCGGAGGCTAACTGTCATCACAAACAACCAAAACCTCAGTGACTCAACACAGGGAAGGCCTACCTCTCCCTTGTGTTCTTGCTGGCAGAAAGCACAAGAGGAAAGACTCACGGCAGCTGTCATTCAGGGACCCAGGCTCCTTCTGTATTGTGACTCCACCACCTCCTGGGTCCTTTGGATCCTCTGCAGCAGGAGAGAGTGAAAATATACACGACTCTTACCTACCTCAACACAAGGTGACATGTGGCACTTCCACTTTCACTCCACTAGCTAAAACTGGTCTCGGCTCTGGATGTAAGGCACTGGGAAATAGCCTTTCAGTGTTCCCAGGAAGAGAGGACAGCAGAGGTAGATATCAGCATGCAACAACAGTTCCTACCACAATAAACTTGTCTAAGGTCAGGTGGTCAGTCAGAATAAAAGTGAGATATAATCCCAGGCAGTCTGACTCCAAACCCTGCTTGAACTACTGGAATACACTGTCATCTAGGGAACTGTAAAAGTTTTAAAACAGAGCCCCAGGGCCGGCCAAGTGGCACATTGGTTAAGAGTTGGCTTGGGACGCCAGCTCTGAGCAGCAGGGCCCCAATTCGGATCCCACATGAGGGTCAGTGACGCGGTGCCCTCTACAGCTAAGATGGTGAACAACAGCTCCACCTGGAGCTAGGCTGCTGTGAGTTGCCGGTGATGGTGTAGGCTGCAGTAGAGCTGCCATGAGCTACCGTGAGTGGCTGGCAGCCAGCATGAGCAGCCGGCAGCTTGCATGAGCTGCCAAGAGCTGCTGGGAGAGCCAACTAGGGGTCAGCTACCGATCTGTCTCAGCCAGGAAGAGTGCAGATACCAATACGGGCCAGTGAAGCAACGTCCTCTACAACTAGACTGAAGAACGAAAGGACAGTAATTTGTCTGTTCCCCTCCCCCAATTCCTCAATAAAATCTTTCAAAAAAACAGAGCCCCAAAGTTTCTTACCATTGCATCAATCAGGAAGTAGGGTCAAAGCTGAATCTGGACTCTGTTACTCTTTGACCAACAGACTACAGAAGAAATGACACCATGGCCAAGCCCAGGCTCTTAAGAACTAGGAGCTTTTACTTCCTACCTCTTGGGATACTCACTTTAGAATCCAGTTTCCATTCTGTGCAGAAGCCCCAGCTAGTCTCTACGGAGAGACCACATGGAGCAGCCATTGTTGGAGAGGTCCCGGTCATCATCCAGAATCAGCCGCCAGACATGTGAGTGAAGATGCTTCCAGGTGATTTCAGACCCTGCAGTCAAATCAGCCCCAGCTTTCAGTCTTTTCAGCTGAGGTCCCCACATCTTGGAGCAGAGACAATGTCACGGCTGTGCCCAGACTGAATTCTATCCACAGAATCTATGAACGTAAGAAAACGGTTAGCTTATCCTACAAGTTTTGGGGTGGTTTGTTATGCAGCAATAGCAACTAGAAAAGAAAAGAAACTTATTTAAGAATCTCATGTCATTTAGATCCTGTTACTTCTGGGGGGAAAAAAAACTTCTAAAGTCTCTTTATCCCACTCTTTTTATTTCTTGTGCTATTTGATATTTTCCAGGTTTCCCACAATAAAAACGTATAACTTTTACCATCTGGGAAAAATAAATTTTTAAATGATTTGCCCTCTGCTGGTCACTAAACCCCGCTGATCTCTCTGTGACCTTGTCCCTTGACTTTGCCAGGAAAGTGAGACTCCTCAGTCCATATGCTTTGCAGTTCCCAGAGGTCCGTGATGCTTGTTCCAGGAAGGAGCAAGCCCATGACACTGGCCACCACCCCTACCTGTCCTCTTTGAAGCACAGCCAGCTTCTGGACTAAGAGAGGATGAGCAGGGACCTGGGTCTCTTACAAGGTTCCAGAGCTGGTTCAGACCACATTGAACACACAGAAATATCACTACGAAGGGGCTGAGAACCGGCCCTAAAGATGGTTTGTGAAAATGTTGCCAATGAAGCCAGGGTGCTTCCTGCCTTTGGATATCTGCTCATGCTATTTCCCCTACTTGGTGTCCTTCCTAGGAATTGAAGTTTAACAATAAAAGGGAAACTATTAGCTTGGACCACATGAAATTGCCAACATTCAGTCACGTCTGACCAAAAAAAAAAAAAAAAATGGCTATGTCATACGGTTCAACCCAATCACCAGACAGAGAACTGCTGAGCCCTTACCAAGTGCTGGTGACATTATCTTATTTAATCCTGCATAGGTATTTCCATGGCCATATCACAAAGAAGGAAGCACACTGGATGAGAACTTGGAGGATCCGTCATCTGGTCATAAACTCACAAGTGTGTAAAAAACAAAGAGATCAGGAGAACAAATCCCTCCTCTAACATGAGAGATAACCATGGCTGGCACCCGTCTGACTCACTGGTAATGGCAATAAGCGTGCATCGGGCGGTGTCATCAGAAAGTTCTCAACAGTCCGCTCAATGCTCTGCATGTCGCTCTCTGTGTCAGGGAAGGAGTGAGGGGGACATTTTACTTCTAACCACAATATAGAATTGCTTTCAGGATGCCTGTACTGGGGCCTCCCTGCATTGGGACCAAAGACCCCTTGATTATCAGCAATAAATACAGTATTGCAGGGCAGCCGGTTGGCTCAGGTGGTTAGAGCATGGGCTCATAACAGCAAGGTTGCCGGTTCGATTCCCACATGGGCCAGTGAGCTGCGCCCTCCACAAATAGATTGAAAACAACTTGACTTGGAGCTGATGGGTCCTGGAAAAACATGCTGCTCTCCAACAAAGTTTTTAAAAAAAGATACAGTATTGCAAATGAGTTCCCAAGCCTGGCTGTTTGACTGCAAGTGCACAAAACCCAAGCATATAAACACTGTTTCCTGTTGCATGTTTTTTTAATGAAAATATAGAGATATTCAATTCTACCCTAGGTTAAGTAGTTATCTGGGGCTAGCCCAAGTATTCTATATGAGGAAATACTGCCCAAATCCTAAAATCCAATGACATAAATGAACATGTATATGACAGTCACTTATTGGGTTTCATATGTTTACACTCTATTATTGTTTCTAAACTTTTACTTTTTGAAGCACTAAAGTAACTATCAAATAAGAGTTTAGCAGTATCCAAATTGAAGAAAATATATAAAAATGGGGCTTCTGTAGCTGACTGTAATGAGGCCAGAGTCTCCAGACTTTTCAGCACCTTCCTTCCTCTTTCCCTTCAGATTTCCTGGGATCCTCAGGGGACTCTGGGACTCCTTGGGACAACACATCGTGTTCAAAATTAATCTGCATTTTCAAGATCCAACACTAGAGGGCCTGGGACTGACTCTCAGCTAAGCTCTAGATTCATTATACTATTTGTGCAGGGATGACAAAGACTCCTGTTGCAAACTACCTTTTTAAAGAGTCCGTTTTCAGATCACAATGTTTAACTCTTTGGGAAATACAGGTCTGTGTTAAAGCAAAAGTTGTAACAGGCCCTGGAAAATTAAACAATTTAGTACCACCAGTGAGATCAGGCTGCTGCAAACCTCAAGCCAGAAAGCAGGTAAAACGTTCAATGACAAGGCCATGGGGACTGGCCAGTGGCTCAGTTGATTAAGAGTTGGCTTAAGAGCAAGAGCTCTGAGCAACAGGGCCGCCGGTTTGATTCCCATATGGGCCAATGATACAGAGCTGAGCTGTTGTTCAGCTGACAACAGGTGGCAGGCTGGCTCAGCTGGTGTAACAACAAGATTGCCTGTTTTATGGTGGGCTACGCTCACCCTCAACTAAGACTGAACTTGGCACCCTGAGCTGAGCTGCTGCCCAGATGGCTCAGTGGATAGAGCATGTGCTCTTAACAACAAGGCTGCTGGTTGGATTCCCACATGGGATGGTGGCTACGCCCACCCACTAAGATTGTAATACAGCACCTTGAGCTTAGAGGCCATGAGCTGCGGACCCGAAGCCAGATGGCGACTGGCGCCCTCCACAACGAAGATTGAAGAACAACAACTTGGCCGATCCCCCTCCCCTAATTCCCCAATACTGTTCCCCCCCCTCAATTCCCCAATAAAATCTTTAAATAAATAAATAAATACCCCTACATGAATAAAAAATTAAAAAAAAAAAGAAGGCCATACACTTGGGCCTTGATAGAGGACAAAGCATAAATAAGCTTATAAAACAATAAAAAGCATAATAAAATAATTACATTACGTTTTTAAACATAATGAAACCATCTCATTACGCCTAAATTAATTTAAAGGTCAACAATGCATAATTTATGCAGGCTCATAAAGCTCATTATGTAAATGATGATTAAACCAATATCCCCTTCTTTTTTTTATCTCTACCCATTAACTCTATAAACACTAGAACACTGGTGTATTTTACGTGATGGTAACAAATTTAAAACATACCAGGTTCTCCTAAGGTTATTTCTGATAAAAATAGCCCAAACCCCACAGACACTTAATTCACCAAGATTTTATCAAATTCTACGTTTCCCAATATGGCTGGGAACTGCCCTGAACATACATTGTCAATACTAAAGAGCTGAGCCTTATGAGTCCCTACAGAGAAGGAGACCCTGATTTATTCACCATCATCTGTTTCTGGTCCTAGGAATATAGATGTGAACGAAACATACAAAAATCTCTGCCTTCATAGAACTTACATCCTTGTGCAGGAAGACAGTCAATTAATGAGTTGGTGGTGAGCAATCTGGAGATATAGTAAATCAGGGGAGATGGAAAAAGACTGTAAGGGGAGGTCGGGGTGTAGCAATTGACAATTTTATTTTTATTTTATTTTTTTAAGCTGAGCCATCCTGCCACCTGTTGGCAGCTCAATGGCAACTCAGCTCGGGCTGAGCATCAAACAGCTCAGCTCATACTCTTGAGCAAGCTCTTAACCAACTGAGCCACTCAGCCGGCCTGACAATTTTAAATAGGATGGGGAGGCCTATTCCAGTAAGAGAGAATAAAAGGGGGAAAGGCCCTGAGGCAAGTACAAGAAAGAGGAAGAGGGTTGGTTTGGCAAGTGATCACAATGGAAAATAATTGGACACCAAGTCAGAGAGAAAAGATAGAGGGGGTCGGTACCCTGGAGGACAACGTCGATGATTGCAAAGATTTGGGCTTTCATTCTGAAGGATATGGGCTCCCGGTGGTGGCTTGGAAGGATGGGAATAGCATCATCAGACTTAATGTTCTATAATAGGATTCCTCTGGCAATTATGGTGGGCTACTACGCTGAAGAGGGCAAGGGTACAAGAAAGCACATTACAAAAGTACAGTCAAGAAATAATAGTGGCTTGGTAATACCAGAGTAATTTATATCAGTCTATTCCTCCTGATAATCACAACTACATAATCTCCGGACTTTTATAAAATACAGCTGTTTAAAGACACTGTAGAATGACCAGAAAGAGGCATGAAGCAAGATCTGTTAAATTTTGAGCAGAAATGTTGTAATCAGATATTTTTAAATCTAGTCAAAAGGTTTGTCATGTGCAAAGGCAACAGAAAATTATTCTCAGAAGTCCAAGGATTAGAAGACATATCCTGCAAATTGCTTTTAGAAAAAAAATTACTTGAAGACATACTAAGGCCAACAGAAAGAAGAGTCAAAATTAAGAACTCAAAAACAGGGAATTAGTAGTACAAGAGGATTTGTGTAATGTTTCAACTTGGGCAATGGAAAACATGTACATTAGAATTATATATTCTTCTTTTAAATTTACAGTTGACCAACATAAGTGAGATTATGGTATGCATCTCATCCATAGCCCTCTCCTAGGTTTAGAGGGGAGAGTAGAAGGCTTAGAATCTCCAATCTGAAGGAACTGTTTTTGTTACTTAGGTTCTGGACTTGGGTCTTTCTGCCTCTACTGGGCACGAAAAATTCACTGACCCCATTGTATTGTGTTCCATCTGATGAAATCTGGAGCTTGGGGCAAGGCTTGGCCCTACATCTTATACTCAACTGTTCGCAGTGTTACTCCTCCTCCAGTGTTATAGGCTTCACCCTGCAATATGTACAAAATCTCCAGGTTTGATTAACTTAAAACAATAGTTACGTTGCCCTGCCCCAGCACTTTATAACAATGACTAAACTTTTTACAAAGAATCACTGAATAATCTCCACAAAAACCGAACTGTGATGAGGAATCATACAATGGCCAATTTTGTTGCAATTAACTCGAGAAATTATGTTCTTATTTAGTGAAGAAAAAATTCTGGTTGAATATATGGCAGACACTTAACAATGATTATTCGGTGGGCATACATTACATTTCTAATGGGAGAAACTAAACTTTATTAAGAAAAGAGTGAGGTTGGGGACAGGGTGAAAAAGGCAAAAGAATTAAGAAATACAAATTGGTCATTATAAAATATTCATGGGGATGCAAAGTAAAGCATAGGGCATATAATCAATACTATGGTAGCAACTATATATAGTGTCAGTGGGTACTAGTCAGGGGGATCACTTCTTAAAATATATAAATGTCTAGGGCTGGCCGAGTGGCGCATTGGTTAAGAACTGGCTTGGGACACCAGCAGCCCCGGTTCAGATCCCACATATGAAGGCCAGTGACACTGCCCTCTACAGCTAACAACAGCTCCACCTGGAGCTGGGCTGTGAGCCCGGCAATGGTGTAGGCTGCAGCCCCTGCTGCAGTGGGCTGCCATAGGCTACAGTGAGTGGCCAGCAGCCAGCGTGAGCTGCCAATAGCTGCGGTGAGCGACCATCCAGAGGCTGGCAACTGATCTGCCTCACCCGGGAAGAGCGCAATGACGATACTAACATGGGCCAGTGAAACAATATCCTCCGCAACTAGACTGAAGAACGAAAAGACAGCCACTTGTCTGTTCCCCTTCCCCGATTCCCCAATGCTGTTCCCCTCCCCTAATTCCCCAATAAAACCTTTAATATATATATGTCTAACCACTATGCTGTACACCTGAAATTAATAAAAAATAAAATTGAATGTCAAAAAAAGAAAATGAAAAAAGAAAAAGGTGGGGGGTGAGGATGTGAAAATGCAGTTTCAGTGAGAGCCAGCCGGGATCCAAAGTTAGCATCCCTCTGAAAACCAGATTCTGCAAAATAACCTCAGGCCAAGGGCAGGAGCCACTTGGCTTCTCCACACCCTTTTTAGAGATGGAGGAACAAAGGCCCAGAAAACTCAATTCGATTCAATTCCACACACTTTTTTCCCCTTTCTTAATGGTTCTACCAGGAACAAGGAAATGAACGATGCTTTCTCATTAAGCAGAATTTGTTGAGGCCCTTCTGTGTGGATCTCTAGGGACACAAAACAAGACACTAGGGCCTGCCCTTAGGGAATTCACAGACCACAGGAAAGACAGAAAAGTGACATTAAATGGACTGAAATGTGGCTGGTACCATTATAATAAAAACGATGGCCACCATGTATTTTGCATTCACACTCACTATGCGCCCAGCCACTGTCCCAATTCCCACGGCCACCTTGGAAGGGGGGTGTCATTTTAATCCTCACTTAGGGACATGAAATGACTTGGTCAACGTCATTTAGCTAGCTATAAATGTCTGACTCAAACACTCGGCTACACTGTTTACCTGAGAGAAAACATGTGGAAAGAATCGCGGGCAGTGCAAAGGAGAGCAAACGGAAAGTTTCCTGAGGCCTTCCTAACTGTGAGACAAAATACAGGAACCATAAAAAAATAATATAAAGGGCCGGCCAAGTGGCGCGGTGGCTAAGCGCTGGCTTGGGACGCCAGCGGCCCCGGTTCGGGTCCCACCTATGAGGGCCAGGGACACTGCCGTCAAAAAATAAAATAATAATAATATAAATAATACAGTCATCCTACCTTATCCATGGCTTCGGTTTCCAGTTTCAGTTACCCTGGTCAACCACGGTCTGAAAATATTAAATGAAAAATTCCAGAAAGAAGAAATCTGTACGTTTTCAATTCAGCGCCACTCTGGAGAGCCCGCGAGATGAAATCTCGCGCAAACTGCTCTGCCCCGCCCAGGACGTGCGTGACCCCGCCCAGGACATGCGTGGCTCCTCGTCCTCGGCTCCAGCACGCCCCACGCAGCTGAGCTTCCCGCCAAGATGCTGCCACGGGCAGCCACTCAGCAGCTGCCTCAGTTACCGGATCGACTGTCGTAGTGTCGCAGTGCTTGTGTTCGAGTAACACTGATTTTACTTAGTCATGACCCCCGAAACACAGGAGCAGTGCCGCTGGCAATTCAGATATGCCAGAGAGAAGCTGGAAAGTGCTTGTGCATCCGCAGGTCCACAGCATCCTAACTGTAAGTCACAGTTCCTACGTCATCATTGCATCATCTCATAGCATCACAAGAACGGTGAGTCCAGCACAATAAGATACTTTGAGAGAGAGAGAGAATATTCATATAACTTTTATTACATATATTGTTGTAATTGTTCTATTTTATTATGGTATTGTTGTTAATCTCTTCCTGTGCCTAATTTATCAATTAAACTTTATCATAGGTATGCATGTATGGGAAAACACACACTATATATATACAGGGTTTTGCACTACCCAAGGTTTCAGGCATCCACTAGGGGTCTCAGAACGTAAGGGGGGAGCGGTACTGTAATAAGTATCATATATAGACTTTACAATATTGTGTATAGACCATTGTTATGAACACTTTAAACATATTAAGCATTTAATCTGCCTAAAAACGACATTATCCCCATTTTAGAGATGAGGACAATGAAGCACAGAGAAGAAATTTCCCAGGTCACACAGCCTATTGGCAGAGCTGAAATGTGAACGTAGACAAGACTGGCTGCAGAGCCTGTGCTCTTATCCATTATGCTATATTGTCAAATTCAAAAGTAAATGACAAATTAAAAGGAAAAAAAAAAATATTTGAAACTCTTATCACAAAGGGCTAATCTCCCTACTATATTAAAAGCTCACCCTGAGAAAGAGGCCAACAACCCAACAGAAAAATAGGCAAAGCATATGAATAGATAGTGCACTAAAATGAAATACATACAAGAACAATGCAGGTTTTAACCCTGTTGAGATATCATTTCTCACCAACCAGCTGGCAAAAACCCCAAACGTTTGACAAAATACTCTTTGGTGAGTCTGTGGGAAATAGCCCCACCGCACACTCTGCTGGTGGGGGAGGGGATTGCAAATTCATATGAGATCGATGGATGGCAATTTAAAATGACAAATCCATACACCCAGCAATTCTACATCTAGAAGGTATTCCACAGAAAACTCACACATGCAAAATGGCAATAATGTAAGGCTGGACATGGCCACACCTTCTTCCAGAAAACCCCATCCATAGAGTCTGGTTGAACACATTTGGCACATCCATACAATAGAATGCTTTGCACTGTTAAAAAATGAAGGAAGCTCTTTATGGATTGATATGAGACAATTTTAAGATGCAGTAAGGGAAAAAGCAAAGTGCAGAACAGCATGTGTGATGTATTATTCTTTTGTATATGTTATATATCCTTTTGTGTGAAAAAAAAAGGACTTGGATAAGCATAAAATAGGATATTGACTTGGATAGGCATAAAAGATAGGAAGTGGATAGATGGGGGAGGGGAAGCAAGGAGAGAAAGGAGAGTTTCCCTGTAGACCTTTTGCATTTTTTGAGGCTTGAACCACGTATTTCTATGACTTATTTTTTTAATTTCACAAAAAATTTCTAAAAGAAAAGGAAAAAGAAAGGCCTTTTAGAAGAGAGGTCATTTTAGAACTCTCTGACTCCAAGATGACAACTGTAATGAGATAGGCTCGTCATGAACCCATCATGGCTAAAAAAAAAAGCAAAAAAAAAACTAAACTAAAAGAATGTCAGAGGTCCCTGTGGGCACTAAGACTTTCTTTTATTCATACCCACTTATGGTTCCCATTGCCTTTCCCCATTATGCGCCTGAGGTTCATTCAAAGCTGAGAATCAAGTGCTAGTGACATCTGGTAACATAGGTAACCGTGGGCAACCGGGCTTCTCTCATGGTTGTCATAGCAACCATGATGTGCCTATAGTTGAGTTTTCATAGTGAAGTAATTATCAGGCCTTGTGGTGGGCTCCTCCACATTTGCAGTTATTTTCATCAATGACGATTATGAATGAGTCTAAATTAGATGCAACTTCAATTGAACTGTTAAGAGAGGCAGTGAATTGAGTCAGATTTACATATCCTTTCATCAGGACTGGCAAATCTTTTGAATTGCATGCCTGGTGCAAGTCAGGGATAGGGTGACATTTGCACTGCAGCTATCCAAAGCCCCTGGATGGCCAAAGGCCTGCCATGTTTCAACCCAAGAAGGACAGTCTTTTCTATAATAACCCCCACCCCCTTTCCTCTCCTTCCCACCACAAGTAGTAGGAGCAGACCCAATACAGCAGGTCCTCAAATAAAGTCATTTTGTTCAATGTCGTTTCTCATTACATCATTGATAAGATGCCATAGGAACTAAACTCCTGTTTGTATCAGTTAGCCTATGGTAAAATAGTTTTCGTTATAATACGTCATTTCTCTTAAAGTTGCAGAACCTTTCGATGTTAAGTGAGGACTTACTGTATATAGAGCAAAACGTTCTGATTTATCAGAACTTTGTAAAACCCATAATCCTATATAATTAGCCCCCACTTTACATTGGGGAAACCTCAAGTTTTGGCTGGCCAGGGTATCTCCACTGGAAAGTGACGGCGCTAGGATTCATAACCCCATCTCAGAGCTTCTGCCACTTATGCTACCTCATTTAAGGACCAAGGATGGACATTTTTTTCGTGTTTGGAAAGTAAGACTGAGTTTCATGAAGTCCATGTGCCTTCGTGAAAAGAACAAGTGCTTCTGTATCTATCAGCCGAAGGTCAGTAGGAATTGGCTTGGTTCTGGCAGCCAAAGACTCTGCCTGTCTGTGACTAGCTCTCAGTGACTCAGACAGGCCCTAATCCTTGATTTGAGAGGTTACATAATGCCCATCCACATTCCAATACATTATTATCTCTCTCTGTGCTACATGATGCCATTAGTATGCTATGAACCCTCTTGGAAGTGAATTCGTTTTCATGACCTGTCATTGGAAGAAATTATAAGAAAGAAGCAGAGGAAAGGAACTATCCAGTATTTGGAAGAAGCATTGACTGTTCCCCAACCTGTCCACACTCCGGCCCCAAGTAGGTGATGAATGGCTTCTTTTGAGCCTCTGGCATGTTGGGCAGTTCCAATAGCAAAGGGTGGGATGCATGAGAAGGACAATGGAGCAGGGATGTAGCCATCCACTGCTGTTAGATTTGATTGGTTCTTGATGTGTCAGCCCCAGCAACCAGCTTTTTCAGCTTTAGGAAGAAGCAGGATGGTGTCCAAAAGCCATAGAGAAGCTCTGTCTACATTCCTCTTGTAGTTTTTTTTCAGTCAACCAACTCTTCTAGTCAGGTAAAAATGTACCCTCAAGAAGTTAACCCTAAGGCCGCCTTCATCCTTAGGGCAAAGGTTCTGGGCCTGGGATTGATCTATATATCCTTGAGTGGGCTTCTAATCATTAATGAACCTGGTAAAAGTGTATGCAAAATGGTCCACATGTTGTAGCCGTGAATCTGCAACCACAAACTCAGGTGTATACGAAATTTAGCAATAGTTTTTGGCGCAATCAATTTAAATCTGTCTCTAAATGCTATCCATTTGGGTTGGCCAGGAATTTAGATATTACTGGACCTCTTACAGGACTGTCCCCTGACTTCCTCCTCCGTTGTGTGATGGTCTTGGCTCATTCGCAGCAACCAAGCATTTGGAAGTCCCCTAGATCATCAAGTCCACACTGTTTATCACTGAGATGCCTCTTGTTTTAGCTCACATGGTTCTTTCAGATGCTGGAGCCCTGCTGTATTTGTCCCACATTTGTGTATTGGCTTTCCAGCAGGTTGGCAGGAACTGGGCACAGATTCAGCCTTTCTGGGAGTCTTTTTGTTTTTGTTTTTTCTTTCTGGGAGTTTTTATACTGCCAAGTTTCTGAGGACTTAGTTCCCAGGCACTGGTGGGAGCCCTCAGATCCTTGGCCTCAACACTAGGATTTAGAACTGAAATCATGGACAGCGATAGGATATAGGGTGAGAGAAGGGTGGTATAAAGCAGGGGTCTTTGAACATTTTTGAAGGGGGAGTGTCCTTCCTAAAAAAAAAAAATACTTTGTAAATCTATGTGTCTCTTTACAATTTTAAAGTTATCATGCAAATTTTCATTCCCCAATTAAATCATTGCAAATTATATCATTTCCAATATATTAAAATAGTGGCATTTTAAAATAATATTGTTACCCCACTCTTTTAAACATATCCAGTAAAATCTGAATATAGTTGAGTTGATACCCATCGTTAGCATTTTAAGAAATATATAAGCAAGCTTTTCTTCAAAAAGGAAAAACTTTGTCAATGCCCTCCAACCAAAGATGACCAGGAACAAAGCTGAGTTTTTGACTCCCAGCAACAAGGTTGAACAATTCCCGTGGGGAACTGCAGGCAACTCAGTGCTAGGACATTAGAAAGGACTCGTAGGATTTGGGCTTGTGTTAGGTTCTTTCAGGGAGAATTCAAGGAAGCAGGGCTTTGCTCTGGATTAAATGCTGTCAGGAAGCTTGCACTTTTAGGTTGTCCTTACTCATATAGTAATTCCCTTCTGTGCCAGGAGTACAGCTAGAGATATAGCTAAAGCACCTTATGGGCCCAGCAATATAGTAACATCAGCCACCACTAGGTGGCAATAACGGTGCTAAGTAATCAATTAAGGTGGGTCCTTCATTCATTTATTCATTCATTCAATAAATACTTATTCAGTGCTGGCTATGTGCCTGGCACCACAGTTAGGATACCAGGATCAACGAAGCAAGACACAGTTCCTGTCCATGGACCTTATGGTTTAGGTGATGAAATGGACAAAGAATCATACCAATAAAGTATCGCACCTTAGTAAGTGCTGTGAGAGTGCACACGGAATTGCCTGCTGGGCAGCGGGGAGCCTCCCTGAGCAAGAGATAAGAGGAAAATGAAGGAGCCAAGATCCCAGGAAAAACAGTTGTCGGCAGGTGAAGGGTGGAAAGGGAGAGCTCAAGCAAAGGGAAGAGCACTCTGTCAAAGGGTCCTAGCTGAGCACGAGGGCCACATGCTCTCGCGACTGGACCCCAAAGAGTAGGGGCGCAGTATGGGAGCTGCCCACTGTGGACTAAAGAGTGGCAACCAGGCCACATGAGGCCTCATGAGCCTTCATTTGCAGATAAGGGTGTAGATCCAAAGAGCAATATGTTACTGGGAGTTTTAAATCCTGGGAGCAGGGAAGAGCTGGGTGATTAAATTAAATTAGGTTAGATTTGCATTTGAATAGGTCAGATTTGCATTTTGACAGGGTCTTGTGAGTCCACTCGGGATTCCACTGACGATGCAGGAAGACCAGTTAGAGAACTATCATTAGAGTCCAGGGAGGAAAGATGGGTCTTGGATCAGCATAGGGACAATGGAGATAAAGGGAAAGACTGAGAGAAGGTAGAAAGTACCAGAATTCAATGCCTAGGGGCGGTGCAGGAAAGGGGAGTGCCAGGGATGGCTCCCAAATATCTGCTCAGATAGGTCAGCAGATGGAAAGGGAACTGAAGAAAGTAAGAGACCTTAAATGGTGCTTGGGTAGCAAGCAAAGTCATGAGATTCCTTTCACAGCTTGATTTTTTGTTGTTTTTTTTTTTGAGGGCAGTGTCACTGACCTCATATGTGGGACCGAACCGGGGCCGCTGGCTTCCGAAGCCAGCGCTTAACCACCGCGCCACTCAGCCGGCCCATGAGATTCCTTTGAGACATGCTGACTTTGAAGGGTTTTTGAGCTATCCATGTGGAACTGTCCAGAAGGCAAAGGAACATGAGTTTAGAGTTTAAAGATAGAACCATGTGAGTCAGCTGGGCAGGGGTGAGGCCACCAGCAAGTCAAGACAGGAGAAAGCAGCACAGCCACGTGTAGGATGACCAATTGCTTGGGCCCTGAAATCCAACAACTGATCACTGAGAGAGAAATCTGCTAAAGGAGGCATCAGGCATCTAACTAGAGACAAAGGTCAGGATAGAAATAAGCGAAGGTTTCAGGAGAATCAAAGCATAAAAAGAACAACTGGGGGAGAATAGGATTATAAGCATGTGATTCAGTTCCCTACCCAGCAAATTGCTCTTGCTTCTCTCAAACCTGCTCTCAGGGTAGAGGCAGGACTCCTTTTAATGGCCCCCAACGCCTCGGGGGCTGTTTCAACAGCCTGCTCCAAAAAACACCTTATCACACAACAGCCTTTGGCTTAGATGCTTTGCTGAGGAGAGGGATTTGGCCTGGTGGAAAGGCAGCTGCTCTCAAGGAGGTTTTTTTTAAACATTTGAGATGTTGCAACATTTCCCTTATCCATTCCTGTTTCAAACAGTTAAGGCACAGTCAACAGGACCGGTTTTTGTTGTTGTTGTTGTTGTTAATGGAAGTAATAGACACAGAGACCTGGGTTCAAATCCCAGCTGTCCTTTATAAACAGAACCTTGAGCAATTTCCCTCTCTAAACTCTCGTGTCCCTGCCTTTAAAACGGGGTTGCTCTGCAACTCTCGTAAATAAAAGAGAAAAATGATACAGCAAATGGGGCAACATTTTTAACAACAGGTGAATCTAAGCTAACAGCCATAGTGCAGGCCCCAGCATTTGCCTTTCCAACGAGCCCCCAGGACGCTGCAGATGTTGCAGGGTCATCTGCGGACTTCAAGGCCTAGCGAGGATTTGGACGGCTGGGGTTCAATGCAAGTTCTGCCCCTGGAGCAAATTCCTGTGTGAGATTCCGTAGGTTTTTTTGTTTGTTTTTTTTTTAGAGGGAAATGTCACTGGCCCTCACATGTGGGATCCGAACCTGGCGTCCCAAGCCAGCTTCCAACCACTGCTCCACTCCGCCGGCCCAGCTTCCCTAGGTTTTTAACGAACAAAACGATTCCATCTCCAAGGCTGTTGTGCAGATTAAGATAAACGATGTTCTCGGGCCTTTGCCATGACAGACACCCGGGAAATAAACCGTGTAGGGGGCGTTAGGCAGGTAGGAAGGTAAGGATGGTGCTGGATTGTGCCCCCAGCCGCACCCCGGAGGCAGAAGGGCCAGGGGCCGACCCCCGAAGTGGGGGGCTCCTGTTGGAAAGCCCAGAAACGCTGCACGCCGCGTCGCCTCGAGGCAAGCGTGTGGCGCTTAATGGTTGAGTGGCACGTCCATGCGACCCGTGTTGCACACAGCTGAACACGTCAGCGCGCAGGTCACGGAAGGCCGGGCTGTGGCGCCAGCGGACGTGCGACAGGCCGGGACGGGAATGGCGGAGGGGGCGGGCGGGGTCCTGGCACAGCCGCCGCCAGGGGGCAGCCGCGCGTCTGCAGGCCACGGCCGGCTGGAACCGGTCTGGCCGGAAGTCGGGCGGTGCCTGGGCTTTCGCGGCGACGTCAGGCGCAGCACTCACGTGGCCGGCTGGGAGGAAAACAACAAGATGGCGGCCAAGGGCGGGGTCCTCTGTGCTACCTTGGGGCCGCGGGTCCCTAACCGGTGACCTCTGGAGGCAGGGCGGAAGGAGCTGAGGGGCGCGCTGGAGACTCGCTGTGCTGTCTCTTTCTCCTGCCTTCCAGGCCACCCGGGCCGCTCCTGGGACTGGGAGCAAGCAGCCGCGCGTGCCAGGCGGCCCCTCCGCCTTTGCAGCCTGGGACCCCGGTCCCCGAGGGTCCCCGCACGTTTCGTCCCTGCATTTGCAGCGCGCTGCCAACCTGCAACATCGTGGCAGGAACGCCTTTCTCCGGGCGTTTTTTGTGTTTTTTTTGTTTTTTTTTTTTTTGTTTTTTGCAGAGGCACAGATACGGTACTGCAGATCTTACTGGGCGATTCCTAGTTGGATCGAAATGCATTCTCCTTTTTCCAGCAGTGCCGATGACCGTTTCCTGCCTTTGTTCAAAGGGTTGGAACTGCCTCCCTGCAAATGGAGGGAAAAAAACCCCTGAGCGATGCAGTAGCCTATACGCCCTGCCCAAGTGTTGCAATTTATTTGCTTTTGTGCACAGGAGCTGCGCTGGGACCAAAAAGATGGGACCAGTCTGAAGTTCTGTTATTTTTAAATCACCACTTTAGACATGTTTTCAGAAAGGAAAAGTGGGGCCCCCGGCTGAGTGGCGCGGGGGTGGGGGCGGTTAAGCGCTGGCTTGGGACGCCAGCGGCCCCGGTTCGGGTCCCACATAGGGCCAGTGACACTGCCGTCAAAAATTAAAAAAAAAATTAAAAAAAGGAAAAGGCGTCGTGCATTATATAGGAAATGAGAAAGAAAGCAGAGTTGCTTAGTGTGCATGGCATTTCCATAAAGGCCCTAAACTTCCCCTTCGAAGTCCATGGATTTGAAAGACCTCCAGCCTTTTCTAGCTGGACAGATTTTCACTCATCTCCGTTTTAGTTTACATGAGCTTGGAGCACAAAGGAGCCAGTGTGGGTAATAATAGTGAGCACAAGCCTGTGATGGTATATTTAGCATAAAGGAGACATTTGTCCTTGGTATTTATACATTTGTGAGACCATTGACAAGTTTCTGAAATGTGACTTTTTAAAAAAAAACAATCATAAAACTTGGCCTCCCAAAGGTTTTGGGAGGTTTAATAAAAATTTCTGAATGTGATAGGGTCCCGAATGAGGAAACACAACAGTGACATAACTCGGGGAAGACATTACTTTCGTTATTAAGGAGTCCTTATTCTCTCAGCCTGGGAGGGATTTGGACGCTTGTTCTCTGATCAAAATTGTGTTGCCATGAAGTGACAGACTAGAAGAAATATAATGCCATCAGGAGGGGGAAAAACAAGGGGGGAAAATGCTCACGGCTTACATTTTAAGGCTTAAATGCGGAGATTGACCCAAGCAGAGGTTGGAGAGAATTTCCCTTAAGCCACTCCTTTTTGTATCTCTTAGAAGGTTCATTTCAAACTCCATCATTTGGCAAAGAAAGGCTAGACTGAGTTTCAAAAGATCCTTTAACCTGGAGGGCTAGAAACCTCCTCTCAGCCTGGGCGAAAAATGCAGTTTGTTTCATGGCAGTTCCTCAAAACGAGCCTGCCTCATTGTGTCCTTATATATTTTGCAGTGACTACCCCTTTTTTTTTTGGTCTCCTTTTGTACACAGGATTCAGATAGAATGTTGGGGAACTTTTTCTGCAAATGCCTCTGATAGGAGCACAAGAATTAGCATCCTTAGGCTTTCAGTTGTTTGCCTCCAGAATTTCATTAGCACTGCCTTCCTGTTTAAAGGAGAAAATGCATTTTCAATTTTCAAACATTTTATAGCAAATTTGATTTTTTTTTTAACCAGAAAAATAGCAGAAAGTTACAAGAAACTGTACTCCAATAATTCAGAAATAATTGTCCTTGTAGGC
Organism: Aselliscus stoliczkanus; assembly: GCA_033961575.1. NCBI lineage: Eukaryota > Metazoa > Chordata > Mammalia > Chiroptera > Hipposideridae > Aselliscus > Aselliscus stoliczkanus. Next base: position 27,857,429 of record CM066741.1, read on the forward strand.
AGAGATTTAAGTTAGTTTGGGGGCGATTATGTTGTGTGTACAATTTGGTACCTTTTTTGTACAACTTTTAAAACTATATTGTTTTAGTTTATATTACTTAAAGCATTACTTTATGCTCAACATAAAAAATAGAGAAAAATACAATAGAAAAAAATCACCCAGAATGCCACCCAAGAAATGACAACTATTTTAAAAGTTGTCTGTGTTTGTCTTAAAATTTAACACTCTACCCAGTTTTGTACCCTACATTTTGTACTTACCGATGTATAATGTATATTTTCTTATGTCACAAATAGACAAGAATCTTCATGATTTTTAGAATGTGCATAATATTGTATCAGACAATTACATCATAATTAACTATTAATCATTCTCTTAGTATCGGACACCCAATTTGTCATTTTTTTGCTTTTATAAATAATGTTCACATGAAACTTCTGTATGAAAACCTTTTTGCAAATTTCTGTAAAACAAAGTTTACAATGAATCTGAACTTTTAAAGGTTTGTAGATAGATATTTGACTCCCCAAATTATTGGGTTAATGGTGTTCCATCTGGAACCTTCTAATGACTGTGCATTAGCATTCCACCTGAGCTCAAATCCCATCTCTTCTACTTTGATTACCCTCACTCTTCTAAACTTGGTTTTTTAAAGCATTAATCACATGTTCTTGGAGTATTGTTTTTGATATGGATGTGCATCTAATAAGTTCCAGACATGGATATTTTACTTCAACTTAAATATTTAAAAGTGAAATTCTTTTACTGTGAACCTATTACTATACAGAAACCTCTTTTTCCTTTTAACTAATTCATTTCTATGTATAGAAGTGGTCCAAAAGAAAGAAACTAATTACTGAAGTTTTCCCTGCAGTATACAGCAAATATATAAACTCTGTAGTTCTTCAAAACTATCTAATATAAATGAACTTGGCGGGGGGGTTGTTTTTTATTTAGGCTAAAGACCTCTATCACATATTAACATATTGCCATTTTATTAGGTATTTTCAATTTTTTTTTTTTTTATTGTGGGTATGCTGCTAGACCTTTGTCAACGGGGACAGGAAAGACAGCTCTGCTCAAAGCAAGGTGACCAAGTAGTTCTAAGGTTTCTCCTCTATATTAGTGTAATGATAGCTGGATACTCCTTACCAGGAAACCATTCCATAGTCCGTTCTAAAATGAAACTCCTGCCGGGCTGGCCTAGTGGTGCTGTGGTTAAGAGTTGCCTTGGGACGCCAGTGGCCCCGGTTTGGGTCCCACATATGAGGGCCAGTGACACTGCCCTCAAAAAAAAAAAAAAATTTAAATTAAACTCCGTTTGTCACAATCCTTCCTTTGCTCTCAAAAAATGACTTCGAGAATACCAAGAAATAAAGAGGAACAAAACAGAATAACGAGAAAAACATGAATCAGCAATCTTTACATGATGGTATTAAAGTAGAGAATGTCACTCCTTTTCCTTGAGAGATATTAGTTCTGATCACCCCCTATATTTTAAACAACCCTAGCTTCTCTTTAAATGAAGTCCTTCTAATTACTATACTTGGAATAAGATACGTTCCACTAGGATAGAGAACATAGTTTAAGAATATTTACTGAAAAGGATTTGAGGCTTTAAAAGCTACCATATATGGCAATTGTTATTCTCTAATCGTCTTCCTTTCGGTGACAATACCCCAGTCTCTGGGAGTATAGTATAGTATTTGAGGCCAGTTACTAGTCTAATTCTATAGATGCACAGCCATAAACACATGACAGCTTTTAGCTGTATTAGCACTGTACATCAGATTAAAATCAGTTATCAGAGATTGATTCACTGTGGTCCTTTCAAAACAGCTCTAGATTTTTTGTTTTGTCATTTAGATTTCAGAGCTGATACCCAAGACAGCAAATGGATGACTGTTTTAAATTTAGTTCTTTTAAGGGACAATTGACTTTGAACAGCTTTTGGAAGCTATATAGCTCTTAGAAACCTGTCTCCTAGGAGCTGAAGTTTAAAATCTGCTACTGACAGAAATGAAGAAGGGGAGTGAAGATAGGAGGAGGTAGAACAAGAAATTTGTTTTTCTCAATATTTGAAAAGGATGTAATCTTGAATTCTACTCTAAGGTATAGTTATTGCCCACCATGAAAGGGAAAGCTCTTATAAATTTGCCCCTTAATCCAGCCCCTGCCAGAAATTAACAGGGAACCTTGGTTGTCTCATGTCCTAGACTCTAGGTCCCGCAGACATGGCTGCTATGTTGGCAAGTGACCGGCATGTTCCTGTAGGGTCCAGGCTGTCAAGACCTATGCATCCCCATCTTCTGGTCTCCCCCAAATCTCCCTCTCGTCCCCATATCCAATAGCCCCAAAGCCCTGCTCCTCATTTTTTCAAGACCTCCTGGAGCAGTGGTTAAGAACTTCGGAGTCAAAGGAAGCCAGAGGAGGGTTTTAGAGCCATCATTTATAAACAGTGTGACAATACCCCAGTCTCTGAGAGTATAGTAACTCGAGGGCAGGTTAATAACTCTGGGCCTGTTTTCTTTACCAAAATGTGGGATATTTCTCTCCTTGTTTTGAGGATGAAATGATGGACGTACATAGTGGTTAGCACCATGCGTGGCACAAATCAGCTCTCAGTAGATGTTAGTGATTATGAACCCTTCTACTGCCTTAGTCCTCCTTCTACCTGCTCTTAGTTCCTCTTTCTCCTGTGGCCAGTTGTCTCCAGGCCTCTAGCCTCAGCTGAACTGTTTGCTGTTACTTGTACCATCTTCCTTTTAAATTTGCTCTTTGCTCTCTTATCTCCCTGGTAAACCCCTATTCTTCCATCAGAAAGCAATCCAAACCTTACTATCTTGAGGATGAAAGTGTAAATTGACAGGAATTCTTTGAAGGGGAATTTTCACAAAACCATCCATATTTAAATGCAGCAACCTATGGATCCAGGAATTCTAGGAATGTACCCTACAGATATCTTCACACGTGGGCAAAAAGGAAATGTATACAAAGACTGTCTGTAATAGCAATACATAGTAAAATCCTGCATGTCCAATAGAGCAGTAGTATAAAAATTATTTATACCTAAAAATGCAACATTATGGGGCTATTGAAATGAGTAGCTCTCTATGTACTGATTGCCAAAATACATTGTTAAATTAAAAAAAAAATCAAGATATGAAAAGCTGAGTAGAAGATTCCTTCATTTGCCTAAAAAGAAGAGAAAGAGGAATGATACATTTATATTATATTAATTAAATGTTGATGGTTGCTTCTGATGGCAGTCAAGGGTCTGCCCATGTATCTGTACACATGACTGGTTTCCCTGGAAAACCAAGAACATCTAGAAGGTAGGATTGATTGGTATTGTGTTCATTTTTAGGTTCCAAGGATCCAACACAAAATCAGTCTCTCTCTCTCTCTCTCTCTCTCTCTCTCTCTCACACACACACACACACACACACACACACACACACACTTTTTTTTTTTTAACGAATGAATCCACAGTCTCTAATCACTGTCTCTCCCACCACTGCCCTGATCCTATTCTGGTAGCCCACTGGAGAATTTGAGCTTCATAGACTCACTTTGTAATCTCGCCCCACCCTATACTATCAGACATCCCCATCAAACCCTCTTATAGCTTCTGCTACACTTACTTTTCATTGTTTTTGCAGTTGTGGATTTGCCTTTTTGTTTGTTTGTTTTTTGTTTTTCAAAAAACCCAAGGTGGGGGCCGGCCGAGTGGCTTGGTGGTTAAGCACTGGCCTGGGAAGCCAGCGGCCCCGGTTCAGTCCCACATATGAGGGCCAGTGACACTGCCCTCAAAAAAAAAGAAGAAAAGAAAAAACCCAAGCTGTTCTCAAACTCCTTGCCTCTGCACTGCTGTTCCTTCTCCTAAGGTCCTTTCCTACTTCTCCATCAGCTTAATTTCCTTCCTTCAAAGTCACTTCCTCTTGGAAGCCTTCCTGTTTTTCCCCTTAGTCAGATAAACTTGATGTACCCACAACATTCTGGTCCAACTTGTGAGCTCTTATTTATTGCAATGATCATTTCACATGTTAGTCTCCCTGATGAAAATAAGGACTCTTCAAAGATGAGGATTTTTGCCTTGTCTGTCTTACTCTTCCCAGATATTTATGCCTGGCACATAGCAGGCACTCAATAAGTAATTGTTGCATGAATGGATGAATGAACAAGTTAATCGTAAGTGCTCATGATATATTGATGGACTGTACTGGCCATCTGTTATTTATTTGGGGCAACATACTTGTATGTTGTGTGTATCACATTCCCATCTCCACCTGGCACATGGAACCAGAAGCTTTTGATGTTGTTTACCACCCTAATTCAGATGGAGAAATCCAATTTTTAATACATGTGCCCTCTTTAAGGCCCTTAAAGTAAGACAAGTTGCCCAGTTAAATTAGAATTTCTAGTAAACAATATTTTTAATGCAGTTATGTCCCAAATATTACTTATACTAAAAGAATTAATCAGTGTTTATCAGAAAGTCTAATTTGACCATATGCCCTGTATTTTATCTGACATCCTTACCTCAAAAGCTGAATTCCCAAACCCTGTCTTCTTGTGTTCAGACCCAGCAATTCTTAAGAGAATTTTATCAACCATGAAATGTTATCTTCTTTATTAAATAAGTAAGCCACCCCAAACCTCCCAACTCTGCTTACTAAAATTTTTTACACATTTTTTAACACTTTGCTGTTTTTGAAAACTCTTATATTTTAACCTTCAGCATTAGATTCTAATTTATAGTAATTTAGCCTCTTAGCCACTTAACAATAGAATCGGATCTGAGAGGGAAAAGTCCAGGTGACTCTTTCCATCTGAATTCTCTATACACAGCCTTTTCTTTCCATCTCAGCCTGCGGTATGTCTTAGGTCACAGGAGATTATCCCCAGACCCAGTAGGGCTCCTCTGGCCACTGAAACCCTGCAGAGCAATTTAGGCTGTAAAATGTCACTTCCCTTAAAGGAAAAGGGGGCAGGCACACTACCCATTGTTGGCACCTGCACTGGCCTAGTTCAGCAGCCATTATATGTTACAGGCTGGGGCTTTCTAGAGAAGACTTTTAAAAGTTAAAAACATCATCTGACCTGAAAAGGGGCGTTTTCAAATTTTAGTTTCTCAGCCCTGATAAATGATCTTGTAGGTCAAAAATGCAGGCACCAACTGCAGCTGCACATATTTTTGTTTCAAAGACACAGTTCCCATTACATTGAAACACACTGCCCTGCAGCTTCCAAGTCGATGTCAACTCTACACAACATACCTTTTTGTTACATGTAATTAGTTTTCCATGTGGTTCTGCAAAGTAAGATAATGTCACAAATATCATCCCTTCTTTGACATCCAAACTTGAAAATTATAGACTCAACACTCTCCTAGGTATCTAAACTCCTGCAAAACATTTGCTTATTCTAAAATATCACGGCTCCTTATACTGAAAAACATGAAATGGGCCGTCACAAATTACTAAGAAGTGGCGATTGGAATGTGAGAGAATTTACATTAGAGAAAAAAAGGGACGTGTTAAAAGGGATTGGAATGGAGGTGTAGTGTAACGTAACTATAGCGGAGAAGCATGGAGAAAATGGCTCAGTCCGGGAGTGGAAAATCAATTTGCCAGGGCCATGATAAGGCTGGGACATCACCACCGTATTTCGTGACAGTCTATTCTGAGACCCACAGTAGTGTCTGCAATTAGAACCTCAAAACAGCAGGAGGGGATAGATATGCTCCATAGCATTTTCAAAAAAACAAAAACAAAAAACCTACCACTGAGCAAACCATCAGAGGAAAAACAGAGTGAAGGATGATCTTTTGAAATAGACTGAAAGAGACATTTAACGTGTCAAAAGCTTTATTTGGAGAAGACCAATATTTCTTTTTCATCCAGCTGTTCGTAGGATGGCTTCTAGTAAATATTGCTTGGTAAGGGGAATAATTTCAGAGACATGGAGTATAGTAAAATATATCCTAGATGGTTACGTTGCAAACGTATCATTTGCTCTTTCAGAAAAGAAAGCAATAAACTGCCATTTAATGTAAATCATAAAAGCTTCTCACATGAAGAAAAGTTAAGATGCAATAAAAATCTCAGGTTATTTATTCCATTGTAAATACTGATATATAGGGAGATAAATCTTTTGATGCATGCTGAACCCATCCTGTGGCCTCTTAAACACGTTTATCCTGTTTTTAGTAATTTATAATATGTTATATAATTTGTCAACCCATCTGTCAAATAATGAGGTGTTTTTTTTTTTGTTTCAGAGTCTAACCATGTTTAAACCTGTTGCATAGTCAGCGTGACTTAATTCATGAAGTTGTTCCTTTGGTTCCGTTCCTGTGTGTTTGATAGCTCTTTCTGAATTTACAGTCGACATATCAGGGTTTCGGTGTTCTATTTTTTTCTTTTCTTGGTTATAAGGAAGCCTATTCATTCTGGCATATCTGCCTAATTATAGACTAGTCCGACCTTGGGAATTGACATCGAACTGAATCTTATTTCCTGTACGAGACCCCAAGTCACATTTCGAGTTAATACGGCGAACAGAGCAGGAGCTTCAGGCAGGAAATGAGTGGGTGCCTTTAAGAGGAACCCTGGTAATTTTCCACTGCCCCCCGCCAGCCCCGCCCACGCGGCAGGCGGCGGGCGCGGAGGAGCGCGGCTGCGCAGTGATCCAATGCCTCCCGTTGCCTGGATACCAACCTCCTCCACCTCTAGCGTCTGCAGCCCTTTTGTTTCCAAGATGGCTTCCAAGTCTTAATGCTGCGCCAGGAACAAAGCCAGTGAACACCCTTAGCTTAGCAGAAAGCAGAAAGGGTATTATGGCTGACGTTAAGCGTGCCTTATGTCAACGTTTATTCACCTTTATAACTTTACAAAAATCCTGTTAGATTGTCTGGATCAGGGAGTGTTTCAGCGGGTATAAGCCATGGTCCCTTAAACCTTTCCGTGGCAGGGCTTTTGGCTTCCAAGTTGGCGATACATTTACTCCTTTTGATAAGAATTCTGTTTTTTCCTGTTAAACTAGCTCAGGAAGAAGTCTTTGGGGATTTAAACTGGACTTAAGTATAAAAACCATATAATTATGTGAAGCTTCAATTAGGAAATAGCCCCTGGCCGTGTTCTGCCCAGTTTAAAAATACCTGTTGATTTTTTTTAAAAAAATTTTCTTTTGCTTGAAAGGTTAGTTTATACCCAGATAAACCTTATGGTAATTATCAGTTCTTATAATATTGTAAATTGTAAGTTATGAGATTGTACATTCCTCTGGGAATAGGAACTCTTTGATTCATTTTTGTATCCCAGAAGTATCTCTACCCATAACAAACCTTCAAATGATGTTGCTAAATAGTATAGATGAACCATTGTGGTTTTGTACTCTGCCATGCACTGTGCTATGAGGTTACTCTCCCCATTCTGTAACCCCATACTATCTCCTGTTTTATAGATGGAGAAACCAAGGCACTAGAAGGTTAAGTAAGTGCCAGAAACACCATAGCTAGTAAATGGTGGAGCCCAGAATCAAACCCGAATAGTCAGGACAGCCTGCGCTGGGCTGCCATGGTCCTGTATTGCATCTGTAAATACTGCAGAGTATGTGATGTCTTCTAATTGCAGCGCTCTCTGGGAGGAGTGTGAAAGTCTTTCCCTGACATATGTCCTGCTTTGTTATGAATAGATTTTTCACATTTGAATCTGTCAGGAATTTAGATGCTTGTCATACTCTGAGCTGAAAGACCCCAACCCAGCCAACCTTCATGGCAGGTGTTGGAGAAATAGAATTAAGAACAAGATATCCTTCCAATCCCCAAAACCTCTTCACAAAAGTGGAAGAGAAAGATAATAGTTTTATTGTTGAATAAGCATTCAACCAAACTCGTTGGATCACAGGCAATCCATTGAGAGACTCCAAAGACAGAACGAAATTTCACCCTTATACATAGCTAAGCAGATCCACCCTAATACATTCCTGTTCTCAAGATAACAATAGTTTTCAGGTAGGAGGACTTGACAGCACTACTTGTCATATGTAGTTCATCCTAAACTCACCTTGGTGATTGGTAGCTGTTAATCTGTTAGCTAATTAGTTTATCTAAAGGAAAAATAAACATTTTTATAACAGGAGGTAGATTTGCAACTAAGAACTAGGTACATACCAAAGTTAGACTACTATTCTCCCACAGAACCGGGGAAATAGGGATGTTAACATATCTTTAGTGATTGCATTTCAAAGAAATGTCTCCCAGGTCATTAAGAGAGACATCCCAGGGTTTTAAAGCTGGCAAGAGGCTTATTTAGCTTTTGAAAAGGTTTACATACTTCTCAAAGAGGCAGAGAAAAAAAAATTACAATCACACATTTTCTAAAGTAAATAAAGAAAGGGAGAGGGGAGTTGTCTCTTTTCCTTTCTGTGCTGGGGAGATGTATTTATTTATTTAGAATTGTTTTTACCATGACACAAGATGCAGAGACAACTTAGGCCAGCTTTCCATCAAAGAGTCTGCTTGCATTCAAGCTTTCTCATCACTGGCCCACCCTTTCCACACACCTAATAGCTAAATAGTGGGAAGCCATGAGAAGTGTATTACCAGATGCAGAGGGTTACATTTTCTATTCAGATTCAACTTCTTACTTCCTGGTTTCTTGGAAATTACATCAAATTTCTAGCAGATGCTGAGTGAATTTGAATGCTGCATCAAGCAATGAGAATTGTATCTAAGAACTGTCAAAAGGATGAGTGACTTTGATGTTCTTTTGAGCTTGTCTTCAATCTTCTGGTCCTTCCTCTTTATTGCACAGCCTCAGAGATGCCTGGCAAAGATTGCCTTTTCCCTCCACTGACCTCCTGATGGTCAAACACCGACCTATCTTAACTTCTTGGATAAACGGCTTGGGCTTCTGGTGGCCTCCATGCCTTAGTATGTGTACTGATGATACGAAGCCTGGTTTACCTTACTCCACAGTTTCTGCTTCCTTGGCTCAACTAGCAAGACAGCTCAGCTTATCTTTCTTCTGGATCCTTCCTTGACCCACCTTCCTGCTCACTCATCTCATTCTGATTTGATCTCCCAGACCACTTGGTAATTTCCCCTAATACGTCACATACACACACACACACGTGTGTGTGGTCATGTTTAATATACTAGTCCATAAACATATTCAGAACAAAGGTTTTTTAAAAACTTTGGATTCCCAGCACCTCACAGCAGGGTACCTAGATGAGCAGATCTGAGATCTCAAACTGGTAACTTACAGGCCTCATCCAGCCCACCAAACTATTTTGTTGGGCTCTTTTTCAAAATTTGTTTTAAAAAATTTCAAGTCACATTTTTAAAATCTGGATTTACCTATAAATCAGGGTCTTTGACTTCTCTTAAAGAATAGATATGGCCAACCTGGGCCTGTTTCCACATGGCGGCAAATACTTGGTTCAGAGATGGGCCACTTGGATAGGCCACGAGCTTTCTCTCCACTTAACTACAGCCTCTGCCTCTCCCTCTTGCTTCCTCACTGAGGCTAAATATGAGGTGTGATATATATTGAGTGTGCTTTGATAATTTTCTTGGAGTAGAATATTTCTCAGTACCCAACAGAGAAAACAAGACTAAAACATCTTTCAACAGTAATGAAAGAAATCCTGTTTCTTGATGGGAATGAAGAGTTGTCTCTGTATTTATTAAAATGTGTCTATCTCTGTTTTTCTTAAATCCAACAACTTTGCTTATTACATTATCCTTCTGGCCTTTTATTTTATTTTATTTTATGTATTTTATTTTTTTTGAGGGCAGTGTCACTGGCCCTCATATGTGAGACCCAAACCGGGGTCACTACTGGTCTCCCAAGCCAGCGCTTAACCAAACCACCATGCCACTCGGCTGGCCCATGGCCTTTTAGATATTTGAGTTTTTGGCCCTAAGGGTAGATCCTCAAAGGAAGAAAGAAGGAAGGAAAGAAAAACAAGTTCAGCAAATGGGTAAGATTCCAAACTTTTTAATCTAGTCATTTAAACAGAGTTCCCAAATTACTACCTTTAGCCAATTCTTTGGTTTCACCCTGAACATCTCTTCTGACATTTGCTGCAATTTGATTGGGTGTACACATGGTAATCAGATTCCTATAGCAACTATCTTATCAAAACCCAGTGAGATATGTTCATTCATGTGCCCTTTGTCCTTAGTGACCCAACAGGCATAGAATGTACACAAAAACAAAAAACAAAAGATTCACTTCATGCTGATGGTTTTCTAGAAGACTATCCAAAGCACCTTAGATATAATAGACAATGTTTGATGGTTGAAACTGAGAACTATTTTGTAAAACTTACAAACGAGGAAATTGTTAGTCCTATTGCCACCAACACTTACATATCAAAATGAACTTCTAGGGCCAGCCAAGTGGCACGGTGGTTAAGAGCTGGCTTGGGAAGCCAGCGGCCCTGGTTCAGGTCCCACATATGAGGGCGTGACACAGCCCTCAGGAAAAAAAAAAAAGATTTCAAAATGAACTTCTACATAAATACTATCTTTCCTCTATAAACACCAGCAAAATAAGTACTGTTGTGTTGCCAAAAAAGACAGATATTGATGTTCTATCTCACTACAACCCTCCAAGGTAACTAAACCATATTTAAGAAGTTACGTATTTTTTTTAATTCCAGAGATTTGTTTAATAGGGCTTTTATTTTCAAGGAAGGGTTTTTAAATATTTCCTGCTAAAGTCCCTTAGCTTGTAGCTATATTGTTTCAACAAGAATCCGATCTAGTAGTGTAATAGAGAATCTATGGAAAGATAACATGGAGTCAAGGCAGAGTGTTCCTTTCTGTTCCAAACATGCTGTGGCTGAAATATAACTCCAGTCATCTGTCCCCTTCTCCTTGCTTGGGATTTTTATAGTCATTAGATTATTATTTTGCCTGTCCATATTAGTCCAAACCGTAGAACTGTTAGGGAAGTGATCGGGGGTGGCATCCATTAGGAAAAGCCTCATGAGTTGATTCTGACATATTCTACCCTTAAGAGCCCCTAGTTTTCCCTTTAGTCCCAATGACAAACAAGAGTCTACAACAGGGTTCTCAAGAGCAAGGGTATGACAGAGAATTTTACATTCATTAAACTCATGGTGAAAGAGTTCTGTGTACTGGGAGAAAAAAACAAAAAATAGTCTGCTAGGCAAATTCAGTTTCTTTCAGACTTGAGAAAAGCAAAATGAACCCACCATCCATTAGAAAGGACCTAAAGCAGAATTAGAGTCCTGACACCCGTGTTTTGATGTAAAGATTCAGTGGGGATGAAGGGAAAGTGGCTATTCTGATGAGAAATGGAAATAAGTCACCTTTCTCAGAAGCTGCCCAGAAATTTACATTCCCGTATTGTAAATTTCCCATTCCCGTATTGTAAATTCCCGTATTGTAAAATTCCCGAATTGGGAGACCCAAACCATATTGTACGTAGTAGAGTCGTGTTTTTTCTGCTCATCTCAAGTCACAGTCCTCCAGATATTTCAAGAGATCTGCTTTATTATGGTGTTGGTACAAAGATCACAAAATCTGTAGTATCTAAGGAAGTTCATTGGCAAATGGATTGATTACATCTGATGTAAAACAGGCTCATTTAGAGAACTACACATTGACTTGTGGTTAAATTTGAGAAACCGAAGCTTTGATTGTTGCCATTTCTCCAAGCATGCTGCAGTAATTGTGTCCTGTCTACGAAAACAGAGAAATACTTCATCTTTGTATGTTTTTAGTAGCTTCCAAAAACCTAATGCAAATATTGCTGCATTAGACATTATTGCTGCTACCTGACTTTATTTTAAGGATACTGACAAAGAAAGATACTCAATGTGCAGCATAGCATAGTTTGAAAGAGAGGAAAATGCTTTTTGCAATTTTGATTCTTTCTAATTCAGAATGTACATGAATTTCCATCCATGAGATAGTCACCCTGTAGATCACACAAAAATAGCCAAAGACGAAAATCAGTTTCCTAGTCTTGCAAAAATGTAAAGGCCTTGTGAACCAATTGATATCAATTAAAATAAAGGCATCTAGGCCAGCGGAGTGGCTCAGTTGGTTAAGAGTTGGCTTAGAGCATGAGCTCTGAGCAACAGGGACGCTGGTTCGATTCCCACATGGGCCAGTGAACATTGCGCCTGAGCTGAGCTGTAGCTGAGCTGCCAACAGGTGGCAGGATGGTTCAGCTGGTGTAACAAGATTGTTCAATGGTGGGCTACGCCTGCCTGCAACTAAAGGTTGAAGTCAGCACCTTGAGCTGAGCTGTCGCCCGGATGGCTCAGTGGATAGAATGTGCACTCTTAACAACAAGGCTGCTGGTTCGACTCCCACATGGGATGGTGGCTACGCCCACCGGCAACTAAGATTGAACACGGCACCTTGAGCTTAGAGGCCATGAGCTGCAGACAGGAAGCCAGATGGCAACTGGCGCCCTCTACAATGAACATCGACTCGGCTGGTTCCCTTCCCAATTCCCCAACACTGTTCCCCTCCGCCAATTCCCCAATAAAATCTTTTTAAAAATAAGTAAAATAAAAAATAAAGGCATCTACTACCATTTTAATAAACACCCCATTTAATCTCCGTATCCTGTGTATATTCTCTCTCCTTTCAGTATCAAGTGTCCTCGTCCTGATTTCAAGTTACAGTGACTTGGAATCTATTCAGGCCTGTCATCTAATTTGATTTGGAGAACCCTTTGCTGTTTGCCACCCTCGCTGATTTGAGTTAAAACCTAGGTCCTGAATCTACACAGGCCTTTTTGTCCTTTTCTTTCTATATTTATTTCTTTTTTCCACATCTTCCATTTTCAATATTTTTCTGGAAACATATAAAAATGGAGGCAAGTACAAGAAGGAGGCCAAGGAAACAAGAGTTCAAAATATGTTGTGTATGGCTCACCTGCAGACAGGTAGGAAAATGCTGTCTGGCTCTCAAGGTTTTGGACTGAGAGACATTTGTGAAAAACAAAAGATCCCTCAGCTTAGACCAACCTCCCAGTCCAGTTTCCTAAGGAGTGTAAAACTCACTAAAATCAAGGAAGGGTGTCATATGGGAAAATTTAAGGTGGAGCTTATTGATACACTGCTTTACAAATAGTAATGTGGAAGACATATACGATTGCAATGTATACATGTCTTACATTTACCCATAGGAAATGATCAGTCAAATTTTCCAATTATACCAATCATGGGTAATATAAAATCTAGGATTGTATCCACTCAGACTAGGTTTAGCCAGGCTAGAAGTTTCAACTAAGTTTGCTTTATCTTATAAGACAGGCACACAAGCTGTAAATAAAAGTACCCCTGGCTTTAGGCCTCTTTCTGTGTGCAGGCAGTAAATTTCAATCCTTTGTCCCCACAGACCAACTCAAAAGCAGTAACCTTGACTACGGTTGCTGCAGACCAAACGGCACTCTCCAGATTTCCAGTTCTATATTCAGTTTTCAAAAATTGGTTATGTTGAAAGGGAAAAAAAACAATTTTACTTTGCCTCCGTTATTGACACCAAGAAGCACTCCTCAGGCTGTTCAGAGGGGAAACAATGAGTCATTCATGCTGTCAGCCCAGGTGGTGCATGAATTCCAGACAGAGGCCGCTGAGTTAACCCATGCAGGCCTCTCTGAGCTGAGGTTCCCTGCAGCCTTGAGGGGGGTGTGGGGGAGGCAGGGGCAGCCGCAGAACAGGCCTGTGCTAGAATGGAAGGTGAAATCCTGTAACCAAGGCAGTAGGGCTGCAGTGCCAGTCCCTAGGGGCCTCTGAGCTGCTTGTCACCGTTTGATTGGCTCCAGGAGAGGGGTGGAGAAGTGAAAACACTCTACCCAGGATATATTTAGTTGAAGTGCAGCTGGGGAAGCACTTAAACAAGGGAGCTTTTGTCTTCAGGATGAAGTGTTTTTCTTAACTCCACAAGGGTGAAGAACTTAAGCTACGTACTGATCCCCCCCCCCCTTCTATTTTCTCTTCTTGGGGGAAGTTTGGCATTTTCTGGGCTTTGTTCCATAAGAGGAAACAGAGCAATTTTGATGCAGAGTTGACACAAAAATTTCAAGCACACCTCCTGGCTGGAAGACACGCATTGTATACGTTTGCATTCTTGAAATTAATTTTCTGTCAGTTCAAACTGGAAGTTAGATATTTTCAAACATCTTTACTTCGACAAATATATGGAGTTAAAAACATAATTCAGTTTTATAAGCTGACAGAACCCTTTTTCACTTGGGTTAATTCACATTTTCTAGAATGAAAGATTTACTTCTGCGCTGATGGGCACAGCTTCTTTGCAGCAGATTACTGATGACCCATGTAATGGCCTCTGTCCTCCTTGGAAAGCCACTGAGAACTGCCACCGTGCTCCAAGGCTTTGCAGCTACTCTGTAAATTAGGGGCACATTGTCTACTATATTAGGGGCACATTGTCTACTGTTAAGAAGAGGTGCAGGAAATATTTCACCTGAAAATCCCATTTGAAGTTATGAACCAAGGGCAAGAATTTCTGGACAAGAAGCCTATGGCTTTGGTAATACAGTAATAACTTGGTTTGTGAGCATAATTCGTCCCAGAAACAAACTACTCGTATTGCAAGACATCACTCGTTTACTACCTTAAAACGTATTAGGAATGTTTACTCGTCTTGCGGAACACTCTCAAACCATGTTACTCGCAATCCCAAGGTTTTACTGTACTAAGAAACCAGGCGAATAAGTTGGGGTTCTCTAGAGAAACAGAATCAATAGGAAGGAAGGAAGGAAAGATGGATGGATGGATGGATGGATGGATGGATGGATGGATGGATGGATGGATTTTAAGGAATTGGCTCATGTGATTATGGAGGCTGTCAAACCCAAAATCTACAGAGTTAAATGACAGGCTGGAGGCCTAAGAAGAGCCAGTGTTGCAGTTCAAGCCTGACGGTCATATGTGACAGAATTCCCTCTTGCTCAGAAGAGGTCAGTCTTTGTACTATTCAGCCTTTCCACTGATTGGGTGAGGCCCACCCATATTATGGCGGACAATCTGCTTTACTCAAAGTTCACCAATTTAAATGTTAATCTCATCCAAAAATATCCTCACAGGAACATCCAGAATAATGTTTGGACCACATATCCGGGCACTGTGGCCCCCACCAGGCTGATACATACAGTTAACCATCACACAGGCTAAAACACACCCATTTTGAAAAATTCACTTGTTCAGTTACAGGTTGCTTACCAGGTTGAAGCTGCTGTGAGGGTATAAACATGGATAAGATCCCTGCTTTCCCGGATCTCTCTCTCTATTCCTGTCCCCCATCTCCCTTTCTCCCTCTCTTGTCTTGGTAGGCTGGCCCTGGAAAGCCAGGCACAGCTTTGGGAGGAAGCCTAGGCCACACACAGAAACCATGTGTGGGGATTCCAGACAAGAGCCCCCAGCCAACACCAACAGCATCTACTAGACATGTGCGTGAATCAGCCAGCCCCCAGGAGCCCTTGTCTCCAGCCTTCCATCTCCAGCTATGCCCAGACACGGTGGAACAAACCAGGCCCTGTCTCATTTTCTGACCCACAGAAACCATGAGGGATTTTTTAAAAATAGAGATGACAAGATGGCTCAGTTAAAAAATAATAATAAAGATGAATGCTATTTTAAACTACTAAATTTGGGGGTAATTTGTTGTACGCTAACAGATAACGCATGATAAAGATCATAGTTAACTTTATAAGAAACTACCAAACTATTTTCCAAAGGGATTTTATTCATTCTGCTACCAGCAGTGCATGAGGGTCCCAGACGCTCCGTCCTCACTAACACTTGATATCTATCATCAAGTCTTTCAAATTATGGCTTTTCTACTGGGCATGGAGTTGTTTCCCATTGTGGTATTAATTTGCATTTTCCTGATGATGCCACAGCCAGTTTATTATTATTTATTTATTTTTATTTTTTTTAGCTGAACCATCCTGCCACCTGTTGGCAGCACAGCGGTTGCTCAGCTTGGGCTGGGCATCGAACTGCTGTTGCTCAGAGCTCAGCTCGCACTCTTGAGCGAGCTCTTAACCAACTGAGCCACTCGGCCAGCCCTGCCACAGCTACTTTAGATCAGAAATGTTACTACTCACTTAGAAAACAACCTTATTTAATGTGATATGTCAGGCACATGTCACAAAACCAACTCACTCCTGCCCCTGACAGTTGAAAGCTTATGCTCACATTTCCAATTCGTTTTTAAAATAATTGCTACCAAAATGGTCTGCATGGTTAATAATTATGCACACTGGGAATTAAGAAGTTAGTTTGCAATCCCTGGAAGAGTGAGGAAGAAAAGCTGTCTACCCACAGATGTGGGACTCCTGATCCTACCTATTATTAATTGGTATTAATATTATTACCATTGACTGAGAAATACTACATGTCAGGTATTTTACACATAGAAGCTCACTTCCCACATCCTAGCCCCAAGGAAGAAGAGATTCCAAGAGCTCAAGAAAATTGGCGGTGGCCACACAACTGGATTTGAACCCAAACAGGTTTTATCTCACTTTTTTCTAATTTTATACCAGAATGTAAGACAATGTTTTGGCCTAGTAAACAGTGGAAACTCTTTTAGACTGGGAGTTAGGTGACTGGGTTTTACGCCTGGTTCTTTTACTAATCAATAGTTCCCTCCTGGGCAAGCCCCTCTCTGGATCACTGTTGCTCATTATTAAAAATGAAAGGAGGAGTGAAGAACTTACCCAGCTTAAAAACCGCTATATCCAGGCGCTAGTCTAAGCATTTTACATGTGTTAACTTATTTATAGTTCATAAAATCCCTGTGATATATGTACGATCGTTATGTCCTTTTTTAGGTGAATAGACTAAGGCACAGAGATTAAATAACTTTCCCAAAGTCACAGAACTAGGAAATAGTATAGCTGTGATTTATTTTTTTTAATTTTATTCATTTAATTTTAATTTTTTTTTTTTTTTGAGGGCAGTGTCACTGGCCCTCACATGTGGGACCTGAACCGGGGCCACTGGCCTCCCAAGCCAGCACCCAACCACCGTGCCACTCAGCCGGCCCAGTATAGCTGTGATTTAAACCCAGGCAGTCTGGCCCCAGAATCCATGATCTTCCCAAGTTAGACAACATTTATTGAAAGCTTAATTTTAGGCATGACCTATGACATCATTCATAACAGTATTCTCTCCCCATCCCCACCCTCCCTCCTACTTTTTGAATGAAAAAACTGAGGCTTAGGACATGTATTGTGCACCAAGTCCCACAGCCAGTCAACGTGGGAGCCAGGATGGGAAGCCCAGGCAACTTGACATAAAAGCCCATTGTCAAGTGTCCCCAGGTGTCAGAGCCCTAGGGAGCGTGAGATCACAGCTTGCTGACTACCTGGGGATCTTGCCAAAGGCCCACCTGGAAACACCCACATCGACCTCATGTGGCCACATCTTCAACCTGGCTGTTTACCATTTCTTTTTCTCCCCTCTTACCAAACCAGGGGCCTGGAGATCAGAAATTAGATCTGTAAATGCCCAAGGGAACCAGCCCTGGGGCACAGGTGGTGGTGATGCTAAGGGTGGGGCTTCCAGAAGAGGTACTGCACAGGCTGGCGGGGTCTCCCCAACAGGTCCTCACCCTCTGATATAAGCTGCCTTCCAACCTTCCAGGCCCAATGTTGAATTAATAACCTGGGACTCACATGTCAGTCAGAAAAGGGAGCGTGGGGCAGCCTGAATACTATGGTTGTGATGCTATTGCTTTGAGAGTCTGGTTTTGTTTCTCCTTTTTCTTGATAAGCATATTTTTAATAGAAAATACGCACGGGATAAAAAGTCAACCCAAAACCATATTGTGTGGAAGGAATAAGACTCTTTATCTTACCCCTGTCCCTCCCCCCATCCCCTGAGACAACCTCTTTCTTTTATCCAGACAAAGATATTCTTGCATATATAACCATAGAGGTATATATGTTTAACCATACAAATGGGCACATAATATACACCGTTCTGTAGCTTCCTTTTGATTTCTAATTAACAATATAGCATGGAAATGGTCACTTGTCAATACCTAAAGCACCCTCTTGATTTTCTAAAGGGGCTACCTGCATTTCTGGTACAGGGCTATGTCATAATTTATGTAACCATTCCCCTACGACGACTTTTGAGGCTGTTTCTAACCGGAAGCTCTGACAAGCCATGAATCTCCTTGTATTTTTGTTGCAGTGCCGTGTAGGCCCCTGTGAGATCACTAATGTCACATGTGTGGGGGGAGGAAGGGAGCAGAGTTTATGGCATGCTCCCCTGTTCCCCCTTTCCCAGCCAGCAAGGCATAGATTACTGCTGCTGTTTCCTTTATAGGGCTGTAATCAGTAGAGAATTCATAGCTATTTGGAGGTACAGATCAGAAAAAGCATCCAGGCAGCAGCTCAGCTGATCACTGAAATCTGGTAGCAGCAGCAATGAAAAAACCATACCATGAGCTTTCCAAATATGCCTGGGCAGATATGCCACTGTCATCTTTTACAGCAGGGCCTGCAGTCCCAGGGACTGGACTAGTTCTGTAACTCAGGCAGCTGGAGTCACTTAAGGCAAAGTGGGCCACCAGATCGAAAACGAACAGGATGGGGTTCTCTAAGGCTGTGGAAAGACCTGGGTACCTTAATTCAGCTCTGTTCTCATATTCTCTTCCCTGCCATCAAAGCTTTTGGTGAGGCTAGTGGTTCCTCCTGGAAAAACCAGCAGCCATGCGTCTGCCTCTACTCAGCTTTGTCTGAAGATGCCTCACTTGACTGCCAGCCCTGGGTGAGCCCCACAGTGACTGCCCTCCCAAAAGAGATGCCAACACTGAGAAACTCCCCACCCTCGCCCGAAAATTCACTCTGCCAGGATGGATGAGAAACCTTTTTCATATTGAGGCCATTGTCCCAGCCCTCCTCATAACAAGTTAGTTGAAAGTGACAAGTCATGGACTTACCCCACAACGTTTTATTGTGAAAATCCCCAAACACACAGAAAAGTTGGAGGAATATTGCAGTGGACACTTCCCTATGTACACTTAGATTCTACAATTAACATTTTCTTAGATGTACTTTCCTTATAATATATTCTTTCATCTCTTCAAGCCACTGGCGTTTGAGGCTTTTTAAGAGCCTGGCTGAAATATTCCATTTCTTTGCTTTTTAAAACTTCAGAACAGGAAAAATTAACATCTTGTTTAATGAACACAGAATAATTGAGTTCCGCTCCAAAGGAGGCTAGTAGGGAGCGAAGACAGAAAGAAAGTTAGGAGAGAATGTGGTCTCCAGAAGGCAGAGAAAGGATGAGAGAGGTAAGAGGGGGACGAGGAAGGAGGGGTGTAAAGACACAGGAAAAGAGTCTCAGGTTTGCAAATGAGGTTTTGTACCCAGGCAGCAGCTGCTGTGTGATTAAGTCCTCCACTGGGGCCCAGACCAGCTCCCAGCACTGAGCACGGACTATTGACCTTCCCCTGTCACAGTGAGGACAGCCACATGAGCCATCCCAGGACAATGGAGACAAGACTTCTTGGCCATGGAGGGTCCGGCTCCATAGACAGTAGTCAAACGAAGATCTGGGATTGAAACCAGCCTTGAACCCCACCCATTAGCACAACCAGCACATAAGACCTTGAATGTTTATTTAACTTTTCTGAGCTGCTATAGTCTCCCCCATAAAATGGGCATATAAAAAATACCAGGGATGATGGCTTGGGAAGCCAGCGGCCCCGGTTCAGGTCCCACATATGAGGGCCAGTGACACTGCCCTCTACAGCTCAGATGGTGAACAACAGCTCCACCTGGAGCTGTGAGGCGACGGTATAGGCTGCAGCCCCTGCTGCAGTGGGCTGCCATAGGCTACCGTGAGTGGCCGGCAGCCAGCATGAGTGGCTGTCAGCCGGTGTGAGCTGCCAAGAGCCGCTGTGAGTGGCCGTCCAGAGGCCGACGACTGATCTGCCTCACCTGAGAAGAGTACAATGATGATACCAATGTGCGCCAGTGAAGCAATGTCCTCCACAACTAGACTGAAGAACAAAACGACAGCAACTTGTATGTTCCCCTTCCCCATCTCCCTAATAAAATCTTAAAAAAAAAAAAAATACCAGGGTGCCCCCAAAATGTATACAAGTGGACACGTTGGTCAGCGTTGCTCAAGAAGTAGTTTGCTGTCATCAGAAGTGTTGGACTCTGATGGGAACCACTCTGAGCACCTCTTATAATTGCGGAAGTCAAATGTGACTTGTATTCATCTTTTGTTATCAGTAGATATTATTACAATTTTCCTTTCTTAAAATGTGTATCCATTTTTTTTTTTTTGCACCCTCTGTATATACCTCATGAGGTTGTTGGGGAGGAAAACTGAGATGAATGGATATCTGTAATAATGGGTGGGATGTATTGAATACCAGCTATCTGCCAGGTCTTGGACTAAATATGGCTTACGTACTTTATCTTGTCCCATCTTCACAACAGCCAGTATTATTGGCCTTGTGGAGGTGAACATTATCACTAGCCTCATTTTAAAAATGTAGAACTGAAACTCAAGAGTGTAGGGAAGTCACTTCTGCAGGTGGCCCAGCTGGCAGTGGTGGAATAGGCCAGAACCCCCTGCCTGCGGAGTCCAGATGCTATGCTTCTTTCAGCAATGTGCCCAGTACTAACCAGGCTGGCTGCAGAGGGCTTGTGCAAGGTCAAAATGTGTAAGTGCTCGTACCTACCAGGTCCTTAAGGATGTTTGCTGAATGACTAGACAAATGTCCATGAGCTCATCTAATACTTGTCATATTCTTCAGCTGCTTCCCTAATCAGTAACTCTATAGAAGCTTCCCTCTGATAGATAATGATGGTTAAAAATTTCCCTAGTCCTGTACTATGCAAACATCAGGTTTAATAAACAGATTACAAGGAAGTTGATCTTCTTTGTGTTCTGACCTCATTTATGTTACAGCAACATTGAACCTATTATACAGAGGGTGCTAATAAAAAAAAGTATGTACTTCTTAAGAAAGGAAAAAACTGTATTAAAATTGTAATACTCAATATATACTGATAAAAGATTAATACAACTCATGTGTATGCATTTTTTTGGCACCCCCGGTATTTTTAGCCTATGATCAAACAACAGAACAGCCTGATTCTAAATGCCAGGAACTAGGAAAAGCCCTCCCTTTTCTTGACTGCCTGTATTGGACTTCTCCAGTGTGCCGAGGGCAACCCAATACCCAGGCTACCCCAGAGAACAGAGCTGGGAGCCTCTGAACCCTTCTTGCCTTTGATGAGGCCTCTCCATGGAATGGTTGCTATGGCATGTTTTGCGTGGTGATTTTCCACCTTTCATTATAGACTTCCCTTTCAAAACTCGTAAAATAGGGCCGGCTGAGTTGCACGGTGGTTGGGAGCTCGCTTGGGACTCCAGCAGCCCCGGTTCGGATCCCATGTGTGAGGGCTGGTGACACTACCCTCAAAAAAAAAAAAAAAAAAACTCGTAAAATAACAACCCTAGGAAATTTATCTCTAACTGCAAAGAAGATACATAGGCTGGAGAGATCATACGTGGAAAAGTGCTTTTGAAACTTTTTTCAAAAATTTGGTACAAATGCAAGATTTTGAAAATAACTTCAATAGCCAAAAGGCAGACACAACCCAAGCGTCCATTGATGGGTGAAAGGATAAATAAAATGTGGTCTACACATATAATAGGATATTATCCACCCTAAAAAACGGAAGGGAATTCTGACACATGCTACAACATAGAGGAAGCTTGAGGACATTATGCTAAGTGAAAAAAGCCAAATACAAAAAGGCTTATACTATATGATTCCACTTACAGGAGGTACCTAGAGTCATCACATTCAGAGACAGAAATGAGAATGGTAGATTCCAGGGGCTGGGGGGAAGGAGCAATGGGGCGTATTGTTTAAGGGGCACCGAGTTTCAGCGCTCTAAGATGTTCTGGGCATGGATGGTGGTAGTGGTTACACCACACTGTACATCCAAAACTGGTTCAGATGGCAAATTTTATGATATGTGTATTTTACCACAATTAAAAGTAATTAATTAAAATGTCAGTTATTTGATTTATGATGGTTTTCTCTCAATTCTACCCTTAGCCAGTTAGGAGGACACTATATTTTTCACTTTCAATAAGATCCATCATGGGAGCCAGGAAAGAGACATGTTGCCATGACAACAACAAAGTGTGGGCTTGAAGCCGGAAGTTAGGGGCCCTTAGACGCAACCATCGCCCAAAGGTGATTTCCGTGGCACCCTTGACTGCTCTTCCCTGGAGTGAGGGGACACAGTAGTTTGGGGGATCCAGTAAATGATTTCTAATAGAGAAGTCTTAAGACTGAAGAGGGTTTGGAATGACACATTCCACCTGGGAGAGTTTGGAACTAGATCGCTATCCTCGGTGAATCGAGGGACTTGACGCTACATTGGAACTTATGTCTGGGCTCCTTGTAGCTCTATCGTCTGTCAGCACCAGCAAGGAAATAACTCAGCCCACAAACTTGTACTGTTAGACAAGACCAGGTTAGTCGAGTTCGATTCCCAGGGATATGGGATGTTTTGAGAGAGAGCAGAAAATCCCAAGTTGAGTATTTACAATTTACCTCTGTAATCGTAAACACTCACACTGTGTTATTACCATTGCTTTTTTTTTTTTTTTTTTTTTTTTTGGTGATGATTATTTAAAATATCAGCAAGTCCCTACAGTTTAACTTCTTTTTACCATGGGACACTACATCTCTTTTCAGCTTTTCATTTCCAGGATCAACTAATCCATTTTTTTTGAAGGCCTATCCTTTAGCTTGTCATTATGACTGGTTGTAATTTCCATTCCTATTTGTTCAGGATTGATGTAAAGGAGTTAAAACCTTTCCATGCCCTTCATTACCTCTTTCCCAAAGGTGAAGTTCAACTTAATGTTACAACAATTCTGCAAGTAATGTCCTACAATCTTATTTCCCTATATTCATGGTTACACTGATTGAGGGAACCATAGCTAACACGTCCATTTTGCTGACTGTTGAAAAATTTCATGTCCACCATGGATAGGAACGGGAATTATTATAGTCGGATTTCAGTCCTGCCCTATCCCTTCATAGCTGCGTGGACCTGTCCCTTTTCCATCTGTAAACAGGAGCTAAAAATACCACTTTGGATTGTGAAGAGGAGGAAAGGAAGTGACACCTATAAATGTTAACTTCTGCCTTTTCCTCTTTTCTACTCCTCCTTTTTGATTCCTCTTCTATTTCCTCCTCTTTTTTTTTTCTCTTTTCTTCCTCTTTACCAAAGGAAACACAGCTGAGGTCACAGTGAATACAGAATACTGTCCCCTCTCCCTCAATGACAAAGCAAACCCTCTAGATATTACTGGGCTGCCTTTCCTCGTTTCTGGCCTCCGCCTGGCACCTGGCAACTTGTCAGCTATTGCGCTGGGATCTGCACACATCATCCGCTACTATTACCTGCATTATAGTGGGTCTGTGGGGGTCCTTCAGTATGGAATTTTGCAGCAAAGCAAACCTGCACGGAGAATTTTGCTTCCTACTTTTTCACTGAGCATGGTCCTCACTCCCTAGTGAATGGACCTCATTTACACCTCTGCCTCCAATTCTATGCTTCCACATTGGACCAGCCTTTTCTGTTCGCCTTTTCACCAAGGGTATTTCGTTCAACATAAACTAAACCCATCTGTGAAGTTCAGGAACTAAAACAGAGCTTTTGTTCCAAAGTTCCTTCCTTTTCTTTCTCAAGCTTGTCTCTGCTTTGTACTTTGTACTGAATAGTGGCTGTACCTTCTGAAATGATCTAGGACTGTCTTTTGGTATGCAACGTGGAAAATGCACTTTCTCATGATTGGCAGATTCTGGCAGAGCAAAAAGAAACAAAAAACAAAGGCTGCATTTCAGGAACTTCATTTAGTGAAATAACACATCCTTTTGGTAGTTTTCCAGCTAATTTCTTCAGCTGGCAATGAAAAAAAATGGCTATGGGTGTTGTGTGTGTGTGTGTGTGTGTGTGTGTGTGTGTGTGTGTGTGTGTACCAGTTTCAACTGATGATGTCATTCATTCATGGAAGTGTTGCCATAACAACTTTGTTCTCTGTTTCCATACGGAGAATTAAAAAAAACAAAACAAAAAACTGTGTTTGATGATAAAGGAATTTCTATAGATTACAGATGCCTAACCATGTATAGTGAAACAGACCTAATTTCTTGCAAATGCATAATCCCTATATTAAAATCTTATTTTTTGTAATATTTAAACCTTGAGATTATCTGTATTGCTATTGAGGTCTTTAAATCACTTTAACTGTTAGGATTACAGGTATTATATATACAGAGGAATTAAAAGGGAATTTTGCATTTCTCTACAGAGGGTGCCAAAAAAATGTATACACATTTTAAGAAAGGAAAAAACTGTATTAAAATTGTATTACTCAATATATACCAATAACAAAAGATGAATACAAGTCATGTGTATATGTTTTTTTGGCAGCCCCAGTATATAGAGTTTCATGAAAGAATGCCATCAACAATCTTGATTCTCCCCATTTGCAGATTAGCAAATTATGATATAAAATTTAAGTCATATGCTTTTTTGTGTATGTGCTATACTTTAAAACACACATGTCAGCATTAAAGCAATACCCAGATCATAAATTTTAACTTCTACTCCCAGGGTGTTTGAGCACCAATTACATTATTTTCTATTCAGCAAGTATTTTTGAATACCCATTATGTGTCCGAACTGTACTAAGGACCATGGGAGAATAGAAAGAAATATAAAACAGTCTCTTCCCTTGAAGAGCTTTCCACATTCAGCAAAATGAGACATCCATGAAATCACTTGAAAACAACTCAAGACATCTGTATAAACAATAAGATTAGATACATACCACACATTTTTAAACATTAACAAAATCCATGTATGTGTTTAAAAAATTCAAGATGGTACAGAAGAGTAGAGTGAAAAGTAATTCTCCCTCCTACCCCTCACCCAGCTCCTTTCCCCAAGGTAACCTCTGTTGTAAGTTCCGTGGATAGCTTCCCAGTGATGGTATAAGCATATATTATATAAGTGCATATAAGCTTATGAATAGTCATATACATGTATTTATTTATACAAATTCCATGCACATTTTAAAGGATTCATTGAGAGCAACTAGTCTTTGTTTAGCATTCTCAGGAAATGATCACATAGTGGATAATAAATATTTGAATGCCTAAATGAATGAACAATTCCCCCTTTGGTCAGACATTTCAATTTCTTTGTACTTTAAATAGTACTTCATGAAACATTTTTTTGATTCAACCCTTCTTTAGGAAGATTCCCAGAAGAGAAATAACTAGGTCAGTGTTTTTAGGTATTGCTAAATTGCTTTCTAATAGGCTATTTACTCCCATCAGCACCATCATGGGTAGTTTCATTTTTTCCCCCCATCTTTGCTAATTTAATAGGTGGAAAATGCAATCTCATTGTTACTTCTGTTTCCATTTCTTTGAATTGCACTGTACATTTTTTCAAATGTTTGCCAGCCATTTATATAATCTGTTTTCGAGAATCATCTGGTAGAACATTTGCACGTTTATATACTGGGGTTTTTCTTACTGAATGCTATCACTTCTTTAAATACTAAGACTATTAATTCTGTTCCTTATTATTAACAAATAGTTTCCCCCTCATCTAGTGTTGTTGCCTTTTGAGTTTTGATTTAATTAGCTTATTTTTGGCCGAGAAGATATACATTTTTTTATATGCTCAGTTCTCTCCATTGAATCATCCATAATTCATTTCATTGCCTCCTTATTGCATCTTTTCTAGTGTAGACATGGACGAAAAGTCCAGCTTATGCTGATAGCCTGTCAACAGGGCAATTTTCTAAGCATTTACTACTAGAGGTAGATTGGGAATTCATTCCATCTTTGCATCTGAGGTATGTGGATTTAAGAAAACACCTTAGACCTCCTTCATGGAAGGATTTTGTCTTATTGGTGAACTTGGAAGTTCAAAGTCAAAAGCCATTATGTTACTGGTTGAATAGTGCCCTGCCCACTCCTAAATTCATATGTTAAAATCCTAGCCCTTGTACTTCAGATGTGACCTTATTTGGAAACAGGGTGGTGGCAGATGTAATTAGTTAAGAGGAGGTCACAAGGTCATGTTGGAGAAGGGTGGGCCTCTGACCCAATGTGACTGATGTCCTTATAAAAAGAAGAAACTTGGACACACACAATGCACACAAGAGAACGCCATGTAAAGATGATGGCAGAGAGCATGGTGATGCTTATAAGCTCAGAAACACCAAAGATCGCCAGGAACCCCCAGAAGCTAGGAGAGAAGCATGGAACAGATTCTTCTTCACAGTCCTCACAAGGAAACAACCCTGCCAACACCTTGACCTCAGACTTCTAACCTGTAGAATGGTGTGAGAGAAAAAATTTTGTTGTTAAGCCACCCAGTATGTGGTATTTTGGTACAGCAGCCCTGGGAAACTCACACAACATGGACGCATGTATTGCTTTTGTTTGTTTGTTTTTAATGAAGAAAACGGTCTTGGAAATTGATTCAACTTCTCATTCTAAGTGGGAACATTTTTTGCTTAGCAAATACATAAACACAAGTTCTTGTAATTCAATGAACATGATGGCATGAAAACCCAGACAGTACCTGTGTACTTACCCTGTAAAGAAACCAACAGGTTTCTCAATGAAATAATTTGAAGGTGCACTTTATTTTCCATTAATCCATTCACCAAGTGAAGGTGTTTAGAATGCCCACAGAAACTCTGAAACTTGCTGACTTAAAATCACAATCTAGCATTGGTTGTGCGCCCATACCCCAACATTGGGCTAATAACAGACACTTCCAGTCCCAGTAAAAACCTGGAACACTAGCGAATCAAAGCCAGTCTTCTAAGTAGAACTCTCTATTACAGCTGTTTCCCAATTTCCTGAATAACCAGAATGAATATTCTCAATAATGACAAAATGAACCACAAAACCTGAAGTTTCATCATTTTTTCATAAACTCTAAAAAAGCAGATACAACAATGGGAATGTCCTTACTGTCATTGAACTGTACATTTAAAGATGATTAAGGTGGCACATTTTTTGTTAAGTGTAGTTTACCACCACTTTTTAAAAGCAGGTACAATTTCATACAAAGCAGTTCTGGCATATATGTATTATAGTGTGTCACAGATGTACCTTCCTCCTCTAAGTAATCTTTGGGAAAGTGTTTTTTTCTCGTTTGCTTGATCCTCCAAGCTGATCCCGGGAAAATGATCTCTTTACAGTTCAGTTACCACTTGAAGTGTGATCATGAAAGTGGAGTAATCCTTGTACAATTCTGCTTTATAGGCAGCTTCAATGGTCACAAAATAGCACCATGAATGTCCAATTGCCCAAGTACATATGGGAGCCAAGGTTTGCCTAATTCGAGCCATTGGAGTGTCCCCAGTTTCTTCCCAGTCACGGAAGTGTGTTCTCCTTCCAGAGCCAGAGGGATCCGTTTCCATCCTCAGCTCTGGACTGTTGTAAACCTCACCAGCTTGGTACGACTGTGTCCACCCTTTTGACTCTTCTGATAGCCTGCTTCTTCTCAAGAGTTTCTTCTCAGTCCCAAAGCTGTCGATTCTCAGCACCACAGTTTCAGTCCTACAGGGAAGCTGGTCAACCCCCACCAAAACTTCCTCTATTCTACTTCCTCCTCAGTGTTAAAACCCTACCTCTGCCCTCAGCAACCAACACCAAACAGGCTTTTCTGGTCTCAGGGCTTTCTTCTGCTTCCTCCTTTGGAGGCGAGTTCAGCTGTAAATACCGTTCATGAGTGCCGCCCTCATGGTCTGTATCTGTACTATTTACCGCTATTAGAACAAAGAGAACATGAGAGTTCCGCATCTGTTCTGTAATGAGATTGAGGCGAAAGAAGGGTTCAAGGGCTCCGTTAAGTAGCTTTCTTTTCTAAGCTTTATTGGATATAATAGCTGGGTATTAAGTTAACTATGCCAAAGCATATCCCTTTCCCTGTTATCATTCATTTAAATACCGTGTTTCCCCTAAAATCAGACCGGGTCTTATATTCATTTTTGCCTCAACAATCTACATGTAGTCATTTATGCATGTGCAAAAATCTACATTTATTCAAACCATCATGTCTGGCTGGCGATCTTCACTGGGGCTTCTGTTTGGGGTAGGGCTTATATTACAAGCATCCTGAAACATCATGCTCAAGCTTATTTTCCAGGTAGGTCTTCTTTTTGGGGGAAGCACAGTAAATTCGACTGAACTGGAGGCTTCTGGTGAAGAAGGGGTTAAGATTGCAGCCCGCTGGCTTGGCATTGCAGTACAGCAGTAAAACCTCACCTGCTGAGTTTAGTCCTTACCCAGGCTTCCAGTTTTTCCTTCTAACCTTCAGGCTTTTCCCTTGTCTCTCTGCCTCCTCACTGAGCGACATTCTTGCTGGTAGCCTTGCCCGTATTTCCTGGACTTTGCCTATCTTCCCATTTTTGATCACGCTGCCAAATGACCACCTCCTTGAATTCTACCCTTCTCTTCTTTTTCATCATTTTAAACCATGTCTAACGGAGCTGGCTAATACCATCAATGTCACCCTTACACACGTAATGCTTTCTGACCTCCAAGCCTGAGGCTACAGGTAGTGGCAGCTGATGCCCCTACTTGATCAGTTGTGTTCATGTTTAAGTGCTATATACTGCATTCAGTATGAGTCCGCCATAGCTTTTGAGCAAAGCCAGTTATCTATTACATATTATAGTTTGCTGGTTTTTTTAGCTACCTGTCTCGAGCT
The DNA here is from genome assembly GCA_033961575.1 of Aselliscus stoliczkanus. Lineage (NCBI taxonomy): Eukaryota > Metazoa > Chordata > Mammalia > Chiroptera > Hipposideridae > Aselliscus > Aselliscus stoliczkanus. The sequence continues at coordinate 27,886,270 of CM066741.1, forward strand.
ACCATGTTTCCCCAAAAGAAGACCTAACTGGAAAATAAGCTCGAGCATGATGTTTCAGGATGCTTGTAATATAAGCCCTACCCCAAACATAAGCCCCAGTTAAGATCATCAGCCAGACATGACTGTTCGAATAAATATAGATTTTTTTGTACATGAATAAATGAATATACATGTAGATTGTTGGAGCAAAATTTAATATAAGACCCAGTCTTATTTTCAGGGAAACACGGTAGCTTTATGTTCCTTGATGCTTCTTCTTTTAATCCCCATTTGAATAGCTGTTATGTCAATATATAACTTCAAAAAGTATTACTTTTTCAAAAGCATGGCACTGGTAACAGCCCTGCTACTCTCCACGGAGTGCATCTATCTACCTCTGCTTATCTGGGTCCTCACAGCTCAGGGCAAGTTCTTTCTTCCAGAATCTCCCCCAGGCAATCCCCACTCACTCTGAACTTTCAATTTCTGGATTTCACAGAGTCATTATTATTTGGCCCCAATGCGACACTTAATCATATTCTGTTTTGTGTCAGCCACAGTCATTTCATAAATGCCAACTTTGCCACCTTACTTAGATGGCAGATTCTCAAGGCCAAGGTGCTTTGCACCTGTTATTGGTGTTATATTCTCAGTGCTCCTACCTCATTTCTAGAACAAATCAGTCACAGCTCTTCTCAGCCTTTTTGATTCTCTGCTCAAGATTCACCTGAGAGGGAGTTCTACTTCTATGGCCATATAAATGCCTAATAGACTGCCCCGCCACAGATAACAACTGCAAATAATGTCCAAAGTGCCAAAGACAGCTGCCCATTGTCTCTTGAGAGGGAACAAAAGCAGACAGATTTGGAAGGGGAGTACAGCCCAGTGATTAGGCATTTATATAATCTATGAAATGATCACCCTGATAAGTTCAGTACACATCTGACACCCTATATCGTCTTTACAACATTACTGATTATATTCCCCATACTGTATTTCACTTCCTGTGACTATTTTGTGACTACTAATTTGTACTGTTTTTTTTCAAGAGATTTTATTATTGGGGGAGGGGAACAGCGTTGGGGAATTGGGGAAAGGGAACAGACAAGTTGCTGTCCTTTTGTTCTTCAGTCTAGTTGCGGAGGACATTGCTTCATTGGCCCATGTTGGTATCTTCATTGCGCTCTTCCCGGATGAGGCAGATTGGTCGCCAGCCTCTGGTTGGCAGCTCACCGCAGCTATTGGCAGCTCACGTTGGTTGCCAGCCACTCATGCTGGCTGCCCGCCACTCACTGTAGCCTATGGCAGCCCACTACAGCAGGGGCTGCAGCCCACACCGTCGCCAGGGCTTGCACAGCCCAGCTCCAGGTGGAGCTGTTGTTAGCTGTAGAGGGCAGTGTCACTGGCCCTCATGTGGGATCCGAACCGGGGCTGCTGGCATCCCAAAACCAGCTCTTAACCAATGTGCCACTTGGCCGGCCCCAATTTGTACTTTTTAATCTTTCATCTTCTCACCTATCCCCAATCCCGCTCTCATCTAGCAACCATGAGTTTTTTTGCTTTATCTATGAGCCTATTTTTATTCTGTTGGCTCATTTATTTTGTTTTTTAGATTCCACATATAAGAGAGATTATATGGTATTTGTTTTTCTCAGTCTGACTTGTGTCACTTAGCATAATATTCTCTAGGTCCATCCATGTTGTTTTGTTGCAAATGTAGGATTTCATTCTTTTTTTATGGCACAGAAATACTCCAAATGTACCACAATTTTTTTATCCAATTGATGGGCATTTCCGTTGTTTCCATGTTTTGGCAATTGTGAATAGCGCTGCAGTTTATAAATATAGGGGAGCATATATATTTTTTCAAATTAGTGTTTTGGGTTTTTTTAGATAAACACCTAGGTGTGGAATTGCTGGGTCATAAGGTAGTTCTATTTTTAATTTTTTGAGGAACCTCCAGACTGTTTGCTACTGTGGCTGCACCAATCTGCAACCCCACCAACAGTGCATGAGGGTTCCCTTTTGTCCACAGCCCCGCCAGCACTTTGTTGAGTTATTGATGATGGCCATTCTGACACGATGCAGGCGGCATCTCATTGTGGTTTTGTTTTGTTTTGTTTTGTTTTGTTTTGAAGAGGTTAGAAAGTTTGTTTAAGAAGAAAGTCGCTGTCAGAGAAGTTTCATTGTGGTTTTTATTTGCATTTCCCTGATGATTAGTGACATTGAGCATCTTTTCATGTGTCTATTGGCCATCTGTGTGTTCTCTTTGGAGAAATGTGTCTTCATGTCCTGAGAGAGTCATATTTTTGATTGTAGAGGAGGTTCAGAACCGCTGTGGGATTAGGTACCAGGGAACGGCCAAGTGCCCATTGGATCGTAAAGCTGATGAAGCCAAGGCCTCTGGGCTAGTTGCTGTCCTGCCTCTACCCACTCTCTTCCTAGTGCCTTCACCTAGTAAGGAGGAAACACATGTGAAGGAGTCATTCTACTGCACACTAAAATGATGAAATCCCAAGTAAAGTACCAAGGAGTTCTCAGGATGGAGATATTTTGGGTTGGCTGGTTGGGACTATTGCATAACATGCCAGCATTCCATAGATTCTGTGTGAGTGCCAGAGGCAAAATCTATTTTTGATCACCGACAAACAGGGTATGCCCTAATTTTAAGGAGCTCTGATAAGTAGAAACCTGTATTTATATTAAAAGCACATTAAGGTGTAATAAGTTACTTTAGCTAAATCATGTTGAAGCTCATTCCAGATCAAGTTCCTCTAATCTAGGAATGGAATTGGATTTACAGTTGGTGAGGGCTTTGATGGCCTATTGGGTAGTTTTAGAAGAAGAGGAAGTCTTCAGTCAGCTGTTATTGGAGCATCTACAACTGTGCAGTGGCAAACAAAGTCTAAGTCAAGGTCTCCACCTCCAGTAAAGCTGCTTAGAGACCTGTGATCCATATACCAACAGACAAATATTAACTTATGGTAAGAGCCAATTGACTACTGAATAGCATAGTCTTTAACTCATAGAAATTCCAAGAAGGGAAAGCAGTCACATTGAAAGAGAGAAAACAGAACAGTTTGCATAAACAAGCATACTCTAATTCATCTTAGTGTTATGTTCCTTATAATAAAATCTGGGATATCTTGGGTAGGATGCTCAGGAAACTAGTTACACAAACTGCTTTCAAAGAGGTGTGTGGAGTGGAGGTGAAAGGTTTTTCACTGTCTACCCTTCAGCACCCTTTGAATTTTGAACCAAGTGTTAACTATTTTTAAAAAACTGTATTTTTAATCAAAGGATAAAATACATGTGTCCTGCAATAAGAATGAAATAGGAACAAATGTTTTAAGAGCACTACAATCATCATAGGATGCTCTACCAAAAAATAAGCAACCAAGCAAACTCTTATTCAATTTTTGAAGAAACAGGCTTATGAGGCATAATTGACACATGATAATCCGCCCTTACTTAAAAGTGTACAATCTGATAAGTTTTGGCATGCATTTACATCTGTGAAATCACAAGCATAATAAAGATAATGAATATATTCATTGATTTTGAAAGTTTTTCCATGCCTTTTAAAATCATTACCTCACACCTCTCCCCACCTTCTCTCCCTAACCCGGGCAACCAAAGCACTGGTCATGTTTCTATTAGTGTGCATTTTTGGGAAGTTTATATAAATGGAATTATATAGTATGTACTCTTTTGTCTGGCTTCTTTCACGTGAGCAAAATTATTTTTGAAATTCATCCATGTTGCATGTATCACTACCTCATTCAGTAAAAATCATTGCATACTATTTGATTTTATAGATATAAATACCACTTGGGTAAATACCTAGAAGCAGAATCATTTCCTAAGTATCTTTAACCGTGCAAGAAACTACCAAACTTTTCCAAAGTGGCTGTATCATTTTTTATTTTAATAAACAGAGTATGAATGAGAGGTCCGTATCCTTTTCATATCCTTACCATCTGGCGGGATCTTTTTATTACAATTCTCCTCTTTCTTTGTGTGCAGTGATAACTCACTATAGTTTCATTTATTTGTTTATTTATTTATTTATTTTTTAATTTATTTTAATTAGCTTCAGGTGTACAACAGAGTGCAATAGTTATATTTTTTACCCCTCAAAGTGACAACCCCCCTCCCCCAATTCTCTCCCCCACTCCTCCCCCCCATATCATACTATCTATTACAATTCCTTTGACTTCCTTCCACATCCCGTGACTATCTATATATTCAATTACAGTTGGCATACAATATTATACAACATCAATTTCAGGTATACTGTGCAGTGATCAAGCCTCTACTCCATCTATGAAGTGGTCTCCCTAACAAGACAGGTGACCATCTGACACCCCACAAAATTTTTACAACATTATTATATTCCCTGAACTGTCTTTCATATCCCTGTGACAGTACTGTAGTTGCCTATTTATGCTGTCTAATCCCTTCCCTTTCACCCTCATCCCTACCCCCCTCCCAACTAGCAACCCTGTTGTTCCTCTCTATCTGTGAGACTGTTTCTGTTTCCTTTGCTCTTCATTCAGTTTTTCAAATTCCACATATAAGTGAGATCATATGGTATTTGTCTTTCTCCAACTGACTTATTTCACTTAACATAATGTAGTCTCTGGGTCCATCCATATTGTTGCAAATGGTACGATTTCATTCTTCTTTATAGCAGAGTAATAATCCATTGTATAAATGTACCACAGTTTCTTAATCCTGTCATCTACCAATGCGCATTTCGGTTGTTTCCGAGTCTTGGCTATTGTAAATAGCGCTGCAATAAACATAGAGGTGCATATATTTTTTTGAATTAGCGTCTTGGATTCCTCTGGGTAGATACCCAAGAGTGGAATGGCTGGGTCATACGGCAGTTCCATTTCCAGTTTTCTGAGATACCTCCATACTGATTTTTTTTTTTTTTTGAGGGCAGCGTCACTGGCCCTCACATGTGGGACCAAACCGCTCCATAATGATTTCCATAATGGCTGCACCAATCTGCAGTCCCACCAACAGTGCACCAGGGTTCCTTTTTCCCCACAGCCCCACCAGCACTTGTTGTTTTTTGATTTGTTGATGATAGCCATTCTGACTGGAGTGAGGTGGTATCTCACTGTGGTTTTTATTTGCATTTCTATGATGATTAGTGAGGTTGAACACTTTTTCATATGACTGTTGGCCATCTGTATGTCCTGTTTAGAGAAATGCCTCCTCATATCCTCTGTCCATTTTTTAATTGGGTTGTTTGTTTTTTTGGTGTTGAGTTTCATGAGTGTTTTATAAATTTTGGATATCAACCCCTTATTAGATATATCGTTGGGAAATACCTTCTCCCATTCAGTAGGCTGCCTTTTTGTTTTATTGATGATTTCCTTTGCTGTGAAATAACTTTTAAGTTTGATATAATTCCATATGTTTATTTTTTCTTTTATTTCCCTTGCCCAAGGGGATATATCAGTAAAAATATTACTCAGGGTAATGTCTGCAAACTTACTCCCTATGTTTTCTTCTAGGAGTTTTATGGTTTCAGGTCTTAAATTTAAGTCTTACCTCACTATAGTTTTAATTTGGATTTCCCCAGTGACTAATAGTATTGAGCATCTTTTCATGTGCTTATTTGGCATCTGGATATCTTCCTTGGTGAACTGTCTCTAAAAATTTTGTCCATTTAAAAAAAAAGTGGGTTATTTGTTTACTATTATTGAATGTTGAGCGTTCATTACATATTCTGGATACAAGTCCTGTATCAGATGTGTCATTTGTAAATATTTTGGCCTGTCTTTTCATTTTCTTAACAGTTTCAAAGAAGAGGCTTTTTAAATATTTGTGAAGTTCTTCTTCTTATTTTTTTTTCCTTTTATGGCTCATGCTCTCTTCTAGTACTCTGCCTTGCTAACTCTGGCTCTCCCTGGACTCTCAGCTCCATCTCAATTCAGGGAGATTGCTGGGTTCTACTTGAGTTACCCTCCCCCGTCCCCACCCAACCGAAAACAGGAAGTAAGCTGGGGCAACGGTAGTGTTTACCTCATTTGTTTCCGGTACTCAAAAATCACGATTCTTTATTGTCTGATGTCTAATGTCTTAAAAACTCTTGTTTCTTGTGTTTGGTATCTTTTGATTTGTTTTTGGTAGACATATAAATCTGGTTCCTCATACTCCATCTTGGCTGAGAAGCACACATTCCCTTTTATGTCTTTTGAAATTTTATAAAATTAGAGTTTCTTGAGTAAAAGGTAAAGGGCATTTCCAATGAAAGGTGTGCTGGTGGAAAACAGCCTGGCTTCAAGGTGGAAATCTGAGTTCAGATGCTAAGGCCAAACATGAGAAAAGATGTACTCTTACCTTGAATTGCTTGAATGGGTTGCAGGGGGTCTGTGAACCTCCAAAATTATATGAAAACTGTGAAGGTGAATTGTGCATTTTTCTGAGATGCCTAAAGATTTCATTATATCTCAAAGGCATGGATAATGAAAAATGATTATTCATCAGCACTCTAAGAAAATCAAATTTTAAATGACATAGGGATTTAACTTAACATTTCCTTCTGAGTTTATGACTTCAAAAAAAAGGAAGAAAGAAAAGAAAAATCTATGTTTAGTGCAATTTGGGGATGGAGCAAAATTAGTTGCATGCATACCATCTGCCATTTTCTCCTAGCACTCCGCTTGCAGATGTACACATAGTTATTTCCTTTGTTTTCTTCCTGCTTCAACTTAAATGTCACCTCCTCAGAGAGGCATTCCCTGGCCACTCAACTGAAATTAGGATCCCACCATCGTAACACTTTTCAGTACCTGGTATTTTCTTATTTGTGGACTTTTGCTCCATTAGAATGTAAGCTCCATGAGAACAGATACCCCAGGCCGTGTAGCATCTCGTTTCTAAAACAGTACCAGGTACATGCAAGAAGCCCAATAACTGTGTGTGGAGATAATATTTTGAATATCAAATGAGCTTTAACTCTGTGTGCAATGTACCCTGGGAAAAAGAAAGACTGCCACGCGTGAAGGAGCAGGGTATATACTGAAATAAGATAGAGTCTGTGTAAGTCATGCAGACAAGGAGGCAGTGAGAGGAACTGCAAAGAGCAGAACAGAGCTACAGGAAAGGCCTGTATTTGTTTGTCTTTTTTTGTTTTTTTTGAAGGGCCGTGTCACTGGCCCCATATGTGGGATCCAAACCTGGGTCGCTGGTATTCCAAGCCAGCTCCTAACCATTGAGCCACTCAGCCGGCCCAGGAAAGGCCTGTATTTGAAAATTGTGACTGTGATTTGAGTCAAGGTTATTCTGAGTTTTCGCTGAGCCTCTCTGATGAGCTGGGTTGACCATCTACGGGAGACAACCCAGGCAAAGCTGGACACAGGGGACTGGAAACAGGGAGAGAAAAGCAGACCCAGCAGGCATCTCTGCCTCTTTAATTGCTACCTGAGACAAGGAGGGCAGAAAAGGGGAAACAGATCTGGGGAGCTCTAGGGAAGGAGGGAGCCCCATGGGAAGCCCTGTGCTGCAGCATGTGAGACCATGTTCCACTGGCAATGGAAGCTGCTCCCCCATTCCATGTGTCAGGAATCCTTATTATCAACCAGGGACATTTCAGGTACTGACCTGTATTAGTGTTATGTGATCTTTATTTTAAGAAAAACAAAATAACTTAAAGGTATTTATTGTGACAAATGCAGCTGACACAGATGATTTAAAAATAAAATTACCTTCCTCTCTAATAGTGTCAGCTTTCAGCTCAGCAGATATTTGAGTTTAGTTTTTTCTTTTATTTCTTTCATTAAAAAAAAGTTATACATTCACATAGTTCAAAATTCAAAAGTCACAGAAGGGTATAGATTGGAAAGTGCTCTCTCCACCCCTATTTTCCACCACCCTTTCTGAGGTGTCGTTGGAGGACACCGGTGTAAACAGATCCTTCCAGAAAGAGTCTTTGCCCATCCAGGTTTTCTTTTGGACACAATTAAATAGGACCAGAAACACTCCGAGCATGCGCAGAGGCCTTTCCTCCAAGTGAGCCAAGGCTTAAAGAAACAGCAGTAATAGGAGCCAGCAGGACCAGAGGAGGGAGAGATCTTTGGGTTCACTGACAGATCACTTAGCATGAAAAGGAACCAACCCGTGGAGGGGGTAGGATGTGGTCTGCCAGGTGTCAGGTGCTTTTAATTTAGGACAAAGCTAGTCTAGCTTTAAAGGGATGACTGAAGACATGGTTTAGATACGGCAAAAGAAATCATGGCTGTCATGTGTGTTAAGGAATAAAGTTCCAATGTGGCTGACAAGGGCCTTCTCTGAAGAGGGCATTGTGTGGGAGGTAAGCTTGGGAGAAGAGAGCTGTTTTATGTGAGTCACCCAAGGAGTATGTTTATAAGGATGTCACTCTACAGTTGAACTGTGGGGGTCCACAATCAAAGAAGGCTCAAACCAAGAGAGCTAGATGTTCCCAGTTGGCATACCAGGAGATTGACAATAATGGGATGCGGTCCAGGCCTCGTAATTAAGTTAGAATGAATCTGACATTTGCCATTGGAGGGAGGCCCAATTCTGAGACTGGAAGCCTTCTGAGAAGTAGGGGAGGAAGGAGCAGGCAAATCAGGCAGTTCCACACAACAGAAGATCCAACTGAACCTATTTGGATCAGGAGGCAGTCTTCAAAAAGAAACTGGGAAAGGCAGAAGGGAATGGGCCTGGAGCCTGACTTCCAGGGCTCAATCCTGGTTCTAATACATAGCAGTGTGAACCTGGGCAAGTTATACTCCCATGCATGTTTCCTAGCAGAGATAGTAAACAGAGATAATAATAGCCTCTCCTAGGGGTGTTGTGCAATTGTACTGTTACTCTACAATGAGGGCTTAGAACAATGCCTGGCACATAGCTAACTCAATGCTTCTCAGCCATTTACTACTTTTTTTTTTTTTGTTTTTGTTTTTGTTTTTTTGGTTTTTTTTTTTGAGGGCAGTGTCACTGGCCCTCATACGTGGGACTCGAACCGGGGCTGCTGGCTTCCCAAGCCAGCGCTTAACCACCACGCCACTCGGCTGGCCTCCATTTACTACTTTTAATAAAGGCCTGTTCAGACCTGTTTTGCTGGCACAGAAGTACTTGGTGATGAGTTTGAAAGAGCAGAATCATAGATGGATTTCAGGTAGTGGTTGGAGGAGAAAAGGGTAGTGAAGAATAGCAGAGCAAGAACAAACCAGGAAGAATGAGGGAAAAAGGTGGGGCTATTTCAGAGAAAACAACCTCCTTGCTGGTCTCCATGTTCAAAGCCAGACTGTGTAAGGGAATGTCTCTTAGAAATTAAATGGAGAAAGTTTAAATGCAGTTAAAGAAGCATTCTTCTTGCATGCCCACATTACTAAGGAGAGTGGCCAGGTTACATAGAAGGAAACCAAGATCTGTAGCTTGGAGATTTGGGTTCTAGTCCTAGCTTTGCACTAAGTATCTGATGGGAGCAGAGCTAGTTCCTAGGCCCTGCTAGTATTTAATATTCTTTGATTCTAACCCAGGGGCAGGGTCTCAAGAGAACTTCACAAGCTGCTCTGCTAGCCCTAAGACCCTTCACCTCAAAAAATCCGTTAAAACTAAGAGTATCTAGGGTTCCTTTCCTTTTCTCCAGGTCCCTTGCCAAAAGGAGCAAGATGTCTAAAATGCGGGCAGTGGGAGAGAGCCATCTCTTTTTGTTTTCCCATTAATTTCAGTTAAGTTCAGGTTTTCAGTTATTCCTGTGGTTTGCCTGGAGATGCGTTCCAGATCGAAGTAGGAAGAAGTGATGAAAAAAAGGGAGATCTACTTAAAGGAAATAAACTTGTTTTTTTTTGCCTGATTCTCTGGGCGGTTGGACAGGTAGATTGTGATTGCTCAATCTACCCCTTTAACAAATAACTGCCCTAGAAGGTGAAATCTGGCCCAACCGGAAAGCTGAGATTAGGATTCATTAAGGACTCAAGACACTGGACATACGAACAGGCTGCCTCGCATAAATGGGCAAAAGGAAACTTACAAACCCTCCAATAAAAGGCATTTCAAATCAGATATTGGGCTGGGACATGAGAGGGTTGTTAACACTACTGGCTCTGACTCTGTGACCCCGAGGGAAGGCCTGCTTGTTTAGAAGAAAAATCTTGAGTCCTATGACTTGAAAAGATATGGCTGCTTAGCCCAAGGAGACTATGAAACTGCGCCTTGTTTGCGCGTCATCCTGTCAGTCATGTTTTTTTTTTTTTAAGGATACAAGAATCTGAACTCGAATCTGGAGCTTTTTCCAGATTCGAAACCCTTATTTCCAGAGCACTGTACTCCTAATTCTGGCCAGGATAACCAGCGCTAGCGACCCCCAAATCAGCCCAGAGGGGTCCGCACTGCGGGGCGCAAAGAAACAGCTCCGCTTCAAACCCTAAGGTTTCATCCCCAGCCAATCCCTGGCCCGTGCCCCTCCAAAAAACCAGAAACACCTGGTGAAGTAAATGACGCTGAGACCAGCCAATCGGCGCGGACGCAGCTGAAGGGGCAGGGTCAGAACTGACCAATAGCGTCGAAGGAGCTGTTGTTAGCAGGGACGGCGATGCCAACGACCGTGCGTGGGGCCGCTTCTGGGAGGGGCGTGGCAGGAAGCTCGCGGAGCCAATGCCCGCGGTGGGCGGGCGGCGGCGCGCGTGCGCGCTGCGCCCCGGGGCTGCGGGCGGGAGGCGGCGAGGTGGAGGAGGGGAGCGGGCAGGAGCGCCGCGGAGCTGCTGCCGCCGCCGCAGCCGCCGCTGCAGCGAAGAGGCCATGTTGTGTGGTGTGTGGGGCGGGGGGGAGGAGGAGGAGTAAAGCCGAGAGAGGAGACGGGAGAGAGACACCGCACACACACGGCACAAGATGGCCGGAGAGGCAGCAGCGCGCCGAGCTGTCAGGCGCTGCGCCGCGGCCGCCGGGCCCGCTGGGCGGCGGGGGCCTGTGCCCGGGCGGCCCGCAGGTTCGCGGGGCCGGAGCGGCCGCGGCTGGGGGGCGACCCTGGCCGCGCGCGCGCCGGGGGTCGGGTCCCCGCGGCCAGAGGCGCCCGGAGCGGCCGGGCCCGCGACGCCGAAAGCCGCCGCTGCGGCAGCGGCCGCGGAGGCTCCCCGGGGGCCCCGGCTGCTGGACGCGGGAGCCCGGCGCCGGCGTGGGATGCAGGCGAGCCCGAGGGGCCGGGCGGCCGCGCCTGGACCCGGTGAGTGGCTCCCCGGCCCCTTTTATTGTCCTTTGTCCTTGGGAGGGAAACCAAAATGTCCTTGAAGGCGCGAGCAGGAGGGGGCGGCGGGCCGGGCCTGGCGGGCCGGCTCTCCCGACCCCCCCCCGGCGGCGCAGGCTGGTTCCCGCGGCGGGAAGCGCCCCGGGGCCGGGGGGACGCGGGGGGACCCGGCGGCGGCCCCGGCGGGGGGCGGGGGGCGGCCTTCCTGCCGGGCCCGACCCCGCCGGCGAAGGGGCGGCGGCGGGGGCCCGCCGGCGGGAGCCCGAAGGGGGCCGCGCGACACGAGAGCCCTTTTCCGTCCTGGTGAGTGATTTTGATGTTTAGGGTAAAAGGAAAAGGAAAAAAAAAATTTAAAATCCCCTTTAGGTTCTCTAATGGGGGGAGCTTTTGCACCTCTTTCCGGTAAGATGGGACCTCATCTTGATGGTGGAATTTAAAAAGAACAATGGAAACCCTTGGCTACGTTGAAAGAAAAATAAAACTTGGGGTTTTTTTTTTTTTCTTTCTGGGTGTTGGCCCTTAACTCTTTCAAAGCCGATTTTGAAAACGGCTGCGGGATTACAGATGAGAAAGGTGCTGATGGAAACCTTTATGACGCGAGGCCCGTCTTTTAAAAAACGCAAAGTTGGAGGAGCGCTGCTGGCATTTCAGAAATTACAAGTTGACTCCAACGTCGAGGCTGTTTCATGGAAATAGATTTTAATTGCGGTGCTAGGCGATGACGTGTGGTCAAGATCGTTTATTTTGCCAAGGTTATTTGACATTCTGATGTTTGAATAATGATTAAATATGCTGTTGGGTCCTTTTAAGAAGGTCATAAGGAGCCCCGTTATCTGTAACTTATCATCCTGCACGTTAGAATGTACTTGGGTCAGTTCCTAGACTTTTAAAAGTTTTATCTTTTTGTTATTTTTTTTTTAACTCATCTACATCATCACAAGCTATGGTCGACAGAACTTTTACAAAGGAATAGTCTGACACCAAATCTCTTTGTGAAGTTACTTTCTCGTAGTGTAAATATTAAAGTAGGGCTGCTCTCCTGATGGGCGAAGACGAGGAGCCATATTTGTTGCATGCATGAAAATCTAGATATGCTTAAAAGAGAACAGTATTTTAATCATATATGTTGGTTTCTAAAAAAAATGTGCCGGATACGTTGTGTAGTCTGTCAATTTGAAAAATAGAGAGGGAATTTGGGTGTAATGGTTTGAAGAACAAACCACAAATGCAGACATTTTTGTGTATTTTAGAATATATCGTATTTGTCTTCATTCTGCGGCAGCTCTTGTGTCGTAAAGGTGCAGATTTATGTAAAAGTAGTGTTGGGCAAATGTACCCAGTCTTTGCAAAATCAAACATATTGATGCAATCGGCCATATTTCTGAGGGCATTTTTGTCAGTAAAATTGTTTTATTTTCGGAATAGCATCCATATTAGTGCTACATTTTATGTTAGTTGCGCATATCTTCATTTTAAAGAATCTGTTGTTTAAATACCAACTTTGGTTTTTCAAAGAAGCATTTTTGAACACTGCATGTACTTTTAAATGAATATTCTGAATTGGTATTTCAAGATTCTTTTTGTATAGTGAAATGCAAAATAATTGCTGGCAGTTTGACCTCATAGGATCTTTTTATGTGAGTAATGGGGGAAGGGAGAGTGAAAATGTTCAAGATCCTGGTTTGAAATTGAGTAAAGGTCATAGATATTACATGTTTTAGACTTGCTTTAAAGACAAAGCTAATATCTCATTTGGTGAGATCAAATAACTTGTGGTTTAAAAATTTAAACTAACCAGTGGCCATTTTAACTTCACTAATTTCTCCTGGAAGAGTTAATTTTCAATTGCTCATCATTTTAAAAGGTATTTCTAGATGGTCAGGGAAATATTAAGAATTCAGCTTTTAAAAATGTTGAACTTTTCCTTTGTTTTTGTGTATTAACTGACATCAAAAGGGAAAAAATTAAAAACAAGATCATAATCTTAAATTTGACCAAAGATGTAAATCTTCTGTATTTTTTAATTTCAATGCCTTAATCTCAAATGTTTGTGCATGCCACCAAAAGATGAGGAAAACAAAGACTGATAGATGTTAAGAAATAACTGCAACCTTAAATATACAGGTAGTGTGTAGATGAGCCTTAAATTTATCCATAGTGTTTGTGTCTGTGGATCATATTCTCATTTTTTTCATCACGATGAAACTTAGGCCAAGAAATGTTTAAAAATCAAAACATTGATATCATCTTCCTTCTTTTTTAAAGGTAACTGACAAGATTAAAATTAAATTGGGTTGATGATGGTTCTGAACAGCTCTTGTTTGAGGTAAGCCTGCGTAAAATTTTATTACTTTGACATAAAAATAAGCTTATTAGGTTCTGTTTTTGTTCTTTGATAATTTGTATTTCCAGTAAGGGGTTATGAATTTGAATAAATCTCTGAAATAATTTTATAAAGCCTTTAAACCTGTTCATTTGAATGAAAAGTATGTGCATAGCCATTGTAACTTAACATGCCTTTTGAATAGTTTAAAATACTGAAGGTCCTTTACGTCTTTGTTTAATTTTGGAAACAAGAAAAGACTGATTATATTCTGAGGAAAACCAAGAAGCAAAGATACACTTTTTCTTTTTTAAAGCTCCCTAATATATATACTGTAAGAACAATTTTAAGCTTTTAAATATTTAAAGAAATAAATAATTTGGAAAATTTTGAGCTAGTTTACTATTCACACTAATAAATTTCAGGGAAGAGGATTTTTAAAATCAGGTTTTGTGAGCGTAGATTTTAGTTTTTGTGTCTTTCATATAAAAAGTTTTAAAACACTTTTTCCTGCTTGCTATTGGTTGTTGCATCAATAAATTGTTTAGAATGTTGTTTTCTCTTCCCCCAAAAAGATACGCCATTTTGAAAACTGAGACTGGAGTTTCATCCTTGAGGAAAAAGGAAATCTTTGCTAAAGGCTGTATTTTATAGAGCAAGTAAGTAAATGTTTTTATCCACCATCTGAAATGTAAAAGCTACCACCATTTGAGCAGAGAAATATGACTAAACTTTGTCAATGACACTTAAATTCTTGAATGTTTATCTTGAAAATAGGGATAAGAAAAAGCCCATCAAATTCCATTTCCTTACAGCAAAGCATTTTTGTCTTAATATTAACACAATTGATACATATAATTTCTGTTAGAGCCGTAAGACATTCAAAACTTGCCAATAAAATGGTGCTTCAGGATTATGGTTAAGTCAGTAGTTGAGTCATCAGAATTATAGGTCTTTACAATCGGAAATGTACATTCTTTAGGCATTTTTTTTTTTTTTTTGGATGTTGCTGATGACATTTTAGAAATGGCCTAGAATTTTTGCATTGGCTGATCTTAGGATTCTTAAAAGAAGTATATTTCATTTAAAAAACACACACCTATATTTCAAAAACTAAATAGACACCCATGTTTTCGCTACTACTTAATGGGATTTTAAATATTCATTTTAACCATTTTGATGAGTTTGTTTTGAAACATGTACAAAAATGAGTTATAGGAAACCAGAATAATGCATCTAAACAGACCTCCATAGCTTAGGAATTATTTTTATAACATAAAAGAAAGTATTTTCAATATGTGCACAATACTTTTACATCTTAAAACTAGATATGTAAAGGAAAAAAAATAGGTCCACTGATAATTTTTAGAAAATATTCCTTATTCATAAGTTAATACTGAATGTGGGAATTAACCTCAGGCCAATATCAGTAAGGGATTTACCAAAGGAAACACGTACTGTACTCACAGATATCTTGGGAGGTTTTAATAGCTTGATAACAAGTAAGGGTAAGTTGATCTTTGTGTTTGAAATTTATGTGTAAAAATCATCTTTTATCTGTTGGTGTTTGCTTCTTTTGATTGAAATAGGTGATAAGGGTAATTTATTGCTTTTGACTTTAGCTTAATTTTTCCTTCAGTCCTTTTGCAATTTGATCAAATTTGGGTTTATTAAAGTGTGAAAAAGAAAATGGAGTGTTAGACCGTCAGTGTTTTAAAGGTGTAATACACACAAAAAATTCAAAATATCTTTTATCCCACACTTCTTTAATACAAATGCCACTTACGTTAAAAGATTGGATATTAGATTGTCATTCACGATGTGGTTGAGCACTTACAGAAATTGAGAAGTAAGCCTGTTAAGACACAAATGTATGTGAAGTGTAATTTACATAAATTTAAGTTGGCAATAAATAAATGGCCTACCAATGGTGTAATTTCACCCATAAAATAGAAAATGAACGGGTTGTTGAAGATTAAAAATGTTAAATGAAGACTTTTATCTTTTTTTTTACTTCAGTATCAATAAGTATAGAAAAATCTAAATGATGCAGTAACTTCTACATTGATCCTCAATCTATGGAATACAACTTTTATCACCAACAAGATAAAGGATTATAATAGATCACATTTTAAAAAGGCCTCATATACTTCAACTTCCATGATAGTGCTTACATTCAGTGTTTCGTTTGATATTTACTATTTGAGCTAAGCTTATATACTAGACAACATTTTTGATGGATAAAAATAATGGACACATGAAGGCAAATATAAATGTAGACAGTTAAATTACTATATTTCATGAGAAAAGTAATTTATTTAGTTTAGTATTTTCTACTTAGAAAATCAAACTGATAAATGCTTGAATATTTGATTTTAGCATTTTGCACTAATTCTTGAATCATTTAAAAAAAATCACCCAGTAAACTTGGTGATGGTGTTGTATTGCATTTTTTATGGCAATAGCTTTATAAAATGACCTGAACTTACACAAAAATGAAAAAAGCCATGCTTACAGTTAATCGCAATGTTTTCATGAACCATGACATGACACTTAGAGGCTAGATGTGAAATAGGTAATTTTGAATATAATTTTTTTTTGACATTTAGTTTACTCTTAATTAGTTTTCTTGGTTATTTGAGGACTACTCTTGTCTACCAAATTAATGAGAGGTGGAGGTGTGTGATAGAATGGACAATATAAGTGAGACTCAACAACCAGGAGACTAAGCGTCAAATGTAAATTAGCCTTAGCCTTGACATTTTATTTACTGTATACCTTGGTCTCCTAGTTTGTATAACATACTTGGAGTTTCCAATCTCTTAAGATACCCTTTTAGCTCTTTTAAATTCCGTGATAAAAGAGAGTGTCGAATTGTCTCACAAAAACTGAAGAATAGTTTTTGCATTGCAAATCATGTGTATTATTTCTGTGGTGAAACTATTTGAATAACGTGAGACCTGGGCAATGTACCTGATTTTCTTAATTTGAAGCATTCCAAAATATTAATAAATAATAAAAATACAGACCTTTTGTAAAGTTGATCTTAAAGCGCATTTAAGGTGTGAAATTGTCTTTAAATAAGATTTAGAGTGCTGCAATGAAAGCATTGCTTGAATTTTTAAAAATATTCAATTAACTATTGAAAGTTTAGTGTATTTCATGAAACATTTGCAGCTGACCATTGGAATTGTAAATGAGGATTTATAGTTTACATGTCTGGCATGGTCTATTTCATTTCCTTTAAGAAACTTCTATACTTCAAAGGTAGATATCCTTGTTTTGCCAGCTATTTTCCCTGTACAGATCAAGTGGCTTAATACAAAGTTTTAATTTTCAAATTGACTGTTATTTCTGAATGTAATTAACCATTACAATTTAAATTCAAGGACATTATAAATTTCATGAATAAAAACTGATGATTTTTTTTTATGTACCACTGAAGTAGTATTTTTCTACAACAATTCGATAGTTTTGATTTAAACGTTGTGCAAAGCTAGTTTTGTGTTTCAAAAAACTAAACCACTGCATTTGAAACTAAACCATTTATTTGAAATGGATTATTTCCCATGCAATTATACCCTTAATGTGTACTACACAGTAAGCATAATCATTTTGATTTAGATCATGCTAGATATTTTGCCTAACTTGAATGGTTTGTGAGTTGTCTTGTGGCAGAGTTTTCTAATGATTTTATCACTACCATATTTTTGTGGAAGATTTCTTAAATTTATTTCATAGTGCTCTGAGGTTTTTTCTTAATTTAAATGGTAAAACTTGTTTTAAGGACTTTAAAAGGTGATAATCAGGTATTCTAAGGAAAGCACAAATGGGCTAATGACAATGCGAGACTTTACTAATAAACTGTCTTTACCTCTTATTATAAAAGGACCAGCAATCAAAATGGTTATTTATAGCATACCCATAATTTTATATTAAATGAGAACCTTATAATACTGCAAAACATTCAAGATAAAGCAGGACTATGAACAAAATCAACTTTTAATCTGCTTAAGCTGAACTAAGCTTTCTCTTCCCTGCAAAGGAGGGCAGAGTACTACTTTGTTAATTTGGGGGAAGGAGGTGGCATGGTACATGACACTTATATCAGTAATTTTTGAGGTGGCACAAAGTGGTCCAAGTCCTCCTTTATTTTTTGGTGAAGGGAGAGCCTGGAGGTAAATATTTGTACCGGTAGGGAGCTTTTCTTATAAGCACATTATCAGACCAAGTGAAAGAGATTTCTCTCAGGCATTTCTTTGACCAATATTCTTTAAGTCAATACCCCCCTTCTGATAGGAGTTATATCAGTTTATTTTACTTGCTTGATTTAAGATTTCTTCAGAAAATCCTCCCTTTCTTAGAGGATCATATTAAATTTGGAAGCTAAAAAATAATGTCTTTTGTAAATCACTTCGTCAACTTGGTTAGAGATCATTTTGAAGCAGATCTTTGCTTTCCTCCTTGATTATGAGCAGTCAGGAAGACTAAAGGGATTTAGATTTGGTAAGAAAATCAGGAACTTGCTTTATAATTTGAAACCTGGTCATGGAAAGCTATTTGGGTATCCTAGTTTTTAATTTTTAACTTAAATCCTAAACTGTTCTTTTGCTTTCTACAAATTCTTAAATTGCTATACTTCATATAGAACTTCTAAACAGCTCTTTGGTAGTCCAACATATTACATATTATTGTGTTATATATTGGAGCAGGACTGACTAAAAAAAGTATATGCCTGTATTAAGAAGGTATTTGAGATGTGGAGGACAAATCGTCCATGTTTAGTTTATGAGCTATTTATTTCAGTCTAGTGAAAAGGATGGATGTGGTGTTTTTGTTATCACGTATGTTTTTTAGAAAGAGTTAATATTTGAGTTGAGTAGGACAGTACAATTAGTAAAAATAGTTTGAAATTGTGCCTTAAAGGTTCCTTTCTTTCTTTCTTTTTTTTTTTGAGGGCAGTGTCACTGGCCCCTCACATGCTTAACCACCACGCCACTCGGCCAGCCCTTAAAGTTTCCTATCTAACATTTGATCTTATAATAGTGTTGATTGAAGTACAGGATACTGTAAAATAATGTGATAATGTTAAAAGTGAGAAACATGGCCTTGCAGGTGGGTAATGAAAGTTTTCCTTTATTCTTAAAAGTACATTAGGTGAAAGACCAGAAGATAAAATAATTCTGTACTGTTAAGGAGTGCCCAGTAGATCCACCTAGGGAGCCCAGATTTTTGGAGTTCTTGGAGACTGAGATGGAGATGTGTGCATGTGTTTTCATAGCAATTTATTGTACACGTGAGCCTCCTTACAGCCAAATTTAAGATCCTCTAGATTAGAACTTTTTATCTTGTACTACATCATTCATAAATACATATGTCTTGGTTTTTTGACAAGTGATCCTTACGTTTCTGAATAAAACGTGGCATTTTAATAATCTTTTTGTTTAGTCTATGCATAAAATTATGTTCTTTTTGTTTTCTGCAGAAATGTGAATCCTGAGACTGAATCTCTAAAAGGCCTGTACAACGTAATAGATGTTGGTGGAAGCATTTAGTAAGTTTTATTCAATTGACATGTTTAATCTGTTTTTAAATTTTAAATATGACTGGAAATTTTGAGTAACTGAGTCAGAATTCTGAACATATAAAAGGCTTTCGTGAAGCACAAAGCAGTACAAAAATATAAAACAAACATGGTGTGTGAAGTATATGATTAAAATTTTGTTTATTTACTCCAACCTATTATTATTTATTCCACATAAACTAGGGCAAAAGTGCTATGCAGAGAAACCCATGTTTGAACATGCTTCTATCACCTCCATAGATCTGGGTGTTGTAGTCTGCCCCCCTATTCTTGTAAATTTTATTGGAACACAGCTATGCTCTTTCATGTACACATTGTCTTGTGTCTGTTTTCCCATTATTGCTACAGAGTTGAGAATCGTTGTAGCGAATGATCACAAACCCTAAAATATTTACTTCTTTGTCCTGTAAGGAAAGCTTGTACTAGATCAATCAGTATTATCAACTTTACCTAGGTACCACTCAGAAGCCTTTGGGTTCTCTTTTGGTCATACTTTCAATGGATTTCAATGTAGTAATTCAAATTAATGCTCAATTTTCCTTAAACTTGAAAGCCCAACAAAAAGTTCTAACACTAGGGTAATTCTTTGATATTAGCAGACTTGGATACTGTGGAGTAGTTTTTCTAACTCCCAACCTGAAAAATAGTGGGAAAAGAGTTAGTGGTAAGGCTCTATAAAGGAATTTGTTGAGATGAATTCTCAAAAGGATTTATTTATTATTGACAGAACTTTTTAGATAAGATGATTGATTATATGCTAGCTGTTGCTTGAACATAATTATTTTTGAATCACATTTGGGAATCGAGATTCTAGATAATTTGTGCTTCTAATTACTACTTTGACTTCCGTTGTATAAATAGCTACTAGGACTTGCAAAATAGTAAAGTTCTTTGCTTTTTGATAGGGAATGGTGAGGGCAGAGATGAAAACTTTCCTGATATAGCACAATTATTGACCTCATCTTAACATGTTTTAAAGAGATTAATTGCCTGGCATATAGTAGATGCTCAATAAATACTTGTTGACATTGTATGTAGTTTCTATTTAAACATTGACCAACTAGTGTTTTGGGTCTAATAAAAAAGTGAAATTCATTTTACAACATAAGAATGCTTTAAATATTAATTTTTAGACTTGAAGCTAATATTTTGACTTATTAAAAATTAAAACTAGCAAGAAACAACAACTTTCAATTTCTTAGCATGCAGGTGTTGTGAGGTTTTAAACTAATAAAGACAGTGGGGAAGATTTGCTTTGATTGTAAAATCTAAAATCAGATGACTTTATTTTAGTTAATGTAATTCATCAACAGCTGGCTGGTCTTTCTCAAGTCATTCTGTAATTAGTTTTTATGTCTACTTTATTAGGACCCAGCCTTGTTAATATAATCCTATCGAGGATTCAAGCTATTTGTGGGTAATAAGACCAAATATGTGAACTCACTATTAAATGTTTTCGAATTAAAGACCAGTACAGAGAAGACTGAAATTAAGTCTCAAGCACCAAGAATCTTAATTACATAATGGGAAGGATCAATCTCTGTTCTGGATTGTAATTTTATATCCACTGTCCCTTTGGTTTTAAAATAATGTAAATTACATTGATTTAATAAATTTCAGCACTATCAGCCATCTATTTTAAAAATTAAGAATCATTGCTCTTTCCTTTTATTTCTTCCTGTCCCCCACATTTTTGTTGCTATTAGAAATTGGGGGTTTGCTGGGAGGCAGAGGTAAGGAGATTGTTTCTTTTTAAGGGAGCATCTCTTATTAAGGGAGTGCCTCTTAAACCCAATCCTTTAATGAATTGCAATTTATTTTATTTTGCAATGTCCCAGTGTTTTTGTAACAAATTTATTGAATTAGAATTTAAAGAGAAGACCTTGCTCAATTTTATGTTCTTAATTTCTGGATGTACAATATTTGCGGATTTGAAGATATAATAACAGTTAAATTCCTACCTTCTGACCCCATTGTAGGCTTTACCTTTGCTTTTGGGACTTATCTTAGAACAATTTTCCTTAAGAAGATATAAACTAGTGAGCATCAAAGTAGAACTAGTGTCCTAATTTTCATAGTATGAGCTTGAAGCTTAGCTTTTGTGTGAAATACAGAAAAGATCTGGGACTATTTGATGATGGATTTCTATATAGAACCATCATTTCTTCAGTATGTCTATAGTAATTCACAGGTTATTGGAGAGACATGGGCTTTGATATTTGTACTGATGTATTTTAGTGCCAAGATTAAGTTCTCTTTTTAAAGTAGAAAGGGTTTTGTCTATAAATAATTGACTCCATGATCCTATGGATTCTTCAGCGATATCATTACTTTTGGAATATAAATTATTTTGATTTAGTAAGGTTAGTTTGTAGGTCCCCAAGTACTTTGGTTATTGTGGTACATTAGAATAATAGCTAACATTTATTGAGACCTTTACATGCCAGGTAATGTGAATGCTATAAATGTACTAACTCATTTAAGCCTGACTACTGCCAAATGAGGTAGGTACTGCTATTATTTCTATTTTACAGATGAAGAACTGGATTTTGTTATCAAGAATATTTCCAAGCTCACAGAACTCGTGCCTCCTTTCTTTTTAACATAATTTGGGCTTATTCATAATTTTAGATTTTGTAAGAATTTGCAATTCCATGAAAATAAATGGCTTACTCCTAAAATCCCTCACTATTCTTTTAGGTGTTATGATGCTTGCCTAAGCACTTTTGCTTATTACCAAGGTTCTCATTTTTGGCTTTTGATTGGCTTGGCAGGAATTCAGATTAATCATGGGTTTTTAATGTTATAGAATTGTCTGCTTTCTCTTGTAGCATTCTATTTCATTTTATTTTTTTTTACCATCTTCAATATATGACAGTCTCTGAGTGATAGCATGACCAATATACTAGTATTTTCTAATCTTTATTTTTATCACACAAACTAGTGCATTTTATTGAGTAATTTTGGAATGATTTTAATGTCATTAGGTTTTCTTTTGAATTTTTAAAAATAATTAGTTTTGAAAGAGCCCTTCTATTTGCTAGATGAGAGGATATTCGATTCATGACTCAATAAAGCCAATTAGATCTTAAAAAAAATTTAATTTTTAAAAGAGAATTTCATGTAAGACCTCTTGTCCTGTTGCAGAATATAGAGCATTGATTTATCATTTCCTGTACCAAATTGAATAAATTGCACCTATAGCCATTGAAATGATGTAACTTGATATCAATGCATTAGTGTCATTGTTCATCATAATAGTATTTATCTCCAGCTTCATTTAGAGCTTGACATTGCATCAAAACAATAGAGATTGGGATGAAATTGGTTTATAATTACTTTACAAGAGGAATGATGTTATTTCTATATTCTATATAGAAATGTATGTTCTTTAAGGAATGAACAATTCAAGTTGATATTTTACTGATGTGGGAATGAAGGAATTTTTAGTTCTTTTAGACTGGAGAGAAAATCTGCAAAATATATTAAGGAGAAATATCTTGTGTATATTGCTAATGTCCTGATACTCATTTTTAGTACTCTTTTAGTATGTGTGGTAGTGTCTCTTGGTTAATCACATAGTTTATTAAGTAGATGTTTTAATTGTATATAGTAGACAACAAATCTAGTTTGAGACAAGGTATTAATTACCTAATGAGCAAAAATGTCCTTATATTAAATAACCTCGTAGTCAGCCACCCAGATTGTATCTCTATAAATTTAGTTTCAGAGGTGCAAAATTTATAAAGACCAAGGCTAAAAACTTACTTTTGCAAGTATGTTGATCTGATGAATCAGGATCATTTATTTAATGGTAAAATCTCTGGCTTCCCACTTATCTCTTTAATTCACATTATTTCAGTAATGGATTTGTTTTTCTATGAGGAACATTTGATATTCAGGCAGTGGGAGTATTTTATTTGAGATCTGATAGCATTTTATGGAAAATATCAAACCAGGCTGATATTTTGCATTTTTTATCATTTTTTTTCCCCCTAGTTGGCTACATAGTTTTACATTCTTAGCTATGTAGCTAAAGATGGTAGCATCTGTATTATCTGTTGGTATTATCTAAGCAAAATTAATTAACATCTGTTTGGACTGGAAAACTACGCTAGGATACACTGCTTTGGTTCTTTTTTTTTTTATCCCTTAAGATTGTTTCACATAATTAGTTTTATTTGAAGAATCTTGGAAAGTTTTCTGCATTGAGATTTAAAATGCATAGTGTGCTGTAAAGTAGCTTTCCAGGATTTTTGAATTTGAATTTTTACTTCTCATAGACAGTAGAACAATATTACATTTAACTAGTAAAAATTTGTATCTTTACTGCCACTTTTTTTTATGGTTTCATATGTATCTCTGACTATAGAAGAACTTTTTTAACTCGTGTACAGTCTTTCATTCTCATTGAGAAGTTGTGTGTGCAGTGCATAGAACTTGACAGTTTCATAGTTTAAAGCGGTTACAAAATTAAAACGGTATGGTAAGAGTATCTTCAAGGTGGGTGGATGTTCTCTGTTTGAAGGAATAAGATTATTGGTATTCCAACAGCATTTTTTTCTTTTAATGTTTTCATCAAGCACCCAGTCAGCTTGAAGAGTGTCAAATGGACCCTCCCACTGAGAAATCAAGATGGCAGCCCACTATGGGAAATAGAGGAAAATGGATTAATACAACAATGCTGTGATAATGTACAACCAAGACAGGGTTCTTTTAACATGGATTTCATGAAATGAATGAAGACAATAGGTTTCTTGCCCATCACAAATGGACAGTTGGTTTGACTTTCTAAAGACTTTTGTATCATTAAAACAAATCCATTTTTGACATTTGGAGAAGATGGTACATTAACAAAGATGATAGTTTATATGCCTGGAACTTTTTTCAGTCTGATTTGTATGAGTATGACCTTGTGGAATGTTAATTTTAATAAAATTTCTAACACTTTAAAATTTCTCAGTTTGGGCTTTTTTTTTTGAGCTGGCGTTTTATTAAATTAAATGTTCAGTTATCACCTTAAATAACACCTTGACCTTTACTTTTGCCCAGCAGTAAAGTGTACTGAATAAAGCTGGTGAAATGGAAATGGTGTGTTGGAAAATGCTTTACTTGGGTTGCTCAAGAATTTATCTTTTTAATGTTGAAATTTATTTGTGCTTTAAGAGATGGTCATTTGGTTGAAATGCTGTTTTGTGTTTTCTTCAAACATCTTGCAAAATAACTTAATGGGTAATACTAGAATCTTTTAACTTGCCATGTGATTTTAATGAACTTCTAAAACAAAGTGCCTTTTCCTTAAAAATTCAGGATGAGTGATACAGAGTTTTTCAGAGTCATTTTGTGTTGATGAAAAGGTCTTGTTTACCTATGCTTAATATTGTAAATAAAATGTTTCGCAATAGAATATTCATCTGAATATTTAAATTAAACTGATGCCTCCTATTGCCTTAGTTAATATTAGGGGAAGAAGTGTTGGGTTTATTAGGGAAGTGTCCTTAGGGTATTCATAAAAGGACTTAACATTTTCTTGGCAATATTATCTATAATGTACTTTATGTAAATACGAAGTGGGATTATCACTGTATTTTTCTTATTCTGTACATTTAGGAATTTAGAACAAATGAATGACATTGTATCACAGATTACTTAGTTGATTTCCAAGTGAATACTGGCATTTTATTTATTGATAATTGACTAATACCAGTTTTAGTGACTATTATAAAGGTGTGGTAGGCTTTAATTTGCTAGACCAAATGAGGTGTTGATGATACTTTCCAATTTACAGAGAACAAGGAATAATTCTGCTTGATTATTAAATTTTTATTTTTATTTTGGAGAGAAATAGTTAACCATATTGTTTGTGATTAATGTCAGTTATCATAGCGCACACACATCCATGATCAATACGTGTGCAGTCTGTTCTCTTGATTTGACATGGTTGGTCTGTATAAATAGAAAGTGGAATTTTGGATTTTGATTTTGGTGCAAAATTATCCTTTCTGGCAAGTATGGAATTGAAAGTGGGTTTTGATTGTGGAGTTTACATTTACTTTGATGCAACTTGTTGCATTTGTTGGGTATAAATGTAAAATGGATACCCTTTGTGTGGAAACATTAGTCTGGCAGATTATAATGTTGAGTAAGGGAAGTTGATTTGATTCTTTTTTGGATGTGTGATTGTTTTCTTGTGTGCTGGCTGAGAGAAAAAGTGTTGAATAATTTGTTTTTGGCATTAGTAATAATTTTGTTTCCATAGGTCCTAACGGTTTTTGATATTTAGGAGAATTTACCCTATGACATTACTTTGATAACTTGCTGTCAGATATGACCAGTTGTTATTAATTTACCCATTGTTGAGATGGGTACGTACTTAGAATTTGAAATACAAGGGAAGGGTCAGTATATATGCATTATGTTGGTTTTGGAGGTGGAGTTTCTTGGATTTGTTACTTAAAGGTGACCACAGTACTTCCATATTCTTGAATTGAAGAACTTTGTTTTGCCTGAATCAGTGTGGAAAATAAATAATGGTGCTTATGAGATTTTGTGTGTGTGTGGGGGGGAGTTTGCAAAGTTATACAATGGGTTAAAGAATTTTGGGACAGTACAAAGGAAAATTGAGATTCTCGAATAAAAACTAGTCGCATTAATTTTTGCTCTAATGCAACCACTAGGGAGGCGCTCTTGAGTTGTACCCCTTTCTTCCAATTGGGATGGAAAATTCCCCCTAAAACTTTGTCTTTAGATAATTTTTTGGCTTCATAAAGAAGGCAGAACTTGAATTTAATTTATGAAATGGATCTTTTACTTTCACTTAGAAGCCATTTTACCCATGTGGGGGGGCTAATTTTGAAAAAGATGAGTACTTAAGATGGGCTTCAATTCTCTAAGAATTATCCCTTTTTCAAAATGGCTTGATAAAACACCACTTCCTGTCCAGAGAGGAAGTTATTTTAGCTCAAGGACTGAAATATTTAGCAGATCTTGAGACAAAAGGAACAAATTACATTTCTCTCTGGCTTAAAAAGGGTGCTTTGAGCCAGAGGGGGTTAAGAAACCCTCCCCCCTCCCCCTGATGGGGTGGTCTGGAGGGGCAGGGAGGGGTGGGGGTGGGGGTCCTCAGGCTCCTTGGGATGGAGGATCTCTCTCTCTCTCTCTCTTTTTTTTTTTTTTTTTTGGTGGAGATGAAGGGGTGGGTCTATGGTACATCACCTGAGTTGTGGGGTAAATGTAGAGAGTGTCAATCAAAGGCAGAGCTCTCAGAGCTGGGAAGGAGGCTCTAGATGGCGGCTGTGCCTTAGAGAGAGCGCGCTCTGCTCCCTGCCTTCGCCTCACTTTACGCAACTTTCCCTAACTTTCGGGCAGCCTCAGGGGGCCCCCGCAGCCCCCTGCCTCTCCTAGTGACTTCCTGGGGTCGATTCGAACCTTTTTAAGGGAGAAAAGCAGCTTTTAGGAGCTTTCTTTTCGTGCCTTGTTGGAAAGAAGCAGCCGTACAGAGAGCTCAGGTCGTTGTTTTTTCCAGCTTAGAAGCCATGGCGCACCTCCATTTTTGTGCGCTCTCCTAATGAGGTTTTTTTCCTTCCGTACCCGTTTTAGTATTAATGGTTGCTTTATTTTTTTTGACCAGTGAACCCATTTGAGGATTATTTTATTTATTTTTCGTGTTTTTACGGAGAATTTTGTTTGGATTTTTAATTATTTGGGATCTGATATTTTTCTACTAGATAGGACTCTTGCTTTGGACAGACTACATGGATCAGGTAAGTTCATGATCCTTAGTGATAATTTAAAAGATTCATATGTTAAAGTTTGCTTTATTTTCTGTAAATATGAGAAATTACTGGATGACGCAATAAGATACAGAGATTGTTATTTGTATCCAGCGTGTTACTTTGAGAAACTTTACTTATTGATAGTGATGATTCCCCCTGTTTGGTTTAACGTGTTGTGTTTTTTTTTTAAAGGAAAAAATAGAAATATTATGTTTTTTGGTGCTTACCGCTGTTGTATTAATATCGTTACATGGTCAGGACTTTGTTCCTGATAATAAAAACCATCGATAGAAGCTGGGACCTTACCTTTCTTTCAACTTTTGACAGTAAATACCTGGGCACAGGACTTCAAAGCAAACACAGATTCCCCCTTCCCTTTAATATTTAAGAATTAAAAGATGATGAGAAATAAGGACAAAAGCCAAGAGGAGGACAGTTCGCCACACAGCAATGCATCGAGGTATGAGCTATCAACTTTATTCCTTTTTTCTTTTTTTGGGGGAAACCTCTGCTTACATTGTTTACCTTGACAGACAAGGATAGCTGTCTGTGTTATTTTAAGTATTTTACTAATTTGGATTCGTTTTTTAAAGCGTGACCTTGAGATTGCTAATATGCCACACCCTAATTTTTTGGTAGCAATTTATGAAAGTTGAGTTGACTTAAGGCCTCTTACAGCAGTCTAAAGGTAAGGTACCTTTATTGAAAGGGGCCTTTTTTGTAAACTACAGTTTTTCTGTCAATAAAATACAGTTTTTAGGTTTTTGTGCTGTAGAAAAATGACCTTGTCGGTTTAGCCATTGCTGCATTGCACCATTTTACATACAAGGCAAATTTTTTCTTTGAAGAATCTAGGATATCCAAACTTGTAACTGAAGGCCATAGAGGAGCCTTGTGGTAGTAAATTATAGTAAATAGACATTTGAGAAAGTTATATGAATGAAAAAATGTACATTTTAAATTGAAATTGCAAAAAGGACCCTTTGACTGATGCCTCTCAGTTTATATTTTCATTTGATTCTATATTTCTTTTGATACTCTTGACATTTTAGGGAATTTTGATATTATT
Source organism: Aselliscus stoliczkanus (assembly GCA_033961575.1). NCBI lineage: Eukaryota > Metazoa > Chordata > Mammalia > Chiroptera > Hipposideridae > Aselliscus > Aselliscus stoliczkanus. The sequence goes on from CM066741.1 coordinate 27,914,230, forward strand.
TATCAAAACCTTTACTTGATGGTTACAGTTCCTGTGTTTATGAAATTAAACCTGTGATCCCAGAAATCCTGGAATACTCTTAATAATACTTCTGTTTTGTGTTGTTACCGTGATTATGATTGTATATTTTACAGTTAACACATTTTAAGGTTTATATTTGTATGTTTATATTCAATTCAGACAATGCTTTCTGGTTGATAGATGTAGTAGGATCTTATCCTGGCACTTTAGTTGTAGCTGCTTTAAATTTATTGATTTATTTCGACAGTGTCTCCTGGAATGCTTTATCTTCTGAAGCTTACAGATGTACTGTTCAAATCATTTATTTCACGGTTGTTGGAGTACCTTATTAGTGACTAAGTAATAAAGCCTCTAATGTTTTCTTGTATGATCTGTATATTAATTTTTTAGAGTATAAATGCATTTCTTGATGTGTTATCACTTGTCATATTATAAATTTTAAATCATGCAGTTAAGAATGTGATTGAAATATGATTTTTCTTCCCACTTTTGCTTTTACTTTTAAAATTTTACATAATATAATTTACTATTAGATTAGTGAATAGAAAGTTTTTAATGTTTTATTACAACTGTGAATCATTTGTTGCATTAGACTTAACATATTTTGACCCTTGCTTTCAAAAATACCTTTCCACATTCTTTTGCAAATTGAGTTGTCACAGTTTGGACTGCTGCATTTGAACTGAAATGCCTAGGACAGAAAACTTCTACTAAACCTAAACTGATTTTTCTGAAAAGTAATAGCGATTTGAAGAACTAGGAATCCCCACATATAATATTTGACATATTTTTAAAGATTCTGGGCCTAAAATTGTTACTCCCTTGAGTGTATGATTTGCATAGTCTCACATGGGTTTTGGCTTTCTTATGCAAGGTTTGTGGTTAACATTGATTAAACTCTGCTTTCTAATTTAAAAACTCAAGCAGTGTTGCTATTCTTTTAATTATTTACTGTCACCTGGAAAACGACTTGAAGTCATGCATTTGCCTATGGCAATGTTAAGCATGCACTGTACCTTAGAATGGATTTTGTCAAGTATATTTTGATGTCATGTACCTGATGAATGTCCAAAAATATTTGAGAGACTCCTTGAAGAGACGATAGTTTTTCTAGAGTACTGTTAACCCTAACTTGCCTACCTTAACACGTGTACATAATTATGACATCACTTTTAAAATTGTAAAGCTAAAGGTTATTCATGGTGTTTTATTGTAGATAACTTTTTTATTTTTAGTGAGCTAACGTTAAGGAGACTGTCCCTAACTAGTACTTGGTTCCTTAATGCATCAGAATTTCTCCGTTCCGGACCTGCTTCGATGGCACCAAGTCTAGTGTTCAGGGAGCACAAAAATCACTTTCACAGCCTGAGCCCCAGCAGAGGAAGGGAGGAGTCTGCAGGTCAAGCAGTAAACTTGGGTCTGAGAATTACTTTAGGATCTGGAAGGATTGGGTGCAAGTTGAGGTTAAACCTGGTATTTCCCTGTTTTTGGAAATAATGCAATGCTTACTAGTGATTATGCAAGTTTGTTATTCCTGCACTGTGAAGTCGATATTTAAATATGTTACACTTTGTATATACCATGATTGCTGAAGAGTAAAAAGTTCACTTTCAAAGGATTTTTCAGATATTTGGCAGCTGTGAAGCTTCTAACTATTTTAAAACAAAGTTTTAGGGGTGGATCTGCATAGAAATATATACCACACACTGAACTAAATAATTTACATGTTGGGATAACTTCAGGAATAAAGAAGGGAAACGGGGTATGGGAATCAGGATGGAGCTGTGCACACAAAGAGGTTTGTGTGTGTGGGGCTCCGCCTTGGCAGTTTGTGAAGAACTGAGTTTATTACATTTGTGTCCATATCATCTGCCCTTGAACCAGATTGATTCTGATCACCGGAGGTGCCGTGAAAATCATCTGCTTTTTAATCGGCCTTTTAGCAGTTATTCTAAAAGCCTAGGGGAGCTTAGAAATGGTATAGTGCAGTTGCCTGTGGACTGAAAAAGACAGTTTTTTAAGTGGCAGCCATTTTATGACACTGATAATTCCTACGAATCGGGAGTTTTGGAAAGACTGAAAATAAAGCGAATTGAATCCTGCAATACCAAAACCTCGCTTTTACCCCCCCGTCTCCTTTTTTGGTTTTCTGGTGCTAAAATAAAGGGCAGCTTGGTAGTTAGCGCTGACAGCAGCTCTGGGATCCCCTGGCATCTTGGTGCAGGTCCAGCTTAGTCACAAAATGGCTGTTCCTTTGTGCCGCAGCGCTGACAGACATACTGCATTGCACTGTGTACTCGCCAAACAGCAGGAAGTTGCCGTGCCGAGTTCAAAGGCCGGCCGGCGCCGGCGCCGCGAGCTGATTGGCTGTACGCGCGCCTGGTAACAGCAGGTCAACAGCAGAGGCCTTTGGGTGGGACCCGCCCCGTGACGTCAGACGCCTAATTGCTGAGAGGAGCAAACGCAGTGACGTAATGACGTTGAGCTGCGTGCGCACCCAGAAAGCTCCCTCCTTCCGCCTCGCTGAGCTGCTGACCTGCTGGGAGGGGAAAGTGAAAGAGGAATTCTAGGGGACTTGCCGGTGGCGGCCTCTTCCCAAAACGATTTCGCTCCTCCCGGCAGTATTCTCCGCCCTTCCCTATCGTGGTCTGCACCCTGCAGCACATTCCTTTTGCCTTTCCCTGGTAATGACTCTTTTGAGAAGCAGCTTGTGCATTTTGCAGAAAGTGAAAGGTGCAGATCGGAAACCTTCAGATAAAAAAGCTAGCCAGGCTTTGTTTTGTTTTCTGTTCAATGTGAGGAGATAAGTGAGTTTAACTTTGCTACCATTGCCCCAAACCATTTCACTGTCAGAAGAGATACTTTTCTTTAAATTGAAACGGCTTAACAGGTGTTAGAGTGGTGGTTTAATACTTGGCTTATAGACCAGGGGAAGATGATTTGAATTTGCTTCCCTGCATTTTTACTTGGTACCATACGGTTTCTGAATTGGCATTTGATGGAAAAAAAACTCAGGTCAGTGTGCGTAGAGTGATTTTTTTTTTTTTTTTTTTTTGAGGGCAGTGACACTGGCCCTCCTATGTGGGAACCGAACCGGGGCCGCTGGCTTCCCAAGCCAGCGCTCAATCACCGCGTCACTCGGCCGGCCCCATAGAGTGATTTATTTTTAAGATGAACAACGGGATAGTTAAGTAGAAAATACTTAGGAATTTTTACTTGTTCAGTAACTAAATATTAGGTTAACTTTAAAAAAACAATATAATACAGCATTAGGTACCCATTACTATGCACACAAGTTGGAAAACAACTCTTTTCAAGTGTTAATAACGTTTGCTAAGGAAATGTGACTCCCCAAACGTAGTTGATCGTAGAATCATTTGGCCAAATCTCGGAAAACATCTCAGATCCCCTCAATCTGGAGATTTTAATTTCCTGATAAACTTGTTAAAATACTGTGGTGATGCTCATTGTCTGCCTTGTTTGGAAACCTTTGTAAAGGTTAAAAAAAAAATCATTGTTGACCAATGATGAGATTCAGTCACAAGTAACTAATCCTGAAGAAAAGACTATAGTACTGTTTTTCTGTTGACCAGACTTTTTTTCTGCATGATTGGAGTATTTTTAGCTGTAACAAGTGAACTGTCATATAGCTGGCCATTGTTGAGGAATTTTTTATTGAATACAATAATTATTTCAAAAGAGATTTTGCCCTTCTGAGTGTAGGTAGAGATGTTTACTTGTGCACATCTTAAGTTTCTGAATAAAGTTTATAAAAGTTGAAATTCACTATAAGGTGTTGTAGGTTCTCAGTTGTGGTTCTTTAGGAAAAATTCTTTGGATAGCTTCTGGCAACTTCAAGTGAAACCGGGTTTTCCATTTGTTTTATAGACTTGCTCATCAAAGATTCTATAACTGATTTTTTAAAATTATGTAGTCAAATAAGTTATATATGACACATTTTAACAGGCTTAGAAACAAATACTCGTAGAACTTGATCATAAAGTGGTGTTTCTATACTCTTAAAGTGCATGTAAAGCAACAGGAACAAAGGTTTGTTTTTTATTTTTTCTGTTTATTGGGTTGGTTTAGTTGTATTAAATTTTCGTATTTGCTAAATGCCCTTAAATTCCTAAAAGTGGGGTAAAATTAAGTAAGTAGTGCAGTCATATTTCAGGATCTATACTACTCTGAAGATGCTTTAGCCCAAAATAGACATCATTACTATGTGAGCTAAAATGCATATCATAGCAATTCATCTATGAAATGTTTGCATGCCTTTTGAGCCAATTAACTATTTAAAGAACCAGAGTATTACCTGTGTGCATTGAGCCTTCTCTGGGTTTTCTCCTGTCTGTGTGCATCATGGAAAAGTGTTGATCTCTTGGATTCTTGCTTTGAAAATTTGCAGTTTCCCATTGATATTTGGCTCTTTGGAGACTTACATCTTTTGTAGAGATTCAGTCATCACAGAAAGGTGGGCAAACTATTTGATAAGGAATTTTGGTTGTAAAAGTTTTAGCAGGTTATTTTTGAGATGTGAATCTGGAAGTTTAGTTCAATTTTACCTGACTAACAGTCCCCTTGGAATTGCAAGAGATTCCTCCTGAGGCCACCTCAGAGTTCCAAATTCCTGTCATTTCTCCCATAAAATGTGGTACAGTAAGCTTGTGCCTGACATACAAGATGAGTGACGACTATGTGTGACATCTAGTAATTTTTCTTTTCTTTCTTTTTTTTTGAGATCTTAGCTGTTCTTCTGAAAACCTTAGAACTCAATTGGCCTTCTTGAAGGGGAGTCACTTTACCAAAGAAACTTGTTAAAATCACCAAAGTTATTTTATATACAAATAAAAATAACTATGTTGTCTTCTGCTGGGTGCCTGTTATAGGTGACCCTCTTGCACCCCAGCCTATATGAGCTTTGAAATCAAATTTATACCTCAGCAAAATTGCCTATTACTACTTGCTTTGGAACTTGAGTGTTACCTAGTGTAAAGCCAGAACAGCAAAAGTTGACTCCATCATCAAATGCCAGGGTCTGTCATGTTTTGTAATCAGTAATTTAATTTAGCACAGTGTTATTACATATCTGTTAGGACTGTCCCACCTCCTCAGCCTAAACTTGAATTGATAGGGGAAGTAATAGTACAGTGTCTATTGTATTTTTGAGTGCAGTTTATGAGGTGGGGGACCAGGCATTGCTTTGGAATATAAATCATGGAGAATCAAGGTGTATAGAAGCCATCTATGCCACGTTTCAAAACAGTTCCAGTTTAGCATTTCATTGTTAACATATTTGGTTTAAGGGTCACCATTTTTTGCTATTTCAGTGACTTCATCTGGACTGTATTTTATACTGAAAACAAAGTATTTCAATTTCTTCCACTGGAGAGTTCCCATCATTTGGGAAATAAGTGATCACCCTGAATTTCAGGGGGTGGAATGTTGTAGAAGAGCCCTGTGTAAGACATCATTCTAAGGATAGTCTGATTTTATACTTTGGATTCAGTTCTAATAAGTTAATTTGCGATTTTATTTTTTTTTAACTGTTCCCCAGTGTGTGGCAAGAGCTGTGTACATAATAGGCACCAGTGCAGTGTTGATTTTAGTACTGAAATTTTTCCCCCCAATTTAGGTAAGTGAAGTACTCATTTGTTGGATTTAAAAAACAATTTGCTTGTTTTTAAAAGTGCGGACAATAATCTTCCTTAGGTTATGAAGATTAAATAATATAATGCCTATGAAGTGCTTAATAAAGACCCTGGTACATTGAACGTGCTCCGTAAATGTAAGCTGTTAATAATGTTTTATTCCTCATGCTTCGTCTTACCTCCTTACTGCCCTGCACGTCTACATCCCCCTATGAGAGCCAGGTTGTCCCTGAGGGGTGTGGTTGGTGTCCTCGTGTCCCACAGGAAGGAGTCTGTTTAGGCCAGCTAGGAGAGTGGTTAAAATGATTTTAGTTAATTGAAAACTTTGGGTGTGTTTTGCAGTCATTCCCCTCCTAGAATTCTTTTCTGAGAAAGCCAGCCTTTTTGAAGGGAGCATAGGATTCTTTCTGGACTAGAAGACTTCGCCTCCTATCTGAGTCATAGCTCTCCTCTTGGCAGGCACTCTGAGCAGACACCTTTTCCCCCCACTTCTGGAGCTAGTGATTACTCTGGTTCACCCTATGCCTCATTCCTCTATTTAATTGTGCAGAGTGAATAGTACCAAGGTGCAGTGCTAGGTGGACAGAAATGCTCAGCAGTGATATTTACAACCAACTTTTAACTGGCTGTAGCTTTTAGTAGTCAGTCTCGCCACTGTGTATTTGGCGTAACATAATGCCTACAGCCCAGTGTGTTATGTTAGAACTATAGTCTCAATATTTGTGTTTTTGGTTTCTCTCCCACTTCTTTTCCTTTGTAAGGTTTATGTGTTTAAAAAGTTGTGTTAAAAAAGAAACAGGCCCCAAACAGCGTTACTTGTCTGAAGGCCCACATCAGCAAACCAAGACCTAATGTTTAACCTAATTACAGTCAGCCGACCTCAGGAATGGCTTTTCACCAGCCAACCTGGAATTTCCTGGTCAGCATTTAGGAGGCGATCTGCTGATAGAGCCCTTCTGTGTTCCTGGGGAGTGACCTTGCCTGAAACAATGGATTCCTAACGAATAATTTCCTTTTCCTGTTTACTTTCTCTTATTGTTGTTGTTCCTATCAGGCTGTGGAGCTTTTAAAAATACCAGTGTCCAGCCCCTGCGATGGAGTTAATTTTTAAAAGCTCTCCTTTGTTTCAAGTCTGATGGAGCATTCGTCTTTGTATTCTTTTTTCTAACCCTTTGTCTTTCCATTGCTTGTCCCATTTTCTCTGTTCCCCTTTTAGGGCACTTTTAACAGCCGCTTTAGTTTGGAGGTCTGGAAGCAGAGCGGGTGGGGTGATGCTAAGGTTAACTGTGTGCTTGATGGAAGAGGAGGATTTTTTTCTGCATGAAGTGTCATGCTGAATCAGCTGTACATACCTTTAAAATGTAAACACTGATGGAATTTTTCACCTCCAGGTGCTTTAGATTCTAGTGTTCTCTCTTCCTATTTAGATATCTCCAGAAGCTTGGATTCCAGAATTAACTTAGTCTGGTTAGTCCATTCAGAACTCCACTCCCGTTCTCTCTAGCTGATAAAGGTAACTGGCTAAAACCAAGGGCTGTATCAGTGGGTGTGGGCTGCTCCATGGAGAAGTTACTGTAGTGTTTGTCACTGTTGGTGGATTGTGAACTGTCACCAGCATGTTAAAAAGATTAGAACATGAAAATGAAACTCGGCACCATATTTTGTATGGATTATATGTCTTCACTCCAGCTGGGCCAATGATATCTGGAGTCTCTCATTTTGGATTATATCATGAGGGAGAATAGCATGTGGTAAACCGTATGGGAACATACCAGAGTAGATTTACATTTTGTTGAGTGATGACTTTGTGGCAGGCAAGGGGTATTTTAATGTAAATTTTATTTAATGGGAAGGTTAGTGTAGCAGAAATGCTTAGTGACCTCCTTAGGGGGTAACCAGCTCTCAAGTTACCTGTTAGGGACCTTGCTTCCTTTGCAGGTCTGTGGGTGGTCCTTCGCCCTGCCAGCCTCTCTAATCCTGTCATTTGACTTGTAAACTTCACAAGGATTTGTAGATACTAATCAAATTGGTTTATGCTGGTTGTGCTTATAGTTTTGCATTTCAATTAAATACCAAACCAACAGGTGAAAAGTGGGAGAGATGTCTCAACGAAAATTTAAGTTTGATTGCTTTGGAAAGGTTTAATAATAGTTATTCATAGAGCCTACTGTGAGCCTGGAATGGGTTCTTGAGGCTTTTCTTTGTGTTAATTTGAGTAATGCTCATAAATCGGTGAGGTGTAATTATCACCATTGTTTTGTAGATGAGAAATGCTAGTAAATGGTGGAATTAGATTCAAACACTGGCCTTTGGCTCCAGAATCACTTAAGCATCTTGTCAAAACTTGCTGTCAAATTAGATGGGTAAGAGAAAACTCAAGGAGATTGGGGAAAATAGTAAAAATCTTGAATAATTCTGTCCTCTGCTTATCTTAAGAACTTTCACTGAAAGAAACCAGAACCTCAAAATCACAGTGTACTGTAGATGTGATTGATGCCGGAAACAAAATGCTGTTCCAAAGGCTGTAATTTTACACGGAAAGAGTCAAATTAAAATGTAGCCCCCCCTCCCCTTCCCCAGTGGTTCCCATGGGGTAGTTTGAGAAAGGGTGGGTGGGTGGGAGGGAGGGAGAGGGGAGGTCTGGAGGGCTACGAAGAATTTGGTCCTTGTGCAGTTTGACTTTGTGTGAAGTTTGGGCTTTGCATCTCATTGGTGTGTGTTTTTTTTGTTTTTTTTGGTTCTAAACTTAGTTTTCAAATAGGCTTTGCAGCGGCATCATGGGAGAATTCTAAAACACCAGGCCCACACGTGATGGGATTTTAGTTAAGCAGCAATAGGGCAGGTCACGTAAGATTGTCAGAAGCCCTCCAGGTTGGTCAATCCTGTAGGCATGTCCTCTAGGGAAACCTTTCTTGAATGTGTCTGTCATATGTGTCCTTTAGAGAAGTTAGAATTAAAGAAAACAATGTTTGAAGCAGGACAGCTCCTTTGACAAAGACTTATTTCGCCTAAAACATCAGCAGTGCCGCATTTGAGAAACGGGTCTAAAACATTTTAGCAAAGTGCTTACCACGATGAATGTTGGTTGTTTATTAAGAAAGATGAGAGCCCCACCTTTTCTGTTTCTTTTCTCGGGCGTGATTCAGGAACTCCGTCTACTTTCTATGACACTGGGTGTAAGTGCTGTTTACTACTGAGGATTAGCAGTGAGGCCTTAAATCGCCTTGGAACTTTGGAGTTGCTGTCTTATAAAAGTCTAACTAAAGATTACAGCCTAAAAATTGATAAGGAAAGATAAGCCTCAAAGGGCTGAAAGAAAGGAATTCCTGGTTAAACTAGTCCATCCATCATCAGGGTTCTACTTGGATAGGAATACATCACTGGGGATAGATTATAGGAAGAGCTGTCTCCTTGTACCTGCTTTTCCCTGCTTAGTGGGTTACATTCTAACTTGCATGGAAAGCTTGCTCTGTCCTTTGTGTAAATTTTTATCCTTTGTGTAAATTTTTAAAGCATCTCCAGATCTGAACTGGGTAGGTAACTGGGTAGGTGAAATGGTTACCCAGTTGTACCTTATCCGGGCTTCTTGCTGAAACTCACTCTTCCCTAATCGTATGTAGCCTGGGTGCCATTTGTTTGTATCCTAAATTATTTAGGGCTACTCAGATGCTTACTGGTTATTGGAGAGCAGAAGTAGCATGATAAAGGTGACTTCTGCCTAGCACCAGTTGGGAATTGTAGAAATATGCTTATTAAAAGTAAATTTTTTACCCCCACTCTTTACCACTGGGAGGTGCTGAAGGGCCTTTTACCCCCTAAAACTGTCAGCCGCATTTTTGTGTGCAGTTTTGTTATACATATGCATTTTTCTAGATAGGATCCATAGTGTTAACCAGTGTTAAGAGTGACTTCCAGAACTGTCAAATCCTGGAAAGATCTGCTGAATACTGATGGATGTTAGAAACTGACCATATAAGAAACACGGCTCTATTTTGAGAAATTCAGAAGAATTCAAAGAATACACTTAAAGTTTTTAAACAAGTTACATACAGTTCAATTCCTCATTACCCCTTCTCCCTAGTCATTTTCATGAACTTGGCATATAAAACCCTTGGGATTTTAAACACATACATGGTTCACATAATGTATTTTGTGTTTTAAAAGCATAATAGTTTTGAAAATTTTCATGTTGATATTTATAGATTTAATTCATCTCTACTGTATTGTAGTTAATTACATAGTATAACTATTGCACATTTTATTTTTACATTTTCATACATGGACATTTGTTTTCTTTCTTCCTTTTTTTTTTTTTTTTTTTTTTTTGAGGGCAGTGTCACTGGCCCTCATATGTGGCATCCGAACCGGGGCCGCTGGCGTCCCAAGCCAGCGCTTAACCACTGCGCCATTCGGCTGGCCTGGTTGTTTTCTTTTTTTGATCTTACGAGGAGAGATATGAACAATTTTATACTTACCACCTCCTGTTGGATAATTTTTGTATAATTACAGAAAAGATTGAATTGCATGATTCACATGGATATTTTGAGTTTTACTGGATAATGTCAAAGTGCTTTCCAAAGGTGCTAATTAATTTTTCAATAATAATATGAGTACTACTTTCCCTGCTTTCTCACCATCATTTATTATTACCAGACTTTTAAAATTTCTGCAAAGCAGATGAGTGTAAAATAATTTGTTGTAATATACACTCCTCAAATTACCAGTGAGGTTTAATTACCTTTTCATAAGTTTATTGGCCATTTTGAGTTTCTCTGCTGTAATTGCATGACCATTTCTTTTGCCCAGTTTTCTAGTGGATTTTTCTTTGATGTATAATTCTTCATATGTTGTTCGCATAAATGTTTTGTTGTATATCTGTTGAAATTTCTTTTCTCAGTCTGTTTCTTGTCTTTTAACCTCCTTGTTTACAGTGTGGCATAGTCTTCAGAATCATAGGATATGAGCCTGAGGTGGTGGAGGTCTTAAAAGATCTTTATTTTTCTTTCCATCCTAAGACAAATAAAAGTGACTAGAAGCTGGGCCGGCCGAGTGGCTCAGTTGGTTAAGAGCTCGCTCAAGAGTGGGAGCTGAGCTCTGAGCAACAGCAGTTCGATGCCCAGCCCGAGCTGAGCTGCTGCTGAGCTGCCAACAGGTGGCAGGATGGCTCAGCTAAAAAAAAAAAAAAAAAAGTGACTAGAAGCAATTGCCCTGCATCAGCCTTGAGTGGCATAATCTGTTTAACTGAAGCTTGTGTGTATGACTGGGTGGGACAGCAGTACTGCTTAGAGGTTAAATAATGTGGATTCCATAATCTAGATTATGAGGGGTGGGGATGGTGGCGTCATAGATGCACACTTGGGCTGAGCCTGTTGTAAAATGAGAATAATTGTTGTAAGGAGTAAAGGAGAATTTTTGAATGTGCCTGATACGTAAGTGCTCCGTCAGTATTAGTTATTTTATCATTGATGCAGCTGCGTCTGGACATAAATCTTATGGAATTCTAGTGAGATCGCGTTGCCTTTTTACTAGATTATGCTTTTCACCGCCACCGTTGCCAACAAAAACATGCTCTGCAAGCAGTTCAGCCATTTTGTAAGTTTGGGAAAATAAACATTATCCAAGCTCTGAAATGGCAGCTCTTGGGCAGAGACTCCTCAGGCTTTTGCTCTTTTAAGCGAAGTGTTGCTGTGCTGCCCTCTCCTGGCCGTTTGGGAAATGGCAATTAAAAATTCCAAATGGAACAATAGCTATTAATAACTTTGCTTTAAAGTCCATTTGCAAGAAATATTTAATCACTCCAGTTTGCCATCACGACACAGGATTTTAACCATACCGAATCCTTTGTTTTCACAAGTGAAAACAAGTGTTACACTTTTTTCATAAACATTTATTTTTCTATTGGAATCTAAAATCCCAGTTTTGACCTGAGTCCCTTTCATTTATTTTTGCACTGTATTTCCCTTGTATTGATCAAAAATTATAAAACGTGTTTCCAACTTAGATTCTGAGTAATTTTCAGAGACTTATTTTTCAGAGAATTCTGTATGTATGGTGGATAATCATTCCTGTAAAATTCTATTTTTTAATTGCCTTATAATTGTTAATGCCATTGGAAATCGGGTAATATTATTACTTCATTGTTTAGGTGAAAGCTTAGTAACAGGATTTATCACCTACTAACTCTATTTGACCCTTTTTTGTCAGTCTTGTGGACTTTCCATATCTTTTCACTCTAAATCAGCATTGCAAACAACAATTTAGCATTTATAGTATTTGGCATTATAATTAGGCATTAATAGTCAGTCTGCATAATATTTCAAGAAGTATCCTGTTATTTGAGGGAATAATTATACTGCCAGTGCCTTAGAGGTGTTTATAGTTTAAAAGAAATATATATGTTTTTTCATTTCAACATTAAAGAACCCATCCTTCTAGGAGTAGTAGCGAATTAATTGAGTTTTCCTTTATTAAGTCTTTTAAAAAAATACCCCCCCCTCCAAATATTATTTTGAGTCTATTAAAGCTGACTTTTGCTGGTTTCAAAAATAATTCAATACTTAGTTTTAATTCTCATTTAAGTCTTTAGCTCATTTGTGTAGGATTGGGGTATTTACATCCTTTGCTTGGATTTGACTCTTTGGGGTGGATTTATTATGAACCATTTAAACATTAAAAAAGTGAATACTTATCTAATGAAAAACTATAAACTCACCACTTAGCTTCAGTCATAAAACTTCACCAATCTCATTCCCTGGTCACATCTGCCTCCCTCAGCCCCCAGAGGTAAATACAATTGTGAATTCACTGTTTATCTTTTCTTGAGTTTGATTTTTCATAGTTATTAATTTTTTTCTAGAAATTACACAAGTAGTTCATGGAATCCACTGGTATATTTCAAGTAACCCCTCCAACACAGTGAACCGCTGTTAGCAATTCAGTGATTAAAATAATTTGTGCACTCTGGTGCTGGTAGAAATGTGGCTGTGGTTTTTTGTTCGTTTGTTGTGTTTTTTAGCTGAGCCATCCTGCAGCTCAGTGGCAGCTCAGCTTGGGCTGAGCATCGAACTGCTGTTGCCCAGAGCTCAGCTCGCACTCGTGAGCGAGCTCTTAACCAACTGAGCCACTCAGCCGGCCCTTCACGGCTGTGTTTTTTTACCTAAAAGGTGTTGTATGCATTGTGACATTTCTAGAGGGCACACTCTCCTACACAAACAAATAACAGAGCTGCACAAGGAGATACATGCATAGTTTTTATAGTCTTATTGGATACAGTGAACAGTTTGGAGATCTAAGAAATGTATGGAAGTGTATCAAGGATATTTGTAGCTTATTGGCTAAGAGAACAAGTTTTTTGTCGTTTTTTGTTTTTCATTCAGTGTCACTGGCCCTCACATGGGGGATCCGAACCCGGGGCCGCCGGCGTCCAAAACCAGCTCTCAACCAACGCGCCACTCGGCCGGCCCTAAGAGAACAATTTTAAAAGCACCTAAATGTTCCATTAATAGGGGACAAGGTACATAAAATACATTCATACTCTGAGGCAGTTTGAAGACGAGTGAGATATTCATACACGCACACATACCCTGATGTGGGTCTTGGCATTGGGTGTTTCCATCACATCTGTAATGATGACTGCTTTCCCCCTCAAAACACTAAAAGGATTGACAGCTAACCAGGCTGTTCTAGTTATGGTCAGTCAACTAAATGTTGCTTTTTGCAACTTTGGCACTTTAAGTTGGTAGTTGAAGATATTCCATTTTCTTGATTCAGTGTTTTATATTTCATGGCAGTATGTAGATCATACAGTGGTCCTGTGTCAATTAAAGTTGGTGGTGATTGCCAAAATATAATTCCAGCCTTAATCTCTTATCTGGAGTTAAGCAGTATAGCAGTTGAAAAAACGAAACCATTCATTTCAAAAGGATTTTGAGAAAATTGTATATTTTGCCAGTCAGCAAGTCCTCCTATCCATGTCTTTTTCCAGTGTACCAGGCTCAGGGAACATGGACGAAGGCTGCTTAGCTCTCATACCTCTTGGGGAGGTTAACACGTGACCAAATTACTTGTCTGGGATAGGACAAATGAGAGGCAAAGTTGCATAGATGTTAACAACTGGGACTTGGGAGTCAGCCTTGTAGGCCAGGATGTGTTAAAAAGAAGTGAGAAGAGGGCTGGCCGAGTGGCGCAGTGGTTAAGTGCTGGCTTGGGATGCCAGCGGCCCCGATTCGGGTCCCACATATGAGGGCCAGTGACACTGCCTTCAAAAAAAAAAAAAAAAGTGAGAAGAGCCTTTGGGGTATGGCGGTTGGAGCTGGGATTGAAAAGCCTGCCTGTTTGCAGTTTCCAGGGGTAGTCACTGCTGTGACAGAATTGTGGTAATACCTAGTAGGCACTGAATTTGGGATTGGAGAGCACAAAGGGTTTTTTCCTAGACAAGGTCGTATCTGAAGCTTCCAGAATCAGAGGTTGAGCCGCGTGAGCAGAGGTTGGAGGTGAGCAGTACCGGGGCTTACCCTGTGCTCTGCAAGTGGGTGAGTATGGCTTCAGCAGTGGGGGTGAGGGGAAGGAACTTGAGAAGTTGGCGGAGGTCGGCTTTTGTAGGGTCTGCGGAAGTTGGATGTTAGCAGTGACCATGCCTAGGATGGCTCGGAGCAGGTGGGCAGTCCTGGCTCTCTAATCTTCAGGCCTCTCCAAGCCACGGACTGCTTTGGCAATGCACGTGCAGTGTTCGGGTCACCCCTCAGGCTCTTTCAAGCAGACTGCCCTTTTAGATCCCTTGCAAGGAAATTCTGGGGCTGCCTCTCTACCTTGCTGCCTGTGAGCAAATGGTGGAAGCCAAACTATTAATGTAATTCCAGCTAGTGCCACAAGTTGTGTGGTACTGACTCACTAGTGGGGTGCTAGCTGGGAAGAACTTCATGTTAGCGGCGGTATCTGAGCTTGGATGTGAAATTCTGAAATTTCTAATGTTTGGGTAAGGCGTTGGCATTTTGCTTTCCTAGCTGTCATTGGATGCTCTCGTGACCCTCCAGATACTGTCATAGAGGGTGGCACAGGCCAGAGGTGGTCTAGGACTGAGACCCAAGCCATGGATGCCAGAGCCTGTGCTTTTTATTTTATTTTATTTTATTTTATTTTATTTTATTTTATTTTATTTTATTTTATTTTTTTTTTGAGGGCAGTGTCACTGGCCCTCATATGTGGGACCCGAACCGGGGCCGCTGGCTTCCCAAGCCAGCGCTTAACCGCCGGGCCACTCGGCCGGCCCCAGAGCCTGTGCTTTTTAATGCTGCCATCCAGCCTTCCTCTTGCCTGGTGACCGCCTTCTGATTGTCACAGGTTGAGAGTAAGTGACTTCAGATACCTTAGTCAGCTGGACTAGTCAGCTTTTACTGTGTCAAGGACCAAGGAGTCAATAAGTATTACGAGACCTTGACAGTGGCGAGTCGCTGTTACAGGGATGCCTGACTGGTTTAAACTTGGATAAGATTTATTTTCTGAAGCTCTTAAGAATATGTGCTTTAGAGTTGGATGTGGAGTGGAAACCCTGTCCGCCCTCCACCCCACATACCTGGTTTTGTCATTGACCAGGTTACTTGAAAAATCGCAGTGTTTTTACTCCTTCCTAAGGGGATAATAATGCCTAGTAAGGTTGTTCTAGGGAAAAAGCAAAATACATCTGAAGTATGTAATGTAATGCCTGGTACCTATTAGATAATCAGGCAATTAATAAACTGTTTTTCACTTTTCCCCGTCCCAAGGTAGGAACCCCCCTACCCCATTCTCATTGCTTCCTTGTCTTAACATAATGGCCCCCTGTACTGTAATGTGGTTACTGTGGATCATGCAAGATTGGGGGGCCAGTTCTGGTTAGCCTCCCTTCTTGACCCTTTGGGGTTTTAGGCAATGTGCCTTAATCTCCAGGTTGCTAAACTCAAGGACTTTTGTGTTAAATTATTGTTACCCTGGGTTCTGCCTTCCCCCTTCTCTGCTGTCTCCTAAATAAAAAGATAGCTTTCACGCAGCAGAGTTAAGGGAGCTGCTCCACTCTTTTTCTGTACGGTTCATCACCGTTAGGTCCTTTCTCTTTAATGTGCCTTCCCTCCTACCAGCCCAGCATGCCCCTGAATTGCTTTCTCACTATTTGAGACCCGGGAGAGGGTGTATTGCCTTCAGGCTCCCGAGGTGGATAATCTTTCCACAGCCTTCTGTTGTTCCTGTTTTATGGCTTCTGCTGTCACCTGCCTTGGGGTGTTCTCCTGAGGGGTGTTTGGAATGAGGAAGAGGCAGGGATGCGTGGTAGGCCGTTTGGTCTGTATTGGATTAGGCCTTCACCCTAGACTCAGCATGTTCTTTTTGTTTATTTTGTTCCGTTACGTCTCCCAGGTCTGAAACTCACTGCAGGAGATTGTAAGGCAGGACCTCTGGGTTTGGAGTTAATGTATGTTTATATATCACTGCCCACACAAGTTAGATTTGCACCTAGTGTTGAGAAAACGCTGACTCTGGATAATTGCAACCAGATTGAATTCTTACTTTTGGGGTAACCCTGCTTAAAAACCCTGTTTTTGTTCTGTGTTGGGAGGTTTTTTTTGTTTTTGTTTTTTTTTTGGTTTTGGTTTTGGTTTTATCTTGAAGGGATTATACTAAACAGGTAAGACTTAGTGGATTCAGACAGAAAGATGGACCTGGTTTCATACCCTACCTGTGTCATCTGGGAGAGGAAGGTAACTACTACTGAGATTCAGTTTTTGTTTTCATCTGAAAGGAGAAAATAATATCTCCCTTCCAAATTTTTGTAAAAGCAGTCATCTACATAAATTAGCTGGTCTGTGGCATATAAGCACTCAGGGAATGGTAGCTAATAGGGATGTTGAGAGTGACACTAATATTATTTGCAATATAAGAATGTAAAAGTTAATTTGGAAATTTTGATCTCATAATCCACTGTCCTTTTACTACAGATGAATGTGGCAGTTCTGAAATCTTTGTAAATTTCTTTCTTTCTTTTTAAGTCGTTCAGCATCTGAAGAAGCTTCTGGTTCTGACTCAGGGAGTCAGTCGGAGAGCGAGCAAGGCAGCGATCCGGGAAGTGGCCATGGCAGCGAGTCCAACAGCAGCTCTGAATCTTCAGACAGTCAGTCAGAATCCGAGAGCGAATCGGTGGGTTCCAAATCCCAGCCAGTCCTGCCAGAAGCCAAAGAGAAGCCAGCCTCTAAGAAAGAACGGATAGCGGATGTGAAGAAGGTATCTGCTTTGCCGGACAGTACAAGTGGGCTGCTAGCTGGGACCAGCAAGCCAACTTTTATTTCCCCAAACTCATTAGTGTATCTTGATAGGGAAAATTAACAGCCACCTTTTTCAATAACGTACTGTCTCTGGATGTCATTGGGGACTGCTTTCTGCTCTACTAGTTGATATATTAGACCCAGGCTCTAAGGAATCTAATTACATGAACCATCAAATTCTAGGGCAAGAAGACAGATTTCTATATAAAGCTTAGTGAGGGGTAATCACAACCCAAGAATAAGGGCAGTTTTTGTTATATCTGAAGAGAAATACTTGTCACAGAAGAAAAGTTAATCTGTACCCAGGTAGTGTAGGTATTTTTTGCTGCACAGAAGCGCCTTCCAGCAAAGAGTGCAAAAAGGCAAAAAATGAAGTTGCATAGCATTTGCTCACTGGTGCCCAAACTTTGGAATGCATTCCTTGTGGGGAAAAATTACTGCCTTTTAATGATAAGAATGCAGCTGATCTTTTAAAATTCCATTTTGAAAGAATAATGTGTGAATCACTGAAAATACAAAAGAATGCTGTTTTTAGAAATTTAAAAATATGTAATGAAATGAAAAGCTTTATGCTACATCAGTTTTTATTCTTCTAAGATACAAATATATCAGCATAATCAGATTTTCATAGTAATACACACAATTTTAAGTTACCTGCAAATTGTACAGAACAGTTTCAACAAACCTGAAATTAAAAACAAAAACTGCTTTTCACTCTTGAGGCAGAATTGGGATTTAAGTCCTTCTGTTCCCAGCATTACCATTTCTTAACCATTGTTTAACAGTAAGTGACCCTTAAGAGCTGGTGGAAGGTGCTGAATGCTAACGGTAGTGTCAGGGTTAGGAGAATGAAACTTGTCCTTGCTAATGAATTCATCACCAGAGGAGTGAGCTTCAGCCACTCGAGTGCGGTGTCCTGTTGCCTGTTCACTGTATCCGGGGGAACTTTCACAAGACAGAATTCAAGTGGTGACTTATTTCATTCCAAAAGACCCCACCATGTAGAAGTACCACTGACAGATCTTGCTCTGAGTATCATTCAACTCAGAAATGGACCACACAGACTCGAAGCAGCGGTCCTTGCTTGGCGATCTTCAGAGCCTGAGATCTGAGCCTAGTTTCATATGCACTAGACCAGGTGCTCTTTCCAGAAGCCCATAACCCGTGTTTGAATGAAGTATAATAGAAGTCTGGATGTAACTTTCTTCTGTACAGTGGAGAGTTCTTATTAGAGATTAAAGGAAACCCCTAGAAACGATGACTTGCATAGTATGTTCAAAACTTGACAGAAATGGTGTTGACTGTCTAGGATTCACCACTGCTAACTGTAAGACCTTGTATATTTAACTTCAATTAAAAAAATGAGAAAGGAGCCGGCCGAGTGGTGCATTGGTTAAGAGCTGGTTTTGGGATGCCAGCGGCCTGGTTCGGATCCCACATATGAGGGCCAGTGACACTGCCCTCTACAGCTTACAACAGCTCCACCTGGAGCTGGGCTGCGTGAGCCCCGGCGATGTTGTAGGCTGCAGCCCCTGCTGCAGTGGGCTGCCATAGGCTACAGTGAGTGGCCGGCAGCCAGTGTGAGCTGCCAATAGCCATGGTGAGCGACCATCCAGAGGCCAATGACCAATCTGCCTCATTCGGGAAGAGCGCAATGATGATACCAACATGGGCCAGTGAAGCAATGTCCTCCGCAACTAGACTGAAGAACAAAAAGACGGCAACTTGTGTGTTCCCCTTCCCCGATTCCTCAACGCTGTTCCCCTCCCCCAATTCCCCAGTAAAATCTTTAAAAAAAAAAAAAAGAATTTCAGGTTAGAAATAACAGCTGCAGGCAGAAATAGTAAAACACACTTTTAAAGTTAAACATGATCAGTTATGAAATGTTCATAAAGTTAGCACATGATTGGACACACCAGGCAGTTAGAAAGACTGGATTGTGACTTTAATGATGAGAACTCTAAAAGGAGAGCTTGTAAAGAAAGTACTTTGTTTTTTGTATACATTTCCCTTTCAATGGTAGCTTTTTCGTTAAAGAGTTGAATCAGATATCATTAGCCCTCATGAGGACATACGGAACACAAGACGATTTCAGGATGTATGCATTATAGTATATACTGTAATAAAAGTCACAACAGTTGAGCCTGAACGCCTCCCTAATATTTTGAAATGATAAAATGAATCGATGTAGTGATGCTTACATAATTTAGCCACCACACTTAATAAGAACTCCATAAATACCCATGTTGAGAATTAATTTCATGGCTGAAGAAGGGGTGGGGTGGAGGTTGGCAGACAGGACTAGAGGAAAGCTCTTTTGCCTCCTTCCTTTCTCAGCCAGATTTATTCAGTGCTCTCTGCGTTTGCTGCGTTTGCGGCCTAGATTTCCTACCACTTGGTTATTCCACTTGGCTCCTGGCTGGACCTTTTGTCTCCTGACTCGGAGGTTATTCTAAGGCCATTACGGGTTTTACACCTTCATAAACTGAAGACACTGGGTTACATGGTTACATTGGATTCTAATTCTGAAATGCCTATTTGCTGAAACATTGCATTCGTTTCCTTGGGGGGCGTCGTTTTTCTATAGCGTACCTGTATCTAAAGGCATTGTTGGCAATGTTCTTCCCTTGGCTTAATGACATTGTTTTTTTCTGGGTCATCTTTCACCAGTTTTGTCTTTGGGGTCCACGTTCCACATTTCATGAGTTTCAGCCAATGGCTTGGCTCCCCCCCTCTCCAAATATTTCCCTGACATTAGCTGTCACCTGTATTCTGATGACAAATCCACCTTTCTAATCTTGGCTCTCAGGTATCTCTTCCACACTTTAAATTCCTGTTAAACGTTTTCGCTTCAGTGTTCTACAAGCTGTTCACATTCATTCTGCCTATATGTGATTGATTTTTATTAAAAGAACACACAATATACTTAACAGCAGTATCTGTGGGAAGAGAGTGAGATCGGGGGTTAGATTCTAACCATTAGAGGTTGAGGAAGGAGGGGGCCTTTTACCCTTTTTCTATGGATTTATCAGTTTGAGTCTTTTTATAAGATAGTGTTAATACATTGTGAAAAAAATGCTCTCTTCAACTAATCCCTCTAAACCTTATGTTTTTGGATCACTGATGAGGACTTACTAAAAAATAGTTCTTAAAAGCAGAGGGCTAATTACTGGTAGAAAATAAAATCAGATGTGCTAGAGAAAGAACAGCAGTGGTTCTTATTCTGAAAACTTCTAGCTAAATGTTGGAAATACCTAACAAGCACTACCTGGCATATTATGCGTCCTGAGAAATTTAAAGAAATATATAAATACTCCGATTCTTTCTTAATTAGACTTAGTGATGCCCTGCTTATGTTTTGAGTTTTTCAGATAGATCAATATGCAGTCAGCGCTGAAACGGAAAAGCATTAGTGACTTAAAATTCATTCAGCGAATACTTTGTCTTTAGTGGGAGCAATTGTTCTCTTGCCTTGCCATATCATTCAACTGTAAGTTTACATTTTAATGATGGGGAAGTAGTGTGCCATATAGTTTTCTAGCTGTCAGTAATGAGTAGGGATTGTTAAACTCTAATGTGTCCTAGGGTAATATGCCTTATTCTTTTTAAAGATGGTACTTGGTTGTAGCCTCATAAAACTTAGCAAACAACATTTTTGATATTTAGTTACTTGAATTCATTTAAATTAAAATACATGTTCCAGTAATGAAAACAATAAATGGGGGTCAAGAAAAAAAGATTCATGCTTGGTCTGTTAATTTTACAGATGTGGGAAGAATACCCTGATGTTTATGGGGTTAGGCGGTCAAACCGAAGCAGACAAGAACCATCACGATTTAATATTAAGGAGGAGGTAAGAAAAAAAGAATGTCTGAAAGGGATGCCTTTACACTCCCTCTCTTACCTCATCCTTTCTGACTGGGAGGTATAACCTCTAAGAAGACTGAACTTCAGCCATGGGACTCTGATGTGAGCTTTCTCAACCCAGTACTGCATGAAAAGTCACATGTGACTTTAATAAAAAAGAAACTACCAGAAAGATCATGTCATAATGAATGTTTTAGAAGAGTGTGTGAGAGCATTATACAGAAATGGCTTCAATTTTTGTTGTCACTTTTTCTTTTTTTCTTTTTTTTTTTTGTTTGTTTCAGGTGTACAAAACAATATGTAAAAATGTACAATATGTACAAAGTAATATGTAATAGACAGTTACACCCTGTTGTCACTTTTTTGATTTCTTTCTTTTTTTTCATAGTGAAACTGTAGCAAGAGGTTACTTTTTTAAATACCTAATTTCTAAATCTCCTAGATTGTGTCAAATGAGTAACTTGCCTGGTAAACTTACGTAACAAGGGAAGTAGTATCATTTATTTATGAGGAAGGAAGGAGAGTTTGCTTGTCATAGTAATGTATTTTATCTCATTTCTTTAAATTTGGTTTCTGAGCTCATTTTCAGTGTGCACTATAAAATGTTTCACACATTTACTGTCCTAATTGTGAGAGATTGAATAGAATAGTGATTTTAAAATGAGTATATGTACCTGGGTTCTTTGGTTTCTATACAATCAGACTTTTTTCACCTTTCTCAGTCTGTGTGATATTTTTGTGGATTCTTACCTCTATATTAGGTTTATAGGCTACTTCTGAAGAGATGTTCTTTTGTCTCTCAGTGAAATGTCCCCCTTGTGCATCTTAGGCAGACTTCGCTATTCTTAACTGTTTAACATCCTTCTGATGAAAACTAAATGTTAATAGCCCAAGGTTAGTTAGGTGAGGGTGGGTTTTAGTAAATGCCCTTTAAATATCAACATCTGCGTTGCATTTATGGTGTTTTATTTTGAGTCACCTCTGAGCTGGTTTGCTTTAGCTTTCTTTTTCCATAGTGTCTAGACGAGCTTATTCCTGAGCCATGTTATAACCGATCACACAGTTTTGTAAATCCTTTTCTGTTTGGTATATACATCAACACATTCTCGGTAAGGCACAAGACTTAACAATGATCAGAGGAGTTTGCCACTTCACTTAATTTGGGGGAGATAGAGCTGTTCAGATGTCTTTACTTGGCCTGAAACTGTTAGCACTTTTTTGGCTTATGGTTGAACACGCTCTTTCATGAATGAATCTAAAATGAACTAGTTCAGTAGTCACCGCCTTTAACGGCACACTAAGTGTTGTGGCATTTTCATACGATATCCTAGATCTGCAGTATCTAATACGGCTACCACTAGCCATGTGGCTTTTTCAAATTGAGTGACCTGAAGAATCCCATTCTTTAGTCACATTAGTCCCATTTCAGGGGCTCAGTAGTCACATGCGGCTGCTGGCTATGGTACTGGACCTTGCAGATACAGACTTTTTCCATCACCCCAGAAAATTGGACTGTGCTCTTCTGGAAGTCGAGCTGAGAGAAATACTTCCAGGCGTTAGAGAGAACTCGGTGATAACAGACAGAAATTAATTTCCAAAGCAAAAGAAGAGTGAGCACCACCAAACGAGTGCTTAAGTTCCTTTCTGTCTAAAGCTCGTATTGAGTACTGTCATATGGAGTGGATGGTGGAAGCAGGGGGTGGTGGTGTCCCTAAGAACTGTGAATTAAAGTCTGTGATCATTTCTCCCCCTCACACATTGAAGGCAAGTAGCGGGTCTGAGAGTGGGAGCCCCAAGAGAAGAGGCCAGAGGCAGCTGAAAAAACAGTAAGTCTTCCATGGGGCACATTCCTTTACCTCGTACATAGTGGGGAGCATGTTAGCCTCTCTGGGACTGCGTTCCTGTGTCTTCAGTCTACCCCAGATCCCAGAGTCTCACTCTGTCTCTTGTTATCTTGGGTCACTGTCCAGCTTGACTTGCTGTAGTAGCAGCACACGAAGCCCAAGCGTCTCGCTTTTCCACATGTAAGTATTCTACACGTACTTGGGCTCCTCGTTGTGGGTAGTCCCCAGCTTATCCCCATCTGATTACCCCAGGAAGCCCAATAATTCTTTTTCCCCAAAATGTGCACAGATACCAATTATGTAGGTATTTGGTATTCTATTCTAGTTAAGCAAGGAACATACGTAGATTTGCCGTTCTTCATTTCCATTTGTCCTTTGTGTTGGCATGGCAACATTAGATTGGTTGGACACCGATGTGAATATGAAATTTCCTATTGTCATTTCCATTTTAGTATCGCAGTTCATAAGACAGAAAATTGTAATTCTTGGGATTAATGTGAAATTCCTTTATAACAGATTCTGTATTATTTTAAAATTGATTTGAAAAATTCTACTTATGGTGAAAAAATATTTGACCTTTTTTTGAGAAATACTTAAATGTTTTTTTGGAAACGGTATGATCCCTTTGACAATCTGGATTCTATAGCCCGTCTCCTCAAAAATCATAGATATTCCAAACTTTGCACGCACATTCAAGGGGTTCTCATGGTAAACAGTTGTCCATGGCCCCTAGTAAGAGCCCCAGTTCCGTATTCTCCTTTCTAAAATATTGGTACTCTTACATAAGTATTTGGGCTAAGGCAAAGTGATTTGAGGTGTTTTTTTTTTTAAATTTTAGCTGAGCCATCCTGCCACCTGTTGGCAGCTCAGCGGCAGCTCAGCTCGGGCTGGACATCGAACTGCTGTTGCTCAGAGCTCATCTCGCACTCTTGAGTGAGCTCTTAACCAACTAAGCCACTCGGCTGGCCCTGATTTGAGTTTTTAAAATCCATTTCCTCGTCAGAATAGATTAATGCTTATTCTGTTGACTTAACAGAGTTATTAGAAATTAGACAATGTCCAGGGTTTAATACTGCTCTCCTCAGAGCACCTACCATGTGCATTTTTGTTCTAAATGTTTAGTTGGAGTTGGAGAAATAGTAACTTCAGGCAAGCCTGCACTTTTTGGTATCTTAGAAGGTTGTTGTCCTACCCCAGTCCCCTGGCCGGCTTGGGAGATTGTGTTCTCAGTTTACCAGTCCACATGGTCTTTGGGAAGTCCATGAATGCGCTCTTTCCTCCATCTGGCTGCATCTTGCTGGTCTCTTGACTGGGATCCAGATGGTGCTGTGCTTGAAAACCTCGATTTCCCATTTTAATGGTGGCTCCTTGTGTGCGGAGCCCACATGCTTTCAGCCATCAGTCTTCCTCTTGACTAACTTCCATACTTAATGTTCCCTCTCGTGTCATTCCTAAGAGCTCCCCAGATTTGGCAATTCTCAGGTCTTCACGGACCTTTCTTTCCCCAGAGTAGAACCTTTTAGTTCCTTGCAGAGAGGCATGTGTCTCCTGGAACGCTGCTTCCCTGCCCGTGGGGCTCTTTCTTACCTCAGCTGAGGTGGTTCTCTGCACCCTTGTTTGTTTGGGCACCGGGCAAACCTCACTTCCTGCCATCCTCTGGGCAGCTGGTGAGTCCTGGGCTTGTGGCGAGCTCTTCTCCTGAGTCAGCTAATTAGTAAGGTCACTCGGAGGAGGTCCTGTAGCTGCTGAGACTTGGGTTGTAAGGCACGCTGCTAAGGGGCCTTCTGTGGCCTGAGCCAACGTGACGCACCTCCAGAATTCAGACTCAAGGGGAGGGGCAATTTGGAAATATTGAAACAGGGAAATGCTTTTCTGAAATCCTGCAGACTGTACCACAGATTTTCAAGTTTTTAAGAGGAGCTGTTTTTTTAAATTTTGTTTTTTTAAATTAATTTCAAACTTGAGAAAAGTTATGAGAATAAAAGCACAAAGCATGCTTGTGTACTTTACCCAGCTTTACCATGAGTTACCATTTTTGCCCCATTTACTTTATTGCTGTGAAGTGTTCTCTTTATGTATGTGCACACACAACATTTTTTCTGAACCATTTAAGACAACCATCATACATCATGGCCTTTCACTCATAAATACTTAACGTGTGTATTTCCGTAGAATTAGTATATTCTCTTTCATAAGCACAGTACAGTTTTAACATAAATAGATTTAGCATTGCTGAAACACTTCTGTCTAATTCTTAGTCCCATTTTTGTCAGTTTGACCCAGAAATATATAACATATAAAAGACCGACTGTTTTATAACATTTTGCCACCTCCACTATAAGAGCCAGCCTAGGTTTCGATATTATATTAGTGGTAAGGTTTCTTTAACCTAGAGCCTTTCACAGGCTTTCTTTGCTGTTATGCCATTGACTTTTTATTTTTATTTTTTTTTGAGGGCAGTGTCACTGGTCCTCACATGTCGGACCCGAACCGGGGCCACTGGCTTCCCAAGCCAGCGTTTAACCACCGCGCCACTCGGCCGGCCCTGCCATTGACATTTTTGAAGAATACAGTTGTTCAAGGGACTAACTCCCCTGAGTATTAGTGTGAAATAGCATTTTAAAAACGGAGAAGTTACACAGCATAATTCTCCTGCACAATACATATGCAGGGTTGGGAAGTCATCTTTTTGTAACTGACGCTCTTTTCACCTCACCTCTTATACAGACGGACTTAATATTGGTAACTTTTTTAAATCCCATTGTTGAAAACTCAAACAAAATTTAAAACAATCCAGCCAATTTCAAATACACATACATACAAAATCACACAATGCCTTCTAAGCCTCCGATTGTTCAGATCCTCACAGGGTGTGTAAGCCTGGCTGTAATTCTTCCTGGTTCTTTGATTTTCACGAGGCTATGGTTGAGAGTAGCAGGGCTGTGGGTTTGACAAGTAGCCAGACAACTTGTTCTCACGGGGCTTTAGTTTCCTCCTCTAGGTGGAGGACTTTGGACCAGTTGATTTGCTAAATTCATTTTACATTCTCATATTGGAAGGGCCTGAGTCCTCTTGGTTGTCCCTAAGTCTGTAATTTAACTGGAAAACTCTAGTCTGAACATGCGTTTTCTGCGTTCACTGCCACTTTCATCTCCTGAAATAATAGAACTGGACTGCCCAGCTGCCCTCATTTGGTTTCTCAATTCCTGGTGCTTATGTAAATTCCAGTTAATACTTAGGATGTTTCTCATCCGATCCAGTCTCCCTTATGTCTTTATTGTTTGCATTCTTTCAAGCTTGTTCCTGGGAAGCCACTTGTCTCCAGCTTAACTGTGTGAGCCCCTTCTGAAGGCTCACCTGTTCTGGACTTGGTCCAAGGAACACCGAAGCCTCATGTGCCAGTCTCCCGATTGCCTGAGACATCTTCCTTTCTTCCTTGCTGGCCATCACTTGATATTCCTTGGCTTCTTTAGCAAACCTGTATTGTACCAGGCTCTAGGGAAGCAGAATAAGACAGATGCCCAGGGTGGAGTTAGATTATAAGGAGATCTTTGCTTTAAAGAGACTGAAGGATAGTAGACAATGCTCATAGGCCTTAGTGTCTTACCTGTCTGCCTCCGAAAGTGCCCTACTGGTAAAAGTTGTCTGACTGATAAACTGGTATGACTCGTTCTTTAATTACTGCTTTAGTTAACAAAGGAGTATGTATTTGCTGCCTTTGAGTTACATGCAGGTACAGAGATGAACAAAAATGGCCCTGCCCACAAGAAGTCCTCTACTACTAGAGAAATGGATATGAAACAGTGCCAGTAATGCACATAAAAGTGCTCCACTACTGTTTCATGGAAGGCTTGAATTTTTAAATTTAATTTAAATTTTTTTTTACTTCCTAACGTTTACACTAACTCACGTGTAGGGTGGCTCCTGCACTTTTAGTAAGGTTCTCAGGAATTTGTACATGGGCCACTTGGCTTGCAACAAGCGTTCACTATTAATTACTTTGGCCTATTCTTCCATGAAGAATATTGGTTTGAGTGTGCAATTCTGCAACGGTTTTCTTTAACTTGACCTCATTTCCTGTACACAGACTCAAGAGGCCCAGTGATAATTGTTTTGTTTACAAAGAAACCCCAGGTACTTGCATTGTTTTTTGTTTTTTTTTTCATGCACAGTAGCTATTTTATGTTTCTTCCTTCTTCCCTACAGGTGAGAAATGACCTAAGTCCCTGTGATATTTTGTTTGGTTTTCAAGTAAACTCAGGAACTGTTTGGAGTAGTAGGCCACCTGTAGGGTATGGCTCTTTCCACATCTTCTAAGATCTCAAGGATCAAAGGAACACCTACCACATCTAATAATGACTAAAAACCACATCTTTAGCTGAACAGATAATTTAGCAGGTAGTAAGTTTGTCATTGAAAAATAATTTTATGGACTCTTTCCTCAAATGTATTCTAAATATGTTAAAATATTTAGTACAGTAGTTGTCAAAAAAAGCCTGTAACCAGTATCAGCATCATTGGTAAATTTTGTTAAATTAAAATTTTTAGGCCTCACATCACTTAACTGAATCAGAAACTCTGGCTCTGACCCCAAAATCTGTTTTAATAAGCCCTTTAGGTGATCCTGATCTATGCTAAAATTTGAGAACCACTGATTAAATATTATATTATGGCTTCAATCGGGTCAATGAGAGTAGTAAAATCAAATGGAATATGAGATTTCACTGTATTTTTTTTCCAGAACAGGTAGTTTAAAAAATACATCCTTAGTTTCCATTTTCATTTATTTTTGTTACCAGAGATGAAATAGGAATAGGAAGAAACACAGCCAAAATTTCAGTGGAGCTGGAATAAATCTCTTGTAGCATAATATCTAAAATATACATGTTCTGCCTTTGGATAACTTGATGAAAATTGCTGTTGTCAGATTCTTCAAGCTGCACAATCGGGAAGAATTCTGTTAGAAAAAAATGATTCTATTTTGCTCTCGATCACAGAGAGAAATGGAAACGAGAGCCTTCGGAAGATGAACAGGAACAAGGCACTAGTGCGGAGAGTGAGCCGGAGCAGAAGAAAGGGAAAGCCAGACGGCCTGTCCCCAGAAGGTGCAGTGTTTGCTTCAACATCCGCTTCCGGTCCAGCTTGCCTTGTGCCCGATTGAACTGATGCAGTGCTTGAATGAGAGCCTTAGCTGGTGGGATACAGTGTGTTGTGATTCGGGGTTTTGAGTGTCCGGTTCACTTCTTGCCAGCCTGTGTCGCTAGCTAGTGATGGGATGGCTGGGCTGCTTATATTGAATGTGAGTGTTTGTGTGGCTCATAGCTCAGAGTGCCTCTTACTGTTTCCTACTCCATGGCCCAGTAGTTACGAGGGGAGAATGTATCTTCTGCTCTTAAAAAAAGGTCCCTATGGGGGAGCTGCGTTCAAAACCCTGATGTCTGGTCGAATGCCTCCTTCACTGTTGATTACCTTGTTCAGCTCATATGTATTAACAAGAAGCAGACACTGATGGTGCAGAGGAGGAAGCAGGCTGAACTGGCAGGAACCTTTGGTCATTTTTGATCAGAGAGATGGCAACACAAGGAGCTGTTGATGGGGTGGGAAGGCCTAAGGCAGCGGCCCCAGGAGAATTGACCTCCTTGCAGTATTGTTTCGGTGCAGTTGGCAGGCTGGTGCCTCTGGGCCAGATCCCACTCACTACCCTGTTTGGTATGGCCTGCCAGTTAACTGTTGCTTTTATAGGTGAACATTTAGTTTGATGGTAGGGAACACTGAGTTTGAATCCCAGTGAAGTGAAATGTCATCCCTTCAAAAAAGAACTCGATTCTTCTCATTTATAGATAAGTATCACAAAAAAATATTCTGATTATTAATTTTGAATTTTGTCTGTCAAAAAGAAAAGTTATTTTCTTTTGTTATAAGTAAAACTATGTAGTAGTTTCCATTTTGCTGCCTGTCTGAGAAAGCCAAATGTTTTTACCCTCTGGCCATTTACAGCAAACACTTTCCTCCCCTGCCCCGGGACACTCTAACAGTCCCCCATCGCATCCCCCAGAAGGGAAATTCATCAACTGAGCTATGTCTCCTTTCATCTGAGTTTAAGCTCTCAGGACCAGAATGCCACTCCAGTTCTGTCTTCTAAATTTTTACCTGTAATTTATTGAATCCTTAATCACCTATCTGTATAGTGTTAGTTATGGTAGGTACGAGAGAAACAGATACAGACACGATTGTGAGTTTTCGTCTCCCATTTTTTCCTTTCCCCCTGTTCCCCACTGATGAAATGTTTGGGGGCTTCCCTGGGAGAGCTAGGCTCTGGCTTTCCATCCCACTTGTGCGTGGCAGTCACCAGAGGACCTGTCCTTACCTGTCCCATGGGTCTGTGGCAGGGCACGGTCTCTCAGGTATGCTCTCTGCACATACAAGAAAAATGTATGTGTAGTTATTTCTCGTCCTTTCTCCCTTTATACAGGTGATAGCATTACATGCATCTTGTTATGCATTTTTCTTTTAGTATCCTGGAAATCTTTCCATGTCAGTACATGGAAAACTCCCTTTTTTTTTTTAAAGGGTTTCATAGTATTCTGTTTACTGAACTAACTCCCAGTCAATAAAAATGTAGAGTTTTTGTAATCTTTTGTTATTGCAAATAACATAGGGCATACCTTAATTATGCTTCTACTGATATATACTGATAAGATTGATTCCCAGAAGTAAAACCATTATATTTGTAAGTTTGATAGATATTTCCAAATTTCCTGCCGAAGAGATGCCAGCAGCAGCCTGCTGCATGCATATTTTTATGTCATGATCCTGAACAGTGGAGAACCATTGATCCAGGACCCACTCTGCCACCTGTGAATGATTGAGGATTATCAGCATTAGAATCACTTGCTTGTTGAAAATGCAGATTTCTAATGAATTAGAATCTCAGGGAATGGGACCCAGGAATGTACATTTTCAGCCACCCCCCTGGTTTATCCTACATGTGTACGTACCTCTGCTCTGGGAAATATAATTACATAGATTTGAAGTAGACACTGAATGATAGACTAAAAACGGCCATTTTTTTTTTGTCTTCTCATTTTAGAACAGTGCCCAAACCTCGGGTTAAAAAGCCGCCTAAAGCTCAGCGTGGAAAGAAAAAAAAGCAAGAGTCTTCTGATGATGATGATGACGACGATGAAGCTCCCAAAAGGCAGACTCGTCGCAGAGCGGCCAAAAACGTTAGGTAGGTTATGCCCCAGCAGTGTTTTGTTAGTGTGAGGGTGATAGTGTAGTTGGTTAGAACTTGGTTCCAAGTCCAGGGTTATGGCATCTGATAGGCAAAAATAATGACCTATATCCAGGGTTGGCATTTGGAAATGTGATACATGTTCTTTTGCAAAAAGAATGATATTGGCCAACGGGAATATGGAAAGAGTAGCAATCGCTCATTTTAAGCCTTTGTTCCTGTTGAGAGCTGCTTCAAGTTCATGTCCTGTCGAGGTGGCTTAGTGATGTTTTCCTCATTAACAACCTTTTTTTAGGAAAGAGATTTGGGTTGTATTCTTGCTTCTTAATTGCTCTTGGAAGCAGACAAATTCTTAGGACGTTGACACCAAAAAATTCTTACGAAATTCTTAAATATTGGTATTTAGGTATAATGATTTTATCAAGCTTAGTAATAATATAAGGAGCACTAATAAAATTGAAATAAACGAATAGGTACATAAAAACATTACTATTTTACTTTATATGAATCAAAGGGCATTTAATTTTCCCTTTGAGGATGCACAGGTGTCTCTTGATCTACTTGGAGATGGTGAAACTGCATCCTGGAGATAGTAATATCAGTCCCAGTGTACCCAGTTAATAATTCCAAAGCTGCAGCTAGGCATTGAAAAGCTAATGTAGAGCATAGTATGTCTTCTTCCTGCAGCTGTGTGCATCCAAGAGTGTGTTCTTCTCTTGTGACTCCCAAACCATTTGTTGTCACTATATGGTGGAAGGTTACATTTGAATATTGTATTACCAGGAAGAATGTTTGTGGAAGTTATCAACAGTTTGAAAATACTTAAATTCCTTAGTCTTGTTATTGGGAGACAAAATATGGGGTTGAAACATCTACATCTTAGAAATACTGCTTTTGTTATGCCTTAGAGTAGAAACTTTTTTCATTTGTTAGGTATTTTCTTTCTATGTAGTTTCCTCATTTACATAGCAGTGATCTTACTAAAAAATGGAAACATAGGTGTTTCCTCGAAGTTTTCTGTATCTTGCTTACACAAATCACTATAAATAGAGCTTGAAATACAAGTTAACCTTCCTACAGTTTTCTGTGAGCATGTATTAATACATCGAGTAGCAACAAATGAATTTGGAGCCATTTAGTGGCTGATCTGTAAAACAGCATGTTGGAGCCAAAGGAGTATGGTGCCTTATTCTAATGATGTTGTGTATTGCAGTGTTCAATTCTGAAAAGACAGCTTCCCGTTTATTTAGCACTGTTTCTCCTGCAGTTACAAAGAAGACGATGACTTTGAGACCGACTCAGACGACCTCATTGAAATGACTGGGGAAGGGATGGATGAGCAGCAGGATAATAGTGAGACTATTGAGAAGGTCTTAGATTCAAGGCTGGGGAAGAAAGCAGGTACGTGTCTCTGGGAAGCAACTTCCTTTTTATATCTGCACAGAACGGCCCACATTTTATGTATTTCAACTCTGAAATGATGAGCTTCAGTCCCTGCCCATATTTGTTGTGAAATATGGAAGCTTTTTTGACCCAGGCTTCATGTTTCAATGTCTTTGAGATTTTAACACGAAGCTAGTAACAATGTGTTCGTATCTTCAAAAGCAGTGATAATGGCAGAGATTCTTGATCATTAACAATAAGCAAATATACCTTTAGTTAGTTGTTCCTCCTTGTGCGAAGTATGAAACTGTTCAATTCATATTGGGACGACAGTGAAGATTTTTTTTTATATTGAAATTGAGATATCTCATAACTCAGTTTGTTTAAAGTAATCTTATCATATAGGAGATATCAAAATAATATCTAATTCCTTTTTTATTTTTTTATTTTATTTTTTTTAAGCTGAGCCATCCTGCCACCTGTTGGCAGCTCAGTGGCAACTCAGCTCGGGCCGGGCATCGAACTACTGTTGCTCAGAGCTCAGCGCACACTCTTGAGCGAGCTCTTAACCAACTAAGCCATTCGGCCGGCCCTTTCTAATTCCTTTTTTAAAAAAATCTGGCCTCATTTGAGGCTAAGAGAGTTAATAGAGAACTTTGGGTGGATAGGTCATTGGTGGGGAGATTTTTATCTTCTAACATTCTTAATATGCTTATAGGGACGGTTTTGTTTTCTGTGTTAGGGATCGAAAGGACATTGTGATTCCATTTTTATTATGTTTGGACACAAGGATACCTCTAATTTCACCAGCAGATTTTGGAACATGTTTTAGAGTATAAAAGTAGGGTTTGCATTTTGAAACTATTTGAAATTATTGATCTGGTTTATCCTGTATTATTTGTGAATTTCTGCTGCTTTTTCAAGTCAAAGGATTTTGGTGCTTTATCCAAAAAGAGAGTCTTTAGACAATTGCGTACTTGGGAAACTTTTCAATATCTGGTTTAATGTACTTTTTAAAGTTGATTAAAAACGGAATCGCTTTTGCAGCCACTGGCGCTTCTACTACTGTATATGCGATTGAAGCGAATGGAGACCCCAGTCATGACTTTGACCCTGAGAAGGATGAAGGTGAAGTCCAGTATCTCATCAAGTGGAAGGGTTGGTCCTACATCCATAGCACGTGGGAGAGTGAAGAATCCTTGCAGCAACAGAAAGTCAAGGGCCTAAAAAAACTCGAGAACTTCAAGAAGAAAGAGGATGAAATCAAGCAATGGTACATTTTCCATTGTGGATTAAAAAAAAAAAAAATACATTTGCAGCCTGAGGGAAGGGAAAACTCAACCCCTGCACACGTACCTGTCAGTCAGTGTAATGTGATCAGGTTGTTTTGTGTGCGCAATAGGGACAGATGGGTTCTAGAGTCATTCCTATTTTATGACTGTGCAAAATATGCTACTTCGCTAAATCACATATTTTTTTCCTTTGAGTCAAAATTAAAAATATGTATCCCCAGGATAGGGGTAGGTTGTAAACCACAGAAATTTAAAATTCCCTGAAGTATAGTGATATCTAACATCAGGTTGCTGTTGTCTTTTTATAGAGCACTGATGCTAAGCATAACTAGTTTTCAAAGAAAGCCACATTTAATCATTCCTAAAGCCCATAATGCATGTATTAAAAAAGGCACGTTCTCTTATAAGTCTGGAAGACAGTTTTATTGTCCCGGTCTGCTTAGAAATAGAAATGTATCACGTGAAATCCCATGAATTTACCACACAAAGTATCTAGTTTTAGGTTTTTTTATAAATAAGTCACATCAGAGAAGAGAGCACATGATGAGTGAGGTTTTCCATGTTTTCTAAAAGTGTATTTTTTTTGTAAAATCACTGGTCTAATTACTATTGAGTTGTTCGAAAAGTCATGACACATCTTTGCAATGAAAAACATAGAAGAAATATGTCGACTTTTCCGACAATCCAATAGTAAAGGGTGACTAAAAGAACAGGTAGAAGTAAAGACAAGATTCTTTTCCTGCCTCTGATTTTGCTTTGGTAGATGTGTACGGATCTCCCAACTATAATGATTGTGCACTTTTTCTGTCTGTCATCTGTACAGGTTAGGGAAGGTTTCTCCCGAAGATGTGGAATATTTCAACTGTCAACAAGAGCTGGCCTCAGAGTTGAACAAACAGTATCAGATAGTAGAAAGAGTGATAGGTGAGTACATGGAAACTGATTGTAGCAGTGCTTGAGCTCCAGGAATAATGGATTTTGCTTTGGGGAGTGATGCAAATTAAACAATGCATTTTACAGGTTCACTTTCTGAGAATAGACAGATGCGTAGATTTATTTGGAAGGAAAAGCGAACAAGATCTTTTGGTAAAATTTGGATATGAGGAAATGAGCAAAAGAGGTATTAAGGATGATGCCAAGGTTTTGACCTGAGCAAATAGGGGAGTAAAGGGACCATTTACAAACGTGGAAAGATGAAGGAGTAGAAGACAAGTACAGTTTGATACACTTCGTAGTTATGTAGATGGAGAGCTGTAGCACATGTGAGCCTAAAGCCTAGAACCTTTAGTCTGGGCTGGAGAGTTACATCTGGGAATTTATCAGTACGTAGATTTAAGGAGATCATCAGAAATAATATACACGGTAAGAATAGGAAGCATGGGAGCATTCCAGCTTATGGATGTCAGAAAGCAAAGGAGTCTGAGAGAGAATAGTTGGTGAGATAGGAAGAGAGCCGAGGGAGAGAAGAGAGGCTGGTGATTCACATGGCTCGCAAAGGAGGAGGTGCTGCTTGTCAAGTACGGTGAGAACTT
Organism: Aselliscus stoliczkanus; assembly: GCA_033961575.1. Lineage (NCBI taxonomy): Eukaryota > Metazoa > Chordata > Mammalia > Chiroptera > Hipposideridae > Aselliscus > Aselliscus stoliczkanus. Next base: position 27,948,342 of record CM066741.1, read on the forward strand.
GAGACTTGATCCTTGAAAGCTGGTAGTAGATGTGGCGCTGGTGCAGTGGACCCTTGGAGTGGTGGGAGGCAGGCCTGAGGGGGGGCGGCTTCAAGAGGGATAAGGGGCACAGGGAGTGAAAACCACTCTCCAGGGGAGTTTTGTTGTAAAGGGGGACAGAGAAATGGGGAAATAGCTGGGCAGGGCCTTTTCCTCCTTTTAAGATGCGAAATAGTGTATATTTGTATAATTTTATTTATAGGACCTGAAATGTCACTCTTGCCTGCATGATAGTGGTAACTTTCCTATCTTACCTCCCATTTGTTTAGCTATGAAGACAAGCAAATCTACATTGGGTCAAACAGATTTTCCAGGTAAGCAAGAGACTATGTTTATACATTTTTTAGCATTTAAGAGCAGTTTATGTTTTGCTGAGTATTTATCATTTTCAGTTTCGACACATGGTATTTCATTAGGTATAGATAAATCCGAATATCACTGCCATCCTTTAATTGACTGTTGTTGGTGTGTGCATTTTTATGTCTGAAATAGCTCACAGTCGGAAGCCGGCACCTTCAAATGAACCTGAGTATCTATGCAAATGGATGGGACTGCCCTACTCAGAGTGCAGTTGGGAAGACGAAGCCTTGATTGGAAAGAAATTCCAGAGCTGCATCGATAGCTTCCATAGTCGGAACAACTCAAAAACCATCCCAACCAGAGAGTGCAAGGTGTGCTGATGGCTGGCTTGGGTTTTTGGCGTTTTGTGTTGATAGAAAGGGTTGGTTACACAGATAATGGGAAGATATTACAAAATGAAATGATCATTCTTATCTTGGAAGTGAAAGAAAATGACTTAACCTTGAGGAGAGGATGAGTTGTGTAATGACTTTGCTGACTTCTTTAATCTTACAATTTTCCAGGTTAGATATGTTTAATCGAGGATATTATGTCTAATCGAAGAATACTTGAAAGAATGTAAACACTTCAAAGGAAAGTGACAGGAAAGTGGAGTGTCTCTGGATTCTAAGTTTAGAAACTAAATGTATTGGCTTTTTTATTTGCCAGACTGGTTGTACAAATCCCTTTCTTTCACTGGAATTCGTTCCACATGTAAAGTGGTATCCGTGGGTCCTCAGGAATAAAAGAGCATGTAAGACGTGGCCTCTGTGTCTGAGAAGTTGACTTTCAAGTTCACGGCACCTTGGGGCCCACCGAGTGGCGCGGTGGTTAAGTGCTGGCTTGGGAAACCAGCGGCCCCAGTTCCGGGTCCCACATATGAGGGCCGGTGACACTGCCCTCAAAAAAAAAAAAAAGTTCACGGCACCAAACCTCTGTCTGAAAGGCAGTTTGTAATTGAGAGTCAGTGAGTGTGATAAAGACCCTGGTCCAAGAAGTACAGAGGTAGAAGCCATGCAGCGCCAGTTATCATGGAAGGGTTTAAAGATGAAGTTGTGCTTGAGCTGCCTGGTCCTTGGAAAATGGATCGGTGCTGGACAGACAGACAGCAGGGCCCAGGCTGTTTGCCCCGCCATGAAATACCTTCCTATAGTGCAGGGGAGGATTTACAGTCTCAGGCTTGGAAGAGATAGAGGCGGGGCTGGTGAGTGCATTCGGGTCAGACTGTGTGTGTCTTGAACACCTTGAGGAATATTTTGACTTTCTCTGGTGGTATTGCTTTGCCAACCCTGCTGTTTGGAGCAATAGGATGGAAACAGTATTTTATGTAGAAATCTTCATCTAAGGCCCGTGTGCAGGAGACTCCAGAGCAAGTAGTTTTTAGATTCAGAGGCTCCAGCTGGGAAGATGTCACAGTAACCCTAAAGGAGGACTGTGTGAGGACCAGGGAAGTCACACTGGGGACTCCCCTGGCCAAGTAACTTTGGGAAGCATTCCTGAATGAATTTCTCCTGTAAATCCACAATATCCACAAGCATGTTAACTTGGAGAAAGTCACAAGTCATGGAATTACTGTAACTTTTTAATCCATTGTTTCGAAAACTGATTTGGCCACAGAATCCACATTTTGTGCAAGCCATTGAGACTTGACCTTATGAGACCACTATTCGTCACAGCTTTAGAGGTGAAAACTGCCTCATTTCCTGCAGAAAATCACACACAGTTGGGGGTTCAAGGTAGGCGGGCTGCACTTCAGACTTGACTGATGTTATTATGGTGAAGTTCTGCTTATCACGTATGGGGATTTTCCCAGAGGCATTGTTTCGTACTGTTCAGGATAAGCTCACACCCAGGTGAAAATAGGGGATTCACTGTCATACAGTAGAGATGATGTGAAATAAGTGCCATTTAATGATGTTCACGGACTCAGGAGAGGAGCCAATTCACTGAAAAATGTTTTGGGATACAGTCTGGTCTTGGGACTGTGGACCAGGATGAAAGGAGTTCTGGCGGGTCGGCGGTTCAGATGCGACATTTGGACTTTTATGCTTTGGGGCCGAGCACGTACATCCTGGCAAGTGTTTTAACACAGGAACAGGAAGAAAGTTTCCTTCAGACACGGGCCTTGTTGATTTTTGTTTTCCAGGCCTTGAAACAGAGACCACGATTCGTGGCTTTGAAGAAGCAGCCAGCGTATTTAGGAGGGGAGAGCCTGGAGCTGCGCGATTACCAGCTGGAGGGGCTCAATTGGCTGGCGCACTCCTGGTGCAAGTAGGTGGAAACCACTCCTGACGCTTTCCTTACTGGTTCTGGCTTCGTCATTGTTCGATGCAGAGAACTTCTACTATATATCACAGAAATAAAACAGATGGTGCAATTGAGAGAAGTCCCTTTGGGAGTTTTTATGTGTGTATAACACCATTTTAATCTGAAATCAAGAGCAGTTGGCCCTCTGTATCCATGGGCTCTGTATCCGTGGATTCAATCAATTGTGGATCAAAACTATTTGGAAAAAAATGTTGTGTTGCTGACATGTACTATGGTTGATCTGTATTAAACATAAACAGGCTTTTTTTTTTTGGCCATTATTCCCTAAACAATACAGTATGACAAGTTATTACATAGCATGTACGTTATATTAGGTATTGTAAGTAATCTAGAGGTGATTTAAAGCATACAGGAGGAGGGCCAGCCGAATGGCTCGGTTGGTTAAGAGCTTGATCAAGAGTGCGAGCTCTGAGCAACAGGGTCGCTGGTTCAATTCCTAGCCCGAGCTGAGCTGCCGCTGAGCTGCCAACAGGTGGCAGGATGGCTCAGCTAAAAAACAAACAAACAAAATAATAATAAAAATAAAAACATTTTTAAAAAAAGCATACAGGAGAATGTGTGTATGTTACATGCAGATACTACCGATTTTATAGAAGGGGCTTGAGCATCCTTGGATGTTGGTATCCGCAGGGTTCCTCTAACCTATCCCCCGCAGATGCCGAGGGATAACTGTACTTTGTTATTTAGTTATTTGGGGGGAATTTGTCATAGTCAGAGAGCCCTGTCAGAATATATTATTCAGCAGCCTAAATAGCAAGATAATATGCCCAAATCTTTGGTGTGGAAGGAGTTATTCTCAGAAGAAAAGAAAATGTCTTTTTCTTATTCGTTTTCTTTCTAGTCCAGGGAAAGCCTTAACTTAATTCCTACAGGAATTTTCAAGAGTAGAGAGTAGTGCTGGGCCGGCCAAGTGGCTCAGTTGGTTAAGAGCTTGCTCAAGGGTGTGAGCTGAGCTCTGAGCAACAGCAGTTCGATGCCCAGCCTGAGCTGAACTGCCGCTAAGCTGCCAACAGGTGGCAGGATAGCTCAGCTAAAAAAAAAAAAAAAAAAGAGAGAGAGAGTAGTGCTATTCCCCCCATCCCCCGACCTGAGAGCTAAACAGCTGAACCAGTGAAATTATCCTTACTGTTTGTAACAAAGCTACTTTTATCTCAGGAAAAAAAAGCAATGAGACATTGATAGCACTCGTAGTTTAAAGGTACTCTGAGACGGTACTCATAAATTTTGTTCACCAAATTCAATTGCAATTTCAAGTACTCCTTAATTACTGTGTATTAGGGATCCATCTAGGCATACCATGTGAGAAGTACCTTTACCACTTATCTGCAGATTCCTCCATGTGCAAACTCTTCATTCTTCAATGTTTATCCTAAAGCAGAGATTCTTATTTTAGAATTAAACAGCAACCTGAAGATAAAAGCAGGTGAGCTGTTTTTGTCTAGTTCTAGGGATATGTATGCAATGACTCTTTCCCTAGTTGAGTTTTAGCTGAGCCATCCTGCCACCTGTTGGCAGCTCAGCTCGGGCCGGGCATCGAACTGCTGTTGCTCAGAGCTCAGCTCACACTCTTGAGCGAGCTCTTAACCAACTGAGCCACTCGGCCGGCCCTGCAGTGACTCTTTCCCAGTTGAACCCTCTATACTACACTTGGTCCTATAAATCTGATGCAGTATTTACCACTTCATTGTGTAAATGAGAGATCTTGAGACCTACTTTATATGACTGAGAAAGTGGGTCTGCTATAACTATTCTAAATTGCTTGAAAACTGTTTGTTTCAGAGAACAGTGAGACCTAATCTTCCTAAAGGATATTGAAATGTTCAATGGGACCTTACAAAGTTTTACGGTTGAGGGCTCTTAGCACAGTTGTTTTGTGTCTTGTCCAAAGTCACACCTTGTTTCACGTAGAGCCCTTGGCCAGCATGCTGTACTTAAAACTGAGCCATTCAGAATCAGCTGAAAAGGACCAGGTTCCTGGTCACATGAACCTGACATGAAGTTATGTGCTGTTTAGATCTGTTTTCAGAAAACTAGGCATATTCAAATCTACCTTAGTGTGTATATATGGACTGTGGCAGTTTGTTTGGGAGGGGAAATGTTGGCGAAAATTCACCCTGTGTCCTCCCCATTTGCGAAGAAAGAAATTTGAGAGAAATTACTCAGAGGAATACGCTATATCTGAACAGTACATAAAATTAGGTGTGTCTGAGATTTATAGAGATAGCCTCCTTATTCTCCCTTCCCCAAGTATCTTCTGCTTTGTTCTCTTTTGTATCTTTTCCGTAAAACTAGCCATTCTGGGAAACACAGAATGTATTTCAAAAAGTTCATTTCTTCTTGGCGCATTAAACGTCTTGTTTTTCTGATCACTTCAGCTGTTTTTAACATGTATGAGCATATTAATTCCAGTTCTGTCTGCTTCACTGATTAATAAGCACATGTTATATGTGTAAACCTGTAGTGGCCTGATTTTCAAGAACGTTTTAATGTTTGCAACCTTTTGTCATGCATGGATTCTTAATTTCCTGCCAAACGGGCTGTTTTCTATTTCCTAAAAGTACTTTCCTAATTCTGGCCACTTCTTCAAAAATGTTCTTTTTAATATCTGTACAATCCTTTCCCTATTAGTATCCTATTGCCATCTAGCCCATCTGCTAGAGCATTGTTTCTCAAGCAATATACCCACATCTGAATATCCAGAAGTGCTTGTTAAAAATGCACATTCCTGGGCCTGCCGAGTGACACAGTGGTTAAGAGCTGGCTTGGGACACCAGCAGCCCCAGTTTGGATCCCGTATATGAGGGCCAGTGACACTGCCCTGTAAAAAAAATTAAAAATAAATAAAGAAGCTTTGCCTTTAAAAAAAAAAATGCACGTTCCTGGGGTGGCCGGCTAGCTCAGTTGGTTAGAGCATGGTGCTCATAGCACCAGGGTTGCCGGTTCGATCCCTGCATGGGCCACTATGAGCTGTGCCCTCCTTAAAAGAGTCAACTATGCCATTGTAGCATGAAAGCAATGGTATAACCGATGACCATGGCTGTTCCCCAATAAAAAAATTTTTTTTTAAAGAAAAATAACTTTAATTAAAAAAAATGCATATTCCTGAGCCGTTTCCCAGATACTCGGATTCAGTGGGTCTAGGATGGGATTCGGGAACTTGCAGCCTCCTCCTGCTGCAGATTGTAGTGTATTTCAGCAGCATCACGCAGGCCTAGGGAGTCGTGTATGGAGCCTTGAACACCCCAGTGGCATGCAGTGGAGTCCGGGGCCGTGTGTGTAATATGAGCAAAGGCACGAGGCTGTCAGCCTCTAGGCTTCACCAGCAGTGGGACTAACCAGCTGCCCCTGCTTTCTGTCTGGATGCCACCCAAAGTCATGTGCTCGTGGACACCAGTGTAACAAAACCCGCCTTCCCTGTTCAGAGGGACTGATGGTCCAGGACGACCATGCAAGGTCAGAAACAGTTTGAGCAGGCCCTTGCAGTAATCCAAATCTTGATTACGCTTAGTCACCTGTTAGTCTGCTGTGCATAGCTTCTACTTTCTTCTTATATAGGAGACTTAATTGCAGATGAGAGGAAATAACAGCTGAGGCTCACAACCAATGTCTCGCTTGGCGACAAGGCATGGGTGTTACTGCTTTTTGTGCACATACTCTGTGTGTGTGTGAACTAATGGTTTTTTTGTTTTGTTTTGTTTTTGTTTATTTTCTCTCTGCAGAAGTAACAGTGTAATCCTGGCTGATGAAATGGGCCTAGGAAAGACCATCCAGACCATATCATTCCTCTCCTACCTGTTCCACCAACACCAGCTGTATGGCCCCTTTCTTATAGTCGTTCCTTTGTCCACCCTCACCTCATGGCAGAGGGAGTTTGAAATCTGGGCACCAGAGATTAACGTAGTGGTTTACATAGGTGACCTGATGAGCAGAAATACGGTGTGTAAACAAAAAGAATTGGGATAGAATCTGTGTTATAAATGTATTTTGGAAATTGACTTAAAGCCATGATAGTGTTTAGTTAAAATACTGATTGTGACACTGCTGTACCCCTGCTCTTGGGAGATTGATGTATCACAGAAATGCAATTCAGATGTTTTTGTTTTAAAACGTGCTTATTATTTAAACAAAAACAATAGCAATACATGAATGGAAGTCTCTCTTAGTTGGATTGTAGCATTAAGTTTTTCTACTCTCTGTCCTCTGTATTTCGAAGACCACTTTCTAAAGGATTATAAAATAGAATTGAATACCTTACAGAATTGATATTATTTCTGCTATTTCAGCAGAAAGGCATTACTGAAACTAATTGAGTTTGTTTCCCAACCTTTTAAAATGGTGAGGTTGTGTAACTTAGAAGAAAGGAATCAGAGGAAAGGACAACGAACCATTCCAGGGCTGCAGAAATGAAAATTGTCTGTCTGTTGTTAAACTACCTTGAGGGACAGGGCCTTAGAATACAGGGACTTCTGTTTATCTTTGGTTTGCAAATCATTTCTTGATAAATACTAGTTTTAAAAAAACAACACCACCAATTATAAGCTAGGCCCTGTGCTGGTTGCTTTATGTATATTACCTGTCTTTGGACTAGACACTGTTCTTTCTAACCCACTGATGAAGATACTGACTCAAGAGTTTAACACTTGTCCCTGTTCCATCTAGCTAGAATGTGGGGTTGGGAGAGAGAGGTACCTGGTCCCAGACCTTGGCTCTTTCGCCCCTGTATAGAAGAATAAACTCTTTTTGGGAGATTACTTATTATAAGAGCAAGCCTTCGGGAATCCTCAAACCTCTGAGAACTATTTCATAGTCATATTATCATGCTAATTCAAACTTATTTGTAGTAAATTTTTTCTTTGTCTCCCCATCCTAAACACTGGCAGATGTCATTGCCCAAAATTTGAGTTTCTGAGCCTATAGTAGTTCTTAGCTTTGTCAATCCATTTTTTTAACCATTAGAAAAGAAAATAGAAACTTCCTACGTTATGCAGAATGGCTTGAAGCAATGCATATAGGTGAAGACAAAGAAGGAGAACTCTGAAAAGCTGGAGTCAGAGAGAGGCTTCTTGGGGTCTCCAGTGGCCCCTTTCTTTGTTCTGTCTCCCCCCTTGATGGTGGTCATCTCCATGTACTCCTTGCCCTGTTCTCCGGTTCCTAGGACAATAAACGACAGGCACTTTGTCATGGGCCATTGTCCTGGCTGGGTGTCCACTTACACCTCAGTATTGTGTCCTTCACACTGACATGTTCACTCATGTTCATTTGTATGTTCATCCTACAAGCCTCCCTGCCTTTTTCTTGGGGGCCACCTCCTGCTGCTGTGTGATTAATGACATTTCTGACCAAGCCAGAGGTCGGAATTTGTTTTAGTTGTTACGAAAAGTATTCTCCTACCCAAAGAATAATCAAATTATATTTCCTTATGAAAAGTCTCATTCTGGGAGATCCCTAGATAAGTTCAATTCACCAGGGTTAAATTGCTGATGAAATGCATTTTTTTTGGTGGGGAGGGTCAAATGTGTCAGGTGTTGGGGGATGGAGAGGATGACAGTTTATTTGAATTCTGGCACTAAAGTTTTTGCTGTTCAGTGATAAGATCTTCTAATGCTTACTGCTTGATATTTTGGTTGCTTAGGTGAATTTAGAATGTCTTAAGTTATTCATTAAATTCTAATTAGATTTATTTTTTATTTGGCATGTTTCTGTTGCATCTGTCGCAATGCTTGCTGGTGATACAGAAAAGTAAAAGTAGAAATGGTATCTTAATTACCGTTTTCTTTTATAGATACGGGAATATGAATGGATTCATTCTCAGACCAAAAGGCTGAAGTTCAATGCACTCATAACAACATATGAGATCCTATTAAAAGATAAGGTGTGTAATCAGTAACTAAAAGGCTAAATTTTGTAATGTGACTTGTCCAAATGGTGCGGTCTGTATTTCCTACTTGCCTTGTTTTTTTTCTTTATTTCTTTAAAACAAGCAAAGGAGCAATCTGAAAGATCCACAAAGACTATTAAAGTTATAGATTAAACAAAACAGGGCCGGCCGAGTGGCACGGTGGTTAAGAGCTGGCTTGGGATGCCAGCGGCCCAGGTTCAGACCCCATATATGAGGGCCAATGACACTGCCCTCTAAAAAAAACAAATAAACCAAAAAAACAGATCCTTACAGTTGCTGGGGACGTAGGTAGCTTAGTCCAGTTGAATTAAACAGGACTAAAGGATAGTGAGGCCAGTGACTTCCCCGAGATTGTAGTCAGTCATTGGAGCCCCCAGTGCAGGCATTTCCCATCACATCGTCATTACAGCATTTTTCCAGAGCAGATGATGTGGATGGTCTGTGAGAAAGCGAGAAAAATGAAGCTCTTTAAATTACTTCCTTTCAACAGTCACTGAGAAATGTATGTGGCAGGTGACCCTACTGGTGATAATAAGTAAGAACACGTCCAGTTTGGTGGCTCTTGGTGTTTCTTTGCTTCAGGGTTGGGGTAGAGAACAAGCAGAGAAGAGCCTCGGTTAAGGAGAGACCACAGAATCACTTGGTTTTTGTTTTTGTGTCATTTTTGCCCAGCATGCCATTTTTTGTGTCCATCGTTTGGGGCACGTGGCAATACCTGCATAATACCCCAATACCTTTTGGATGAGACACCAATCTGGCAACCAACAGACTACAGAAGAGTCCTAATACACTTGAAGTCAGTGAAGAATCAGTGTTTCTGTGTATACCTTTGTGATGGTATTTGTACAGAGATAATTAACACTTGACAGTACTTTTGGGTGCCTTTCTCACCTGGTGGCTCGTTCTGTTTTGTTTTTACTTTAGACTGTGCTGGGCAGTATTAACTGGGCCTTTCTGGGAGTGGACGAAGCCCATCGGTTGAAGAATGATGACTCTTTATTGTATAAAACCCTGATTGATTTCAAGTCCAACCATAGGCTCCTGATAACGGGGACCCCTCTTCAGAATTCCCTCAAAGAGCTCTGGTCCTTGCTGCACTTTATTATGCCGGAGAAGTAAGCTCCTTCTATGTCTTTCAAAACATGCTAGAATTTCTGAAATGCCAATGCTTTTATTTTTATTTTTTATTTTTTTACTAGACTATAGGGAAAAGATTTGGGAGAAAGCAAAGCTTTAACTTAGGCAGGAAGAAAAGTAGTAAAATGCTCCATCATAAATAAGACAAGGCACAGACATCAGCCTGTTAAGGAGGAAAGCATATTGTCTACCAAACATTTGAACCAGTTACTGCTTTGAGGAAATAATGAGTAAGTAGGAAACATCAGACCTTCTCACTGTGGTGCTGAGATAGTATAACTGAAATGAAGTTAGCAAGGTACACAATCCAACAAGTATTAAAAATATCTTAAATCCAAACCTTTGATAACAGAAGCATCAGTGTTAGGTCTTATCCAAATCTGTAACCCTCCATCAGGCGCAACTGATCTCACAGATTCATTGCACACAGAGATGTCGCTATGAAATACGTCTTTACTAAGTCACAAACACGACTGGCAATAGATTATGGTAGAGGGGGAAGATGCAGAAGTGGTGAGTCGTGATACTTAACTGTTAGATATTTGAACATTTGTGTGCAATGAATCTTTGAGATCAGTTGTGCTCAACTCATTCAAGAATTATAGAATGTCTTTATTGAAAAGATTTTTATGGGAGAGATGATATACATGTTTCATAAAACTTAAAATTATCCAGTGGTGTTCTATGATACTTAAAATGAAATCTAAATCCATTCCCCTAATTTGGAAGACCCTCCTCTGTCTGGCCCTTGAACAGTCCTCTGACTACCTTGTACCCCCTTCTCCATCACCCATCAGGCTTCAGCCATCCTGGCCATTGTTTTATTCCTTTATCATGCCGTGCCATTCCTTTTGTCTGGAATGTTTTTTGTCCTCTGTATCTTCACATGGCCAGTCACTTCTTAATAGTTTTGCCTCAGTTTATATGACCACCTCCTTTGAGAGGTCTTCTCAGACCACCTATCATCCCTTTTTATTTGTTATATGGCACCTCTTTTCCCCCCATTTATTTCCTCATTCATCTCGTCATTAAATTATGTGTTCAGATGTAGCAGGGGTCTTCTTTACTTTATTACTGGTCCGCATTGCCTCGAATAGTACCTGGCATGCAGTAAATAATTCAATTAAGAGTTCTCGAATTGACAGGTAAACGCTCCACCAATTTTTTTTTAATTCAGAAAATATTTGAGTGCCTACTATATGCTATAAATTGATCATGGCACTTCAGATAGCCTAATGATCAACATAGAAATGGTCTTGTCCCCCATGTGTTGTTAAAGTTGTTTTGTTTTTTTTAACAACCTATTGAGCTATAATTTACACACCATATAATATGCCGTTGTAAGTATACAATATTTTCCTCACTCAAAATGTTCCCTCTTGCCTGCTCGTAGTTAATCTCTGCTTCCGCTTCTAGCTTTAGGCAATCACTAAACAGCTTTCATCTCTAGAGATTTACCTTTTCTACAAATTCCATGTAAATGGAATCCTAATAATAGTCTTCTGTTTTTGGTTTCTTTTACTCAGCATAGTATTTTTAAGATTCACCTGTATCATAGTTTATCAGGAGCTGTTCTCTTACTGTGGAGTAATACTCCCATCGGATGCCTATCCACTCACCAGTTAATGGACATTAGATTGCTCTAGTTTGGGGTCACTGTGTCTATGTGGACGTACTGGGGGCGCCAGAAAGACAAATGTATACACGTTTTAAGAAAGGAAAAAACTGGGCCGGCTGAGTGGCGCGGTGGTTAGGAGCTGGCCTGGGACGCCAGCGGCCCCGGTTCGGATCCCACATATGAGGGCCAGTGATACTGCCCTCAAAAAAAAAAAAAAAGGAAAAAACTATTAAAATTGTAATAATATATACCGATAACAAAAGACGAATACAAGTCACGTTTGACTTCTGCAATGACAAGAGATGCTCAGAGTAATTTTAATACAGTTTTTTTCCCCCTTAAAATGGGTATACATTTTTTTGGTACCCTTTTTATATTTTACCTTGGTTACATGCTTAGGAGTGAATTTGCTGGGTTGTTTGGAATGCATATAGTTACCTTTTTAAGAAAATACCAGACTGCTTTCCAAAGAGACTATACCATTTTACATTCCTACCAGGAGTGTTTGAATTTGCTAATTTTTCTATATCATATAGATGTATTGTCAATCTTTTGGATTCTAGCCATTCTGATGGTGTGTAGTGGTATCTCACGTTTTAGTCCTTACCTGTTGGTCTGTGTTCCATTTTGACTTTTTGTTTATAGTGTGAAGTGTGAGAGCCTAAGTTCTTTTTTTGGGGGGGGGCAGCGCAGAGAGATTTTATAGGTCATCCCACCCAGTGTCCTTTGTTGAATAGAATATCCCTTTTTTATTCAGTTGTCTTGGTACTTTTGTTGAAAAATCACTTGAGACCATAAATGTAAGGGTCTATTTCTGGATTCTCAGCTCTTTTCCATTGATACATTTCAGTCCTTATGCCAAGGCCCCACTGTCTTGATTATAGTAACTTTCTACTAGTATTTAAAATGGGGAAGTATCAATTCCAATTTCGTTGTTCTTTTTCAAAATTCTTTTGACTATTCTAGATCCTATTTCCATATACATTTTAGGATCAATTTATTCTGGAAAAAAAAACAACTGGAATTTTGATAGCCACTGTAGTGAATTTACATATCAATTTAGGGAGAATTAATACTGAGCCTTCTAAGCCATAATCATGAAAAGTTTCTTCTCTTTATTTAGATCTTCTGCAATTTTTCTCTGTGTTAAGTAGTTTTTGAATAAAGTCTTGCACTTCCTTTTGTTAAATGTATTCCCTACTTTAGTTTTGAGTGGAGTTTTTTTAATCTTAAGTTTTAGATTGTACTAGAGTAATTGAGTTTTGTATATTGATTTTGAATCCTGTGAAGTTGGGAAATTATTTCCACTATTTGTGTGTGTGTGTGTGTGTGTGTGTGTGTGTGTGTGTGTGTTGTTGTTGTTGTTGTTGTTGCTTGTTTTATTTCTCAGTATTTTCTAGATACAGGATCCCATCTTCTCCAAGTAAAGGCGGTTATACTTTTTTTCTTCAGTGTGGATGGGTGGATGTCCTTTATTTCTTGCCTTTTACTGGCTAGAAGTTCCATGAGAAATGGAATTGGCAGGAGTGTAGAATGTTAGCTATAGAATTTTTGTGGGTAGCTTTTTCTCAGGCTGAGGAAGTTTTCTTCTATTCCTAGTTTTTAAGAGTTTTTGTAATGAATGAGTGGTGGATTTTGTTACAGCCTGTTTTTCTGTGTCTGTTGACACAGATGACCATGTGGTTTCTGTTCTTTATTCAACCAGTAAGATTTATTACATTAGTTATGTTTTAGATGTTAGGCCAACCTTTCATTCTTGGGATAAACCTGACTTGGTCATGGTATTAAATCCTTTTTTATGTATTGCTGGATTCCATTTGCTAATAGTTTGTTAAAGACTTTTACATCTGTGTTCTTGAGAAGATATTATTATAGTTTCTACTTTGTGTGTGTGTGTGTGTGTGTACACACTCGCTCGCTCTCTCTCTCTCTCTCGTTCTCGCTCTTTCTCTCTCGCTCTCGCTCTCTCCCTGGCTTTGATTTTGGGATCATAGAATGAATTGGAAAGTGTTCTCTCCTCTATCATCTGAAAGAATTTAAGATGGGTGTTATGTTTCCTTTAAATATTTGATAGGATTCACCAGTGTAGCCATGTGGGCCCTACCTTTCCTTTGTGAGAAATTTTTAATGACTAATTCAGTTTCTACTTATGGTTCTAGTCAGGTTTTTCTGTTTCTTCTTGACTTAGTTTTGTTAATTTGTGTCTTTCTAAGAATCTGTCCATTTTATCTAAAGTGTCTTAATTTGTTGGCATAAAGTTATAGTATTTCCTCATAATCCTTTTAATTTTTGAAGGGTCACTAGTGACCTAAATAATTTTTTGATTATGGTAATTTGCGTCTTGTCTCTTTTTCTTCTTGTAAGTGTTCAACAATTTGGGGATGTCCCTAAGGCTGATGTTTATTTACCCACCGAGCAGTACCTGATGAAATGCGTGGCCATTTATGAGGTCAAAAATGGCAGCAGACTCTATTGATGCCGTTGAGTCTGGTGGCCGCGCTGGCATTTGCTGTCTTGTGACTTCCCATCTTATCAGAGAGCACATGCTTTGAGTCACTCGAGTTGATTATTCTGGGACTCGAGTTGCTTATTCTGGGACTTGACTGGCCTCAGCAGGGCAGAGCCACCTGGTGTCAAGAGAGTGGACCAGGCCCCTGGGGCAGAGACTCAACTTCCACTTCTGGCCTCAGTGACCTGCCATCACCTACTGAGCCTCAGTCGGCACACAACACGGGGCTAGTTCTTCTAAGTGCTCCATGGGCATTTTGGTGGCAAGATAATCAATGCACATTTTTCTAATCCTCTTGAAATAAATGGCTTCATTTTTTTGAAAGAAACTCGATCATAATGTCCCATTCTGGATGTCTGCCTCAAATCCTTTAGTGAACCAAAGATGGTTGAATTAAGATTTAAACAAACATGATAAGCTTTAATTATATAGAGTTCAGGCAGAATTATGATGGGTGACAAGTTTTTATACTCACTGATAAAATGTGTGTCCCCAAGTTCTTAGTGTTAAATTTGTATCACTTGTATTGCTCGTCTTGTCTGGGGGCTGTATAGTCTTATTTACTGTCATTATAAGCCATTAACTTTTTAATCTGTGAACAGTGATGGAAATTATCTAACTTTTACCTCTGAGCGGTGACAGCTGTGCTACTACCACTAATCGTTCTTATACCTCTGATTTTTATTTTCCTAAAAAATTGCAGCTTATTAAAAGACAGCTTATTAATTTTTCTACGTAATACTTCATCACAATAACTTACTATGCTTACTATATACTAATTGCATTATATACTGAAATATTTTGTGAGCTCTAGACCCAGTCTCAGAATTGGAAACCAGCTGTTACCCAGTGTAGACTGATGGAATTAACTTAATTGGTTTTCCCTTTCCTTTTGTTTCCCCCTCTCTTATAATCAAGAGGTAGTGACTGATTAAATGTATCTTTCCATATAGGGAAGATTCTTTTTTTTGTTTTTTTCTTCCCCCAGTTAGTTCCTTTTAAAAGAATTTCTTGGTGGAAAAATACTTGAATCTCCTATGTAACTAAGTAACACTATACTGTTGCTTGTCTAGGTTTGAGTTCTGGGAAGATTTTGAAGAAGACCATGGGAAAGGGAGAGAGAATGGCTACCAGAGTCTACATAAGGTGCTGGAGCCTTTCCTTCTCCGGAGAGTCAAAAAGGACGTGGAGAAATCCCTTCCTGCCAAAGTGGAACAGATCCTCAGAGTGGAGATGTCGGCCCTTCAGAAACAGTATTACAAGTAAGCTATTGACTGGGTTAGGCCTGAGACTAAGACCAGTACCATGAAGCCACGAAATAGGTAATTAATATATTAAAGTGCTTTCTTTAGCAAAGCCTCAACACAGGTTTAAGTGGCAATTTAGTAAATCTATGGTAAGAGGAAGTTTTATTATATTATTCTTGCTGCTTTATTTGGGTGAGAATGTGCGCAGTACTTTTCATTATGTAGATGTCTGAAGTATATGTGAATTCTTTTTTTTTTTTTTTTGAGGGCAGTGTCACTGGCCCTCATATGTGGGACCCGAACCGGGGCCGCTGGCTTCTGAAGCCAGCGCTTAACCACCGTGCTCAGCCGGCCCCTCATTCACATCTTTTGCATCCTCATTCCCACCCCCATATCATTTGGCAGCGGATGGATGGTGAGAGAGATGGGTGAAGGGGCTCAAAGTGGTTAGGAAATAAATCAGTCCTGGGGATGTCATGTACAGCGTGATGACTATAGTTAATAAAACCACATTGTATATTTAAAAATTGCTAAGAGAGTAGATCTTAAAAGCCCTCGTCACAAAGAAAAAAATTTGTGACTATGGTGAGGGATGTTAACCAGGCTTATTGTGGTGATCATTTCACAATATGTACAAATACTAAATACTTCCATTGTATACCTGAAACTAATGTAATGTTACTTGTCAGTTATACTTCAGTTAAGAAAGTTAAGCATAATATCAGTACTCTTAATGTTCCTAAAAAAATTACTAATTCCTTAACATTTTTCTAATGTCCAGGGAGTGTTTATATTTTCTTGGTTTTCATAGACACACCCTTTGCTTGCTTGCATCGGGAGCTAAGTAAGCTGCGTATGTTATGATGGTTGGGCATGTCTCTCCCACGCCCTTGTTAAGTCCTCGTGTGAAGAAACTGAGTCTGTGTTGTATAGATCTTCCTCACAGTCTGGAGTTGGCTGATTCCAGCTCTGTTTTACTTTGAACACTGTTTTCCGTGCATTCCCAGATGACTGTAGAGGGCTGATTAGATTCAGATTCAGTGTGGGAGCTTTATAGAATACCCCCAACTCTCTCTTTCTGAATCAAATAATATCATTGTCATCTTCATTTGCAGATGGATTCTGACCAGGAATTACAAGGCTCTTGCCAAAGGAACAAGGGGCAGCACATCTGGATTCCTTAATATTGTGATGGAACTGAAAAAATGCTGCAACCACTGCTATCTGATTAAACCCCCCGAGGAAAACGAGAGGGAAAACGGGCAGGAGGTTCTTCTGGTGCGTGCTTACCTTGTTTGTAATTATTTACCTTCTGTAGATGCTTTTTATCAAAACCCTCTCTTTTCTCCTTGAGGACTCTTCAAGGAGTAGCAAAAGAAGTTATAAAAACAGCTGAGGGGGCCAGCTGAGTGGCGCATTATTTAAGAGCTGGTTTTGGGATGCCAGCGGCCCTGGTTCGGGTCCCACATATGAGGGCCAGTGACACTGCCCTCTACAGCTAACAATAGCTCCACCTGGAGCTGTGCTGCGAGCCCCGGTGACGGTGTAGGCTGCAGCCCCAGCTGCAGTGGGCTGCCATAGGCTACAGTGAGTGGCTGGCAGCCAGCGTGAGCGGCCAATAGCCATGGTGAGCGACCATCCAAAGGCTGGCGACTGATCTGCCTCATCCGGGAAGAGCGCAATGATAATACCAACATGGGCCAGTGAAACAATGTCCTCCGCAACTAGACTGAAGAACAAAAAGACAGCAACTTGTCTCTTCCCCTTCCCCGATTCCCCAACATTGTTCCCTTTCCCCCAATTCCCCAATAAAATCTTAAAAACAACAACAACAAAAAAAACAGCTGAGGGCCGGCCGAGTGGTGCGGTGGTTAAACGCTGGCTTGGGATGCCAGCGGCCCCGGTTCGGGTCCCGCATATGAGGGCCAGTGTCACTGCCCTCAAAGAAAAAAAACACACAAAAAAAACAGCTGATAAAAAGTTTACTTGGCGAGGAAGAATCTGGAAAGTGTAGAGTCACTGATAACAGCGAAAGAGCATTCTAGGAATGGCATGTCAGCCAGATTGCAGGCGGCTTCAAAAATCTTAAAAGATTTTTAACGAATCGGAACCCTCAGAGATGAAGGGCAGATGGGAGTTTGGTTTTGAACATGATGATCTGACTGTCTTTTTCAATCTGTAGTCGCTGATCCGGAGCAGCGGGAAGCTGATTCTATTAGATAAACTGTTGACGAGACTTCGCGAAAGGGGCAACAGAGTCCTTATCTTCTCTCAGATGGTGAGAATGTTGGATATCCTGGCCGAGTACCTGACTATTAAACACTATCCTTTCCAGGTAAGGATGCTCAGGTATTGGGCTCTCTCCCTCCCTCCCTCCCTTTGCCTAGACTGCATGCTTTGCTTGCTTAAATTATCCTAACATGGGAAACAGTTTTTTTCTTGCTTGAAAAAATTGAGATTAAGGTTCCAGAAAGATCTCACTTTTACTTCCACGCTTTTAGGTTACCCTGTAATGAAAATGTCATGGAAGATCTTCTTTTTGGAGGGGTGAGTGGATGGGGATTAGAGAAAGGAAAATTGGGCAAAAGGAAAATATGTTAGATGCTGTCTTACATCTCCAAATCTGTGAAAAAAGTAGAAAGGAAGTGCAAACATGATTCCAAAGGTTGACATCCTAGGACAGAAAAAGAAAGGCTTACAGTGTTTACATTCACCCCCAAGGAAGCTGACCCTGAGTGTGACATTGGGAACTCAGCAGAACATGTACTTGAAAGCTAGTGGTGATAGCCTCCATCTCCTCTGTGACATTGTTTGCAGATTTTTGCCCTCATTCAAATCATCTCCTGTGAGACAAGGAAGAACATAAATAAAGGAGAAAAAGAGTTTCTGTAGCATAATAATATTATCTGGGTGTTAGCTGTGGGAAACTGACCTCTGACCTATTTATAGACATACATACAATTTACCTTGACTTTCAGCATAATATTTTTCATAGTGCTTTGATTTTTAAGATTTATTAAAAAAATTTTTCTTTAACTTTGAATAAATGGATTCTTCTACCAATAGATAGAAATTAGTTGGTATTGAAGAAACTTGGGAGTCAATGATTCTCTTCTAAGAAGGCCAACAAACTGTACAATTTACTAACAGGATGTCTTTCAAAATAGCCTGAAAGGCGTTGCTATTTCCATAATACCTGGTGTGGCCTTTCAGCAGCAGCCTTAGAATATAGCTTGCCACTGTGGTTAATATGAAAAAGTAGCACACTGCAAAGTGACAATTCCCTGTGAGCGCATCTGATCCCTGTGAGCGGTCACAAGTCTAGTGAATCATTTGATATCACATCAAATAAGAATGCATCACTTTTCTTTCTAGGGAATAAGTAGGCTGGAGTCCACTCAGGTTTGTCATGCCTGATGTCTTCTATTAATGGGAATGTTAAATGTGGGCACTTAGGGTTTCTGATTTCAAATATATACTGTGAACCTGCCTTTCAAGCTTACCTTCAGGCGAAGGCTTTGCGTAGACATGGTAGTCAGAGAAAAGAAAGGGGTTCCCATATGTGATTCTGCTTGTGTTCAGGTGGCTCTGGGTCTGGTGGGCAGGGCTGTGAGCTGGGGAGAAGTAGATCCTTCCATAGACTGCCCCCAACCAGTCATCCATCACTGGCCAGCTGACATCATCTTTGGGACAGCTTTGCCTTCTGTAAGATGAGCTGTTTTCTTCACCTCAAGCGGTGATTGTGAAAAGGAATATGAAAATGAGTTTACAGAGTGAGAAATGCATTGTATGGGCAGCATATGAGTAATTAGTCTTCACTGTTTATTTTACGTTCATAATTTCTCTATGGTGACCTTTTTGTTTGACCCAGAACGGACATGCGCTCTAATAAAAGAGTTGTATATACCAGTAACTGCCAGGCGCTCCCTTGAAGATGGATTTTAGCTGCTTGAACAATTTTTAGAGTGCAGTTTTTAGAGAAGCTGGGCTGGCGATATACGATCAATTTAATTTTAACAGTTTCATTGTTACGGCAAAATGGTTTCCAAACAAAATGATGAAAGTAATTGTTTGGTTTGCGGGGCACTTAATCACCGGCCCAGTGTTCAGCCCCATTAGCTAAGAAGCGTCATTTTTCTGCAGGAGCTAATTATGAGGTGACTAGGTGGAGAATTTCCTCATTTCTTCAGTCCCCGCAGATGTGGAAGCAAACAGCCTCTAAGCACAGCTTGGCTCGCCGCCTTTCTCCTTATAGGCCCTGGCAACCATGCTGATCCCCGCATAAACCCAGGCGGCCCTTTGAATCTGGAGCTCCTGACCTTGAGCTTGTAACTGGAGAGCTTGGGGCAAGCAGTGTGCTGCTTAATATTAAGCACAGACCCCTGGCAGCCCATAGCCGGTGCATTCCTGCTATTTTTACCCAGTGGGTGTTGGACTGATAAAGATTGCAGGTTTGGTGTTCTATTCTGAGTGTGGCTGACTTTCCTACCCTGTGATTTATTTTTGATCTTCCTACCTTGTGGTTTATTTTTACAGCGTCTGGATGGTTCCATCAAGGGAGAAATCCGAAAACAGGCGCTGGACCACTTCAATGCAGATGGGTCTGAGGTACAGCATGCATGACTTTTTTCTATTGGGGCAGCTTGGGCTCTGTATCCAGAGCAAAGCCTTGGAGCTTCATGCATTGTGTTTCAGAAACAATTCACAGTGCAGCTCTCCTGTGTTGGGAAGGGACTGCGAAATCACTACTGGAAAAGATGCCTCTTAAGTTTCTCGTCCCTCCGATAAAGCACATGCATGCTTGTGTATCTCCTTCTGTGTGAATTAATAACAGAGTTGGTCTCGTATCAACTGCATGATTTCTGGTGACATCCAGCCACCAAGGTTCTAGGCCTAGGAGAGCAGCAAGGGTAGGGGTAGGCTGGCCAGGAAGGTTAATTTTGACATGTATGTTATATCAGAAGGGCCTGGCCTGTAAGTTTTGGGTGACTTTGAGTCTTGAAATGTCTCAAATTTGTTGGGCCCTGCTGTGATGTGGCTTAATGTCCTTGCTTTGGCTGACCGCAGCATTTCTGTGTCCAGCTTGACTGTGGCATGACAGAGTATTTCATTTTTTTTTTTTTTTTTTTTTTTTTTTTTAGGGCAGTGTCACTGGCCCTCACATGTGGGACCGAACCGGGGCCGCTGGCTTCCCAAGCCAGCGCTTAACCACCGCGCCACTCAGCCGGCCCCAGAGTATTTCATTTTTAAGACACAGGAGGCCAAGTTAGGAACCAGGGTACCGTTGTAGTTTGTGCATATTCATCTATTAAGTACCATAGGGTTTGGGAGGAGCGTGGAGAAGGGATTTATGGTAGGTAATGCTGTAGCAGTGTGTAGAGGGAAGGGAAGCAGGGGAGAGAGCAAGACATCAGCCTAGATGAGTCCTGGAGAGAATGTTAGAACTTCTCAGGCCTGGGCCACTGTGTCGGATAGAAAGAACGGATTGGACTTGCTGCTTGTGGGAGCGTTTTACATTCTCTAAATGTCTGTTTGAATGGTATGTCTTCTGCCTCCAGAATCGTACATAGTCCTGCTTAGACTACCATGTTCTTGAGCCTATAATTTTTGTTCTCCTTGAGGAGCAGGAATTGAATGACTACAAACATTGATAATCTAATTCCCATTCCTCCTTGCTCTCCTTCCTGTTTCCTCAACTGTAAAATCACAATAACTGTAACACCTATTTCATAACACTGCTGTGAGGATTAAATGAGGGATCAACATACAGCTCTGAGCACATTGCTTGCCACCTACTAAGCTCTTGATAATGTTAGCTATTTTTCCTCTTAATGTATGTTGAAATTGGTTTCGGGTTCTCTACTCTTAGTTAAAAAACTAGTTTGATTCGAATATTTCATATTGCCCTTTCTCAGAAAACAGTTAGAGTTGCTTTTTTAACAGTTCTTAGTTGATCGCTCTGTCTTCATGGCTATCTAAGTTCTCTATCATTTTCTGCAAATCTGAGGCTTTTAAAATTAATTTTAAAAATTAAATACTTTGTTATTGAGGGAAACAATTAGATGCACATTTTAGAAAATTTAGAAGATGGTGAATAATACAAAAAAAGAAAAAATTGTACTGAACACCCATCCCAGAAACAGCTCGCTACTCACATCATTTGGGTGTTTTTCAATTCATAGTGGGTGAAACCATTTCTTTATAATGTTTACCTTTTTGGGACCACGCTGTATATAGTTTTGTTGTCACCTTTCATTCAAAGTTATACTTTGAGCCTTTTCCCCATGTCATTAAATATTTTAAAAATTTTGAATTTCTAATATTTTATTATGCCTTTACTGTTGTTTGTCTAACCATTTTATGGTTGGATTTTTCGGTAAGAGGATGTGAGCACTTCTAAAAGATTTTTTGATACATTTTGCTGAATTACATTCTCCAATTTATATTCATACTGTTTTAAGTATGAATATTTCCTTTTTACCTCACCCTGAGTGGCACTGAGTTTCATCATTTTTAACCTTTGTCAACATAATGGACACAAGTTACATCTTATGATGATTCATATTATCTTGGATAAGAGTGACAATGAAAATGGCGAAAATGACCTTTCAGACCCTAGATGGACTTAACTCAGGACTACCAGGTTTTGAGTGCCACTTCTGTGTCATGAAGGGGTCAGCCCTGGACAGACATGATCAGATTCCTGAAAATAGAAACCTGGCTTCTTTTCCTGTGGCTCATCTCGCTTCTCGCCTGCCTGTTGTTCTGAGCCCTCAGATGCAGACAGCTGTCTCTTGCCTGCCTGCCTCTGTTGTCATTGCTGTGAAAACGGGCATATGTCAGTGCCTGGGTCCTTCCCCTGTGTGGCTCTTCAGCCACTCCAGCTCTGGTTGTGTCTGTGCATGTTCTGTGGTGACCGAGGTCCCTTGGCCTCTCAGTGTGGCTGTGAGTGCACCATTTCTTTTTCCTCACCAGCCTATCCAAGGGATGGACATTTGCATAATACAGTTTCCTTGTTTATCCTGACCACCTTACGTGGCATAACCCGCCTTTCTCCAGAAAATCAGGATCTAGGCAGCTTGTTGGAACGATCTCCCTGATAAATAAGTTTGTCTGGTTTTTGTGAATGCTTGTTATAGTAGTTTCAGCCAGGCGAGGACACTAATTCTTTTGCTTTTGTTGCCTTATCAGATCCTACCTGACTGCTTAGTTCATTGCACTGAGTCTTACTTCCTAATCAAATGAAAATTCACTCTGCCATCAAAGCCCCTGACATTCTTTTAGCCTCCATAAAGTTTGTCCATCATATCTCACTTTTCTTCACACCTGCAGGGGTTTCCAGGTGTCAGGGCTTATTGGACTGTGAGACTGTTTCTGAGAAGGCCACTGCATAAAGTAGTATGTTGCATTGTGTACAGGACTTCTGTTTCCTGCTCTCGACAAGGGCTGGTGGCCTGGGAATCAATTTGGCTTCAGCGGACACAGTCGTCATCTTTGACTCTGACTGGAACCCCCAGAATGACTTGCAGGCACAAGCCCGAGCCCACAGAATTGGTCAGAAGAAGCAGGTCAGTGCCGCGAGGCCTCTGGATATGGCGTGGGGGACGGGGCAAGGGGTTACTCAAGCCTCTCAGGATGTTTGCAAAGCGCTTTCTTTCCTTCCTGTTTCTCTTTAATTTCCCCAAGGGTAGGTGTCTGCTTAGTACAGAGAAGCTGTCTTTGGGGCGAAGATGAGCCCATTATGGAGCTGGTCCATTTCACTGTTTGAAAAGCACATCATGTACAGATACATGATGAGTAATAGACTCAGGACTGAAATTTCCCCTCTTTTTTAATATGGAAAAGCTGTTACGTGTTCGAACATTGTTCAAGATGGTCTATTTTTTATTATACATCACCAATCTTAGCTCTAGGTATATTGGAAAAGTACATACTTGTTTCCTTCGTTATGAATCTCAAAGTCTGCCCAAGTATTGGGTAGCTCATTAGTTTCTTAGCCACAGAATCAGTTTCAGTGAAATATAGAGGGTGCCAAAAAAAAGTATATACATTTTAAGAAAGGAAAAAACTGTATTAAAATTGTAATACTCAGTATATATGGATAACATAAGATGAATACAAGTCACGGTTGACTTCTGCAATGACAAGAGGTGTGCAAAGTGGTTCCCATCAGCGTCCAGACACTTCTGATGACGGCAAACTACTGCTTGAGCACCACTGACCCAAGTGTCCACTTGTATACGTTTTTTGGGGACCCCCGGTAGAGTATCCTTTAGCAAGAATTTTATTGTTAGAATAAGGCTATAATAACAATCCCGTAAAGGCAATTTTATTTAAGAATGTAATCTGCAGATAGTAAAAATACTGCATGTATGTAAGCTGTCTGCTTGGATGGATAGCATATAATCACTTACGGTAGTAGAGGAACAGATCTTTTTTTTATTTCCCTTCTTTGTTCTAGACATCAGGCATAAGTGTAACATTTCCTTTTCCTGCAGGTAAATATTTATCGCCTGGTTACCAAGGGGACCGTAGAGGAAGAGATCATAGAAAGGGCCAAAAAGAAGATGGTATTGGACCATCTGGTGATTCAGCGCATGGACACCACTGGCCGGACGGTCCTGGAAAACAACTCGGGAAGGTCCAAGTAAGCTCCAGAAAGATGGGGGAGGGAGCAAAGTCAAACTGATTTGACATCAAATTCGGTAGAATTCATTCTAATAGGATTTTGTACAGCAGACATTAGCCCTTTAATTACCTGGAAAAGGCCAAGCCAAGACTGCAAGCAAGAAGGCATCTGCATTTTATTTTGTCATCCCCTCTTCCCCCCGCCTCTTTGTTTTCTCTCATGCCCTTCTCTTGCCTTTTGCCCTTGGCTCTACATGGGACATATGACACAGCAGCAGCAGTGGCAGCTGTGTGCTCTCCATGAGGCTTTCATCATGGCACACTGTTTCCTTGAACTTTTCAGCGGTGAGAAAATTGAATTGGCAGCTAGCTGTTTTCTTACCGTTGGTAAAAATGTTTGTGTGGAGATGAATTTTTTTTTCCATTGAAACAGAAGGCTATAGAAGGAGAGTAGTCAAGCTTCAATTGGCTTTATTTGGAAGCATAATTGTTTCTCTTATAGAGTTTGCATTTTGACCAAATTGCTAAGTGTCTTCTGTGACAGTCCTGCAGCTTGTGTTACAAGTGAAACCCAATGAGCCTTCCTAAATGGAATCTTTTCCGATAGTTTTCCATTGAGGAGGAACCTGGGTGGGAGGAGCTTGGTCCTTTTAACTTTGGACCAGACGTGAGGAGGCGAATGATAACTTTCTGAGCCAAAGGACACAGAGAACTTTCTTCTTTCATCTTGCTAATTGCATTTCTCGCTTAGCCATGTAATAGATGAGCCAACAGGAAAATAATTGACCTCCTAGTCTTCTGCCAGGCGAGTTTTACCACCACAAACTCATTCTGTAGATTTTAAAAATGAAATGATTTGAGAGATTCTTTTTTTCTTGCGGCAGAATTTGTATTTTCAGCCTGAATTTGACCCCTTTATGAAGGATCGATATGTAGTTAGAGATGTAGCATAATAGAACCCCATAGAGGTTACTTGGCATTCCTAAGACATTGCAACTACGTTTTACTTTTACAGTTCAAATCCTTTTAATAAAGAAGAGCTGACAGCTATTTTGAAGTTTGGGGCAGAGGACCTCTTCAAAGAGCTGGAAGGGGAGGAATCAGAACCTCAGGTAATTAACTATGAAGAAAACAGTTTTTCTTGACCAGCATCAGTGAAAGTTTAAATTTTTCCAGAAGCAGATTCTGAGTCTGTGTTCTAGGCTTTTATAAAGAAACAGGAATTTCTTGAAGGACGTAGTTTTTTTTTTTTTTTCTCAAAGCAATCAAAGTTTTTAGTACGTTGAGTAGGAAAGAAGGAGAAAAGCATTTGAGGATTCTGTCCTTGGTCTTTTTTATTTGTTTTAGTTCTCGTCATTTCTGAAGTTTCACCTTCTCGATTGTATAAATAATAGTTTGAAACATTAGATAGATGCAAAGGATGCAAAGCTGAGACTAAAAGAAAATAAAAAATGGAATGTCAGAAAAAACAGAGTCAGCTTATGTGCATCAAACATTTTCAGTAAGTTCTGTGTCCAGTGTTGCTTTTTACCACATTTGTGTTGCTATTTTTCTTTCAGGAAATGGATATAGATGAAATTTTGCGCTTGGCTGAAACCAGAGAGAATGAAGTATCAACAAGTGCGACAGATGAGCTCCTGTCACAATTTAAGGTATGGGAAACCTTGTGGGAGAAAGTCCTTTTAAGGTGGATCACCAGGTGGTCAATGGTATTTGATACGACAGAAAATTAAATGAGATTAGGAATAAGTGCAGAAGCTGGGCAGCAGATGAATAGGAGGTGACAGCGTTGAGTATCGACGTTGAAAATCTACTGAAGAGCAAAGATAAGGTATGGGATAAAAGGGTCAAGCAAAGCAAGGTTTTTTAAAGATGTGACCATGTTTCTAAGTTGCATTTCAGAATAGGGAGGTATTGAAGGGTCTAAGGAAAGAAGGAAAATATGGTGGCACATTGCCCCAGAGGAGACTGGAAGTGGGGTAACCAAAAGCACAGGTGGAGAACTTGGCCTTTAGAAGAAGATGGAAAGTACAACTTTAGGCACTAGGAGGGGAGAAAAGATGTAGGAGTTCCAGTGGTGACCTTAATTACCATTCAAGTTTAAGTGATATGTTTACGGAGAAGTGGAAAGGAATTGGGACAGTCCTGGGTGGGGCTGGGAGTTTCAGGGAGGAACTTGATAGGAGGTTGAGCTGAATTTAGAAGACAGGCTTCACCTTGGAGCCAGTCAGCAGGTTGTAAGACCCTCTCCAGCCATCCTCAAGGTCCGAAATTGGCTCAGTTGGTGATCCCAAGCTGGGAGATGGGCTTGGTAGGCACAGGAGAGTCACAAAGTGGTGAGTTTCCCAGGTTCAGGTGAGAACATGGTTGAAAGGATTGACCACAGGTTGGATCCATGCAGGTTAGAGAAGGAGGGGAGACCTGGAGGTAACGGCGATGGTGAAGTGTGACCGACCCATCAGGAGGGAGGTCCAGGGTTGGCCACAGAGAGACGTCTCAGTGGAAAAACGAGGAGTTGAGTGACCCAGAGAGCTGTAGGGTCAGTTAACGTGTCTGAAGATGAAGGTGATTATTAGTATCTCAACTGGATTCCATTTCTCTGACTGCTGCTCTCTCCTTAAACTGAAGTAATCTTCACGATGCTGTCTTGGTCAGAATATTATATGAGTGTTTAGGTGTCAAAGTTTCTGATGCTGCAGATGGACTAGAAATCACATTACTGGTGACTCTTTCTTGGCCTTTGTAAAGCCCTTGTGGCCATTATGTTTCAGCACGTGGTCAAGGGATTTGAATAAAGTAGGAGCTGTCTACCTTAGGGGCTCTTGTTCTGGAGTTCTTCATTCCATTAACTTCATTTTTTTTCAATAATCCTTTTTTTTTTTTGTTACCTTATTTTAATATGTTGGAAACACGGCAAACATTTTGAGATAATGTAAGATTTCCATTTTCTTGATCTTAACCAACACTTACATAACTCTTAGTATGCTTCAAGTACTGTTTATAATGCTTTACATATATATTAACTCTTCAGGTCCTTACCTCAGTAGATATCATCTTCACTTATGAATGAGGAAACTGAGGCAGAGAGGCTCAGTAGGTTTCCTTAAGGTCACACATACATGGAGTCGTGATTACCTCCTGGGCAGGTGGTCTGGCCTGTCGTCTGGCCCTTAACCATTATGCCACCCTTGCAAAAGTTAAAGTTCCAACTGCATGAACTACTGACATGCGTATATGCATAGTGATATTTATATCGGCTGATACCATTTTCCTCTGAAGACTGAGACCTTGAAGTAATTACAAACAGTGTTTAATAGATTGGTCAAATGATTCATTTCATAATATAGGAATGTTAAATTTTCAGTCTCAGGAATTATAACTCTTGTTTTGTCGTGAAATTTTTAAAAATTCCATTATTAGGATCACAATATCCATGTTGGAAATTAGCCTTCATTTTGGCCAAAAGACATAAAGTTCTGACTTCACTGTCAGCTCCAAGCGATTTTGAGGAATGAAACCTCCAAAAGCCCTTCTGTACTGCATTAGACTCGTAAAATCTAGATGGGAAGTAATAGAAAGAATGTGGAGCCAGGCCTGGGGCATGCCCACCCCGCTCAGAGGCTGGCCGGAGCTGGCCCGTGTTTCTTTTTGTGCAGCCACGGCCCGAGTCTGTAATGCATCCACACAGATGGTTTTCGTTCTGGGACACACGGTGTTTCAGTACAAATAGATACCAGACGCTAAATATTTGATATAAAGTAAATGGAGTATTCCTCCAGGTTTGTTTGGACGTTTTTGCATTTTGGTTTCTCGTTTTCATTCCTAAGACTAAGTGAATTTTGAGCAATTAAATTATTACATACCTTTCGCTTCTATAATTTTGATAAAAAGGAATAAAGAAACAAGTTGGCTAGATGATAGCTAGTACTTTGAGTTAGGCATTGTTTCACATGAGCTCTCTTCAGCAGCCATTCATATTTTTATGGAACTGTAAATTCATAATGGATTAGTATTATATATTCAGCATTTTGTGATCTAAATAAATCTAAAATTTCTAATTAGTATAATTTATTAGAAAATGTGCGATTTAGCAACAAATCTTTCAATAAAAGTTATACGAACGGCCGGCCGAGTGGCGCGGTGGTTAAGCACTGGCTTGGGAAGCCAGCGGCCCCGGTTCAGTCCCACATGTGAGGGCCAGTGACACTGCCCTCAAAAAATAAATAAATAAATAAAACTTATACGAATTTATAATTTTATATCTGTTTCCCTACTTTTCAGTACTATTTCTGATGAACTTCAGGGTTTGGCAAGTTGATGTGGAGGGGATACAGGAGGGATTTGTAGGAAATTGACTCGTTGGTTATGTAATGTCATAGGAGGCCTCGTATGATTCATAGCGCCCTACTGAGGTGAAAAACGCTATGGGAGCTGCTTTCTCAGTCAACGGTGTTTGGCAAATGGGGAAATGTCAGCTGCCCATTTATTTAAAGGTCGCCAACTTCGCAACAATGGAAGATGAAGAAGAGCTGGAGGAGCGTCCCCACAAGGACTGGGACGAGATCATTCCGGAGGAGCAGAGGAAGAGGGTAGAGGAGGAGGAGCGGCAGAAGGAGCTGGAGGAAATTTACATGTTGCCTCGGATTCGGAGCTCCACTAAAAAGGTGACCGAGTGTCCTCAGGAAAGATAGCATGTATCCTTACAATTTCTGCCATAAAGGCTGCCGAAGTGCTGGTGGTTCAAGGAAAGAAACCCTGGAGGGTTTCAGGGCAGCCTCGCAGGGGAACATGGGAAAATGCCCAGGTTGCAGGAGGCCTTCCCTCTTTGTGAGATGGCCGAACAAGACTTGAGTTTGACAGAAGTTTGCATTTCGTCGTTGAATTTCAAACCAGCCATCCTAACAATTCGTTCCTAATGGGCAGACCTCTTTTTGCCTTTAAGTTGTTTTGTTCATAGTGCTTGGTATAAATACTCGGAAGAGACTTTAGACGTGTGCTTCACAGCTTATGAAGCACCAGCACAGGCACTGTAGAGTTTGACGTCACTATGCAGTTTGTTGGACATAACAGATTGGGGTTTGGACAAGATCTTGGAAAATCAGCATTAGCTAATTAATAGTAGCTATTATTTACTGAGTACTCACTCTGTGCCAGGCATGAGTGAGTGAATTTGCACTTACTGACTCATTTAATCCTCACGAAAACCCTAATTATAGGTTCTATTACTTCCATTTTACAAATGGAAAACAAGGGCAAGTAACTTGCCCAAGGAAGTCACCAGGAACCTACCATCCAGATATTTTTATTCCTGGTTACTTAGTATGTTATGATATGTCTCTGGAAGTGTGACGATCCCAAGCAGACGTCCTTTCGTTACATGACACCTGCCTCCTCCTCGTCAAATTGATTTCTCCAATGTGATGGGAGGTTCTGAGGACCAAAGAATTAGGATGGGCCGGCCTTGGTCCTCAGACCTCTTGCCCCTGGCGCTTGCTACAATGTGACTTTGCCTTTTCAGGCTCAGACAAATGACAGCGACTCTGACACTGAGTCTAAGAGGCAGGCCCAGAGGTCCTCTGCTTCCGAGAGTGAGACGGATGACTCTGATGATGACAAGAAGCCAAAGCGTAGAGGGCGCCCCCGGAGCGTGCGGAAGGACCTGGTGGAGGGATTCACTGACGCAGAGATCCGCAGGTTTGTGCCAGCTTTGCTCTCACTTGGGCTTGCTCGGGGGAGGGCATGCCATTGGCCTTGGGCTGAGGGACCCCTGACACTTAGGGAGGGCAGAGACCAGTACCGACCAGGAAGGCATGAGAGACCGAGTCATACACCATCCCAGAGATGCTTCTCTGCCTCAGTATTATTATTATTATTATTATTATTATTATTATTATTATTATTTTAAGGAGGGCGCAGCTCACAGTGGCCCATGCGGGGATCGAACCAGCAACCTTCGTGTTACCAGCACCACTCTGTAACCAACTGTGCTAACTGGCCACCCCTCTCATTATTTTGAAGTAAATCCCAAATGTCATATTATTTCAGACGTAAGATAGTTCAGTGTATATCAGGGAGAAATGTAGAGTTGAGGAATAAATCTCAGGTTCACTTTTGCACATAACACTTTCCTTCCTAATCCTTTTACCCTCACTGTTCTTTGCATATTGTTTCTTAGCTATTGTCACGTTCATCCCCATTTTCTTCAGTCACCATGCCCTCTCGTTCCATTTCCCTCCAGAGTATCTCTCCTTACACTCTTACCTAACCAGATTTTTAGTGATTTGGCATGGCATGTCACAGTGAGGCCCTTGATGTATTGTGACGTCCTGCTTTTTTTGACTGTGTTTGTGGTTAGCTTTAGGGAGTGGAGCAGGTGACTCGTGGATTGGCATACAGCGTGGTTTTGCCTGGAGACTTGTAGAAGGATAGGTTGGATTTTGGGTGGAGATCAGGTTGGGCAGGAGTCAGCAGAGTTTCCAAATTAGTTTTACCTCAGAAGCTGTAAATCATATATTTATTGTATTTTGCCTCATTCCCAAAAATATTTGAGGCCATCTTAAAAATCGTATAGCTGTATTATTGACCAGAAAATAATGAAAAATATTGCAGTATGGAATTGAAAGTAACAGTAGTGGACTGAAAAGACCAGTTCACTATTTTGGGGTTTTATCACAAGACTTGTGGTGATTGAATCATCTATTACAAAACTTGTACCTTTGGAAAAAGATAATGTTAAAGCCCCAGTTCTCAATTACGTCACCAAGTAGTTTCATGATCAGTCACTGAGAATAAAGTTGATCTTTAGTTTGAATAGATTTTCATCACTCATTATTTCGAATTGGCCATTTTCAAAGGCGGTTAACATTCATTCATTTAGTGCCTGTTGTAAGGATTGGGCCCAGTCTATTTTTAACAGTTCATATGGCTCATATTTTTTCATATATTTGCAGTAACATAGCTAAAATCTCTATTTTTTTAATGTGTTTTTTTCAATCATTTTTCTAGGTTCATCAAAGCATATAAGAAGTTTGGCCTTCCCCTTGAACGGTAAGTTAGTAATTGTTCCTTATCTGCCTCTCTCACTGTTAGGTTGCAATTACTCCCTCTGGTACTATTTCCACTTATGGTCTGGCACCTTTTGGTGGCCTGATGTTTATTAGACATTAATGTATTCACATGCTCCATATGACTTAGAGATCCGATCCACAAGACATATAATAGCAATAACTGTCATTTGCTCCTAAGGAAACACTACAATGAATGGAAAGCAGGCTGGAAAAGAAAAGAAAGAGGGCACCAAGAAGGCAGACTAGTTTAAAATAGTCTCTTGCACTGCCCTGCTACCGTTATCAGATAACCTGTGTAGCTCACAAGGGAAGCCGAGCCCTTTCCCCTCTGTCTTGTGAAATTACGAATTATTCCAAGGCACAGTTTTTTATGATGAAACATGAGCGATTGAGTTCTCAGTCGCTAACATGGGGTTCTTGTTGGAATAATTAAGGAATGGAGAGAAAAGGGTCTTTGTAGGAGCTACTTTATAAGAGACCAGGTGGTATTTCATGTGGCATCAGTGGGCACAGGGCTTGGAAATGTCCCTGTATTGCTTTGTAAGAGCAAGTTTATCAGAGACCAAGAGGTGTTTCGCGTGACGTTAGGCAAGTGGGGACACAGCCTTGAGGTGTCCCGTCCTTGTGTGTCCCCAGGCTGGAGTGCATAGCCCGCGATGCGGAGCTGGTGGATAAGTCTGTCGCAGATCTGAAGCGCCTCGGGGAGCTGATTCACAACAGCTGCGTGTCCGCCATGCAGGAATACGAGGAGCAGCTCAAGGAAAATGCCAGCGAGGGTAAGTCAGCAAGGCCGGCTTCGGGATCCTCCAAAACCTGGCGCTTGCGGACTGGAGTTCCTGCTGTACAAGGGCTTTCCTTAGAAGAACAGCGCTGCCCCTCATGCACTGCCTGCGTGTGAGCTCAGTGCTGTAAGCGCCCACAGGTTCACCTGCAAATGAAGTGGGCCTGCAGAAGGCGCAGAGGGACGAACAAGATGAAGGGCTGTTTTTG
This sequence comes from Aselliscus stoliczkanus, assembly GCA_033961575.1. Taxonomy (NCBI): domain Eukaryota; kingdom Metazoa; phylum Chordata; class Mammalia; order Chiroptera; family Hipposideridae; genus Aselliscus; species Aselliscus stoliczkanus. The sequence continues at coordinate 27,980,143 of CM066741.1, forward strand.
TTTTTTTTCCCCTTTATGTTGGTATAGAAAGTTTAAATTGGTTTGAATGATGTAAAGACCTTACTGGGCAAAGCTAAGCGGACACGTCTGTATTTTGGCTGTAAATGAGGATATCATAGATAAGCACCAGTCATTATCTTGGATATACTTATACATATTGTTCTGTTGTGACAAACTTAACGAGTGGAGAGAATTAATGGGAATGAAATACTTGTAAACACTGAGATTGTCATGGCACTACAATTGGTTGTCATTGGATTTGACCTATAGTATTTTCTGTTACACACCAGAAGGTGTTTGTTTCTGCCTGTCCTCTCAAAGCAGGTGCGGGAGGCTAGTGGGAAGAGAGCTGTGACCCCCTTAGGTTGGGTAAAGGACACCTCATAGCTGAACCTTAAAGGCGTGAGGGTGTTGTCATTCTAGCTCACAGGCTGTGGGCTCTCAAGTGCCTCAGTGCCGTTTTCCCCATTCTTTTGTCACCCTTCACTCCACTCGAGGCAACTCACAGGAGGCTGGGCCCGCTGGGGTTAAGTGTCCCGGCCTTGGAGGCCTCCAGTTTCCCTGGAATCTCTGTTCTTTCATCTCTTAGCTGCAAGATAAGAGAAAAGCGGTAGCTTCTCAATGGTCTCATTTGGAAAATGGAGTGATAGTACCGACCTCAGAGGCTTAGATGATAACTTGAATAATTCCATACTTGTAACTGGCTTGCAGTGTTAAGCTGTTACATTAGGTAAAGTATTTGTGCTTTGGGATTTTCTTTCGAAGGATGTTACTGAAGTAATAGAATTTAAAGATAAACATAGGGGAGAATTTTTTTTAGATATATTCTCTACTTTTTTTTGTAAAAGACGCTTAAATAAGTTGAATTTTTTTTGGACAATAATCCAAATATGTGCCTTTATAACACTTGGACTTACATCCAAAAGTCACCCTTCAGTTCACACAGTGTTTTTCTTTTTTCATTGTAATTGTTTCATATAAATATTACATCCACACGGCTCAGAGAGGAAAAGCAGGTCTCCGTATTTCTTGTCTCTTTCTAGAAATTTAAAAATACTTCTGTCCAAAAAATGAGCAGTGATGTTTTTTCTTTCTCCTTCAAACAGAAACGGTAGTGCACCATGCACATTGCCTGACCTGCCTCGTTCTGTCCATTTCACAGCGTATTTTGCAGAGATTTCCTTATAAAAATCTGCTCCATCCCACTCCCCACCCCTTTTCTGTGCATGTTCAGTGAGGAGCTGGCCGAGTGCTCCTCCTGGCATTGCCTACCTGTCTCCCTCTACCTCTACCTCTATTTCCTGTGGACTGGTATTTAGCGGATTCCGAGTCCAGGCCTACAGTTCCAACTCGGGTGTAAGATTATCGCTATCTCTTTTTTTACATTGGAATTTTTGTTCCTGAAAATGTTAACATAGTCATGTTTTTGTCTTATTCTACATTACCCTCGTTTCTAAATATCGATGCCAACCTACTGTTACCAATAAGACTTCTCAATACAAAATTTGATTTCTTATGCACTTCTCTTTGTCCTTAGACTCTATCCCACTAGCAATGGTGCAGTCAAAATACTGTGTTTCAAAATTACTTGAAGTTTTTCTTTTTTTCTTTGTGGTTATGCCACCAACCTAATATATAGTTTAGCCTCTTTTGTTTTCATTTATTTTCAATTTTTAGGGATTACTTTTCTCATTTTGATGTAACTTTGGTTTTTTTAAGTTATGTAGAACACTGGCCTGCTCCAAAGTCAAAACTATAAAAGAAGGGACATTGGGAAATCTTGCTTTCATCTCAGTTCCCCAGTCCTGTTTTATTCCTCTCCTATAGGTAACCATTTCTGTATTGGGTTTGTCTTTCCCCATTGTTTCTCTTTAAATATTCGAGAGAGGGAGAGGGAGAGAGATAGTCTTATACAGAAGATAACATACTATGTCTACTGTTCTGTACCTATTTATTTTCACACATGAAGAGCACTTCATATTATGTAGAAAAATGATCCCTCCTTTCTTTCACAGTCGCCCAATATTTCACCATATAGATAGATGTAAATCCATACTTGATTGTCCCTGGTAATTAATGTTTGGGTTAGTTTCAGGCTTTGGCCATTCTAAACAGCACCACAAGGAATAAAAAGTAATGAATGTGCTGTGTCATACCTCTGCCAGCATATCTTTGGGGGTATTGGGATAGGTGGGTCCTGGTAGAATTTGGTTAAATTCTGCCAAATTCTCCTCTATAAGCCTGGTACCATTTACATACAGTGCCATGAGCAGTGCACACTGGTACTGATTTATGAGCCTCACAAATGGAATGATGTGTCAAACACTTGGATTTTGTAAACTGGCAGGTGAGAAATGGGATCTCCTTTTATTAGTGTCCTGTTAATGAGCATTTAGCCTTCCAGACTTGCTTTCCAGCGCTGTGGTAAATGATTCTGTGTGTATGCCGTTTTGCACTATCCTGCCTCACCATCATTGAATGAGAGTGTCTGTTTTCTCTTAGTTTCAGCCACAAAATACTTTCGAATTATTTTTTTCCAACCCGATAGGTTAAAAATGGCACGTGTATATGTTTAATTTTCACTTCTGTTATTGCGAGTGAGGTTGAGTATTTTGTGTATCTTTAGGAAACACTTGAATTTCCTTTTCTGCGAATTGGTCTTTATCCTTTGCCCATTTTTCTTTTGCAGTCCAGGAAACAGAGACCCAGAGAGGTTCACAGCTAGAATGAGGGAGGAAAGAAGAGAGGGTGTAGTTTGTGCAGATTTGGGGAATAAATCCCAGGTTTCTGGTTTTCAGAGCAGGGCCTTTCCCACTTTACCACATTCCGTTCCAGCTCTCTTCAGCGCTGTTGGAATAACATTTGCAAGTGAAATTCTGGTGGATTACGTAAAAATCCCTAAATAATTGTCTATAATATTAATGCCATTTCATTAACTTGCATGTTTAAAAAACATGAAATATTTTCTCAGATTCTGAGCCATCTTTCCTCTTATAGACAAGTGTTTTTCTCTCATGGAGTTCAACTTGGACTCTGGTTAGAGTTGACTGGGTTTCATTTTTTAACCTCTGGGGTTTTAATTTGAAACTAGGGCTGGGATGACCTTTCCATGACATCTTTTGTTCATCATTTCTAATGTGTTAGGTATGAACTTGACCTCATACTTTTTTAGTAGAGAAGATCATCTTTAAAATGCTTTCTTTTAAAAACTGTTAATGGGGTAGTTAGAAAAACACAACAAAAAAAACTTCACTAATATTATTCCTGCAGCATCTTTTAATTTTTTAAATTTTAGAACCAAGGTATAAAACAAATGGGAAGTAATTGAAAAAAAAAACTCTTAAATTTTAAAAAACTGGATTACTTAGCGGTTATTTTACAAACAATAATTGAGAAACTGTTTTTTGCCTTATAGGTTAGATCTTTGAATTAAAATAAGACAGAAATGTATTTTGAAGGGAGTAATCATTCAGGATTTGCTGATATCTGTTATCTGCGGAACTTCAGAAATTCTTATTTAATGTGAAATTGGTTTATTTTAATTTAGGGAAAGGACCAGGGAAAAAGAGAGGCCCAACAATCAAGATATCTGGGGTTCAGGTTAACGTGAAATCCATCATACAGCATGAAGAAGAGTTTGAGATGCTGCATAAATCTATTCCTGTGGACCCTGAAGAAAAAAAAAAGTGAGTGTGTCATGTGGCCGCCACAGGAACATAGACCGGAAGTGAGAGTTGTGTGTCGCTACGTGGTGTTTTCCTTGTCTTTGCTGTAACACACCATCGTGCCTTGGCCATGGTCATCTGTGTTCCTTTCCACATCAGAAAGGCCCCTCCTCCAATGCCCCCCTTCCTGTGTTTGGCATCCCTTTAGGTACTGCCTCACATGTCGTGTCAAAGCTGCTCATTTCGATGTCGACTGGGGAGTGGAGGAGGACTCTCGCCTCCTGCTGGGAATTTATGAACACGGTTATGGAAACTGGGAGCTCATTAAAACAGACCCAGAGCTTAAGCTAACCGACAAAGTAAGTAACCCTGTGACGCTGGAGACTCCTAGATTCGTTCATCTTTTTATATCAATTCTACTTATTTTTAACTATTTTCTGGGTGGCGGGGGCGTCAAATTGGACATTAGTACAATAGTAAACTCCTGGGATTTCTTATCCTTGGAAACGTTACAGCATCTTTAGTAGACTGTGGCACTGTTTTCATAGGTGAAGAGAATAGCCAGGTAACATTATGGGGAAATGACAGGAGAAATCTTGAAGTTCTGATTTTTATTATAGGTCAGTCTCATTGCAAGAAACACCAGGGTAAGATGATTAATAGTGAAAAACATTTCTTGGCCTTCGTTATTGGCCCTTTGTTTAAAACTGTTGTTTGAAGCAACCGTATTTCAGCTCTGTATACAGAGAAACAGTGAGCCACACCTTGGTGTTTTTTGTAATGGAATTAAACCTTGGCTGTACTTCTCCCACCAAACCTAGCCTCCCACCCTGACCGTATCACGGATCGGGCTACCAGGCAGTAAGGCCGTGCTCAGAGCTGTAAGCAGGGAAAGCTGACTGGCTCAAATTCTAGTGGGATGTGCTTCTGGCAGGGCTTCTCCTGGCACGTCCAACAATGCTCATCCCATGTGCGATGCTCTAAGAGGGTGACAGCACCCTGCCATAAGCACTGAGGCCCAATCTGGCCTGAGGTCCGTCTGTGGTAGCAGGACGGATGCCGTCCCGTCATGGCTCAGTGCTCTCCGGCAATGCTCTAAGAAGCATTTTCAATCTAAAACGAAGCTTTAACCTAGCTCCAGGGATTCCCTGCTCCTGGAAGGAGGAAATCCACGACGGCTGGGATGGTCTAGCAGATGAAGCCAACAAGCCCCTCCTACCTGAGTTGTTCTACCCTGTTAACAGCACAGGTAGGAGCCAGTGGGAGAGCTGGACTTCTCCATCCCATTTTGTAAAAACGAGAACGGCTCATGAGGGATGTTCAAGTGACTGGGAGCCATGGACATGAGATAGGATATGAGGCTGTGTCTGTATTTCGGGTGGCTGGGGAGGGAAAGGACTGCTCAGTTCTTGGTCGCCTCTTGTGTATCCTGATCCACTAACCGGGACGTGGGTGGTGGCGGGTGCTTCTCTCCCTCTCCTGTTGAAGATTCTGCCTGTGGAGACAGATAAAAAGCCTCAGGGGAAGCAGCTGCAAACCCGAGCAGACTACCTGCTAAAGCTGCTCAGGAAGAGTCTGGAGAAGAAGGGGGCCGTGTCAGGCGGGGAAGAGGTGAGTGCGGTGGGCAGCTGGGCATCCTTCAGGGTCTGAGGCTCGAGCCTGCGCCACTAGGCAAGAGAGGAGACGCTCCCTCGGGGCGCTGCTCAGAATGGTCCCTTCTCATAGTGAGGCATGCTTTCGAGATTCCAGTAGTGATGGCTGGCTGGTAACGATAGAAATGCTCCTTTAACTACTGACCTAAACATGTGGGCGACTTTCTTACAAACCCGTCCTCCTCCAGTATTGCCTCATAATAGCCACCATGTCTCCCAGGGCCACTGGCCCAGACATACTGTTGCTGTTTCTTTATGCTGCTTCCTCAGTTTTGGAACACAGTTCCGGTAACTGTATGAATGCCACTGGGTTTGCCTGTTGCTACATCCGACTCTGGGCTCCTTGTAATCAGGGGTCCAGGGGACAAATAAAAATTGGAATCCGCAGCTAATTCAGAAATGGGGCTTTGGTCATGACGGCCCTACTTGCTCAGTGAAAAATACCAACTTTGTTGCTAATGAACTTTACCTTCATCTGAGTTTTACCTCCTTCAATTTCCCCTACTTTTTATTTCAATTCAGACTTGGAAAGGTGGGAATCACAGTTTGAAGACAGGATACGTTATATGCAGTTCTAGCAACCCTTGAGTGTCTGTTTCCTTAAGTGCTGTTGGAGTTCTGCCATTTGTATTAATTTCCTTGAATTACAAACCAAAGACATTTTAGACAAAAAAAAAAATCTTCCTTAACCCCATACCTTGTCCTTGTGCAGATAATAGTATCAAAAGTAGTGTCATTCTCCAGATAATATATTGAGTATATACTGTAAATTAGGCTCTGGAGAGACGCGTGAGACCATGTTTATACTTGGAGGTAGATTACTGTATCATATCTGATTGATAAGTAAACACCTTTTCCTTATTTTTAGATTCAGCATGCTTCCGGTTTATTTATTTCTTTATTTGACTGTTACTATTGTTGATTTTTATATATTATCTGTATTTGTATCTTTGTACATAAGGTGTTTTTCCTTCTTTTGAATTACATCTTGAGGATGAATTCCAAAAATGGGAATCAGTAATTTTAAGGATATGGGTGTTTTTATGTGGTGTAGGATATGTATAAGGAAGGCCTGCAGTCACATGTCCCCACCCCCCACACCCCCCGTCAGATTGGTTGCACTTCTTTGAATTTCCTCTGAATCTTCTTGTTTGAGTTTTATGGCTGCTACTATGTCAGAGTCTTCGTGCTATTAGGCCATGCTTTCAAGGGACTTGATGTGCAGTTTTGTCATCATTTTTCTCTCCCATTCGAGGCCAAATTAAAAAAGCGGAAGCCTCGAGCAAAGAAGGAAAACAAAGTGCCCAGGCTGAGAGATGAGCATGGGATTGACTTCTCATCGCCCAGACACTCGGACAATCCGTCGGAGGAGGGAGAAGTGAAGGTAGGAGGCTCGACTTCAGTTAAGGGCTATGTTTTCAGCTACATGTATTGTGCCGATTGGTGTCAAACCATTCAGAACGTGTTTGGTTTTACACGCAGAGTAGATAAAACGAAATACAGTGCACATGTCTTTGCTTAACCTGCGAGAGAGAAATGTGGTTGTACGTTGAAGTCGGCAGTTGCAAAGTCACAGGCAGTGGAAGTAAATGAAGGGAACCAGGTGAGTTTAATGATAGATGGCAGTTGACACTCAGGCTATAGGGAGTGGTGGGGACTGGGGTTAGCCAGGGAGCTCAAGTACAGGGCGCAGCTGCCCAGTTTGTTGTGGAGCCAAATGAAACTTGACCTGTGCATCAGCTTTGGCCCATGGCTTGCCAGTTTGTAACCTCTGGTGTAAGCAAGGGGGAAAGTAAACTGGTGTCTTAGCATGTCGTTTCAGTGAGTGACAACTTAACGGATTTTGTTTTGTTACTTTTCAAGTGTAAACTGCTTTGAGATTAGCTCCAAGAGGATCAGCAGTGGGTACAGGCACTAGCACGGACTTAAGTCATACATGCATGAATTCATAGGCTAGCAACCTTCCCAATTAGCTGACAGGTATATAATCTCTTCGATCCTCAGTTTTTCCGGTCTGTGAAATGGGAGCGATAATGCCTATTTGAAGGATTGCTATGAGAATTAGAGAAGCTATAAGCGAGGAACATCTGCCTCTACAAGCTTAACTGGTTATCGCCAGAGAGGTCAGAATTGTGGAAGTGCTTTAAGGCTGTCTGCTTGAAAACGTGCTTCCAGGTGTAGACGAAGTGATGAGCCACTGGGGGCAGTGCTTCCTTCTCCTAAAAGCAGGTGAGGCGATACAGAGTTTGTGATCATAGCTCATAGCCCTGTTTGCCTTCTAGGACGATGGCTTAGAAAAAAGTCCGATGAAAAAGAAACAGAAGAAGAAAGAGAACAAGGAGAACAAGGAGAAACAAATGAGTTCCAGGAAAGACAAAGACGGGGACAAGGACAGGAAGAAGTCAAAAGATAAGAAAGAGAAGGTATCGGTGTCATTCTACTTACTGCGAGGCCCGTAGCCTCTGAAACCCCTTCTACAGTTCAGAAATAGAATGGAGCTTGAGGGCCCTGAAGTAACCCTCTCTTTTTTTTTGTCAAGTTTGTTTCTGTTTTTTTTTTTTTTTGTTGTTGTTGTTTTTTTTTTGTTTTTTTTTTTAAGAGGGCAGTGTCACTGGCCCTCATATGTGGGACCCGAACCGGGGCTGCTGGCTTCCCAAGACAGCTCTTAACCACCGCACCACTTGGCTGGCCCAGTAACCCTCTCTTTTTATGGGTGCGTCCAGGAAAGAAGGATGGGGCTGCACCTCTCCCTGCAGAGAGAAGGGAACAAGCAAGTTTGGGGTGTTCTTGCTCTCTTTTACCTCTTTCAGGGGGGATGTTTGAGAGAAGACTAACCGGTATTTACAGGGAATTACTTCAGATACATTCTGAGGTTCATGGTACAAGAGCACAACCCACAGATGAATTCGAATAGCCAAAAGATTTAGGCTTCAACCTAAGTACTATCAAGAGTTAAGCTTTTGGACTAGAAATGGGTGAAAAGCCCTGTTATTATATAATCTTCACTTTCGGAGTTGGATGAGTTCATTCCAAACCACTGAATTCTGGTACAGTGTATGCTTGCCGACTGGTGATGAAATTCTTTTGCAATTAATCCTTAATCGCTGTTAAAACATATAAACATAACTGCCACCATTTCACCATCCGGTCGTAACTCGAATAGATTTCCTGCTGAGTACCTTTGGAACTTTTGTCTTACGCATGTAAGAGCAAATATTAAAACCAGACCAGACTACTTGGGCAGCCTTTTCTCCCCACTTAACAAGACATCACAACTCTCCAAATGAAGGAATACTCATTAAAATTCTAATAGGTGAGGCAGGTTCTGATTGGAAGCAGTTTGCATCATTCGTATTGAAATTGCTTTTGCTTTCAAATTTCTAATGTTATAAATCATCCTGTGACAGATAAATCTGTGCATTTGGGCTTCCACAGAAAGATACTTTTCTTAAAGTGAAATAATTTCAAATATAAAAGCACAAAGAATGATTTCACAAACACCCATGTATCCACTACCCAGATGGCATAGCTTTTGTTAATATTTTTCCATGTTTACTTCAGGTGGCTTATTTTGGCTACTGTAGTTTGAGTTCCATGCACGCATTAGGTACTGTGGAAGCTCCCTCTCCATTACACTTCTCTGAACTTGGCTTGAAACCTTCCTATCTGTGCTTTTATATTGCCACTATATATTCTATCATCATAAACAAAGTGTAGTGTTTTATGTTTTTAAATGTTCATATGTGAAGTCATTAAAAAAAAATCTATATTTCTATCTCCACCCCTCTGCAGCCTTTCCTGGAGAAATGAGATTTGTTCATGTGGATTCACATAGGTGTCAATCATTTACAGTATTTTCGTTAATGCAGATTCTTAGATCAAAGTGCACATTTATTTATAAGCTGTTAGTAAAAGTTGGTACACGTCACTGTACACGATCTCTGCCAGTTTACGCGCTTGATGATTTTTGTGTGTGTGTGTGCATTTTCTGGATGGGGAATAGAAGCCAAAATAGCACTGATGAAGCGGAAGTTATAATTGGGTACGTTGAGAGACAGACATGGGGATGTGGGATGAGGAAGCTGTACTCACATAGGTTTGGCTTTCCGATGTCCCTGCGGACTTGATGTGACTGCCTTTATAACCTGAGGCCATCACACTTACCCTCGGTAGTGACAGGACGTAGGTGAGAAACCCAGATCTCAAGGTGGGACTGCACAAATGACCTTGACTCCTTGTAACTCTTTTTCAAAAGCCTAAAGGTGGTGATGCCAAATCTTCGAGTAAATCCAAGCGATCTCAGGGTCCTGTCCATATTACAGCAGGAAGTGAGCCCGTCCCCATTGGCGAGGATGAGGATGACGACCTGGACCAGGAGACGTTCAGCATCGTAAGTCCAGAAAGTGAGGGACGCCGGCGTCGGCAGCTGCGGGGCTTGCTGCCTGCGGCCCTGCTTCCCTGAGGTCCGGCTCCATAGCCCCGTTTGGTCTGAGCCTCAGTACATTGCTTTGCAAACGTGCTTCTGACATCTAAAAACCTTGTGTCTGGAGCAGGCTGGAAGGAAGAGCTTTTCCTACTCTAGGGAGGAAGAATTTGAGGGAGTGGATTTTACGTCTTGTGCTCCCAGACTGCGGAGGCCCTCAGCGCCTTTGAGAAATGGAAGTGTTCACTGAGCTAATGTTGATTACTTTCTGTGTGCAGCCCCTGGAGTTACCATGTAGGGTCGAAAACGGTTTCCATTATTGTAGAGGTTACGCCTGAGTCGGGGAGATAGGCAGGTAACTGCACGAATCACATTTGTGCTGCTCTAACAGTGCAATGGAGGAGAGAGGCCAGATCCCTCAGAGATCCTGTGAGGAGTGGGGATGTGACCCCATCAAGATATCAGGAAGGTGTGTCTAAGGAAGTGATGTTTCAACTGGGTTCAGAAGGAAGAGGCAAAGGTGACAGGAAAAGAGGGGCAGGGATCAGCAGCATGCACGAAGGCCACATAGCGAGACTGAGTATGGGGCACTGAGGGGGTTTCAGAGGCCACTGCGGCTGGAGTGGTGAGAGCAAGGGGACAGCAGACCTGGGACAGGCCGGGCCTTGGCTGAAGGAGCCAGAGTAGTGGTGAGCATGGCTCCTCCCTCTGGTGGTGGCCGAAGCCAGGATGTGGCCTAGGATACGATCTGTGAGACCAGGAAGGGGTCGGAGGGGAGTGGAGTGCGAAGACCAGGCCTTGGAAATGGGCCGGGGTGCCCTCCGGGCCCTTGTCTCTTTCCTGGAGCCTCAGGTGTATGTTTCACCTGTCGCACCAACGATTCCCTTCCCCGCCTCTCTTGTGGCCTCTTCTTGTGGCCTCTTCCTCTCCCCAAATTTCTATAAATCACAGTTTACTTGACCAGTTAATTCATTCTCCGAGAAAGCGATCTTCCAAACCTCGGAGTATTCCTGCAGTCAATTCATATTTATCGGGCACTCGTGTTTTTAACGAATGGCCTGTTCCTATCCTTTGCCTATTTGGGGTAATTTGTCCTGTCTTTCCTTTTCTAAAGGAATTCCTACATTCATGATATGAATGTTTCATCTGTTAGTCATTACAAGCATCTTCCAGTTTGTGCTACGTCTTTTTTATTTTGTATCCTTTTTTTTTAGATCGAAGTACATCACTGAAAAATAAACAGATTTTAAGTGTATAGCTATGGGAATTACCACAAAGTGATGGAAATTTCTAGGATTTTCATTGTTCTGAAGTTTCATGATCGTGTGCCTTATTAGTTCATTGTACCAGGTGCTCAGTGGCTGAGAACCTTACGTCCTACAGGCCTGAGACGTTTTCTCAAAATCATTTTGTGATCATTTCCTCCTAAGTTCTTAGTTTTAATTCTATGGAACTCCTTGTTTTTGGATATTAGACTCTGGGAGAGTCATGTTATCTTTTTTTGTTCATTTTCCATTTCTGCTTTTTAGACTGCTTTCTAGGGGAGCCCCTCAACTTCATCTCCCGTTATTTCTTCTGAGGCTTTCAATTCTCTTGTCAGGCTTTATTTCCATGGTCTTTTACCACCCCCATCCCACCCCGCCATGGTTCTCCGAATGTTTGCATGTTTCTCTGGTTTCCATCACACATGTTAGACGTGACCAGATGGCTTGGTAATCCTCTGTTGTCTCTTCTCTTCCGTTTATTTTCTGTTGTTCATGCCAGATGCTTCCTTAAATGGCCTGATGGTCCTAGGTTGTCTGTCATATTGAGAGGGGGGTACTGACCCTCTGATTGGAAGCTCTGCGTGTGTGTGGGGCTGGATCGAAGCTGAGTGCTCACTGGGTGATCTGGCTGGGCTGCTTCCTTGGGAAACATCCAGGGGATTGTCAGCATCTTCTGGTTCTTCCTCTTGGGTGGTCAGAATTTATGGCGAAAAATCCCCCAATCTCCTGACTGGAGGGTGAAGGCCTTGCTTCCTTCATTCTGGATTCGGAGAGGCAGAAGACTGGGCAGTGGTGGCTCATCTAATATGCATGTGTTCACACAGTCCTGTTTTCAGGGCAGTGAGTTTGTCCTTCAGCTGTACTTGTGTAGCCCAGTTCAGAGACCTTTCTTTTATCCTCTCCTGAGAGATAAACTTCCTTATCTTGCTGGGCCGTGTTGGAGATCTGGGTGTCAACTGTGAATCCGAGTATCTGGTACTCTTAAGCAGTCCTTAAAAAACCAGTTTTATTTGTAGCCCTCACCCCTACGTTCAGAGACACTTAGCTAACCTTTGCGGGAACTTTGTGATATAAATCAGGTGGCTCTCAGCACTCCCCACTGCTGGCTTTAGCATTCTCAGGTCTGATAAGTCATTTCCCTTGCTGCCAATATTCCCTTGCTGTTGTTTTCTCTCTCATTTTGTCTGTGTTTGTGGGCGTATCTCTTTTTAAGGCAATCCCTTTACTGTCCTTAGTGGAGGGGGGATGGGAGGGGGAAGAAAAAGATACTTGTGTTCAGTTCCCAGTCTTTATCTGGAAGCCCCTCCCTTAGTTTCTTAGAAGCCTAAAGGGTTTGTAAATATTTGCTCCTGTGATTGTAGCTAGTTTGAGGTGGAGGGTTTCAGGCTAGGTTTGTTCTCATTTGACCTTCATAACGGCCTTGTGAGATTGTCAGGCCCCTCTTGTAGATGAGAAAACAGCATTTTCAGAGGCCCAGTAAGCTGTAGAAAGCCATTGCCGTAAACATAGTTGGGTGCTGGGACTTGCACATCAGGTTTTTCTGACTTGGCATTGAGGCTTATCCCATTGGGTTCACCCATGGCTCCTCCAGCAATCACATGGCATGAGGATGGGCTGTTTGTTCCGGGGGACTTAGGGCACAGTCAGCTAAGGAGGAGACATCTTCCCTGCGGATACATCGTGATGTCTCTTCTGTCTGGGCCTGTTGCAGTGTAAGGAGAGGATGAGGCCCGTGAAAAAGGCACTGAAACAGCTGGACAAACCCGACAAGGGGCTCAACGTGCAAGAACAGCTGGAGCACACCCGGAACTGCCTGCTGAAAATCGGAGACCGAATAGCCGAGTGCCTTAAAGCTTACTCCGACCAGGAGCACATCAAACTGTGGAGGAGGTAACTGCCTTGGCCCTCCCCCCCCAGTTGCCTGGGTTGATTGGCAGAGTGTGTGTGCATATGGGGGCGGGTCCTGTGTTTGTTGTATAAAAGATGACACAGCCACCCAAAGAAAATTGTTTTCCCCACAAGAGCCATCTTTTGGCAGCAAACCTGCAGGCTTCCTTTTTTTTTTTTTTTTGAGGGCAGTGTCACTGGCCCTCATATGTGAGACCCTAACTGGGGCCGCTGGCTTTCCAAGCCAGCGCTTAACCACCGTGCCACTCGACCGGCCCTAAGGTTTCCATTTTACCTGCCTGAAATAGGCCATTCCACCAACGCCAGTCTTTGGAGAATGTTAGATGATGTCATTGTTTTACAAGAGAAAGACAGTGATTCTGGATTCGCTGGCCTGTTATGAGAAAAAAGAGCCCAGTCCTTATACCTAGAAGGGATAGAAGTCATCTAGTTTCACCCTAACTGGTTAGCTCTCTACTAACACAGAAGGGGAAACAGATTAAAACCACCCAAACTATGAGTTCTCCATTCCCTTTAATAATTGAGTAAATAGCAGTGATTTGGATTAATGCAGTTATTCTACAATTCCATTTGTCAGCTGTCGTGCCTCATCTGTTCAGCTATATAGTCACTTTGGATATTTTAAGAAAACATGAATTTCTCTAAGACAATGGTAATGTTAATCTTTCCAAGATCCACAGTTACTTGAACCTCATGCTCCATGGTTAATGTAAATGATCTTCATGGAATATGCCCAATATCAGTGGATTGGTTTTAGAGTGAAAAATGGATTTAAGAAAATTTTCTGTCATAATGCTATGCATAGCATACTTCACACCCATAAAACAACAATACAAAACTTAATGTTTTAAAATGTCGTGCTTCCCCTTGGTGCTGTTACCGGCTTCTTCCCATCCCTAGCCGTCCGACTTTCTTTTTACTGGGCTGACTCCCTGTTGGAATATGGCAAAGGTCGCCCCAGTACAGAGGTCCCCAGCTGGGCTTCCTTCTGCACACGGGGACCAGTGTGTGTTTGATGCACTGAGGGCCATGGCCCACCTGGCTGGTGGTGGTTCGCAGGGAGGTCCTTGCCCACTGCAGAGAAATCGTCCATCCTAAAGTGGCAAGTGCAAGACAAAGCACCGATGGAGTTTCTAGGAGGAGGAGGCATGTGTGGAAGAGCAGCCAGGAGGGTCTTCTGAGAGGCGGGCAGGTGCACTGGAGCTGGGCATCCAAGAGCGGCGCGGGCGTACATGGAGACCGTTCCCAGGCGTCAGCAAAGGCTCGGAAGTGGGGCTGGGAGGTTTTCAGGTTTAAAAGCAGTTTGTTAAGATGACAGAAGGCCTGAGGAAGGCAAGTCAGTGGCTTTCCACACACTGAGTTGGGGGGCCAGCGCCTTGTCTGTGAGTGACACAGCATGGTGACACTGCTCTTGAGAAAGCGTGCTTGGATGTGAGACACCTTTTCCAGCTCTCACTGAGAGGAGTGATGCCCATTTCATCATTCCCTCCCCTGTTGACAGTAATGTCAACATTACTAGCTGTGTTAGGGTGAGTGCGGTGAAATTGGAGGGGAGGAGTCCTTCCAAATTTTAAGGAAGAAATGACCGGCGTTGGGGGTGAGGACTGGGAGGAAAGAAGAGGCAGCAACACAGAGATTCCCAACTGTATGTGGGTCACCCCCAGGAGATGGTGGCAGTGATGGACTGCACAGCAGAGTCCAGGAGGTGTGGAAGATGGAGGAAGACTCCAGGACTGGAATCCTGGGAGCCAGGGAGATTAGAGGGGTGTTAGCTGTGAGACGGAGCCCGGGCTCCGGACCCCTCTGTCACACTCTGTTGATCGTAGCACCTAAAGATGTATTATTGTTGCCAAGACCCGAAAGAGCGTTCCTGTGACTTAATTTCTACACCTGGAGAGTTTTCCACAGCCTAATTCAGTCACTTGCCATCAATCAGGAGAGAATAGGAAGTGATTTTTAAAATTCTGTAATTTACCAGAACTGTTCTTTTTTCTTGTTTTTTAAGGAACCTATGGATTTTTGTTTCCAAGTTTACAGAATTTGATGCTCGAAAATTGCATAAGTTATACAAGATGGCTCATAAGAAAAGATCTCAAGAAGAGGAGGTAAGAATACAAATTTAAAACTCATTCATACAAACAAAATTAAAAACAAACCAAAACAGCTCCATAGAAAAATTCCTTACTGGCATTTTTTCCCCCAGGGAGATGATCATAGACTCTTAGATTGTTGCTGTCAGAAGGGTCCCCGGGCCTCTTACTTGGCAGATGGAGGTTCACGTCCACAGGGGGTACAGGGGTCCTAGGTGCATTCCTCCTGGGTGTTAGCGGTTCAGTTTCTCAGTGTGCCCCACCAGTGAGCCCAACAGCAAGCCCCGATGGGTAAAACAGCCAGTGCATCGGAGCCAAACTCCATTTCTCTGTAGAAATTCTGACAAGCAGCTGTTAGCCTGTGTTCTTAGGCCCTGGAATCATTTATTCACCAGGCCTCCTCTTCTTCCATCGACATGCGTCTCATCATAGCATATAAACATGCCTCCTGATAGATAATAGGGCTGTGGGCAGAAAATCCTTTTTTCTGTTCTTTTCTGGGCCATGTGAACTTGGTGTCCGTCCAGCTTTTGTCCGTAGGTCTAACTGCTCACGGGAAGGAGCACCATTGAGAAGGTACCTGGACGTGGTTTCCCCTTCTGTGGTGTGGGACGTGCGTGCGGCGGGGAACTGGCTCATGCCGTAGGGACAGTGGCCCTTGTGTAGGCCTGTCCATTTGCAGATCTGCTGACCTGCCACGTGGGTCCTACCCAAAGTAGCCACTTAGGGCCTGCCTGGTAGCATTGGATACCTCCCCTGCTCCTCGGAGGCAGAGGTTTTCTGTCTCCGCCTCTGCTTTCTTCTCAGCCCCTGGGGCAGGTGCTCACAGATAATTGACGCATGGCGTGCTGTGCCCAGCTCTGCGCTGATCTGTGAAGCAGTGCCCTCTAGTAGCTTGTGATTTAATTTACACTGAAGAATGTGATGTGTGAGCTAGCTGTGATATACAGGAATAATACACCGCTGTTGCTGAATGCTAGTGTAATTCTAAGCATTCTAAGAAGTCATTGAAAGAAGAGTTAGGAAAGGCCCCAGGAGGAGATGGAGTAGTTGGGAAAGACTGAAAGGTAGGAGTGTTTGAAGCGAATGCATGAGGTAAAGGGTTTGGTTAGCCTAGGTGTGAGAAGTTAGTGTCAGTGGAATAGCAAAGGTAATGGCCCACTAGTGGGGGCGCGCATTGTCACAGCCTCTGGAGGACAGTTCAGTACGATTCATCAAAGAGTACAACATAATTCTCCTTCTGAGAGTTTAAGGAGATAATTAAGGAATTTGAACATGTTTAATAGTGGAAATAACTTGAACGTCTACCAGTAATAAATTAATTTAATAAATCTTAGTATTTTCATATCAGGAGGACTATTCAACCATATATATAAGATTGTGGAAATGAGAAATCATGTGAGACTGTCACAATATGTTAAGTAAAAAAAGAAAATACCGGGCCAGCCGAGTGGTGCGGTGGTTAAGCGCTGGCTTGGGAAGCCAGCGGCCCTGGTTTGGGTCCCACATGTGAGGGCCAGTGACACTGCCCTCAAAAAAAACCAAAAAAAACAACCAAATAACATTTTTGTTTAAAAAAAAAAAAAAAAATATATATATATATATATATGTAAAAACACATAAAATGGCTTTGAAAGACGTGGGCCAAATGATGAACAAGTGATCCCCTTGTTGGTGCAATTTTTAGGTCACTATACATTTCTAATATTTTTCTTACTCTATTTTCTGAATGTTTTGATATTGAATATTTTGCTTGTATGGTAAAGACGTGGTATTACTCAGACATTTAGGTGATTAGCTTGATGGCTGACATAGGAACTAGTTCCCCTGGACTAGTCGGGGGCTGTTGGTGCTAGTTAGCCTAAGAAAGTTGGTGGCCTTGGTTTTACATGGTGCAAGAGGAACCCCGGGTGGTGACATCTAGCAGTCAGGCACGCGTTCTTACAGGTACTTGTCTGGCCTGGTAGGTCAGAGTGGCAGATGGAGCTCTCTGATACTGTAGGAGCTGAGGCATCACTGAGCTTGTTTTGGTAAGAAGCTCGTCAACAGAAGGTCAGAAGGGACCTGTTAGGAGGTGACGATCCTTACACGGGCTTTGGGAATTCCGCCTGCGATCTTCAGTCCCTGGTCTCCTCTTCCCCACAGGAGCAGAAGAAGAAGGATGACGGGATTGGTGGTAAGAAGCTACTCCGCCCGGAGGCGTCTGGCTCGAGCCGGGACCCCCTGATGTCTCAGTCCCATACCCCACACAGCCTCCACCTCCAGAAGTCTCATCTGCCTGCCTGCCATGGCCCACAGATGCATGGACATCCCCGAGATAACTACAGTCACCCCAACAAGAGACACTTCAGCAATGCGGGTAGGTCATGAGTGGAGTTGTTCAAAGAGGCGACCAAACAAGAATCTTTTTTTTTTTCTTCCCCAAAGACAGCAGCTGGACCTGTGTGCTTTATTCTTTGCCTTCACTTTAGTGTCCTCTTTGTTTTTCAAGTGAGATAAAACCTGAAACAAAGACCCAAAAGAATGTTCAGAAGAACATAGGCCCCCAGAAGCAAACAAAAGGCAAGTGGTAGACTCAGGGAAACAGTTTACATTGTATATGGCAGTTAAATGGTTCAAACTGTTGATATTGAAAGAGCCCATGTAAATTGATAACAAAAGGATAACCAAAGAGAAAAAACAAAGGCTAGGAATAGGGAATTCATTATGGAAGAGAAAATTCAAACAGCCATTACGCCGAGATGACCACCATGGCTACTAGGGAAATGTAAATTAAAGCAACAGTAAGTTAACCGGTGTTTTTTAAACCCATGCAGTTTAGCAAAAATTAAAAGGTGAACTACACACACATTGCTGAGTGAATTGCTACAACCTTTCCAGAAAATAACATGAAATATCTACGTATGTAGGCCCTGTTTCTGGGAGTCTGTCCTGTAGAAATAAAAACATATAATGTGTATGAGGACGCTGAGTGCCTGGAAATCACTTGAATGTCCATAAATAAGAGAATGGCTGGATGAATGATATGACATTTGTACTCTGTATTATTATCAGTTAAAAAGAATGGATTGGTGCCGGCCGAGTGGCGCATTGGTTAAGCACTGGCTTGGGAAGCCAGCAACCCCGGTTCGGTCCCACATATGAGGGCCAGTGACACTGCCCTCAAAAAAAAGGAAAGAATGGATTGGCTTTATAGATAAAAAAAAAGATCGAAGGAAAAAAAAGAGCAACAACAAAATCCATGTTTAAATTTATTGAGGTGAAATTCACGTAACCGTTTTAAACAACCAATGTTGTGGCATTTAGTGCATTCACAATGTCTAACCGCCACTTTTATCTGGTTCCAAAACATTTCCATCACCCCAAATGGAAATCCCATACCTGTAAGCAGTTCCTCCCATGTCCCCATTGCCCTCCACCCCTGCAGCCAGCATCTGTACTCTGTTTCCCTGGATTTATGTATTGTAGAAACGTCATACGAATGGAATCACAGAATATATGCCTGACTTCTTTCCCTTAGCATAATATTTTCAAGGTTCATCCATGCTGTAACATGTGTCAGTGCTTTGTTCCTCTTTGTGGATGAATAATGTTCCATTGTATGGATAGATTACAATTTGTCCATTGATCAGTTGATGGACATTTGGGTTGTTTCTACTTTTTGGCTGTTGTGAAAATAATACTGCTGTGAAAATGGGTGTGCAAGTATTTGAGCACCTAGTTTCAATACTTCTGGTGTATACTTAGGAGTGAAATTGCTGGGTCACATGGTAATTCTATGTTTAATTTTCTGAGGAACCACCAACCTATTTTCCATCGTATGTGTTTGAATAATATAGTTGTGTAAGCACAGAGAAAGATGTCAAAACATACACACGATAGCAATTACTTTAGGCTGGTAGGAATGGAGGCGAGATTGGAGGAGATGAATAATTTCTCTTATCTTCTGCTTCACTGGTCACAATGAGCATGAGTTATTTTTAAAGATAAAAATGATAAGAGGGCCGGCCGAGTGGCGCGGTGGTTAAGCACTGACTTGAGAAGCCAGCAGCCCTGGTTTGGGTCCCACATATGAGGGTGACACTGCCCTCAAAAAAAAAATAAATAAAAATAAAAATAAGAAGAAAGGGAAAACAGTGTATAGAATGAAACCTAAAAGGTAAATAGTATTTATAGAAGCATAGAAGATTTTACGGAGTCAAATATCCCATTACAATCAGAATGAAACATACACTGCTTTCTAAATTCAGTTCTGGAATCTCCATTTGGTCCCCCAGAGAGGATTCCCCCTTTTTCTCCCCTGGATACATCGAGTGGGAGGTGATCATTTTAATCTAGTCCATCTCTGGTCCCCCTGTGTTCGGTACAGGGCCTGTGGCATCTGGTCTGCCCTCCCCTCGGCCCCTCTTCACCAGAATCTTGGTTTTCTCAGCACCGTGATTCTGCTCCAAACTGCTCTGCTTTTTCAGAGGGTTTCAGCTTAGTTTCTGAAAAGCCTCTGCTCTCTGCAGATGCAGCAGATGTCCTGTGGGAAGACTGGCCATGGGTTTGACGTCCCTCTGGCCTACAGTGACCACCCAGGGCTCTGCTGGTGTCTGTCTGTCCTCAGCCTGCTGCCAATGCTCAGAAGTCAGCCCTTCTCTCTCTGAGCTGTGCTTTTCCTTGGAATCTTACTCCTCTTAGTCCTGATTGCTTTGGCTGCCCTTTGATGTCTCTGCACAGGTTCTTTTTTGTTTATCTGGCCTTTCTCATTCTCGGCCGAGTGGAATTTCTGCTGCAAGCTACTCTGAACTCCTCTGAAGCAGATGTTCCTCGTCTCCTAATCTTAAAAGTCTAAATAATTTAAAATGAGTTGATCATCACCT
The DNA here is from genome assembly GCA_033961575.1 of Aselliscus stoliczkanus. Taxonomy (NCBI): domain Eukaryota; kingdom Metazoa; phylum Chordata; class Mammalia; order Chiroptera; family Hipposideridae; genus Aselliscus; species Aselliscus stoliczkanus. The sequence goes on from CM066741.1 coordinate 28,000,011, forward strand.
TATGGAGGGGAAGAAAGGTATTGGCTGTCCAAGATGGTTGGGACGTGTTTTATTATTAGTTGTATTAGTTGTCCTGACTTTTTCTTGGGATTAGACTGGTTTTGTGATATTCAAGTGATGTCACTGATTTTATATTTGGATCCTTTGACAGAACTCTTCTTATTAAGCTAACTGTAGTCTTTTATTTAAACCCTGGATTCCTCATTCATCTCCTTAATAGCTTGGTGCTTCTAACCAGCGACCTACCTCATGGAGGGTTCAAGAAGAAAGAGAAGCACTGTTTGCTTTCTCTGGAAATAAATGACTTGGCTTGAGTTTTAAGCATCTGGGTTGTACCACAAACGTTGACACCGTATTTGAAATCTTACTTTCCACTTGGTTTGAAGCCATCTTCAAGTGATCCTTTCACATTGTGAAGGTGTCTCTTTTTGTTGCTGTTTGTCATTTCTCAGGTTGAAGGGTCAAAAGTTTTTTGTTGTTTTTTTTTAACATCTTGGCCCTCTGGCCTGATCTGCTCTGGATCAGCAATGAATTTAAGCTGCTGGATGACTGCCCGTTATTATTTGAAGGGTATAAATTTCTGAGAGCTGCATAGCTTCCTTGCTCGTGCTTTTCTTTGGCTCTGTCGAAAAATGCTAGAAGACCAGAAAAATGAGTAGAGAGACATTTATTTGGTGGCACATCTGTGATCTGAACATGGTTGTAGATAGAAAGTTAGATTTCCCCTGAGGACACACAGTTCCTTTGGTTCCACCTCTGCTGTTTTCCTAAGTGTGCCTGTGATAAAGCGCCACAAACCGGTGGCTTAAAACCACAGAAATGGATTCTCTCATGGTTCGCGAAGCGAGAAATCTGAAATCAAGGTGTGGGCAGGGTCGGTTCCTTGGGAGGCTCTGAGGGAGAATCCGATCCGGCTTCTGGAAGCTGCCAGCAAGCCTCCAGGTTTCCTGACTCATGGCTGCTGCACCCATCTCCGTCTCCATCTCTATGTGGCTTTTTCTTTGCGGGCCTCTGTTTTGGATCTACCTCTACCTTCCTCTCAAAAGGGTATCGATCACTGAGGTTAGGGCCCGACCTAAATTTAGGATGATCTTCTCTCGAAATCCTTGGTAACATCTGCAGACTGTATTTCCAAATACTACAGTCACACCCACAGATTCCGAGTGGTTGTATATTTTGGGGACCACAATTCAACCCACGATCGTGGGTTGGACTTAACCTGTTTTCACCCCCGGATGTATGTGTTTTCACTCCTGGATTTAAGTGTTTTGACTACGTTTGTTGGTTCAGGTAAGTGTGAGTCTTCTTGGCAGGGGAAAATGGAAGCTACAGAAGCTAAACCAAATTTCCCTTGGGCCCTATCCTTGAGAGTTAGGGGGTGCTGACCCAATTGCAGAGTTAGATTAGAGGAGCCACTTCTTACAGGAGGAGGCCCTTTGTTTTTGGTGTGGGCAGGGGACGAGGAGTAGACAGTAAGTATATTCAGGGGTGACTTTCAGAGGTGAGGCACAGCGCAGGGTACCAGTAGGTAAGTTACCTTTAGACATGTAAATGGAGGAGATTACCTTGCAGCTGCGAGATTTGGCAGTGTGGGTCTCTGAAATATTGTTTGGGGTTTGTTTTGTTTTTTTATTTGAGTGAAATTTTATTTTAATGGTCTGCCCCAGATTGGGATGAAAGCAGGTGGAAAATGAAAAGCAGAAGCTCTTAGGGTTTCCCAAGGAGAAAGGTGGTGAATTTTCTTCTGCATTATCTATTGTTTGGGGCAAAGAATGTGAGGACTCATTTCTGATACGTTACCCAGCAGCGAAGAGGCCAAGGAGGAGGACATGGAGTGTCTGTTTATAACAAGTGTCCGCCTTTCCGTTTAGACGTTAGTGGATGTGAACTTCAGCCGTTCCTTGCCGCCATGAGCCCGTTCCTTCTTTTCCTGCAGATCGAGGAGACTGGCAGAGGGAGAGGAAGTTCAGCTACGGTGGTGGCAACAGCAACCCGTCGTGGGGCAGCGACAGGCACCATCAGTACGAGCAGCACTGGTACAAGGACCATCATTACGGGGACCGGCGACACATGGACAGTCACCGTTCTGGGAGCTACCGGCCCAACAACCTGTCCCGGAAGAGACCCTATGACCAGTATAGCAGCGACCGGGACCATCGGGGACACAGAGATTATTATGACAGGTGTGACCTCGGCCGGGGGCTGTACCTTCTGGGGTGTGTGTGTCAAGAGGCATTGAACGTCTCACCATGTGCCCGGGCACGGCCCCACTTCTGTGGCATCAGGGCAGCTTTGGGGTGCTGGAGAGGGATCAGGACGGAGGCAGCTGACACTGTGCCGATTGATGGTTCATAGTAGGGATTTTTGAGATTTTCCGGAAGGCTGAGGAAGAGGGGAGGCTGCTGATCCTTGATTTGGGCTTTGAAGCGTCAGCTGAGCAGAGAAAGGGGGGGATAGGTGTCGCAGGCCCAGGCCCAGGCCAGGCCCCCAGCAAGGGACACCCGGAAGAATAGCCGATCGGATAGTTGGAAGGCCTTGAATGCCGATGACAGGTTTTGCGTTTTTCTTCTCTGAGTCATAAGGAGTCATGGACAGTTTTCTGCTTTCCTCCGAAGAAATCTAGAGAAGAGATAGTCATAAAACTTTAGCCCCAGCAACTGAAAGTATTAAGCTCTGTGCTGGGCTCTCAGCCACACCCGTAGCAGGGATTCTGAGATGGTACCAGCCCGTGGTCCTTGTGAGGATCCGGAGATGGGTGGGTACCAGCCCGTGGTCCCTGCCTGCCAGGAGCCACAGTGTAAGGGCCAAAGACCTTAGAGGCTGCACCCCCTTTGCAGCTATATCACATTATATGCTATTTTCTATTGCTATGTCTTCAGGTTCACTAATATTTTCTTTTTCAATTTCTCCTGCCTTGAGGCCCATCCAGTGTATTTTGTGTTGCATACATTATACAGTTTAAAAATAGTTCTTGTGTCTTTCTCTGCTAACTGTATCATTTGGGCCAGTTTGGGTTGATTCCTTTATCTCCTTACCATGGCCCTGTTTTCCCGGTTCTTTCCCGCCATGCCTAGTAGTTTTTGATCAGATATCTGTTGAGCGCTGGATATTCCGTGTTCCTGTAAATATTCCGGAACTTGGTTAGGAGACAGAGTCAGGTTATGTGGGAAGTTCGGCTCCTCCAGGGCTTGCTGTTAGACCTCCTCAGGGACACAGAGCCTCGCTCAAGCGGGGCTGGTTATCCCACCACCCCGGCCAGGTCCGCCCGTCCCCCACCAGCACAGAGGTTTCCGGTGTGGCTGGCGAGACAGCCCTGTTCCGGCTCCGTGGGAGCCCAGGGCACTTACCCGCCCCTCTTCTGGGGGGCCTTTCCCTGGCCTTGGGTACTTCCCTCATCTAGAGGCCCAGAATAGTGTTCACTGACTATTCAAGGCAGAACGCTCGGCACGTCTCAGAAGTTTCTACATGCAGAATTCCCTTTTGCACTCCAGCTGCCTTGGTTCGATATCCGCCCCAGACTCTCAACTCAGGAAGTTGCTGGGCTTCTCCTGGTCTCCCCTTCCCTTCCCTGAGGCCTAGAAACTGTCTCCGGGCAGTGAGCGGGGCCGTTAGAAGGCTCATCTCATTACCCTGCCCCCCCCCCCCAGGAGTCTGTACTCTTTGTTGCCTGACATCTGATGCACTGTCGTGAAAACCATTGTTGAGTGCATTTTGTCTCTTTCTAGTTGTTTCGGTGCGGGGGGAGGGGGGTCATAAATGTTGATGGGAACTTGACGTCACCATCCACCTATCTTTCTATTTATTGAGGTGAAATCCACGTAGCATGAATTAACTTGTAAAGTGAACAGCTGGTGACATTTAGGACATTCACAGTGTTGTGGAGCCTCTGTCCAGCGCCCAGACACTTGTAGCACCCCAGAAAAAACCCTGTCCCCATTCAGCAATCACGCTGCACTCTGCCTTCTCCCCAGCTTCCGGCACTCACCCATCTGGGCTCTGTGTTTGTGGATTTACCTATTCTGGATATTTTGCATAAATGGACCCCTACAAAACATGGCCTTTTGTGACTGGCTCCTTTGCACACTTAGCTTAATGTTTTAGAGGCCGATGTATCGTAGGTCAGGCCGGTACTTCATTTGTTTTTATGGCTGAAGGACATTCCGCGGTGTGTAGATGCCACAGTTTGTTTCTTGTTTACCAATGCTGAGGGACCCTTGAGCTGTTTCCACCTTTTTCGGCTGTTGTGAATAACACCGAGTTACGTCACCTGGCAGCTCTGTGTTTAACTTTTTGGGAACCACCTAACTTTCCCCGTTTTACATTCCTACCAGCAATGCATGAGAGCTGCATTTTCCCCATATCTCTGCCAGTACTAATGTTCTAGGGTTTTTTTCAACATAGCCCTCCTACTGGGTGTGAAGAGGCAGCTCCTTGTGGTTTTGATTTGCATTTCCCAGGTGCTAAAGGGGTTGAGCATCTCTTCATGTGCATATCATCTTTGGAGAGATGGTTAGTTATTCATGGCTTTTGCCCATTTTTGAATTGGGTTGTTTGTCTTTGTCTTTCTGTTGCTGACATGTACCCATTCTCTTTTATTAGGCTAATATGCAGTTTATCATGGCCCTCAGCAAAAAAAAAAAGGAATATTCTTTGCATTGAATCAATTTTTAAAGTTATTAACCTTTCACTTCTTAGGTCAGTTGTGGCTTTCGCTGTTACTAACCACTTACGGGCCACTTTCTGTGGCTCTTTTGCTCCCGGGCTGGGTCAAGGAACATGAAAATGTTTGCAGATGGTGCCAGCTTTCCTGAAGGCGGCACAAGTGTGCACAAAGCTGTCAGTGATTCCAGTGTGTGCTTGTTTCATTGCAGACTTGACGAGGCTTATGTCATCTCATAGGATGTGTTTTGCCAATAAGTGTAAAATGGCCCTTTGTTATTACCTTTATGTTGTCCTAGCAGTGTAAGCATGTGCTCTGAGCGCTTTGGAAGGGTCCTGGGATGTGGGTGCGTGAGGAGGAGAAGGGATGAGGACGGAGGGGATGGAATTCCGGCTTTGCTCTTCCGGCTGACCCCTGCCTCTCTGTTTCAGGCACCATCATGAGTCCAAGCGGAGAAGATCTGATGAATTCAGGCCTCAGAATTACCACCAGCAGGATTTCCGGCGAATGTCTGATCATCGCCCCGCTATGGGCTACCACGGCCAGGGGCCCTCAGACCATTACCGCTCCTTCCACACAGACAAATTGGGGGATTATAAACAGCCCCTGCCCCCCCTGCACTCGGCAGTCTCGGATCCTCGCTCGCCCCCTTCTCAGAAATCTCCCCATGATTCCAAGTCACCCCTGGATCATAGGTCTCCTTTGGAGAGATCGCTAGAACAGAAAAACAACCCAGATTATAACTGGAATGTTCGGAAAACATAAAGGATGGCTCGGAAAAAAGGGGAAAGCCAGAGTCATGAAGCACTTGGATGTTTTTGGTCTGATCCAACAGGAGCCGGTTATCTAGACCAGTAAGTGGAGTTTTGGACACGCTGCTGCCGTCAGCTCGCCAGCCAAGGGGGCACATCAGGGAGTGGGGGCGTTTGTCCGGTCCAGCTTTGATTTGGCCACTCTTCCTGCACCCCGGCACCCCCATCCCATTCCAGCCTGGTTTTGGCTCCCGCTTTGACGGGTGCTGGGAGGCAGAGGTGACTTTTTTGTACCAGCTCCACGGGCTGTGTTTCCCCGGTGATGGAAGAAGGCGTCTCAGCCATGAATGCTGTATTGCCGGGGTCAGTGTCCCCAGGACCTCGGTGCGGTGGTCAGGGCAGGAATGCGTGCGTGAAGGCTGCCGGGACCTTCCGGACAGAGCGTGATTTGGTTCACTGTGACGTGACAATGCTGCTGACGGGGGGTGGGGCGTGGGGACACGCGGGTGGGGTCTCGCATCCTGGGACTCGAAGGGGAGGAGGCCCACCCCTCAAATACGTTCTCGGGAGAAATGATATCGCTGGGCCTCATTATGTGACACCTGTGGTGCAGGGGTTTCGGGGGACGGCGGGAGGGGGACACTCCCCAATGGCCCCTTCCCTACCAGACACTAATTTTCTCACACTGTCTGTACATTTCAAAGGCTTGGCCTCCTGAGTGGGCCTCGGGGAAGCTGGGTCCGCGCAGCTGGCTTTCGAATGCTGTGATTTAGGCAGTGTGGCGTTTGCCGTGGGTCTCACTTGGTTGGGGGTGGGCAGGATGGGGGGAGTGGGGATAGAAACTGGAATCCCTGGTGCCTGTGATGGGAAGGAAAACTCCAGGGCCCGGCAAGGAGCGGGGTGCTTAGCAGGTGGCGAACAGGTGCCCCCAGGTGGGGTTTGGTAGTGCCAGGAAGTGGGGGGCTTTCAGTGTTGTACCGGGTCAGCATTTACAACTGCCCTCTGGTTCCCTTTGCATAGCCTGAAGTGGATGACACGGTCACACCTCCCCTGGCACTTGCGTGGGGGGCGGACAGATGAAAGGAAGCTACCTGTGGCGAACAGGTTTCCACTGTTGGTTGGAGATCGTTAGAACTGAACTTGGTTTCTTTTAGAACGAGGTGAAGTAAAGTATAAACCCAAGTTGAGATATTCTCCACAGTAGGAAGCGTCCCAGGACAGGGTGACTGAGCCGCAGACAGACTCCCCAGGGCTGAAGTACGTCGGGACCGGGACGCAGGTGGGTGGGATCACGTAAGCAGGCTCCTCTCCTTTTACCGACACTGGGGCCTTCCGTGTCATTCATTTTAAATAGAGCTTGCCAGTATTGTTAGTGTATCCAAAGGCCTCTCTATCGTAGATGGAGACAACAGCGGACTTGAACCTGCAGTGTGTCTGTACCAGGGGCCACTGGACATACACAGCAGTCGCCCCCTGAGCCAACCCGTGGGGCCTTCTGAGATTAGCACTTACTCGCCCGTCCCCTGGCCGCATCACTGATGCCTTTACTCAGAAACCCCAGTCGTATCACCCAGGGAAACGGGTGTGGCTTTGGTGGCCGCTGTTCCCTGCTGCACTAGCCACGGGGGCTGGCAGCGAGGACTTCCGGTCCTCACATTGCGTGCCGGCAGCCCAGGGGGCCCACCCCGCCTCATCCCCTCCTCTTGGTCCTTGGGGTCCTTCACTCCAGGCCTGGACCACGCATGCCCCGGGGGAGAGCCCAGGGGATGCACAGGAGGCCCTGCCCACCGTGACCCACTGGGACCTGCTGTGACTGCCCCGTGCGAGGAGGCAGGAAAGCACGTCTCTGCTTTGGCCACCGCTGACAGCACTGACCAGCTCCCTGTGTTTGAGTTGCCCAGGGCACAAGAAGGCGAGCTTGGCTTGCCGGGTCCTTGAGCGATGGGGTGGGGTGGGGTGGGGTGGGCAGGGGTGGGGAGCCAGGCCAGGTGTGTCCTCCTGGGGGCGCAGCATTTCCTCTCACTTCTGGGAGGCCAGGAGGGGTAAGCAGAGGCCCTGCGTTTCAGAAACGATCAGATTTCTTGTTGCTAGGAGATGTGACTGACTCCCAGAGATGTCTCATCATGAGGAAAAAGGAACTCCCTTTCGTTTGCAATTGGGACTTGATGAGTGCCATATGATGTCTCAAAAGGCAATAGCAGCCAGATCAGTGTTAAATTGATTATAAAATTGCAGTATCCCCATAAAAGCATCTGTTGGATGCTGAAGTGTGTTGGAAGGGAAAGGAGGCATTCCCTCATCGGCCTAAGTCAGTATCAATACTGTATGCTTTGATTAAACCCCGAAATTTGCACAGGTAGAAATTCTCTCGCTTGTGGATGGGAGAAGCGGCCCCAGGAAATGTGTGGGGATGGTCTTCCATGGAGCCTGACTTGGAAAGATTTAATAATTGGGTAGAAACAGCAGGTTCGAGGAAGACGGGAGTTAGCCTCACCTGAACCCAACGTCAAGGATTAACATGGTCTGCTGCCCCCCTGGAAAAGCACGCGGCAAACCCCAGGCTCAGCGTCCGGGCCTCTCAGAGAGAAGCAGCCAGGCTCCCTGCAGCGCCCCCCTGCTGGCCCCCTCTCCTCGAAGTCATTCCCTACGCCCTTCATGGGAAAGCAGAACCCTTCTCACGCCGTGCTGCAGACATCCTAGCTCGATGTCTGAGAGCTGCGTCAGAGCGTGCGGTGCAAACGCACGTCCGTTATGAACCCACACGGGGACACCGAAACCCTACAGACCAAAATGCACTCGTCAGCAGGGGCGGGGGCCCAGGGCTCTCCTGGCTTGCCCGGGGGCTGCCGTGCCGGGCGAGGAGAGCCAGGCCAAGGGTCCAGGCTGCTTTAGTCCATCTGCGTCCCCCTTGTTTGGGGACAGATGGTTTTTTCTTTATTGTAAAATTGTGGACTTTTAAAACCTGTTGACTAAACAGTAATTAATTTATATTTGTGAAAAGATGCCACTGTCCTAGTGATTTCTGATGTAAATAATGTTGTTTATATAGTATGTATTAAATTTTCCTACATTGTAAAACCGCTGTACTTTTGATTCTTGTATATTAAAAAGTGTTACGAAGGAGTTTTAGAAGGGGGCGACCGCGGTGCCTTGTGTTGGCGTGACCTGTGGCTGCACGCTTCTCGTTGCCCTTGCCGTGGGTGCCCTGTCATTCAGATCGTTTGGCAGCCTGAGAAACGGAGCCTCCTAAAGGTGCATTTCCCCGCCTCTCACCGCAGGTTTCTAAGACCTTCCCTGAACAGCCATTGCTGAGGTTGACAGTCCCCTCGCTGGCCGAGCTGCTCCAGGCTGTAGCCCAGGCCCCTGAACTTGAGGCGCTGCAGCCATTCACTGAGCAGGGCTGCCCTTCACTTGCCACTTCCAGGAGGGCCCCTGGAAGACCTGTGCCCATCCGACGGGGGTCCTGTGGTCCCGTCTGTCCGTAGGAAATAAAAACACAGTGTCCGCCAGCCTGCAGCCTTGACGGTAATGTCACAGTTGGGTTATATATTCTCGAAGGGGAGAAGAAAAGGCATTTTATAATGGAAACACTGACACGAATGTTAACTCGAGCCGTTTGGCACTGGCAGCCCCACAGCTCCTGCGAGGCCCAGACAGAGGAAGGGTGGCACAGTGAATGGGCGGAGACCCCGTCTGAGTAGGAGCCGGAGAGAAGTCGGCCAGACCCAAGGGGTTTAACTGATCCTTAAGTGACTTTGAAACCAAACTCCAGTCTTGGTGAAGCTCTGGGTTCTCCAATGCCCGTAAAACCCTTGTGTGCAGGAGACCTGGCTGCAAGGGCCACGGCCTGTGCTTGGTGGACAGCCTGGCGTTTTGACTGCGTAAGTCCAAAGACTCAAAGATTTGAGGATGCTTCCTGCCAACAGACGCAACTCCCGCAATCGTGTTGCAATTCACAACTCAGCTGGAACAACTCTGGGAAACTTTTAAGAGCAAGTGTTGCAATAATCAGCTTACTATGATTTACAATAGCAACGAGGCTTCTCAGCTGACCGCTGCCAACACGCCTGCCTTTTACTGGAAGGAGCAGGCCCAGGCTCCCTTCCTCCTCCTTGGCCGGGCCTCGCACGTCTGGCACGGAGGCAAGCCCTCAATTAGCGCCAGCAGAAAGGTCACTTATTGAAACACGAGGCCCTGCAGTTTGCCAGAACAGTCTGGGCCCGGGAGCCCAACCTGCGGCTCTTAAAGGTACAGGACCAGGTTTGCCATAGACCCAAAGCCCGGACCAGCCAGGCCTCCGTCCTGCAGAAACCTGGGCCCTGGGGGTGCCTGCCCGCTGCTGCTGGGGGACCCTGCCCTGGGCTGGACGTCGGCATCCCCCGCACAGGTGTGTGGCCGTGGGCAAGTCTGTGACCGACGGACTTCTCACCTCCAAGATGCAAATAATATCTACTTCTCAGGGCCAGCTGTCCCGTGCAGGGTTCCGACACGCTATCTTTTTCTTCATTTTTCTCGTGGCCTACGAGAGGACTGTCGTTCCAAAGCTCAGTCCGCACTGGCCACGTGCGCTGTGGTGGCCAGAGGGGGCTGGGCAGGGAAGTCAGCGCGCTGTCCCCATGTGTGGGGGTGGGCAGGGGGCCTTGTCGTTTGCAAACGGAGGAGGCATTCTTCTAAGGTTAAAATGGCTTTCAGGTGACCAGCTGGCACATGGAAGAGGGACCGGTGTGTAAACCCTTATGCAGGGTGACAGTGCACTTCAGCCCTGGCCGGGAGGGCGCGGGGCGGAGGAGGGGAGGTGGGGAGACCAGGACCTGGAGGGTGGGCCCGATGAGCGCTGTGCCCCAGAGCTGGCAAGATCATCAGAGCTGCCACTCAAACCCAGCGTCCCGGAGGGGCCCGGGAAGAAGGCTTGCTCTAGGGGACAATCCTGATGGGGGGGTACAGCTGGGACTACACAGTGACACAGAGAGGTTTGCGCCTGACCAAGATCTTGAGACTCTCTGTGGGCCGGGCCCTGTCCTAGGAGCTGGGGACACACAGCACACCTGGATGATGCCCCTGAACGGAGGGCTGCAGAGGTGGACCCATGACCAACAAACACGGACAAGATGCCAGGTGAGAAATGTGCCAGGGCAGGAGGGGGGGGGAACAGTGTACCTGAGTGTGAGTGTGTGTGTGGGGGGGGGCGCAAGGACAGGGAGGGGGATCTGGGGGTGTGTTTGCATACCTGGCTGTGAACCCACCGGCGTTCTCTCAAGTTACGGATAGTGAGAATCGCTCACCAGGCCGTGGTGGGGCGAGGTCACTGAGATGTCACGTGATGGGCTCGGTCCCCGTCCCTAGTAGCAGAGGCCCGCTGGAGACCATGCACTGTGGGTGGGGCGTCAGCCTTCCCTGAGGGCCCCTGAGTGGACGTAGTTCTACAACTGTCCAGCAGAGGGTAGCAGAGCCCCACAAACCACAAGCCCGGCCGCCAGCGCTTCGCCTGAACCTGGGGAAGGCTCAGCCCTCATTCCCTTGCCCAGCAGGCCGCTCCCCGGGGCCTTAGAGCCAGCGATAAAGCTTGTCCCTGAAGGAAGTGTGACAGGACAGGGAAGAGGCGGCGGTAGAGGCTGCAGGGAGAGGCCGGCCTCCACCAGCCAGGCCCAGACCCCTGCCAACAGGCAGGCCGGCTGTGTGCCCCGCCCCGGGCTGAAGGGCAGGGCCACTGTCCCCTTCGCCCTCCTCCCATCACCCCAGCTGCTTGCTGAATCTCATTTGTCATCGTCAAGATTCGAGCGTGGTTTCTGCTCTCTGCCGCAAGTTTTCTTCAACTCGGGGCTGCCGTGGTGCCAGGCCCTTGGCACGCGCGCTTCTCTGTGTGGAATGCCCTCCTCAGATCTCAGCGTGGCTCGTTCCCCCACATTCACACAGGTGACGCCACCGGAGAAGAAAGCGTCTCCCACCCTCCCCAATCCAGGCTGCGTCTCTCAGAACCTTAGACTCGCTTCCCTTGTCACCATGGGACATTCGGTGACTTAACAGTTTATTGACTTGTGTCCCCAAAGAGAAGGCCAGGCCATCTGTGGGTCTCTGCTGCGCAACCCCAGCACAAAGTGATCAGGACAAGAGTGATGGATGGGGCGCAGGCGTGCACACCCAATCACGGGGGGAGGGGACCGCCACCCCCGCTGCGCCGGGGCCCATGTGTCAGGCAGTTTATGAGCGTTAGCTCACTGGGTTTCTAGAATGACCTTGGGAGGTAGGTGCTCATAATTCCCTTTTACAAATAAGGAGTCTAAGGCTCAGAAAATCCAAGGCAGACCACACAGCGAGCGACGGGCAGGGTAGGCCTGGGTGCCAAGTGGGCCTGCCGCCCAAGCCCACCCCGGGCTCCAGGCTGCTGCCTGGCATCGCCCTGCCTGCCCCATCCCAGGGTTTGCCCCCTTCGTTATAAATGGCCCTCATTCATGGGCGTTTAACAGCCCTGTCTCCCATCATGTCTCGGTATGAAATCCTGGATCCACAGCCGAGATCTGCACGCGTTCCCCACACGTCGGCGCGTGGGGAGGGTTGGGCAGATACGCTGGAACCCGTGCCTGCTCCCACCCAGCCCGAGGTGCGAGGCGAAGCCGCTTCTTGGGAATCATTTAGCTAAAGACGGTTCCAGATTCACATGAAATGCCAGCGGTCATGTTCACGAGGTCAACTGGTAGCGAGGTACTTGGAAAAGAATTCCGGCTTAAATGGAGGGTCCTGAACCAACTCCAAAACCAAGACTATGTCTGGCCAGGAACGTAGCATTTTCATCTGACGGCAAATGAGGCTTTTTTTTTTTAAATCCTGTGTGCCCTGGCTTCCTCCTGATCTGCTCTGCGCTGGCCATCTGCCCACGGCAGAGCCGTCTCAGTGGTGCCTCCCCTGGGAGTAATTTCCCCCGCGTTACTGCTGAGGGGGCGAGACCTATTGGTGCTGACGGTTTAGGGGGGGGGGGGGTGAGACACGTGGGTGTGCCCCGCCTTGTTCCCCTCTAGGCTGCTTCCCCTCCACCCCCCAAGCTCAGACTCCCATGTTCTCTCCGGAAGCCTGTGTAAGAGCTGGGTTCTACAAAGTTCTCCGTATTTGTGGCCTTCCTCTTTAGATTGGGACTGAGACATATGGATTCCTCCCCTTGCCCGCCTCTCCGTTCACTTCCCTGCCAAGTTTCCAGGTCTGTGTGGCCCTCTCCCCTCCCCTTCCACCTGCCGTCTCACTCAGCCCCTCTTGCTTTGGGATAGCCACGTCTCCACACACGACACTCACTGTGGGCCAGGTCCGCTGAAACGCTATCAACAACCCTGAGTGATCGGCACTCCCCATATTACAGACGTGGGAATGGAGGCTCAGAGAGGTTAAGTGACTTGCCCACGGTCACACAGCGAGGCAAGTGGAGATGCCAGGATGTGGCCTGGCTTAATTGTACTGCTCTTCTGCCCCACAGAACGTAGTGGTGAGGGAACTTTGGGGCAAAACAGACCTAGGTGTACCTCTTGGCCCTGCCTTTGCTAAGGAACCTTAAGACATGTCCGTTCATCTCGAGTCTCCATTTCTTCATCTGTAAAATGGGCATGAATTTCTTCCTGGCCCTTTGGGCAGTTTTAAAGGATGAAAAGTAGTGGCAGCCAGCAGTGAACTTGGCGCCCAGCAAGCCTCTCGGTCCTTACACTGATGTGGACGGCACCCCCCCTCTATGGCAACGGCCTTCCCTGGTCTGGGGCTCCAGACTGACCCCTGGGGTGCAGTCACCCTGGATATCAGAGCAGCACACTCAACCTCGCCCCCAAGGGCATCCCACATCCTCAAGGCCCCAAGGCAGCTCATCCTGGGGAGAAAAAGTTCAGAGAAGCAGGGGCTTTGGGCGTTAAATTGCTACTCCTCCACACACATTTACAACGCTTAATACACACAGACAGACACGCTAGCTGCCCCCCACACACACACACACAGTCGCGGTACCCACCACCAAAGTCAGCTCTCCACCCCCCAACAGGAACCAGTCTGTTCAGAAAACAAACTCCAACACATAGTCCAAAGGAAAATAACAAAACAAAGAAAACCCAAACTTTACTTGCATTTAGCCATTAATAAATAATTTACAGTATGTACACGCGGTGACACTCCACACAGGTCGCAGACACAAGGACGCAGTGAGGGGGTCCCCACTTCCAAGCAGAACGCGATCAAACACAACCAAAATAAAGTGCTTCACTTTTTACTTCCAACATAGGGGCCATCTAATCTCCAGCAGGGGCGGCGTCGCGCCCGCCTGCCCGCCCAGGTTTGGCAGAGAGAGGGACCTGTTGGAGGGGAGGCAGGGACACGTCCGCAGCCTCCTGGGCCAGTGTATGAGAGGTCCCGGGGGAACAGCAGAGGGGCGGCCAGGGCGCGGGCGGGCCGGGGCTGCAGGGCTTGGGGAGCTCGTCTGGGGCCTGGCCGGTGACGGGCCCGGGGTTCTCTGGAGCAGCAGCGGAGGTGGGGCTGGGTCCGGCTCCTCGGACCAGGCAGCCTGCGCTCCCAGCCACAAGTCTGTTCTGGCTGTGTGGCCACGGGGGACCCGGGGGCTGTGAGGCCTACTGACGCCTGCTCCTGTCCCCAGAATGCAGCTCGGTGGGCAGGGCGGGGAGCACGGCTCTGGGGGGCAGGTGGGGAGGAAGCCGAGGATCAGGGCAGGCCAGCTGGCCCTATCCACTGGCCGCCTGCCCACGCCCTGCGGCCCACGTCCCCCCAGCCCAGGGGCTCTTGCCATCCACTGGAGAGGAAGGAACAGAAATCAACGGGTAGGTGCTTCTCTGTTTAGACATTTAGAAACTCGACTCCCTAAGCACAGTGGGGCACGGGGGAGGCGGGGCAAGGAGCCAGAGACGGACGTCCGAGCCCACAAGTGGCATCGCTCCGAGCATGTGCCCACACGCACTGTGCCCCCGGGGCTGGGGGCGCTCAAGCCAGGCCTGAGTCCGTGCCCATGGCAGGCAGGGCACATGCAGGGGTCTCACAGGGAGCCCCACGGGCAGGAAGGCCCCAAGAGGGTACCACCTTCCGGCCGAAGGGTTAGTACAGCAACTTGCTAAAGGTCCCTGGGGGTGTCCTGAGGCCCAAGGGGAAAGGCCCCGCCGGCTGAGTGTGTGCGAGTGTACGAGTGTGTGTGCGGCAGGCGCGTGCAGCAGTCAGCCGGGCCTGTTCAGTGCATTGCGAGGGGCGGGAGGAACGGGCTCTGATTTTCCCAGTGTCTCTGGTGGGGTGGGGGCGTCCAGCCCGAGGGGCTCGGCTTTGCACATTCACACGGTGGGGCGAGCGGGCCGGGGCGGCTCTCCCCTCGCACAGCTCTACTGTCCCAGACAGCACAGCACCGCAGCCTTGTCCGAGGCCCTAGAGAGGGTCGGGGCCACCCCGCGCCCCAGCCCTTGCCAGCAGACAGCCCTAGGCAGCGCTGAGGTAAGTGTCCCGTAGCTCACCGGCCAGCAGCTGCCTCCGCTTCCGAGCCCGGCCGAGGCCGCGGGGCCAGCAGGACGCCGCCAGGCCCGGGTGCGGCCCGGCCAGCCCGGGCCAGGCGGTGTGCCCCCCGCCCCCGCCTAGGCAGCTAGGGCCTGCAGGAGCCCAGGGAGCAGGCCAAGGAGCAGGAGGCCCCCTGGGAGCAGCCGGGGCGCCGGGCACAGCCCCGCCGAGGCGGCGCGGCCCGGCGGCTCCCGCGTCCTCTGGTACAGGTGCAGCTTGTCCTTGTTGGAGTGGAGCATCTTGACGTCCTCCAGGGCGTAGTAGGCGGCCAGCGTGAAGTTCGCGTCCCCCGTGGTGAGCAGGTCGAAGACGCAGGCCTGGTAGTACAGATCCTCCACCGGCAGCCTCTCCTTGCACTTGGCCACGGCCGTCTCGTACGGGAAGGTGTCGGGGGCGGCGGGCGCGGGGCCCGGGGGGCTGCCGAGCGCCTGGAAGTCTATCTGCTGGTTGAGGGGGCAGCCCCGCAGGCAGAGGTAGAGGCCCTGGCCGTCCCGGTCCTCCACGGCGTTGACCACCTCCTCCGGCATGCGGACCGCGAAAGTCAGGTAGCGGCCGACCTGGCGAACCACAATGGTGGTGCCGATGTACTTGGCCTGGATCTCCACGTGCTGGCCGGACACCTTCTCCGTGATCCTCAGGCTGTTGGCCCCGTGCTTGTCGCCGCCGTTCTTCGAGCCGTCGGCGAAGGCGGCCGGCAGCTCGTCCATCTCGGCCTGGTACACCTTCTGGTCCACGCACTCCTGGAAGTTTTTGAAGATGATGGTGAGCTGCCGAGAGGAGAGCAGAGCGGGGGTTAGCGAAGCCTGCGGCCGCGGCGCAAGGAGGCGTAGGGCGCCCTCGGAAGGACGCGAGGGGCCCTCAGGGTGCCCGGCCCGTGCCCACGCTGGTCACAGTCCTGGCGCCACCTGCACTATTACGCCTAATAGTTTTCTTTAAAACAACTTTTTTTACAAAGCGACTTAAAATGTGAACTTTAGACGATTACCCTACATAGAAAACCAGCTCATTTACCACATATAATGGTGAGCCATAAAAAGGCAAGCGCAGCTCATTAAAAATAAAAGGTCATTATCCATTATAACGGACTGAATCAAGGCCCCCAAGACACCGACGTAATCCCAGGAAGCCGTGACCTCATGTGGCAGATGGCTTGCAGAGGGGGTCAGGTGAAGGACCCGAGACGGAGGTTATCCTGGGTTATCTGGAGGCCCCACATGCAGCCACAAGCTCTCTCTTATCAGTTGGAGGCAGAGGGAGATTTGACCATCGAAAGAAGGCCGCGTTTCCACGTAGGCAGAGAGGCAAGTGGCGTGGCCACAAGCCGAGGGGTGCTGGCAGCCCCTTTCCCTTGGAGCCTCCCGGGGACCAGCCCCGCCCACACCCTGTGGGGCTCCTTTCAGAATTCTCGCCTGCAGAACTACAGGAGAACAAGCACACGTCTGTTTGAACCGCTTAGTTTGTGGTATTTGTTACGGAAGCAACAGGCAAGTCCTATGGCCCACCGATCTCATGCCGCCCCGGGACCTCCCGCAGAATGCCTGAAAAAGGACTGCAAGCCACTGGCTGAACATAACAGCAGGTGGAAGAGACGGAGGCTCAAAGGACGAACGAACGAGGGGGCAAATCCACGCACTTAGGCTGCCCCCAGGGGCCACCCAGCAGGGCTTTGGAGGGGAGCAGGAGGCAGAGAGAGAGGAAGGAGGCGCCGGCCAGTGAAAGGAAGATGGGGGACTCCAGGCTGACTGCCAAACCCTGGCGTGGGCCGGAGCAGGGAGGCCCATTTCCAGTGCAGCCTGCAGCTGGGAAGCAGGGCTGGCATCAGTCCCTGGAGGAGACACAGACAACCCATCAGCTATGTTCGTGAGATCCAGGGACCCGGGAGCACTTGGCTGGGTCAGCGTGCCAGGCACTAATGTATTGCTTCTGTGGCACTGAAGGGGACAGTGACATTACCTCTGATTTACAGACGAGGAAAGTCGGGCTCAGAGAGGTAAAGCAACCTGCCCAAGGTCACACAGCCAGCAAGAGGCAGAGCAAGATTAGTCTCTTGGTTTCCAGCCCCAAACCCACAGGGCCTGGAAGGATGGAAGATAAAGAGCCAGGGAGTGAGTGTGAGAGCCCCATCCCGTCATACTGGAAGAGATTATCTGACTGCTCTTTCCTCCGTGATCCTAACTACGAGGACTGTATGGGCTGGAGACAACCGCCCCCCTTCCCTGACCCTGTTCCCAGGTGCCAGCTCGTGCCTCCAAGGCCACTGGCCCCCTGGACCAGGGCACCGGGCGCTCTGTGGGGTGCTGCAGGATGTCCGAGGTGGCCTCAGCCCCTCCCTCTCGCTTTCAGCCCTCCGCATCGAATCACTGAATCACATGGAATCATAGGCCTCTGCTCTGCCATCCCCGACCTATGGAGAAAAACCCCCAAAACAGCGACTTCACATGGTTCCACGGCCTCCTGCTCCCTTTTCTGCATCCATGGCTCCTGCCCTGATGTGGGGGCCGCCTGCAGGGGGCCGGGAGGTGGGGCAGCCAGGGTGGTCTGGGAGGTGGGTGGCCCTGTCACTGGAGGAAGGGGCATGGGATGAGGGACTCTGGTGTCCCTGCCTGGTGTGCAGGGCCACCCGGGGGCTGGGGGACTGCTTTCCAAGTGCCATTCCTCTCCCTGGAACAGGAAAGGCTGGTTTTGCTCTAACCGCCATCGCTCGTGGAGACAGTCTCCTGGAAGGCTGACAGGCGGCTTGACTCTTCTTGGCACCCGTGCCAGGGACTCAACCACAAGTAACAGCACGAAGGGGGCTGTCGAAAGCCGGGCGGCTTGCTGCCAACAGGGCCATGGGCGCGGCTGCCGCTACTCTCTCTGCTGCCCCCCTACCCTTCCCCGAGGGGCTTCGGTGCTCCCCACCGGGTAGAGCCCGGGCTTCATCAGTCGTTCATGGGGCTCAGCTATCTGCCAGGCCTGGTGCGAGGGGCTGTGTCCACGTGGAGTGGAACAGCTCACACTTTGGTGGGGGCGGGGCACAGACCGAGCAGATGAATTAGGCGGCATGAGTGGCGCGACAAGCACGGATGGAAGGCGGGAGACGGAGCAGGACACTGGGCAGACCGTTGGCTAAACGGGTCAGCCTGGGCTGGAAAACACCAGACCTCGGTCGTGGACGAGAACGCAGAATGGACCGGGCCGGATAACGCCAATAGGATGGGAAATGAGCAAAGGCCCCTGGGCGCGAGGGGAGTGGGGTCCAGTGAGCAGAAGTCTGGCAGAGGGCTCCTGCGGGGGCCACGAAAGCCCCAGGCCCCCATCGCCTTGGAGGTCAAAGCCGCCCAGCTTCTCTTGCTTTTCTGAGGGTCCCAGGCGGTGCGCCCTCCCATCCTTGGGGGCAAGCTCAGTGCCAGGACTTGCAAGACGCCTCCCCCATGCTCTAGGCACCACCGGGTCCCCCAGGCCCTCTGCATCCTGCCACCCCAGCACCCAGCACCCCTCTGCCAGGCTTTGTTCTCCATTATTAGCCTGGAGGCTGTGGGAGGGAGGCAGCCCCGAGCACAAAACAGGTGTTCGGTAACTGTTTGTTGAATCAATGAATGAACCCCGCAACACTCACACCTGAGGAGCGGAGGCCTATGAGAACAGGCAGGCGCAGGCCACGAGCCCCAGAAACCAACCACAGGTGTCTCTCCCCAAAAGGCTCCAGTCTGCCCCGACACCGGAGACTGACCCTGTCACTGCCGGGCCTCCGGCAGAGCTGTGTGCTGCCGCCTGGCTGAAGGGGACACAGCAGATGGCCGCTGAGCTCTCAGCCTGCCGCGAAGAAGAAGGTGGCCCTAGCTCACCGCACAAAGGGGTGAGCTAGATACCTCTGGAAACGAACAGGAAGGGAGGTGAGCACCTCACATCCCTGCTGGGGCAAGGCCTCTAGCCCCAGTGCCCAGCAGTGAGCCTGGAACAAAGAGGGCACTGGAAAAATGGAACCAAGTAAAAGAATGGAACCCAAGAATGAATGAATGAATGAATGAATGAATGAATGGATCCATTTGATTTTTAGACAGCATCGCTGGGCGCAGCGCCCCAGTGTGTGTCAGTAGAGAGCAGAGGGTGGTATTATTTGGGGCGCTTGGCCCCGGCCTGCAGGCCCGGCCTCCCTGGTCACTAACCACAATCCCTCCCTTGGCTCTATTATCACGTTTGGTGCTCTCACCACCTTCTGTCAGAAGGGACAGGATGGGACAGGGAGGCTGGGGCCCCTCCAGGAGCGTGTTTGCTGGTGGATTAAGAAGCTGTAGCCTCAGGCTCCCCAAATTCATTTATCTTGGCTCTAGGCCGGGATGTGGGTAGGCCAAGGGGCTGCCGAGAAGGCAGCTGGGTCCTTGACATGGGCCCCCCTCAGATGGGGGCAGGGCAGAGAGCATGCTGGCCACAACTGTGCTGGCCACTGGGCTTCACGGCCTGGTGCCAAGGGCTTGGAAGACATTCATAGGGTAAAGACCCACTTCTTTCCTACCCATCAGTTGGTCCCAGAAAGAGACCCCCTTCGGACATGCAAGGGCCACTGGCACAGAGGGAAGTGGCAGGAATTTTCCTGGCTCCCAGGTCACCTCACTGTCCCCCTGTGGGGCGTGGAGAGATGGGAAGGAACAAAAACGCCCTTGTGGGCCAGCCTGGCATCCTCGCAACATGCTGTTCCTAGGAAAACAGACCCGCTGCCAACCTGGAAACCCCAGGGGCTCTGGTGGGCCGGGCCCCGAGGAGGCAGAGGTGTCCCACAAGTGTCCCTCTGGCTGGGTGCGAATGTGAGGTCACAGGAGTGGGTAGGGGAGGAGAACCTGGGACACCCCAGTGCCTGGGCCATGCGCCACGCCACGGCTACCTCTAGCCGTGGCCCTGTAAGTGGGCAGTGAGTTCTGCCACCCAGATGCTGAGGCTTCCCTGGGCCAGAAGATGACCAGTTCTTAGCAGCCGCTGGGGCTCCAGGTGGGAGCTGCCTCACGTGGCAGCGAGAATGTGGTGGACGCGGGAGTCACCCAGCCCAGGTCCAATGCGAGCGTGGCTGGCTGCACGTCAGTGGCGGGGAGGGGCACTGCACCTCTTGGAGCCGCAGGTCCTGGATGTGTCAGCAGAGCTGCCTCAGGCGGGCAGGACCAGCCAAGGGAGCGGGGAGAGGTTGCATGGGTGGCCCTCAGGGGCTCGGGGAGCTAGCTGTGTCTCCATCCGCACTTCTTCCAACTCCACCCCTTGCCAGACACCGCGGCCCTCTCTGCTTTGATGCTGGGGCCTTTCAGTGTCACTGAGGGGCAAAGACAGCAGGCCGAATGGTACCCAAAGCCCAGGCTGCCCCCAGGGCCATCCCACAGCCCCGGCTTCCAACCCGGTGGTGTCCCCAATACCTTCCATGAACCAGACTACCAGGGGCTTTAAAAAACGAACACGTCTGACCCCACCCAGAGATCTAGCCATCAGATCAGCCTGGAGCGAGCAGCCCCAGAATCACTATCTGCTCAGTTTGTCAAGTGCAGCCACAACGAGAACCCCTGGATGGGGCTGTCACCTCCAGGAGGCTGCTGGGCCCATGGGCCCAGGACGGGCTTTGCTCCCACTGGACTGGAAGCTCCTTGAGGGAAACCACAGAAACGTAACTGTACACAGGCTCCTTCTGCGGGGTCTTAACACCCAAATACAGTTTGGGGGCAAGAAAAGAATATTCCAAAAGTTTGGAACTGAATGCTCTATGTTGTGTTTCCTTTTAGGTTATAATCCCAGCAGGAAACATTTTACAGCCAGACCCACTGTGTGCATAGGAGTGAATAATACTTGTGCGCACCAACACCAAAAGCTAGCTTTCCTTCAACACCTTCCCGAGCATGTACAGTGCATTCACAAACTGCCCTTGATGTAGGCGGAGTGACACTACCCTGTCCAGCCCCACCCCCCCAAACATACAGATCCCTCTAGGCAACATGAAGCATCTCTAGAATACTGCTTTCTAAATAATCCACTCATTTACCGAAAATAAGAACAGGGTTGGTGCAGGCGGTATCTTGGGTCGGGTTGGTGCCGAGTCTGGGCCCTCACGACCGCAGGGCCTGCCTGCGTGGTGGGACCCTCCCTGCAGGGCCGCCCCAACTGCAGCCTTGGCCTTACCTTGCTGGTGGCGGTGGCCGCCGAGCCGGGGAGCACCGGTGTGTTGGTGACTTGCACGTTCAGATAATTATTGTCGATGAGCGGCCAGGCACCCTGTACCTTGCAGGTCTGGAAGCGGTCTGTGAAAGTCCTGAGGTGCGGGTCCCCAAAGAGGCCGCAGTGCGTGTAGTTGGGGGCGGCCGCGTGCTTGTGGAAGCTCTTCTCGTAGTGGCAGATCTCGGGGCTGTCGGAGCGCTCCTGGCTGTCCCCGGGCGGCGGCAGGGTGCGCAGGCGTGGCTGGGACGTGGGGCCATCCTTGGAGCAGTTGTGCTGGCTCATGAGGTCCTCTATGCCATGGACCGCCGAGTGGTAGGCCAGGTCGCCCCGGCAGGTGCGGGCCGTGCGCCGCGTGCACAGGGCGTAGGTGCGCAGCGCCGCACAGAACTCGGGGGCGTCGTCCGAGGCCGGGGCGTGGCTGCCCGCCGTGGCACTCCAGAACTCAGAGTTGCACTTGAGGATCTTGCACGGGGACGTGGCTGTGGAGAAAGGAGGGGACACGCTGTCAGGGCAGGCGCACGCGTAAGGGCCCCCCCTTCCCCGCCGTGTGAGAAGGCATCACCCACACTGCACGTTTGCACACAGATGGTGAAGCCCAACCCCTCAGCAGGTGGTGGCCAAGTGCAGGATCCCCCCTTCCAGGCCTTCCGGAGTCTTCCGTGCAGCCTATCGTGACCCCACGTGGCCGGGCAGGCTGCACTGGCGGTGGCCCCTGCCGCAGCTCCCAGCCTGTGAGACGGAATGGTCCGTGTTTCAGGGCAGCAGTACTGTGGGGGCCGACAAGCCACCTTTGGGCCATTGACACCTGCTAATACTTTCACAGCCACCCTCAAGAATTTGGCAAAAGCAACAGAAATTGGGCTGATAGTGAAACCCCACCGTTCAATGTTGTGTCCCAAGCTTTGTCACCGTGTGACCATGTACACATTTCTTAACTTCTCTGTGCCTCATTATGCTCATCTGGAAAATGGGTAATCTACCGTGGGAGGTGGCCGAGAGTGTTAGAGGACTCAGAGGGCCACCGGCATGGAGCTGAAGCTCCGTGAAGGTCGGCTAGTGTCAGTACTGCGTTAGCCCTGGTCACAGAAGGCCTGCTTCCAGTGACCTTGTGTAGCTCCACCCTTCTCTATCCCGCTCAGGAGAGCAAGCTGAGAAGCCAATGCGAGTGCGTCACTTTGGATTTGCCCCAATCTGTGCGTATGTGTGTGTGTTTGCTTTGTTTTGTTTTTTCTGTCACTCACAAGCTTTGAGACATTAGTGACAGTCACAAATGAGCATGCCTGAGAACCATAGCTTTAACACTCCTGATTTCCAGGGTGTCCCCAGCTGCTCAAAACCCTGGGGCCTTGCACATTTTCCTAGGAGTTTGAGAGGAGGCCCAGCCACCATTCTAGATGGAGAAACTGTAGGTCAGGCTGGGGGAATGGCTTGCAAGAGGCCAGTGAGTGTGATGAGCTGGGATTGGGGCTGATGGCTCCCATTCCGGTCCCCCCCCCCGCCCCCTACTGCCACCTCTCCAGGGCCTGTCTGCTTCAAGTGGACAAGCATGGCACTGTCATTTCCTGGGGGTCTTGGGGAAGGGCACTGGGGGGGGGCAGAGCTGGACAGTCCTCATGGGTGGTGAGATGAGGGGCCCCCGACCCCCACAGAATCATCCTGCCACCCTGTGTCCCCTCCACTAAGTCACAGGCCGAAGGCCTCCCCCCCGTCAGGCCCCGCAATGTCACCTGGCCTGGCATCAAAAGGAAAAGCTCTTGGCTAGAGCATCACCTGCCAAAGAGACCCGAGGGTCTGATTTTTATGTTCAGTATCTTTAATAAAAAAGGCCGAGACCTGAATTCCAGGCAGTAAACCTTGGCTTTTTCTGATGTGAGCGTCCAAGAAGCGAGGAAAGGAAAATCTGAGAGTTCGAAACGGATCTTATTGCAACTTGTGCAAGCAGGAAGAGGAAATCAGCTTTACAGAGCGAGCCACCCTGGTGATTTCAGCGCGACAGAAGGCAGCCAGCTGCCTGGTTCCTGCAGAAGGCATAGTGGCTCCTTGGGCCCTCTGGCTGCCTTTCAACACATCCAAGGGAGCCAGCATGCAGAGAGCCAGGGGACTGGAGGCCCGATGGGAAGTAAGAATGCTCCTGAGCTCCCACTTCCATCTCAGCCGCTGTGCCCTCGGGCAGGGATGGCTGTCAGGGCCTCTGCTAACGTTTATACCCGGGGGTGGGGGTGGGGGCGGCTCCAGCCCAGATGTCTCGGAAAATGCAAGGGTACCACTCAGAACCTTAGGCTCCTTAGAAGCCCGTTATGCATGCTTTGTTTTGATCCATGCCTCTTGACACAGGACTTTCAGGATTAGCTACAGGGGTCAAAAAGGCGAATCCAGAGGTTGCAAAGACTGTGGCCCATCGGGGCAAAGGGGTGCAGACAATGCCTACAACACAGGTGGGCTCTGACTCCCTGGGGGCCGAGTGAGCCCTTGGTGCGCTCAAATGGGAGCATCACACCATCTACTTCTGACTCATGCAGTGAGGGCCAGCGCTTCCTGCTTCTCTGGGCAATCGGCTTTATCAAGAGCCCTACCGATCACTTTGTGACCAACCGCCATTGCTGGCTTCTCAAGGTGCCTCATTGAGTTTTAGACCCTGGGGCCTGAGGGACACCAGAGGTCACTGGTTTCGGCCTCCAGCCAGCCTCCAGGGAAGGAAACATCCCTGTGGCACCCCTGTCCGGTGGACGCCCGGCCTCTACTGCCACTGGAACTCTGCAGGACAGGGCTGGACCCTCCTGCTCCAGAAATCTCCAGCTGTGGACCACATCTGCCTCCCAGGGACATTTATAGGGCCTCGATCCTTCTCTAGAGCCATATAGAAAAGGCTCAACTAAAACCACCCTGTAAATATTGGACGGCTCCTTGCCTTACCTGTGGCCTCACCCTCCAGTGGCTCTATGGGCCTGGCTAAACTGTGTCACCCCTGACGCTCCAGCTTGATGCCACCTCCTGCCCGTGAGTCCCCCAAAAGCAGGAACCCCTCATCTTGGTCCTGGAAACCTTGGCTCCCACACGCCTCACTCCAAGCATCTGTGCCCTGGCACCCGACATGTATATATAACATTTCATCTTGGGGGGAGGTGGGCTCCAGACTGCCTCCCCTGTGGACTGAGATGGCAGAGAGATTTCTCACAGCCACACAGCTTGCCATGGCTTAATCACTGCCCTTTAAATAGCAGCCCAGCGCCTCTCGGAAATAGTCGGAGGCAGGGAGTTTGGAGCACCAGCTGTACCTACGCCGGGCAGGAGGAAAATATTTGCACCATTAGCTGCTTTCAGGGACCTCCTTTGAACTGTTAATCAAGCCCAATCCTTCCGAATAATAGCCTGATTATTACCGCCTTGTTTGCATAACAAAGCAGCCCAATAAAACTTATTTCGCTGTGCGCCCAGGGGGTGCGAGGGATGGGCCCTGAGAAAGGAGTCTTAGGAATGCGGTGAGCCGCTCCACAGCCCAAACCCAGGAATAAAGACAATGCAATTTGCCACCAAGAAAAGCCCAATAGACCAATAAATTACCCGCGTGCAAAGGGATTAGATCGGGTTTCACTTGCCGAGGAGGAGGGGTGGGGTGAGCCAGGAAACAGAAAAACCTGCCTTCTCTTAAAGGGGTAGGCTCTCTTTGACTACCAGCCCCAGGGTCAAATGGGCGGTGTGTCCAAACTCTATCTAGCTCGTGACTTGCTGGAAGTTCTGGCTGCCACTATGTGCCAGGCACTGTGCTTGATGCTGTTCCTGGAACAAGCCCCCCAGTGAGCGCCTGTGCTCAGGTAGAGTCAGTGAGCCATGGACACCGCCAAAAAGCAGAGCAAATACGTTTCATCTGAGGACTAAACCCCAAGAGATGCAAGAATGGCGGCGTGAGAGGATATGAGGGAAGCAGCATTTCCACCCGGTCTTAAAGGGCAGGGGGATTTGACAGTTGATGCCAGGGGCAGGTCCCAGAGACACACGGGGGCTTCCAGCACAGCTGAGGTTAGCCGGAGGCCAAGTGCTAGCTGGTGAGTGTGCAGACAGGAGCCTGGGGACAGACACGAGAACCGCGAATGCCAGCTGTGCCCATTATAAAGGAGATGTCGCTCTGCATCAACCCGCTTTCCTCTGCTCAGTGGGGCTAGGACTGCAAACCCGGTGTCTCTGGTCACCCAGCTCTGCTAGATTCCACCACAAGGGGGCACTAGACGGAGACGGGAAGGGCTGGTCTAGCCGGGTTTACTTTCTGTCCCTAGGCTGTTTCATCATCGCGCAGCAGTAGCTTTTCTCCTCGCCAGCAGCTGCTGGTGCCCCTGCGAAGTTCTGAGACCAGGCAGGCAGGGGCCCCTCTTTGCAACCTGGGCCCCCAAGCTCCTCTTCCTGTCCTCCCAGCCCCAGGGGTGGAGCCCCTTCCTGCAACTCTGCACGCCTCAGGGGTCCCGCGTGGCCTTCGTCTGGCCTTATTCGTGTCTCCACACCTCTCCACCACCCCCTGTTGAGGTCCCTCTGTGGACACACCTCGTGTGGTTTTTGTTCTCCTGACTGGGCCCTCCTACGGTCTGTCGAAAGCCTTCAGACTGAGCCCTGCACCATTTTCACTAAGTACATGGCACGATCAGAACACTATTTGAGGACGTGGTGTAACTTCAAGAGGCAATGGGGGAGAAGCAGGCAGAACAGAGGGAAGGCAGCTCTGACACTGAGACAGCCCTCCTAGCAAGAAGCGTAGCCCCAGTCCTGAAGGAGGTGGGAAAGGAGCGCCAGCCAGCGTGACAGGCCACTTTCCACCCTCTCCTGTCCCTTAGGATTGAATCTAGGAGGGAACAGCAAACAGATCTAGGGCCAGTATTTGGTAACCTCTGGCCTGTGCAGTACTTGGGAGTCATTTTGCTTGAGAGGCCTGAGGCTGCCTATCTGTGTCACTTCTGTCAGAATGTCACTCCATCCATCAGATGTTTGGCGTCAGATACCGAAAGGAACACACCCAGGTGACAGGCTGGATTTCCCCCCCCAGGTATAGCACACACTACTTGACTTAACCTACAAGCAGCCAGAATTGGTGAGTTTTCCATGAAGGCATTCCTCCGCAGTCCAGCCTAGGAATGTCCCAGGGAACTGACCTCGCCCATGACAACCATGGATCTCCCACCCCTTGAATGAATTGGGAAGTTTCTAAGGCTTCTCCCAGGAACTGGCCCACAGGAGAAAGAGCAAGGCAAGAGAAAGTTTCTCAGAGAATCTCAATGGATCTAAGAAGGGGACACGGGTGGGTTGGAGAGCTGGGGGTTAACTCCCTAACAACTGTGGGCAGAGGTGGCTGCATGTCAGCCAGGGCTGCCGTGCGGCAGCCTCCACACATGCCAAGTTGTTGCAAGAAGCCATAAAGAATGCCAGGGAGGAGGGCACACCTCAGCTTACAAACTGGACACCCTCCCCCGGCTCCCACTGGGGCCATGTGGAGCCAGATCAGCGGCAAACAGGACACTGGCGGCCACAGCCAGGTGGCAGAGGGGCCCATGGCAGCCAAGGGCACCATCCTGACTTAGAGAACTGGGCTCCGCTGCGTCCCACAAGGACGGTGGTTACGGGCAAAGACAGACATCACTTTTCAGATATCAATGAAGCTTGGAGGGAAGCCATTGGGTCTTTCTGCGTTGAGGCCTAAGCCCTTTTCCTAAGTCTGGGGCTGGCTCTAGCGGTGCTAGCTTCCCATCCTAGCCCTGCCTCCAACATCCCTGGGCTCATCTGGCCCTCTGCAGCTCCCCATGCATTTGAAGTGGCTTTTCTCCCTCACTGCCCTCCCTCCGTGGGCAGGCCTTCCTTCTCCTCCACCTTCCTCCCGCAGTGGGAGGCCAGCTGGGCACACGCCCGGAGTGCACACACCCGCGTGAGCCTGTGAGGCTGGGACATTCCGTAGCAGGCGGAGCAATAATGGGCCCCTTTCTGCAGGGACCTGGGCGCAGAGGGGTGACTGTAATAGGGGTCTCGGTACTCTGACTGCTCGGGGGGAAATGGCGCATGCAACGAATACATAAGCAAAACCCCAAAGACATATTCCGACTTGGGAAAATTTGCACAGTGACAGGTCTGCCAACTGGTCTTCCTGACCTATGGCTGGGTGACATCTTCTTCCGTGGAATGCTAAGCCAGGGACAGAGACTGAGCAGAGAGGACCTTTGGAGTGGGAAAGGGAGGCAAAAACAGATTCACGGAACTCTTCATTCTGCTATCTAATCCTATCTCCCAAGTTTGTTTCTTATTCCCCCCCTCCACCCACCTTAAAGCCTTATATGCTCACAGAACAAGGTCTAATATGCTACATAACAAATTTAACGAGCGTTTATACAAAGTCAGGAATACGGAAAAGGGCAGGGGTCTGGGTTCTTTCTCCTCCTGGCTCTGCTGCCAACTAGCTGTGTAAGATCAGGCAACCTCTCTGAGCCTGTTTCTTCATCCGTATAGTGGGAATGGTGATGCTCACAGGGAAGGTGGGACAATCGGATGAGGTGACATATTTAAAGCATTTAGCAGAGCGCCTGGTATACTGTGACCACTCAAACAATGGAAGAAGTTGACCAATTATTATTCTCCTTCAGGTGACCATACTTTGGAGAGAACAATATAAAGGCATATGTCTCAAAGGACGTTCATGCATGGTCATTTATGATGGTTGTCTGTGGGAAGGTGGAATTGGGGTTATTTTCACTTTATCATTTTCAGCCTTTAGGTTTACAAATGAGCATTGTTTTCAGAACCAGAAAACATTATTTTGGAGGAAAGACTGCAATCCATTTGACAACTTCGTGGGCTGGGGGTGCAGGAAGGCAGGCCCTAGGGCTGGTAAGCTTCTTGTAGCCAGGTGATGATGGCAGGAAAGGGCAGAGGGAAGACAGACAGATAGAGGTCCAGGTGGCTGAGCTGATGGGAGGGGCTCACTTCATACCCAGGCCTTCATGGCTCCAGGTAGCGGGGTCCCTAAACAGACACAGAGACCAAGCACTAGTCCAGGGGACAGGCGGGGGAGACACTAAGATGACTGACCATCCTCATGTGCCCAGGGCTGAGAGAGCTTCTAAGGACCGGGGACTTTCCGGTTTAAAACTAGAAAAGTTCTGGGTACACTTAGATGAGCTGGTCACCTTAGAAGAACAGGGTCGTTGACTTTAAGACAGGCTGAATTCAGCCAAGCATTAAAACAGCACGGCACCTAACCGTTCAACCAAAACATACAGTCAGGGTTCTCTCCCCTGTTCTGTCGGGGACCTTGCACATTTCACGGAAGAGAGGGTTTTCAGCAGGCACCACATGCCCCCAACATGTGAACTGGTCGTACCTCACCCTCTTACCTCCACAGGGTCCTGGGACCCCCCTTTCCCATCCCATGGAGCATTTATCTGAGCCCATGGACCCTGTCTCCCCAGGTCTCTTTTGAGCTTTGGGGTGACAGATGGCTAGCAATTTCTCCAACCTTGCAGAGAGGTTTTCCTGGAGACCAGACATCCTATTCACTCTCAGGGCCTAAGGGCCAGACTCTGTAGGATTCTACATCCCGCCTTCTCTGGGAGGCAAGGTTCTGCCCTGCAGGCCCCTTGGTGTGTCAACCTCCAGCTTGCTAGCTGGCCCTGCTGCCATCTGACTCTTGCAACTGGACATCATGTCCCTCTCTCCCTTTGGGACACCAAGTCCTACGGGAGGACAATAACGAGGGCAGGTTGCCTTGCTTGCACGTTTCTGAAGAGCAGCCCTGAGAGCAGCACTTCATCTCTAGAATGGCATCCAAGCTTTGGTTTCTCCACTGAGGACCAACATGTCTAACACGGCTGCAGTTGAAAAGTAGAGGGAAAGAAAGGAAGAAAAAAGAAGGCCGCAGAGCAACAATTCTTAGAACGGTGGTCCTCAGACTTGGGAGGGTACCAGAACCCCCTGGAAAACCCGTCCAAGTACAGACTGCTGTGCCCACCCCGGCCCCTGGCCCCCGGCCGTCTGCTTCAGCAGGTCTGGGGTGGGCCCAGCACTTGTGTTTCTAACAAGTTCCCAGGGGACGCCAATGGGGCTGGGCCAGGGACCACACTTTGAGAACCCCCATGTTGAAGTATAGCATCCATATGGAGTTACAGGAAACACGCCAACATGTCGACAACATATGCCTTGGATGGGTTTGGCTTACAAACAGTGTTATGAAGTCCCAATGGTTTCAAAGTTTAAAAAGTATTAATTATGTTGTGAAGAGAATGCTATTTGCGGAAGACTGTTCTAAGAAGCCTTTTCTGCCCCCGGCCCCCACGCCGCCCCCAGCTGGACATGGCCACTCTATCCATCGCTAGCTAAGCAGACACCCTCACAACCCATGATGCACTGCAGTACCCCTTGCGTTGACCTGAAGGCAGATGCTGACTTTGTTCAAATCAGGGCCCCAAATGTCACTGTCGCTGACTCAAGAACACAGTAGGTGTGCCATACACGTTGAGTGGGTACATGTAAACACTCTCAAAGGACACAAACCCTCTCAGTCTAGCAGAAGTTCAGGCATCTTTCTCTACATAACCATGTCCAATTTAATTTGCACTCCTCTGGGTTTACTCCTGGCAGCCATTCAAGCTGACTAGCACTGAACAAACCCCTGCTTTCAGACGGCTACTCGAGCCTCGGTCCACCTGTCTTCAGGGGGCGAGGCCATGGCACACAGGGTCCCTGACTGTCCCTGTGCCATGCACTCGCTAGAGCTTTCTTTCTTCTCTGACACCCACCCTGCTGTCCCCTAAGACCTGTAGATACTCTAACTTGACTCCCAGGCGGCCCCTCTGCCAAGGCATCCAATAAGATGACAGCCCATCTCTTTGTTGTGGAAACGACGCATTTCATCTCTTCCTGAAGACACTGTCTTTTGACACGGGTTCCTGGATCACACCAGTTTTTGGAGCCTCCAGTGTATTGAGTTTGGGGGTATGGAAAGCTCAGTTTTCAGTAAGGTGGGCAATTCTGACTAACTGCAGCTGTCAGGGCCTCAAATGAGAAGAAACATTAGCCAGTTGGCATGACAGTGGGGCAGCTATCTGTTCTATCTGCCAGGCTTTAGTTACTAGCCTTGAAGCCAAAAAGAAATGGGCTTCTTGGAAACAAAAAGTGATGGAATTTGGGTTGTGAATTACATAACCAACCAGCTTTCCTCAGACTAGATATTTTAAAAGAAAGTTTCAAAGATGGAGAAATGAAAGACAACACCAACAAAACCACCAGCAGCAACCCGGGCAGCTCCCCCTGGCCTCTGGGTGCCTCTGTCAGCTCTTCCTTTCCTCGTTTCTACCCCAAGAAGTTAACAAGTGCTGCCACTTTAAGAGCGGGAAGGTGTTGTTTTAAGGGCCTCTAAGCCCCCCTTCTCAATTTCAGCTACGAGCTGAGATCACATCCCCCACGGCAGCCAGGGGACAAAAGCCATTTATCAACCCATCTGATAAAACTTCCAATGGGCTGGATCTTTATCTAGGCCAAACCGAGATGACACACATTGCAAACTCCTGCTTCTCCCAAAGGGGGGGTTTCTTTTTAAAGAAGAGGGTCCTTTTTGATTTGATTTAATTTTTTTTTTTTTTGGTAGTTCTTGGGAGGGAACCAAATCAGCCTTCAGCAGGACAATTTCGTGGGTGTGGGGAGACGGTGGTACACCCTGCTGCTTGAACCACTGTGGCGGTGTGACTATTCTGGGGAAAAGGTGAAGGGGGTCTAAGGGCTTCTTGGGGCACTGACACCCCCATCTTGTCCTTGGGGGGGGAGGGCTCCCAGTGGAATTCTGGCCTAGGAGCAGGTTGCTGCTCTGCAGGGCGCCCGTGAGGGCGCAGCCGCTGAGTGAACTGGGAGCGCTGGACCCAGTGGGCGCCTGGGGTCCCGGTGCAGGGCTGGGGCGAGAAGGGAAACTGATCCTTGGCCCCCATCCTGCTGCCTTACATGGTCCGCCAGCCGGGAGCCCCAACTTGCAACCTGGACGGCCCAGTTCTGCCAGTTTCTGAAACCCAGTTGGCTGAGGAGCAAAACAAAACAACCCAATCCCAGTCTCACTCAAGTCCTTTCTTGCAAAACTCCGGGGTGCGCGGGGGTTGCGCATCCGCTTCGGGCCGCGGAGGGAAACAAACTAGCATTTTTGCAAGAAGACACCTCTGAGCTCCGTAACACAATGGCAACGGCCCGGAGATCCCGCCCTGCAGTAGGGACCCTTTGGCCCGTGACACTAGGTTTATTTGCATTTTTAGCAAGAGAAAAAATGGGCATAAAGGGTTTAGCTGGCATTGCCCAGCTGTGAGTAGCATATGGCAAAAATGAAATAAAGTTTTATGAAACGTTATAAGGGGAACTGAGCGGGGATTTCAGTTTCGTGCCTTCCCCCTCCCCCTGAAAGGGAAAAAAAAAAAAAAGGCAAGAAACTGGAGCGTTTGGGAAGGAACAAATGCTTCTCTGTGGAGTTGGTCTCCCTTCCCCCAACAAAAACAAGAGGTCCAGGCTCGGAGGAATTTGAAAGTAGCAATCTGCCAAAAACATTGTGAAAACTATGGGGGATTCATTGGAAACAGATGGGCTTTTTCAGCTTTAATTCTGAAATTCTCTCCCTTTCTGACACAATAAAAACAAACAGGGGGCGACGCGGGATGTTATCGAACAGGAATACCGGCTGGTTTGAGCCGAGTCCGTGGGCTCCCCGCGTGGAGTCGGGAGGGGTTCCGCACGAGGGGCGTGGGTGACGGGGCTGGGATCTCGGGGGCGCCCCCCGCTTCACCCCCTGGGCGCCGGGCAGGTCTGCAAACCGGCGGGTGAGGAGCCGGGGAGAGTGTCCCTCGCTCCGAGTCCAAGCCTCCGCTGCCCCCCTCCTCCGGGGCCCCGAAGGGGCGCGTCCCGGGTCCCCCCTTTCTCGGAAGGAGGGAGGCGCCCCCGGCCCCTGCGACCTCCCCATCCGGCTCCTTTTCAGTGCAGCCGGAGCACGGTCCCCCCTGAGTCCCCACGGGCATCCATCGCGCCTTCGGCGGGGCGCGGGAGAAACAAAGACCCGTGGAAATGGGAGGCATGGGATCCCCGGGGGGGGGGGTCACTGGCGAACTTCGGCTCTCACTCAACCCCAGAGGTGGCTCAGGACTGCACGGACGCCCGAGTGGCCGTGTGTCCCCGCGCCCCGGGCGGTGCCTTACCTGCGGGGAAGCTGCAGAGAAGGAAGGCAAGGGTCGGCCAGAATCCCAGGGCTGATGGTCCTGCCCCTCTCCCCATACCCATCCATCCAGCTCGGCCTGTTACCACTAGCCTCTCCCTGGAAGAAGAGTTTAGAAGAAAAGAAGCAGAAAATCAATCACGCTGCGGAGCCAAGGCAGCCTCGCTCCGCCGGCGGGAGCAGCGAGCCGAGCGGCTCGGTCCCCCTCGGCCGCGGGCGGCCGGCGCGCCCCCTCCCCGCGCGCCCCGCCCTCGCCATCCATCACCGGGTCCCCTCCAATGTCCGCTCGGCCCCGCCACCCCCGCGGCCGCGCCGCCCGCCCCCTCGCGCTCAGGTTTCAGCACCGCCCGCGCGGGGGCGGGGGCGCCGGGGGGAGCGGGGCGGGGGCCCAGGCGGCTCGGCTGCGCCGCGGGCCGCGGGGACCTCGGGAACCCCGGGAAGCAGGGCGCGGCGCGGCTCCCCGCGCACAGAGCCGAGCACCTCGGGCGGGCCAGCCCTGTGAGAGCGCAAGGGCGGCAGCGCGCCTCCGAGTCTTCTCCGGGAGTATTCACTCCAAGTGGAGACGGTGCTTGGAGACAAACCCCAAAAGTCCCCTTTCCAACTAGACTGCCGTCCCGAATCCGCCACGGACACCCCCGTGGCTCATTTCTCTCCCTCCGAGGTATCCCCTGGTGCAGGAGGCTGAAACTGCGCTTCCCAGGTGTCCGGGGGTGCGGGGTGCGGGGTGGGGGTGGCCAGCGGGACTCCAGCCACTTGCGCACCTCGAGACCCGCACGCCCTGGCCCCCGGGCCACCCACCCCGCCTGGGCTCGGCTGCCTCCAGCAGCCCCTCCAAACACCGCGCCGCTTCCGAGGACCCTTCCTGGCTGCGCTCCGGAGCTGGGGGCCTGCGCGCCTGTGGGCTGCCGCAGGATGGCTGCCACCCCGGAGGAGGTGTGGATACCGCGGTCCCGGCCGTGCGCAGGGCCCTGCCCCCAAGGCCGCTCTTGGGAGGGCATCCGAGTGGTCACTTCCCTTCCTTCAGTCGGTCCCTTATTTTTCCAGGGTGAAAATGGTCACCTCCTCAAGGTTCGCTGGGCCCTGCGGCTTTTCTGCCGCTCCTCTTGGGATATTTCAGAGTCTGGCAGCTTCCCCCCCACTCCCGAGAAACATCTTTTGGATGGAACACAAATGGGCCAGAGCGAGTGTTTTTAGTCAATCCAATTCCTCCCTTGGCCCACTCACCTCATGTCCAAGCCTACTCATCTGGTTCTTTGGAAAAAAAAAAAAATTCTGAGTTTTATCCAATTTAGATGTTTCTCTTAAGCACCATCGCAGTGCTGACTTGCTGAAGGCCACACAGGCTGCCGGGGGAGGGGAGGCTCGCTCTTCAGGAGCAAACTTTGGACGCGGGGAGAAAGCCCTACGTCTGTGAAGACACAACCCCAAGCGGAAATACTTCTGAATCCAGCTTCTACAAAATAGGTAAAAAAAAAAAAAAAAAAAAAAAAAAAGGGACTAGGGCCTCAGCCAGCTGTGCTATGTGGCAAAGGAAGCCATTGTTCCCTTAGGACAAAAGGCCAGAATGGCAACTGCTCGCCTGCCGTCACAGTTGGGGTGCCACTGTATTTCCATCAAATATTTACATCTCAGTCCAACAGGCTCTGTCTAATGATCATTCCTGTACACCCGGGTTCATTTGGAGTCCTGGTTTGCAAAAATGCTATGGTTTTGTCCAGTGAAAGCCCACCAGTTCAAAATCCAGGTCTCAAGCTTGTCCCAGACCCAACAATGTCTTCTGCGGAACCCCAGGACAGCCCTGGCATACCGAGGCAGACACAGAGCCAGACTGCACAGAGGCACCTTCGAGGTCCACTAATTAACACCATTTGCTGGATTCTGCCTTTCACAAGTGTGTCTAAAGCTTCCCACTAATGAGGAAGAAAGGATCCGTTAGCATTCCCACCAGTAAAGTCACCAGCACCAGGGCGGGCAGCATCTGCAGGACTAGGAACACAGCAGAGAGACTGTGCATCTTCAGAAGACATGAAAGCAGCCCTTTCCAGCACTGCCCTGGCTCAAGAGTGGACATCTGACCACAGGACTGCTGGCCTCTACACCTCAGTGTCTCCCTCTGTAAGAGGGCAGGCTGGTAATACAATTTGGGAGGGCCACTGGGCCACCGGAACCCCCAGTGTTTCTGCCAGGGGATTGGCAGAGGTTCCAGTTCTTACGGCAGAAGCAAAATAATTTGGGAAAGAGATGCCAAGGGCTGTTTTTTTTTTTTCCTCACAAGGAGAAATTCTTGAGGCTGACTTTGGACATCACGAAAGTGGACATTTGGCCTTTACACAGTTTAGACTATCAAGAGGAATCCAGGCCCACACAGAGCAGTAAGAGGTTGTGTTAACCTGGAGGAATCAGACGATACTGGCCAAACCAACCAGCTTGTTAATAGCACCCCAACTCTTTGCAAGAATAAGACACTCTGCAAATGTTGCATTTTGGAGCTGGGCACTTCATTTGCCGTAGAAACTCTTGTAACTAAAACGAAAAGCGTAGCTGACTTCAGACAACTCCCATTATACTCACTTATAGTTCCACTTATAGTTCTCCCCTAGGTGGTAGCCTGGGCTTCAGGGGAGAGACCTTCGCTGGCATTTATCTGAACACTT
The DNA here is from genome assembly GCA_033961575.1 of Aselliscus stoliczkanus. Classification (NCBI taxonomy): domain Eukaryota; kingdom Metazoa; phylum Chordata; class Mammalia; order Chiroptera; family Hipposideridae; genus Aselliscus; species Aselliscus stoliczkanus. Next base: position 28,034,958 of record CM066741.1, read on the forward strand.
GGTCCTGCCCGGGCTTTAGTAAACAAACATTTCCAAAAGAACCCCCTCCCCGCACGCACACATCCCTGTTTTGTGACTGTAAACAGACTGGACAGAGCCTGTTCTCGTGCAATCTGGATTATGTTCTCCCAAGTGCATTAACCGAGGCTCGCCTCTGCAAACGCTTACTAGGCATTCGCTTGCTGCCGCCCAAGCTTGTCCCGAAGTTCATCCCCGTTTGTTTGCCATCCCTGCAGAGCCCCCATTTCATCTGCAGGTCTGGAACCATCCGAGCATTCTCTCCTTCGGATGAAATATGAACATTTAAACGAAGTCTGGGAGCACCAGCGATCCTTGGGGGATCCCCACTGTTTATAATTCTTCATCCAGAAAAGCACCTGTTTATCCTATTTGTGTGTGTGTGTGTGTGTGTGTGTGTGTGTGTGTGTGTGTGTCCTTTCTCTAAAAACAATTCCGGTCCATGGCAATTTCCACCTCCACTTTGGAACAACTTAACTATCATAAATGACCTTGGGGGTGGAACTCTGTCTGGAGGAATTTTGGAAGTCTAAACATAATTCATACTTGGGTTTTCTCCCCCATCTGCAGGCCTGCTTCTGCCTCCTCAAAGAATGCTAACAGAGGGGTCCAGTTTCATAGTTTCTCTTCAGAAAGTGTCTTGTGCTTTGTCTTGTTAATTGGGACTTTCAAAGGTGCTTGGTGATACTATTTTTTTTTAGTATATATTCCACCAAAGTGGCTATAATATTAAAAGTGACCCTTCCTAGCTGGGTGGGCTCCCTTTGTGAGGAAGGGGTCAGGTGGGTACACCCCTGGGTGCAAGCCTGGATGGAAGAACATTTTGGCCACCAGCTATCACTATCATCTTTAATTATCACTGCTCCCTTCCTTCCAGATGGTTCCAGGATAGACAGCTATAAGCACAAATAAAATCAATCAATCAATGAATCAATCAAGCTAGCTAGCTATTATTTTACCAAAAACTCTTAGCAACCTCCTGCCCGCTCCCTCCCCAGTGTACATTTCCTACTTTATTTTGTCTCTCAGTTAAACAGTCCTAGTAACTCTCCACCATGGCGGGAGCTAAGCAGTCAGAGGAGAACTGAGGTCATCAGTAATAGGGGGTGAACAGATGTACGCACAGACAGAGTTAAATATAAAACAGCTCTCATGAAGGATGCCAAAGGCCTCCAAACAGCTACATGCCCCCCGGGACTTCCATTCCCATTTGAAGATGCTTATTCTGTCCCTTTTCTTTCGTAAGTTAGCCAACTCGCACTTATCCCAACTTACATTGCAGAAGACAAGTAACAGGCTGGGGTCACCCAGCTGGCTTGGTGGCAGGTCTGGGTGACACCTGGCTGTCATGCCACCTCTGGTGAGCTCACCAGCTTCCCAGGCACAGGAATGTTCCATCTTCTCTCTGCCTCAATGAACCTACTCCATCCATGTGCTCATCCTCTGCTCTGAGTAGAAGCAAAGACTCCCTTAGCGTTCCTCCCTTTGGGCTGGAGCCCTCCTGGCGACCTGCTAACCGTTTCTGGGGTCACAGTTCCCTGGTATTTGGATTGAAGCCCCCCCTTCCATCTTTTTGCACCTCTCCTTGACCTTGAGTTTCTCAGTAAGCAACCACATTTTCTCTTGATATTTCTTCCATTTCCCTTTATTGGGATTATAGGCAAATGTATAACTGGGGTTTCATATATGAAAGGCCCCCCCTTACTTCCCTCTTGACCCTCTGCTCCGAGGCTCCAGAGCATAGCTACTATCTGATAGACATGCTCGCAAGTCCTTTCCCCTACAAAGCCGTGTACGAAAGCGAGATAGCATTTTGAACTGTTCAGTTGTCAGCGTTGAGATGGAGATGTTCTAGACATTGCAATGGGTATGGAGATAGAGACAAATGTGGGTTGTGGGGTGACTCCACCTCTAGCTCTGTGGCCCCTGGGGATCCCGTGATATCTGTGGACCCTCGAGCTGCAGAATCACGGCCTGACTGCCCTGGGGAAGGGGTAAGCACCCAGCTCCACACCCCCACGGCCCCAGGGAAACAGTGCCAGTTCTGTAACAACCTGGCCTTGCCCACACCTGACTCTGAGGAGCCTCACCTGCAACATTTCTGGATTCCCCAAGCGAACATGTTGCTGAACAAGTGGGAAATGGAAATTTGGAGAGTGGCATTTTTGTGTTTTAGTGTCAGCATGAAATTCTTCAGTAATCATCCCCAGCACTACTAGTGTGTACCTGAAACCACACCTTAAAAAAATAAAAATTCAGTAACCTCTTGTTCTAAAGCAGCTTTGGGGCGCCCATCCCGGAATGCACCCCATTCCCGTCATGGGGAACAGGCAACCCGGCGTTTACCTCGCCCCATTCCAGTAAGTTCTTGGGAGAGGAACCAGCTTGGAACCATTTTATGCACCAAATGGCAAGTGTCTGAACTGACAGTGAATCTGTGTCTCTCTTTCTCGACCAGCAGAAGGCTGCAATCTTTGGATTAATGAACAATTTGGTGCCAAGCACAAATACCATAGACATTTAGCAATAGGAACAGATAACTAAGTTATTCATCACATTCAAGCTTGTTTAGAATGGCTTATGCAAAGCTGAAGTAAAGAAGGTCCCCAGCTGATGGGAAGTGGGGCAGAGTGCCAATCCAGGACGGAGAACAAATGTGTCCAATGTATGTGACTTTCCCCCTTTACCACCATGGTTTTGTATTTTTTCGATTTGTTGGAGGTGGAGGGGGTTCCTCCACTTTTCGGCAATGCAGCGTGGTGGCTGAGAACAGGGCAGTCTGAACCCAGACTCTGGACCTGTACACCGGGGTCATACTTTAGCTTCCTCAGAGGGCGACCGTGTGGACTAAATGCACCAATACAACTCATTAGAACAAACGGATGTTTCACATAAAGTGTTGATACATAGCTGCCAATATTAGTTTTATGTCATGGATCAGGACCGTTGTTTGGATTATAAGCGAGTGTCGACCACGCTTCTGATCAAGCCTTTGTATGTGTGGGGTCTGGGTGCGGATGTCTGTACAATTTCCAAAGAACGCCTTGACGCCTGGTGGGTTCTAAGTGCTTTATCAGTTATACGCAAGTTCTGTGGGGCTCCCATTGTGAGGAAAAGCTCCCGTGTGACTGCAGAGTCACAGCTGTTCCCACTTCACAGATGAGGAGACTGAGGCTCAGGGAGATTCAGTGACTTGTCCATGGTCACCAAGAATAGAAATGGCAGGGAGAGGCTGAAACCCAGGCCGTGGAATGCCAATTTCAGTGTTTTCCCCACCAAACCACAGCTGCTTCTCATCTTCACCCAGAGCTTATTTTTGTTGTTGTTGTTAGTCAGATAATATGCCCTGTATTTATAATGATGGATCGTGCATTAGAAATGGGGCTATGTTTAGAGATAGACTGCGTCCCAGAAACCAACAGAAACATACAAACGTTTTAAGAAAAGTTACCCTGAACAATCTCCCCCATCCCCCTAAAAACTTAGTAAGCTGAAATAGTTATCGAATTCTTTTTCTTCCTTTTGGACGTTACATGGTATTTTTAGGTCAAGGTTTTCATATAGTATTTACCTGGACTCTGAATGACAGGCAAGTACTATGTAACAAGACTATTAATTAGGTAAACCTATCTGGAGCATCTGTTCATTGCAGTTCAAACCACAAGCCATTCAGAGCGCATTTCAAATTCAAAGCCAAATGGGCTTCTTCCTCTAGAGGTTGGTCATTGACCTGAAATGGAGGATTTGGGTTTGCCCTGCCCTCACTGACTCTTGGCCCCTGATAGGGGACAGTATGTCCCCTATCAGGGGCTGAAAGTCAGTAGACTGCCCGTAGCACCCATATACTCATGAAGAAACCTGACACTTGGAGTTTAGGAATCTCCTTTTTCAAGATGATCTCAACACAGGAAAATAAATGCTCTCACAGCACAGAAGAGGATAACACCTGGCTTTTCCTTACCATATGACCTTGAGATACCCAAAGATACAAACCAGGTGTGTCTCAAGATAGTAAGGGAAGCACTTTGAACTCACTGTTTTGAAATCTAAACGTCAAGCTATTTTAGTGGCACTGACTTATGTAAAGCAACATAAATTAAAGTCCCATGAATTCCTTGTTTGGGGGCAAAATGACCTGCTGAACTTAGCCAAGAGGGGTTATGAGCAGGTCTGTACTTGGGCGGGGGGCAGCCAGCAGGTGAGTCCTTAATTTTTGCCACGTTCCTTCATCCCTCAGAGATCTGTAGTTAAGGGAATGGAGGCTGACACTGAGCTGTTGTTCAGTCAAAATAAGAAAAAGAGGTGCCTGTCATTTGAATAGGGATGGCTACCAGACAGGTGGGAAAGTCTGGGCCTCCCTTCTTCAGGTTGAACTTCTGTTAAGTTTGTTGAATGACTAAATGATGAATGTTGTTTGAAAAGCAAAGCCACCATCTAAAGAGCCACAGGAACACCGCAGACATTTATGAGTTATTTGAACTTCCCTTTGGGATTACAAGTCAAGTTCTAGAACAATAATCTTGAAGGAGTAGTACCTTTTTGAGTAACCAATTCCTATGAGCCTGCACTGGTTTCAGATAATCCCTGTGTGTTTATGATCAGTTTCATTTCGGACTCTCCCTTCTCTTTCCCTGGGTGGTAGACTTCTCAAAATATTGGGGATCATACCTCCTGAGTGGTGACCAAATTTTGCGATCATACATGGTAAAAGCTAGTCTTGAGTTTAATTCATCTGGTAACAAGACTGTAGGGGGGAAAATGCACTTTAAACCTGCAGAACCTGGGCTATGCTTCTTCACCTGTCTTCTGAGAAATGGGAATACCTGTTCCTGCGTGCTTCATGTAAGGAGCCAGCATCACTAGGAAAGTGCCTTGAAAAACTCCCTGTCCCAATGTTACCTGATCATTTTATTTTGCATCTATTTATCTGAGAATTCCTGTGTTTGGTCGCACACGGGGGAGGTTGAAGAGTTGAGTGAAGGGTCGTATTGAATAGGATCTCTTCAGGCCTCTGTTCTAATACCACCCACACTGGGGAAGCAGCAATCATGCCTTGGAGAGGCACCCAAGGACAGAAAGCAGACAGAGGTTTCTCACCAAAGGTCACAGAAACTCTCCTTGAAAAAGATGCCAGGTTCCTGCAAGGCCCTTTTGGTCACAACTCTGGTTGTTCAATAAACACCTGCAAATAGAGCAACAGTTTGAGACAGCATGGGGTGGGGGGTGAGCAGGCAAGTCACCCACTATTCCATGTGTCTATTCAGGGACCAGTCTGTCACCTGAGAAGGAACGACGGAAGCAGGGCTCATGATAAAAGAAGGCTGGGACCTCAGTTGCCACCACCCACCACCACCCATCACCCATCATCGCAACTCAGAGGATCTCACTGGGGCCCATCTTCACCACAAGCAGAACATGACACAAATCGACAAGGAAGGAACATCCCCTTCAGAACAGGGAGAACCCAGCTCCTTGCTAATACCATCTGGCCTGGAAGGTGGCAGCAAAATCCAGCCACCAAGAATGCAGTGCTGCCTGGGTGTATGGGTGCCCCACCCAGAGCCATTCTCTGCTGTGATTACCACCCAACAAAGTCCACCCCAGTTGTTAATTGGAGACTATGTCCCTTATAAAGAGGGCTTGCCTGTCACCTACTGTGGCAGTGGAACAGTATGTGTAAAGATGCTATTTTTGGGTACACTCCACCGTTCCCATATAGATTGGGGTGCGACCATTTCCTAGTTCCCCTTTAGCTGCCCTTCAGAGCACAGCCAATCTCTTTTCTAGGCATTCGCCTGAAAAAAAAAAAACCACTCAAGATTCACCTGAAAAATCACTAGTTTGTGATGCACACGAGGAGAACAAGGTTCATGCATGGGTGTTTCAGATTTCTGCCACAGATGCCTGAAGAGCAGGCATCCTCTTAACAGCAGGTAACATTTTATGTTATATTTCCGCTGGAGGGTCCAGACGGGGAATATGACTGATCTCCTAGAGCTGACAACCTGGCACTCAGCACCACCTCCAGTTCTGTCCCTTGTGGTCGCCATGCTGAGCTCCAGCGCGGCTGTAGGCACACCGGGAATTCCTCTTCCCAGGAGGCCGCCGCCGGGCGCAGGAGCGCCCAGCCGGGCAGCCCAGGAGGAACGCGCCGCTCGCCGTTTCCGCTAGATGGCGCGATGTCCCCTAATCCGTCCGCGAGACGCCCGATTTATAAAATAAATACGAGCCCAACGCCTTCTGAAACCACACCACATAATAGCAGCTCGCAGGCTCCCATTAAAATCTTAATTGGGGGGGGGGGTGGATTGAGTCTACCTCCGAGCAAATCCAATGCAATTACACCCACAGGATGCAATCAGGAATTGCATCCGAGAGCCCCCCACCTCGGTTGCCCCCCTAAATACACCTGTCCCCCTGCCCCAGCTGGTCCCCTGGGACGAGCCGGGGCCGGAGCTAGGCGCGGAGGCGTCGCTGGGCCGGGCCCGCCCGGGAGCGCTCGGGACGCCACCGCTCAGCACGCAGGCCGAGTCCCGCACCTTACCGCGCACAGGGACTCGCAAGCCGAGGACCGCCGCGACCCCAGCCCAGACCGTGCTCGGCGCCGGCGCCCCGGAGGGCAAAGGCTGGTCGGCCCCGCGGCTCTGCGGCTGGCCTAGGCAGCCTGGCGCGGCGCCGGGGGCGAGCAGGGCCGATGGCGGTGCACGGCGGGACCGCCCGGTGGCCGGTTCGGTCCCAACGTCGGGGCTGTCCAACCACGCGCGCTGCTGGCTGCCCGGGGAGAGCCTTTTAGGAAAAAAAAAAAAAAAGCAAATACCAAACCACAAAAAACTTTCCAGCTGCCAAGAGCGAAGGCGATCGAGGCGCCGCGAAGCTCCCACTCCGAGCAAGATGGGGCGCGGCGGGGCTGGGGAGGACGCAAGCCGTGCGGTGGCCCCGGCAAGTGTCCGCCCGGCGCCCGGCCCGCGCTTACCTTGGCGGCTGCATGAGCCCCTGCGGCCCGCGGGGGGTGGCGTGGCGGGGCTGCGGGCGAAGAGGGGCTGCCGGGGCGCTGCTCGTCGGCCCCCGGGCGAGGCGGGAGGGGCTCAGCGGGCGTGGGTCCCCGCCGCCCCGGCCAGTTCAGCAGCGGCCCGGGGCTCGCCGCCTGCTCCCGGGCTGCATGCCTGCGGGCGCCTGGAGGAGCCGGCCGGGGAGCGAACAGCTCTTGCGTCCCCAGCCCCGCGGCTCCAGCGGAGCAGCCCGCGCACGAGAGACAACTGCAGAGTCGGGTGGCTCGGGCCACCCCCTCTGTCGCCCGGCCCCCACCCCCCCGCCGCAGCCGAGCGCGGCGTGGCGAGGTTCGTTGCGCGCAGAGAGGAGGGGGCGGGCCGGGCGCCCCGGGCGCGGGCGGGGGGCGAGCGCGGGCGGGGAGGCGGTGGGGGTGCGGGTTCGGATTGCCCCGCCCCGCCGCGGCCGCACCCTCCCGCATCAGCACCCGAGGGGTGGCGGGGGTTGAGTGCGCCCGGTGGAAAGTCAAGGCTTCGCTAAACGCAAAGGGGGCAGCGCGTGGGCCACTGCGGGGACCCCAAGGTGCCCCCAACTTTCCCACTCTCCCTCTGGGATGCCATGGGGAGCACATTTTCCACCCTCCGTTCCGTGATGGTCAAGGGGGCGGCTTCTGCGGTAGCCAGTGAGGCACAGCCGGGAGGAACACCGCTGCTCTCTGCGGAGACACACCTTTGTTGTACCGAGATGGTTATTTTTGTGTAAGAATCTTTTTTTTTTAAATCAATACATATGCATGAGATGTGTGATCCGCGAATACGTTCTTTTACACAACGCAGGCGGATCTAGAGTAAAAAGCAAGAGGCCACATCACGTCCCTTCCCCGGGGCAGCGGCTCCCCAGGGCTCCGCCGCGGTTCCTGCCCGTCCCGGCTCCGCGCCTTTACACACGTACAGATTACAAGTGGATTCTCACGGGCTTTTCCAAAGAAGGTTTTAGCATGCAGCGCATGCACACACTGGTGAGAACACGGCCACTCGGGCTGCGGTAACTCCCTGGGGGCCTCCGGAGTCCGGGGAAAGACCCTGGCAGTGAAACAGCGAAGAGCCACCCAAGCGCCATGTGCAAATGTGAAACCCCAGCTGGGCGGTGAAGTCAGCCTGAACGCACAGCTCACACGCCCGGGTTGACATCGGACGGGGGTGGCGGTGGGGCTGAGAGGTGCTGCCAGGGCGTTTCAGACAAGATTATGACCTTCTGGGTCTTACAGAAAACAAACCGTCTCGGATTTTGATGTGATGGGAACTCTTTGGATTTGCAAAATGAAAAGGCGTCATCCGCATGAAAGCCCTATGGTTATTGATGCTTGGGGTCTTGAGGGAAGTGGCTTTAACACAGCGGTCGGCGTCTTATTGGCCGACTGTATTGAAATCATCTATAACTGGGCTATAAATAAAATCCAGGGAATTTAGCAGGAAGGGACGGGGTATTGGGATGGCTGATTTCTATAATTAGCTCTGACCCTGGGGCAAGACATTGGGCAAACCAAGGCACTGCTGGGCCTCAGCTTTCTCCTCTGTAGATACATAGAGGAGTCGTACTAGATCTTGGGTGAGAGTGTGTGTGTGTGTGTGTGTGTGTGTGTGTGTGTGTGTGTGTACAGTCCCAGCCCTAGTATTTGGTGAATAACTGAGTTCTTCCTTTATGCACCTTTCAGCCCAGCTCCAGCACTTTCTGCTTAGGGAATGGCTCTTTTCACACCCAACGCTTTCCCTTCCTAATGCTGGTCTCACTTTGCAAGTGTGCATTCATGAGGGTGACCCTCCCCAAAGTGTGGGCCTCTCCGGCCAGACGGTAAGCAGCCAGGAGGGCAGGAACCAGGGCTGCCCGGGGTCATCGTTGTGTCCCCAGCACTTAGTCCAGTGCCTGCAGGCACAGAATAGGCGCACTTCAAAATTTTCAGAATATCACCCAGGTGAGGTACTTCTGACTGCTCTTCCAAGTCGCTTGGCATTTTCAAAAGATCTGTAAGTGAAACATCTTGTTTTAAAATGAAGCCTTTGGAGCGTACCCAGCAGGGTTTCCCCATCTTGTGGGGGTGGGGTGTGGGGACAAACAGTCTCCAGATGAGGACAGACAATTCTGAGCTCAGCCACAGGCCACCAGGGCGTCAAGCAGCTATTAATATTTACCTTGACGAGCGCTAGCTCCTGCAGAGAAGACAACGAATATTAATGCTCCTCATTAAGTACTTGATTAAGTCGGAACCATACGTAGGCAGTTGCAATACACAGATGAGCACTCAGAGTTAAACGAGACCATGGGGTGTGTTTAGGGTGCAAATTAACAAATGGATGTGCTTTCAAGCAACAATCTAGAAATACTCCTAATATGAAGCTCCAGGGAAGGCTTGCCTTTCTTTTCTGCAAGGGGCCTGAATTCCTTAAAAATATGAACAGGAAATAGGCTAACCTGGGTTCAAGAGTTAAAAAATAAAAATAAAAGTAAGGCTGGGGTGGGGGTGTGAATGTCTAACGCAGTACAAGACAAGCGTCTATGAATTTCTCTCTTTTCCACTGCTCAGTGTTGCCACGAGAGAGGTTGAAATTTGGCCTCACATTTGTAGAGGAAAACAGGAGGGTTGGCCACCCTTTCCTTTTTCTGTGAGGGGGAGTCCTCCAAGTCCCTTGGGGAAGCCCTTAGTTGACGGGGAGAGCCTTAGCCTCCAGAGAAGGGTGCTGTTGGTGGCCCCTGGCGGGGCTCGAGTTGGTGGGGGAGGCTTCATACCCAGCTCAGGGAAAGCGGGTGCTACCAGGGTGTGGAGCAATTTGTGTCTCTGTTTCCAACGTTGCCTGTGGGACAAGAGTGCATTGTCAGAAAGTGGACTCCTGGTGAAACCAGTTCAAGGTTTCTTCCCAGCTGACCAAACAATGTGAATTGGCAAGGCTCTTTCCTCAGGGCTGGCATCGGGGTCTGTCTTTGACTTGGGTGCCATCCCATTACATTTTTTTCTGGGTAAATTCAGGTTCAAAAGGAAAAGAGCAGCTTAAGGGAGAAGCAGGTCAGGGGCTCTCCTAGGAGTCTGTTAAAGGTGGAGGGGATGATTGTCCCCACCCTTGGCTTCAGTGGAGGGAAGGGTTAACTGGGGACTTGTTTTGTACAGACGGGGAGAAGCTGTGCAGGCTGGATGCCCCCAGAGGCACTGCCTGCTCTAATTAACCCAACACATTTTGTCACACACTCTGCCTCAGGGACGATGCTCGACCCTGTGACAGGCATTTCCTTGGGGGAACACAGCTTCTACCCTTAAGACACTGGCAGTCCAGTGGAAGGGAGACAAGAAGAGCCAACAGGCCTCTGTGGCTGGGGTATGGGCCTCAGCAGCTCCATTTTCCCATCTCACCAGCCCCCCTTTTCATAGAATCCTAGTGAAACCGGGCTCTTGTGTAAATGCAGATTTAAGGCCCATCTTTCAGCCTTCTCTTCCAACCAGACTGATGCTCAGAAACCCCGATAGACACTTTGGAATTGACACTTGAAGACAGAAGGGAACAAGAGACAAAAGGAAAATGCAAATACAGTTGTCATGGGATTTAAAAGTCAGGCAGGTTTCTGGCTAGTTGGAAGGACTGGGAAAGTCTTTATCGGGGAGCTGTCACCAGAGATGCTCTCCTGATGGATGGATTAGATTTTAGTATGAGAGTGATAGGGAAGGGGGGACAGTATTCCAGGGGGGGGAGCAGGGGGAGTCACACAAATAAAGTATGAAGATGGCAAAAGGTGGGCATATTCAGCAAGGAGCAGTTAAGCCTAGTTGGAGTGTGTGTCCTGGAGAAAAGATAAGTGAGGGAGAAGATAGGTTAGGGCCATACTGTGGGGGACCTTGGTTGCAGAATGAGCAATAGAGAGCCACTGAAGGTTATTGAGCAGAGGAATAATGTAAGCGAAGGTGCACTTGACAGAGGTCAATGGAAGATGATTTGGAGAGACGATAGGTGGAAGACCAGCTAGAAGATTCTATGAATCCTGGCACAACATTATCGAAAGCGTGACCCAGGGTGCTGAGTGTGTACTGGGAAATATGGGACTGATGGGAGACCCAAATGCTTTTCAGGAGGAGGAGATGGAGGGTCAGAGGTGGTAAGTGCTCATTACAGAGACTGGGAAGTCATGAGGAGATGCTTGGAAGGGGTGAGGGTGGATGGTGATGGGACCAACTCCTGTGGTGTCAGCATGGGAGGCAGTCCCCAAACCACACTGAGAAAAATCACTTGATTTTCAGGTTTGATCATAGGTACCTGTGTTTAAGCTAAAACCCCTGTGCCTAGGCTCATTTTTAATTTTCTTTTTCACAGGCTAGTATGAAGGATTTTTTTCTGTTAAATAAGCAAACAATCAGCCTGAGGACTAGAGAGCCAATCACACATTTCTACATTGTCATTTCATGAATATGGACCACAGAACCAGGTGACAGGAAAGAGTACTTTTCCGTGAGGCTTTGCTGGCTGGTTTGGGCACCAAACCATTGGAGGGTGTGGGCAGCCACAGGAGCAGGAGAACAGCTGGGATGTGGTCGGCGAGCCCGTCCACCCACCCCATGACAGCACCCACAAACGCCTGTCCTTGACAACTTAGAAACCTTGGGGCCAGCTGGCACACTGCTTTCCCTCACGGTGACTTGGTAAGCTGGACAGGCTTGCTGACTTTTTTGTCTGGACACAAGGTGGGCTTGGGTTGTGTTGCTACTATGTACTGAGCACCAACCCTGACAGACCATTCTATGTCCGTTTACTTGTTTCCTCAGTCCCCATAACACCCTCTGAGGTGGGCGTGAGTATTCCCATTTCAGCAGGAACTGAGCGAGGTTCACAGGAGTTAAGTGAGTTGATGAACACGTGGCAGAGTCAGGGTTCAAATTCACATCCATCTGGGTCCCAAACCAAGGCACTTCCCCGGAAAACATGTGGCCTGTTTCCCCCAACCACCCTCTACTCATCTCTCTTGCTGGGCTGAAGCCAGAAACACCTACACCCTCCTCTGTGGGGAGCAAGCTCGGGTCCCAGTTAATGGCATGCTGTCACCTTCAGCCAAGTGCACCCAAAGTCCAAAGAACAAGCTCGGCTGGTGGGTCGTGTTCCTGGCGGGTTTGGGAGGGCTTTGTCAGTCTGCGAACCCTGGGGAAGCTTCGACAGACACTAGGTTCCCTTAAGTATTCAGATGAGCTTCCCAGGAAGTGGCTGTGTCACACCTGTTACTAAAAATCTTACCCTGGTATTCAAATTTGGACCCTTTGGGAAGGAACTCATTGGCTCATATATTGGGTTGTCGGAAAAGTCGTGACTCATTTTTGCAATGAAAAACATAGAAAAATACGTCATGACTTTTCGGACAACCCAATATATACGTTCTCATCAATTAACTAGGGCATCCCCCCCTACACCCACCTTAGTTCCTGGCTAACCCACCAACATCTTTGAAAACTAAAATGATGCATTAACATATAAAGGCCAGATCCCATGATCCCTAGATGCTGGCCTTTGGCATAAACTCATTTCAGTAGAAAAAAAAAACAAAAAACGATTCCTTCTCTAGGTTGGGTTACTTTGAGTGTGTGACCTGGTTGCAAGAAGAGGCACATGACTTGGTAGGGTGAAAGCTTCAGTACATTTCTCTCTCTGGTCCTGGATTTCTTTTACATAAAACTGTGGTCTCCAACTTGAGATCCTTTATAGTTCTAAAATCCTACGACTTAGTGAAGATAAAAATAATCTACAATTTTATTGCTCAGTAGAGTGAAAATTCAGTGAAACTCAATAACTCCAGTTTTCTTGACAATTTTTGGACTTGCTCTTGACTCTGATTCTTGAAATATTTTTCTGTAAGCAAGCAGGATATAAATAGCAACAACATCCCAACTCTAGACTTTGGAATTGCAAGTTCATAGGAATCTGATTATTAACAGTTATCAATTGGTAACATCCTAATTTTTTCTCTCCTCTGGTAGTGGTCATGGTAACTTGTATTTTTATAAATGTCTGGATTTGGGAGGTATGTGCTGGTGATGGCTACTTTTCTTTCTTTCTTTCTTTCTTTCTTTCTTTCTTTCTTTCTTTCTTTCTTTCTCTCTCTCTCTCTCTCTCTCTCTCTCTCTCTCTCTCTCTTTCTTTCTTTCTTTCTTTCTTTCTTTCTTTCTTTCTTTTTTGTTTCAGGTGAACAAAACAATGTAATAGTTAGACATTTACACCCCTGGTGATGGCTAATTTTATGTGTGAACTTGACTAGGTTATGGTACCCAGTTTGGTCAAACACTCATCTAGATGTTGCTGTGAAGGTACTTTTTTTTAAAGCTATGAGTGACATTTACAATCAGTTAACTTTAGGTAAAGCAGATTGGGTGGGCCTCATCCTATCAGTTGAAGGCCTTAAGAGCAAAGACAAGGTTTTAGAAGAAGGAATTCTGCCTCAATACTGGAACCCTGAAAGCCTGCCTGAGTTTCCAGCCTGCTGTATGCTCAACAATTTTTTTTTTTTTTTTTTTTTGCCAGTCCCCACAATCACGTGAGGCCATTTCTTAAAATAAATCTCTTTATATGTATACTGGTTCTGTTTCTCTGGAGAACCCTGACTAATTCAGCACTCAGACAGGGCAGCTCCAGACACAAGAAAAGGTCTCGAATCAGGGGGTGGGAGTACAGCAAATAGCAGCCAGCATTTCTAGATCTCCTTTGCATCTTTGCACTAAAGACAGCTAGAAGCTGACCTGCCATCTTGAAAACAAATACAAGCCATACTCACCATTTCTAAGTGATGGGAGACGCCTTTCCAGAAATGAAGAAACAGCTACCTCCGACAGACGCTGCATCTTACACTTGGAGAGCTCACTCCTGCAGCAGCCCCGGTGTGGTGTAGACTTTTTCTCTCCTTTTACTCTTATCGCTTGGCGTTGGATGTCGCCCTGTGTCACCCAGGAGCTTTGCCACAGGCTTAGGGGAGTCAGAGCAGTACAGTCCATGAGCCAAACAGCATGGTCTTTGGTGTCAGAGAAATGAGCTTGAATCCTGGTGTTCGAGCCATGCCTTGTTCTCAGGTTCCCTATAGTAAACAGGAAAATCAGGCTTGCATGGTTCAGACTGTTGGAGCTGACGTTTACAAAATGGAAGCTGTTTTTACTTTCATCATCCAGGATTACAAAGGAGCCCATTTGATTACACAGGAACTAAAAAGAGGGCTCGCTGGGATTAGCCCAATTTGTTCAGGGATCTAACAAATTCCTTGTTTCCCAAACCTCATCTGTCTTTGCAATTAGTTGGGGGTCCTGTTAAGAGTATAGGTTCCCAGGACTCACTCCAGGACTAGTAAAAGAAAATCTCACAGGGTAAGTCTTGGGGTTATGTATTTTTTTAAAAAAGCTACACAGTTTGAGCAGATATTTGCACACTCAGGTTCATAGCAGCATTACTCATAGTAGCTAAAAGATGGAAGCAACCCAAGCGTTCATGGATGGATGAACAGATAAGCAAAATGAGGTATTTACATACAATGGAGTATTATTCAGCCTTGAAAAGAAGATTCTGACACATGCTACAACATAGGTGGACCTTGTGGACATTATGCTGAGTGAAATAAGCCAGCCACAAAAAGACATAATATATGATCGCACATATATGAGGTACCTGGAGTAGTCAAACTCATAGACACAGCAAGTAGAATGGTGGCTGCCAGGGGCTGGGGGAGGGGAGAATGGGACATTAGCATCCAGTGGGTACAGAGACTCAGTTTAGGATGATGAAAATGGTCTAGAAATTGATGGTGGTGATGAATGCACTTAATGCCACTGTACACTTTAAAATGATTCAAAAGCTAAAGTTTATGTTATGTGTATTTCCCCCCCCAACACACACACACACACACACACACACACACACACACACACACACACACAAATCTGCCCTGGCTTTTCTAGCACAGTCTGAGAACTTAACATGGAAACTACTTCGCCATTCCAAATGCTTATTTTCTATTCTTTTACCCCTAGCTTATCCTGCACCCTTTTCCTTGGCATCACCATCTCAAGGCATCCGTTTAGACAGGGACGTGGCTAGAACTGGGAAGGACCCAATGTGCCCTGAGGGACAAGGTGGCAGGTCTGGAAGGCAGACGCGTTTGTCTGGGTGGAGGGATTTCCTCCCACGCCATAACACCCCCCTCTCCTGCCTTCTCGTCCTTGGCACCAGTGTCACCGTGGAGTATAAGGACAGTAGAGTTTGGGGAAGGTGAGCCCCAGACCCCCTTAAGTTCCTGACACCACACTTGCCCAGCAGTAACTACGGGGGACCCAGCCTCCACCTCCATCACAGAGCTGCCACCTCTGACATCAAGCAGCCAGACCACCAGCCTGGGGCACCCCATTCTCACCTCCTTGGAGGGTTAGGGGACTGTGGAGCCTGCAGCCTTCCTGCTGGGAGACAAAGGATGGTGGCCTGGGAGTTCAAAGGTCAAGAAGGAAAAAAAAAGGCAGATTCCCAAAGGTCCTGGTGCTCACCCAGCAGCCACCTGCTGCCGCCTGGGGTCAAAGTCACAGTTTCTTACAGGCTTCTCACCTCTCCCCACTAAAAATGTTGCCCTTGAATGAAGATAGTGGCTAAATGCCTCTAAATAATTAATCGTTCTTTCGCATTGGCGTTCTCGGCCTGTTTAGGCTTTCCTGGTTGCTTTTGCTTGTTTTTTTTTTTTGTTTGTTTTTTTCTTTTTAAAAATTCAAATAGAGGTATTAATAGTTTATGAGAACCTACATGGTCACATACACGCATGTTCACAGGCATTGGTGTGTGTGTGTGTGTGTGTGTGTGTGTGTGTGTGTGAGACCCTCCTTCCCTCTTCAAGAAAAAAATCAATTTTGTGGGAAGTTAGAGCCTCCAACCTCAGGCTGTCGCTCTCCTGCCCATTTTGGGACAGAAGCGAGGGTCACATCCAGGTGTAGAGGTCTGGCCTGCCTGGGGCCGGAGAGCTTCTGATTCTGTTCAACAGCTCTGACGGGCGCCGGGTCCCAACAGACTCTAAAGAGAGCCACACTGCGTTCTGTGACAAAGGCCACCGAGGGAGAGACGTTAGGAAATGGAGAATGCGATGCGACTCGTTCGTTATTCAGCCAGGACTTCGGAAGAGGGGAAGCAGGGGACAGAATTGTTGGAGGAGCAGGCGTCCGAATATTTGGGGTCCTTCTGATGGAGGTAGCTGGCCGTGGAAAAAAGGGGGACAGGGGAGGCGGGAGATTCACTTTCACTGAGTATGTTTCAGATTCTGAAAAATGTCTGCCACCTGCATGTATTATTTTTCTTTTATTTATTTATTTATTTATTTATTTATTTATTTATTTATTTTTAATTAGCTTCAGGTGTACAACACAGTACAATTGTTATACTTTTTACCCCTCAAAGTGACAACCCCCCCATGTATTATTTTTCTATAAAAAAAAACCTTAGCCTGGCCATCGTCCCCCCTCATCCTGGGTCCAGGGGTCCCCACACACTGCGGCTCGCGATCTGCAGGCTCTGAAGCAAAATGGAAAATGAAAATAAAACTATCCTAGTTTCATTTATAAAACTTTTCAAGGATATTGTTCACCTAACGGCGATTACGTCAAAATATATTGATGGCTCTCGGATAATTTTTAAATTGTTGTGAGGGACAGGATTGGCCCTTTCAGGGATCGGCAAACTTTGGACGTCCCCAAAGCGCCGCATGTGGTTCACCGACCCCTGTCCTGGGGGTCACGTGCCAAGACCCCCAGCGGGTAGTACTGAACCCTGTACATACTATGTTTTTTTCTTTACATACATACCGTGTCCCTTCAAGGGAGCGCGACCAATTTGGCTTCTCTTCGGCATATCTGAATGGCCACCATCGCTACTCGTGCATTCTGAGGTAAATTCTGAGGTAACATAAGGGTCCCTTGAGCACTGATACCGCCACCCGCGATCTGCAAACGCTATCTGGCGGCGACCACGTGACTACAGGGGCGGGGAAACGTGGGTCCTGGCGGGAAACACGTGCCTCCTGCACGCGCGCGCTCCCTAAAGGGAGCAGATCGCGCGAGATTTCACCGCGTTCCTCCGAGAGGCGCGAGGCGCAACTTGACGCGCTGCTTGTTTCTGGAGTTTTTAAATGTCCTCTTGTCCGACCGCAGTGGACGGGCAGGTGAGGGACCCTGCGGCGCAGAGGGCGGGCGGCGCCTGTGTCACCACCGGATAATCCTGTGTTGTTTCCGGGCCCCGCCCAGCGCGGGGCAGGAAGTTGAACAGCCTCCCGGGGAGGGAACGCGCAGCGCCTCAGGCCGCACCATTTTCCATGTTTTCTGCGTCTCCGGCACACCCGCCAGCACCATTTGTGGGAGGCCCAGTGCCAAAAAAAAAGGCGGGGCCTCTTGTGCAAAAATTATGAAGAATTTCAAGCCAGTGACAGCAGAATAGGATTACATCACGGGTGAGGCTGAGGCGCCCTCCTGACGGCGCCAAGCGCGGGAACCACTGGTTTCCTCTCCTACATCCGCGGGGCCAAAAAAAATGTATGCACGTGACTTGGCGTCATCGGTGTATGTTGAGTATTACAATTTTAATGCACTTTTTTTTTTTTTTTTTTTTGAGGGCAGTGTCCCTGGCCCTCATATGTGGGACCCGAACCGGGGTCGCTGGCTTCCCAAGCCAGCGCTTAACCACCACGCCACTCGGCCGGCCCCTAAGCTCACATTCTTGAGTGAGCTCTTTACCAACTGAGCAACTTGGCCCGAGCTTTTTTTAAATTTTTTTTTTATCAATAAGCAATTTATTTATATATTTGCATTTTTTCGTTATTTTAATTTTTTTTAAGTTTATTTATTTTTTATTAGTTTCAGGTGTACAAAACAATGCAATGGTTATCCTTTTTACCCCTTACAAAGTGACTCCCCTCCCCCATCCACTGCCCCCCCCATATCATACATATCTGTTATAATTCCATTGACTCTATCTTTCCCACACTCTACACCACATCCCATGACTATATATGTGTTAAATTATAGTTGACATCTAATATTATTCAGCGGCAGCTTCAGGCCAGGCCTCCACATCATCCATGAAGTGGTCTCCCTAACAAGACATGAATCCATCAAGACTGAGTTTTCAACCTGGGGTGATGGTGGTCGTGGAACAGATGGAATGAGCTAGAAACCCTTGAATGTGTAATCCTCTAACCCCTGTTAGCCACACCAGCTAGAGCAGTTAGAGTTTTTGTTGGGAGGCAATAGAGAGCTGCTCTGGCTTATTTAGCCACAGGAGAATTTATAGGAAGAATAATTGGGGTACCCAGAATCAATGGGTGGCTTAATGAATGCAGCAAGTAGCATGCGGAGTACACAAGAAGTAATGCATTGGTTTCTTTTGGGGTTCAGCTTCCGAACTCAGATGGTACTCAGAGTTGCACGTGAGAGAAAATGATCAGGATGGAAGCTACCTGAGTGTTAAAAAGAATTGCAGACCACATTAAGGTACAGTCTATGTTAATTTTTATTTTATCCAAACATGTTCCTTTCTTTCCTAATATTCTTTTGCATTTGTTACTTTCTTTTTTTTTTTTTCCATGAAAAAAATATTATATTTCTTGGGAGAAGTGTTTGGCGAAAGCAGTTGAAAGGAAGCAGTTCTGATGGAAACTCAAGTAGTTTTGCATGAGTAATAATAATTATTATGATGATAGGTTTCCTGCCTAAGCCTTCAGGGTGGGTAGTATTTGCAAATTAAACACACTATAAAATATTCAGCCCCTTGCCACATTTCGCTGGATTTGCATAATCCCCCTGCACGGGCTCTCGGGCCAGCTATTCCCTAATTAATTATTAAATTCCCATCTGTATAGTGTGCACAGGATAATGAAATTCCAGCAGGCCCCCGAAGAGCTGAGCACTGTCTTTTGAGAAGATTGCTGACTTTCTTGGGCTTAGGTCCTTCTTCCAGCCAAGGGTCCCTTCCCGTGTGTCTCCCCCAAGGATCCATTGTCTATTTGGCCGGTGACCTAAGCCATTCTGACCTTCCATAACCCAGGATTCCATGGTTCTGGTCAGTGGTGTGGCCGCTGAGGAATCGCTATATGGCTTTATAAGGACATTCTCAAACCCATTCTAGGCTTGCTTTAAGGACAGCCCTTAAGGTTCATTGTTATTCCCCTATTACTTCATTTTTGGGTGCGTTTTTTTTTTTTTTTTTTCATGCGGCAAGAGATCAGCTTTTCTCCAGTTGTACAGCAAGGAGTTTGAAGGCCATGACACCCTCTGTGCAGCTCCGTGTAAAACAGACCCAGAGCACACTTAGAATGGTGGCAGGCATGTTGAGTAAAGAGGCAGAGTCACTGTGGTACCCAGCCAGCTGACTACACAGTTGGGGCGGGGAGCTGAGGACTCAGGTGTAATCTGAGTCCCCCAAAGTGGGTTCCCTCACCTGCAAACTGAGGTTTCTGAGACATTTCATTGTGTGTCTGGGTAGAGTTTTTGTATTTCAAAACCAGCTCTCAGTACTCAGTGTTGTCTTTAGACACACAGAAGGGAATTATTCTTCAAATGTCTGCTATTTGAGATTTCTTAGGGTCATGTCAGTGCATCTCAAAGTTTCCTGTGCACACAACACACATCACCTGGCGATTTTATTCACGTGCAGCTTCTGATTCAGGGAGCCTGGGGTGGGGCCTGAGATCCTCCTGGGAAACTCCCAGATGCTGCTGGTCCATGGACCACACATTGAGTAGCGAGAGGTTGGGAGACAAGAGCTAACTTGTACATGGAAGAGAAGTCAGACTTATCTGTGAAGGGAAAGATCCAACATGCTAAGCTCATGTGTACTTTTTTTTTTTTTTAGATTTTTAATTAAAGGCACGATTAGTCAGGATTAGAACAAAGCCAGCATGAAACTTTTTTTTCATATGCTTATTATAATTTTTTTTTTTTCATTTCAACTAAGCCTGTGTTAAAAGCTAGAAGTGGATCTAGAATTGCTCCTTGAGTCTGAGCCTGCTGTTGACCTGACGTAATAGTGAATCTGCTTTTCTACCATCTGGCTGGGACTTTTAGGAAGTTTTATAATCTCTTGGACCTCTTTCTCCATTTGTACAATGGAGATTATAATAGCATCCCTGAAAGCTATATAGAGCTGGTATCAGTGGGAGTGGATCGAATCGCTTTCACTTGGGTTCGAATCATAGCTTTGTTACTTGAGTGTTTTATTTCTTCTTGGGGCCTTGTTTCCCCATCTGTTATGTAGGATCAAACGAGGACTTGTCCTAGAGGGTTTTGTGAGGATTCTGTGGGGTCTGGTGAGGGCAGGTGCTCAGTCCTATAGGGATAGCAGAAGTATATCAGCCTGTGGAAACCCAACCTTTCAGCTGTTCAAATGCCTGCAAAGAGGCAGGGAGGAGAGAGTTGGTTGAAGGATTTGGGAGGCCTTCATTCTTCCATTTCACATTTATCAAATGATCACTATCCTGCAAATTTCATGTGAGGTTCTGTGGGACACCTGCAGAAGAATCTGAAAGGGACTCACTAAGAAAGTAGTTGAAAGTCTAATGGAAACAAAATAAATACCAAATCAGACACATATTGGAAAACAACAACAACGTAGTCTCCTTCTGGGAGGCTGACTGATCAGAATGGCCCATTGGTTGCTCAACATCACAAGGTTATTCTGTGAGTTGTGAGGAGAAAAGAATTATGGAGGAGCAAGAAGTAAAGTTGAAATGACAGCCTTGTCATTGAAGGCGACCATTTTTGTGGGTGGGTGGGGGCACCGGGGCTCAGTTTGATTAATTTGCATGGGTTGAGTCCATTTTCCAGGGAGTGGGCCTGCACCAGAGGTTGCAAACTGGTGGCCTGTAGGTTATGTTCAGTTTGCAGATATAGTTGTATTTTTTTTTTAATGTTGGGTTAGCTGTCAACATTAAAAATACTAGCAATTTTATATGAAAGTCTAGATTTCTAACTACAAAAAATAAAATTAGAAATTCCTGGCATTTGTTTCTCTTTGGCTCTGAATACAGGTTTGGCAGTTTGGGAAGACACACCTTCTCAGGTGGGTCAGAGTTCCCACCTGAGTTCCCCCACCTGGGTTGCTTCAGCTATTCATAGTCTCTGATCGGCCCCTGCAGGCATTGTAATGTGTGACCGTGTTGTATTTTTGGCCCCTCTGGCCATAATTTATCATCCCATCTTCTGCCTGAAGTCAGAAAAGCTATGTTCTCGATTTTTGCACTTCCAACATCTTTGTTTCTTAAAGGCTAGTTAACTGTATCCTAGGAACAGTGAAAGGGACACTAGACTTGGAATCAAAAGATCTGGGTGTAAGGTCTAGGTGTTAATACAGTCTTTCCAAGTCTTAGCTCCTTTATTTATAAATTGACAACTCATAATGGTTAAATGGCCAGTTTTTGCACTCTAAAGGGTGGTAGAGACATACACAGAGAACCACAGAAACGGAGGGTGGGAATGTTATGCCTCCAGACTGATGAGGGACATAGAATTGATATAGACAATAATATAAATTCATGTATTCTGTGGAGATGTTCAGATACTTGATTCAGCCTCACGGTGGGAGCAATCAGGCAGGCTTCATGGAGGAGGTGACCAGCTGAGTATAGAAGGAGTATTAGGTTTTGCCAGCAGGACCAGATAATCTAACACATCTAATAACCAAAATGCACAGGCTTCCTGAGGGTATGTTGGGAAGTGACTGTAGGGCCATAGATTGCCCACTGGCCTTGGGGCAAAGGGCTCTTTCAGGCTACTGGACATCCCTCATGTGTCCTGAAGGAAACTAACAAGCTGAAGCTGGCTTGGGAAGTTCAAACAGACAGACTGACGTTTTCCCCACCAATGCTCTTTTGTTGGAGGTAAGAAAGGAAAACGAGCATTTGGAAAAGAGGACCTCTATGAGAAACTTTGGGTAATCAGTTCGTGCGAGAGTCGAGACAGCGTCAAAAACAGGATTTTTGGCCCTTTCAATCTGGAACCATCACTGTGCATTGATGACTGGAGAAAATAATGTAATCTGATTGTTCCATTGGGTCATTTCTGGGAATAGGAAGACATTTTCCCAAAACTGGAAGTCGGTGTGTGTTGGGAGGGTGTCTCAGTGCTTGGTCCTGCATCCCCCTTTTGCATCCCCTTCCCTGGCCCACCCGCCCCCTCTCGCTCTGTCCACAGCAGACACTGGTTCCCCCTGAAACTCTACTGAATGAGATGTGACCCAGTTTTTTTCTACGTGGAACTGTGTTAGGGTCTAAGATGCATTTGGCTGCTTCTCCCCACTGCATTGCATTTGGCAGATGTCTTCTGTAGAAAAGAATGCTGACAATTTCCCTTTTCATCATGTCAGATCATCTGGCTTGGGCTGGCCCTTCCCCAAGAGCCCAGTGGACACAGCTGGAGCAGGGTGGGGCCCAGGCGAATTGCTGAGCTGGGAACTGTGGACCTTCCCTTGGCTTGGAGGCCAGAGTGGAGCTGGGCTGCCCAAGGACAGTGCGTCCCATGGGGTGGGGGAGGCACCCAGCCCAACACAGAAGTGCAAGGAAATGGGACACAGCGAGGCTTGTATCTCTGATCTAAGCTTGAACCCTGAGATTGTGACCTTTGAACCCCCCGCCCCCAAATAACACCTTGCTATTTGATCACATCTCCAAGATGCAGGAGTCATTTCTGCAGGAGTGGCCTGAAGGTCATACCATTTTTGGAGTCCTCTTTGAGAAAACAAAATTATAAATACAGAATTAAGTACAGGGCCTTAGGAGGGACCCTTTAAGGGAGAGGTCTTGCCGCTTGATACAGTGAATTGTTACAGGCAATCCACTGTTTCAGATTCTGTTCTCACAGGGACAAAATTGTAGACATAAAGGCTTGGGGAGACCTTTTAGATTGGATTTTGATTGTTAATTTATGAACCAGCCGTTGCAGGGCTACCTGATAGTCAGGGGAACCTTGACAGGTGGGAGAGGGTGGGCATGAGGCCTGGAGGGACAGCCATGGGGAAAGTCAGGGGGGCCATCCAAAGTCAGCACACAGGGTCAACCAAAATACCAAGTGCAGAGTGGCAGGATGTAATTCAGAGAGCCTGAGTTTTGTTAGCTAGATTTTGCGCACTCTTTTCCAAGCTGAGACTTATTATTTCAAAGCCTCACAGATCTGGATTTAAACATAGTCTGAATTGCCTTTTTTTGCCCCAGTGGCTAGAGCATTTAAAAAAAAATTCTTTTATTATATTTATTGGGGGTGAGAATGGTTAGTAAAATTACATAGGCAAATTACATAGGTTTCAAATGTGCATTTCTATAATAGATGCTGTATTATAGAAATGTACGCTTGGGCATTTCTTTAGTTGAAGATACTTCTGGAAGCAGACAGGCTCCAACCCTGAGTCTGTCCCTTCCCAGCTTTGAGCCTCAAATTTTTCTTCCATGAGACCCATGCCATACATGTTTTTAAGAAGTTGTGATGATCAAAATGATTGATACGAGAAGTCCTATTACTATAGTTTTAGACACAATTCTTCAGAAATGAGATTCAATAGATGCCAATTAATACGTATATATCACTTACCATGCTTCATCTAATAATAGACATAGATATAGGCCCCCATAAACAGAGACACAGCATACTTCTCAGGCCCACATGGAACATTTCCATAAGTTGACCACATTGTAGGTCTCAAAGTTGCATGTCCTAAGGATATACAAGTGTCATACAGACCCCATTCCCTGAACTGCACTTCTCTTCATGGGATAAGCCCAGGAGGGTTGCTGGGCTCACTTATTGATTTACACTCTCAATATTCACAGTTCTTGAAAACTTAATGTCAAATGAAAACATTAAGCTGCAGAAGCTAAATATAATATGATACCAATTATGTAGAATTCAAAATTATTTTTTTAATGGATAAATACTTAGATTAGTAAAAGCATCAAGACATGGAAAGGAGAATTTACCCAACTGTAGGTGAGTGTTTCAGAAATTATTTACATTATATCAGAAATGTGTTTGAAGAATAAAAAGGTCTGAAATAAATGTGGCAATTCTACATATGCTAAATCGAGCCTGTGTTTACCTGGGGGAATGTCCTATACCTTACTTCATATTCCTTTAAGCGTGAGATTATTAGAATTTTTTCAAAACGGGCTCAGTGTTGGGACACAATTGGTATTCAGCGAATGTTAAGTTTTGTCCAGATGAGGTTTGAAGAGAGAGTTCAATGAGCTGATGTGGGTGAAAGTTCCTTGGCAGGTGGGCAGGATGGGTTTGCACTCTCCTTCCCTGACTTAGTGGCCTGGTCCATCTTCCCACCTGTAGGGTATATCCCATACGGCTAGGCTGGCTTCCAGGGTTGGTACAGCCACACAGTCTCACCCCACTGGTCTGCTCCCCCACAATCTGGGAGGCTCCATGGGGACTGGAACCATCAGCACAGAGCCTCAGAGGCTGGGAAACTGGGCACGGCTATCCTTATGTCCCCCCATCCAACAGGACAGCAGGACACCCCTACTACCCAGCCCTGCATGTAGTCCTTGCCTGGCGGGTTGGGGAGAGATGGACACTCCTAGCAGTCCCATTCTTCCATTTTCTTGCTGTATTCCTCATTAATACCAATCGTGATCTCCCTTAGGCTGTGGACTTTCTTACCTTTTTAGGATAATTAACAAACCTATTATACAATACAAACTTGGCTTGGTTTCTATGGTGATTTGTATGTTCTGTCTCATGACACTTTCTCAGGAGACTATCTTAATCTTCATCAGCCCTACCATGGCTAGAGTCTGCTATATCTCATTACAGGGAAAGTTTCCTTAAGAAAATATTGTATTTCCTAATGCTACTTTTACCAGGGCAAAAATCCCAATGTATAGCACGATGATTATAGTTAACAAGGTCGTATTGCACACTTGAAATTTGCTAAGAGAGTAGATCTTAAATGTTCTCAACACACACACACACACACACACACACACACGGGATGTGTAAACTGACTTTACAATACATGTATCAAATCATTATGTTGTACACTTAAAATTTATACACTGTTAGTCTTCAATTATATCTCCATAAAACTTCAAAACAAAATCAAAATTTGCATTTTGGACACAAAGGCTTCTTGGGTTCAAGTGTGTTAATTTGCTTCTAATGCAGCCTGTCATTGAGAGTAGCTTCTTGCTAATCACGAG
The DNA here is from genome assembly GCA_033961575.1 of Aselliscus stoliczkanus. NCBI lineage: Eukaryota > Metazoa > Chordata > Mammalia > Chiroptera > Hipposideridae > Aselliscus > Aselliscus stoliczkanus. The sequence continues at coordinate 28,060,182 of CM066741.1, forward strand.
TTTCATTATCATCAGCAGGTATCAAACACTTAGCGCCCATGCCTTTAAGAAGCTTCAAGACGCTTGGGATATGTGTCTGTATGGCTATTCCATGGATGTGTGTGACAAAACCTTGATGACTACAGTTTGGAGACCTGGAAGAAATTCACAAGTTTCAATATCCTCAAATGGAGAGTTTGCAGATGTGCAAGCACCAAGAAATGTCAGGTGGGTGGGAGCCTGTCATTTTGAGTCTGACCCAGTGGGAGACATGCAATGTGGACAGTCTCTTCATGAGTATAGATTTGAACCATCCTGTGTATTATTTACCCTGCTGCTCCAATTACGATTGCGATAATTTAAGACAACTTGTTGTGGGGTAACTTGACAGATTGCAATTAATAAGCAAGAAGCCTAGAATCCAGTCTAAATTATGCAAGGGCCCCACCCGGTCTTGTCAGAGCAGAACAACCCCTCTCCCTTAACCCTTTCTGCCCATGGATCATCTCAAGAGTGGTCTTCCAAAATGCCTGTTGACAAGTCCTCAGTGTGATCCCACACAGCACTGGAATGCATTTGGCGGGTTCCCTTCACTGTTGCTACTCAAAGTGTGGTCCACAGAATGGCTGCCTCGGTTTCAGCACCAGCACCAGCAGCAGCATCTGGCCCTTGTTAGAAATACAAGTTCTCAGCCCCACCCCAGACCTACTGAATCAGGGACCCTGGGATGGGGCCCAGGGAGCCGGGTTCTGACAAGACCTCCTCTTGATGCTGGTGCACACAAAGGCTGGGGAACCACTGGACTCAGGCGAGACTAAGCGTTAAGATCATAATCAAGAGTGTAAGCAGAGTCCAGTTTTAATATCTGTCACACTTTATTGTGGTCTGCGAGAATTATGAATTGCAAGTTATGTGTCTTCTCGACCCATATGCCCAGACCCTCTCTCCAGCCCCACCTCCATGTGTCCTTCCAGCATCTTCTCCACCTTACCATGTCACATGCCTCCGGCTTGGCTCCACAGCCCCTGCAGGCATAGCTCTCACTTCACACCCTACGAGGAGAGTTCTGTTTTTGCACACATTGCAACTGCCAGAATTGAGGGAAGTGACATTTAGTGCAAAACACGTATTTCATTTCATCCCATCTCCCAAACAACCAGTAGGACATTCCCTCCAATCCCCAAACGAATCTAGAAAGAGAATGAGTTCAGTGAGGAGTTTTTGAGAGCGACATTTCTTGATTAGTCTGCTCTCTTCTGACACAGGAGAGAGTCTTACGTTAATAATTGGGTTAATAGTCAGCATTTCGTCTATCAGCATTTAGAACTAATCAGTATTTATAACCATCTCCCCACAATACAAGACCAAAGAGCCTTGGTGCACTAAAATACACACACACACACACACACAAAAAAAAAATACCAGGTTTTGTGAGATATAATTCACATATCATACAATTTACCCATTTAAAGGATACAGTTCCATGGTTTTTAGTATAGTCCTAAAGTTGTACAGCCATCACGACGATGAATTTTAAAACATTTTCATCACCCCCCAAACAAACCCTTGACCCTTTAGTTGTCACCCCTCAATTCCTTCACAGCCCTAGGTAACTATGAATCCACTTTCTGTCTGTATGGATCCATCTATGCTAGACATTTCAATTATTTCCCGTGAATGGACTTTAGAATGTAAGGTCTCCTGTGACGTCACCTTTCACTTCGCACAGTGCTCATTCATGCTGTAGCGTGAATCAGTACTTCGTACCTTCTCTTGACCATATCTCAGAACAACTTAGTCCCCCTACACCCTCATCCTCACCTGTCACTTCTGAAGTTGGATTTTAGTTCCAGACTCTGTGTGCATGTTTACTTTATTTTTTAAAACAATCAGTAGTTATTTACAGTGACTTTACCAGCAGCACTTTCCCCCCTCCTCCTCCCCTTCACCTTCTCCTCCCACCTCATCTCCTGGGGTGGGAACTAGACTCTTACACTGAATGATTGTTGAGCCGTTTGAACCTTATTGCCAGGCTCTGAGCTGAAGGGACAAGGACTAATCAGGTAATTTTCTTAAACCGTCCTCCCTTAGATGCCATGGTTGTCTTGCCTACGACACAAGTAGTGGCACACAGAGAATGATCAGTGGCTTCCGGCTGCCTCCATCACAGAGAGAGATTTTCCTCTCTTCCCAAAGAGAGAAGAGTTTGCACATCATCGGAACAAGGTAGGTCTACAGCTCTCAGCAGGGGATGGCAGCTTCTCAATGCATCAGTACGTTTGGCCATGTCTGCCATGCACTTTATGGGTGTTCGGCACTCAGGGCTGGCTTCTCCGACTCAATGGGAGCATTTCCTGAGGCAGGGAGCATTCCAGTACCTGTGACTGCTGCCTGAGCCCCAGCTCTGTACCAGTCCAAGGGCATAAGCCCAAGAATGGCCTCCATAGTGAGGCATTGAAAGGACCACAGCTACATCATGGAGCCGAATTCTCTCATTTCACAGATGGGGACCCTGAAGTTTACACAGATGCAGAGACTTTTCTGAGGCCACAGGAAGTATTGTCAGGACCAGGGTCAGAGTCAGCCTCTATCCATGGGTGGCTTGCCCGCCTCCCAATGCACAGGAAATTTGGAATGTTTTGCAGAGGGTGAGTCTTCCCCTTTAGAACTCTTTCTTATTTTTACTCCAAAACATGCTTGTTTCCTAAATGAAAATTTCGAGGCTATTTCATTTTGTTCCATTCTGGGATATAAGCTATCATTTTGTTTCTGCTCTGCAGTCTCTAAGGTTCTTTCTGGGTCCAGTTCACACTCCCCACCTTCACCCATGAGCTGCAGACTTGTGTGTCCAGCTGTCTCCTTGACATTGCTGCACTGATATCTCAAACTTAAAATGTCCAACACAGGACTCTGATTATCCCCTTCCCGAAAATGGTTCCTTCCTGCACTGAGCGTTTTCCATCTTATAAATGGCACCACTGTCCCCCGCACTGCTCAAGGGAGGAGCACCCCTATGCAATGCTTTTCTTTCTCTCGTCTCCCACATTGCATTCCCTGGTGCACCCTACAGGTACGCCTGAAATCCATTCCCGAACTGCCGTCTCCAGAGCCACCCCTATCTAACTCTTCCTCAGTTGCTGGACCTACAGTTAATACAATAACTCTTAACTGATCTTCCTACTCCTAAGGACTGTCCTCCAACAACCCATCCTTTCCCTAAGCCGGATGGCTTGTTTTAAGTATAAACCAGAGAATGTCACTTTATAGCGTAAAGCCCTTGATGATTCCTGGTTGCCCCTAGAATGAAAGCCAGGCTCCTCTTGGCTTAAGGCACTTCTCTGTCTTCTCCACTGTCTGCCACCGCTCAGGGGAACAGGAGCGCTTTGAACAGGGACTCGCCTGTCTTGTCCACCACTGTGCCTGCAGAGCTTGGCACACAGTAGGAGCTTGGTCACTGTTGATGGACTGACTGACAGTTCTGCTCTTGCATCACTCAGCCTCTTGCTGCTCCGTCTGACCACTTGACTACAGACCTTTTCTTGACCTCAGGGACCTGAGATCCCTGTGCTTTGAGCAAAGGCTGACAGCGGTGTGGTGGTTTCTGTGACAAACGCACTCATTTGAAAATATCACTTTAAGGAATGTGTTTTATGATTCCTTTAGGATGAAATATTGCATGGTAGTTAGAAATGTGTTGAGAAGGATACATGCTTCCCCTTCATCCCCTCTCTCATTTTCATCTGGTAGCTAAGCTGCCCTCTGGGGTTGGAGGGCCCCATCCTGGTATTTTCTCCAGAGGTCAGGCTGAGGATCTTGAATGAGCCATCCTGTAGATTACTTCTGGGTGAGATGACCCTCTGAGAATGAAGATGGGTCTTCACAGTAGGGAGCTGCTCACATCTTTGCATGTGAGAAGAACGAGCATTAAACTGTAAAATGTTCCCTCCTAAAGAGACAGAAGGGAAAAGGCCTGTGAGAGCAGCATTCCCCATGCTCATAAATATCAAGCAGTGTTTGTTCCTAGGTGACCAGAGAAAACGCATGGGGGACAGGAAGAGTTTTCCAGGAGCTTGCTGAGGGTGGGGAAGGGGTTTGTACCACATTTCCTTCCCCTTAAAGGGCAGGCCCCTCCCCCTGCTGCAAGTTGTTGGGGCACCGTCCTTTAGCTCAGCCACCTGAACCACCCCATGGGTGCTTGTCCACTGGGGTCTGGCCACCAAGGCCGGCTCAATCCTGAGGTCAGGGTGAGGGCCATCCCAGGAAAAAAAAGGAAGCATCACTGATGAGGCAGACACCCTCCTTCCAACGCTTCCTCCAAGCTGCTTGGAGTCTGGGGCTTCACCTGGGGGTAACTTACAGAGCCCACATTCCTATTGAGTGAACCTGACTACAGTGCAGGACTGAAGGCACAGGATGAACACAACGTGAGAGGAGGGTTCGTGGTCCAGGCATGGGAGACTGAAGGGTCAACACTGAGGGGAGGGACAGGAGTCAGGGTGGGCCACGCTGCAGAGGGCTCTCTGAGGGGCCAACAGCCTGAAGGACCGTGGGGAGATGTCGGCAGGCCCATCTGGCTGGAGCACTGGGTCTGGAGGCAGGCTTTACCCAGAAGGTCAGCACTGGGCAGGTCAGCATGGGGTTTGCATTTTAGAGAAGATCCCTCTGGCTAGGATTGGAGGAAACAAGGGATCGGGGAGAAGGCTGTTGTGGTTTCAGCCCAGCCAAGGCTGCTGTGGGCATGGAGAGGACTGGGTGGCAGAGAGACATCAAGCATGTAGCATCAACAGGCTTTGGCGGTGGCCGTTGGTTATTGGGAGGACTTGAGAATATTTTCAGGAATATGGGCAGTTCAGTAGGCTGAGACAGGAAGGAGATGAGGTCTGGTAATCAGACCTGGGGGGGAGATACTGAGTTCAGGTTGTACAGGTTGAGTGAGAGGTGTCTGCAGGTCACCTGAGGAGCTCCGGTTTGGAGCTCCGTTGTCACATCAGACATAGGTTCAGACCTGGGGAACATCATTTTCAGAGCAGAAATGTGACTCCACAGTGGATGAGATTGCCCAGGGAGAGGACAGATCAATGGACACTGAGTCTGATTAGTCAGCAGTATTTGCAGGTAAAATTTCTCACATCCAGTGTCCTGATGACACTGAGGAAGGCAGCTGCATCCCTTGTAACCAGGTGAGGAACTGTCACTATCAGGCTCAGCCCCTGGACAAGCATAAAAACCTCACAGCGATGCATCAGGGCCTCTGTGTCAGCAGGCCCCAGATTCTTGGCCAAGGGAAGTATGTTCAAATTCAGTATATTTAGTGTCAGAGCGGGTGTTTCGGGAGGTGAATAAATATTAATATCTAAGCTAGGAGGTCATGGGGACTACCTCTTGGCCAGTGGGACCCAGATCATTTGAAACAAAGAATATCTGCTCCATGTGACACATACGCCAGCTACTTCTTTCTTCCTCAAGGTCGCCACTGTCCTTGTTCTGTCTGGAGTGCAGAGAAGGCAAGTTGTTAAACACACAGAAAGAGGCATCGATGAGCTATCGATATCCGAAACCCAAGAAGCCAGCAGCATGTCAACAATCAATAGCTTTTTTCACCAGGTTCAGCTGTGCCTCAGAAGCCTTTTTTCTGAATGACAGACGTAGCCTACACCCAGGGCCAGGCACCAGGCACTGAAAAGAAACACGTTTAAAGAATGTAGCTGCTATTTGCTTTTGAGCGGAGTGTTTCATGTTCCTTTTGGTCATCAAAGGCACATCATTGCTGAGTTCAGGGCTAGAAGAGGGGGCCTTGTTGATTGCAAGGGGTGCGTGGTCAGAGGAAAGTGTCAGCTATTTTGTGACAATGGCTCCTGGAGGGTGAAAGGGCATAGGATGTTCCAAAAGGCAGTGGCCCAGGAGGGAGGCAAGGAATTGGGGACATTAAGCCCTAAAGCTGCCTGGGCAAGGATGGGCAGCCATCTAGCATTTATTCTAAGGGGCCAAGCAAGTTTGGGGATAGTTCATCTGCTAAGGGGATTGTGTTCCATTTCAACTCAAACTGGTTTAAGTAAAGGAAAGTCATGTTATTGCTACATATTACTGAGAAGCCTGGAGGTGGGCCAGGATCAGGCATGATAGGATGCAGATGCTTAGAAGTACCTGGATATGTGTCTCTGAATCTCTTTCCTCTTTCCTTTGCGTGACATCCTTGTTGGACAGGCTTTTCTCACACCGTGGCCACCGGCAGCTGTGGCTTCTTTCATAAAGCTCTGCTTCGAGTCCCGGGGCTGAATCTCATTTGTGTCGATGGGACCACCTGTCTATCCATGGTCAAGTCACGATAGCTACAGGCATGGATGCTCCCACTTGGGTCCGGTGTCTATTTTCTGAGATGGGAAGAGATGGAGTCAGCCCCACCCAAATGATACGCAGTGGGAATGGGAATGGGGTTGTGCGCTTCTCCAAGGAATACCAGGTTTCTGGATGAGTCGAGTCAGTAAAAGCAAAACAATGGGAGTCTTGCAATTAGAATTCTGGGTAATCTCTCTGTTCACAGTAGGACCTCAGTGTGATGAGGAGAGGAGCCTGCTGGGGGCAGTGGGGCCTCTGAGGCCCAGCTAAGTTCCTGGGGTTCAGTTAGAACACTGTCTGGGACAGCAAAGAGGATATCTGAACATTTCCAGTAGGTGGGAGGAGGTCAAGGCCCAAGACTAGACTTAGGCTGAAGGCAGTGGGTGTTAGGACTTGATGCCACAGCCGTGGGGCCTGGTGGACACATCTCAGGATAGGGGCGGCCGCCGAGCAGGGGGAGTCTGGGCAACCCAAGTCAGCTTCAACCAGAGTCACCCCTTGTGTCTATTTTGCATAGTAGACTTGCTTTCCTCCTAGCTTTAGTATGTGTTACATACATATTAATGATTATTCATCTACAATGTATGACGTCAAACTCTCATCATTTTTTGGTTATGTTTTTAATGATAAAAAAGTAATTACAAGTAATTTTTATGGACCTTAAGGTTTATTTTTGAATTCCAGAAATTTATTCTATATGGTAAACACTGGGCTTTGACCTCTTTTTTAGCTGAATATTAATGTTTTTTTCACTCGTGGCCATTCAGCATGTGGTCAGATATATACTGCTGTACTTTTCCGATTTTTCTCTCTGTATATTAGACCTGGTGGAATCACACATACATATTATAAACACTTACCCTGCCATTTGTCTTTTAAACATGACTTTGAGCTCTTTCCATACCAGCACATATAGATAGTCCTCCTTCAGTTTTAAATGTCTACAAGTTGTTCCGTTGACTCACCAATAACACCACAATGTAATTTATTAACACGTCCCTGTTGGTGCATAGCTGGGGTCCCCGTTTTCTCCATCCTAGCGCTGCTGTTGTGACCCGTCCCATGGCACTACAGCCTGCCGGGTGTACAGTGTCCTGAGAGCTGCAGGGACCTTCCTCATGCCACTTGTCCCTTTAGGGACATGTGGTGCTATGGCCTCTTCCTCCTTTGGCTTTTTTTTTTTTCTTGTGCCCTGTCTCTGGACATTCTGTTCAACACCTTATAGCAACTCCTTTCCTTCTTACCTATGCTTTCCCTGGAGTATCCCCTCCACTTCCTAGTCACCTGATGCCTCCAGGGTCAGCTCCCGGCCCAGACCTCTGCCTCCAGTCATATCACCTTGTTTTTTTTTCAAACCCATCTGTCTTCTGCCTGCTTGTCCCAGGCACCCAGGCGCATCACTTCTACCTGAGAGGGATCGAAAACACTGATTATGGAATGCTGTGATACACACAACACTAAAGAGAGAGATTGTTTCCCCTCTGATGGTCAGGAAGTCTTCCTGGAGGAGGAAGCTCAGTGTTTGGTGAGTGAGGAAGGCGGATGAGGTGGGACAGAAGTGGCAGCAAAAGCCAGAGCCAAGTGCCCTCAAAGCAAGTGTGGCTTTCTACCTCCCTCCGCCTGCTGTGCCCCATGGTGTCACCATCCACCTGGGCACCAGGTGAGAAGCTTTGGTGTGATCAATTGTCCAGCCTTTCCTTGCCCCCGCCTCCCCTCCACACCTGGCCTGTCACTGAGGCCAGTTGAGTCTCCTGACACGATCCTCCCCTGTCAGTCCCTTTTCTCCATCTTTTCAGTCACTACTACATGATCGCCTGGTGGCACAGGTCGGGGTAGGGGTGGGTAAGGCAGCATCATCCCCATTTACAGATGAAGAAACTCGGGCACAAAGGGGTTCAGGAGCTGTGTTTCCCCCTCTGCTTTTGAAGGTGCCTTTGAATTTTGGTGTAGGGAGAGGGCTGGTGGTCCGTCCCCCAGTCTCTGGGATCCAGCGAGGCAAGTTCCCAGGGCTGAGGGGTTGCAGCATGCCCCAAACAAAGCTCTTGGAAGCAGCGCTTGTGTGCAGAATTTAATGAGCAAGTTCTCCAGAGCCAGCTGGAGGCAAAACCTTTCAGGAGATCTGGAAGGTCCATGAAGGGAGGTTTTATTTCCCTGGGCAGCTCTAGGTGTATTTTCACCCAGTGGGCCCCAGAGGGGAGACTAGGGCAAACATTTTTTTTTTTTTTGTCCTGATTGCTTGTGAAATTGAGAATATTTTTAGCAGATTTGAAAGCTTTGGAGACAAATCCTATTACTCAATGCCCTGCTCAGAGCAGGCACTCAATAAACCTTTGTGGAAGGTTGCTGAATGTTCCTTATTGGCACAAATGCTCTTTTGGTGAATGTGCACATTAGGAGATTTGATGAAGATGTCAGCCAGCCTGACCGTAAAAAGTAATCTTTATGATACCATAAAAAGGAACATGGACAATAGCTAGAATGTCATCCGTGAGCATAATAAATATTCCCCTAAGTTCCTTGGCCCATCAGGAAACCACATCACATGCACTTGCAAAACCAGTGGTCTGTTTCAACTTTATGTAAAATGCCAGCTTTTTATGGGAACTGATTGGGTTTGCAATTAACCAAAGGACGCAATAACCACATGCACCTTGATTGATTTGTGAGGCATAGAGTGTGCTTTAAAGACAGTTACGAAAGATAGAGTGAGCGACCAGGGTTTTAAGCACTGACAAACGCAGTCACTTTGGCTTCAGAGCACTATTTACTTTATGGATTTTGAGAAAGGGAACACATCTATGACGGTGTGTGGCTGCTTTATTCAGTCAGTCGAGCAGCGCTTGCTGAGAGCCCGCTGTGGGCCAGACATGGTGCTAGGGACACAGAGTTGAGAAACCAGAGGTCCTACCCCCAGAGGCTCACAGTCTAGATAGAGGCAGGCAATGACAAGAAAACATCAGCAGGCCTCTGAGAGAGGCATGCCTGGGTCACCAGGAAAGGACAGGCAGGGAAGAGCAAAATGTGAGTTGGGTCAGGAAAATTGAGGGTTTTCTTGATGCAGAGAGCAGGTTGAGGGGCCTCTGGGCTCAAGCAAACACATGGACTAGTTGGAGGACTGGGAATGAGGGGGCTGGAGGAATGGTGAGAGGAGCTGAGGCTGGCCAGGTGGCCAGGGGCTAGAGCAGTGTTTCCGCTTGGTACCATAACCACTGTTTTACAGGGACGGCTAATTGTAACTGTAACTCAGAGACTCTGGTGGTTTGATTCTTTGTAACACAGTGCAAGATACTTTTATTACTTTAGGGTAGTCTGTGCTGCAGAAAGCATACAGCATCAATGTCAGCCAGTGAGCTAAAATGTTGCAGCAAAACCAGGCTCTATTGTTGCTAACCCAACCCTGCATGGAGGTGAGATTGGTATTCACGTACTTGAGTTTGCACAAGTCCACAGTATTGTTGATCAATGAGACCAGCCATGACCGCACCAGCTGGATTTAGCATGAAGCAGCCAGCTGGGGGTCAGCCCTGGTCGGCAGGAATCCTAGAACGCTGGAATTGGACGGGCTACCGAGGCCACTCTTTAAAAGTTGGTAATGCAGTTTCATGTAAAGAACAGACCCGTGCTGGGCTGCAGCAGTGGAAAGAAAGGTTGTCCTTATGTGGACCCGAAATCTATCTTCCTGAGGCTGGAAATCAATGACCCTTGTTCTGGCATCTGCAAGATCGCAGAGTAAGCCTATCCTTTCTTTAATTAAGTATTATTATTATTATAGTTTATGTTTTTATGGAGGTGATGGTTACAAAGGACACCTTTTTAGATATGTGATGATAAGTGCCCTCTAAATCCTCTCTGCAGGAAGCATAATAATAGCACAGCCTCCTCCAAACACTCCTTAAATGGCAAACTTTTCCTTTCCATAAAATCCACAGTGTCAATATGAAGGGTTTTTTTTGTTTGTTTGTTTGTTGTTGTTGTTGTTTATAAAAGTAATATCTGCTTGTTGTAGAAAATTAGGAAAATGCGGACAATTAAAAGAAGAAAAACACAACCGGTTTGCTGGGCACTTCTTTCAGCCAAACTCCCTCTAGGCTGTCTCCCCTGTGGGACCTATGATGGCATGCACCCAGGTGCCTCTGAGTTACTGACGCCCAGTCCACTTTAATGCTTCAATCTCAACTTCTATTTAAATCCTGCCTTATTGCCTTCCTCTGCTCAGCCCCACGCCAAGACTGCTGGCTCTTACTCCTGTTTGCTGTACTGTCATTTCAAGAGCATTGGGACAGGGAGCAGGGAAGGAAAAGTGACCTTGTTTTACTCACCAGGCTGCTGTTGCCTCCTTTTCTGACTGGCTGTCTGTGGGGCACACAGAGGAGTTATCTGGGGGGGAAACTGGCGTTCCCTATGGCACTGTTCCCAGAGGTAAGAGACAGGTTCTTTTTACTTGCTCAGTCAACTTTCCTACAAACTCAGATCTGTCCTGTTCCTTGCTCAGTGGGCTGCCCTCTTGGGTGAGGCCCCGTGTCCCTCACAGGCGTCATTCAGCCCACAGGAAAAGCATGCATCTTTGCAGCGGCACGTGGCAGGAGTGTGTGCAATCTACGGTGTCATGCCAGAAGCTGTCATTGTCTTTTGTTGTACTGTTGAATTCCATGCATTTGTATTTAATTAGAATTTAATTAGAATCTTTGTATCTTTATTTATGATTGAAATTATCCACTTTCCTGGTATATCCTTTTCTCAGTTTTGGTCATAAGGCTCTGCTAGATTTATAAAATAAACTGGATTGCAGTCCATCTTTCTCTGTACTTTGGAATAGTTTACAGGATGTGAAAATTATCTGTTCCGTGAATATTTGAAAGAGGTGCTGTGACAACAGCCTGACTCGAAAGCCTTTTTGGGAGAGGCAGTTTGTTGAAACTAATTTGCTTTCCTCAATGACTGTTGGTCACTGCAATTTTTTTTTTACTTCTTTTTGAGACAAATTTACTAATTTGCGTTTTCCCAGAAAATGATCCCTTTCATTGAGACTTTCAAATATGTTAACATAAAATTGTACCACCATAATCTTTTACAGTTTTAAAAAAAACAGCCCTCCATATCTGTTCTTATGTGTCACCTTTGCTAGGCCAGTCATTCAAACACTAGGCTAGGGGTTGCTGTGAAGCCTTCTGCAGATGTAATTAAAGTCTGTACTCGGTGTACGTTACACAAGGCAGGTTATCCTAGATCATCTGGGTGGGCCTGGTTCAATCAGTCGAAAGGCCTTAAGACCAGAGCTGAGGCTTCTGTGAAGTAGATGAAATGCCACCTGTGGACGGCAGCGTCACCCTGAGACGCCCAGCCTGTTTCCTGCTGGCCTATCCTGTGGATGTCGAACTTGCCTAGAAAGCCCCCAACCATAACATAAGTCAATTCCTCGCAATAAACTTTTCTCACCTACAGCGAATACAAAAGATGCTCAATATTTACTCTTTCTGTTTATAATGAACTTCCACTCTACATATGCAATGCTGCCCCAGGCCTCAAAATCAACGTTATAGCCTCTTACAAAGGGTCATAAGTTGCAGTTTGAAACACTGTACAATGACAGTGAAACTTTCCCCCCCACACCCTCACTGGGAGGTCTGGGTATAAGAAAAGGCAGCTTTCTAAAACGGATTCTGGAGGGAACCTGACCCAGACTGTACCATAGCAGGAGCAGGACTCTACAGTATGGCCTCTGGGCACCTGTGGATGCCACCTCTAAGGGGGGGGAGGTATGGAGAGGGGAGGGGTCCCCTAAGAGACAGAGAGAAAGGTAGGAGTACTGATGGGCTCCCCTGGAGAGCACAGCACAGGGACCAGGCTGTTACTTCCTTGGAGCAGAGAACAAGCCAAGAACACCCTTGGTAGGAACCCAGGTGGAGACAGCCTCACGGAGCCATGGGGCTAGGGTTTGGGGACAGTGGCTTTTGGTGGCAGGCCTCTCATAGAGACAACTGCTCAGAAGGATCTCACCTGCTGGGTTGATGGGCCCTGAGCAGGTAGGTTAAATGAGTCCACCCAGAACACAGGATGACTGTCCTAAGGACATAAATGGGCAAAGAAAGATGAAGATTTTAGCTTATCATGGGCTCAATCTGATCCAGTAGTGTTTAAAAAAACAAAAACAAAACCAAAATTGTAGGATACAATGAGTATTGCTTCCCCTTATGCAGGTCTTAATTTCTCCTACAAGTCAGATGGCCTGAGTTGTTCTCTAAAGGAACAGCTTATTCACATGTCTCAAGCTGAAGACATTTGTAAAGAAGGAATATATGACATCACAAATCAACTAAGAAGTCCGAAATTGCTCATGGAATACTAGGCGAAGGTAGGGGGTTGGAACTCCTTTAAAGCATGTGTGCCTTCCTTAGGGAGCAATTCCTTCATTCTACAAGCGTTGGCAAGCTGGACAGAATGCGAGGCTCTGGGGCTGGGAAGCTGACAAGGAGGAGCCTACCAGCTAATGGCCTGCACGGAGATAGATGGGGAAACAGAGTCACAACACAGCGAGGTGAGAGGTCCGAGGGCTGTAGCACGTGGTCTGGGGCAGAGGCTGGAGGAGGTGCTGGGAATTCAACAGCATGCAGGACAGAGATGGAGCTTAGGATGCAGGTGGGGAGACTGATGTTCATCAGCTACCCCGACGAACAGAAACTGCGCCTGCTGTGGGCACCCCTGGCTACGAGGTCATGCCTCCTGTTTAGCATGTGCCACTGAGCCAAGGTCCTGGTGTCCTGTGCAATTCCTATTCTGGAGGGGACTACTGGTACCCCCCGGCCACTCACCTGGATCAGACATTATCCGAGGAAGTGACATTTCCCAAGTAATCCCTCAGGGTCTCTTTGACAGTCAATTCCCTGCGACTAACAGGTTTTACTGGTGAGGTTGGTGTGAACCATTCTATTTGGCTGTAGAAATACTGATATGTCCCTTGTTTGGCCTTCCAAAGAGCTTTCTCGGCCCTTTGTGCCTGAATCATTATTAGCATTTGCTTCTCAATCCCCCACCATCCCTAACTGTTCTCTTTGTAACTCTCAGCTATTGGTGAGTCTGTAATACAGGCCTTTGGGGAGACATCCACATACCAAGATGCCTGCAAGTTTTCTGGGACCACAGGCTAGGGTGACACAGACACTCAGGCCAGTCTTTCCTCTTAGAATTTGGGGCAACACTGGGATTTGGAGAGCTGGGGGGGTCTGTGGTGGACAACAGTCCTGTGTTTGTGATGCAGGGAGGAGGTGAAGGCACATTCCGCTCAGACCGAAACTGGCTAAAACCAGCTTTTTGTTTTACAAATCAGTCAATAACTTTCTAGCAAAAATTAGAAATTGTGGTTCCAGTTACAAGTTGCTTTAACTAAAGTAGCTTAGGGAGAGTCGAGAGAGAGAGAGAGAGAGAGAGAGAGAGAGAGAGAGAGAGAGAGAGATGGCGATGGGACAAAATTTAAATTAGCGTTTTGGGAAGAAATTGTTTTGGGGATAGAAGAGGCAACTGAGCTGGGCCATTAGATGGGTCTGGTGAGAAATGTGCCTGAGGAGGTTAGTGGAGGTGGAGACTGGCCGACGGATGCATTGGGCTGGCTTTAGGTTTAAATCATCCACGCTCTGTCCACCTTGGTAAGTGTGAATAACACCAACTTGACCTTCAATTTGTTCTCAGTCCTTCAAAAACCTGCACTTCCCAAAGGCTGTCCCTGGTCACTGTCTGACGTCAATACTATTTGAGAAATTGCCTCCAAAAGTCTGATTTTCCTCATTAGAAAAGCTGGGAGTTAAGTTCTTCCTTTTCATGACTTCATTCACTGTTCTATCCGTTCAGTTTGGATTGTGATTCTGTTTGTTCCATGAAGGAAAAGATCCTGCTGTAGTAGCATCACCATCCTAACGTGTCCTGGGCCTTTTTTCCCTCTTCTGGGACTTAGGCCGATTCTATTTTTTCACTTCCTGGAGGCTCCGATTTAAAAATGTGTTTCTGATGCTCAGTATCTTGGCCTGTGATGAGCCTGCAGGGAGGCTCTTCTCCACTAAATTTGTCTCAGGCTTTAACATGTCAAAGCTAGTTGTAGTCAAAGTCAGCAGAGCCCCAAACCTTCAGTCTGGGGGAGTGGGGTGGGGAGCGTTGACTCATTTGCATGATGAGCTCATGTGCTACAGAGCAGCCTGCTCCATGGATGGGCCTCGGCCGAGTGCCTGGAGGCCAAAGCATTGTATCCAGAAGCCATGTCCAAATGTATCTGTGTTAACTGGAAGGGGAGAAGTGGTACATTTTTTGTCAGCAATCCTGCAGAGTCCCTGATGTGACCAAGGCAAGCGTTTATTACTCCCTCTTTAGTGCTGTTTGTTCATATGACTGGTTAAGCCCTCAACCTGGAGAGTCACAATTAATTGCACATGAGTTTCTCTCTTCTGCCGGCTCATATGGCCCCACAGGGCAGCGTCTGTGCTTTAGGTCAGTTCTCAGTCTCCAGGCTGGTGAGTGAGGCATAGTAGGCATTGATATATGGTTGTTGAATGACTGAGTGAATGTATCATGGTTAATTTTATTAACTCGACTAAGCTAAGAGATGCCCAGGTAGCTGGTAAATCATTAGCTCTGGGTGTGTCTGACAGGGTGATTCCAGAAAAGACTAGCATTAGAATTGGTAAAGTTCACCCTCACCAATGCAGGTGGGTGTTGTCCAGGTGTTGAGGGCCTGAATAGAACAAAAAGGTAGAGAAAGGGGGAATTTGCTCTTACTTTTTGGGCTGGGCCATCTGTCTTCTCCTGCCTGCAGACATTGGCACTCCTGATTCTCGGTCCTTCAGACTTGGCCAGGAGTTAGATCATCGGTTCCCAGATTCTTGGGCCTTCGAACTAGACGGAATTACACCACTGACTTTCCTAGTTCTCCAGCTTTCAGGCAGCAGATTATGGGGCTTCTCAGCCTCTATACAGGTGTGAGCCAATGCCTATAATATCCATCTATGTATCTATCTATGCACCTATCCATCCTTCCATCCATCCATCCATCCATCCATCCATCTATCCACCTATCTTTTTCAAAATAGCATCTTTGAGATATAATTCACATAAATTTAGTATAAAAGTATCCTTTTATGCCATAACATTTTCCCTTTTAGAGTGTGTAATCTAGTGATTTTTAGTATATTTACAGTCTTTCTTGCTTTTAAAAAAAAAAGGAACAGTTAGGTTCAATTTGATTCCGGGAACAGACGGAGTCAGTTTAAGGAAGACTTTTTTGTTTGTTTGTTTGGTGGTAAAACACATATACCATTTACCATTTTAAAATGTGCTTAAGGAAGATTTTTAGAAGTCTTGTTGTGCAGCCCAAAGTGTGCAGGCAGGGTGGGGAAACACATGAGATGAGACATACAGCATGAAAGCATTGGTTCCTACAGTGTCTGAGCTAAAGACCAGTTTTCACATTTCCAATCCTTGGCAGATATATATGTGGTCCAAGTGTGTATGACTAGTCAGTCACAGTCGGGGCCTCGTGCCCCTGTGCACATGAGTCTGATGATGCCCAAACTGACCTACACCCTGGTCGACCAGCCAGGTCCATTGTTCTCATGCTTGGATATCATAGCAATTCCAGTTGCTACCCAAGTTCCTAAATGCTCATTCTCAATTTGTGGACCAGTAAGAACAGGCTCTGGACCAGTAAGAAGTGTCCCTGGTCCATGAAGCACACTTTCAGCAACACTGCACTAGAGGGAATTTCTAGTCAGTACCCTTAGCATTTTCTTCCCTGTTCTCTTCGTTACACACACAGATTCTTTTCTTGGATAGGAGTCCCAAGTGCCTGAGTCACCTCTTGGGCTCAGCTGTGGCCTCTGAATTTCCCAGCACAGCCCCTCTGCCATGGAATCCTGCTGACAAGTGAGTTAGAGCTGGAGCTGGCATGCAGCCATGGGCCTGCTCCTTGTCTGCAGGGCCCAGCCCTCCTGCACAGCCACACGTGGTCTCGGCTCCAGTTTCCTGGTCTCTGTGGAGATTCATGGATTCTCAGACACTCAGCAACCTGGGGACCAGGAGAAGAAGCAGTGCTAAGAGCTTCTGGGCTCTCAGGCAACAGTTACAGCGAGGGCAGTGGCTGGATGAGGACGGTTACTGAGTACAAAACCATAATAATAGCCGAGGACTGGAAAAACCTTTATTGAGATGTAGCAGTCAAACCACATCGTTGTTAAACAACCATAACTATGTCTTAAATAATCAGTTCAGCTGGTCTCTATTTAACATAATAGCTGCCTATTAAACCTAAATTAAATACAGAGTTAAATGTCTCTAGGACACAAAAACCCCAAAATGACTGCCAAACCCAGAAGGAAATCTCGAGCTGGAATGTGCTAGGCGTGTGTCCGCCCGGTCTGGGTGTGCTGTGGTCCAGAGAACAGAGAGCTTCCATCCTATTGCCCAGGTGTCTGGGTTTGAAGAAGAATATTTCCTAGGGTTGAGATGGGGTGGAGGACCCATATGGCAATACAGTCCAGTCCTGGTTATGTCTCATAAATATTTTAGTTTCATAGACATTCTTGCGTACGTCAGAAATACAGAACTGCCTCTAGGAAGCACGGGGAGGTCTCTGTGGCCTCGAATGTGCCAGAATGATTGCTAGGTTTTCACCTCTCCACTCCCCCTCACCTGCCATACACAGGCCCTTATCCCATGCCTGGACCACAGTAAGAAACTTCTAGGCCCCCAACCTCCTTCCAAGCCATCCACTTCTCTGCCGCTATTCACATATTCATTCATTCATTCATTCATTCATTCATTCATTCATTCATTCTAGAAATACTGGCATATACTATGTGCTAAACATTCAGGGAGCCATACAGTAGCAGCAAACACAGATCCCGGGGGCATATGTTTTGGTGGGAGAAGCCGCCATTGATGGGCGTGCTCTTTCTAAGAGGCAATTAGACTCGTGACTCTTTGGAACTCCTCTCCCCTGATCTCAGCCTCCAGGAATGAAAGGCTCTGCTTTTCTCTATTCTCATTTCCTGTATCTGCCTCCTTCCTCCCTAGAGGCCAGCCAGGTATGCCCACTTAGATGTGTTCCTCAGGGCCCCTTTGGGACCACCTGCTTAGGAATTACCTGGGATGACAGCTATAAATGCATATTCAGGGCCCTTCCCAGATCTGTGGGAAGAGACGGGAAAAATTAAGTATCCATCAAAGTTCAGGATAAGCAATGGATTTCACCTCTTTTTATAAGGATAGTTTCGTTTAGCATGGCAGGAAACCATTCTTGGGAGATGGCTTGGACCAATTATTCCGGGCTTGGTTTTCTTCTGTGGGGTGGGGTTGGAGCTCTTCTCTTACTACTTTCCTACGTGTGTAGGCATTATTGTTTTGTGTGGACAACCAGACTGCGAAGGATAGGAGCAAGAAATTACCAGTGTCAGCGATACAATCAATTTTGCTTCCCACATTTTCATAGTGGATTCATTGGCTCTAAATAATAGACTGGATACATGTTTTCTCTGTTCATCCATTGACTCATTTGTCCGGGAAGATTTATGTGGGGGAGTAATTTTTGCTGTATTGAGAAGACAGTGTAATCCATAATGAGAAATTTTCCATCTTCACACTTGTGCTGAGGACAACACGAGGGTAAGACGCGTGCTGATGGAAAACGACAAACAGGGCCCTTGTCCCTTGTGCTTCCTCAGGTCTGAAATACTTCCTGGGAGCAGGGGTCATGGCCCCCAACTCAACTGTGTGAGAAGAAATATAAAACCGTGGATAATGTCAGCATATCTCATAGCTTGATGTTTACACAACCAGGCAGAGAGAGGGAAACATAAAATTTCAGCTAATTATCCTAACCCCTGACCTGAGAGTTAGAAGGGTCTGAATTGCATTGTGCAAATCATTTTTCTTTCTGAGCCTCAGTTTACCCACCTTTATACTGAGGAGGATTGGATTAGATCACTGGTGCTTCTAGGGAACATTTTGAAATAGTGTGGGGACATTTTGATTGTCCCCACTGTGATAGGGCAAGGTTATCCTGGTGTTTGTTGGTGGGACGAGGGAGTGATAGCATCCTGTAGTGCACAAGGACCTGGAGTCATGTCCCTTCAACTTTCTCTTCCAATAATCTTGTTTGCAATCACTTGGGCTTCGAATCCAATTCTGCTTTACATATAAAAATCAAAACATTGGGCCGGCCGAGTGGCGTGGTGGTTGAGTGCTGGCTTGGGAAGCCAGTGGCCCCGGTTCGGGTCCCACATATGAGGGCCAGTGACACTGCCCTCAAAAAAAAAAAAAAAATCAAAGCATTGTTTTATGGTTTTAATACACACTGAACTTTCTAGAAAGGCAAGTACCACGTAAATGGAAGAAAGCATGTACTTTGTCTTGTTGGTAGCTTTACCGAGAAATGTTTATCACTCTGAAAAATTGTGACACTGATGCCAATGCCAATCTTGGTGTTTGAATACCAGTGCAGCTTTCTAACTCTGTACTTATAAGCAGTAACTTCTTGGTGATTCTGCACCTATAGTTCATATACTTGTTTAGCCTTTACTTAAAAACATCATCTAGAAAGAATAAACCTGGATAATATATCAGAACCAGATATAAGCACCTGATTTGCTCATTAGGTCTTCAAGTATATTTGTGCCCAGGCATTTGTATATTGAAATGTATCTTATTATAAATTACTTAACATATCATTTATATTATTGAACATTATACTTATTTTTAAAATGATGTCCCTTGGTAGGTTATACATCGATAATTTCACTTCAGAATAGCAAGGGGATATTGCAAAATATTTGCTGTAGAAATGGAATGTTGGGTCTAATAGGATTAGGAACCTTCAGACTGGATACTTTTTAGTTCTGATATCTTAGGAAAATGAAATGACATCAAAGAAAACAGAAAGGCCAGCCAGAACTCCTCACAAAGGGAAGGAGCAGCACGCTAACCGAAGAGATTGCATATGCTCTTCATAGTGACAACCGCTCCCCGCCTTGCCCCATTCAAACTAGTGCCAATTATAGAGCTCTCCATATCTTCATCTCCACTGGGAGCTGAGTCCACCCTCATAATCTTCCCTGGCAACTGTTGCTAGGAAGATGCTGCTTCTCGAACTGACCTTCCAAAGACTTGAGATTGCAGCCGGTTGTTTTCCAGCTGGTAAGGGTATCAAATTTGCCCAGCCAGAGTGATGGAAAAACATGCAAATGGAGCAGAACTAGCAACAACACACACAGGATGCATAAGGAAAAAAATATATATATATATTTATGAATAATGTGGGTACCAGGATATTTTGATTATTGGCTTCCATTCCTGGAGGCTTGAGAGACAAAAAGGACCATTGCAAATCTGTCCATTGCTCTTTCCTGTTATAACAGTAATGGAGCCACCACGAGGGAACCTGCGAATTTGACCCCTCTCATTAAGTCTGTCGGCAGAGTCCGTGGCTTACAGGCAGGCAGCATCCATCCCCGTTTCACTGCTTCGGTGTGAGCTGCTCCATCCTTGTGATGCGGCTGAATAGTGATAATGATAGCTACCACTCGTTGATTCTTGCTTTGTTCCTGGCTTTGTCCTAAGTGCTTTACATGAATTACCTCATTTAATCCCCACAGCAACCCTGTGATGGAGATGTCACAAGGTCCCCTGTTGTACTAATGAAGACACTGAGCAATGAGAGAGTAAATCGCGCATCCAGCCCCACTGAGCCAGTGGGCAGCAGCCGTGCACTTGTACCTACATGGTGCTCTATACTTTACTCACTGATATGGGTCTGACATACACCGATGACAGTGCCTGCAGTGAGATTCATTCATTCATTCATCCATTCATTCATTTACTCACACATTCATTGATTCATTCCTCCCAGATGTGACCCAAGCCTGTGCTTACTGCCATGCTCACTGGGACCTTGGGTGAGTGATGTCCACACCCTTCTCCAGGGAGCTGAGGGTCCCATTCTGTGCAGAATTGGTTTTCACTGCACACCCTTTTCTTCAGTTATTCTAGCTTCCCCAGCCTTTTTAAGCCTGTTGGGTCTCTGAGGAGCGGGGCTGGGGCAAGTACCTGGTGCCCTCCGTACTGTGGCAGGATGTTTGGCCACACAGATACTCCTGAAACACTGGTTGATTGCTTTACCTTCCACTTTCAAACAGCGGTCCCATCCCAGGACGCAGACCTTAGGATCAGGGGCAGAACAAAAGCTGCCCTGATGGAAGTCGGAAGCCAGTATTTGTCTGGGTGCTAGCTGGGGTCAGGCATCGCACTGCATCTCATATAACCTGCAGGACGACATAGATTAGGCAGTGTAGGCTTTGAGAAGAAAGTCACTGTACAAAAGGGATGGTGTGGCGGGGGCCCCTGTATAGTACCTGCTGTCACCTCTTCCTACTCTGCTTGGGCTCAGCTGGGCATTCACCCCAGGTTGCTAAATCCGCCATGAGTTTCAACTTCTTTTCCTGACTTCCATTTGCTTCGGTTCAAGAGGATTTAGGTCTCAAAGATAGATTAGTCCATTCCCTGTTTGCTTGGAAATTTCCCCAGGAATAGACTGCCAAGCCCAGGAAGATACTCATATATGCAAGTTACCTTGCAAAGTGTTAGCTGCCCCCGTATAACCTCAATGCACCAGAGGCTTCTGTTAATGACACTCATCCCAGACCATAGTCCAATGCAGTGTGTGTGACTGCTCCAACCTTCTTTCAAGGGCACTGATCACTGACCTCATTACAACTTAGGTTTGCAGAAGGGGGCTTGAAAACAGAGTGAGATGGGCTCGGGAACATTGTTCTGCATCAGCGGGAAGCCACCGCCCTGCCCTGAAGGTTGAAAGTTTGATTGTTCTAGAATGACGTTCAGATGATTCAAAAGAGTTATAAAAAGGGCTTATCTGTGTAGAGCTCTTTACTGTTTAAAAGCCAATGTCTTTCCTCTGGGAAGGCCAGTTTTACGCTTATTCCCCAATGTGCAGATGTAGAGACTGAGGCTTGGAAAAGACTGAGCTATTCAAGAGCCAGGGTCTCCAGGACTTTGGTTTTGGATCTGATGTT
Source organism: Aselliscus stoliczkanus (assembly GCA_033961575.1). NCBI lineage: Eukaryota > Metazoa > Chordata > Mammalia > Chiroptera > Hipposideridae > Aselliscus > Aselliscus stoliczkanus. Next base: position 28,081,559 of record CM066741.1, read on the forward strand.
TCTTCCCCTTATATCATAGTTTTTGTAATCCCCATAGACAATGTGTTTTCTGTAAAACTTGATGAGACAGCATCCCCCTGTCTCTGAAGGACCTTCATCTCATTTAAGGGTGAAAGGAGCTCTGGGTCAGTATTGTCTTTTAAAATGTGCCCTTGATTCTCGGTGCTTGTGTTCTAAATCCAATTTGCTTTGGCAGTGATTTGGCTTACCTTGGTTTTTAGGGTTTATTCTCTGAATGTTGAGGGATTTCCTCGTGATAATGTTGGGGCAAGGCAGGACGACGTTCTTGGTTTGTATTAAGGAGAAAAATCTGTATTTTTGTTGCTCACTTTGGATTTCCCTAGAGCGAGATCTCAAGTATAGCAGGAACCGAGGTATCAGGTCTTTAGAGCAGAAAGGGAGAGGGGAGAAAAATTGGGGACAGCTGGTAAGGAAGCCACGCTGTGCTTGGCAAGAGGAGCACTGAGCGGGCAGGAAATGGAAAGGACAGGAATGAGAGAAAGGCGAGAGAAGGGACTTGTCAATTCATGGTGGTCCCCCCAGGCCTAGCCCAGAGCCTGGCTAAATATTTACCAAGATGCGGCATCTCATACTCAGCTACTGTGGGAATTAGGCTGAAGGGATTGGAATGCTGAATGGCGATCCTGGAAGTCCCTTAGGGAGAAGTGTGTCTGAAAGGCAGGGACGTGTTGTCACTGATACTCCCGGTTTTCCGGAAGTGCATGGAGGTTGTAGAAAGTAGAGGAACGAACAAGGGGATCCCACTACCACCGCCACAACCGCCTGAACCACCTCTTCTGCTTTCTTCTTATCACCAGTATTTCCACCGTCACTACCATCACCACCTCTCTCACCTCCACTACCATCACCATTCAGTGCATCCTTGTCACACGCCAGACAGCACAGTGAAGGTTTCACATGGGTTCAACTCTCAAAGCACTCTTTCTCAGTTGGAGTGCTTAGGCCTATTTTACAGGGGAGGGAATCGAGGCTCCGAAGGGAAGCACTTCACTCAAAATCACACAGTAGGAAGCTGGCGAGCCAGGATTGGAACCCAGGCCTGCGTGTTCAGATAGACCACGTGCAGTGGTTCGGAAAGCTGCCCTGTGGACACAAGACACATGCTGGGGCTGGTTTTACTACAAGTGGGCCTGAGTGGCTCCTTGTAGCTGTGACCAGACCCAACAATCTGTGCTTCCTTCCTTTCTCTGACTTCCTTTTGCATATTCTGGATCATATGGCTTTTCAGGTCAGACAGAAATGTTTTATGTCCCTCTTTTCTGAGCTTGGGATGTTCCTGTTTGCACACAGTTCTGGAAGCAGATGGAGCCCAGTAGAAATCCCAGATGATAACTGAGATTCAAAAGTTCTGTGTAAACACCCACGTAGCATAAATACCTCTGAGTCTATGTGTGTGAGAGAAAAAGAGATAGAAATAGAGAGATAGGAAGGAACAGAGACACACAGACATACAAAGACACAGAGAGAGAGAGACAGGGAAAGAGGGAGAAACAGAGAGATAGAGAAAAACAGAGACAGAGAGAGGTAAAGAGACAGAGAGAGAAACAGAGAGAGAGCGAACCAGGTGACAACCGTTCACTGTTCATACTTTTGGGTCGAGTTCTGTCAGGACCATTCCTGGGCCTTTGGGTCACCTGAGCCAATGCAGTCTCAATGGTCTCTGTTCCTCGCAGCTGAAAGAGTAGGATGGAAATATGTAAAACACTTAGCCAAGCGTCTGGCACCTAGTAAGTGCCAGAACGGTGACATTCTTTTCATGAACGAGAGGCATCTCTGCTCTAGTCACCGCCCCTTAAAATTCCTCACCCTGATTTTCAAGTTGATATAACTATAGAACCGAAAGGATCTTCCTGTTCAATATGAAATGTAACGAGGAGGTTTTGTTAAGAAACAGAAATCCAGGATGTAGAGGTTGATGTGGAATGACATGGGGTCTCTTTTCCTGGGCACTGGGAGTGGCAGGTCACACGTGAGCGTGAGTGATGCGGGGGTGAGGGTGGGGTCCCTGGTGTCTTTTCTTGTGGTGGTTTGCTACCTGGGTAGGCTGCTGGCATTAAGGAGTGCCCACCCAGCACTGGACCTTTCCATGGGCTCTGCCATCTCATCCTAACAAGAACCACACTGGGAGGCTGTGCTGTCCACACCTCCCTTATGTAATGTCCCCTCTTTCCAGAGGAGGAAGTGTGGGGACAGCTAAGGAATGAAGGCATAGGATTTGAACCCAGATCTCTTCTGGGCTCAGCATCACTTGATGGTTCCATACTAACTTGTTTCCCTCAGCAGGCAGGGCAGGAGCCACAGACAGGAGAGGTAATTTTTCCGAAGTAAAAATAGCGAAAAAGGAACGCGCAGCCACGGAGAGGCCCAGAGTTCCCTCTGACCACACAGTTCAGGCCGCGTTCCTCTCTGCCTGCTTGGACAGGGCACCACAGGCATCTTTCTGCCTTGGCTGGAAAGGGCCACAGTCCGGCAGAGACAGCATGCATTCCTGTGGGCCAGGGCCTCCCTCACACCCCGAGAAATGCCATTTACAGATGGGGAAGATGGAGCAAATGTTGAGAAGACAGGAAGGAGAAAAGTCAACAGACAGATGGCCGGCATCCTGGGAGGTAGGGTCACAGCCCTGGGAGAGAAAATAGGCCTCAGCCACGGGTCAGGGCAGAAGCACAGAGGCCCCGAGGCCTGATTTGCTGGAGGGAACCACGCTGGGCTGGGCGGCCGGGGTGGAGAGGTTTGCCTTGTGTACTGTGGCTTTAGAGGAAGCCCGGCTGCTGGGAGGCAGGGCGTGTGTGTTGGAAGAAAACAGCAGTGTACCTTTCAGAGGGGCCAGGTCCCCAGAGTGTCTCAGGCACCATGCTTCCTGCCCGGGCCTCCCACCAGTCCAAACACGGCCTCGGTGTGGGGACTGCAGAGACCTTAACACTGGCAGGGAAAAACACTCTGGCCGGGGTGGCCCAAGGAAGAGATGCACGGTGTCCTGGCCATCTCAGGAGTGCCTCAGGCCGTTCATCTCCTCTCAGCCTTTTCTGGTTAAAAACAGTGTTGTTGGCCTGCTGATGCTTTGAGCTGCTTGTCTGGGTGTGGGGGTGGCTTCCAGTGGTTTGTTCCGCAGTCTGGGGACTGGCTAGTTGTCCACCAGACAGCCCTGTGGTATAGCGGCAGGTCTTCTGCATATCCACAGATGCCCTGTTGCCGGTGAAAACCCTCATTTGGGATTCACCAGCCATTTTATACAAGGGTTAGGGGGCGAGGTTTATCATAACCTCTGTTTCTCACTTGTTGCTCACTTGGCCCAATCAGTACCAGGTCACTCATTCATTCATTCATTCATTCATCCCATAGATATTTATTAGTGCCTTTAAAAAAAAAAATTAGTTTCAGGTGTCCAAAACAATGTAGTAGTTAGACATTTCACCCCTCACAAGGTGATAACCCCTCCCCCAATCTACTCCCCTCTGACATCATATAGAGCTGTTACAATTCCATGGACTCTATTCCCTATGCTGTACTCCACATCCCGCGACCATATATATATATATATATATATTAAATGAGAGTTGACATTCAATATTACTCAGCTTCAGCTTCAGGTGTACAGGGCAGTGGTCAGGCATCTACACCGTCCATGAAGTGGTCTCCCTAACAAGAAATGTGACCATCTGACACCCTACAAAATATTTACAACATTATTGATTATACTCTCCAAACTCTCTTTCATACCCCTGTGGCAATATTGCAGTTACCACTTGGTGCCATCTAATCCCCTCCGCTTCTCCCTCATCACCAACCCCCTCCCAACTAGCAACCTTCAGTTTTTCCTCTGTGTCTCTGAGACTGTTTCAGTTTACTTTGCTCATGTATTCTGTTCTTTAGATTCCACATATCAGTGAGATCATATGATATTTGCCTTTCTCCGACTTTGTCTTTCACTTAGCATTATTAGTGCCTTTTAGGCACTGGGCCTTGGTGCCGTGAGCTGGATGTGGGCAGACAGTGGTACACACGCTGGGCCCAGCCCCTTGTTTCCTGTGGCATTTGTCGTACTTCAGTCTGCAGGGGATGCCTGCCTCCTGTCTAGGTGTCCCGTAACGGGGAGAAAAGGAGCAGAAAGGCTGTTTAACGGCACGTGCATCTCAGGCCCCAATGCTGAGCTGCTGAATGTGTGCTCAGCAGGAGAGAGTGGTTTGCTGTGGGCACCGGGCAGGGAGCTGTAAGAGAAGGCGGCGTGAACATGGAAAGGCAGGTCTTGGATGGTTGCCATCAATCACACCTCGCCTTTTAATCCTGCTTTAACCTTAATGGCTCTGTAACAAAAGTTGCAGGATGCCCACTCATAGTGTCTCGCGGAAGGAGTGTAGCTTATTAGGGTAAGACTTCTTACCAGAAGCTGCAGGAAACTGAGACATGTGACACAGATCTTTAATTCCATTCCTGCAGCCACAGCAGGCAGCACTAATCAACCTGCTGATCTGATGATCTCTCAGGAAAGCCACCTGCTGAAATTAGCACAGGGATCAAGTCAATTGATTAGCTCCCCTGGGTCCCCTGGGCTTGCCTTAGTCTTTTTGGGGCTGGTACAATAAAATTCCACAGACCAGCAGCTTAAAAACAATAGAAACTTATGTCTCATAGTGCCGGAGGCTGGCAAGTCCAAGATCAAGGTGTGTGTTAAGCCCTTAGAACAGTACCCAGCCTGACCCAATAGCTCAATAAGTGTTAGTGCTCTCTCTCTCTCTCTCTCTCTCTCTCTCTCTCTCTCTCTCTCTCTCACATCATTTTTGAGAGGGAAGGGCCTTTATAGGCTATCTTGTCCATTCTTCACCTTTCACCATCTTGTAAAGCAAAACATGCCTAAGTTACTAGCTTTCACTGTCAGTATGTTCTTGCTTATTTCTGGCCAAAATGACTGCTTCAAAAATGCCTTAGGAGACATGGACAACAGTGGACACTAGATATGGTTGTAACCAGAGGTGATTTTGTCCCCGCCCCTGGGGACATTGGCAGTGTCTAGAGATATTTTTTGGGTGTCACCGCTGGTGAGGGTCGGGAATGATACTGCCTTCTGGTGGCTGGTGCCCAGCGATGCTGCTGAGCATCCAACAGGGCACACGGCAGCCCCGCAACACAGAATTATCTGGTTCCACTGGTCATTAGTGCTGCAGTTGAGAGATTGGCATCTCAACAGGAGGCAGTCTTTAAAGTGGAAAAGATACCGGCTTTAGAGGCTACAAGGCAGGGGTTTGCCTTCCAAGCCTTCATGTGTTTGCTGTGTGGCCTGGGACAAGTTCCCAACCCCCCAGAGACACTGCTCTACCCATATGAAAGCCTGGAGATGAACAAAACCTACTTTGAAGGATAACTATCAGTTATTCGAGCTAATAGACATAAAATGCCAAATACAGTGTGCCCAGCACATGGTAAATATTCAAGAAATATTAATTCCTCATTCCTGCCTTCAATGGAAAATGATTTTTCATTCTCTCTTCAGCCTTTTCCATCAGCATGAAGATTCCTGGGGTGCATTTAACCAGCCGTTGTTGGTCTCATTTTTCAATTCTTTAATCATATTCGTGGTGCTCTGCTGAATTCTGTCCAATTTTTGCAAGACCTTCCATTGTGGAACTAGACTCAGACTCCCCGGGGTCAAGGGTTGGGAGAATTATTGCAAAATTCCTACACCGACATAACCCTTTCTGCACACGTGTGTGCCTGTTGATTGGCAGCCTTATCCTGCTGACAGGTCATAGTCTGGCCTGTCTTTCATCTGCCTCTTTATATTGGGTTGTCGGAAAAGTCATGATGTACTTTTTCTATATTTTTTTGCTGCAAAAATGCGTCATGACTTTTCTGACAACCCAATAGATATGCATTCCTTCTAGTTATAAAAGTTCTGCATCTCCCAGGTTTTTATAATGAAGAATTATCAGTAAATATTGATAAGGAGAGGGAAATAATAATGAAAGAGTTCAGGAGGGAAATATAAACAAGTACAGGAAAGCTATAGTTTAAAAAAGTATATACCTAGGGAGGCTTTTGGTAGGAGAGAGAAGGTAACTCAAAGAAGAGAGGATTGTATCATGAGTTGAAGGGTAACTTCGGGTGTTGTTCACCAACCTTCATCGTACATTGGAGAAGTGATGGAATGGGAAAGCAGGCTTGGTCACGTGGCTTGACAGGGGTCAAGCCCTTTGGGGTCATGGCCAGTCTGTCCTTGGGAATCCTCAGTGTGGAGCACTGAGGCCTAATTGCCTTGCAAGAAGTAGCAGGAGCGGGTGACTGGTTAGTGTAGTTAGTTCGAGTATGGTGCTGATGACACCAAGGTTTCTGGTTTGATCCCCGCATGGGCCACTGTGAGCTGCACTCTCCTTAAAAGAGTCAACTATGCCATTGTAGCATGAAAGCAAATGTGTAACCAATGACCGTGGCTATTCCCCAATACAATTAAAAAAAAAAAAAAGCAGCAAGAGAGACAGTCCTGAGAGGCTGGGCTCTGGAATCAAATAGACCTTGATTTGATCCTGGCTTCACCAGTTACTGCATTGAACGACCATGGGCAAATTATCTCCCTTTTCAAGACTCTGATTTTGCAAGGGTAAAATTTGCCAAATTGGCAGTGATAATGATACCTCTTCCTAGGAGTGTGTTGCAAAGCAAGGCACAGAAAAAACACTGAACACAGGGCTGGACACCATAAATGCTGACAAATGTTACTGATGAAGAAGAAGATGATGATGGTGATGACGGCATGACTGCCTACTCAGAAACGTCTGCTCAGGTCGTCTTGTCTGGTTACACACACACACACACACACACACACACACACACACACACACACAGGACTGCATGGACACGCAGAGCTAAAATACTTACATAAATTTGTGTATATACACATACATCTGCATGTACATGCACACACACACGTGTATTATTTTAGCTTTTCATGCACATGCAGTCATGTCCTGAGCTGGCTAATGTGCATCTCCTCCCATGTTTGGGCTCAGTCATGTTAGTAGCTTGGCCATAGTGGGGATATTTTATAGTGTGGAAATTGGTAAAAAAAACCCACATCAAGGTGGTTTTTCCCCCTCAGAGGGCCAACTTACCGGCTGTGTATACGTACCTTGCACCTCCAATTAGACTCTGAGTTCCTTGAGAGGTCAGGGTGTGCTGTTTTCACCCTTGGATCCACGCATGGATCCTGTGTATTTTTGTACAGTAGGTGTCACAGGATGAAGGGTGAGTGGGTGAAAGCCAAGGAGAGGAGACAGCAGAAACGGACTTAACAAAAGGGCACGAGGAAGTTGTTTCAGCAAAACTGGTGGGTGAGTAGCTAGGAAGGGGCTGAAGGATCGAGAGAGGGAGTGTTTGCATAGATGAATGGCTGGGTGATAGGAAAGAAGGGATCTAAAACTGAAAAGCCCAGAGAGAAAATGCCATTTAGGACACGAGTGGATTCCATATGATTTCAGACCACTGCTGTTAGTGTAGTTTTTTGAGTTCCATTCTTTTATTTTTATTTATTTATTTATTTTTATAATACTTTATTGGCTCTTCTTTAGATATTTTTTAAATTTTTTAATTTTTAAAATTTTTTTTAAGAGGGCAGTGTCACTGGCCCTCATATGTGGGATCCGAACTGAGGCCGCTGGCGTCCCAAGCCAGCTATTAACCACTGTGCCACTCGGCCGGCCCTTGAGTTCCATTCTTTTAGATGAGTGGCATTTGTTTAAAATGTTGAGAGAATTAAGCAATTGTTTCTAAGAGCAAAAAACCAAACCAAACCAAACCAAACCAACAAACAAAAAAACTGGAATTAGCTTAATGTCCAGGAGTAGGGGGTTGGTAAAGTAAATAGAGTTCATTTTTTTTTTTATAGAATACTTTTGAAGTCATAAAAAAATGATGGAAAGTTCCAATAGAGTGCAGTCAGAGAAATGATAAAAAGCATGGAAAACTAGGATGATATGACTCACAATTTTAAGGGGCAAAAGCAGGTTGAAAATAGTATGTATAATTACAGTTTTGTAGAAATACGTATGTATAGAGAAAAGCCTGGAGGAGTACACATTAAAACACTAACGGCAGTTACTTCTGGCAGGGTGATTTTTTTCTTCTTATCTTTTCCCCCTTTTGCTTATTGGCATTTTCTGTGTTTTTTTTTTCTATTTATAATACTTCAATTAACAAATGAAAATATTTAAAATGTGTTTTCCATCTCTCTAAGTATATATTATGTATTTATATGTTATACATAAATTTATGTTTACTGACTCGTTTTTTTAAATTGAAGTTTATTGGGTTCACCTTCCATCACTATATATTTGATTCCGTTTATCTCACCTACTCCCCTTACCCTCTGGTACCCACTAAACTATTGTCTGTGTCTATGAGTTTTTGTTTGTTTGTCTTGTTCCTTTGTAGCTTTCAGTTTTATGTCCCACATATCAGTGAAATCATATGGTTCTCAACTTTTTCTGTCTGACTTATTTCGCTTAGCATAAGAAGCTCAAGAACCATCCATGTTGTCGCAAATGGCACTATTTCATCTTTTCTTATGGCAGAGTAGTATCCATTGTGTGTCTGTACTGACTTTTAAGGTCATGCTTCCTTAAGATTGTTAGCAAACTGGTTAAGAAGAGATTGCAGGCTAGTGAAGGAGTTTCTCTGACTTGCAAGTTTGTCTATACAAAAAGTCTTATCTTGATTTAACAAAGCACAGGTATCACTCTTGAACACTTAGCCAACTGCTGTGATCGAGCAAAAGTCAACTTCATGCAGAGTTGGGACTATCCTGGAGAATTACAGAGTCTGCATCGGTACTGGGGAGCAGGCATGTTGCATTGTTGAATGGTGACTCCCCAGAGCAGCTGGAAAAACTGGAAGGTTCCAGTGGAATAACAAGACAATTCCAAACATACCAGCCTCCCAGAAATGCAGCGCTGGCTCTCTCATGCCTCCAGATCCCAGGACAGCTCTGCTGGGTTCAGTGTTTAATGAATGTCAGGTGTTAGGATGTGGCAAGCCTGACTCACAGATGGAAGATGCGCTTCTGCCCTCAGGGAACTAGTTTCATGGGAGGTAGACCAGTGAGCTGAGATTTCCAAGGCAGTGTGGTGGGAGTGGTGAATGACCAGACACAGTAAAGGGAGTCTAGCTGGTTGCCAGTCCATCTTCTAGGAGAACAATGGAAGAGCTGGGAAGTTTCTTCATATTCCATTTCCCAGACAGGCAGCATGGTATAGTAGCAAAGAACCTGGACTCTGGAGCTAAAGGGAAGGGGTTTAAGTTCTGGCTCTGTGTGCATATTGGGTAGGGTACTTAACTGCCCTGTACCTCAACTTACCAATCTGTGAAATGGACACACTATGAGTCCCCAACTCATAGGGTTATTGTGAGGATCAAATGAGGTAATACACACGAAGCACCTAGAGCAGCGCCTGACACCCAGGAGGTGCTGTGGCAATGTTTGGTGTATTATTAGTCTTCAGCTTCTCCTTCTTTGTCTCTGTTCCCCTGCTGTCCACCATTCTCTTGTTTCCTCCCCCTCTTTCTACCCCTCTCTGCCCCTCTCATCCTTCCCACAATGTAGATTCCATAATCAATGGATTAAGCCCTGCATTCTGAAAGAAAATTGGATCCAGGAGAAAACCTTGCATTTTGATATTGGTGCTGACAGGAATGGGTTGCCCCCTTCCCACAGCTTACTAAGTGAATTTACTAAGCGCATTACTGATTCGCTAAGCGAATCCTTATTTATTCTCTTTAGCGACCGGTTCTGTGCTAGGCATGAGACTGAGGGCTTTACTACAGGAATTCATTTTGTTGCATGAGCTGTGCAGCCTCAGAAAGGTTATAAGTGAACCAGTCAAGGTCTACCAGGTATCACGTCCTGCCATTTGCAGTCAGGGTGAGAGCTGGCATCACCCAGATGACATTGTCATATGGATCAAGCCCCAGGATTTTCCTCCTGAAATCCTTCGGTGGTGGCCCAGCTGGAGCATCTTGTGTTCCAGAGCTAGCCAATGTTGATTTGCTACAGTTCTTAAGAATGCACCAGCCCATAAACAAAAGAAAGAATGTTTTCCTGCATCACAAGAGTAATCTTTGATTATTTTTATACTAATCTATATACCCTAGGAACAGCCTTGCCAATGGAAATTCCACGTTGGCTGTAAGATTATTAACTAAATAACGAAGAATATTATGTGTGCCGAGCAGGTGGTGGGTGGAATTGGGCAAGTGTTTTTAGTGTCTCTCTAATCAGTTGCTTCATTTATAAAACGGGGAAAATGATGGTTCCAAACTCAGGTTTGCTAGAATCAAAGTGCATACTGCCCATGGACCTCTCAGTCCAGTGCCTTGCTCTGAAAGAGATCGATATTTTTGTTATTATATTATTTACTTTGTTGAACTTAACAGGCCATTTTTATCTGAATGCTCATGCCTTTCTTTTTCTTTCTTTTTTTTTTTTTTAAAGATTTTATTGGGGAATTGGGGGAGGGGAACAGCGTTGGGGAATCGGGGAATGGGAACAGACAAGTTGCTGTCTTTTTGTTCTTCAGTCTAGTTGCGGAGGATGTTGCTTCACTGGCCCATGTTGGTATCGTCATTATGCTCTTCCCGGATAAGGCAGATCGGTGGCCAGCCTCTGGATGGTTGCTCACCGCGGCTATTGGCTGCTCATGCTGGCTGCCGGCCACTCACTGCAGCCTATGGCAGGCCACTGCAGCAGGGGCTGCAGCCTACACCATTGCCGGGGCTCGCACAGCCCAGCTCCAGGTGGACCTGTTGTTAGCTGTAGAGGGCAGTGTCACTGGCCCTCCTATGTGGGATCTGAACCGGGGCTGCTGGCATCCCAAAACCAGCTCTTAACCACTGCGCCACTCAGCCGGCCCAGAAATGCACATTTTTATAGATAAATATTTGCCCACATCTATATTGCCTTTTTTAGAATACAGGAGTGAAAGGTATTGTAGAGACCCCCCTCCTCTGCCAGTCCCAAAAGGATGTGCAGAAAAAGTCATATAAGGTTCTGAGCCTACTAGCAATGAGGCTGTGATTTAATGTGAGACTTCCTTAACTATGGTGGTGGGTGTGAAGAAGGAACATGACTTAAGTCCAGTGCAATGCTTTCCCAAACTGTCCAGTCATTAACATCATTATCTGCAGTGCTTATTTAAATCACAGATTCGAGTACCCACCCTGGAAACTTTGATTCACTAGGTGTAGTGCTGGGCCCAGGAATCAATCTCTATCTCTATCTCTATCATTCTCTATCTCTTTTTTTTTTTTTTTTAAGATTTTATTGGGGAATTGGGGGAGAGGAACAGCGTTGGGGAATCGGGGAAGGGGAACTGACAAGTTGCTGTCTTTTTGTTCTTCAGTCTAGTTGTGGAGGACGTTGCTTCACTGGACCATGTTGGTATCATCATTGAGTTCTTCCCGGATGGGGCAGATCAGTCGTCGGCCTCTGGATGGTTGCTCACTGTGGCTATTGGCAGCTCACGCTGGCTGCTGGCCACTCACTGTAGCCTATGGTGGTCCACTGCAGCAGGGGCTGCAGCCTACACTGTCGCCGGGGCTCGCACAGCCCAGCTCCAGGTGGAGCTGTTAGCTGTGGAGGGCAGTCTCACTTGCCCTCATATGTGGGATCCAAACCGGAGCCGCTGGCATCCCAAAACCAGCTCTTAACCAATGCGCCACTCGGCTGGCCCTCTATCTCTTTAAAACTTTATTGGGGAACAGTGTTTTTCCAGGACCGATCAGCTCCAAGTCAAGTAGTTTCAATCTAGTTATGGGGGGCACAGCTCAGCTCCAAGTTCAGTCACCATTTTCAATCTAGTTGTGTGTGGGAGGTCAGCCCATCATCCCATGCGGGAATCGAACCAACAACCTTGTTAAGAGCACATGCTCTAATCAACTGAGCCATCTGGCAATCACCAGCAGCTCAGCAGCAGCTCAGCTTAAGTCATTGTCTTTACTCTAGTTGCAGGGGGCGCAACCCACCATCCCATGTGGGAATCGAACCGGCAACCTTGTTGTTCAGAGCATGCGGTCTAACCAACTGAGCTACCCGGCCGCCCCAGGAATCTATATTTTTAACAAGCTCCAAGGTGATCCGAAGGACAAACTGAGTTTAGGAAACAAGATATAGCAACTGAAGAGCCTGGGGATAGGAGATGGTGGGCAGATGCCAGGGTTCCCAGGTGTTCCCCAGTAGGGGAGGTAGTGATGGTGAGGACAAGAAAAGGACGTTTGGAAAGTAGAACTGACCAGAGATTTTTTTAAATGTGAAGGGCAAAGGTACAAACTCTTAATAAGAACTCAACATTTGGAGCAGGTGACACTTGGGCCGCTCTCTTTGCCTCTCTGGTCCCCAGCATTTGTGTAAATGGAAGGGGTTGCACTCCTCAAGGACTTTTCAAACTGTGGGAGCCCAAAGCCCCACACTGGTGGAGGGAGGGAGAGTGGCTGAGTAGGTGGAAGTCTAGGCTTTATATTGGGATCCCATTTACTATTTGATTTGGAAAAAATGTTTTCTGCTGCCAAGCAGTTTGAAAATCTCCAAACTGAATGACCTTTCAGTTCTCAAATGCCATAAAAGTTTGTGAACTAAGGCCAGGGGGAGGAGGAACAGTCCAGAACACGGGTTGAATGGATTAGAAGAGTAATCCAGAACGAACCTTTTATATACCTCATTTTAATTTGAGGCTGGCCCTTTGAGTCGTGGCAGTAGCTCCGCATTTTCATCTCATTGCCTGAGTCAACTCAGAGTGACCTCCAAGGAAAAGCCTGGCTGCCTTCCCATCAGATTCTTATATTAAATTTGCTGGGCGGGAGGGCAGGGGAAGTCCCTCACTTCACAGGACCCTGAAGCCCAGAGAAATTATGGAGGTTCCTGTGCTAATACTCTGGTCATGTCTTGCTGTTTTAAAGTTTTTCAACAATAGGGTATGTTTGACCTCCTTTCAGCCTCCTTTCAAGCTGGAAATTTAAGGTGTTCTGCTGAATGCTGAGCAAACAAAGCTTCAGTGAACTTGCTGCTTTGATCTCAGAGAATTCATAGGAGTAAGAAGGGAGGAGATGAGCCAGGGGGCCCTGGAGGAATTAACTGTGAAAACCTGGCCAAGGCTTTGTTGGATGGGGAAGCCGGGGTGGGGTGTCGGGTGTCTGGGGAACAGATGTGAACCTGACTTGATCTTCTGCAGCTGCAGACAGAGGTTTGCCAGAGGTGAACTCAAGTTCCCGCAGAGGCCAAAAGCCCTCTTGGTGTAGCCCACCGGCAGTCTACACCGGAGCAGGAGTTAGAGCAGGCTTCTTGAAATGTGATTTCAGTGACTACGTGATAGGTTGGATGAAGAAAGGGTTTCTTTTAAACAGCCAGGGATTTGATGGGTTTATCCTCTGTGTTATTGTATTTGTTTCTAAACACCCCAGTGGAACGATGGAGGAACAAAACCAGCCTTCCTCAGGAACCTTTTACTGGTTCGTGATCTCAGTTAAAATGATGGGCTGGGCAAGGTGGGGTGGGGTCAGAAAATGAGCTGTTTCCTGTAGTGCAGCATGTCCCTGAGTTTGTTCTGGGGAATATCAGTCCCAAGAAATGCTCCAAAAGGTTCATGATCAAATAGGTTTGGGAAATTCTGCATGTTGTACTTTCCTCAGGCGACTCCAAACACATATTTGAATCCTAAAGGCTCTTAAATGTCCTGTAGTCGATAATACCCTTTGACCTCATTGAGCCAAAACCTTCCCAAACTTAATGAACCAGGAAATCATAATTTTTTTTGGTGGGGAAGGAGCACCCACTAATAAATCAATGATACTTCAGGAAAGCTAGTCTATGGGTTGGGGAAATAGAGGGTTCCATCTCAGAGCGGGGGTTTGTGAAGCATCTCGTTTCATCCTTAATGGCATCAGCCACCTGGGAGTTCTTTCTTGGGAACCCACTTCTTTGTATTATTCTAGATAGAAGCATACTTTTCTTTTGGGAAAAAAAAAATCTATAAGCTGAAACAAGGTTGAGTCAAATTTCTACATAGAGGAAAACATTTTGGCACTTAGAATGAGGCTGTTTCTAACCCCCAGCCGCATATTTTCTCCCTGTGGAAGAAGCCAGGAGTGGCCAGGAGGTGACATCCTCTTGGTCCCAGTAAATGTTTCAGGAATGGTTCGCTGACCCATAAACCAATCAGGTCCACATAGAGTTTACCTCAGGACTTTCGGCTGAGCAACTTCTAAACGAGTATTATTTTTTTCACACTGCACGTGGAACTGTGAGGCTGTGAGCCCAAGGCTTCCAACTTGAACCAAGAACCCAGAGCTGGCACCACAAAGCATGCTGGGAGCCTCTAGGACCTCAGTTTCCATCAGCTGTTCCAAAACCAGTGCCTGAAAGCTGCATCTGACCTATCTCAGCTTGTCTGGACATCTCTGAGAGGGCCCTTTGAATTTGAAAACTTGGACGTTTCATGCAAGATGGCTTCAGAAGGCTGAATCCCGACCTGGGTTCCCCACGGGCGCCCCGTGAGGACCTGCCGATGGATGTGTTATGACACCCCATCACCTTCAATTCTGTGTTTTGAAACAGCTTTGTCAGAGATGTCCAGAACCACCGTTCTCTGGTGTTATTTTTATTGGTGGCCAGAAATCAGACAGTGACGCCGTTTAGTCCCCAGCAGCTTAGAAAGGGCAGCTTCCTAAGCATTTTGCACAGGCTAAGTGAGCACTGGGCAAACAGAGCAGCAAGGAGGCCCACCCCAGGTCCTGCACGTTTCTCCAGGGCCCAGTCACCACCAGGCTCTCGGCCAAGATGTGCACTTTTGGAGGTGTAGAGGAGGGCTGTTGGCTGAGTTTCCTGACACTCTTAATTGCTGGACTGGGCAGAGCTTTGGTCTGTTTGCGACGTAGGAGCCATATGCAACAGCTTGATACACCTCTATAATAATTCCTCCTACATTTTTGGCAGTATAGTCCTTTGATCACCTGTTCACGTGACAATGATTTCGCAGTATCATTTTCTAAAGAGGAAATGGCAAATATAATTCAGTCTTTCTTCTCACATGGTTACATCGTTGATAGTTCAGAAAACTTACTTTTACTTCATTATTCCTTATTGAAACTGTCTTCTAACATATGCCTTAAATGCTATGCATTTTCTCTAAGCACTGTTTTTGCGCTCTCCCTCCTCCCCCGCCCCCAACAAGTTTTGATAAACTGTATTTTTAGTGTCACTTCATGGCTGTTTTTAATAAGTCCTCTTTTTTTTTTTTTTTTTTCCTGCCATTCTGTTATGTTTTGTGAAGGTTATGTTGCTTGAGATTGTTGTGATTCTTGGGTCTAAAGTTTAATGGTTTTAAACAAATCTGGAAAATTCCAACCCATTATTTTCTCGTGAAATAGTACCTTTCCCACATTTTCTCTGACATTTCTTTCTGGTATTCTGATTTAAATATTTATTAAACTTTTTATTCTATCTGCTACGTCTCTTAACGTTAGGTTCACATTTTTCAAATGCGTGTTGCATTTTGGTTAATTTATTTGTATCTATCTTTCCATTCACTAATTTTCCATTTGGCTGAGTCACACTTTTTGTTGAGGTTTTAATGTCAATTTCCATGGTTTTCATTTCTAGAAGTTCTATTTGGCTTTTTTCCCCCAATTATGCATACTCATTTTAAAAGTCTTTTTTTGGTTGTTCATATTTCAATTTCTCTTTTATTTCTTAAAACTTACATTCTGTGTCTGATAATTCCAATGTCTAAAATATTAGTGAGTCTGCCTTAGCTATCATTGTGTCTCCTGATAGTTGTACGTTTAATCTCTATGTGTCTTTCTAAAGTAATAAACTATGTGCTTAGTTTCTATGTGTCTTTTGTTATGTTTGGCTACAAGTTGCTCATTTTCCTTGGAACATACACACATGTAATTTAAAATTTTCTAGTAGCTATGTGAAAAAAGTAAAAAAGGAACAAGTGAAGTTAATTTTGATAATATTTATTTAACCCAGTATATCAAATATATTATTATTTTAACATGGAGTCAATATAAAAATTATTAATGAGATATTTACATTATTCTTTGTATGAAGTATGTGAAATCCAGTGTTATGCTTCTCGCACTTTTCAATTCAGACGTTAACTTTACCAGAAATGCTTGATCTGTATTAGCGTTCACAAAATGTATGGTCGAGGAAGTAGATTCCTAGACCCAAGCCGTTTCAAACCTACATAAACATTTTCTAATAATTAAATTGAGTATCCATCTTTGCATTTAAATTTAGTACAAGAATATATAAAATTTAGCTTCTCAATAGCCCTGATTACATTGTAAGTGCTTAAATTCTATGGATGGCTAGTGGCTTCTGTATCAGATAATATATCCTTAGAATGGTTACAGTTTACTTTTGACATGCCAGTTTAGACATGCTTTCTGGGGCCTTGTCTTTGACAAATAGTGAGGTATACTTGTACAGATTAGAGCTGGGACTCTGTTAAAAATTCCATGTCTGGGTCCTCTTGGATGAATGCAAATGAATTTCTGCAGGTGGGATCTGGGCATGGCTATTTCTTTATAACCTTCCAGATGATTGTAATAAAAGCCCCCAACTGGAGGGTCTGGAAGATGGATTTGGTGCTAACTCATTGCAATATGATGCTTCCTACTAGCTGAGCCACCTATGGAAACACGAACAGGGATAAATTGGAATAAAAGGTTCCTGGGACTTTTTAAATATACCCCTCTCAGAACTACAAACTTTTTAAGTACATATTTTTGTAGTTTTCTTAACAAGGGTGAGATATATATCAGTAAGCTTCCAGTTGCTTTATGACTTTAGAAATACAAAATATTTAGCCTTTTAGTCAGCATTAAGTTGATGTGTTCGTATGGCTCTTCCCAAAAGCATGCTGTTGCCATTTTATCTAAAAAAATGTTAGAGAAGCTTTTGGTACTTTTTCTTTTTTTCTAGGGCCCTTTTTTGTGGGGAGGGGGTGTACTGTGCTAATACCTATACTATTCATAAACTGTATGATCCTATCGAGAACTTGCATGCCAAAATTAGAGTATAACTGCTCCTTGCCAACCTTGATATAATAGCTATCAGTCTACCATGACTCACCACAGTTGACCAGCCTAATTGATCTTAGCAACAGGTCTGCCCTAACTTGAGTGACATCATTGTGGCCGAGAGAGTGTGGGTACATTTTTGCGATCTCCTAGTCCCTTATGTCTGATTTTGCCAGTTGGTTGTTTGTATACATACCTGCCCTGGTTTTCAGAATTGGACACACTTGTCTTCCTTTATTAATTTACTCTTCTTATTTCCAGGAACCTAATAATACTTGTTCATGTCACTGAATCAAGAAAAGTTGAAGATGCAGCCACCTGGCTCCAGTCACTATGTTAAGTTTGATTGGCAAGTAGGTTTCCCCTTGCATGTCAAACAGATAAGCAAGCAAGCAAGCAAACAGAGATACAAGCAAACCAACACTTTTCTGTATCTCTGGCCCTTAAATTATTAATTATAATTAAAATAAAATTTGTAAATATCGTGTCTTAAGAATGATAATGATAAAAGGTGCTTAAAGAATTCTTCCAATATGGTGGATGCTGTTGTAAAACATTTTGTACATTATTTGCTTGAGCCCCGTGATACCTTTGTGGGGTGGGTTATGTTATGGCCATTTACAGTTGAGGAAACTGGGTCTTAGAGATGAGGGGTTTGGATCACTCTAGTTAGCCTGAAGACAGCCTAATACGTGAAATGGTCTGGAACTGGCCTTCCATTTCCATCCCTTCTCTGTGGCAACTGTGGGTTGTTTGGTGTTGTTTTCCCAATTCTTCACAAGCTGCCCCTTTCCTTGTCTCCAGGGGAACATCTTGGTGGCTGGACCTCTCAGGAAACATTCGGTGATGATTTGTTTTGGGGTCTTTTTGTGGAATTGACGCCTCATGTTCAGCTGAGCACAATGGTTTGGTTTAATGAGGCCTGTTTCAATTTGCATAGAGACAGCACTCCTCTTCCCCTGGCCAGGAAGAAAGAGGCAAATGTGAGCCATAGTGCTTGCTGACTGGCTTGGCGTGTGAAGGCATCATTCCCCGTGGGTATGTGTATAAGCTCTGCCTTCATTTGAGCCACCTAGTTTTCCTCCCCTTCTGCACACTGGACCCCTCAAGAGCTTTATGATTATACTGCCACGGTCTCAATTCTAGCTCCTTGGAGCCCCATGTGACACAGCTGCCATGAAGGTGTGCTCATGTCCGTCCTTGTGCATTTCTTTTCTTTTTTCTTTCTTTCTTTCTTTCTTTCTTTCTTTCTTTCTTTCTTT
This sequence comes from Aselliscus stoliczkanus, assembly GCA_033961575.1. Classification (NCBI taxonomy): domain Eukaryota; kingdom Metazoa; phylum Chordata; class Mammalia; order Chiroptera; family Hipposideridae; genus Aselliscus; species Aselliscus stoliczkanus. Next base: position 28,099,909 of record CM066741.1, read on the forward strand.
CTTTCTTTCTTTCTTTCTTTCTTTCAGATTTTATTGGGAAATTGGGGGAGGGGAACAACCAAGTTGTGGTGCTTCAGTCTTAGTTGTGGAGGGCGCAGCTAGCTTAGCTCCAAGTCCAGTTGCCATCTGGCTGCCCGTTGGCAGCTCGCAGCCGCTCAGTTCAAGGTGCCATCTTAGTTGAGGGTGGGTGTAGCCACCATCCCATGCAGGAGTCAAACTAGCAACCTTGTTGCTAGGAGCATGTGCTCTCACCAGCAGCAGCAACTCAGCTCAGGCTTAACTCACTGGCCCATGTGGGAATCGAACCGGTGACTCTGTTGCTCAGAGCTCATGCTCTTAAACAACTGAGCCACTTGGCTGGCCCTTCCTTGTGCATTTTTATTTCAGAAGTTGTTGGGAGGGACAGAAGATGCTGGGTGGGCAGATCTCAGGCTGTCATCTTGCTCTGAAAGCTTATACTTCCCCATCCAATTCATAGTCCCTTGGTTTGGGTGTTTTTAAAAATTTATAGTCTCTGTTTTAATCCAAATTCTATGGGGAAAGGATTGGATGCAAATTAATAAATAAATAAATAGCACAAACAAACATAAAAATGGTGAGCATGCTTCCTTAATCTGAAAAATGGCCTGCCATATCAGTGTTCCTTTTCTAGCAGGGAAGGGAGGGAGGGAGGAAGAGAGGGAGGAAGTCTTTGCTAATACTGATGAGAGCAGTAAGCCGCAGTCTCCGAGCATGTCCCCTCATCTGATAAAACAGAAAATAAGATGGAGCAATGGAGGTGGCAGATGGCATCCTGTTTGGACCGCCTCCTGTCCTGCTGCCTATCTGCCATGTTCTGGTGTGTGACACAGTCTTTGGTGACAGTGGCTTCAGCTGGTTCATCCTGTCATCTGTTGGGTTACATTTTGTCTAGAGGATACTGACTTAATAAGCTCAGAGCAATCAATGGTCATTCTCTGCAAATCAGCCCACATGAATTTGTCATCGGCCCCTTCCTTCATTGAGGACCCTGCACACGCAGTGGAGGCCCGGTTAGAGACAGCCCCCATTAGCAAGGGGCTGGGGCTGCAAGGAGTGGCTATATTCCTTGAGTCCAGCTGCCCTCTTTGCACTATACATTTCTTCCTGAGTTTTTCCATTTCCTTAGATAAGCTTTCGCCTGCTCTGAGCCTTTGCTTCTCAGAACTGTTTATAAAGTCATTGCCTCAGAGATAGTTCCTGGGTGATGGCTTGGCAGAAGAGGACAGAAGCGAGGCTAGACTATGCTAAAAAGAAAAGAGGGGCACAGTGGACAAGTCCCAAAGCAAGCTTGCTGCAGTGTTGGCTGAAGGAAGGAAAAGAATGTAGACTTCTCTCATAACCCCCAGATGTGTCAGCAGTCATAAAAAATGACTGTTTCTGTGTGACTTTAAGGGTTTCTTTCTCAAGAAATAGGAGAAAATTCTCCAAAAAAAAGGTAATGTAATCTTTTTGTTTGTTTTTTAGATTTTATTGGGGAATTGGGGAAAGGGAACAGTGTTGGGGAATTGGGGAAGGGGAACAGCCAATTTGTTGTCCTTCAATCTTAGTTGTGGAGGGTGCAGCTAGCTCAGCTCCAAGTCTAGTCGCCATCCGGCTGCCCATTGGCAGCTCGCCGCCGCTCAGCTCAAGGTCCTGTGCTCAATCTTAGTTGCCGGTGGGCATAGCCCACTATCCCATGCGGGAGTTGAACCAGCAACCTTGTTGTAAGGAGCACGTGCTCTCACCAGCTGAGTCATCCTGCTACCTGTTGGCAGCTCAGCGGCAGCTCAGCTCAGTTACAGCTCACTGGCTTCTGTGGGCATCGAACCAGTGACCCTGTTGCTCAGAGCTCGCACTCTTAACCAACTGAGCCACTAGGCCAGCCCAAAAGTAATGTAATCTTAAATGGTTTATGTATCTACTGACCCTTTCTTATGGCAGTCCATAGGGTCTAAACATGAGAAACATTGATTAATTCAGGACATTTAGGTGACTTGTAGATATTAGACTAGTTGGAAATAGCCACAAAGTGGAAGTCTATTGCTCAGCATATCTGTTCTCTTAGCATCTTCAAGTGCCTTCTGTGGAGGGACATAAGATAAGGGGGCCAATGGGGTAGAAACGTGACAAGCCTGTGGTGACTCTGGTACTTATTAGCACATCACTGGTTCCTGTACTTTATGTTTTAGGCCTTCGGTTTCATTGAAATACCCAAATCTTGTTCCTGCTTTCATTCTGCTTTCTGTTCCTCTGCCATCCCTTGTTTTCTGTTCTGTTACTTCCATCTGAGAAGACATTTAAAATCAGACTCAAACATCTTGGGGAGAGTCTGTTTACACTTGGCAAGTCATTGCTCCCTATGTCTTAAAACAAAAGAAGAGGAGGCTTTAGAATGTCATAAAATGTCCAGGAAGGTTTCCTGGATGTCAAGTTGCTGTTTCCTCACACCCTGTGAATGAGTTAAGTGTAGAAGAATCAGAAATAGACAGATTAAATTTCACTTAAAACCCACACATGTTGGGAAAATATGCCTGGAGCCAAAGCTGATTTGGATTCAAAAAGGAATTCGGTGCATTGGGTGAAGATGGAAAAGTCCAGAGGCGACTGGGTGTATCGGCTCATTCTTGACCAAGACTCTTGGAGTTGCATGTCCCTCCTGGGATGACCAAAGCCAGGCTCTGTTCAAAAAGGAATTGCCTGGAAACACAGACCACAAGGACTTAGAGACCTCAGTGCTGCCCGGTTCTCCCAAATCTGTGCAAAGGAGAAGGAGCCTGTGTCTGGCATCACTCTGGTCACCTTGGCAGAGCTAGCTCGAGGCTTCCAAGTGTCCAGCCTGGTGCCATTAAATGGTTGAGGAACAGAGCCAGTCTCATTGTTGTTATTCTGGGATCTCAGAGAATTCTTCTGGTGGTCCCACCATCTGTGTGGAACCTGCGCCAGGAGGCTGGCCGCTGGCCTCCATGCCTCCGTCTCGTCTTCCTGTCCCATCCCAGCAGCTATGGTACAGCTGATTGTGCTTACCAAAGGTCCCAGGAATCCTAGTCACTGCCACCCTCATTGCCACCTGCCTAGCTCAGGCCACCAGCATCTCTGACCAGATTGCTGGCCTCCCACCACCAAGCTCGCTTGTCTCCAACACATTTTCCACATGGTGTGAACTTTGTAGAGCTCACATCACCTCCTGGCTTAGCGAACTCAGACCCCCTTTCAGGGGTCACTGAGATGCTTGTAGATTCGTAACTTGATGTGTCATCTGGCCTCTGCCTGCCTTTATAACACTGAACAACCTGTGCTTCCCACCCTCTCCCCCCAGTCAGTATGCTCCAGTCATTTTGGACTACTTAAAGCTACTCACTAGCTGGGGGCTCTTGGGAAAGTCAAATAACCTATGCCTCAGTTTCCTCATTTGTAAGCTGGGACTAATAACAGTACCTGCATGGGGTTGTTGAGGATAAATTAATAGAGGCACCATGCTGGGATCTGACTGTGCCATCTTCTCTTGCTTCTGTGTACACAGAGATGTTGTGCCTGAAGTTCCTCTCACTGTCTCTGGCTCACTCCTAATCACCTGTGAGGGCTCAGCTAACCTGTCAATTCCATCAGAGCTGATTAGCATCCTGAAAGCCCAATCCCCAACTGGGCTAGGGTCCCCTGCCATGTGCATTCGTAGGGCACTGATCGCCACCTCTGGAGAAAATGCCACAGTCCATGTTGTGTCCTAATTATCTACATGCCAGTCTGTCCCTACCCCAGACTGAAAGCTCTTTGAGGGCAGGGACTATTTCTCAGGGACTGAGACCCTCTTGGTAAATAAATATTTGCTGATAGAAAGAAAGAGCAAAATGAGATGCTTGTAGACCCTGGGAGGTCCTATTTCTTTCTTTTTATCAGTGTATAAAGGTTATTCTCTCTTGATGAGCCAAAAGAAAAACAAATCTTTCCAGCTGGCTTTTGGCAAAAGCCATGTCAACATGGTCCCTGGTTCTGGAACTCAGAATGACCTTATACTTTCAAATGTCTTTGCAAGGTTGCCGGACTCATTCGGTTTGCCTTTCAGCTCTTGCCTCTGCCCCTTTTCCCTGCCCATTTCCTGCTTCAGTTGGTATTCCTTCAACACCCTCTAACTTCCACTCTACGGCCATGGCTCCTTGCTCTCCACCTAGCCCAGTTTCTCCTGGGCTCCGCATACAGCTTGGAAATTGTGCCCTGCACATAGGGTCCATGTGGTTGTGACTAGACACAGGGTGGTGTCCTGGGGAGGAAGCTGCTTCTGCCGTCCTGGGCCAGCTGTGGCAGCATTTGACATGGCTGAAGGGTTCCGTCATCCCAGCTGGCCATGGCTCATTACAATGTGTGGGCTTGCTGGGGGCTGATATTTCCAAATGTGTGCTGCTCTTAGGGCCGTGGAAAAAGATTGTGGTGTCTGATTTTGTCCATGGTTGGCCACATGTTGGAGAGGGAAGAAGGGTGTGTAAGGCAGAGAGGTTCTTCCAAAAGCTTGTGTCTGGAACCTCCTGGGAGCAGATAATCAGTTACCTCTCCTCATCTTAGAGGAATTAAAAGAAAAAGAACCCATTTTGTCATTTTTTTGCATGTTATAAAAAATTGAATTTAAGAATTTCAAGACATATTTTTCCTGTCTAGTACGCGACGCCTGCTGTTTAATGTACATTAAATTAATTATGTAAGAAAAGCATGATTTGTCAACAAGTATATTCACAAATTACATACTTGGTTGAGAAACACACTTAAAATGCAGATGGAAATTTAATTATGTATTAGCATTGAAAATAGGCAAGACTGCTTTTGTGACCTCATGTTTGGAATTCCTGCATTTTTACTTAAAAAATCAGCTGGGTAATTGGTGTGAATTTTGAGTTTTATTGGTAAGTGTTGACATAAAAGAGGAAAATCGGCCACTTGCCATTATTTCTGCAAAGTATCCCGTTGCAGGAGTGGATAGCTTCGTTCCCAGTAAAGGAAGAAGCACAGTGGATTTAATTCTCATTATAGTTTACTCATTATTACATCAGCTCCTGAAATGTTGAAGCTACCTGGAAGAGCTATTAAGATGTTTGAGTAGATAAATGAAACTTAGAGTTTAGGCTCAGAAAAACCTAGGAGTGAATTGGCAGAATTTTTAAGCTCATGGTGTGGAAGGCAGCTTCCAAGATGGTGTCTTCCCTTTAAGTGTAGGCTGGACCTAGTGACTTCTAATGAAGAATGAGATGAGGCGTCCCTTCAAAGAATAGGTTGTAAAGGGCTGTGACTTCTCGGTGGCTCTCACAACCTCCTCCTCACTTTTCTCACTTGTCCACTCTTGGTGAAGCTACTGCCATGTTGTGAGAAAGGCTTCCCACTCACCCTCTGGGGCAGCCCCCAGGCAACAGCTGGTGAGGGACTTGAGGTCCTCAGTCCAACAGCCCATGAAACGCCGAAGCCTGTCAGTCACCACAGAGTGAGCTTCAAATTGGGTTCCTTCCCAGGAGAACCTTACAGGGACTGCAGCCCCAGTCAGTAGCTTGATCACAGCCTATGAGACTTCTTGGGCCAGAGCACTCAGCTAAGCTCTTCCCAGGTTCCTGACTCACAGAAATAATGGGAGATAATAAGTGCTTTTGTGTTAATCCACCAAGGTTTGGGGTAATTTGTTATGCTACAGTAGATGATTAATATACCTTGTTACTTCCTTGTTGAATTTCAACACCCCTGTTCCTTTAGCTTCCTGGTTTTAACCAGTAGGTATGCATGAAGGGGTATCTGGGTATACATGGCATCATATCAGAAATGCAACTTTCTTCCGAGCCAGCCTGGCAGCGAGCCTGGGCTGCTAAGCAGCAAATCACCTGAGGTTGTGAATCATGAATATGCTCATCTGCTCTTGCCATTGCACTGAAAATACACAGAGAGGCTCTCACACAGCTTTGTTTGTTTTAAAGAAAAAAAAAACATGTTTATTTGCTTGGTTGATTTTTAAAAAGATGCCGTTGCCACCTTTCATGTTGTGAACCCAGGTGATGACTGAGGGGGAAAAAAGAATCCAGCTGGCAGCTAGCAAGAGTGAGAAGGTGGAGGAGCCTATGGAAGGTTTCGATAGACCAGGATTGGAGGTGGTGGTGGTGGTGGTGGTGGTGGTGATGGTGGTAGTGATGGTGGTGGTGGTGGTGATGGTGGTAGTGATGGTGGTGGTGGTGGTGTGGGGGTGGGGGTGATGATGGTGGTGGTGCGGGCGGGGGTGGTGATGATGGCGGTGGTGATGGTGGTGGTGGTGATGGTGGTGGTGGGGGTGAGGGTGATGGTGGTGGGGGTGCGGGTGGGGGTGGTGATGATGGTGGTGGTGGTGGTGATGGGGATGGTGGTGATGGGTATGGTGGTGGCAGTGGCAGTGGCAGATATCCTCTCTGCTCACATTGGATTGGCCAGAATCAGTCACGTGGTCATAGCAACTGCAAGGGAAGCTGGAAAATACAGTCTAGCCCTGTGCCCAGAAGATGGAGGAGACAGATTTCAACAACACATAGCAGTATCTGTCAAAGTGATCAATTCTTCATTCCATTATATGAAGTTTCATTGAGCACCTATGCCATGTATACTAAGCATTACAGATGCAGATGAGGTACAAAAGTATGTTTTCTTGGTCCTCAAAGATGTTAGTGTAGCAGAAAGAGTCTGTTGATGAAAGGTGGTTTGGAAGTAAAGTCTTATACCAGCTTCCACCATCCCCATGTGAAAAACAGCAGCAGCTACAGAGCTCTCTGTTCATGGGCCGAATAGTACAAGGTAATCATGGGGAGGTTTGATCCCCAAAGCCAGGGGGCCACAAAACCACTGATTTCAAGATTCTCTTTGTTAGAAATTGTGTACTCTACAAAAACCACTCCTGCCCTGGAGGAATGTCTGTGACCGGAAACTTCCAGGTGGCGTGGGGTGGGCACCTATTTGGCCAGCGTTCTGGAAACTCCAGCAACCTCTCTGTGCAGTCATAATATTCCCCAAGGAAGTTTTCAGTGTTTTTGCCAAGAACTCGGAAATCAGAGTGTAAGCTGCACCAAGCACTTTGGAAAAAGAATTTGGGACTATAGATGAAAGTTGAAAATATGCATAAAACTGTGACCCCGCAGTGCTCTCCTGGCTGCATGCCTTGGGGAATCTTTTGATCATCTACAGTAGCTTGAGAATGTTCTTTGCAGTGGTGTCTGTAATAGTGAAAAAAGCAAACAAACAACTGTCAACAGCATGAATATCCATCGGTGGTAGAATAAATGATGGTATAGCCACACAATGGAATATTATACAGTAGTTAACATGAGTAAATTATAGCCTCATGCCTCAACATGGATAAATCAAAAATATAATGTTGAGGGCCGGCTGAGTGGCGCATTGGTTAAGAGCTGGCTTGGGATGCCAGCAGCCCCGGTTCAGATCCCACATGTGAGGGCCAGTGACACTGCCCTCTACAGCTAACAACAGCTCCACCTGGAGCTGGGCTGCGAGCCCCGGCGATGGTGTGGGCTGCAGCCCCTGCTGCAGTGGGCTGCCATAGGCTACAGTGAGTGGCCGGCAGCTAGCGTGAGCAGCTGGCAGCTGGTGTGAGCTGCCAATAGCCGCGGTGAGCGGCTGTCCAGAGGCCGGCGACCCATCTGCCTCACCCGGGAAGAGCTCAATGACGATACCAACATGGGCCAGTGAAACAACGTCCTCCACAAGTAGACTGAAGAACAAAAAGACAGCAACTTGTCTGTTCCCCTTCCCCGATTTCTCAACGCTGTTCCCCTCCCCCAATTAAAAAAAAAAATCTTAAAATAAAAATATAATGTTGAGTATAAAACACAAGTCACATAGGAATATATAAGGTTGCTTTCATGTATATAAAGTTTAAAAACTCAATAAATAGCACACTAAATAATATGTTGCTTAGGGGCTTGTGGGTAGAGCTAGGGATTCATGCCAGCACTGCCTCATGCTTTAAGGGGAAGGGCAGTGGCATGGAGATATCAGGCTTCCATTACTCTGTCTCTATGCCTGTTTTGGATTTTTTACCTTCAGAAATATAAACTGCCTTGACCGTACTGCTCCTCCTGCCCCTCATGCCAACTCCTGCGATATAGTAGGGTCCCAGACAAAGATGAGATGAAAAGAGGGAGGAATGAAGGGAGGGAGAGGGAGACGGAGAGAGAAGTGTGTGTGTGTAGGGTGATATGTTTTGAGAACAGAAGAGAGATCCATGTTTTCTGGTCCTACCTACATGTTAAAAATACGCATAGGTGGATTGGATATTTATTGAGCGATTACTACGTTCCTGTCACTGTGCAAAGCAATCCCTCATGCTTCATGTCATTTCATCCTCTCAGCAGCCCTGCAAGCTCATCTAGTTGTTCTCATTTTACAGATTGGAAAGGCAAAGCTCGGGAATATGAAGAGATTTATCCAAGGTCATTGTGGTGAGGATAGGAATTTTGGGGTTCGGCCTCAAAATGTATAGGTGCAGAAGTCCAGGGAATATGCTTGCAAAAATCTGGTGGGAGATAACTAATTGAAACCATTGCCACTTTGAATACTGCCATCTCAGCCTGGCGACCCCTCTTCCTCATTTGAATTTAATTTTTTGCTCCCAGGTGTATCAGTTGGAGGGCAAATAAAGCAACAGCAGCGCCCTCCCTGCTTTGGCTCTGGAGGTCCATCTCGGAGCAGGTGCTTGCAGATGTGGCTGAGATTGCACATCTGGCAATCATTAGGTGGTGGGTAGGACATGCTGTATCACACAGCCCTAACGCAAGTTGGGTCTGCTGCATTTTAATAAAGCATCCAAGGAAGCAAGATTCCTGGCATTTTGTTGGCAGCCAGGGCCTGGAAGAGGTAGACAAATTTCTATCATCATGATGAATTAGGTTATTTTCATCTTGTACAAAGTTACTCCCAGTCGAAAGGCTGGACAAGCTAGGTCTTGCTTACATGAAAATGGTGTCTGACTAGTACGTAAATTCTCTCGTGGAGCCGCAGAAGAATCTGGGTGCTTCTATTAGCTCAGTCCCCATCAGGGTTTGCCTCCGATAGAGAAGCTTTTCTACCTTGCAGGGGTGTCAGTAGCTGTACTGTTGAACCATTTCCTTGAAGGAATACTCTGGTTGGGGATTGAGTTTTGGTAACGGGCATTTTCTGCTTTGGTGATTGGCCATTTGTATCCCTGCAGCTTTGTGCTTATGGATCCATTAGTCCTGCCTCCAACTCATCCACATGCATTTCCTGTGACCAGTTCTGGCTCTGCGGTGAAGCAGCAACAGAAAAGACTCAAAAAAAGTAGCCAGGGCGCCCTCTTGCTTCTTCATTCCTCTGGCCAGAGGGAGTTTTCTCTGTGTTTCAGCTGCCTTCATGGCTGCTGCCACCATCAGAGGGTACAGCTCTGGGCCATTTGGGACAGGACAGAGAAAGAAAGGAAAATCAGTGGATTTTCTTCACTCTCTCTCTTTCCATAAGGCCTTCTTCCCTGGCCCTCTGGCCTTAAGAAGATGGCTCCTCTTGGGTTCTTAACCCTCCATGCCTGTGGAGAAATTCTGGGATCTGGCCTCTCTTGGATCTAAGCTGGGAGTTAGGGGAGGGAAGAAACAACCCGTAGGCTGACGGTTATACGCACTTCCCTTTGAATGTCAGTCGTCCCTCCATCTGCCTGCTATTATTTCCTTTCTAGACTTCTCTGATGATGGCTTATGTATCCCGCTCAGGGTTTTTAGTTGTAATCACCGAGGGAGATATTGGGTTGTTGGAAAAGTCATGATGCATTTTTGTGACAAAAAAAAACCAGAAAAAATATGTCGTGACTTTTCCAACAACCCAATAGAATGTTTGCTCCATCTTAACCAGCTCTAGAAAACTGCTTAATCGTTTTGCTGGTGAGGAATTTTAAAGTTTATCTTTGTATGAACGCATGCAGAAGAAGATGGCAAGATTGGCATGAATTTTTCAGGTAAAGCCTGAAGTCTTCGAGGACATTTGGCCTTATGAGGGGCTCAGTCCCCTCTGCTGAGAAAGAAGACACAATGGAGAGAGGATGCCTTCACTGCTACAGATCACAGGGCTAACCAAGCCATTGTCCCCTGTGTGACTGACTGGCCCTGCAGGAGACAGCAGGCCCTCCTTTCTCATCAGGACTTTTCTTTAGGGATACTCTGCTGCTTCCTATTCCCCTGATGACTGGTCCTGTCAGAAATGTTCCTAATCCTGCAAACCGACAGAAACTGCCCTTGGCTACAGAGAATGCTGACATACGTTGGGACCATTCCCTTGTCCCAGCACAGTCATGTGAGAGACAGGCGTCACAGGAACTCCATCTGCCTGACATCCTTGCTCCAGGCACAAAAAGGGTCTGTTGCCAAAATCATGCATTCAAATTATATTTTGAGATGCCATTTCTTAGGCAAAAATGTCATTTTGTTTTACGGATGCTTCTTGCTGAAGAACAGGGAAGAGATGGAAAGAGCTGAGAGATGGTCTCCCAGGAATGCTGGGAGCAGGAATGATGGTCTGCTCATTGGTGGCCCCTGATAACTGGTAAGATGATGCTGGGACCTTGTCAGGCAGGAGGCACAGGGATGGAGAGAGCAAAGGAGATGGGGATGATGAGCCCTGCAGGTGCTCAAGAGGGGCTGACTCTGTGGGTACCAAGGGAAAAAACAGTGAAGGGTTTTGCATTGTGCATTCACTTCTGAGTATACCTGTGACTGGCCACCAATGTACTGCTACCATGTGACCTCCATAAGCATCCCCGTGTACCTTGAAACAGTAAGTTTTTCCAGGAGTATAAACCTTCCTAGTTCTCATTCTAATCTTACTGAAAGTTTTTGAGGGGACGGGAGGAGGTAAAGAGATATTTGGAACTATCTCAGATTACTCTCACCTGAATATACAGGAAACGCTTAGTCTTTTAAATTTTTTTTTTAAATGCCCAGTAGTCTAGGGTCCAAAAGACCCTGGCATTTCCGCAGGCTGGGTATTGCCCCTGTAAACATGCCCTAAAAGGTGATAACATCAACGTGAACCTCCATTGCAGCTGCCATTTTTGCGAGCTGGCTATTTTCTCTCATTGGGGCTGCAATTTGAAATGGGATCATCTTGGGTGTTGGACCTTGGGCTGTCTTTAATAGTTTGAGTCATTCGTGGAATCTCCTAGTGTTTGATGCAACATCTGTCCTAAGTTTTTGTCTCCTGCTTGCCCCACGTGGGCTTACTGTTATTGCTTAAAAGCTGTGCTCTTTCTCTTCTCTTTGAATGTCAGATAATGTTTCTCGCACGGCCCTCCATGCACTGTGTCCTCTTGCTTTTTTCTGCCTTCATACCGTTAGTATTACTTCCAAGTGCGTCATGTAGAAAGCCACATGCAGGCAAGGAGATAGTGTTCTGAAGGCAAGGGAAAGAAAAACCTCTTCTTTCTTGCATTTAATCCTTCTTGTTGTGGAAACTTTTGTGCTGAAAGCTGCCAGGAAACAAAGATGGTGGGGGTGGTGGGGAGAGGGCAGGGCACGAGGAGGGGCCTAATCCCCCAAACAAAGTAGGAAGATGGTCAGTGAGGGAATAAGGAGAGGAGTACAAAATTCCTGGGGTTGGGTTGGGGGAGACCAACCTAGATGTGGTTGGCTGGGATAACCCTCAGGGAAGCAGGAGTGGGACGGAGGGAATTTTCCACAGTTAACTATGGTCCCTCTTATGAGGCATGAACTTGGGATTAGCTGGTCTGGTGCCTAGGACTCTTGGCAAGAAAAAAGGAAAGACCAATGATAGAACTAAAGTGGGAGGTTCTTAGTCTTGGCCGAACATTAGAATAACTTGGGGAAATAAAAAAAAAAAAAATTCCTGGAATCTACCCTAGACCAGTGCTTCTCAAACTCTATTGTGCATTCGGATTATCTGGGAATCTTGTTGAAATACGGATTCTGATTAATTAGGTCTGAAATTCTGTATGTCTAACATGCTCTCCGGTGGTGCTATACTTGTGGCTTGAGGACCACACTTTGAGTAGCAAGGGTCTAGAACAATTAAATCGCAAGTTCTTTGGGGTAGGTCCCAGCCATGGATTTTTAAAAAATCTCCCCAGACTTTTAGGGTTGATATCCATTGCCTTAGAGCTTAAGAAAAGATGGGAGTGCAGGGCCTTGGGGGCTACCACAATGAAGGTTTGTTCCACTGTGAGGATGTGACAGATGGTCTGAGAGGAATCACCCCCATGTGGAATTAGAAGGATCTCCAAAGTTGCTTGGGGGAGTCACAGATAAGGCATCAGAGCAGGTGGCATTGGCCCCTCTGGGGGAAGAGGGTCGCTGTGTGGGTTTGGAGTCCTCTCAGCTGGGTCCATGTCACGGACTGCCAAAGCCAGTAAGTCTGTTAGGGGTGAGCGACCAAGTCACAAAGCTCCTCTTTACTCTGCGTCCTCCTGGTTACTCCGGGTCTTTCTCAGAGGCGACCCCAAGGGATTTTGCAGACTTCACTTTTGTCCTCCAAATGGAGCAGTCAGGTCGTGGTCAAATGGTTTTTACCTGATGGAAGAAAAATCATATCTAGAACTGTCAATCTAGAACTCAGATTCAAACAAAGCAAAATTAAAATAAAAACACTTAAGGGAGAGAAGGAAGCAGATACGATACAGAAAATCAAACCATTGTGGCTGGCTGAGGGTCAGTTTGCAGCCCATCAAATTTCCACCTACTTTCTTTGATGCATCATCCACTTCTTTGACAGTATTTGCTCTATGAACTTCTTATTTTATTCTTCCAGAAAATGCAACAATTGACTTGACTATTATTCCTTTGATTTGTGGCATGGGCCTAAAACTGCTCTTCCAGAAGCCAGAATTTACCCACCTTTCCCACCGTGTCCTCGGGCCCTATAACTCACTCTGAGTTTGATCGCTCTGTCATTCTGTGACTTTGGATAATAGGCCATTATTCTAGGAATTGCCATTATATTTTATTAATAAGAGCCAGGAGAATTGATAGCAGTGAAATGCTGAAAGATTTCCAAGTGGAGCCCTCTTCTCTCTCATAGTATGTGACTCCACTGGCTGGCCCACATAATCAATGAAGGGAGCGTGAGTCACCCTCTGCCTCCCCCCATTAACAGCCAGGTGAACACCATCCAGACCCTGGCTCTGGGGACTACAGGCTAATCCTGGCTCAGGGTCTCCCTGGATGGACGTGTGCAGGGAGGGGATGCGACAGGTAGGTCTTAAAATGAGTGGCGTGGCCACTCACTCCACAGCAGGTGGAGTCATGGTCAAAACTCTATGCGTGGGCCAGGGAAGAAGAAAGCCGTGCTGTTCACAGTATGTTTCATCCCTCCTCCCCAATAATCAACGAAACACCTGCTTATCCCAACAGACACATTTGGGAAGTACTGAAAAGTAGAAAGTTAAAGAAATGTGCCATTTAGAGGAGGCAATTACAAAGCTCACATTTTGGCACATTTCCGTCTCATTTTATATTCTTGCGCTATATATATATAGTTAAGCTCATTCTATCTACGTAATTCTGTACTCTGTTGCTTCCTATGGCATTGCATTTACCCAAGCTGTTCCAGAAAACTCTTAAATATCATTTTAGGCAGCAGCATTAATGGACTATCATATAGTGAAATCATGGCTCACTTAGCCCTCTGCATACTCACCATTTATCAGGATGCATGCATTCCCCATGGACTCCCCTAAAGCACTTGTGCTTGGGGAAATTCCATCAGACCCTGGGTCATACGTCAGCTCCACCCTTTGCTAGATCAGTGGCCAAATCCCCCACGTAGTCATGGGGTAAAACGGGAGTCATAATAATTAGCAATGCACAATTGCTGCATCACTGAAATTCGATCTTTGCTGTAAGGAATCCAGCATATAACATGTGCTATTTAAATCAGTTGTACCAGAATTGCAAATGTCTTTGCATGTGGTATTCCCTCTACCTGGAATACTGTTTTCCTAGATGTCTATATAGAAATCTGCTTTTTTTTTTTTTTTAAATTGGAAAGCTTCTCAGAACGCCCCATAAAAAGAGGCAATACCTCTTATTCTCCTAACCCTCCTTTATTCCTCGTATAACCTATATCACTGCCTGGCACATTATCTGTAGATTAGTTACGACCCGTCTCCCCACTTTAGAGTGGAAGCTTCCTGACAGCAGGCGTTTTGAGTGCATTGCTTACTGCTGTATCCCCAGCACCTAGAAACACAGCTGGCACATCGTAGGTGCATAGTTTACAGAGTCATAAATGAATAGGTTGCTTGGACACTGGGAGTGAAAATGCAAAATCTGGGCCACACACTAGCCGTGTCTCTAGGAATGTGACTCTGGAATCTGTTTTTTAAAAGATCTCTACTGGAGCTTTTTATGCCCTTTGAAATCTGAGACCCACTTTTTTGAACTGTAGTTCTTTCCCCCATTTTTCATTAACGACTCTCATACACTCTGACTTCATTTTCCTGTTCTCCTTTCAAAACCTACTTAGCTCTAAGTTAAGTAATAATAATTTAAATAACAAAGATAATATTACTAATTACAACATGTTGGACACCTACTCAGCCAATTTGCTCAAAGATCACCATAAGAAAGTAATTTTTTGGGATGGTGAATGGGACTCCTGTGGATTGTTCCGGGTTATTATTCTGCATGGCCACATTGCTTTGACTACACGAAGGAGAGAAAATGAAGCAATCCTTTGTGGTTTCATGCAAAGCTCCCCTCTTTCTTCCACTTTGCTCTCATTTCCTGATCCACCCTTCCCTCTTCCTCATACTTGACTACCACACTACTTCTGGAGTCTCATACTTTCTTAACTTGTCAGAGCTGCCAAGACCCCCGGCCCCTGTGTGGGGACGGACCCAGGCCAGGCTTGAATGGTAGGCAAGGTGTCTAGTGGTTGAAGGGCCTGGAGCCAGACTGACTTGGGTTCTCTTTCCCTTCCCATCCTTCCCAGCCTGATTGCCTTTGCCTGTGTCTGTAAAATGGGTACATGGAGAAAATGTCCTCGGAGGTTGTTCTGAGCCTTGAGTAAGATAAAGCAACTAAAAAGTTTAACATACAGTTTGCTCATCTGCAATGTGCAATGTAATAGAGTGAGTCCTGTTTTCAAAAATGGGGGACACTCATTCCTCTCATCTTCTGGAACAATCTATCCTGGAGGCCATGGTTTTTCTGTGACTCCATTGTTTGTTCAGCAAACACGCATTGGGGGTCTTCTTTGGGGTATGCATGTTCTGGGTGCCGGGGTGCAAAGATGATACAATATCTTGGTCGTTGTCATGGGACATCTTAGCAATTTTACTACAGTGCATAATTAGTTTATATTTCTATGGTGATAGGTTTTGGATGTAGGATTAAATCTGACTGTTTTGGGTTAATTGGGGGTCAATCTGAATGATAGCATACTTCAGAACAATCAGTCTCATTACATGACTCATTTTAGGAAACTTGATAAATGCAGATTTGAATGAAATTGAACTTAATCTTCCTTAAGTACATACCATAGTTGAAACTGGGTTAACAAGTGTTATCTAATAAAGAGATCCTTGGTGAGAACCAGTTAAGAATGACTATAATTAGTGATTGTTTATCATTGTCAGTTTAAATCCTTGGGTATTCCTAAAGTACTTAGAGGTGCTTAAAATGTGTTTGCCCTCTTAAGAGGCTTTAAAAACATTTTCTCTACAATCTTGTTGACACAGTTAATTAACAGTTAGAACAATAGACACACATGTTTTCTTCCCAAGTTATGTTGGGGTAAACCTCAGTCATAGCACAATTATTTCCAAAATTCCTGAAATGCAGGTGAATAAGTGTTGTGCGTGGTCTTAGCGCTTATTAGTAACGAGCTAAAAAACGTTTACTTCAGGCATCTCTACCAGCTCTACCTAATGGTTTTTTGTTCAAAACATTTCAAATCTCTCAATGTTCCCCATAGAAGGGCTTTTACCTGTAATATCTTTTTTTTTTTTTTAACAACTACTGTGATTTTTATTTTTATTTTTTATTTTTTTATTTTTTATTTTTTTTGAGGGCAGTGTCACTGGCCTTCATATGTGGGACCTGAACCGGGGCCGCTGGCTTCCCAAGCCAGCGCTTAACCACCGTGCCACTCAGCCGGCCCTTACCTGTAATATCTTGACATGGCAATCTCAATCCTGAAATGAACCATTAACTAAGGAGCTATAATTTTGTTTTTCTTTTTTTTTTTTTTTTTTGCGACCAGTGTTTCTGACAAGGGAATCAGTATGAATCCCATTTGTGGATTGCGACTTCAAAATATAAACAAACTGCCCATTTGAAACTTCATTATCTGGGTGGAACCAGCTACAAGTGATGCAAAATCTGTACCTTTTGATTCACACACAACTATGCATTAAAGATAGGCACAGGTTTATTCACGACCGTTTGTTGGAATACACTGAAGGGAAGAAGAGAGAGTGGAGAAATGGGGATTTTAAATGGACTGCAGGTTGTCTGAAAGTGAGGCTCTGGGAATCTTCTGGAAATCTCCAGGCCTGCGGGGGGCTGGGGGGCGGGGTTGGGAGGGAGCTGCAGCCTGTCCATTTCTCTCCAGGCAGAATTTCATGCTTGTCTCTTTTCTGGACACGAGTCAGGTGTGCTGGGGTTGGAACGGGTGTGCTAGACCCCTTTGCCATTTGGCTGTCAATATTTAGAGCCTTTGCCAGCCCCCTGGGGAGATTCTGAGCTTTGCCACAGCTGGACTTGCTCTGTCAGCAGGGTGGTGGGGAGGCAGGAGGGCCATCTGAAGCCTGGCATGAACACCAGATTCTAAAGATATGAATATAACTCTTGTATAAAGTTTTTTGTTTTTTTTAAAAAAAGGAAAGAAAAAGAAAAATGATAGTTATTAGATTAAAGGTGGGTTTGAATTGAACTTGACTTTTCCCCATCATTCAATGCATCCATTGGCTGGAAAGTACTAGAAGAGGAGCCTGGGCAGTGGTCCTCAAGTGGGGTCCCCAGACATGCAGCAAACAGCATCATTTGGGAACTGGAAATGCAAATTCTTGGGTTCCTCCTCAGACCTGCTTGGTCAGACACCCTGGGACTAAGGCCCAGTGATCTGCATTTAACAAGCTGTTCAGGTGATGATATACTGGGAGTTTGCAAGCCTCTGGGTTAGAAGAGAGCTGACATCTGGGTTTGTGTGTTCCTTTGTTACACTGAGCTGTTGATCTTAGATTTAGGGTCTCATATCCTCGTCTACAAGGTGGACCTGAGGACACAATCCAAGTGAAGCAGAAGGCACCTGAGCTTCAAGACGTTAAAGGCTAGTGGGGGTTGGGGAGTTGGCAGAGTAGCTCAGTTGGTTAAGAGCATGAGCTCTGAGCAACAGGGTCTCTGGTCGACTCCCACATGGGATGATGGCTATGCCCATCCACAAGTAAGAATGAACATGGCACCTTGAGCTGAGTGGCCACGAGCTGCCAATGGGTGGCCGGATGGCGACTGGACTTGGAGCTGAGCGAGCTGCGACCTCCACAACTAAGACTGAAGGACAACAGCTTGGCTGTTCCCCTTCCTCAATTTTCCAACACTGTTCCCCTTCCCCAATCCCTGCCCCCTCCTCCCCCAAAAAAAGACTAGTGGGGGAAACAGACATTGACTTTGGAACAGGGCCACCAGATCTACTTTGGAGGCTTTGAAAAGATTCCTCAAGACAGTGATGTTTGAAATGCCACCTGGAGGGTGAGGAGGTGTAGGGGGAAGAGGAAGCACGGTGGGTTGGGTGAGTTGTCAGGCAGAAGGAAGACCACGTACAAAGGCCCATGAGCAGCTGGGCCTGGTTCAGGAAAGAATAGCTCCCAAATTAATCTGTACCCTGGAATCACCTCAAAATATACTGATGTCCGGGCCACAGCCCTAGAGATCGTGGTTTAGTTGAATTTGAAAAAAATTCCAGGTGATTCTATCTTGGGAGAAGTTTGGGAATCCCTGAATTAGAAGAGGGCAAGAATGCATGGAGCTCAGAAGGGGGCGAGGCCAGAAGAAGGGGTGTGCGGCCACCAGGTGAGAGGTCAGGTGAAGGATCTAGGTCATTCTCCTAGGTGTGTGGGGTGCCCGTGAGGGGCTGCCCCCAGCAGGGTGACCCAAGATCTGTACTTGGAGAGGATCACGTTAGTGGCTAGAAAATGAATTGGGGGAAAGGAGCTGTGGTCAGTTGGAGGAGGAGGAAGCGATAAAGACACATTGTATATGTGATAATCGATCATTTTCAGCGTGGAGGATGAGGGAGATCTATGAAGGACTTTGATTTCTGGCTTGCAGATGTGCAATGACTGGCATAGGGCCAGGTTTGGGGGAAATCATGAGTTTGGCTCTGGATGTATTGGGTTCATTGCAAGTGGCAGAACGGTGCAATACATAGTGGGGTTGTATGGCTTGTGTACCTAAGCTATCGGGCCCCGGGCTGGAATGGTGGCTCCAAAGTGCCTTTAAAAATTTAAACTCTTTACGCTTTTCCGCTCTGCCACCTTTGTGCTTATGTTTGTGGCTTTGCGGTCATGGGGGGGTCACCGCACCCCCAGCTTTCCATCCTGACTGTAGGCAGGAAGGAGCAGGAAGGGGAAAGAGTGTGTGTGTGTGTGTGTGTGTGTTTGTGTGTGTGTGTGTGTATGTAGGAAACAGAAGCCTGTATCAGGAAAGAGCAAACTTTCCCCCAGACCCTCCACTTCTGTCTTGTTGCACAACTGTGTACACAGCCCCACTACTGAAAAGGCAATCTGGGGAGCACACTGTATCCCAGACAGAATAAAGCTCCATTCATAAGGGATAAAGGGGAATAGATAGTGGGTAACCACACAGTGTGTATACCCAGCATGCTTTGTCCAGCCAAGAAGAGATGTTGGATGGGTAGCTGAGTGTATATGCCTCTATGGCTCAGGGACCGGTGAGGGATGAGACATTTCAAGGTCATGATTATAGGAACAGCATTAGGGTCTTTGCAGTCAAGTTAGGCCCTGAAACTCTTGAGGTTCTGACTGCTTGGCCCACTTCTACCCCTGTCTAGAATCTGTCTACTTGGTAAGGAATACAGCTCTCTGGCAACACCTCTTGGCTATGTCCCTCTGCCCCCAATGTCTTCGCTGGGCCTCAGCTAGTTCTCTGCTGCCCACACTATCTAGGGGGCCACCCAGTTTTACTACAAATGCCTCCCCAGGCCTGGGCCCCGTGGGTCTGGGGGCTGATGCCTGGTGTGAGCGAGGGCAGTGCCGCTTTGTGGCAGATCTGACCCACAGGGTTGCTGTGGGCCCTTGGGGTGCGAGCTACTGGTTGTCCCTTTTGTTCAGCCACTGGAATCCCCTCGGGTTTGCCACGCCTCCTGATGGGGCCTTGTCTGCAGGTTTTTAATCAGCAGCCCTTTTCCCATCATTAGGAATGACATTAAATTAGGCTGGCTGATTGCCAAGGAGATGCTGGCCCTTCCAGAGCTGAGAGGACCCAGCTACTCTCTCTTCAAGTTGTCAATCTTATCTTTTCTTCTGGGAACACAGAACCAACTTTAAAAACTAGAACAAAACACAAACAGAAACAACTAACAGGCTGAACTGACCAAAGATGCCCAGAAGAGGAAAGGGAGAAGGAGAAGGGGGGCCAGGCTCATAAATAGCGCTTTTGTCCACTGGGGGCTTTTAGCACTTTAGATTTGCACAAATAAAGAGTTTGCTCTCTAAGCACCAAACCAAATGGGCCTTGAAAATTATAGAGGAATTTCCCTGGCTGTCATTATGCTGTCCCCTGAATCAGCAGGCTTAAGGCCCTGAAGAATTTCAAGTTGATGTGCTGGACATATCCTGGGCTTGGGACGACGCAGAGGGTGCCAGCAATTGGTTAGGACCCTGTCCTTGCAAGCAGGAGGGCACCACATTTGGGGCCTGTTCTGTGGTGCCTGAGGCCAGCGCATGCGCACGGGTCCCTGGCGCCCCTCGCAGCTGGTCGCTCTGTCTGCAGATGCAGGTCATTGCCCTCATTCCTACTTTGTCCCTTGCTTAGTGACAGTGTATGTAGGCACTAACCACCCTCATTTGTAGTAACTGGGTGACCCTGGCCCAGTTCAGAGAGGCTAGTGGCTTGATCCTGGATGGACAGGTTAAGAGTCGATACTGCTGAGCATATACTGGGCCAGGCTTTCTTCTGTGCGTGGTGCATATCTGAATTCAGTTAATTCAGTGATGAGTTAGACCCTCCTGAGTACCTGTGAGGAGGGCGTCTGTCTAGTCTCCGTGTTTCAGACACAGACACTGCCTGGCCCCAACGAGATATCGTTCACTTCTGTGGGATGCTGCCTCTGAGTTGGGCCACCTGGTGGTCCAGAACTCTGCCTGTTGTGGACAGGCATCTCACGTCCCAGGACAGCCCAAGGACAGAAACATCCACCTGAGACTCACTCGCTGTTCTGATGGCGTTACACCCAACATAGGTGCATGGTGCTCTGCCCGAAAGAAGCGTTTCTGTGAGGCAGGGACTCACTTAGCTGATACAGGAAACCACTTTCCTTGCATAGTTCTGCCCGTAGGAGCCTGGTCTTGTAATCCTGCCTACCCAGCAATTTGGGAGAATAGCAGTACTGATGACAACCAAATCCAGTTGGATCCGCAGGGAGAGTCCGAGGAGGCAAACTGTAATTATCTAATTTAGACTCTGAGAGGGAATTGAGTTTTACAACCTGATGTTTCCTTGCCACAGAAAGCAGCGTTGCTAATGTCTCTTTTTGCTCAGGGTGTGGCTTTGCAGTGAAGTGCTTCCTGGCTAATTTCCAGGTGATTCCTAAAGCCACGCTCTTTGCCAAAGCCTACTCAGGGAGTTCATTGTGTCTCAGAGTAGTGACATTTGAGAGAGCTTCTTCTAGAATCTTCTGAGAGTTCATTCCCATGTCTGTGGGGGAAATGTTTTAGGTGTTCTCTTAAGTTATATTCCTATTAAGAAGCAAATAGTTCTTGCATATTCTAACGCCTTAAATTAATCATTCATTCAACTTTCCCATGAGGTTTTTTTCCCCCATCTAACATGGTGGCAAATGTCCATAAAGTGATTTTTTAAAACTGGTATTTATCCCCCTTCACAAGAGTTCTTGCTGCCTTGGGACCAGAGGAGACCCTTGTGTGCCCCTGGGGGCACCTGGGCAGCCTCCCCAGCTAAGTGCCTCCCTCCTGTGTCTCCTCAGTGAAATGGCAAATCCCAACTGCATACAGGGTTATATGTGGGCTTTGTGGTCAGGCAGATTTGTGTGTACATCTAGGCTTTCTCCTTGTAGAGCCTTGAGAGTTACCTAACCACCAGAAGGTATGAATTGTGCCCCCAAGGACTTGCCCCAACACTGGCTTCTGCCTGCACTAGGCCATGTCCCTAAAAGTGACCCCAGCCCCCATGCCGAGCTTTTGCTTAAGAAAGTGCAGTGCTGCCAAATTGCAAAATGCACGTTGTCTCAATCCACCCTGCCAAAGCATTTCCCACAATTCTCCATTCATCCCACTTCTATCATTTCCCTTTCCCCATGGCTCACCCGGTCCCCTTTTCACTTCCCCATAGCCCTTTTATTGTTCCGTCTCCATTCTCCCTTTAAAAACCGAAGTTACCTTTGTCTTAGCTGGAGCTGAGTTCAGGTTTATACTGGAGTCTTCCTCCTCTGTGGCAGTAGTCTGAATAAAACCTATCTTTCTGTCTTTGACATATGCCCAGCACTGTTTTTCTTTGACAAAGTCTCAGATTCCCAACCTGTATCATAGAGGTGAGACTGCTTCTTCTGCTGCTGTGCACTACCCTGTGATTATGACAGTTATGTGTCATGCACCATTAGGATTGTCTCCCAGAGTGGAAACCACGATTTGCCAAATGTGCAGATATCAATGGTTGTACCAAGTAGGAAAACCCCCTCAACAACTTCAAAGTAAAAGCAACAGTTGAAAAGGGATGAGGGTATCTTAAAAATGTGGACAGTGTATGCAAGGCAGACATGTAGAATGGGGGATGGAGGGAGCTGGAAAGAAAGGGGGAAGGGTTACATGTTGGAAAAGAGGCAGGAAAGGACCCTGTATACCAGAGTAAGGTGCTTTCATTTCCTCCTTGAGCCAACAAGAGAGCAGAAGCCACAAGGTGAGTTTTGCTTGCTAGGACACAGTAGTTTAGGGGCTAGCTGGGGTGTGGGGAGCACATAGGGATGCTGATAGGAAGTGTCAATCAAAAAGTGCAAAAGAGATGCAAAAAAGAGATGAATGTGATTACATCAGAGTTAAGGATCTCTCTTGGGGAAGTTAACTGGTTGACAGAATGGGAGAAGTCATACCTAGACTATGCAAGAAAACCCTCAAATCAACAGGAGAAAGAGAGGAACTCCTGACAAAATGGGAAAAGGATATGAATAGGCCATTTTTAGAAGAACCCCCTACCACACACCTAAAGAAAGAAACCCACTAAGAGGTGCTTTATATTATTAGGAATCAGGTAGATGGGAATTAAATGACAAGGTATTTCTGTATGTTTATATGTAATAGAAAGCTGGATAATGCCAAGTGTGGTGGGGCAGCAAGGAGGTTACACTGGAAAGCAAGCAAACTGGGTATGTGCATACCTGGGGAGCCAGCCTATACCCGGAGGTCTGAACAAAGATGTTCACTGCAGTGTTATTTTTAGTGGTAGAGAGTCATCCATCAAGCTTAAGGACCAGGCTGGCCAAGCACCAGTTGGGTGTCCATGAAGTACAATGTCACAATGAGAGGAAACAAATCAGATATACTTACAACACAGCTGGATCCTAGGAACACAGCAGAATGTAGGAAGCAAAATGAAACATTGTATGCCACTAACGAAAATTAAAAATACACATGTGCCTGGCTGACCGAGTGGCGCGGTGGTTAAGCGCTGGCTTGGGAAGCCAGCGGCCCTGGTTCGGATCCCACATATGAGGGCCAGAAACACTGCCCTCCAAAAAAAAAAAATACACATGTGCCAATGTATACAGTGCTTAAGGAATAGGTACAAAAAGCTACACGTTAACCAGGATAAAATAATTGCTTATAGGCAGGGAGGAAGTGAATGGGAGTGGGAATCGACCTAAAAGGGAATAAATAAATAAACAATAAGCGTGGAAGCTTGCATGGGGCGAAGGTGATCACATTTCATGATGTCAGCACATCCGAGGTTAAAATAAACAAGCAAAATACAACCGTTATTTTGTGGAAAAGGATTACCTTTTGTTTGGTATGTGCTTTATTGGGACCTAGCAGGATCCCACACGTGCTTAAATAATAAAGGATCTTTATAATAATGCCCTACAATGTTTATGAGTGTTCTCAGAGCTCCTGCCCATAGGTGGACCCATCTGAGTGTTATGACAACCATATAACCATAGATAGACAGTGGAGATATTTTTAGCAGTTGAGGAGACTGGGGCTCCGATGGGTAAAGTGACTTGGTTGGAGTCACACATTTGGGAAGTGACAACGTTATGAGTCAGAACTGGGAATCTGAATCCTTCAGATTCAGGTCTCTGGAGAGTATCACTGCACCAAATAGGAAATCTTTGCTTCTTGGCGGAAATCAGAATGTAAAATGTCACTTGGCTGGGATTTTTTTTTTCACATGGACATTTCTGTTTCCACTGCTTTCTTTTCATTCAGATTTTTTTGCTTTTGTTGTTGGTGAGGGAGAAATTTCCTTATTCACATAGACACCCGAAATCAATGGTTGTTTGCTCTCCAGCATGGCGTAGTGGACTTAACAGAACCACTAGAAGGTATTTTTAATTTGGAAATACCTTTTATTTTTGAAAAAATGAAAGAATAATATTTATGCTCCAGTAACCCTTCTTTATCCTACTATCCATCTATGTTACTGTTAAAATTTTGACTTAAATTTTCCTAGATCTTTTTTTTGTCCCCATGAAACTGAAAGTTAATTTTTTTTTTTCTCCTTGCAGGGAGGAAAGGAAATAAAATCTATAACTGGGTTAGAGTCTTGGTGATGGTAATTCTGAGAAGATGGGCCCGGTTTAGTCAAGTTGGAGGGTTTGCCTCCTGAGGCTGGAGAGTCAGAAATAGTTGTATTTGCCTTCACAAAGCAACTTTACATTTTTAGACACAGCTGGGCTGTATGAGCCGGAAGTTGAATTCCCTGGAGGGTCCAGCTCTCAATATCTTAGACACATGTGAAGTCAGAACAGTTGGGGGGCTGTGCGTTTGCCTGAAAGAATTCCAATCTCCTGACTTGTTATAAATTTAGCTCGGCTTCTAAGAACTGTTCCCATCAAAGAGAGATTTCTGGTTGCTGTAGAATTGGGTTCCCTGTGGGATTTTCCGTGTGTAACTAGGCCCAGTCGTTTCTGGGCACCGGGAGAACAGATTTGTGTAAGATCTCCCCTATTTTGATGATTTGATGATTGGTGACTTATGTGGTATTATGAACATCTGTTGGTTTTTTTATTTTTCCTGCCAAGCATCTACATCCTGTTTTTTTTTTTTTTTCCCTTCTGGTATCTATACCCAATTTTCTTCTGGTTTATCACCTGTAGTGGGTTCAATAGGTTCCCACACACACACTTCCCTCCCCCAATTCATGTTCACTTGGAACCTCAGAATGTGACTTTATTTGGAAATAGGGTCTTTGCAGACAGAATTAGTTGCGATGAGGTCCTACTGGGTTAGAGTGGCCCTCAGTCTAAGGATAAGTGTCATTATAAGAAGGCCATGTGAGGGGCCGGCCGAGTGGCGTGGTGGTTAAGCACTGGCCTTGGAAGCCAGTGGCCCCGGTTCGGGTCCCACATATGAGGGCCAGTAACACTACCCTCAAAAAAAAAAAAAAAGAAAAAAAAAAAAAAAGGCCATGTGAGGACACAGAGGAACCAATAGAAGAAAATGGAGGCAGACGATGGAGTGATGCAGTTACAAGTGAAAGAACACCCGGAGCCAGGAGAGAGGACGTGTCAGAGTCTTCCTCACAGCCTCCAGAAGGAACCAGCCTGCAGACCCCTGGCCTCCAGAGCTCCGAGACAATACGTTTCTGTTGTCCAGGCCACCTGCTTTGCAGGACTTGGCTATGACAGCCCTGGGGAACGAATACACCACTCTCGCACTGTGTCCAAGTGAGTGGGTGTCAGGGCTGCATCCTGACTCCAGGGTGGCATGTCACTCAGCACTGAGCAGGTCATAGCCGTTCTCTAAGGGACAGGCACATGGCTGCGTCTGGGCCAGTAAGAATCAGCCCCGAGGCTTTTTCTGGATTGTTCTGGAAAGAGAATCTCTTTTTCTGTGAGGTCTGTCAACCTGCAGGACATTTTTGTCACCACACGCAGAGAGCCTGACCACGAGTGAGGCCAGTGCTGAGGACAGCAGAACAAGGAGACAGACAGACAAGTTCCTGCAATATGACTTGAGTACCTAGATCCAGCTGTGCCTGAACCCCACTGCACTGTTCAGTGAAGGGAGCCACAATTCCCTTTGAAGCCAGTTTAAGTTGAGGTTCTTGTCATTTGTCACCAAAGTATCCCAACTAATAAGTGTGATTGAGAGACAAGCATTCCTGGTCATTGAATGGTTTTTTCCCCAGAAGCCCGTAATGGACCCTGTTGGTTTGTAGTTGCGTTTTCTCTGGGAAGATAGGAAAGTGGGAAACTAACAGAGGAAAAAAAGTAACCTTGGAAAAAGGAAACCACCATTTATTGAGTGCCTTGTACGTGTTAAGCTCTGTGCTAAACGCTTTAAACTTTCTCTTTTTTTTAACTTCCTAACAACAAAATCTTCCCTTAAGTCTTGTTGCCCATAAGTTACTGAGGCGTTTCTGAGACTCAACGAGCCCTTCAGGTCTGTTTGATTCTAGAACCTATACTGTCACATGGTCCCTTGGCAGGAACAGTGTTGCTGGGCCCTGCACCCTCCTGGGACATCCTTGTGGGGTCTTCCTCTTGCTTTACAGGAGGCACAGCCTGCAGTGGGGCTTCAATCAGGAGCTCAGCATCCTGCTGACCTAGGGACCAGGGGCTGATCATCACTCTCAGAGAGTGAGGAGACAGGCTCAGAGGGGGAAAGACCTTTCTCCGTGCCATGCAATCAGGAGTGGTGGGACAGTATTCAAACCTGGGTGTGCCGAGGCCTCCTGATTCAAAGTGTGGTCTGTGGTCCAGCAGCCTGGGCATCATTTGGGAGCTTGTTAGAAGTGCAAAATCTCAGCACCACCCAGAACCGCTGACCCTGACTTTGCATTAGAAGGAGACCGTCCCTGTCCCCACCATGTAGCATGATAACAGAGTGTGAAGTGCACTCCAGGGTGGCCTGCAGGCGGGGCCACTCACACGCAGTGTGTCCAGCTCGGCCAGGCTTCCCCATACCAGCTGGCCAGCATTCTGGGAAAGAACAAATGCTGGTCCTTGTGCCCGAGGTTAGCTGAGTGAGGGACTGGCATACCCTAGACAGAGATGTGGCAAGACCTCAGCCCTTCTGCTTGGGGCTGGGAGAGTAGAGTTCCTGCTGCTGAGCGGGGCATCCTTTTATCCACTGCTGCAGAGTTCGCCCAGCCGGCGTCCTTGCCACCTGGGCCCAGCTGGAGGGCCAGCTGCTTTCTCACCAGCAGTTATGCCGCATAGCTTCCCACAGGAGCTCTGGAAGATTCCTTGCTAAGCTGCTCTGGGAACAAAGGGCTTGCAGAAGGCCCACAGGACTTTTTGGAGGGAGGAATAAAAGTGAGGGCCACATCTGTCACAAGAAACGTGGGAACAGCCCTTTGCCAGGAGCGCTGGGGGAAATGCTCCGTCACTGGCTGGCTTTGAGGCTCCGTGGCTGAAGGGCTTTTCAGGACCCTCGTTGGGTCAGTAGCTGCTGTTTATGGAAATCTGCAGGGCAGGGGTCTTTGCCTTTGATACCGTCGCATGCCCAAGGCCACCTGAAGAGGCAGAGGTGCTGTTATTGTCAACTGGGAACAGACTGGGTGACCCAGGGTAGTCAGAAATGACTACCCTGCTGCCCTTGGCTCCCACTCAGGACATGCTGCCTCAGATTCCTGCCTCCGTTCCCAGATGTCCTCTGATGTCACAGAACAGTTCAGCAGCTGAACAAAAGCGTCCAGTTCCCTGTATAGTGACATTCGGGTGGATGATGGTGAGGGTCAAATAATTTGATGTAAGAAATCTAACATCCATTTGTAACAAGCTCCCGTGGGAGGCTGCTGCTGGTCTGAGGACCACACTTTGAGAAGGGAGGGGTCAGGGGTCAGGGCAGAGTGTGGCCCTGGAAAAGCCACTTCCTTCTGAGAGGCTCTGTTTCCTTGCCTGGGACTTCTCACCATGGTGGAGAGAGCAACAGCACAGAGACCCAGAGACATGACACTACGTGGCTGTTGCATCAGATTTAAGAAAAGCCAAATAAGTGACTTAGATGAAAGCTTACTTTTCTCATAAAGAAGTGCAGAAGTAGACAGTTCAGGGCTGGTATGGCTATGACTTCTTGCTCTCTGCTTTGGCCATCCTTGGCACATGACTTCTGTCCCCAAGGTCACCAGATGGCTGCTGGAGCTCCAGCCAGGATGCCTATGTTCCAGGCAAAGACAAAGCGGGTGTGTATGTGTGTGTGGGGGGGGGGATGGGGGGAGGTGCAAAAGGTTATTCCTTCCATCTGCTTCAGCCCCCTGGAAAGAGACTTATTAGTCTCTGCCTGGATTCACCGGAGGCAATAAAATACAGCCTTTTAGCTGAGCACATTGCAGCCCTGAGTTGATCCCAAGGTCTGTTATTAAGGAAGAAAGGGGGAATGGAGACTGGGTAGGCTGCCATGGCATGCTTGGAGGAACGTCAAGTTCTTGGTTCTTGGTATTGCCAGAGCCTAAGGTGCCAGAGGGCGTGTGGTGGGAGAAACATGGCACTGACTTGCCAGGCAGTTCAGGGCAAAGAAGGGTACTGGAAAATCCTCATGCCTGAAGTGGGAAGAGAAAGTTCAAGGAAGTGCTAACGCGTGGACCGAGCCTTAAGGGTGAACTCACCTGGCAGAGTCCACGGCACTGGAGTGTCCTAGCCTCCTTCCTCCCTCCATTCTCTCCCTCATTCTCCCATCTTCCTTCTCACTCTGCCCCTCTCTTGCAGGGTCTGCAGGATTTGGGTAGCTCAGAAGGAGGAGAGGTCTTAGAAACACAAGCGTCTGGAGGCCTCTCTGTCTTGATTGCAACGGAGAACAGTGAAATGAGAAGGCATAACTAACAAGGCTTTGCAAAGTGTGTCTCTCAGGGCACTAACCCCAGCGGGCCGACTTTGGGGTATGCTGGTTACCCTGCTGCTTTTGTGGGCATTCACGATGAGCACTGGCAGGTCAGGGCCCCAGGGAGGCTTGCAGTGATGAAACCCTTTTATCAAACCTTTCCCCAAATATATTTGACTCGACCCTTGTTTGCCACCTAGAGCCTATTAGCATCTCAGGCTGCATCGCTTTGGGGCAACGGTGAACTAGGATGGTCTTGAAGTTTTCCAGAATAAGGAGAGCTTCCTTGAGAAGTCTGTGGGGGCATGGGGGTGAGCCCTGGGGCTTCCCTCACTTCTGACTAAACCGGGGGCCTCTCCATGTTCTCAACCCCGGGGGCAGGGTTTGAGACCCACACATGTAACGGCCGCGTGGGATTGGTGCTTATATCAGTGGTGAGTCATGAGGGCCCACGTTTGAGACTTGCCTATTAGACGTGAGTCATGGCTGTATGGAAACCTTAGCCCCATCTACCTTCCTTTGGTCCCTAATCCTTTGTAATGCCCCTGGTTTCATGATGTAACTCCAGGAGCATTCGGCTCGGACAGCAAAGTGATGTAATTAATTTAACTCAGCTTCAATTAATGTTTTCGGCTAGCATGACATCTGACCGTGTCAGTTTCACAGGGAGATGGTGGCAGATGGCTGAGCATGTCCAGACGTGTGTGTGCTGTGTCGTTCAGGGAGGAAATTTGCGAGATGGGTTTCATTCTGGTTTTATTCCAGTCCTTGGTGTGGAACAGTAGAGTTTCCTTGAAGACGCACTTTTTCAACATTTCCTGGCCCGCCTATTAACTCGGGACCAGGTGATTTTAGGCACCCATGGCCGTGATATTTTCTGTTTTTTTGATTCCCAGAACTGTCCTTTTGGCCTATTGCTCCTCTCTTTAAAAAGAAATCTCGTTTTATAAATTCAAATTGAATAAACTGTTTTGATGGGCAGTTAGTTATCGGTCCATAGGTCACTTTGCAGGGACCATATTAACCTACTAAGAGGGTTTGGTAGGGGCAAAGCTTTGGTCTAAAGAAGTATCATATCATAAATAGTGGGGATTTTCCCTTTTTTATGGGGCAGTGACAACTAAGTAGCTTCAAACTTGTTGGTAAAAATAAGCTATTTCTATGACTTCTGGGGCCACCGCTCATACATGTTCTTACCTCTTTTCTCCTCAAATGTATAATTAAAGAAATTTCTGGAATAGGTGAGCATCTCCTCAGTCTGGGACACACCTAAGCCAGGTCCCTGCTCTCTCTGCCCAGCTGCTCCCCCTTCCTCACCCAGCCCCCTGCTGCTTTTTTTTTGGGGGGGGGGCGGGTGGGTTCAGATGGCTCCTGACCCCTCCTTCAGTCTGAGACCCTGACAGCTGGGGCAGGGCCGTGGAGGGCCAGAGCATAGGAGTGTGCGTGGGCCCTGCCTGTCCCCTGCTGCCTTTGGGGAGTAGGTTTGGCTAGAGCAGCATTGACTTTGAACCATGAGTCAAAGCGAGGGGCCCCTGGGAACAGCCTTGCCTTGTCTCCTGGCTGGCTGAGAACACTTTCCAGGTTCTTTGGGGCACTCAGCTGGCTGTTCTGACCTGTTCTTTTCCAGACACTGCTGCCTCACGTTCCCACCCTTCGTGTTAGTCAGTGGAGCTTTTACTCACACAATCCATTGCTGAGCCCCTTACCGAAACATGGGAATCCCAAACCTACATGGGGCCAGATTGGACAAGGCCCGGGGGTCTCTGGCACACAATGCCCGGTTTCTCCTCATTTCAATCATCTGAGGAGGAGTCATTACCATCTCCACATTCAAAGTGAGACCTTTGAGACTTCAAGAGGATCAATGCCTAGCCCAAGATCTCCTGGCTGATAAGCAGTGGAATGAGGACTCTCTCAATGAACCATTTATGGACCAACTATTCCAGCCTAGGCATCAAGTAAGCTTCAGAGATAGAGACCTGAATAAGACAACGCCCAGGAGAGACTTCAGTAGGACAAGACTACCGAATCAAGAATTACAGGAAGCGCCATCAGCACAGCGGTATGGGGACCATGGGCGTGGCTCAGGCCACAGCGGTGGGCATGGGTGGGGTGGGTCATCTCAGCCAGACTGTGGTTTAAGGAAGGCTCTTAAAGGATGGGCACTTGGCGTACATCTGGGGGATGGATGAGCAGGAGAGAGGAAGGCAAAGCAGAGGAGATGGAACCACATGAGTAAAGAAAGAAAAAAGGCAGAAAAAGACACAGCACCTTTGGGAAAGCACGGTGCCCCATGCAGAGGAAAGACTGGATGATATTTGTGCACCGAATGAATTGATGCCCAGCCAGGCCTCTGACCCAGCTCCAGCTCCATGACAGCAGGACCCTCAGAAAGGTACACACAGATTTGGGATTTGGGGCGATCACTCTGGCAGGATGAAAAGGAGGAGCTGAGAGTAGCCAGGAAGGTGGTACCATCCAGCCGAGTTCTTTCTTGCTGGACAAAAAGACCATTAGGATCAAGAGTCCTATTCACTAGAGTTTTAAAGCTGGAAAAGGATTTGGGGACCTGCTATGGAAAAGCTGGGGAGAGAAAATTCTGGGACACCAGAAAGGGATTTTGCAATCTTGGATTGTGCTTCAGATTTTTTTGTTAAGGACAGTAGGTTCTATAGAATGATACAGTGGGAAATACCTTCCCCACATTTTAAACCTATCAGTAACTGTCACCTACCTAGTGCTTAGCTTGTACCAGATGTTGTGCAGGCCATGTTGTTACTCCTTGCAGCTGCTATGGAAGGTGGGCCTTGCCATCACCTTTCTATGTATGCAGAAACTGAGGCTCAGAAGTGAAGCCATTTGCTCAAGGTCATGCAATTAGTAATCGTGTTGCGGTTAAACCTTCAACCTGGCTGTCAGGCGAAGCTCTTTCAGAGACCGGAGCCCTGCCCACTACCTCCCTATGACGCTTCCCTGGATGCCTACGGTCTTTGGGGAACACAATTGGAGAACTTCCGATACACTCCATCACCTGTTTCTTCAAAGTGCAGGTGCTAAACTTGTAATCTCAGTCTACATTTAAAACATAGTTTAGTACAAATCTTCCACGCAGAAGAATTCTAAATAATTTACGTGACTACTTCGCTCTTAACGAGGTCAGCATATTTTCCACTCCTTACGTGTAGGTTGCAGGGAGTAACTACTTTTCAAAGCGGACAGTGTAGAAAGAGATGGAAACAGAATAACTACCCAGGGAGACACCTGGCAAACACTCCCTCAGCCAGGTGACCAAGGCCAACCTCAACAGTGGCGAGTAAGGTGGGCAGGATCTGTCCTTGATGCGATGTGATGAGAAGGGCAGTTTCCCTCTGTCAAACGATGAGAAACACATAGACCAATCCCAGGTGAGGAACATTTCACAGAATACCTGATGGGTACCTCTCAGATCTGTCAAGGTCATCCAAAACAGAGGAAGTCTGGGAAACTGTCAGAACAAGAGGCACCTGAGGAGACATGACAACTAAATGTAATATGCTCTCCTGGATGGGATCCTGGAAGAGAAAAAAGAACATTAGGTAAAAAAAATGAATAAAATCTAAATAAAGTTATGAACTGTAGTTAAGAATAATGCATTGATATTGGTTCATTAATTGCAACAAATGGACCATATTAATGTAAGCTGTTAATAGCAGGAGAAAATGGGTTCTCTACTAGCGTTGCCAATTAAAAAAAAATCCGAAACCATCCTAAAACTAAAAGTATTTTTCTTTAAAGTTCTATTCCATCACATAATATTTTCTCCTGTAAGAAAAGGGGAGTTTTGATTCAGTCTAGGTCTTTCTCATCATACACGGAGGCTAAAGGGATTTTAAAATACTGTGACGAGGGTCTAAACTTTAACATATAATCTACAATCTTGCTTCTCCAGCTTGGGGTACAGAACAAGGTCACCTCTTTGTAAACATACACGTTCATGGGTTCGCATTCTCCCTTGGCTAGCTGGAGAGCATTGTCCTCCCAGGCCCTTGATGTTGGGGCCTGGGTGAGCTGGGAGAGGCCACTCTTTCCATGGCATCTGTGCATCTTTGCTTCAGGCCTGGGCTCCTTCAGTGACCCAACTCTCCAGGACACTGAGAGCATGGCTGTTCCCCACAAGGTGTCCTCGGGGTTCCTCGTGGCTAGGTCAGGACACATCTCCAGACTCAGCCACTTAAATCGCTGAGGACTTCAGAATGAAAACCTCCTTCCCTCTCCGTTTCAAGCCTACCCATTTCCCGCTCCAGTGCGAGTGATATTCCTGCCTCTTCTTCCCCCGGGGGAACTCTTCACTTGATTTCCCCACTATTTTTGTTCTGTCGTGGGTGGAGAAAGCCCCTGCTGCTGGGAGACTGTGTGACTTACAGGGAGCAGTCACTGTGTGTGACTTAGGGGGAGAGTTGGGGCTCAGTCTCTTTGAACAGACCCAGGAGACAGTGGTGATATGGGTGTGCTCCTGGAAGAGAAAGGACTTGGGTTCTGGGCCTGGTTCACCCAGCTTTGTGAGTTGATGTGTCATATGTAATCTTCCTGGACCCCATCTTGCTCATCTGCAAACTGGGGAGAGGAGAGGGTGAATTGGAAAAGACAAGCCTGATTGTTAAAAGTTCTCTGTTTCATCCAGTGGTGTTTTCAGAGGCCATGGGCTCCAAGGCAGTACAGCTGACCCTTGAATAATGTGTGTAGGGGGATTGGGGAGCATTGACTCTCATGCCATAGAAAAAGCTGTATGTAACTTCTGACTCCCCATAACTTAACTATTACTAGCCTGTTGACCAGAAGCTTTCCTGATAACGTAATCAATTAACAATATATCTTGTATGTTGTATGTATTATACACTGTATTCTTACAATACAGTAAGCTAGAGAAAAGAAAATGTTATTGAGAAAACTATAAGGAAGAGAAAAAAATATCTATAGTATTTACTGAAAAAAAAAAATCCACTTATAAATGGACCCGTGCAGTTCAAACCCATGTTGTTCAAGGGCCAGCTGTATTGCCTGGCCTGAGTGGGTGCCGACTCTGCTTCAGGAATGGGGGTGGAGAGAGAGGACAGCCTGGCTGTGACCCCACCTTCACCCTGAGCCCCATTCCTAGGGACAGCTGCTATTGTCCGAGGTTAGCTCCAGGAGATACCGTCCCTTAAAGCTCTGAGCACCTTTCCAAGAACTAAGCAATTCCCTCCCCAGCCAGAGAGCACATTCACTAGGTAGGGTTAGATTTTACTTTTTTGTTTGCAAAATCGAAGCCCTTTCACTTTTCCCCTCCAAAGCGATGAAAAGAAATGTGGCTGCTGGGACAACTCACAGGGAAGATGAAAGCAGCTTTCCTGAGGTTCAATTCTTCCAGAAACAATCTTCCTCTTCCCTCCTCCCCCCACCCCTCCCCAACTTTCAAAGCACCCAAGTGTATATTGTTTTTAAATGTCAAAGAGAAAAAGAAAAAAGAGAGAGAGCCAGCGAGTGTGAGTGAGAGAAAACCCTTTGGTTTCTGAATGTCACATTCTAGTGAGGGGAGAAAGATAAGTGGCAGAATTAAAGAGATGCAGATTTTTTTTTTGTTTCCTTGTTCCTATTCAGGTTTCTCCATGCTGCCCCCTTGGCCCCCTCCTCTCCCTTCTCGAATCGCATTGAAATGTCAAATGCAGCCGTTTGCAGCTGAAAGGGGAGTCCCCCGGGGTGGGAATGAACTGCCCTTCTAACCTGCAGGTCCAAGCTGTGCCTTTCTTATCCTCGTATTTGCTTTTTCTCGTTCTTTCTGGAGCTTTCAGCAGATGTTGTGTGGGATAGAAGAGTCTGGGGGATGGGGGGAATGAAGTGTTTTCCACCTGGGGCTGGGAAGGAGGTGCTTTAAGACACCCTGGTCATCTCCTGCCTCCCGCACCCCGAGTTCCTCCAACCTCTAGTTGGCACGTAAAGCATCATTTTCTGTCTTGGAAGAGAAAGGCTGGGGGCACCTGGCTGTGCCCTGTCCGTCTCTCCCCCGCCCCAGGCCTTCTGTCCAAGGATGGTGGAGGTCAAGACAGAGCGCAACAGTTACATGCTTTATTGAAAACATATAAGCTAAGGTTGAACTGTTGTACGATACCCGGAGTTGGTGATAGTGTGGGAAATGAGTGTTTTCCTAACTTGTCGGGGGAGGGCGAGTTGGTCTAGCTGTTCCAGATGGGGTTTTTTTGGCAATATGGATCAACAGCCTTAGAGAAAGTGCAAACATGAGCCATTCAGCCAATTCCACTTTTAGGGATTCCTAAGGAAATAACTAGGCAAGTGAGCAATAAGTTATATCCAAGGATGTTTGCCCCAGGAATGTTTATAATACGGTGGGATTGGAACATCGTACTTTGCTTTTCTCAGTAGAGGATTTGAAAAACAAACATCAGCACACCATCTAGTGGGATAGTATAGTGTCATTAAAAGTGATCTAGTAAATTTGTGTTTACTGATGTAGGAAGATTCACAAAAAACTAACAGAAATAGCAGGTTACAGAATA
The DNA here is from genome assembly GCA_033961575.1 of Aselliscus stoliczkanus. Taxonomy (NCBI): domain Eukaryota; kingdom Metazoa; phylum Chordata; class Mammalia; order Chiroptera; family Hipposideridae; genus Aselliscus; species Aselliscus stoliczkanus. Next base: position 28,134,631 of record CM066741.1, read on the forward strand.
CTATGAATAGTTCTTTCTTTTTTGTACTAAGGTGTGTGTGTGTGTGTGTATGTATGTATATATATATATATATATACACATACACATATATATGTATATATTATACACACACACATATATACACACATATATGTATATATAATATAAAGTCTGGAAGGATAGGCATCCAGATGTTAATGTTTGTGTAGTATAATGATGAATGATATTTATCATCCTCTTTATAATTTCTGGTAGTGTCTGACTTTTTGATGTTCACAAGTATTCCTTTTATAATCAGAACAAAATATCAACAAAGTTATTTTTTTTTAAAAGAGTGTAAACTAACTTTTGCCCCTTGTGTACTGTAGTCATATACATTTTTTATGTTGTACAAATAAAAATCTCCTAGTCATTAAAACCCTCACATATTATATCACAAAACCAGAAACTCGCTGTTTTTGGCACATCAGAAGCAAAGCAACTATAACAAATAGGTTTGAAAGCACAAAGTGAGGTTGTATAATTTTTTCTCTGATCACATCTTGTTGAAACTTCATGGTTCTTTTAGTAAAGAATGATTGTCATCCCCTGTGCTCCAAGCTGGATTGCTCCCACTTACCCACCTCCCCCAGCCTGCAGTTGGCCTTTTTGCTGATGTGCTTTGCATAACTACTTCCAACCCCTACATCAGGCTACATCAGTCAATCCACTTAAAAGGAGGCTGCTCTGGACAACCCAGGACAAATGGAAATCCTATAAAACATACTTTCCTTGAATATTGAGAGATTTCTGTAAGCCTCCCATCTTTCCCTCCCCAGTATCCTCTCCCAAATGCATTAAATGCTCTTAAAATCAAAACTGAGTCCCTTTCCTTACATGTCCCATGGTAAGTAAGGTCTTGGCTTTGGATACACCCATTTCATGAAGGTCAAAGTCCCGACTCTTCTTTTCCAAACGGAAATTGATATTCTTAGGAGCCATGCTGCAGGATTCACTGGCATTTCCAGTTTGTGCTCAGGTGGGAGTGGCGGGGAAAAATAAAGGGAAGAGACTCAACATTTGCCCTTGGTGAATCAGCTGCCATATTGGAAAGTGGGAGGCATGGCTTGAATGAGTGGGGTCGATTCTTGGAACTCAAGGTTCCTGCCCACTTTGCTAGAGAAAAACCAGAGCTGGACAGTGGTGACAATGGTAAAAACAGATTCTATTTAGGAACTATTGCAGTAGGGGGAAAGTGACTTCAGTGTAGAACTGGACTCAACTCTGACGACAACATGGACAAGTGGGGATTTGCCAGCAGTGAGCAGTGTGGGGGGCAGTAGATGGAAAATTGCTAAGAAGAAACATCAATGATAAGGGGGGGGGGGTTCTTGCTAAACCGACCTAACAAGGTTCTTGCTGAAGGCAGGCCAAGGTGACCAGACATCGCCTGAGGATAGGTGGGCAATACGGAATTTGATCAGACATTTGAGCAAGCAGATATTGAGGGTGGAGGATTCTGGCTGAACCTATTTAGCAGGATTTTTGCTTCAATTGAACAAGGCAAAGGCAGATAGACATGAGGCCTAATGTTGAGGTCTCATTGGGAAGAAGTCTCACAGAAGCCTGACTCAAGTTTGGTCTGGCAGTCCAAAGACTGACCTCTGGCAGATGGCATTGGGGCAGAGGGAGAAGCTGGGAAAAGGCAGCCTTTATTTGTGCTGATTCTGCAGCTGGGGTGACTGTGTCTGGGGGTCGCCGTGCAGTTCAGATGGCTTCAGCTGCTGTTGGCGTGCAGCGCTGCCCAGGTGCTGCCCGTCTCTTGTGCAGGAAGCAGTGTGTGTACGTGGGGCTGTCTATTGGCCATCTTCTCCTTGCTGGGAAGGTTTCCCCCAGGGCTTACCGAATGGAAGGATTAACCAAAGAAGCCCTCTTCATCTCTTGCAAGGAAGCCTGTGGCTGTGACCCTCTCAGGACTCAGGATGACCCAGGATCAATCAGCCTCCAAAGTTTCTTCCTTGTACCAGCCCCAGTGTCCATGTGGTCACACAGGGTGGCTGCAGCCTCCCTGGCAAAGAGCAGCTTTGGGGATAGGTTGGGGGAAAGACAGCTGGGTAGGAAATAGCAAGGCATTTCCATGGATGATAGCATCTGTTTAGCATGGCCCAGCTAATCAACAACGAAGAGGCTTGGGCATCCACGTCTGGCTAGAGAACAATCCTGTGTTTTTCAGCATACGTAAGGGATACTTTCTTCAGAACTGAGATGTCTTCTTGAAATTTGTCTTTAGTTATAGGGTTTTCAATGGTCTTCCCTGATTCTTCACGGTTCTTCAGTCTTTACAATATCACTAATTAAGGAAAAGTATGGGTGCTGTAAAACCCAGCTCTAGTGATTAAAAAACACGTAGATCCTCAAATGTCACTATTCTTAATTTTTCTTCATTTTTAATATGGGGACTCTCCTACCTTCCTCAGGGGTTCTGGGGCTCCAATGGCTGGTTGTAATTGACATGGTTCTGGGATTCCTTTTTAGCTCTAGGTCATTTTTGGGTGTCCTGTTTTTCCCTGCCTCAGTGGGCTCCCTCATACCTTTTGGCCTTGCACTGTTTCCTGCCAGCAGGACCACTCCCTCACTTGCTTACTTCTCAAACTCCGTTCTTCCTTCACCAGTCATCACAGAGTGTGATATCCTTTCTGTGACATCCTTTCTGCCTCTGTTCACCCCTGCTGAAGTTCATCGTGCCCTCTGTACTTTGGAAAGCTTTCTTGGAAAGTGTCCCTGTCCCCCACTAGACTGAGCTTCTGCATGAATAGACAGAATCAGTGCTGTATGAATGTCGCTGCTGTCCTTTCAGTTTTTCTGCTTTTCTCTAAGTAGTTCCCATTCCAAAGAGTCCTTCATCGTAGATGACTTAAAGGACTTGATCACATTCTTATAAAATAATTTTACCAGCAGTAGGTTCCCAGTGACTCCCTCCTACCTGTAAGGAAGCCTCTGGATCAGTGGCCTTCAGTGTTTACTCAGGTGTGAGATGTTTGGATTTGCTGTATTCTTTGGCGAGGGGGGCACCATGGAATATTAGCAGAATCTTCTTCATCATGTGAACTAGAAATAACTTACTCATAGAATATAAGATGCGTGTAACAACGTGAGATTGCAACCAAGGGCATGAGTCCATATGTGTCCGTAAAAATCAAACTAAAGTCCATAGTCGAAGCCCTCACACTAGTTATGATTGCATCCCTCCAAATTTTTAATTAGTGTTCACTTGCTGCTTATTTCTTTATTCATTTGTTCTGTGAGTGCTCACTACTAAAGAAGCAATAATAGGTGACAAATATTTAAGGGAAAAATTGTTGGAGAACAATTGAAAATTGAGAACATTCTATCCATTCTCCATTATTCAATTCTGACGGCTTCATAGTCTTGCTCGGTAATGTGTGCGTATGATGTGCCAGACGCAGCGCTAAGGGTTGTGCATGGGTTATTGCATTTATCCTCACTCCCACCTTACGAAGTGGACATTTTTATTGTTTTCATCATACCGATGAGGAAACAGAGGTTTAGTGTTAAAGAATCAACGTTTTTAAAAAGGAAAATCATGACTAGCATATACATATAAAATGAACACGTGTCCGTGATTTTATGTAACTGATTAATTAATGAGCGAACCAGTAAGATGTTATAAGCAGTTCAAAGGAGAATTCAAAGACCAGCGCATATACAGCAGCCAGGAACGCTGAAACAGATGTGAGCTAGTCAGTCTTGCAGGGCAATTAATTGCCTTTCTCCAGCACATGTCTGCATGTCTATGGAGAGGAGTAACTTGCTTTGTTCTAACTTTTCTACAACACACAGGAGGGTAAATCAGCTTTCCATCAGTGCAAGGTGAAGGTAGCCCAGAGGATATTAGCATCCAGGACCCCCAGTTATCTTCTTTGCCCATTTCCAAGTCTTTCCCAGGTTTTCATGCCTTTAGAAAAAGTAAGGAATTCATTTAAGGTCCCACAGCCAGGAATCTAGAGCCAGAGTCCCTAACAACAGCTCAGTCGCTAGAAAAGTTTTAGAACCACCAACTGAAAAAGAGATCAGCCCCTTATTGGAGTTGCCATTGTGCTAACGTTTCTTTATCTACATATACATTTTTTTTGTCCATGTAAAAACAGTGCACTGCGTGTGTCTTTTTTTAGCAAATGAAAGGGACTCACTTTTACTGAGGTCTTAACAGGCACCAGGTATTGTGTCAAACCCTTGGAGCCCCGAGATCTCATTCTGTCTTAACAACAACCAGGTAAGGGAGGTATTAGCTATTCCCATTTTACAGAAGAGCACTTGCATTTAGAGAGATGCTCAAAGTCCAAAGCTAGTGTGGTAGAGTTCTGAGTCACACCCATGTCCCTCCCATCCAAGGCTCATGCTGGCTGGCTCATGAGTCAGCCACCATTCTAACAGAATTTGCATCATCCCCACCTTTTAAATGTTGTGTCATTTGCTGTAGGGGTGCTGAGCTGTGCTGAGGCGGGGTTAGGGGTGGGCTGGGGTTGGGGGAGGGATGGGGATGGTTCCAAAGAAGACAGCATTGTAAAGAAACAGTCCTCCCCCACCCCCACCCCCCTGGCCTCAGTGGGCCCAAATTTGTCTGCATGAAGCATCCCCAAAGTGACACATGTTCTGGGCTCAGCCTTTAACTCATGCCAAGCACGATGTTGAATGAGGCCTTGGTTTTGCAATGGCAGTGTGCTTTGCAGCTGTGCACTGGCTGGGGTACCAGGATGGAGTGATGCTCTTAAGGTATTAAGAGAATTCTTTAAATGCCACAGGCCACTGAATTGACTGCACCTCGTTGGCTCTAAGTCATCCCCCAAAGAAATCACAAAGTGTTTTTGGCACTCTCTGTGCCATGGTGATACCCCAGGACTGACATTCCCGACCCTGCCCACAGTGACTTCCTTGAGGTTTTCCCAGCATGATGCCTGGACCACTTTTATCGGAAAGTCCTGGATGCTTGTATCAAATGCAGTTTTGTCAACAGCACCTGAGACTTAATCAGCAACCCAAGAGGATGAAGACGGAAAAATGTCTATTTTCAAGATTCCTCCTAGGGGATTTTTGGGGACCCCACAAGTATAAATGCTTGGGTTCTGGATTCAGACAGGCTTGAATGTGCAGACTGGCCACACTTGGTGATATTGGGCAAGTTAATTCAGCTCTCGAAGACCTGCTTTCCTCATTTGAAAAATGGAGATAATTATAGCTGTGAGGAGTGAATGAGATAATCCGTGGGAAGCGCTTGGCACAGGGCCTGGTACCGGCTATGTTCCCGGGAAGTGTCAGCTATTAATGCATTTCATTGATTCTAAGATTTTTTTTTTATTTTTTTGCATATTAACATCTCTTAAATCCGTTTGCTTCTTAAAACTGATGACATGTCATGGTCTCAATGGTGGCATCTCCCCTCCCTTTTTGGTGATCTCTAAAACATCGGTGCATCTTGTAATAGATGGTAACTTAGGCTTGGTGAAATGCGCTGCATGTGAGGGTTCCTGGGGTGTGTGTGTGGGGTGCAGTGTTGTTGATCATAAGGCCTCCTGGAGGAGTGTGGGAATTTGGTGATTCTGAGATCTATCTAAGCTGTGTTCACCTTCCTCGGGGCCCATGTACACACAGGAGTAAGTGAAAGGCGGGAGGCTTTGTCCCTCTGTGGAGGGGTCTCCATGATTTCGGGTGCAGACCTCTTGAACTGGGTGGGACAAGTCGGGTACGGGCATTGCTTCCCTCATTCTGGCCTGCCAATATCCAAACTTGCCTTGTTGGATTTCTCCAGGCACACTTGGCTCCAACAGCTTTCATTTTTCTTCCCCCTTTGTGTCCTTTTTCACACAAGGATTTTGAGACCTGAACCCAGGGTTCAGGAGCAGCCAACAATATCCCTAATACTGCTGGACCCCAAATAGCAAATCAGGAACAAATCTACCTCCCTCCTCGCAGTGACCCCCCACTTTGGTAGGGGCTCCTGTCGCTCAGCTGTGTGATCACGATGGGATTTGGCAGCAAGCTAGTGGTGGTGGGGAAAGGTTGGCTTCATGTTGTTGTTTTGAAGGTGATCTTATATGAAGGAATCAGCTTAATGAGTGGTTTGCTTCCTTTGAAAAAGCACCATCTGGGTTTAGATTTCATATTTACTATTTTAAACCCTTTCAATTAGACCCCTGGGGTTTCCCAGGCCTGCCTGGGGGAGTCTCTCTCCAAGCTTCCCTTCCTTTCTTTCCCAACCCTGGGACAAATGTTTGTTTTTCTCACATATTCATCACAGCCCACGGCCTTCAGAAAGTACTGAGAAGTTTGGCATTGACATGGGAACCTGGTGTCTGCTTGGGGAGTGTTTAGCTGAGAACAGCGCTTGGCAGCCTTACTTCCTGCCCCACGCAGGCATTCACCATGGAAAGCTGAGGGGGTGTTGGGGGGGATGCTTGGCACATTTGCCAAGCCTACTGGAAGCCCTCAATTTTGAGAGGGAAAGGGACTTTCTCATGGGTTTCCCGCTTCAGATTATCAATCAGCTTCAGAGAAACACTAGTGAGACAACAAGTGGTTTCCTAGCAGGAGGAGTGATGACAAAAGCCCCCTCTCCCCGCACCCCGGGCTCACTTTGTATCTTTTGTTCCTGCTGCCACTTTGGCCAGGAGTTTGAGGCTGTCAGAAGTGCAGCCGTAGCCTACCTGGGTCTGTCTCTTGATCCTGGAGGTCAGGGAGGAGAGAGGAAGAAAGAAAAGATGCTGAGAGGAGCACAGACAGCCTTCAGGCTGTGGCCTCTCTCCCTCTTTCTGTTGCATGATGTTTGGCATTTTGCAAATCTCTGAGCTTCTGGCTCTTGACATGTCAACAGGGACTGATCAGACCAATCTCGTGGGGTTATGAAATCTAAGTGGGGTGTCATGATCTGCTGGACACCTAAGCTTGTTCCTTAAATATCACTCCCTGCCTACACTGCCCCCTTCCCTCTTCCTTGGAGAGTTGAATTTAGATGTAATGTCATTTCAATAAGGTATTTGAAATGGTAATTGAAGCAGGGGAATGAGGGAAGGAAACAAGGAGGAAAAAAGTAATTTCACCCTTCCCATTTACCTGCCACTGCACCCCCCCCCCCAAACTTGTTTACACTTTGCATGCATTATTGAGTTACTGCACTTTCTCATCTGAAGCCAGTCTGTGATGGAACCCCCACCCTGCTGATGTATTCTTTTGGTCAGTTGAGCTGTGGTGAGTGGGGTTCAAGGACCCTCCCCAAGGTGAAGAGTTTTGTCTGGCTGCCTGACAGCGGTGAGGAATCCTGATGGACAATAGGACAGAGTCTAAGAGGGAGCTGGGAGCCTGGCACAATGTGAAGAAGCCTTATAGTGGTGAGGGGTCCCTGTGAGTCAGTTTTGAGAGGTACTGTTGGTTTCAGATAGATTTCATTCTGGCATTGCAGAGGAGTGTTTCTTTAACATGGAATTGAAAAATTGCTAAGGCTGTAGCGATGGGCCCTCACTCTAGCACAGAGGATGATCTGTATAAAAATGATGACCCATCTGCCGGGCAGAAGACCCGGAATTTATGCTCATGAGAGTAATTGAATTGATAGCAATAGCAGTGCCCTGTGGATGGCTCTTGGAAGGCAGCAGCTTCTGGGAAAGACATGCAAAGGGTTGCTAATAGGCAAATGAAGTTGGGTATGAAGCCCCCAGGATTAAAAAAAAAAATCACATGAATCTCATTCATCATTTTATTAACAGGTAGGTTTCTACACCGATTTTGAGATTTCATCAGTGTGCAAATTAATTAAGCAGTTAAAAAGGTGAAGCAGAAATGTGATTAGGTGTCTTTGACCTGCTTTGTCTAGGAGCACACTGCTCTGTGTCTAATTGTCGGGATAATTATTTTTTCCCCTGCAAATTCCTGGCAGAAAATTCAGCACAGTGCATTGGTGTGCTTTTAATTATCCACAGGATCTGAGGATGGGGCTACATGGAATATGTTTGTATGAAAAAGCTAGGTTTGTGTATATGTAAAAATACCTATTAATTTTTCCCAGATGGAGTCATTTATTTTAACCATGATGGCTGGATATAGGTTTGGGCCTTTGGGGGGGCTCCAATGAAGGATATTTACCTTTGTGATAATGTGGGTTTCGTCTTTATTTGTCTGAGTGACAAGAAGGAAAAAAAAAAAATTCCAGCCTTTCTCAAACTGCACTTTCTGCCTGCAAGCCAGGTTTTGTGGGCATTGTTGTAATAATTGGCATTACGAGACATTTCAAAATATAGGCTAAGGTCCAAAACAGCAACAGAAGAAAATTAATCTATTCTGGGGCAATGAAAACCATTTGGGCTAACTACAGAGGGTGCCAAAAAAAATATATACACATTTTACAAAAGGAAAAATACTGTATTAAAATTGTAATACTCAATATATAGGAATAACAAAAGATGAAGACAAGTCATGTGTATACATTTTTTTGGCACCCCTGGTAGGCAAGTGGTGTGTTACAGTGACAGTAATATAGGTAGCAAATGAACAATAAAATGAGACAATAAAAAATTGTTAAAGGTTAAAAAAAGTGAAGTAAAAAAAGTGGAAGAAGGAGAAATAAAAGTTAAACTTTTCAGGCATGAGGGAGAGCTTTGAAGGCATGAAAGCAGTAGAAAAATCATGAAAACAATTGTTCATAGATGTAATGCTAAATTAGAAGCTAATTATCTGGGTGACCAGTTAGCTCGGTTGGTGAGAGCGTGGTGCTGATAACACCAAAGTTGCTGGTTCCATCCCCGCATGGGCCACTGTGAGCCGCGCCCTCCCTAAAAGAGTCAGCGATGCCACTGTAACATGAAAGCAATGTGTAACCAATGACTATGGCTGTTCCCCAATAAAGTTAAAAAGAAATCTAATTATCTAAAAATCAAAAACAAATTAAAATGCTACCACCACCAATTTGCAATAAAATTGACAAGACTACAATAAACGAGAAAAAGAAACCCAATTCACCTTTAAATATAAAAATGGTCAAATTATATTAACAAATAATTTAATAGTAGAAAAAGTAAAAATGTTTAATAAACATAAGAAAAAATGTCCCCAGAAATCAAAGTAATACATATTACAACTACACGGAAATAATATTTACAGACATGACAAATGTTCACAACATAATATTCAGTGAGAATGAAAAGGTGAACATACTAGGTTCTCAATTTTATGAAAACAAATGCATTGTAAAATGGGCAGAAGGGATACATCCGATATGCTGACAATGGCTATTTCTAAATAGGCAGATTGGAGGTTAGTTTGAATGTCTTCCTTAATGGTGTTCTACGGACTTTGTACATAGTTAATATCACTTTATTGAAGCAACTATGAACAGAGAATTTGAATATATACAAATGCATCTACTACCACTGGTTAGGTGGTAGGAAGGAAGCCTCCTGAGTTATACAGGCCTTCATAAGAACGGACTGTCAGTATCCTCCTAGAAATCTGTACCAATGGCGGACAAAGAAGGGTTGCCAGGCATTTACCTTGGGTCTACAGTTTGGTACTTTCCAGCAGGGCTTTCTGGAGCCCTAGTGGCTCAGTGGGGCTTACCTGGGGGACTCTGGATGTGGGGGGAACCCCAGATGGATCCCCTGCTTCTGTCTCCCTCCTACTTCTTCCTCATCTCTCCCCATCTCCTTCTTTCCCATATCACCATCACTAGGCTTCAATTACTCCCCCTTTAAAAGAGAAGGATCTTTCAAAACCTTTATAAAAAAATGAGTTCCTGAGTTTTTAAAAAGAGGATCTAGAGCTCAAACCACTACTGGGTTTCTCCTTGGCGAGAATCTAAAATGTCCTCACGGTGAGCTGACTGCCTGTGGTTGGCCACCTCTTCTGAAAGCAGACTGACTTCTTCCCATTCTGTCAGTCTACAGCTCAATGGGCAGAAAGTTCTTTCTTATACTATAAGAAAAATATGACAATACACTTCTGAGTATTTTAAATGGGAAATGTTATAATGGGTCACAGATCAGTTCCAAATGTCCGACTTATCTCCTGGGGCTGTGGTGAGGATTGTAGTAACTGTAGAGTGCTGAGCACAGAGGCTGGTGCTGGAGAAGCTCAGAAACTACTGGCCAGTATATGGGTTCTCCTGGTTGCTTAGACTTCTAAATGGAGAGTGAGGCAAAATGCGTTTTCCAGTCACCTCTGAGGAGAGCCTTGGGTTCTTTGAGACTGAGTCAGTTCTCTCTATCAGGAAGGGTCTGTGACGTGGGAGGCCTTAGGTGGTCCCTTCTCTTGTGACACATTTCCGTGTGGCCTCAGTCGTGGACTTTAGGGCTGCCTTCCACACATTCATAGGTAAATGTTTCTTCTCTTCCTGAGAAGAATCCCAACTCCAGAGTAGAAACGATAATGGCCATGACCCAGAGCCTTGGTATAATATTAGTTTCTATTACCTGATACCCACTGACCAAGGAGTTCTGCCGATAAGGCGTGAGTAAGAGGCGGTGAGCGTTGCCATGCTTGTCTATTTTGGCGGTCCTGTGGGTTTAGAGATTCAACTTGGAAAGCCCTGCTGTGACACTCAGTTGGAAAGTCAAGAAGAGCAGGAACTGAGCTGGCCAGGAAGACAGGTTCCCATGGGCTTTTTTAACAGGGACAGAGCAACAATGCTGGCAGCCACCTGGGTCTCCTCGTGGAACCCGCTCATTGTGTAAGGCCGTGTGGGTGGTGCTGTGAGAAGCAGCAGCTGCGCTGTGCACATACGGTATGCTCTTGCTTGCCAGCTCTGAGTCATCGCTTAAAACCATCCCAGGCTCCCCAGGGGTGCAGAAGGCACAGACCATGGTGCATACCAGTCCAAGCCATCGCCACCAGCTGACATCCTGTGAGCTGTAAAGAAGGGAGTCTGTGGGAGGGCCCAGCTGGTGCCTGGCCAGAAGGTCACTTGTCAGTTTGAGCGTTAGAAGGCATGTCACTTTTCCAGGAACCCATGTGGTCAGCACTTTGGATGGAATCAAACTTGATTTTTTTTTTTTTAATTTTTTTTAGAGGGCAGTGTCACTGGCCCTCATATGTGGGATCCGAACCGGGGCCGCTGGCGTCCCAAGCCAGCTCTTAACCACTGTGCCACTCGGCCGGCCCCAAACTTGATTTTTAAGATGAAGATGACAAGCCCGAGTGGAGACTTTTGTAGCTCTGGTTGGGACCCCCCACATTCTATGTGTTGTGTCTACCCTGCTTCAGAGGCTCCGCTTACTGAGTGATAGCTCCACGTCTGATGGCTGGATAAGGCTCTAAGCTGCCATCAGATGCATCTGTTGGCCTCTGGACAGCCCTGCTCTCAGTGTCCCAGCCAGATCTGCAGAGAGGCCTTGCTTGGCAGTGATTTCTAAAAGCTCAGGGCCCATCAGAACAACAGTAAAGCTGATGACTCCTGAGCACTTACTGGGTGCCAGGCACCAGGGTGAAGCTGTACATGACTGACAGATGGTGAGCTGGTGAGACATAGGGTTTGGTGTCAGACAGCCTGGGTTCAAATCCTGGTTCTGCTGCCTACCACTGGGTGATGGTGGTCACGCCATCCAACCTTGATATGCCACCATTCCCTTTTCTGTACAGCATGTGTGTGTGATAGGAGTATCTACCTATAGCGTTGTCATGAGGTTCAATAAGATAAACATGCGAAATGCTCAGAGAAGTGACCACGGTGTCACAAACACTAACTGCCTAGAACCTCGTTCCAGTGACAATGTGAAGGGGGCACCAGGGCTTTGAGTCTCAGGTGGTCGGCAAAGTCGAGACCTCGGTGGTTGTGCACTGACCTTCAGTCAGGTGTCTTTAGATCCAGGCAGTCTGACCTTGCATGCTCTGTGGCTTAACTGGATTGAACTGATTTAAATGGTCAGTCGTTCCATTATGATGTTTAAGCGTAGTGTTTCTTACTACAATTGAAGACCTTTGTGTCACTTACCTTGCCCTTAGTGAATTAAAAGAAGAAGCTTGTTTAGAATTATCCCCTATTTTATTCTCTTGGAGAGTTTCATAAAGTTTGACCTCAGCATTTACTACCTCTGGTAACAGGGAGTTTTAATTCTCTGCTGCCCGTCTTGGAAGCAGTCACCCTTCTCCGCTCACAGCTCCCTGACCTACCTCCCCACTGTTCACCGCTTTCAGAGGAAGAATACCTGCCAGTAGCAGACCTGCTTGCTGCAGACCCAGGGTACCCATTCCCATGAAAATGCAGCAGGGAGAGGTTCCACAGGCAAGGTAGAGTTGATTTGGCTTGCTGCCTGATTTTCATCTGGTTCAACCTGATTTCCCCAGGCCTGGGGACGAGGGCTGGTCCTTGTTTGTTTTGTTGTGGTTTTGGTCCTCTCTCCAGGGCTTTGCTCTCCAATTGCAAGGCTCTTGGTTGTGTTTCTGTGTACCTGAGTGCTCAGTGTCAGCCCCTCACCAGGCACACGGTGGGGCTGACGGTGAGCACGCAGGTAGGCACCTCACTGCGTGGCCTCAAGTTCTCTGACGCGCAAGCCTTCTCACTTCTCACCTCCAGTGGCTTCTTTGGGGAGCGTCTTTCGTTTTAGCACATGGGAGTACGTTTGGGTCTCCAGGGACTGCTCTAGGGTTACTCAATCTGGAAGCAAACATGATGGCTGTTTGTCCTCCACGCATACGATCTTGCAGATGTTCCCAGTTGAAACTTATTTATAGATTCTTCCTTCTGCAGCTGGAAAATTAATATTTGTTTTTGGCTGCAATCACAGAGATGCTAGCCACCCTAGAATTAATGAAATCTGCCTGCTCAGCATAGACCAATCTGGTCAGCACTCAGGGATGAGAGGACCCTGAGAAGTCCAGGGCAGCAATGGGTGAGCAAGTCAATGGGAACACGCAAAGAGCACTGGCCTCCTAGTCCTGGGTTCTAGGTCTGGGCCAGCCAGCCTGTCTCCTCACTTTTCGGGTCTTGGATGAACGGGATCCTTGCCAGCTGTAAAAAGAAAGGGCCTTGCCAGCTGTAAAAAGCCATGATGCTAGCCTAGCATTTAGGAAAAGCCACCCTTCTGAGCTTACTCTGGAAGCACGGGCCACGGCTGTCCAGCCAGAACTGCGCTGTCAACCAGCTTAGTCTCGCTCTGGTTCCGTGGCTCTGGGCTCTCGCTTTTTCATCTTTCAAGATGGAATAATGGTGCTTCCTTTGCAGAATTGCCAGAGGAGCAGTCCTCATGGAAAAGCAGGACCTTGCACAGCTTCAGCAAGGGGCAGGCACCCAGTGGATTGAGGTCTCTGACTCCAACACTGGGGTCCTGGCAACTCACTTGTATCTGCAACTGCCCAGCAGCACAGAATCGGAGTGGCTGCTGGTGACAGAGACAAAGGTACCTTCAGCAAGCAAAAAAGAAAGATTGTTCTCAGCACCCTCCCATGGGGCTCCTTAATCAGAGTCGGTCACTTTCTCCCACGTGGGCTGTTGTTGAGTAATTGGTGTCCCAGGTGGAGCCAAGACCAGGGCACAGCGAGGGCCTTTGTTTTAATCTTGTAAATTTCAACACAGGTTGGAAGGAACAAAACCCCAATTCATTTGAGAGATACTCCAAATCTGATTCTGTGCGCCGAGCCAAAAGAGAGACTGCCTGGCAGTCCCGCGAGTGGGTGGTGAGCTGGGCAGCTCGGGCAGCAGGAGGGCTTGAGAATGCTAAGAGATATGGAAAGGTGGCCTTCTGACTGTACCTGGCAGGGGCTGGCCAGTGTCCGTGCCCTGATGATGTGTGGTCTGTCCCAGGAAATGCCCAGGAAACCCATTCTAGAATAGGCCTAAATATAGCATCGGTTTCCTTGGACAAAGCACACCCCTTCTCAACCTCATTGTCGTGTGTGTGTGTGTGTGTGTGTGTGTGTGTGTGTGTGTGTGTGTGTAATGAGAAGGTCTCACAAGTTATCTTCAAGGTCTCTTCTGGCTCTGGAACTCTCAGATTTCATAAAAACATACAAGGTTTTCAGGACAAGTTTTTCCTTGCCCACTTTCTCTTTGCTCTCTCCTCTTCGCTTGAATCCTGTGAAATCCTCCCCCTCTGACCCTGTTTCCTCTCGGATCCTCTATTTCAAGGCTGCAGTGATTATCGTGTCCAAAAGTATCTCAGGAAAAAAACAGTTGGAATATCCAGGATAATAAAACAAGCCGGCAAGAGGTGAAGGGGTGTGTAATTGCTATTCTTTGTGTTGACTCTTAAAGCTGCATGTTTTAACTGTCTCATGATGGCAGGGATTTTTCTGTTTTTTGTTTGTTTGTTGGTTTTTTGGTTTTTTGAGAGGCCGATGTAAAACCCTCATGTTTTCCTTTTTTTTTTTTTTCTAGGAAAATATAAGAGGAATTCATTTTCTCTGGGATTAACAAAATCTCTCTTTTTCTTTTATGTTGGCAACATGAGGTCTTAGCAGATCTCTGATCTTGTGCTGAATAAAAAATAGAGCATTACAATAGAGTGGGAGGCTGGGGGCTTGAACCCAATTTGGATTATGGGGCACAGCAGTAGACATTCTGTAACTAATGGTGGTAGTGGGGTTGGGGGGGTGTCTTTGTAGTGCTGAGGGACAGCTCCCCCGGACTGAGCCCCACAAGCCCCGCTATTATTCACCCTAATCAGAGGCCAGTCACCAGAGGAGCAGCGGGCTTGCATCAGGCTGTCAGCCCCATGGGAGTGAGGCACTGCCATGCAAAAGGAAGACTGGTATTGAGCTGGTATTGAGCTGGGACAGTGAAGGAAGTTGGGATATTGGCTAAAGCATTTAGCCTCCTCCAAGCCTCAGCGTCTCTGTCTATAAACTTGAGTCAATCATTTCTACCCCTCACCAGCCTAGAGGTACATAAGGAATGGATCATGGTGACTACTGGGGTCAGTACCCCTGGGGTTTTCACCAAGACTCTGAAGGTAGGAAAACTGACCCATCGAGAGAAAGACAAGGGAGGTCTAGTGGGGGTGGCAGTAACCATCATCTCTTTGAGATCCTGTATTTCTAAGATACCAGGAGCTCCCCATGTCAAAATTATTTGAGGTAACAGTTTAAGATTGTTTGGGGTGCTGGTTAAAAAAAAATATGCCCATGACAGATCATAGGGCATCACATGCATAATTTCTGCCTTGAGGGGACATTGTGAATATCCAAGGGCGGGGGTAGCCATTCAATGGTGATGGTGATGCCAGCTCTTTCCCGAGTATCTTTTTAAGGTGGCTCTACTTTCTTCATGTCCAGTGAAGTCTTAAAACCTGAAAGAAATCTTGCAGAGTGCTTTGCTTCCTGGCCCTGACAGACACCTTGATTACTCCCGACAGAATAACAAACTCCCAGACCCCCAGCCAGGAGCCTCTTGCTACTCTCCCAGCTCGATTTCTTACTTCTGTGCAATCACCCCATTGGGCAAAACCACTTCTGACTGCTGCCCTCGCAATAATATCGAACGTTTCCTTTTTCACTTCTCTGTGTCTCTGCCTCCTTCTCTATGCGGCTTAGTTAAAATGATGAGTCCATGTGATCCTCTATCGAAATTGCTCAGGACAGTGTCTGGCTCATGGCTGGCCAATAGATACAAGTACATTTTCTCTAAATGGATGCAGATAGGCAATGGCTGTGCAAATCTATTTCATTCTGAAATCCTGGGAAAATAATTAGACAATTCCAGTTCATTTCATCAATGGGTATCTTATGTTTTCTCCAATGTCCTGTGTGAATGTCTGTGATAGCTGGACATGAAGTGTGGATGCTTGACTGGTTTCCACCATGACAATAATGGCTTCTGTTCACCCTTCAAGACCGAACAAAAGTTTTACTTCTTCCCCAATGGCTCTATCTCCAACTGTGACTGTGTGTGTAAAAGCTTGTGAGAATGTGAATGTGTGTGTACATGCGGAGGGAGTGGGTGGTGAAGTGGGCAAGGACATTCTCACTTCCACGGTGCCTCCTGTAAGCCCCAAGACGGTACGTGTTATCTCACTTAATACCCTCAACAATGCTCCGTGGAAAACATTATAATTGGCACTTTACCAGATGTAGAAATAAGACTGAGGCAGATGAAGGACCCTGCCCAAGGTCATCCTGGTGACTGGCATTGCAGAGCCTTGAGCCTAGGTTAGGAAAGCTGGTGACCTCACCACACCATGCCGAACAGCTCAGCAAGACATTGCTGGGGTGCTGGCATTGTTTCAGGGTAATGAACCCCGGAGACAGTGTCAGAGGAGGGAGCTGAGCTAGATTCCTCCTGCAAAGTCCTGGAGGAGGAAGCAGGAAAGGAAGCATTTAGGGGGGTTTCTGGGGTAGGGGGTGTGCAGAGCTGAAACCTTAGGCAGCTGCCCAGGTGTGAGCACCCCTGGGAGAATTAGAAAGTTTGGAGGAAAGAGTTCCAGGAGAGAAACAGCCTTCCTGCGGTGCAGATGGGAACATTTTGGTGGATGAAAATTCCCATGAATGCTTAGGCCTTTCTACCTGGCATGAGACAGGAGCAAACTTTAGGGCTGCTGACCAGAAGGTCACCTTTACAGGAAGCGTCCTGAGGCCACTCCCCTTCCCCAGGCTCCTATGGTGAGACTCAGGATGGAAGGTTCACAGCTTGGAGCAAGGACATGGGCCAAGTAAGTGATAAAAGGCACCGATTGTAAAGCGCAAAGAAAACCCTTCACCCTTTTACTTCTAAAATCCCAGTATCCATGACAACTGGACAGAGGGAGGAAAATGGCTGTCCCCTCCCCTCCTCATTGTTTAACTGGCAGTTGCTGCAGCAACTGAATGAATATACGAGGTCGGCCAGATCCGCCCGGCGCTTTCTTCTTTCTCAGTCCCCTTCTTCGCAGGCCCTTCTCAGTGCCAGCACCGCTTTGTCTTTCCTTGGAGAAGTCTGTGAGAACCAGGATGGGCACCAGGTCCGCCTCTTGGTGCTGCTCAAATCCTCTGAGATGGGAGAAGGCGCTGGAACAAAGGGGCAGGGGAACAAAAAGCTCTGAAATGCTTCTCCCCTGCCTCTTAAGGGTCTTTATCATCTTCAACTTGGGGATTTGAGAGTGTCTGACTTTGCCTTTCCCAGGGATGGTTTGGCACCGATACAGAGAGAGTGGGTCTAGGAAACTGGCTGAATAGCAAATTCAGCAGCAAGAGCTTCTCGGGAACAGAACCTTGTTAACTTAGGTGGTGGTCTTTCTCTTCTTTCCTTCTTCCTCCCTTTCCTTCTTTCTTCCTTCTTTCTTTTTCCCCTCCTTCCCATTTTCCCTCCCTCCCTCTCATATGCTTCAGGTTAATACTTTTCCATTTGAAGAAATTTGGTACCATTAGGGTGGAGCTTCAAAATCTTTGAGCAATCAGTTCTTTTCAATAGTTTGTCCTCAGGAGATAATCAGAATTTGTACAAAGAATTCTCTGTGATCCATTGCAGTGTGGCTATCACCCATTTTACAGATGGGGAAACTAAGCCACGTGGAACCACGACTGAACCCAGGCAGTCTGGCTCTGGGTACTAAAATAAATCACTGTATATTCTTTGCCTTTCAGTAGCTGGGAAGCCGGCAGGTCCTGAGTGGCCCCTAGAACAGAGCAGGGGGTGGGGGCGCACCCAAGCTGCTAGGTCACAGAATGTGTTGCCTAGAACCTGCACACAGTAGATAATTGTTGAACTGAAATCAGGCCCACGAATAATTACACGAGTTGTTAGCTCTGTCTTCCCAGCTCACCCAAAATTTTAATTCTTTGATTTTCTTCAACTGGGTAAATGTTGGGAAATTTGTTTCCCTAAAAAAAAAGATTATCCGGTTCGTGGAAAACTACACCTAGACGTGAGGGGCAATCTTGGTAGCATTTGACACAACATCCTGTGGTGCTCGCTCAGAAGCTGGAGCCGTGCAACGCTGCTTGTTTTTAGAACTCGTTGAAAGGGCACCCCCATCCCCCTCGCCTAACCACTCTTATTCAGACCACCTTCTAGCTCCCCGTGAAGCATGAATATTTTCACAGTCAAGTGTAGGTCTAACTGTGACACCCTCACTGCCCACAAAACACACAGGATTCCAGTGCATCCAGAGCCTACCCAACCTTGGCCACAGGTATGCAGGCAGGAACCTGGGGGCGTTCAGGACGGGGTCTGCTGCTCGGGAGGTCAAACTCATCTGTTCTTCCAATGTCGCCGCCCCCTCCACCCTCTGGGCTGTGGTCCAAATGCAGTCTGGGCAGCCTGAACTTGGATAGGGCCATCTGTCCCCTTGCTTTGTGTCATGTTTCCTTTCACCTTCCTGATACATTCCTTGGATGCTTAGCTGGAGGGTGCAAATGTGCAGGCACTGTGACCGGCTCTGTCTGCCTGGGCCTCAAGGAGA
Source organism: Aselliscus stoliczkanus (assembly GCA_033961575.1). Taxonomy (NCBI): domain Eukaryota; kingdom Metazoa; phylum Chordata; class Mammalia; order Chiroptera; family Hipposideridae; genus Aselliscus; species Aselliscus stoliczkanus. The sequence goes on from CM066741.1 coordinate 28,152,960, forward strand.
GAGAGTGGGCTGCCTCGGAGAACTCACAACCTTCCCAACAGTGACCCAACCACTTCCCCTCCTCTGATGTAAGGCCTTGCTTGAGATGACCTCCTATGGCCACTGATATCAGAAATGCCTTCTTTATAGAGTTGGCTTGTCTGAGGTGTAGGCTTAGATTCTGAACCCCGCAGATGTGGGAGGCTGTGTTGGAGCTGCAGCCTGGACACCCGGGGGCCTGGAGCCCTACCTGCTCTACCCGCCCTCACACAGGCCAGGCAGTCAAGCAGGATGGACAGCAGGAGGTGGGCAGTGACACTTCCACGTTGGTCAGCGCTCCCCAGAATCTAACATGTGTGTGCTCCTTCCCTCGCGTATACGTGTGTCCTGCTTAACCGTGGTCAGTGGCTCCCCACAGCCTTGGGACAAGGGTTAGCCTCCCACCTGTGGCCCCCAAGCCCCTCTGTACCCTGGTCCAGCTGAGCCCGGGGCCGTCTCCTTCTTGCACCCCTCACTCCAGCCCTGCAGAACACGTGCTGTTCCCTGACAGTAATTTAGGTGGTCCCCAGGGCTCTTCCTCCGGGGCTCCCTCTGCTTAAATGTCCTTCTCTGCTTGCTCCGTCTGGTTCACACGTCCTCACCTTCAGGCCCGGCTGGGCTCAGCTGTCCCTCCATCTGAGATCCCACCCTGATCTCACAGGCTGGGTATGCTCCTGTCTGTCATGGGACTAGGATGAGAGTCTGTAAAAAGTTAGCATTAAGACATCAGACAGGACCGGGGTTCAAATCCTGGCTCCTGCATCACTGATCATGTCATCTTAACTAATTGCATCTACGACAGCCCTGTTTCCAAGTCAGACACACTCTGCGATCCTGCAGATGAGGATTTCAACGTGTGAATTTGGGGGCTGAGGGCATAATCCCACCTCTAACAGTTGGCGTAGAAATCCTTTTGTGACCAGTGTCACATACAAAGATTTGAACTTCAGCAATTTTTTGTTTCTCCATTTTAGGGATCAAGCAAATGTTTGCTGTGAAATCCACACACTAGTTTCTAAGCTTTGGGTAAAATCAAAACATAGGCAAAGGAAATCTGGGGATGCTGGCAAAACTTGGAAATCAGATGCCTCAAGCCAACTAGAGAATCAATATGCACTGAGGGGAGAAGTTTGGGAAATTCAGGTGAACAATACGTAAATAATTGGTCTTGGTTCCTTTTTTGCTCGCCGCTGTCTCCTTTCACTGCCTTAATTCACTGCTGATGCTTTTGCCAGACGTGGTGTCCTGAGGTTTCCCAAGTGGTTTGTTCACAGGATGATTGAGAAGCATAGAGATGGTTGGAAAGAAGCATCTACAGGCTTGTGACAAATGGTACAGGACCTAGTCGCCTCCTTGCCTTCCTTCCTTCTCTTCATTTTCTTTCTTTCTAGACTCAATTGTTAGTGCTGCCTTCGCTTGTCAGTTGTTCTTTTGTGTTTTTGTTTGTGGCAATAAGTTTAGTGCAGTTTGGTAATTAGCTGCTGTAATTGGAAACACCTACAGGTTAGAACGGTGTTTGTCTTTCATCGCTTTAGGAACTGTTGCCTGCCTTCCCTTCCACACGCCTGCAGTGGGCTGGTGGGGGCTGTGGGGCGAGGGTTGCAGGATTCAAGCAGTTCTCTGCAGAGAAGGCCTCTGCTAACAGTGGCACAGCATCCTGCCTTTCAGAATTCTCTCTTGCAGGCCCCTCCGGGCACATTTCCATGCCGGAATCTGGACAGTGTTACCCCGGAGAAATCAGTCCCTGCCAGAAAGCTATCATCTCCCCAAAGGTTGTCTGTCTGCTCTTTTTCCCCTTTTGGGGGCCAAAGGGACTTTCAGGAATTTTTAATTTTTTTAAAAAAATATAGTTTATGTTCCAAATGGGAATGAACACCTGTGTCTCTTATCAAAACAAAAGTTAAAAAAAACCATAAAACTCCTCAAAACAAAAAGCCTATGAATTGTCCTCATCTGTTACCCCCTCAACACACACACACACACACACACACACACACACACACACACACACACACCAGGCATGAAATAAAACCTGAGTGAGAATTTCCGGCTGGAAATAGTTGCTGCGCGATCTTATCCACTGCAGCAGCGTGGAGGAAAAGGGAAACTGTCTTTCTCATCTATTGTTACCAGCAGCTGAGCTTCTGGGAAAAGACAAAAAGGTCTTAGGTTGTGATTTGCTCTTCTGCTTTTTCTGTGTCGACTCGTTTTCCTCCGGCATCTTCGATTTGAGGGCTTTAGATTTTGGACTCACTGAGGGGCCCTGCCTTCAGGGGACCAAGAGGAGTTTGGGAGCACTCTTCCTGGGTTGGGTCTGTCACTAGTGGCTGGACTCTGACACCCCTGAACACAGTAAGACGATTCTAGTGCCTCCCCTCCCCTCCCCCCGCCCCAGGCCCGGTGGTCAGCCCAGTATGGACTGAAAAGTCCATTTTCATGTGGGGGTTTATTCAAGTTTCCTCAGAAGTACTCTGAACATCCCAAACAGGTAAACATCTACCCTCCCACACACACTTAGGCCCCCTCCCCTGCCCCCAGATCTGAGGGTGGAATAGACAGTCTTTGAAGTGGTTCAGTTAAGGTATGGCATTTATTCAGAATTCTTTTTTTTTTTTTGCTCGTTTAACTTCTTGTGAGTCTGACATTCTATTCTGTAATATACCTATTTTGGTTTTAGGGGTAAAAATGACATTTCTTTTTTCAAGATATTATTGGGGAATTTGGGAAGGGAGCAGTGTTAGGGAATTGGGGAAGGGAAACACGGTGTTTTTCCAGGACCCATCAGCTCCAAGTCAAGTTGTTGTCCTTCAATCTTAGTTGTGGAGGGCGCAGCTCAGCTCCAAGTCCAGTCACCGCTTTTAGTCTAGTTGTGGGGGGTGGGGCGTGTAGTCCACCATCCCATGCGGGAGTTGAACTGGCAACCTTGTTGTTAAGAGCAAGCACCTGCAGACCATTGGTAGCTCAACGGCAGCTCAGCTCATGTGTGGCTCACTGGCCCATATGGGAATCGAACCTGTGACCCTGTTGCTCAGAGCTTGTGCTCTAACCAACTGAGCCACTTGGCCGGCCCCAAAATGACATTTTTTCCCCCACCAGATTTGTGATTAAAATTGCTGCTCCTATGCAGATGGTGCGTGAGTCTCCTAAGACCTAGAAATAGCAGGTGTGTAGAGCTGACAAAGAGCAGCTGATAGAATAAAATTAAAACATTTAGATTATCATCACATCACAGAAGGGGCTCAAGAACCCTTTGGCAGATGACAGATGCCTCAGCCACTTCTGTCCTGATGTCCAGTTCTCAGAGGACAGCGTTTGTGAAGCTCCTGCCCTCTCCCACCCCCGGGAGGCTGTAGACCGTCCTGTCCCAGACATGGGAGATGGTTCTGTGACCACCTGGCTTCACAGCACGGGTCTCAGCCTACCTGGCCTTGCTTTGCCCTTCTCGCTTCACTCTTGGAGTCTTGGCACAGATATCTCGAACCTGAAGAACGCCCAGCTAATGGCACTGAACATCCCAGGCCAGGCGGAGCATATGCCTGACGTAAGCTTGTCAAGGAAACCTAAACATCTGCAGATGATGTGAGCTCCCCAGCAGAGAATGCGGGATGGCCATGGACTTGGGAACCATAGCTTGCCCATGTATGTGCTCCCTAAATCTCCTACAATCCAGAGAGCAGGAATGAAAATGCAATTGGCATTGACTCTTCCCTTTGAGGTTTCTTTCTGTGCAGTAGTATAAAGAGTGCGGGGGTGGGGTGGGGGGAGGCTCATCATGAACCTGTGGACACTCGGCTGACTTATAGGGGTCACCATGAAACCAGAGGGAGCCTTATCAGGAAGCCTTGAACAAGCAAACACAATCTCCTTTTTTCCAGTTCAGACCTTCCTTTAGAGGAAGACACTGGGTTTGCAGAAGCTGCGTCCCAAACTCAGTTCCCCTCGCTTGCTTTCTCTGTAATTCCTGTTTTTTCATGGAGACATATTTCTCTTGCTGACTGAGTTATGCTCGTTAAATTCTACTCCCTCAGCCCACTTTATTTCTACCCAAAACATCACCTGCAAGATATTTGCAAACACCCATGTCTACCTCTAGTGCCATCTAGATCAAATGTTCTAAAAACATTTAACCTAAAATTCCCCTCTCATTTATGTAGTAAGCATTCCCCCCCGCCCCCCAATCAGTACTGCTCACTGATTGGTGTCATCCAGAGCTTTAGGAAAAGTGCTCAAGTACCAATAGCACCTGTCTTGTCATTGCACAGACCTGAGTTCAAATTTGAGCTCTGTTACCACAGAGCTGTGAGAATAAAGCTCGTTGAGCCTCAGTTGCCACATCAGATAGCTGAGGGTAATAATAGCTCCCTCACTGTGGTGTTGAAAGGATTAGGTAAGGCCGATGAATGCTGTTTCTAGCATGACACCTGTCATGCCAGGTGTCCAGTCCACCCATCCAGCCCAAATTCACAGCCTCTTCAACAGTATGATGCTCTCCTGGGATGTGGCTGCCTGGGCAGGGATGTTACTTGGTTTCATCAATGAGTAGAAATGATGTGGGTGGCACCTGGGCTGAAGTGGTTGAGCAGAGTGTGCACCCTCCACCTACCTGCAGGAAGGTGACCCCAAGGCAAGGCTGGGAAGTCCATGTTGGGGATGGCTGAGGCTCCTCTGCCTAGGACCCTGAGTAGGCCAGCTAGGAGCAAATGCATTGAAGAGTTATCTGAGTGAGGACTGCCTTTGTATTGTTAAGTCTCTGCAATTTGGGGTTTTCTTGGTGACAGCAGTTAATGTTACCCTAGCAAAACAAAAAAAAAAATTGTACTTTTCTTGGGTTTAAGAGGCAAGAGTGCAATGCTAACTGAAGAGAAGTGGATAGAAGAGCTGGAAAAAGGAGGTAGCATGCCTCTTCACTTCCCCAAAGGGGATTTTCCAGGTGGTTAGTTTATAAGAGCTATGCTGATGGCCAGGCTTATTTTGAATGTGAGCCTGGGGTGAGAGGTGATGGGGAAGGGGACCACTGGGGTTCAGATGAGGCTTGAGTGTGTGTGTGTGTGTGTGTGTGTGTGTGTGTGTGTGAATGGGGGGGAGGTGAGTGAGGTCTAGATTCTTCTATTTGCTCTGTAGCCCATTCAATTATATGAGAGTCTATGGAGGCAGGCAGGAGATAACTTCAGATAAAGAGAAAAATGAACTAAAGAGGATTGTCCTTAAAGAGAGGGAGCAGAGGTACCCCGAATAAATGACCTTTTGAGGCTCGTCACCCTGATGTCTGATCACTCTGACTAAGCAAGGGGCATTTGCCTTTGTGTTTTCAAAAATCTTAGATCCTGTTCTGCAAAAGGACAAAGATGAAAAGCACGTTCCCCAGCCCTCAAGTCGGTCACATCCCTTATTTGTAAAGATGTGCTTTTCTGGGCACGAATGTGATTGGATATCGATTTGGTTAAAAAATGGAGAATGCCTCTCTGCTTAAACACTGCAGTTCATCCTCCCTCTGGTTCTGCACATAATTTCTATTACATTTTCTGAAAATCAATGGAATTGAAAATGCCATGTATGGCTTCTGGAATTTCATCTAAAGCATAAATATTGGGTTGTCGGAAAAGTCATGACGTATTTTTTCTATGTTTTTCGTCGCAAAAATGCGTCATGACTTTTTTGACAACCCAATAGTAACAAGAAAAATTGTTTGGTCTTATAACCAGGCAAATAGATACTTGGATATTCAGTTTGGGGAGAAATGAAACTAATTGTCTAAACCTCACTTGATGAGGACGAGTGGTTTTGCCAGCGCAGTGGTGGGAAAGCACACATCTTCCTGTGATAAAGGAAAATACTGAGATTTACTTAGTAATACTGTAACAGTAACTGCATGAAACGACCTGTTTCTTGTGGGTAACCATCACTCCTAACCATTAAGTTCCAACAACATGTCTATTTTAGACAATAATGGATACCTTACATAAGAGAAGTAAATTTTCTATTCTGTAGTTAGTTTGTTAATAAAGTAGCACTTTGTCTGCTGACCACAGAAATAAATTCCCGAAATTTATTTGAGGGATTTGTGCAGTCCCGTGCATTATAAGTTGTTCCACTGTATCCCTGGCCCCTGGGATTGACCGCTTGGGCCAGACATCTCACTGGGGAAGAAACTGACCTTTAAGGTCAGTGAGTCCCCAGGCCAGCAGTACCTGCATCACCTGGGAAGTGTTTAGGAATGTAAATGCTCAGGTCCAGCCTAGACACTCTGGGGTTTGTCCCAGCAACCTGCACTTGAGCTTTCTGAGAACAACTAGTTAAGGTAACAGCTGAGCAGCTTCATGTTTTCCTGCCAAAGGAGGCTGGTTAGACATGGCTGGGCATGGGCAGCTGTGCCCCCTTTGGGCTGGATGGACAGTGGTCTGAATGCCACGGACATTTTTCTTTCCTTTTTTTTGTTCCTGTTGGCAGAGAGTGCATGTATTCCAGCACATTTTGAAACAACCTGCGTTTTACATGTTTCCGTTTGCCCATTTAGACGATGCAGGAAGATTAATGTAACTTCAGAGGCACCGGGAGGATATTGTGTCTGTCAGAGGAAGAAGATCTAAATGGACAGACCATTTAGAGCCGTGGATAGTTCTCATTTGAATGGCTACGCTCATAAAACATAAAAGGCTCTTCCGTAGATAGGTTTGAGTGCATTCGATGGGCCCGGTTGAGGAGATTTAGTAGAAGAAGCCATTTTGACCTCGGGCACAGTTGAAAAGCAGGAAAAGCTGCCTTTGGGGGCTTGTTTCTGATTTTGGGTTCTCTCTATCCCTGACCCCTGGTGGGATTCCTGTGAGCTGTCTACCTCCCCCTCCCCGCACCCCCACCCCATCTGGAGCTCCATCAAAACTGGTTCTTTTCTGTGCTAGTCATGTAGGCCTTTTCCAAGTGACTGGATTAATCAGACAAGCAAATCCCTCAGTTTGGTTATAAATTGAGCAGGGGATATGCCCATCACTCAGTGGCAGGTATTTCAGGCTTGCGGTAGGAGGCATATGGATGATATTCTTCCCATGGGGAGTTATTTTAAATAACTCCAGTTACTAGAGGGTGCCAACGGTTCAGATTCCTCATGCAAATAGTTCTGTTGGATGTCTAGAATTTGAGTGTGTGTGTGGAGTGGGGGTTCCTAAGTGGAGGGGATGCCTCTCAATGCCTTATGCCGTATCTAAGGAGGCTTTGTCTTTAGGTGTGATGTGTGGGGGCATTTGTCTGTTTCAGGGGGCTCAGGTGAGGCTCTTCCTCCAGCCTTTCGTTTCGTTTTGTCCCCAGTGTATTCTGTTATTTTAACCATCCCTCCCTTTGAATCCATTCTGCTGTGTTTCAAAGCAAATGCCCAGAACTTGGCCGTGCTTATAGCTCTTTAGTGCCACTCTGCCAGGTTTCCCATCAGGCGGAACACGGGGGCTGAGCATGAGGTTGTGTAAGTGTAAAAACTTGCCCGGCTCCTGGGCCAGACGCATCAAGGGATGAGGGACAATCGCCCTGTCTTTCTCCTAACTCCTGAATAAACTTTTCAAAAAGGTTCTTTGTGTTTTGTGTGAATCCCAGCTCTGCTGTTGCCACTCGCCCCCTTCCCCCCAGCACAGAAGGGCAACAAATGATGGAACTGCTTCGTAGGATAGATTGTAATTTGTGTCTCTGAAGGCTGCCCTGAAATTCAAAGAAGCATTATTATTTCATCCAATTTAAAGCTCTGCCCGGTGCTGAATGGGCAAGCGCCTAATTTCACCTTTGGAGGCAAATGGGAAGCTTTTTGTGTTGCAAGAAAGCTGAGGAGAAAAGAGGATTGGGGGATAATTGAATGGAAATCCCTTGAAGGTGCCAGAAAACTGCTCCCATCCAAGAAGGGATAAAATGGGGTCAAAATATATTTGTTAAAAGTGTGTGAGTGTGTGAGTGTGTGAGTGTGTGTGTGTGGGGGGGTGGGGGGTGGGGGGGTGGTTTGAAAGCCTTAATTATTTCTTTGGAAAGTTCTGTCTTTTAAAGACTTAAACAAAAGCTTCAAGAAGGTAGAAACTGGGAGAAATCGCCCATGGCTTTAGAAAAGGTGGAGACACAAGGAAAGCAATTACTGGTGAACAAAAGTATATTAACGGGGATTATTCCTTCAGATGGGGGCCCCTGCCATTGGGTTTGGGATGAGATCTACTGAAAGATGGCCTGGAAGTGGGAGGGGCAGGGGAAGTGTCAGCTTGACTGCAGGCTGGGAGGGAGCCGGGCTTGCTGATTAAGGAGGCAAAGAAATAGTCCTTGGATTAGAAGGAAGAGTGGTAAGCCATTGCTACGAATGCTCACTGGGTTTAGACAGACGGGTATCCTTATCTCCAACCCCTTCCGTCACTAGCCTTCTGACCCTGGGAACACCCTTTATCCTCATCATCCTCATTTGTTAGGTGGGGAAAATGTGACCTGCTGCAGGCGGGGAGAATGAAATTAGAGAATGCGGGGTCTGGTACATAGCAGGTGCCCCAGAACCCAGGTCAGCCCTCTGGTTCGCTTATGTCCCCTCTGCTTGATTCGGTCCCTGGGCAGGCTCCCCTCAGCCCTGTGGGTTCTTGCTGTTGAACTTACAATGAGTCATGATTGAAGGGCTCCCCTCTCAGTGTGCTGGTCGGTTCCAGGAGGTAGCTGTCCTCCTTCCATTTCTCCCTCCAGCCTCTCAGCTGGCTGTGCCCTGGCTCTCCTGGGGAGTCCCCAGACTAGCTAAGGACCGCAAACCATCCCACAGATTTACAGCGTCCTGGAGGGAGTTGGCATTCCTGCCTGCTCCGTGTTCACCGAGCAGCAGGGCAGTGTCTTTCTCCAGGGAACGAGGTGCACCGGCTAAAACTATCCCTACGGTGCCTTGAGAGTGTCGCATGTCACACAGAACACCCCCATGGGCGTTTCAGTGTGTATATTAGCATTTAAAAAATGCTGAAAGTTAGTTGTGAACATTTGTCTTTCTTTGAGGAACTCTGACGCCTTAGAACCTCAGGCTGGCAACAAGCCCTTTATTTTGTTTTTTGAAGTTGTTTTGCCCTGTGATCTGAGTAGAGGAAAGCACAAAGATCTGAGGGGATCTGTGTGTCTGACTGAGCATGGTGGGGTGCATCCCCGCATACTCATGGCATCACCACAATATTCAGAGGGGTGGTTGACATGCTTGTTGGTCTTGGCCTTGCACCCATTTATTATATGTGAGGGCACAGTGGTTGCTCCTTATGTACAAACACTGGTGACCCAGTCCCGTCTCTTCCAGAGACATTCCCAACCAGGCGAGGGGTGAGGCCGGTGGGGGAGAGAGAGAAGCAAAGGAACAGGGCGGGAGAGGCGGCAAGACGGGGCATGTGTGAGCTGGTTGCCAGGGAGGCAGAAGAAAGACTTCTAGGCTGACATTGTTTTCAAACAACTGCAGTTACTAAGAAAGAAACCACAACTGATGACAGCAAATTATTGAGCGACTGAGAGTCAGAAATGCGTGTAATAAGCGAAGAAAAGCAGCGCGAGTCAGAGAGCGAGAGCGAGAGAGTATGGGTGGGGGAGACAGTGGGGCTACTGAGTGTCCACCCTCCCTCATGTTAGACCAAAGCACTTTTATAATTTCTTTGCATTTTGCTTCCACTTTTGGGGGAAAATACACACACACACACACACACACACACACACACGGTGCCAAAAAAATGTATACACATTTTAAGACAGGAAAAAACTGTATTCAAATTGTAATAATATATACCAATAACAACAGATGAATACAAGTCACGTTGGACTTCTGCCATGACAAGAGGTGCTCAGAGTGGTTCCCATCAGCATCCTGACACTTCTGATGATGGTGAACTACTGCTTGAGCAAGGCTGACCAAAGTGTCCACTTGGATACATTTTATTGGCACCCCCCAGTATATATAGTTTACACATCTACAGAACCAATGGCTTATGTTTCAAAATTTACACAGATGACCTGTTGCAGTTTTGATCACTCTGTTACATGTCTTAACATGTAATGTGAAATTATTGATTTTTTTCTCTCCGTGTAAGTTGGGGAATAGGAATACTGGCTCTCTCACCCCTCCTCATACTACGCTCATAGTTCCTGGGCATAGAGAAACAGGGTGGCTTGTCAGGGATGAGCTGCTCAGATTCCTAGTTTATGGGCTGTTCAACCTATGACTTGTCTATGATGGGATGCCCAAGACCCCTGCACCTTTCATTCTGTTTCCCTTAGCTATCTCCTCTCTCTCTCTCTCCCTCTAACTGTGACCAGGGCAGGAAACGCTCATTAGGCGGAGGGGATCGCAGACCATCTATCACTTTCCTCTGGGCCCTGGAGGGTGTGGGGTCTGAAAAGGAGGGCAGAGACCCATGTGTTGCACCATAAAATTCTAGGAACACTCAATCTGTAGTACAAGCCTGAGAATACTCAGCGTGACAGTGTATAGAACATTTCTGGCTTACGCTCCTTAATACCAGTCTGTAAAAATAACAATCCAACTGGATGAGATCATGGGGAGATTGGCGGGGCCATATGCCATGGGCCAAGGTGGTGCTGACTGACATTTGGAGGCTTACATTCCGGGACTCATTGCTTTGGGAAGGAGAAGGAATCAGAGAAAGGGAGTAGGGCTGGGGGAGAAGGAGAAAGAGAATGAGGAAGAGGATGAAAGAGCTGCTCACAGCAGAGGAGAAGCCCATCCATTGAAGTGTAACAGGCACAGGGACATCATAGAACCATTTGTTGGGCATCGACCACATGCCAGACACATTCATGTTTTGTCTCATTCAACCTTCTATGCCATACACATTGGATAATCCCATTTTTCGAAGGAGGGAACCATATTTCAGACATAGTGAGCATCTGAGACTGGACTGAAGGCTGCGCGAGGTGGAGACAATATTCAACCACAGGACTTCATGACCCAAAGCTATGGTCATTGCTGGGAGGCTGGAGGGGGAAGTTGGTTTCCTAGTGAGTGAAAATCAACTGGAGTTTAGATGGCTGTTGGAAATGGTTCAACTGCTTTCATTTTATGAAACTGAGCAGTTGTCATAGGGTCCTATGGAGGATGTTTCTCTCCATTCCAGGCTCCAGGGATGTTGGATGGGTTTTGTATGGACACATGTGGCTGTTGTTGGGTCAGGTTTTTGGGGATGGGTGCCCAGTAGCAGGAGCCAGTGGTCAGCCTCCTAGAAAATATCTCAGCTCCCTCAGGGGGTTGTTCAGACAGATGCAGCTCTGACCCGTGTGCAGACCACTCCTTGGATTCGTTGTGGAAAGAAGAATCATTTGGCACTGATGCCCCCCTCTGAACAGAACCTGAACTCACTTTAAAACTTGGTTCAGTTGCATCTTCATATTATAGTCCAACACAAATGTAGCAGCCATTGAACGTTGTCTATGTCTGAGATGCTTTAATGCATGGTGCATTTTAATTCTCACAACGACCCTACTGGGAAGGTGGAGTTGGCTCCATTTTCTTGAATGGAAAACCAGAGGCTCAGAGAGGATGAGCGAGCTGCCCGAAGCAATGCTATGATTACGTCGTCGTGTTGAGATTTGAACCATCTGTCTGATTTCAGAACGTGTTCCCCACTGGTACCTGTTCCTTCTTAAGAGGGATCAGAGAGGATCCTGTCTCCTTAAGCATATTGGGTGGGCATTGGTTAAAATAAGGCCTGAGATTGTATTTGTCACCAACTTCATAAACTGTGTTCAGAATTTATTAAAAGACCCCATCTAATCCAGCTGTTCAATGGCACTCTGACTTAGTTGGAAACAAAGGTCTTCTCCTTTCTTCATTGAAAGTGGCTCATTTTTTTTTTTTTTTTTTTTTTGAGGGCAGTGTCACTGGCCCTCATATGTGGGATCTGAACCGGGGCTGCTCACATTTTTAAAAACCAAATCAAATGTTTCATAACAACTTTATTGAAATATAATTCACATATTGTGCAATTCTCCCCTTGAAAGTGTATATTCAATGGGTTTTAGCATATTTGCACAGGTGACAGTACACCATCCCTACAATTTAGGAACATTTCATTTTTAATCAGAGATAAGAAATTAACATTAAACAAAGTTGAGAAAAAAATAACAGGGTCTGTAATGATTCTACTGCCTCAGTTTAACTTTTTTCACTGTTGCCACACTTTCCTATGCACATGGTCTTACGTCTGCTTTTTAAAGGGGACATTTCCCGTGTTGTTTACTTTACAACTTTAATGGCCCATGATATTCTCTCATGTTGATGTGCAATAATTTTCTAACTTTAGCTGAACCATTAGTTTGTTTTTTTAATCATAAATAATGTTGTAGCGAACACCTTTGCATATAAAGCTTATTTCCCCTGTTGAATATATTTTTTAGGATTGCATTCCCAAGAGTGGGATTACAGGTCAAAGTGGATGAATGTTTTATGTGTTTTATGTCCCTATTTCCTTTTTCCCATGTTTATTCCCAAACAAGTGGCACTATTTTACAAAATCTTAAAAAGTATGATCTCTGTGTACACACAGAGAGAGAGAGAGAGAGAGAGAGAGAGAGAGAGAGAGAGAGAGAGAGCGCATTATAAAAAGTCATTCCATGTTACCAAGGTTTTGCGTTCATTATGTAAATCAGAGACAGGCAAAAATCAAACATTGTGCATTTCTTGAGAGCCAAGAAAGATTGCCTTTTATGTATCCCACCTGGTGACTCAAATAACTTTACCATTTCCCTTAGAAAATTATTCCCATGGAAAAATGATTCCCTCAACCTTCTGACCTTTTATTAGTTGCTGTCAGCCTGGGGCAGCATTTTGTTTCCAGCTGTTCTTAAAAGCCACTTCTCCAGCATTTAACCCTTTGAAGGCTCCACAGGGGGTTAGCGGGGGTGGGGGTGGGGGTGGGGGTGGGGGTGGGTGGGGGTGAGGGGGTGGGGGAGGGGAAGGGGAATTTGGGAGGTGCGAAGAGGGAAAGGGGAGAACTTGCCTATTGGTACTACCATGCCTTCAGGTCAGAGTGAGCCAAGGGCTGGCTGGGAAAAATTAGAATGTCTCCAACATGTTCTGTTGTAAAACATCAAAAAATGTATTCTTACACAGTTTTTTAGACTAGAAATTCTAAATTAAGGTGTTGGCAGGGCCATGCTCCCTCAGAGGTATCTACGGGAGAATTCTTCCTTGCATCTTCCAGTTTCTGGCGTTTGCCAGCCATCCTTGGTGTTTTCTTGGCTTAGGACAGCATAACCCTAATGTCTGCCTCTATTTTACGTGGCCATCCTCTCTCTGTGCAGGTCTGTGTCCAGATTTCCCTCTTCTTATAAGGACACCATTCATTGCATCAGGGTCCACTCTCAACCCCCTTTGACCTTAACTTAATGACATAGACAAAGACCCTATTAGCTGTAAACTTTTCCTCAAGTTAATCATTAACTTGGGTGTAAACTGTTGATGGCGTTAGGTGTGACCTCCTCCTGGGTTATTTGCATTTTATAATGCACTCCTAGGAGACCAAAATTCCTTAGAGACCCTAAAAGAATGAAGTCTTAGTGGTGGGAGAGAGAGAGAGAGAGAGAGAGAGAGAGAGAGAGAGAGAGAGAGAGTTTTGTTTAAAATTCCTTACATCTTAAATGTCCTCACTCTTGAAGGATGGGAAGTTTATGAATCATCTGTGGTGCCCAGACTCTAGGGTACTCATGACTGAATGTACAAAGAACTCTTTTTAATATTTTATTTAGCTACAATAATCCTGTCATGTGATGGCTATTTGGGAGCCTACAGACAACATGATGCCCCAGGTCTCATCGGTAGCAAAAGATGTCCCCTGTGAGCCAGGTGTGGCCTTTGCTTTCTGCTTTCCCACCCTTCTCCTCACCTCGGGCCCCACCTGTGCTCCAGGCTGAGACTTGGACAGGCTGGTTCACTGCCAGCGCAAAACAGGTGCTCAGTAAATTATAGCTGAGGGTTGCAGCTACGACTTCTGTCCCACAGAGAAGACAATCGAAACTCAGAGGCGTTCACTCCACAGGGGAGTGGTCAGTTCAGCCAGTTCCTGGGTCTGTGGAGCTAGCTGAAAGCCCAGGGTTTCCTCCCTGGGCTCCCAGACCAGCGGTCACGGGACAGACAGGCCGAGCTTGCCCTCTGCTGCTGAGTGTGGGGTCTGAATCAGCGCTTCCCTCACCCTCCAGCTCTTAGGTGCGTCTCGGCTGATGAGATTGGCAGAGATGTTAACAAGTGGGACTGTTTTGATCTTGTGTAATGAAACATATCAGCATTTGGACAGTGTGCACTGATATTTCCCAAGTGACCAATGAATGACACTAAAAAAAATCAGGGGTGGTGAAAAGGTCCATGGAAATTACAAGAAAGACCAGTGGATTTTTATAGATCAATGTGCAAAAAGCTCATTGATATAAGTTTGCATTTCACATTGCAAGTAACCTTTAAGAAACGACTGCTGATTGAATTTTAGTGTATTATCCAAGAAGAATGTCTAAAATTATCAGCAAGGGCTCTTAAATACTCTTCTCTTTCCCAACTACATATCTTCATATACTTCAACCAAAATAATACAATGGATAGAAGGCAGGAACAGATATGAGTATCCAACTCTCCTAAGTCACACAGTAAAAAATTTGGAAAAATGAAAAACGTTGCTTTTCTCTTCACTAAATTACTTGTTTTAGAAAATAGTTCTTATAAAAATGTTATTTATGTTTACATATAATGTGTTTATTATTGTTATTTTAAAATGGAGAAATCCTTAAAAACGTTTTCAGCTTTATTTCCTAGAATGGTAAATATGGATAGACGTAACAAATGTAAGCAAAAAGCCCTTGGATTTCTAAATTATTTTAAAAAGTGTAAAGGTTACCGCTCATCCCTCTTCCTGCTCAAAATTTGGGAAACTGCTGACCTAGATAGAATATACAGAGGATCCCAGGAGAAAAAAATGGACAAAGGATGCCAACAGGAAATTTATAGGAAAAGCCAAAAGGCATATGAAGAGTGGCTTGAACTCATTACTCATCGAGTTCATGCAAATAAGAATACGACAGCACTTTGTACCTATTGTTGGCAAAATGTAGAAATCCAAATAATGACAAGAGGTGGTGAAGCTGTGAAGACAGAGAAACCCTCATTTACTCTTGCTAGGAATGAGAAAAGTACAGCCAATCGAGTAGTAGTTATTGCAATTAAATATGCATAGTCTTTATGACCCAGCAATCCTACTTTTCCGTCTGTGAACAAAAGAAGCTGTCACACAAGTCACTTGACATGTGTGCAGATGTTGGTCCCAGCTGTGTGCGGTGGCAGGTGGCTCCCAGCCTACCAGGCGCCCATCACGGTGTGTGCGTGGGCAACATGTGGGTGCCATGGGGATATCACAGAGCGCTCCGGGAATGAGAAAGCAGCAGGAGCAATCCACAGCACCCTATTGTTTATGTAAACTAAAAACACGGTCTTACGAAGTGACTCCTGTTATACGAGAACACAAATGAATGGAAGAACCTCCACTGGATTAGTTTCCAAAGGTTGCTAGGAGATATCACAAACCTGGTTGCTGAAACAACTGAAATGTATTCTCTCACGACTGAAATGTATTCTCTCACCGTTCTGGAGGCCGGAAGTGTGAAATCAAAGTGTCAGCAGGGTTGGTTCCTTCTGGAATCTCTGAGGACAAATCTGTTCCTAGCTTCTTCTGGGGGTTTCTGGCATCCCTGGTATTCTGTGGCTCGTAGATACATTGCTCCCACCTCTGCCTCCGCCTTCCTTCTCTGTGTGTCTGTGTGTGTGTCTCTCTCTCTGTCCAGGTTTCTCTCGTAAGGACACCAGTCATACTGGATTCAGTGCTTACATCAAACTTATGAGAAGAGTTGGCAACATAGAGGAAGGGAGTGGGAATGTGAAATGAAGATAAATGGGCGTAAGCAAGCAAACAATAAGCAAACAAGAGAAGGGCCATGATGGAACCCACGGCTGTGCACACACTCAATCCCACAAAAATAAACTTCCCTGAACCAGTCTTGGCTCCGATTCAGGAAGACAACAGCAACAACAACAAAACCCCAGTCAAAAAATAAACACGATGTCCCTTGAGATTTCTTAACCACACTCAGGCCTTCACATGGTTTTGGACAAGAATTCATGACATCCTAAAGTTCCCAAAGACGCCCCCCACCCCCCCAGCCGAGAATTAACTGCATTTCAAGTAGTAATGATTTGGCCATGCCTCCTGCCACTTGGCTTAAGGAAACACAAATCCTCTTTGGAGAAAAAAACACTTTCCTCAGGCCTCAGAGAGCTTTCACAGATTAAGTTTCTAAAGAATCAAGAAAGAGAAAATAGTAAACTTTTATGCAAGTAAAGGGGACAATGGAATTCTCAAGAATCAAGAGAGGAAAAAATGGTAAACTTTTATACAAGTAAAGAGGGAAATGGAATAAGACAAATTATAATCAAGGTTAAAGAAGCCAAACGAGCACAAAATAACAGGAAAAAGGACAAATTGTGGAAAGCACAAAAAAAGAGTAAAAACTTCGCACTACAATCCTGACAAAACAACCAATTAAGAGAAAGCAAAGCATAAGGAATGTCATTATTTAGACATGAATATCTATACAGAAAACCCAAAAGATCTACAGGAAAACAATTAAAGTTATTAGTAGTTTATGAGGCTATAAAAATGAATACAGAAAATTGCACTGCTATGCAGCCTTTAGAATATGTGATTTACAAAAGTATTATTTAACATAACAAATGAATAAGCTACCTGGAGATAAATCTTAAAACAGATATCCAAGACCTTTGCAGGCAAAATATATTTTATATAAAATGTTTATATATATATATATATATATATATATATATATATATATATATATATATATAACTTCATGTATGTCTTCAATAAGCCCTACATAAAAGACATATCATGTTTATGGATAGGATGATTGAATATCATAAGGGACTTAATGTGCCCCAAACTGACCTTCAAAAATTCCAACTGGACTTTTCTTCAGGCTGTTACAAGCCGGCTCTAAAGTTTCTGTGGATGATTGAGGAGCCATGCCCACACAAGGTATTCCTGAAGACCAACAACCTGAGAGGATATTTACCTGATGCAAAGATTGGAGGGGGAGCTAGAGTAGTGAATATCTTGAGGGTCCTCCTGGGTGGCACCTTTGGCTGGCACTTCCCTGAAAAAAATCCCACTTACCTTTTCTGGCCACCCCTGAAAGTGAAGCTTGCTCCAATGCTGTGTCACCAGCATGGAGCCTCTCACCCTTAGGCTTCCACAGGTGGGAGTAGATGCCAGCCCCTGTGACCCCGGAACTCTCTGACAGACAAGGATTTGAATTTTGGTTCTAAGGAACCCACCTTAGGCTCCGTGTTAGTTCTCTGAGCCTCCGTTTCCCAGTTTGTAAAATAAGAATTATGGGGCCTCTGTGCAGGGAGGCGTGCAACGCTTGCAGAGTCCACAGCGGATGGCTGAGGTTGTTGCTCTTCGCATCATCTTCTCTTCTCTAAGCCTTGAATAGAGCAGAGGTGTGTGTGTGTGTGTGTGTGTGTGTGTGTGTGTGTGTGTGTGATGCTTGTGTTTGTGAGTCTGTGTGACTGTGACTGTGTTTCTCTTCTATACCTTCCATACAGCACATAAGCAGTATCAGATAATAATCATGGTAACAACAGAGGGGATAGTGCCCAATTAATGTGACAAGCGAGTTCTCATTACAGTTTCGGACCATACTTGCCCAAGCTCACATGGAGATACGGAACCCTTGACACTTTCCCCTTTCCTGTGTGTTGGCAGCAGCTCCTCTTGGCAACAGCCTACAAGCCGTTGGGTGTAAATGGGAGTCCTCAAGTGTGGCCCAATTCCTGGGCTCAGGTGGTATGATCAGAATTGATTATGTGGCTGGAGACAGTGCCGGGCCTTTTCTTGGGGAAAAAGGCCCCTTAGGAGACACTATTAACATGGTTATTATTATTTTTAACTACCTTGATCTATCTGTAATCAAGGCCTTTTAAAATGATACTTAAAAAAAAAGGATGAGAGAAATGACCCAAAATTTAAACCGCAGTCCTTCCTGTCATTTCCTGGTCAGCATCAGGAATATTGAGCTTTCGATCTAAGAGCTTATATAAGACATGAAATACCTGAACGACGGGAGAAATCTGCTGCTTAAATTGGAACCTTGCAAATCAATTATCAGGAACTAGAGCATGCATTTTTCTCCTAAGCCAAATATACATATTCTTCAAAATGACATTTGTCTGCTCACTGCATGTCACACCAGGAGTGAGTGCCTGCATGGTGACTGCATCTCGGTGAAAAAGCACACAAAAAAATCTCATCTGAAAATATGTAGATCTTCTAAGTAAAATGTGTGAGCCTATCTTTTCAAGACCTAGGAATTAAGGAGTTTAAGAAAGTATTATTTCACTCCATATTTCGGTTCTTTACTGAATCATGCAGAGTAAAAACGCCACATTCCTCTGGTGACACTTTATTGCAATCTCGGCAGGTCTAGAGCCTGGAGAAGAGCTTCAGATAGCGGGAGGAGGTGAGGCTGGCCACATGGGAGGCCATCTCCGGACACCCATGCTGCCTTCCCTGGCTTCATGGGTGATATTTCATGATACAGAAGTAGAAAAGGAGCTTAGCAGTTCTTTGTGTGGTGATTCTCAATCCTAGCTGCACAGTGGGATTTCCTGGAATGCTTTTAAACACCAGGATGCATGGGCGCTATCCCTAGAGATTCTGATTCAGTTGATCCAGGCTGGAGTTCAACACTTGTAATATTTAAAAGATCCCCCGGTAATTCTAATGTGCAGTCATAGTTGGAACCCTGGGTTCTCACAGAAGAATAATGTGAGCATTAAACGAGAAAAAGCCCAGCCGAAACAGTACCTGAAACCTGGGTGCTCAAACATGGGGGCTTCTCTCCCCTTGTCTCCTCTGGGGTCCCCTGTCTCTTGCCTCACCCCCATATCAACTTTTTCCATCCTAATATTCCCAATTCCTTGCTCTCCCTGGCTTCCTGGTGAGCTAATATAAGCAAAAGCCTTTGCATATCCTATCTAAGTGTCTGTCATTCTCATGCGTGTGTCTGTGCATGTGTGGGATGATGGGCTTTGTAACTTCTTTGGAGGTGGCAGTTTGGGTAGGAAGCATGCAATCTACGATTTCTGGCGGGGTGTAGAGAGCTTGTCCATCGCCCCCAAGAGTGTCATCTTGGAGCATTCACTGTCATTGTGATTTGGGTGTCCAGTTAAGTGCAGACTGTCCTAGTCCTAGGCTGGATGGAGATGGGTGACCAGACGAGGTGGAAAAGTTACATGCTCTTGTGATCTGGGGACTCATGCTGGCAGTGAAGAAGGGAGGGCGATTCCAAGCTTGATCTCAGTGTCTGGGCTGTGGTCCCAACACCCTGCATGAGATTGGCAGGCAGCTCCGAGAGCCCTGATCCGGGGAGGCGGGGCAGTGGGGGCTAGCAGAGCTAGGCACAGCTTGCCACTCTTCTCCTGCTGCCTACGGCCCTTGGGCCTGGTAGCTATCACATGGTTGGGTACATGGGGTGAGGAGGCCGGCACTGGAGTGCCCAGCCTGTGGCTTGGGCTCCATCTCTGAGACGGCCACAAGAGAAGCCCACCTGAGCCAGAGTTGGAGACTGACTCATTTCATCCTGGCTAACCGTAGGAGTGGAGGTGTGCAAAGTAAAGGTAGCTTCTTCTTGGGCTGATTACAGTGCTGGGGCAAATTGAATGTGTGTTATTTTAAGGTTGTAATGAGAAATCGGTGTCTAAGCTGTGTAGCTACAGGGCCCATAAAAACCTTAACCAGCCCTTGCAAGCGGCTGAAGAGCATCCCTACGTAGCTGGCTGACCTTGGCCTGACCCTCAAGTACCCTTCTCTTCAGGTAGTAGGTTAGGGACCCTTCTTGGAATTGCTAATTTCTCTCCTTTGTTATAATTCTCATGTTAAACATATTTATTTGGTGATTTGCTTGCCTTTGTACTGAAGTGACCTTGGTTCTGCCCTTTGTTTTCCTTTGGAATTGTGGAAGATGTGAAAGACCAAGTAAAACTTGGAGGTCTATTTGAAATGAGCTTTTTATTTAAGCAAAGCGTTAATTGACCATACAAATGAAAAGTTCTCAACCAGAGACAGATATTGGAAAGATATACATCAATGATTTTATTTCCTTATGACTGTATTGGAATTAAACTCTTCTAAATGAAGACACTGGGTGTAGGAGAAAAATGATAGGTCACTCCTGAGATTGACACCCCTAACTTGGTGTATCTAGACATAACATGCGCTTTTCATCAATACTCTGCCAATCGAAGTCTGCTGGCCTCCGGGGTGAAAGAGCTCTGGCTGGGAGAGTAATTTGATCTTGGAGTGACTTTAATCAATGTGCTTTTGTTAGGCAAATATTTCCAATTTTTCAGCAGGTTTGTTTGCTGTGTAAATTTCTTTTCTCTGCCAATATGCTGAGCTGGCACCATTAATTGCCACAGGTGGGGCAGGGCTTTTGGCTTCCCTGGGTTACTTCTCAAGAGTGTTGGGAGCTGGAAGGATAGAATTTCACAAGCCATTCCAGCCAGCTGCTGAGCACCTGGGGCAACGTTTGCAGTGACTTGGGGTGACCACCCTCTAAGACCAAGTGCCCCCCACGTTGCTGAGGAAGGTTCAGTTGTCTGAGGTTTACTTTGGATGCATTTTTAATCATAGTGGTTGGCATAGACAGGGGAGCTGTGCCAGGAATGAAATGTCTGAGAGCCACAAATGTTCCAGCTTGGGGGAACTTTCTGGAATGATCTTTCCTGGAGACTCTGCTGGTGGTGGTAAAGGAGATTACCTGAGGTCTCTTCCTCAATCAGTAGTTTAGGAGGCAGATTATTAAGATGCTGTGCCCTACATTTCAAGTTACAGAAACACACTGCATAAAAACTGCTAAACTTCATCTTTTTTTTTTTGCATTGTTTTAATGCATTTTTCATCCACTCTACTTTTAGCCCTCAGTAGGCAAAGAAAAATTCCTCTTGAGTGTGTCTTTAAATTTTTGTTGTAAGGAGACAAATAAAAAGCAAAGCTAAAGTTCCATAGAAGAAACAAAATGCTAGTGCCCATGCACCCCCAACTTCACCTCCACATAGCACACCTATACCCGAGAGGCCAGCCTGATCCCACTGGGCTCTGTTTGGTCAGCTCTGTCTTTTTTTGATAATTTACTGGTGACAGAACGGTGACTCCCTCTCTCCAATCTGCAACATTCTCCCCTCTGGTTACCCTTCTTCAAATTTTGCCTACCTTTAAGCCTTGGCCCAAATGCTGCACTTAGTAAGCCTGAGGCCCTTTGTTTCTGTACTTCAAATTTAAATCAACTGTCTTATGTATATTCAAAGAGCTAATGGAAACCAGGAGAATGATGTCTCACCAAAAAGAGAGTATCAATAGAGAAATAAAAAACTATAAAACGCAACCAAGTAGAAATTCTACAGTTCTAAAGAACAGTAACTAAAATGAAAATTCACTAGAAGATTTCAACAATATATTTGAGCAAGTAGAGGAAAGTATAAGTAAATTTGAAGATATATCAATAAAATTATCCAGTGTGAGGAGGAGAAAGAAAAAAGAATAAAGAAAAATGTAAGGGGTTTAAGAGATCTGTGGGACACCATCAGACATAATGACACATGTACTGTGGGGCTTCCAGAGGGAGAGGAGATAAAGAAGAAATAACAGCCCAAACTTCTTAGATTTAAAGAAAGACATAGACTTACACATTCAAGAAGCTTAATGAAATCCAAGCAGGTTAAAGTAAAAAAAAAAAAAAAAATCCATGGGCACACAATGTATAAAGATGTTTGTAACAGTAACTACACAGTGTGTGTGTGTGTGTGTGTGTGTGTGTGTGTGTGTGTGTGTGTGTGAGGTGGGGGGCGGGAGGGTCAGAACTGTGTAGAGGCAGAGCTCTTGTATATTGTTGAAGCTAAGTTAGTACCAATTCAAGCCAGATTGTTATTTATTTAGGGAATTAATTGTAATCCCCAGGGTAACCAATAAGAAACTAACTAAAAAAAATGTACAGAGAAAGAAGTGAGGGAATTAAAATCAATTTAACAGAAAAGAAGGCAGTAATGGAGGAATTTGGAGACGAAAATGATATGACATATAGAAAACAAGTAGTAAGGTGGCAGAAGTGAATCTTTTATCAGCAATTTCTCTAAATGTAAATTGAATTAAACTCTCCAATTAAAATTCAGAAAATGGAAGAATAGATTCAATGCTACAAATAAGAGATTCACTTTAGATCTTAAGACAAATAGGGTAAAGTGAAAGGATGAAAGGTATTCCATGCAATTAGTAACCAAAAGAGAGTTGTGTTGTCTAAGCTAATATTAGACAAAACAGACTAAGTAAAAAAACTTGCAACAGACAGAGAAGAATGTTATATATTGATGAAAGGGTCAATCCAGGGCCGGCCGAGTGGCGCATTGGTTAAGCGCTGGTTTTGGGACGCCAGCGGCCCCGGTTCGGATCCCACATGAGGGCCAGTGACACTGCCCTCTACAGCTAACAACAGCTCCACCTGGAGCTGGGCTGTGCGAGCCCCGGTGATGGTGTGGGCTGCAGCTCCTGCTGCAGTGGGCTGCCATAGGCTACAGTAAGTGGCCCGAAGCCAGCGTGAGCGGCTGGCAGCCAAGCGTGAGCTGCCAATAGCCGCGATGAGCGACATCCAGAGGTCAGCGACCGATCTGCCTCATCCGGGAAGAGCGCAATGACGATACCAACAGTGAAGCAACATCCTCCGCAACTAAACTGAAGAACAAGAAGACAGCAACTTGTCTGTTCCCCTTCCCCGATTCCCCAACGCTGTTCCCCTCCACCAAATCCCCAATAAAATCTTAAAAAAAAAAAAAAAAAAAAAAGAAAGGGTCAATCCATCAAGGAGATATGACAATTGTACACATACATGAACCCCCAGAGTCCTACAACATATGAAGCAAAAAATGGACACAACTGATGAGATAAATAGATAGCCCTATACTAATAGCTGAAAGCTTGACTACCGCACTTTCAATAATGGATAGAACATCTAGAT
This sequence comes from Aselliscus stoliczkanus, assembly GCA_033961575.1. Classification (NCBI taxonomy): domain Eukaryota; kingdom Metazoa; phylum Chordata; class Mammalia; order Chiroptera; family Hipposideridae; genus Aselliscus; species Aselliscus stoliczkanus. The sequence continues at coordinate 28,176,078 of CM066741.1, forward strand.
GGAAGATCAGTAAGGAAGTAGAAAAATTGATAACACTGTAAGCAACTAGACCTAAGAGGCATATACAGAACACCCCACCCAACAACAATAGAATATACACTCTTCTCACGTGCACATGGACCGTCCTCCAGGATAGACCACATGTTAGGCCACAAAACAAGTCTCAATAAGTTAAAAAAATTAGAAATCATGCAAAGTATCTTCTCTAACCACAATGGAATTAAATTAGAAATAAGTAACAGTAGAAAAGTGGAAAATTAAAACATGGTAGAAATTAAACAACATACACTTAAACAACCAACGAGTCAAAGAAGAAACCACAAATGAAATTAGAAAATACTTTGAGATGAAAAGAATGAAAACACAACATAAGAAATTTTAAATTAAAAATATTTTTTTTTCCCCCACTGAGACTAAAATGTAGCCAGGACTGAAAACTATTACACTAGAAAATTGATTGGCAAATCCCATCAGGAGTAGGAGAGACAACACAAATGTACCAAAGTAGGAGTAAAACAGGGAAAGCTGGTCAGATAGAAAAAGGCTTGGAAAATGATTATAAAAATCATGTACAATTGTGTATGATTTTGAGAGAAATACACATCTGACCCAAATGCTCTCAAGGAAGTCAATAAATAAAAGCCAGATATCTAAGGCAAAAATTTAAAAGTTTTCAAGTTATTAAAAAAAATCTAAAACTATGTTTATGAATGAACTCTCACAAATTAAAACAAAACAAAAGCCACACTTTTCTGTTAACTATTCTTGGCTTTTAAAAATGGTCAGACAAAAATAGAATAAAATTTAACATAATAGAACATTGCTTATAACAAGAGATACACATCTTAAACAAAATGCCAACATTTCAGTATTTTGAAATGACTGAAAATGAATCATTTCCATAGATACCAAAAATTACTTGATAAAATTGAGCAGCCACACCTAATACATTTTAGAGAATTAGGAATGAATACTACATGATACGGTTTTCCCATGAAATATCCTGCATCCAAACTTCACAGTGCAGCATTAGTGGTATTCCCATTAAATTCAATAGTGTAAGAAAGTATTTTAGAAATAACGACTATGAAAAAGTCACCCCAGGCTCCTTCCACTTTACCAGGGGAATGAGGGGAGTTGAAAAACAATGATAATCTAAAGGAAAAATTTCAAGACAGAAGGAATGGGACTTTCTGGGAAAATGGGAAATCTCTTAATCTCTTTACTCCCCCTTTTACTACTCTCACTGAAGTTGGAGCACCTGGTACTATAGCCTAACTGTATGTCTTTCAGTTTCCCATTTGTCCTTGACTTCAGACCTGCCCAAACAGGTGTAGGGCTGAGAGCAAGAGTCCAAAAGAAGGCTCACATATCGCTTACAAAATGTAAGTTATAAACAAAACTGATAAACTATGTATGCTGTGTCCTACCTTAACAAATATATCTCCTTGATGACCTGGAAAGGCTAAGTTCAAATTTCGAGTTCTCAGCCTCTTTGTATTTGCATGTCAGAAACATGGCGGCATACGGAGAAATGGCCAATGGCCTGACCACCCCTGGTCATCTCACCTTAATCTTCATCTTAGACTCCAAGGAGCCTGCTTGCCCGCATGCAGATGGCCCAGCCCACAAACACCCGCTTTATCCATACCACCCTCTCTTGCCCTGTGGACACCCCTTGGGCCTCGGCATGTTCACACTGCTGGTGTGGTCTATCCTTAGGACAATAGAACTGGGGGAGAGGATCCTGGTGGCCATGGAAGTGGGCTTGGGGATTTTTGGACAAGGGACCCAGGTCGTAGTCTGGAAGTGGAATAGGAGGGCTCCCATAGATTCCTTGCTCTGTGCTTTCGCCATCCATACCCTCCTGCGGATTGTGCATTTGTGTTCTGAATCCCTCCTTATGATTTTAGCAAGGCATAGAAACTCCAAGATTCATCTTCCTCAGGGGAAGGTTACCTTTCAGAATTGTGGTGATGATCAATTCCCTCATTATAGGTGACAATCTTTATTAAATGCTCCAGCTACATCCAGTCTCATGAGATTATTATCCTTTAACTTGTGCTTCCCTGGCTGTTGGACCAAGAATAGTCCATAGTAGGGTTGGCTCGTGCCCCGATGTTCCCTCAAAAGGCAACACGCTTTCCCCACCTTCCCATGCTCTTCTATAGACCTATTTCTGAATGACTTTTAAAAAACCCTCTGCAGAACTGTATCTTTCAGTATCTTTCTGTCTGGGGGAATGAGTGCCATGCACTGGTTTCCCATCGATTATGCGTAAGGCTTCTAAACAGCAAGATGTTGATGGGCTGTTCCCTGGTGAAGATCTCTTCTCAACCCCAGAGGTAACTGTGCTTAGCTCAGGGTTTCGCCCAGCTGTCCAAAAGGATTAGTGGAAAATAAATGAAGTCACACTCCAGATGAATTATACCCATTTACTAATAGCTACCTAAAGCAAAATACAGGAAATATTGGTATAGGTACAGCATGGGTGGAGTACAACTGACAATTCTTTCTCAGGAGGTTAAGAATGAAGCCAGGTGTGTCCAAGGGCACATCTCCCTCCTCCTGATGTGGTTCCTTCGGCCATTTTGTTCAGTGTCCTTTAAATTGGGGGTGCAATTACATATAGCAAAATACACAGTTTAGTGGGTTTTGTCAAATGCATTCGACTCCTATGTAACTAACCAAGATGTAGAACTTTTCTGTCAGCCTTGACCAGGTTTTTCAGCCTCTGTACTATTGATGTGTGGGTGGCGCTGAAGGCTGAATCATTCTTTGTTGTGAGGCGCTGGCCTGTGCATTGTAGGTGTCAGAGATGCGACAGTCAGAATGTCTCTAGACATCGCTAAATGTTTCCTGGGGGACAAAATCACCCCCAGTTAGAACCACTGCCATAGAATGTTCCTTTCTGGCCCTTTCCAACCCATCTCCCTCCCTCTGGAAAATAAGTACTTTCTATTTCTATAGATTAGTTTTGTCTGTGCTCAAACTTTACGTAAATGAAAGCACACAGTAGGTGCCCTTTTTGCATCTGGCATCTTTTGCTCAACATAAAGTCTGTGAAATTTGTCTCTGTCGTTGTGCCATGTCCATTCCATTGTATCATAATGTGATAGATTGTTCTCCGTTCTCCTTTTGATGGACATTTGGGTTGTTTGCTGTGTTTGGCTATATGAACATTTGTCTACAAGTCTTTGTGGAAACATAGGTTTTCCTTTCTCTTGGGTAAATACCCAAGTCGTATGGCAGGTGAATGTTTCCTTTTATGAGAAACTGTCAAACAGTTTTCCAAAATGGTTGGAAAACTATTTTCCCAAAAAATTTCTATCATTTTACGCTCTTGCCAGCAGTGCATGAGGGTTGGTTGCATTTGCTTCACATTTTCCCTGACACTTGGTGTCACCTGTCTTTTCATTGTTAGCGATTCTAGTGGATAAGTGTTATTACTGGGGCTCTAATTTGCATTTCTGTAATGTTGACTAATGATAGTGTCTTTTAATGTGTTAGCTTTAAATGCATCTTTCTGACAAAGGATTTGCATCGAGAATACAGAACCCTCAGAAAGCAATAGTAAAAAGACGAAAATAACCAATGAAAATGGGTAAAAGACCAGAACAGAGAATTCATGAAAGATGATATGACTATCCCATCTTTGAATCTTTTTCTGACTGAGACTGTCACTTCAGTGTTGGACGTTGCTCACTGGTTAACGCCAGCGCTAATATGCGCCAAGCACGTTTCTAAGCATTTGACCATGTTAGCTCACTCATTTCTGCATATTAACCCGTTTAATTCTCAAAGCAGCCTTATGCGATATCACCAACCTCATTTTACGGAGAAGGAAACTGAGACACCATGATGCTAAGTGGCTTGCTAAAGAACCATGCCTGGTCGAGGGAGGGTCCAGGCAGCCTGCCTCCAAGCACCAACATGGCTACTTCTTGCTACGAGGTGAATGTTACAAGGGATTGCACTCTCCCTGCTGCATTTTTTCTAAACAAATTTTTAAAATTGTACAAGTACGGGGGCATTGGGTTCAGATACTCAGAGTGCGGAATCTACCTTTTTATTTTCATAGCTATTTCTTTTTTTTTTTTTTAAAGGGCAGTGTCACTGGCCCTCATATGTGGGATCCGAACGGGGGCTGCTGGCTTCCCAAGCTAGCTCTTAACCACTGCGCCACTCGGCCAGCCCTATTTTCATAGCTATTTCTGTGATAATAGTTCATTGCTGTTCTGCAAAATTTCATAGTGGTAGTACCTTGGGAATTGGGACTTTGATGCCTCCAGTGAGTAACAAGAAGTTTTTCAAGTCCTTTCTAACTGTGGCACAGAGAAAGGCTATATTGTCTTTTTTGGGGGCGGGGGAGGGGAGAATAAAAAGGAGGGAACCCTGTGGTCTGAGGGCTGCCTGGAAAAGATTTGTCCACTCTGATTCAAAACATTTCCCTCCAAGGCATTTCCCAATATCTTCATAAGTGAATATCCTTCCCACCTCCCGCAGTCTCAGCAGTAGTGATTGAAATGAAAAGCTACCTTTGTGCAGCACATTCTGGCTCACCTGGGCATTCTGCCTTACTCCTCCATACCCGTGACAAAGCAACGTGAGAGCCATTTTATTTGAAACTACTGGCAGCACTTTCTTACTATGGACAGCAAAAGATTTTGTGAGTAAAACAGTTCTCAATATTCTTACTCTTTTGAATTGGTCTCATTTTAATATGACAGCATTTAAGTTTGTACTTAAGACTGTATGTGTGTGTGTATACACATACATAATATATATATATATATTCTTGTTTGTGTATAATTACAAACCAGCATTCATACAATGTCCCGGCCCGCGGGACGATCAACAGGGACCCAAAGGCAAAAAGGGGGAAGGGGAACAGGAGACACAAAGCACGGAGACAAGACAGGCCGTCGGATCAAGTCTCGTTTATTGAAGAGCAGGAGGTGGCTTATATAGTCAAGGAACTTGACGGGGAGGGAGAGTATGCGAAGGCGGGAGTTATCAATAGCAACTAGACCTGCAAGGAGGGTTATTCCAGGAATTGGCAGGGGTGGAGCTGCACCAAGAAAAGGCTGAGGCGGTTAAAAGATATTTTATCAGGGTGTGGCTTTCATGCTGTGTGGCCTGTCTTGATATAGCAACTTAAAGAAACCGAGCGGCTGTGAGCCCGAGCTCACTTTGCTGTGCCAGCAAATGGCTCCCCACAATACAAGTGCAGGGAACTATATTTATTGAATGAATAATCCAACAAACATTTATTGAGTACTTGCTAGGTGCCAGGCAATGAGGGGAGAAACGCATGCAGTATAATTGAGCTCCTGCCATCAAGATGGCGACGACATGTGATCATATGTGTTGAATGTCACTGACCACCGAGTTCCACAAGTGGCTTGCTAGCGAGGGAGATAGCAGGCAGAGTGGGTGTGGTGGGAGAGACCCTTCATCTCCATCTGGCCAGCTGTGGACAGCAGAGGAACCAGGCTTAGAGGGACTGGTTGGGTTTAGAATAATGAGAAACGAGCAGGTTTGAGGCAGCAACATAACTTCAAAAGTGACACTTCCTCTCTACCCAAGCAGAGGGTTCACTGTGCAAAAGACTCCATTCTCCCCATCCCTCAGTACTACATATAGCATAGCCTACATGTGTAGGAGACCCATTCATAGCCCCATGTAAGATTTACCAAAGGGTTATGAGCTAGATGCTCTAAGAGCAGGGGGCCTGAGATGATACAATCTGGCTGCGAGAGCTGGGAAATGGTTCTGTGCTGCAGTGACACTTGGGCTTGGATTTGTAGGAGGACTTGGTCTTTGCCAAGTGGAGGAGGAGAAGCACTCCAGGTAGCGGGACACACCCAGCCTGTGATAGCGCACAAAATCTTCCTGAGTTGCAGAGCCCTGAGGGAGAGGCAGGGACAGCAGAAAGAGGAAGGCAGTCTGATGGCCTGGGTCCATGTTGTCAGAGGGACCTCGGGAAGTCTTGTCCTCTATGAAAAAGGATTTGGACCCAATCTTGCGAGTCTTGGGGAGACATTGAATATGCTACCTTGGGGCGGGGGGTGCAATGACAGCAGTGTTTGGGATAGACACTGCAAGCCCAGAAGAAGGGGGCTCAAACTCATGGCCAGGGTTGAGAGCAAGAAATGACTTTGGGAAGGTGCTGAAGTCATGATTAAGTGGAAGCCAGTGTTGTCCCGGTGCAGGAGCCTGACTTCTTGGATTTGAATCCTGGCTCTGCTGTTTCCTATGTGCGTATTCATGTACGAGTTACCTGGCCACTCTCTGTGCCTTGGGTTCAACATCTATAATATGGGGCGCCTGGCAGTTACCAGAACCACACCTTTCAAGCTGGACTATGAACACACATCCGCTTGTTAAATGCAGACTCCGATTTAAGTGCCCTGCGGTGGGGCCTGAGATGCCGCATCTCCAATAAGCAGCGAGGTGTTCATGATGCTGTTGGCTCACAGGCCACCCTGTGGGTAAGCGAGCCTTTGACATCATGTGAGTCAGTGCTCCCGGAGCAGCACCTGACATCATAACAGGTAACCGCCATTAGGAGCCACAAGAGACTACAAATACATCTCAATGATTGCTTTGCAAGTGCTTTGTCTTCTAGAAAGTTCTCTGAAGACAAGTGCTTGGTGCCCAGGCCCCCTTTCTGGTCAGCTACCTGCCTGCAGAGGGCTAGTGTGGCTCTGTTGTGGAGCGGGAATCCAAGCCAACACCCCGATGGACCCCCAATTCAGCCCCAGGGAAAGGAGCTCCACAGTCAAGTGTATCACAGCAGCTCTGCCGGGGCCCCTGTGAAGTCAGGAGATGGGACCTCGCCTTTCCTCTCTGAGTAGGATATGGGATTGCCAAGTGAAAAGAGCTCCTGGAAAAGATAGGTCTACGGCTGAGAGTTCTTCAAACTCTACGTACTAGGGTTTGGGCTCAACAGATTCAAGACCTCGAGGGGCTTCACCTTCCTCCTTTGCAGGGATTGTCCCCGAAGCTTCAGTTGGGGTTGGGATTGGGCCCCCTGCTGGCTTTGTCTTGGACATGGGTTTACCATGGGTAAGAGGGCACACACTTGAGTTCTACAAAGCAAATGAGAAAAACGGTCACGGAAGACTGGATAACGAACCCGTCATAGAAACTTCACACAAGCACTTCTATTTGGCAGGAAGAAAAGAAAGAAGAAAGCTGCCATCTAACTGTTTCCTCCCCCCCACCCCCCGTGGTCTCCATCTCTGTGTGCTCTTTAGCTCTTCCTTTAGGTGAAAAATGAGGTCTCTGTGGGGCATGAAGAGGGGTTCTCCAGTGAAGAACGAATGGCGAAGGGTGTCCTCAAGCATTACTTCATAAAAGCCGTTATACAGGGGAAGGAATTGGATTTTAAGCCGCAATTCTACACTGTATGTAGACACTTGGTTTGTGAAAAGCCAGAACAACTGAAAAGGAAAAGTTCCACTAGGAAAAACTACAAATGGCTCTAGGGATTCATGCTGCAGAGAAGTCCCTCTGTGGTATTTCTAATACACGTAAAGAAGAGGGAACTAGCAATTACCCGGGCTTGGAGTGTCACTTCTGTTCTGACACCAGCCGGAAAACCGTGGTTGCTGAGCTGGCTTACCCAGACCAAATACCCAAATCCCCATGCCTTAGATTTGGCACCTGCCAAGACTTGAGATTAAATGAAAGGCTCACTCTGAATGTTACTGGTGTTCTTTAAGTACCTGACACAGTCTTGGCATTTCAAAAATGTTTGTTGAATGAATGAATGAATGAATAAATTAATAAAAGAATGGATGGATGAGAAGATGAAACTTCATAGGTAGCATTTTGTTTAGATAAAACCCCATTTCTCTTTGAAGTGGAATTTTAATTTCCCGCTTCCTCCCAGAAGCGTTTGTGTTTTCCCTGCCACCCTTGCTAGGTTGGGTGCGGATTCCACCCCCACATCGCATCCATAGGGATCACGGCAACGATTCAGTGTATCTGCCAGCTACCGTGCCAAGTGCTTTGACTATATTATTCCAGGCCTCATTACAAGATGTAACAAATTCCCCCTGTTTTATAGGGGAAGAAACAGGCTCAGGGAGTTTATGCTCCTCACTCAAGGCTAGCTAGCACTTGGTGGGCCCTGTGTCCCCAAGCCCCAGTCTGGATGATTCCAGAAACCAAGAGAACCTGGGAGCTTTGGCATGGAGTTCTAGGGACAGCGTGGACACCTGGCTGCAAACTCCCGGAGGGCAGATGTTTTGCTGCAATCTCTTATTTCCTCCGTGGCTCTTGCCCGATCCTCTGAGACCACTGGGTATAAAGGAAGAAGGGCCCTGCGGGCATGGGAGGTTATCTTGTGGCCTGTCCATGTAATTTAAGCTTGTGATTTGAGGAAAAGCAACCTTTCCTTTTTAGCCTCATGTAGAACCCACGCATCCTACGTATGCCCTGTGCAACTGGACATAAAGCTGAGGGGGCACTGGGTTCCCACTTGTCCTTTTGGGGAGACTTCTCACAATGGAATTTCTCTTGCCATTCCCCCATTAGATTAGCAGCACACTGAAAGGAGTTTGAGGAAGCCTCGAGAAACTTCATCTTATGGTCTCCTGGTGAAAGCTTGTTGAGAGTGTGGGAAATCTTACTTCCACTTACAGAAGAGAAAAATACAGAAACAGGGCTTGCTATGACTCACATGCTTTTTTTGTTTACACCAGGACTACCCTTGCTCCGTCCCCACACCTCTCCAAAACCACTCTGCTGATCAAGACCCTGACTCCGTTTTCAACCTTTTCTTCTTGAAGCCCCCTCCTCCGTTTTCTTCCATGTGGCTTCTGGTTCTCCCTCCGCTTTTCTGCTCTTCTAAGCCCACCTCCACGCCCTCTATAAGATGGATGCTTCCAGAATTATACCCTCAGTGCCCTGGCTACCCTTGTCTGCTAGGCTCATCTCACACACGCCAGGGTTGGTGCTCAGCCAGTATTTTGGTTCCCCTAAGTATATTCCCAGCTGCTCGCCTAAGCCCCAGCCCTGCATCTCCAGGGGCTTTCATTTAGCTGGATCCTTTCAGTGGGCACACCAGACTCAGTGCCCTCAAACTAACACGTGGTCTTCACCCCTCAAACCTTCTCTTTTGTCTGTGTCCTCTAGTTTTGGGAGTGGTGCCACTAGCGACCATGTCACAAAGCCAATGACCTAATTAAAACATGTCACCAATATTTGTTAATCATCTTCTGGGTCAGCTGTTTGACAATGTGCATGCTCCTTGGAGGGAAGAGAGGAAGGCAGTGTCCCTGCCCTCAAGGAGCTCACAGTCTAGTGGGGGTGGCAGACGTGCCAGCCCATGTGGACAGAGCAGCAGCACTTGCGTGGTGGCTAGATCATGGCTGGGAGTGGGGGGAAGAAGGGCTAGCATTCGCTCTGTCCAGGCCAGGCCTTTTGGAGGAGGGAGCAGTGCTGCACATGGACTGAGGATTTCATAGCTGTGGGTTGAGTGGAAGTTTGTGTGAGCCCAGTATTTCACACTGGCCTAAGGCTCTGTGGAATTCGAAGTATCCCCTCCCAGGCAGAGGCTTGCATGATGGCGGAGGCCAGGGCACTGTGATGCGGCTGACCAAGAAAGGAACGAGTGGAGACTCGAGAGAGAGAACGAACCATTTTTGCTTTTGAATTTTCCTCCACCTGATATATGTCGCACCGGCTTCAGAAGGATAGCTTTTCTTTCTTTCTCCTTTTTTTTAAGCTATAGAACTACTCTGATGGGTCAAATTTGCCACGCCCGGCAACCTAATGACACCTTTGAAACCGACATTTCTGTGGGCGTAGCTTTCCCATACTTCTGTTTATTACATTTGAAAAAGAGACCTTCCTTAAGGAAAACAAAAAAAGGAATTCAGCTTCTCTTTCAAGAGAGGCCTCCCATTTTACAGATAAACACACTGAGGCCCAATAAGCCGTCCTCTACTGGCATGTGGCCAGTGATTGGACAGAGCTGGGACTCAGAAAGCGGCTCCCTCCATTCCTGAGCTAGGCTACTTTCCCTGGCCGGTTGCTGAGTGTCTGCTGTATGTGTGGCCTCATACGACAGGCTGTGAGTGGAATGGCTGGCACGAGGAGTCTCTCTCTCCTGATATAGCTAGACAGGGAGCTGGGTGAACGCCCAAGTCACTGATAACGGAATCAGAGAGAAAATCAGTGTAGGTGAAGGGGACCTAGAGGACGAAATTGAGAAGCTCACATCAGGGGAGCTTCTGGACCATTAACACACCCCATTTGTTGACCCTACCCTTTACCAGGAATTCACTGTAAGACGATGTGAAAGTGATGCTGTCCCCGTGACAGATGGACTGCTTTTGCTTTATAGAAGAGGAAACTGAGTGGAGAGGCACAGAGTGGAGCCATGTAGCTAATTAGTTCAAACTGGAAACCCATGCTTTCCCCCTGGACACTTGGTCCCCTTGGACGAAGGAGCCCTGATGGGGCCTGGCTTCAGACACCTCCCATTTTCATTCCAGCTCCCTCTGACTCAAGAAACTTCTTCCTGATCCTCTCATGGAGCCCGTTCCTTGCTATCTTCACATGGTTCCTGCCCAGATCACTGGCCACTCTGTCCCTCCTTTCCTTCATTGCCTTTGATTGCAACAATCAAAGGCCACCGAGACCTTCTTGGGGCTGAGACTTCCAGGACTTTCCCTGGTCTCCAAGCTCCTTGATTTCTCAGGGGCCATTGATCCTGTTGGCCCCTCCTTCCTTGAGGCCCTGCCCACGACTGCCGCCATACCGTGCTACACTGCTGGCAGCGTCAGTCTTTACACGGCACTCGACAACTTGCACGACACTTTCCCCTCCGTCCCACAGTAGGTGAGTTCCCAGTTCTGAACTCCTGTCCCAGGTTCGCCATTTAGCCTACATTCCCAGCATGTGATCCTGTCCCCAGCAGATTAGGTAGGGGGTAGACATGTGTTCCCAGGTTGTAAAGAAGCTGTTGGGTGAGCAGGGGTGCTCAGAGCCTCCTTCCTGGAGAATTAGATTTGAGAAGTGCAGCGGCTGTCGTTAGACATGGTTGAGCGCTGTCATCTGTCTGTGAGGGCAGACACGGCACCAGAGCTGCCAACGAGACAACAAGCAGCCAGCAATGAACCTAAATGCTCCACACAGAAGGGAGCTGAGGTCCCGGGCAAAAGGCCTGGGATGAGAGAGAGGAATAGAGATGCTGAGACTGCTTTCCCAGTGTCTGTTCTCTGTTCTGTGATAGTCTCCATGCTCCATAAAAGGAAGCCCTCTTTTGTGAGTGCTAGCCTGGCTGGTTTTCTGTTTTCCTTTTATATCACTTTGCTAAACCCTTTCCCCCAAGGTGCAGGTGTTCTCCTGGAACCCCCCTCCACCCGTGTGGTCCACCCTGGCACACAGAGTGCTCTGGCTGCACTCCCCTTGGGCAGGGGTGGGTGCCCATCCATCCTGGATCTTCATGCATTTGAAGGTCCTCAGTGGGGCTTCTGGCTGGGGGCTGCCGGGACCGCCCTATGAGAGAGCTCCTTAGCCTACAGAGACCCTACAGATGCTTCATCAGAGAAGCATCATCAGCCAGTGGCTACTCGGCCCAATGGTTACATGTTACCAAGAGAGGCAGTGGTGTCCCAGACAGGGCCGCTTATTTCTCCCTTTCATGGTAGTAAGACAAGGTACATGTTCCACGCTTTTATTATGTTGGAGGCTGTCAGAGAGACGCGTGGTTACAGAGATACTTTCCCAAACTTTGTGTTGCTGAGCAAGGGAGGCCTAGCTTGGGGGTCTGGGCCAGGCCGAGAGGGCCCCTGGAACAGGGCCTAGCTGCAGAGCCAGGAGCTTGGGCTGAGAGGGGTTTATGGGGGCTGTTTCACATCATTTGGAAATGGAGACAGGGAGGGAGATGGCTTCCAAAGGTAGGCGCCTGACATTTGTCACAAGACAACTCCTGAGGCTCTGTCCTGGGCTTAGGTCGACACCAAAGGCATTCGCCCAGGTAACAGCCTTGTTGTGACTGACTGCTGCTTGCCCAGGGAAGAGGGGAGGGAGACCCCTGGAACCCAGACTGTGGGAGGGCCGGAGATGAGAGACCAAGCTGGTACCCACCAGGCCTCTCTCTGGCTGTCAGGAAGTTGGACAGAGGAGGACTACAGCGGTAGGAAGACCCTGGGAAAGATTGACAAGGCAGCCAGGACAGTGACCAGGGGAAAAGTTCTGTGTGGGGCATATCCCAGGGAAGGGTTGGAAGTCAGCATCTCTGTCCCAGGTAGGGAGGTAGAATACCAAAGCCCTTTGGAGGCTCTGATGGAACAGATCAGCCAGAAAGAGAGTATGATGGGGTGAGGGCTGGGGGGGGCAGGTGTTTGAACTTCCCAGCTCCCTATTCAGGGTTCCAAAATATACTCAGGGCCTACTACCACCCTCATTTGGCTGGATGGGAATAAAAAACAAAAAACAAAAACAAAACCAAAAACACAACAGCAGCAGCAAAAACATCACTATTAAGATCTGTGATTCCTCCCCTTATAGGCACCCTTGAATGCTGGGCAGACAGACACCATCACTCATGTACCAGAATCATTGGTAACTGGCATCTTAAGGTTTCCATCCCAGTGAAGCACGGAAAGCCTTTGCCTCTTTAAGACGCCAGTTTTCCCCCTATGTTTCATATGAATTTACTTCCTGAATCCCGCTTTCAGAGCTATGGGAAATCTACTTAGCAGGTTTCTACTATCGTGTCCCCATTTCAACAGGCTCCGTAATAACAGTGCTTCAGTGAGCTGGTTCCAACATGCCCCACGCATGGCACTCAGGCTTCATTTTGTCCTATTCCCGGAGCAATGGAGGTGGCCATGATAGCATGTTGGTTTGTACTCCAGGAAAACTGATAGGGAATTTAGTCTCCAGCTATTCAGGTGTCTGCCACTCTTTCACCCTAAACTCTCTCTTTTCTGAAAATATCTTAAGACTTCCTTTTTTTTTTTTTTTTAGGGCAGTGCCACTGGCCCTCGTATGTGGGATCCGAACTGGGGCCGCTGGTGTCCCAAGTCAGCACTTAACCAATGCGCCACTTGGCCGGCCCTGAAAATATCTTAACTAGGCAAAACTGTAAGACTTGAGCCTGCATCTTTGCAGCAGACGTAGCTAGCTCCTAGCAAATAGCAAAGAGATTGGTGAAAGGAAGGGTGTCCCTAAAACCTCCCTTGGGGATTGCAACTTCCATCAGCTAATAAGACAGGCCGTGGTTGGTTCCTGGCTGGGGTTCGCCAGCCCCTATAAGAAGGGTCCATTTCCTCAGATCCCCCTGTGCTTGCCTGTGAGCTCCTTGAGACTGTGAATTCCTTGGGGGTGGAGATCCTTGTCGGACCCACTTCCCGCCTGTGCAGCTGGCCCATAATGAGTACTCCAATAAATGCCCATGGAATGAAAATGCTTTGACAGTTCCACAGGTGTTGGCTTGAAGCTCCAGTTCCCTGTTTCTGAGCACACACATTTTAAAATACAGTGTTAATGGGAAGAGCAACATGGGTTCCTGACCATGGCACACGGCAACGTGGGGACGCTCAGATGCCCTGGTGACCATGAGAATTCCCGTGTGAAGTGAGGACTGCCAGGCTGCATCCCCATAGGGAAGCATTCTCACAATCTGGGTGTTGAGTGGTTGGGGACTCCGGGGATCATCAAGACCCCTCACCCACTAATTTACTTTAGAGGAAAAGGGACCCAGAGTTTCTGTGACTTGTATTTTTCTCAGGAACTCTGGCAAAATATAACTCCCAGCACAGCCTAAGCCCTCCAAACTGTGCAAAGGAAGATCCAGACCGGAGCGTTCCTTTTGACTCAGATTCTCTTGTGTATATGTATGGCATCATCACCTTCTTTTGTTCAGACGATGATGAGACTTGGGATCTTTGAGCATGTGTCATCAGGCCATGAAAGGGGTTGAGCTCATTCCGTCCTCTGGCCCATCTGGACGTAAAAACAGTCCCGTGAGATCTTCATGGCATGCTGGTTATGGGGGCAAGCAGCATGAGTTCTCTTCTACTGCAAGGGCCACTCGAGGTGCTTGGCTCGAGAGGAGCCTCCCTCCCCAGGACTCAGCATGGGAGGCCTCAAACTGAGCTCTGATTGTCCGCTCACAGCTAGCAGTAGCTTCTGGTGCTTGCTTTGGGGCTTCCTTCCCGTTATCTTGGAAGCACTTCCGTAGGACCCTTCCTTCATGCGGGCAGGCAGAAGGCTTTAGCTATTGAGTGCCATGGCGAGGTGCTGGACGTGAGACATCTAGCATGAGATCACAGAGACCCAAGACTGACGAGGGGACCAACACTCATCATCAAAGTCAAGTTCATAGGAAAAGGGACCGCCCCCATGATATTTTTTTTTTCCCTGGAAACAGAAAATCGTAAAGAGAGGAGTAGGGTTTGGAGTGCAGCTAAAGTGCACCTTCTTCCGGTCCACTTCATTCTGACTCTACTGCTCCCCTCCCCCAGCCCTCCACTGCCCATCCTATTCCTGCCCCACCTTCAACTGCAAACAGCACCTCCTTCGTCACCTAGGTCCCAGGGTGCCCTGGACCGGGGGGCCATCCCAGAGTTGGGTGGCCAGACAGCCAGGACCAGCCTGGACCAGGAAGGTTCCTGGGAGAAGCAATGATGTTGGCATTAGGACAATCGTGGCAACAGATCTGCTCTGGGAGATGTGGCTGAGCCTTTGTTCACTGGCCTGAGATGCTGGGGAACTGAATAGTTCCTCTTTATTCCCATAATCCTTAAGGCCAAAAGGGAGCACTCATAAACCACGAGATGCAAACCCTGGATCAGGTAAAGGAGAACCCTATCTACCTTCTCCCTCTGCCTGAACATTTCTGGATGGCGGGTGAAAACATTGATGGATTCAATTTTATAGTGATGACTCTGAACATATACCTACCCCCCACCTGAAAGGCCTCATACTTTTCAAAATATCAAATGGTACTTAGTCCATAGCACGTGCTCAGAATAGAAAAACAACAACAGTACTTGATTTGCTAAACTAAGCCCACTTGAGGATTTTAACTGCTGGTGGTGGACTTAAAATTTGAACACAACCCTGACTTTCACTCCTTAGTCATTTCAGAGTTTCTCTAGGGTGTGATGAGCAAGCTGGTTTCTCCCAGAGACCTTTCCTTGAAACCTCACAACTGGGCAAGGTGCTTAGTCAATATTTGTTAATAGGAGTGTGAGGAATTAAAGAGATTTTCCGGAGTGTCTAGGGGATTTATTTCAACTTGAGGGATAGAAAAGAAAATAACATTTAGATATATAAAAGACATTATATGAGAGGCTCCAGTTACTAACATTCTCCTTGTGCCCTGTGTTGCAAACACATAAATGGGTTTTGAAAGAAGAGTGCAAAGAAAGGAATGTCAAGAGCAAGGGCGGGCCGTCAGCCTTCTGGAAGGAATTGTTGGTCCAGGGTTTGGGATATCCTTGGGAATGGTCCCTTTCCCAGTGCTGAGTATTTCTTGGGGGCAGTGTGGCCTGGGGCGGGGTATGGATGTATGACAAGGAAAATAAGAGCATACAAGTGACAAGCTAGATCAATATCATCCTTTTCAGTTGACAGCATCTCATCAAAAAATAAAAGCAGAGAAAAAGGGGGCATAGAGAGAAGAGGAGGAGGAAGGGGAGAGAGTCATCCAAAAATGAGTAGAAAAGAATGAGTGAGGAAGGTTTCTGGTTGGGGGAAAGGACTCTCAAAGGATCAGTGAGGGTGCAGGGAGATGTACAACCCCAGCCGGTGGGGTGTGGGTGACAGCCTGCCCTTCCCTGGGTCCTCAGGGTCAGGGGTGGGCTCTGCTATGAGGAGGGATTTCTGGGTGGAGGAAAGGGGTTGGGATCTGAAAGATGGGGTCCTAGGTCCTGCAGAGGAAAGGTGGGCAAAGGCTGTGCCTGGACCTGTGTGGGCTGTGGTGCCAACCAGCCGCTGTCCTGGGAATGGGGACAGCACCTGCCCCCATCCTGGGGAAGGGTCCGACTTTCCCTTCCTCCACCCCGTGCCTGCTTTCTCCCTGCCCATTCCTTCCCACCAGAGCTGCCAGGCACCCCACAATCTTGTAAGCACCACGGGAAGAGAGCAGAAGAGGGTGGGGACGTCCAGGGGAGACAGCCACAGAGAGGGATGTGGGCAAGCCCTGCTCACTCCCAGCCTGGCCTCCAGGAGACTTTGCTGGGAGCAACACTCCCCACCCAGCAAGGCAGCCAGTCTCCTTACAGGCGCCCGCGGGGGATGTGGCAGGTAGGGAGGGCCTCTCGGATCAGTTCAGATTCCATATTCCTTAAAAGATGGCTGAAGGACATGCTTTATTACCTTAGCATCTCAGCTGAGCCCATCTCATTTTGGAGTAACAGAGAGTGGAGCCCACCCCAGTTTGGGAGGAAGTTGGGGCAAAGGATCACCGAGTGCCTCCGGAACAGCCAAGTCCTTTCAAGCTGTAAGACTGTCTTGCTCACACTTTCTAGGGCTGAGAGCCCACCTGTGAACCCTTGCAGAGAGCTTGGACTGGGAAGGGCTATACCCTGGTTGCTTTAGGGGATCTGAGAGTTTAGCTATGAATAGACACATGTTATTCAGTTTTTTTTCCTTGAGATATTATAGCTTCTGGTATGTGTAAGCTAGAGGAAGCAAACGGGGTGCTTGGAGGAAGAGGAGAGAGATGCATCAGGTTGGATTTGGGGGTTAAGGAGGTGAGGCTGTCAGACTCTCAGTGATGTGCATGACCTTGACCTCGGTGGGGCTGGGGCACAGGAGCCAACTGGGAGCTGATCCTGAGAAGCTGTGACAGGTGACAGGGTAGGAAGTATTTATGGGGTGTCAGATGGACTGGTAAGTAGAAACAAGTAGGAGGACCCAGGCGCAGGAGCAGAAGGCTCTATCTAGTGCTTGCATTCTCGTCTACAAGCTGTCATGTTTGCATCTCTCACGTCCTCTTTTCCAAACCATTGCTAATTCCCTCCTCCTCCTTCTTTGACCCATTTAAATATGGCTTCGTGGTGGTTGTCATGTTGCCTGTTCTACAATCTGGGGTGGCCAGGGCCTCCGTTCTCTGATACATGTGACCTTGTTGTCCTCCAGATGATTTCACCATGAATTTTTCAAGTTCCATAATGGATACATATGAGTATTAATTAGCACCACATATACAAATAGTATTTGGATGGATTTACAACATTGTCATTTACTTGCGTTTACTTTTGTTATCTCTCCAAATATTCCTGCTTCTTTTATTTTTTCCTTTCATGCTTTTGAGAATTCTCTTTAAGGCAAATCACTTTAGTTTGGAGATGAGTCAGTTATCTACTATTTAATAGCTTTAGTTGCAAATGTAGAGTGGAACTCAGTCAATATATTATCCAACTTTTCATAAACATATAGGAATGCATTTTTTCGGGGGGTAAATTTATCTTATTTTCTTTTCAAATATCAGTTCCAAGCATTGTTGGGCCTGTGTTATTTAGAGAAAGCATGTTGTGCAATGAGCTACAAAATAGTTTCCAGTCTTCATGCTCTTTTTTTCCTTTTTTGTGACTTTTGGCAATTTTTACAATTTACAATTTGTAAATTGCAATTTTTACAATTTGCGATTTTTTTAATCTTTTTTTTAAATTTTATTAGTTTCAGGTGTACAACGCAATGCAATAGTTATACTCTTTACCCCCCAAAGTGACAACTCCCCTCCCCCAGTTCGTCATCCCACTCCCCCCCATATCATACGTATCTATCACAACTCCCCTGAGTCCCTTCCACAGTTTACTCCACATCCCGTGACCATCCACATATTCAGTTGCAGTTGGCATACAATACTATACAACATCAGCTTCAGGTGTACAGTGCAGTGATCAAGCCTCTACTCCATCCATGAAGTGGTCTCCCTAACAAGACATGTGACTGACACCCCACAAAATATTTACAACATTATATTCCCCGAACTGTGTTTCATATCCCTGTGGCAATATTGTAGTTGTCTATTTATGCTGTCTAATCCCTCCCCCTCCCCCCCATCCTCACCCCACTCCCAACTAGCAACCCTCAGTTTTCCCTCTACATCTACGAGTCTGTTTACTTTGATCGTTCACTCAGCTCTTCAGACTCCACACACAAGTGAGATCACATGGTACCTGTCCTTCTCCGACTGACTTATTTCAAGCAACATAATAGTCTCTTCACAACATTATCAATTACATTCCCAGAACTGCCCCCATATCACTGCAGCAACATTGTAGTCCCACCTACACTGTCCAAAACCTTCCCCCATCCCTCTTCCCCACTCCCTCCCAGCCAACAACCATCAGTTTTTCCTTTATATGTGCTTGATATGACTTCAATCTTCTTAAATTTACTGAGACTTGTTTTGTTGCCTAACATGGTCTATCTTGGAAAATGTCCCATGTGTACTTGAGAAGAATGTATATTCTGTTTTTTCAGGGTGAAATGCTCTAAAAATGTCAATGATTTACCAGAAGTCTACAATTTACAATTTTTAAGTCTTAATTCTCCATTTGTGAAATGGGACAGCAATCCATCTCTTCTACCTCAATTTGCAGATCTGGAGAATTATGCACAAGAAAACTGTGCCAAGATCCCTCCATCACTGGTGAAACGATGGTGTAACCTTTGGTCAGTTTCTCTGCCTGAGTTGCCTGGCATTTTCTTCTCCCCACCCCAATTGATGCCCAGGGCAAGAATGGGGATTGTTTAATAGTGATGGGTGATGGCCCAGGACCCCTGGGGCCTCTGAATACACATGTGCTCAGTTTTCCCTATGCTGTGCATGTGGACACGTTCTAACCTGTGTTTGGCCCCTGCTATGGTCTTGCCATTGCCTGCTTGTGCTCTTGGCTTCAAGCATCAAGACCAGACAATTCCACATGAACTCCCAAATTAAACATCCGCCATGACCTTCAAGAGCGTATACGATTTTGCCCGTGTCTGCCTCTCCAGTCTCATTTCTCTCAGTCCTCTCTGAACTCCTGGTATCTGGCCCACTGTTAGCATCTTACATATACCCCATTTCTTCTCTGCAATTAGACATTGCTTCTGCAATTCCTTCGACCTCCTGCCCATTTCAACTCAGTAGTCCTTACTCTTCTTTCAGATTTCAGCTCCCTTGTTCTTAGAGGAGCCCTGCAGCTAGGTCAGGGCTTCAGATCTCACAGTGTCCTGTACTGCTCCTTTAAAACACCCACCACAAAGAAATCCGTATAGTTACTCTTAATCTCTGTCAGACAGGGGCTGTCCTGCTGCTCACTCTTATATTCCTTACGTCCAGCAAACACTAGGTGCTCAACAAGTATTTGTTGAATGAATAAAGGAATGAATGAATGTTGTTTCCTGCAGAGAGGCTGCATCTGGACTTAACGTTGTCCTGGTTCTCAGTGAACAAACATCCTTTGCAAAGCACCAGCTCAGCGCTGGAGACAGAGGCAGGCGTGATGCCTGCCCGCTTAGCAGCAAGCTTATTAGCTCAGTGGTTAGGGACAAGGTTAGGTTTCTTTTCTCCAGGACAGGCCCCAAGCAGAGCCACCAAGTGGTCAGTTTGCCTTCTGGCCCACTGGCTTCTTCATCCTCAGCCCCTTGGGTGCCCTGGACCCTCAGCTATCCTTCCATGTCTTCTCAGATGCCTGGGCCCTCATCACTGCTCTCCTGTAACCTTTCTCAGCCCTGTCTACAGAGCCTAAAGGGGCCTCCCCTCTCTGAGCTCCTCTTTGGGGTGTCTGTAGCCTACCCTGGACTAGGAGTTCTGCCCTGCTCTGAGGCTTGGCTTCAACTGCTGCCTTCAACTGCCACCAGAATGTTCTATCCTTAAAATTCTTAGGGGTTGGTGCCCTGCTTCTGCAGCTGGGTGACCCTAAACCCTTGAGCACAGGGCTCAAGCTGTCATTATCTGAGTGAGCTCAGCCTTCAGTATACAGTAACCACACAGCAACGTGTGGTGATCTGATTTCCTAACCAAATTCTTACTCGTTATCAAGGCAGTCGTGGCCACCGGCCTGACCCCCTTTTGCCATAAGAACTTGTGCCCCCACCCCCAGCAAGCAAGTGCCTCAGAGAAGCCAGCTCTTTTCTGGGCTTCTGTCTTAACTGGGAAAGTTGGGACTCCTTGATTTGATTGTGTCTTTAATAATAAAACCCTGATGTTTTGTACTGGTGCTAGAGGCCCATCCAATCAGAGATGACTTTGGGCCCCAGAGCTTAATCTGGCCACTCTTGGTGCTCCCAGAGCAGGGCGTAGTTTGTTATTCATTGATTCATTGATTCATTCATTCACCCATTCATGTATGTAATACCTATTGAATACCTACATGGTGGCCTTTAGCTAGCTACTGGGGATACAGAAAGTGTTGGGCAAACAGACACAGAGAGCTTCTAGGCTAAGGGATCGCCTGTGTGAAGGAAGCAGGGTGGGAGGGGACCTGGCTGAAGCTAGGTGTGTGAGGCTGGGAAAGGAAACCAAGGGGCTACGAGAACTTGCAGACCAGGTTTAGAATTTTAATTTTTATCCTAGGTAGAAGCCTTGGGGAGCCATTGAAGGATTTTAAGCAGACATAAATGATCACATTTAGGTGTTTTTGTTTTTTTTTTTAACTAAGGAGACACTAGCTACTGTGTGGAACACAAGTGAGGGAAGATGGGACTGGAGTTCACTCAGGAGGCCCATTGGGCAATGCTAGTTGCTAGGATTGGAGGGGTCTGGGGAGAAATGGTTGGAAAAGTCACCCAGGTGGAGAAAAATGACCAGCAGTGTGCCGATACTGGAGGAAGGCTCATCAGAGAGAGATGATTGTGACTGAGATTTGGGGCATGAGTTGAGGTGCCATTGAAAAGAGGGAGCATTCAGGTCTGGAATTCATGAGAAAGATCTAGGCTGTAGATACCAACTAGTGAATTGTCTGCTTGTATGTAATTGTTCCCTGGGCAGGGGGGAGCTTGCCAAGGAGAAAGACTAGAAAAGTGAGGGTGCGTTGGGAAAATGGAGGAAGATCTCAAAGGAGACTAAAGTGAAATAGCCAGAGAAATAGGAGGGACACCAGGAAATGATGGTGTCACTGAAGTCTGGAAAGCGTGTCTTTGCTTCTCTCCGTAACCACTCACCTTGGGAGGTGATTTCATCACAAACCCATCTTCATCCTGAATGTGAGATGTAGGGAACCACTGCTCATGTTCTCTGGGAAGGGCAGGGACCCATCAAAGTCTGGGGCCGGAGGGCCACGGAGGGCTCTGGCAAACTTGACTAGATTTGGTGGCAGCGAGAGGTGCTTCTGAGAGCTGGGGGGCAGGCGTGGAGAAGCTTGTGGAAGTTCAAGTGTGGGAGGTAGCATTTTCTCTATCTACAGGGTTATGAGCTGTGAGTCAAAGATGCTCGCTATACAAGGGAACAAGGAGGCCACAGGACAGGAGATGAGAAGGCTCTTTGGAGATTTAGGAGCCTGTTTGGGGTGGGGAGGGTGGTCAGAGAGGAGAGCAAGGCAAGCTCTGATCCCTGGCCTCCAAGAAGTGCCAGCTCCCACGGCCTCGAGATAAGCAGAAGCTTCTTTTTTCTCTTCCTGGCATAGGCATGTTTCCTAAAGAAGTGAGAAGCAGAAGGAGTTAGTCAATGTAAAGGGTAAGACAATAGCCAGAGGAAAGGAAAGGATAGAATAGGGGAAACCAGTGAGGATCTGGAAGTTCCCGAAGGAAACAGGTCAAGGGTGCCAGGACTCTTGCTCCAAATTTCTGTGGGTTCTGAGGAAATCTCTAAAGCTCCGCCAGCTCCTTTGCCCATCTCAGGCATTTCTGAGCTGCTCGGAGCATGTATGGGGTCCTGAGAAAAGGGGACTTGTCACATCCCCTCTCCTGCTCTCTGGGCCAGAGGGCCACAGCTCGGGGCAGGCGGGGCCCTCTCAGAGCACTGGGTGCAGCCATGTTGTGCCTGGTCATTGCAGACAGCCCCCACCTGGAGTCCCTCATGGTGAAGCTCCACCATATGGAGGCAGGGCAGCCCCCCAAGGTGCTGCCTGGAGGTCATGACCACAGAAGGAGGTGGGGGCAATAAAGGGTGGGGAGGACAGGGCAGAAAGAGCACTGTCAGACCCCTTTGGGGGTGTGGCTTTCTTATGCTGTCTAAGGCAAGACATACGTTGAGACAAATAGATTTTTAGGGGGAAACAGCAGGCTCCGCATGGGCACCAGAGAAGGCTGTCATGACTTTGAAAGGACCATGTTGCTGGTTCTCCCAAGGATGAGGGGAATAAGCATTTGCATCTCTAGCTCTCACTTTCCCTATTTGTAAAATAGGGATAATAGAATAGTCCCTACATCCTAGGGTGGTTGTAAGGGT
The DNA here is from genome assembly GCA_033961575.1 of Aselliscus stoliczkanus. Classification (NCBI taxonomy): domain Eukaryota; kingdom Metazoa; phylum Chordata; class Mammalia; order Chiroptera; family Hipposideridae; genus Aselliscus; species Aselliscus stoliczkanus. The sequence goes on from CM066741.1 coordinate 28,198,435, forward strand.
TCCATGAGTTAATTTTTATATAGAACACTTAGAATGTCACAGATACTGGTTAATATGATCACAATTTACCAAGGCATTGTCCGTTTACATGAAATTCTGGGACTATGTCTTCTTTTGTTAGGACCCCATGCTGCTCAAAAAGCAAGTGTTCTGTGTTAATTACTGAATAGCAACTAGGATAAGATGTGGTTTTAGGATTACATATTAGCGTCAGTTTGGAGAACATTTTTTCCCCCAAGAATGTTTTATGAGAGTGGATGGGATACGGAACTAGGAGTCAGAAGAGCATGGATACTTATTCCACTCTTTTCCATATGCTGGGATCAGTGCTTGGGGCTGGAACTTCAAAGGACAGTAAACTGAGATGGTTCCTGCGTCAATAGACCTGACGACTCTGTTGGGAAGATGGACCAAAAAATAATTACACATTTCAATTAATGCTACGAAAGAGAAAAATCTCGATGGGAATAATAGGATGAGGTTTTCCTAAATTCAGGCCGTGATAATCTTCTCTGATAAGGTGCCATGGAACCAGCTATTGATCACCCCAAATCAGAAATGGGGTATTTGGAAAGTCGGGAGAGCATTCCGGGTGGAAAGTGATTTATTTTCCCAATTAGGCGGTTTTAGGCACCTCCGTGAGCACCAATTTCTACTTTTGTAAAAGAATGATCCGACCTACCCAGCTGACCACACTGAGCTGGTGCGAGGATAAAATGAAATGATGTGAAACGATTCTGTTAACTACAGACATCTAAATGCATGGAGAAACTTTCTATGAGTAAAGAATCACTGATCATTTTCTCTCACTTTTTCTCTTAGATTTGGTTCCCATGTATTCCATGACTATAACACAGGGTTGGGGGTGGGGTTTCTTTGGGAGGGGCAGTGGCTAAAGGTCATGTTAAGAAATGGCCATGGAGTTATAAATAGCAGTGTGAGGAGGTGAGGTCCAAGGCAGACAAAGAGAGTTCTTGGGACAGGAGATGGCTAAGCTGATTCTTAGACAGTGAGGCGGGGATTCCAGGTTTTTGTAAAGCTGAAACACTGGAGGAAATTTTAGTGTGGAGCAATCAGTACATATCTCAGTGTTCAATAGACTGAGGACCCGTCCTGGGGGAGGGTTCTGGTTATCATGGTTAATGTTTCTTATTCTTTGCCAAGCCTGCATTAAAATTTTCAGGAAGAGAGAAGCAGAAGTGCTTTTCCTTGGGTTCTCAGGAATGTGACTTCTATCCAGTAGGTGATCAACAAGTGTTTAATAAATTGAAGGAACTCCAAGGATGGGAGGCGTCCAGGAAAGCACTACCAGCTGCCCTACGATCCCTCAGCTATAAGAGGAATATGTGGAATCAGTATCAAACCATTCTGTGGGTTTGCAAAAAACATCTTATTTCACAGACACAGTGAAACGAGATAGGTGCTAAACATGAATGAATCCAGGGACAGCCCACCTCTGGAAGGAGGGTCAGTCTCCCCGGGCTGGACAGTGAGGTATCCTTATGGCTATGTTTCTTCTGTTTGGTCTGAAACTCATGGACCGCACCATGCTGCTGATTATGTCATAGGGTCACACGAACCTTGGTGACTACCCAGCCAGTGCCTGCAGCTTCTGAATCGTGTTTCCTGTGTGAGTGTGGCTGTACGGGTGATTTTGAGAACATAGGGAGACAAAACATCCACCGGTTGGTGAAGTTCCCTAGAGCAGGGCATAGCCAGGTCACATCTTGATAAAGATGCATTCTCGAGTACACATTCACTTTGAAAGAAGCAGGCCCTGTAGGTAGCAAAGGGGCTCTCAGGTGGCCTTCAGGTGAGAAGGTGAGCAAGGGACCCACTTGAAGAGAAGCAGGTGGGAGGAGAGAGCATTTACCCAGACCTAGCATTTGTGTTTGTGTGTGCTCATGGGTGGGCACATGCGTAACGCTCCTCCCTCCTCCCCAACCCCCAGAATGCGCTTAGTCCCAGCATTTGCCATTTTTTTCTCCTCTGTCTCTTGTTCTTCCTTCTCCAGACAGGGTGGGTCTGTTTTCCTCCATCAGTTCTGTAGCTGATATTAGGTCAAATCAGGTGCCCCCCCACCTCACTTCCTAGTTGGGGGTGGGCTTTTGACACTGTAAGATGTCCTCTTAGACCTCTATTTCTGCTGCTCTGATTAGATAAATGGAAAGCTAGTCTTCATCATAGGTAGCTACCTGAGGGTTTTTTTTTTTGTTTTGTTTTTGTTTTTGTTTTTGTGTGTGTGTGTTTCTGACTTTCCCATGGAATTATACTGGTAGGGAATCTGTTTTCATGTCACACCCTCCAGCCACTTACCCCTCCTGGGCACTTGTTTACTGGAAGTTTCAGGAGTCCAATAGAGGTGGGAAGATGAGCAAGGGTAACAGGGTGAGGGCACCATCGTAGCCACTTCAAAGACATCAATTAAATGGTAGGGGGACAGCCAGCCAATGTAGACTTTGGATGAATTCCAGCTCCCTGACTGGGTAGCCCTGAGAGGGACTTAGGGGTAAAGTCTATTCTCACCTTCTTTAAAGAAAGGAAAGCAGCATGATTTCATATGCTTGAAAAATGCAGCTGCATTGGCTGTTTTCACTAAATTAACCTTGTAAGTTGGCAGAACTTTCTAAATGCCACTCAGTTTACCAAGAGATTGCTTCTCAGTCATAGTGTATGTGCGTGTGTGTTCAACTTCACCTGTTTGGGAGTCTGGTCGGAGCATGGAAGAGTAAGCCTTAAAAATCAAATCATTTTCTTGAACCATAATTTGTTAGTGCTTTTTCTGAGGAGATCCTAGAAGGGGGTAAGGATAAGAGGGACTTCACTGTCTCTTTATAGCTTTGCAGTTGACAGAGAAGATGGCACCCACAGGGGGCAGCACAACTCTAGTCTGGTTTGTCAATTGTCCCTTGGGTGGAGTGGCCTTTCCCAGAAATATGACTCATATTGGTGACTCTAAAAAAAATGGCCATCTGTACATTGAGACTGCTGTGGTTGCGCTATTTCCATAATGTCTAATTGTCATTGGCTTTTAAATGAAGGGTTTATGTATAAGGGAACCATTTGTTGAGAGGTTGAATGTTGTATGATTTGGGATAAGCCAGCTGGGCTGATGGAACTTACCCTCACCGTCTAGGTGGATCCTTGAGTTCCCAGGTCTATGCAGGCTAGGAAAACAGCACTGCATCTCCTGGGTCCCTGACCACAGGGTACGAAGAAAACCCAGGCTATTTAAAAAAATGTGTTCACCCTAGAAAACTGTGTTTATAAATGTGTGTTCTGCAAAGGAGACTTTGATAGGAATGGAGGCCGGTCTATTCCAGGGCCACAGGCAGAGCGCAGTGCGGAGCGAGCCTTCCCTGAAGAGAGTCATGTCCACTCAGCCAGGACACCCTCTCTTGTCGGTCAGTCCTGGGGGAAAGCAGCCATGTTTAGTGTCCTTTATTTTTACCCACAGCCTCTTGTCCATCGGGTGATAGAAAACCCCCCACAAAAACACCAACTTGCATTGTGTGTTGTTTACTTTTTGAGATTCCCAATTAAACTCCATTTGGTGCTGTTTGTGGAAGGGGAAGAGGCCTCTGATAAGCACTGTTTAGGAAAATTCTCTGCTGTTCTGTGATTTTGCTCAGTTTCGCCCAGCCCCAAGGACTCTCTGTACACAGAGAAGTGAAAGGGACCCTAGTGACCAGACGTCTCTTTAGAACTTACAGTCAAATTTCCAGATTTGAGTGGCGAGTAGATGACATGATACAGAACTTCCGTTAGGTGCCCACTTGTCCTTCTCTTTCAGCTCTGTGCCAGTGTTCATTGGGTCTCATCACCCAACTAAACAAAAGGAAAATTAAAGTATTTGTGATCAGAATGTGGGATCTCAGGTTGGGAAGGGACCAGAGAAGTCATGCCAACCAGTTTCCCAACCAATATCTGGTCGCCCCCACAACACACTTGGGTCTCCCAAGTGTCCCACGTCGGTCTGAAGGTAATGTCAAGGACACGCGCCTTATTGCCAGGGGCAACACTTTCTTTCCTTCCTGGCCATGGAATGTGAGGGTCGGCTCAGAACTCACTGGGCCTCCAAAACCCGTCCTGTTTAAAACTATATATGGACTGGAGAAAAGTTAAAAATAAGCCTTGAGCCCTTATTTTCTCTGTGGGTGCATTCTCATACCCTTAGTGGCAGAGTCTACGCTGTAACCCTGTCCCTGTTCATCTCGGGGTCTATGAATCTATGTTCTATGACAGGTGAGGTGGCAGGTCCCTGGGAGCACAGGGACCTGCCTGTGCTACTGGATGTCAGATGGGATGTGGTCGCGAGTGTTCTCTGTGGGAGAGGCTGCTTATCCGGGCATGCAGGAGGAACGCCATTGAAAGGAAGGTGATTTGATGACGAAACTGGACATCTGTTTCTACCAGGAGAGGCTCAGAAAATGCCCACAAGCTCCTTTCATGGAGAATGCAGGAATTGGAGAGGCAGGGTTACCTGATAGTTGTACAGATATGAGGGGAAGAGGAAATGGAGTGTAAAAATGGGGGCTGGCGTAGGGGCACAGGAAGGACATAGCAGGGTAGACTGGCGCTGTGGGAAGGAGGCTTCAGAGCGGGATGTTTGATGCTATTGGCTTGAGAGCCTGGGGTCTCTCAGAACAGGTCTAGTTACACTTTTAAGTGATCCGTGCCTCAGCCTGAGCATTACACCCCACCCCCTTAAAGGGATGATGTAATAACCCACGTCTCTCCTTACTTCATAGGACTGTCATGAAGAGTCGACAAGCCTCTCTCTGTCTGTCTCTCTGTCTCTCTGTCTCTCTCTCTGTCTCTCTCTCTCTCTCTCTCTCTCTCTCTCTCTCTCTCTCTCTCTATATATATATATATATATATATATATATATATATATATGGCTCTTTGATCTAAAACTGGCATCTCAAATTCTAAGAGTTAGTCTTTTGAAACTCAGAAACAAGGGTGATTTCCTCTCTAGGATAATCGGAGAAAACTTGATGATGATGCTGAACTTGGACACCAGCTGTAGCATAAAACATAACGGTCCCCCCCCCCCACCATGGTGGTGTTTCTAGAGGAGGGTGTGCTTAAGGTCACCATTTGCCACCTTGGGGACATTTCTAACCCCATGGGCAGCAGGGTCTTGAACTCACCCCCACCACCAGTGGGTTTGGAATGATGCTGGGCTGCCCAGGGAACAGGAGCAGGAGGTCAGCCTGGGCGAGAGTCTAGGCCCTCAGGTTGTGACCATAACTCTTCCCTTTGAATGACAGTGTCCTCATTCCACCTGTGCTGGACAGGGACCTCCAGAGTCTGGGGCATAAGACACAGGCTGGGCCTGCAACCTGTTGACCGTCTATCTATTAGGGGAGATAGAGACCTAAAAAATGACAGCATTTGACTGAATGGGTAACATGGCCAAAGAGCAGGAAACAGAGGAGGGGCAGTTTGACTACCTGGGCTGCCATGAGCAGGCAGTAATGACGCCATGTTTTGAAATATCAGTAGACGTGAGGTGGCTGTGCAAGGGTGGAATCAGGCCCAGAACTCTGGAGGTCGTGACTGTTGACTGCGGTGCTGAGGAATTCTCAGGTTCCGGTGTGCGATTTTGAGCAAATGGTGAGAGAGGAACCACCCCCTACCTAGGCCATGTGTGGAGTCAATGCGGGGATGTATAATATATGGAAGGGCCAGACACACAGTAGGATCCTGATAAATGTCAGCCCTTCCTTTCTCCTCGGAGGGGTGTGTTCCTAATTTATTATTATTGTCTGGAAATACAATGAAGACACGTGGGTGTACAGAATGGCCAACGTTTCTGTTGAAATGCGGTTGGATTGGAGCTGAGCTGCCTTTGTGGAATAAAGCAGGGTTGTCATAGCAGTGACTTGGCTCTGCTCAGCCATCGTTTTGTTTTTGTTTTGTTTTTTTGACCACATTGGCTGACTGAAAAGTTGATTAGCATAAGGGGACTGGAAGGGAATGGTAGGAAGCAAACGTTAGTTACGTCGGAAGCTGCACCTTCTTGTGACTTTTGTGTAAAGGTTGCAAGCAGAGGCTTTGGTCTGTGCAACGCAAGCCTTTCTCTCCCTTGGGTTCCCCTGCCTGTGGGTTATCAGAATGATGGGGCTCCTTAGGTGCACCTGAGACTATATTTAGGGCCCTGGCTCCTCTGATAGCGCTGGGCTCCCACCCCAGCCGCATCGCCATTCTGTTCTGCGTTTGCTCAGCCTCCTGTTTCATTCAGATCTAATGCTGAAGACCTCCTTTAACTCTCCCCAGATATGTCAGTGTCACCTCTTATCTCTTATCCATGGGTATGTCAGTCCCGGAATCACAGGGACCAAGGAAATGGAATTGCCTGCAGGTCCCTCTGGCTCCGTCTCCCATCCTGCCAGCACCCACTAGGCCGTCTGCCCATCTGGGAGAGGTTTGTGCATTCAGACGAGCAGGCTGGTTCACGTTGGCAGGTGCTGCTGCAGGCTTGCGGGGTGAACGCCAGGCCCTTTGGCACTGACACTGCCTCTAAGAGGGAGGGAGGGGGGTCTGGGTGGGAGAGGGAAACTCAATCACAGTACAGGAGCGGGAGGAGGCTTTTAGTCAAAGTGCCAGTCACTGGGGGCAGCTGATAGCATCGCCCACCCGGTCTGGTTACATCCCCTGCCTCCCTGGAGCGCTAATGAGAAGCCAGCAGTGGATATCAGAGAAGCGGGAAGGGGCTGGCCGGGAGGACGGGGAGGGCGGGAAGGAGGGAAGGAGGGCGGGAGGGAGGGAGGGGAATGCAGGGACCCTGTGACTCCAGCAAAAGCATTTTGTAGTTTTGCCTCAAGCCATTCCCTAAACAGAGATGGAGATGGCTGCCTTCATGGGAAATGGGTAGTTTCTGAGAAAACAACAACCTCTTTGGAAAACATACAGTTCTGTGTCTTCTAGGACAGATCTTGCCAGTTTTCTGTGGCAACAGCCTTAATGGTTGCTGCTATTTGGCTTGCAGTTCCTAGAAGATGTGTGTGTGTGTCCCTTCTCTTTCCTTCTTCAACCAGCAATGGGCTCCTGAGGATGTCTTACAGCCAAGGTCTGGACCCAGGCAGCACACCAATCCCCATTTCCAACCCTTCTGCCCTTCCTTGGTGGCAAAGGAGCCGGGCTGTATGAGCCTGGAGGAATCCGAATTAGTTCTTTGTTCACTTATGTGGAGCTAAAGCAAACTGCCTCTTGCTGACCACAGTATCATCTTTCCCCCCAAAAGGATGCCTTCCTTTTTTTTTTTAAGATCTTATTGGGGAATTGGGGGAGGGGAACAGCGTTGAGGAACCAGGGAAGGGGCACAGACAAGTTGCTGTCCTTTTGTTCTTCAGTCTAGTTGTGGAGGACATTGCTTCACTGGCCCATGTTAGTATCGTCATTGCGCTCTTCCCGGATGAGGCTGATTGATTGCTGGCCTCTGGATGGCCACTCACGGCGGCTCTTGGTAGCCCACACCGGCTGCCAGCCACTCACAATGGCTGCGGGCCACTCACTGTAGCCTATGGCAGCCCACTGCAGCAGGGGCTGCAGCTATGCCGTCCCAGGGACTCACACAGCCCACCTCCAGGTGGAGCTGTTGTTCACCATCTTAGCTGTAGAGGGCAGTGTCACTGGCCCTCATATGTGGGATCCAAACCGGGGCTGCTGGCATCCCAAGCCAGCTCTTAACTAATGCACCACTCGACTGGCCTACATGCCTTCCTGTTTTTAGTGGAGGGTTTTCTCCAGGCCTAGTGAGCATTAAATGCTTTGCCTGCGTTATCTCATTAATCCCCCCAACAATCCTACCAGATAGGCATTGTTTTTCATCCTCCAATTTCTAGGTAAGGACACTAAGGCCTACATAGGTGAAGTTAGATGTATAAGGTCGTGACATAATTGGTGTGAGATGACCTAAGCTTTCTAACTCCCAAGCCTCTGGGCATAATCTAAGGGTGTCACCCAGTTAGCATGTAGCATCTGTCACCACTCTGTGACAATTCACTCTAGCGCTGGGGACAAAAATGATTAAGGGACCACACTGTCCTTGAGTGATGGGAGCTTCAGGCAGAGAGCTGAACCCAGTGCCACCACAGAGGAAAACCCCTGCATGGTAGGAGTGCTGATGAAGGAACGCTAGGAAGACAGGTCTGGAGAGTCTGAGGGATCCTTGCAGAGAGAAGACACAGCTCGGCCAGAGGCCTGGCAGGGAAGCAGGGGGTCTACATGAGGGCCGGAGCCTGGGGTGGGCTGCGAAGTGGGGTTTTGACTTGAACAGACTGCACAGTGAGGTGTCAAGCAGGGAAATGACTACACCACATCCAAGGTTAAGAAGTAGCTTTGCAGCTGCCCTCCCGAGATGGGTCCTTCTATTTCCAGATGTCTCTGCGAGGCATTCTTATCTCCAACCCGAATCTGTTTCCAGTTGATCTTTCTTTTTGGTCTCTAACTTGGCTATTTCCTCCAAGGATAGAAGGAAGGCCCACGGTGGTCCCAACACCTGTGTGGGGGATGCATGTTCTGTGGGGTTGGCGGTGGGAGGGACAAGAGCCGAAGGCCCTGGCCTGCTGACTCTAGTTCAAGGACCTGATGAGGCACAGATGTTTCTGGAGGGATTTTAGATGAAGTCTCCCTCACCACACAGAAACTGTGTTTTATTTTCCTTGTTTTGAGGTTTTGTTTTTGGGGTCACCATTAAACACACACACACACACACACACACACACACACACACACACACACACACACACACTCTGCTTCCTATGTATGTGTTTAATCCAATTCAGGTACAGAAAGAAGTTGGGGAGGAGATCTCAAGGCTATGCCTAGGAATTTGGCCCCACGGTTCCTACTAGACAAGCCGTGATAATTATGCCAGGGAAACACTTTTGTCCATGGGGTTCCATCAAGTTTGGGAGGCCGAAACTTCTAAAAACAATAGTATGCAATTTTCACTGGTATTCTGAGCAGTTTTTGTTGTCCCCTCACTTGCCTTCCCAACACTCACAGCAGCCACGTGGGCTCTGAATCAGCCTGACCCAGGTTGCTCAATCAACACACTTAATATTTGGGGCTAGACCAGTCTTTTTTGTGGGAGCTGTCCTGTGCTTTGGAGGATGTTTAGCAGCCCTTGTTTTGCAGGATGTTTAACAGCACCCTAGGCCTCTCCCCATTAGCTATCCCAGGGAGCACTGCACCTACAACCTATCTCCAAACATTGACAAAATCCCCTGGGGGACAAAATTGCCCCAGGCTGATAGCCCACTGTTCTCACCTGTAGTCTGATCCTAGCTTCTTGACTTCTGAGTTGCATTGGCAAGTTACTGAAATTCCAAGAGCTCCCCTCCCCCATTTACTCACTTGCAAACTAGTGGTCATTGTATCTACCTTTCAGGCTTACTGGGAGACAAGGCTCATCCAATGCTGACCCCTTTACCCAATTCTCAGAAAACTCAAGTTCACTTTCCCCACTCCTGACCCAACATGTCATGGGGAAGGAATCATTTCCACCATTCATGTGGGTCTGGATTTCCTCTGTGGCCCATCCACAACAAAATTCCCAGATTGAGCTACGTAGAGCTGCAAAGGATGGATTCCCTCCTCGATTGGCAAATATTTTGCTGGTCGGCGTATCTGCTCTTTGTGCTTCTAGAGCCCAGTGTCACATTAGAGGCTTGTAGCTCCTGCACTGCCCACTGGGGCCCAGTAATGGAGCAGGGTCTGGTTAAAGTTGGTTCGAACCCTGTAAGTCGCCACCATCCTCACTGATGTCTACCTCCCACAGATTTGGCAATTGGTTTTTGTTTTTTCTTGGACCTTCCTCTCCATGGCTTTCCCACCCTGGCTGGCTCGCACAGCGCGCAAACAGTTAAGGGCGTTTGGCTTGGCTGCCTCCCCAGTCCCTGCAGACTACACTGGAAGGATTGAATGAAATTGATAGTACTAACATTACATCTCTCAGATCCCCAAAGAAAGAGTAGCTGGGCGGATAGAAGGAATGACCCCAGAGAAAACAGCTGTCAAGGGCAGCGATTGGTTTATCTTTCATGGAAAGAGAGACGTAATGAATTCTAAATTAAGAGGGAACTAGAGGCAGAGCCGTTTATCGGTCTGGCAAGGCTGCTGCGGCACAAGCTGGCACTTTAGAAGGACTGACTGCTGTCTCGCTTGCCCCGAGTCCTGGGACAGTCAGTCTGGCCCGGGCCATGTTAGAGAATGGGTGTTTGTGTATCTTGCAGAAGAACATCATTTATAGGTCTGGGAGTGTACATGATGGGAACGCTGACACTGCCAGTTTGGATTGTCTGTTGAATGGTGGGCCACACACAGGCGGGGGGACGCATACCGGCCGGCCCACACCTGGGGATCAGTCTCACAGGGCCTGGCCTCAGAGGACCACGCGGGCCTTCTCTGGCTCCTTTCATTACCATCCTGCCTCCCGCCCTATATATGTTTCTCCATGAACACACATCCTCAGGGGCTTTATAAGGGAAGTTGTGAACTTGAGTAGAAAGAGGTTGGATTTGGGAGGGCCAACTGACCCTAATTTGAAACTCGGCTCGTTTACCTTTTAAATAGGTGGCCCTTGGCACATAGTGCTGTCACTTATTTGGTCCTGCGAAAGGGTTAGGTAAGCGGTTCTCTAGGAGATGGTCTTTCAAAGTATAGGAAGATAGTTGTTGTGGATGTCCTGGGGACCCAAACCTCCATATCTAGCCTCTGATGCATCCATAAATGGCTCCGTTCTCTCCCTCCTTCAGCTCTGCTGGTCTTCATTCTTCCTGGGACATATTAAGCTTGTTCTTTCCCCAGGATCTTTGCACTTATGATCCTCTCTGCCTGGAACGTTGTGCCTCAGGCCTGCTCATATACTTGACTCTCATAATTAGGCTTCAGCCTGCCACTTCCGGAAAGTGTCCTCCTTCACAGCTGGGTTTAAAACAGCCCCCACTCTCATCCAACGCTGCACCCCTATTGTTTTATTTCATCACTCTGCTTTACTCTCTGTATCACTCACCCATAAGTAGATGTCTTCTGTAGTTATCCATTTGACTGCTCCCCCAACTAGATTTTAAGCTTCATGAGAACTGGGATCCAATCTGTCTTATCCATACCTTTGTCTCCAGTTGAGTAGACTAGACTGCAGGTAATAATGAATGCTGTAGCTGATGGCTTGTCATGTGTTGGCTACTGAGTGGCCCCTGCCATGGCAGCTGGCTTCACTTTCCGTGGAAGAGAAGCTATCACGACCATGATTGGTCTACTCTGTGTAGCCAAGACATGTGTCAGTTCCTGAGTCAAAGGAAGCATTTGCCGATTCCTTGGAGATACACACTTCCTGTTTTAGCCAGGTTCACACACTTTCACCTTTTTTATGTCTTTACTTAAAAGCTGTAAAGGTCCCTTGCCCTAAAAGATGGATTGGGCTCAATACCCTATTATTAGCACGTACCACCTTCGGGGTGAGATGATTCAAGCTGTGATCAAATGCAACTGGTGCTTAAAAAAAAAAATGAGGCCGGGCTGCCTGTAAGCCCAGAGAACACTCTCACCCAGTTGCTTCCTTAAGCACCTTGAGTGCCTCATTGATCCCACTTCTGGCTGTAGGAGAGCTGGGACCCCACCCTCCTAAATTTCTGAGATTGATTTTAGATAGGATCAAAGTGAACAGTCGTAATTTGAGGATTTTAAAAAACAATGATAAAATTCAATTCCGGCAGGTAGAAGTGGACATGAGGTTTGGGCCCATGTAATCATTTCCCAGCAGTGACAAATTAGCTCTGGGGCAAGTCAGCAAGATGATGTTTTCTGGAAAAAAAACCCACAATTGCGACAAGGACCGAGGTATCTGCAAACTCGGTGAACCTGCCGTGGTTGGGCCTGTCATGACAGCACCCGCTCTGATTCCTCAGCACGTGGCATCACCTGTAGTGTGTGGCCCTCTCCCTAGGCTTAATAACATAGCTGCTTCTGCAAAGCCCTCACGTGTCAGGCTCCAGGTGAGGTGCTCTGCATGCTTTATTTCATTTAGTTCTCACAACCACTCTGTGAGAAAGGTATGGTTATCGCCACTTTATGTATGAGGAAACTGAGGCACAGAGAGGTTAAGTACCCTCTTTGGACAGCTTTGTAACATTACAAAGCTATGCAAGGCCTTCTTATAAATCCATAGCACTTATCTGGAAAAAAAAAAAAGTGCTGGATGACAGAATATGGTGGCATCCGTATAAACTCCAAAATTGCCAGCAAAATGGTTCAGCAATCACCTTGCTATTGAGAGTCAGTAACATCTTTAAAAATGTACATACAGTGTGTACAATGGCATATGCGTCATTGCCTGTGCTTTGAGCAGCTGTGTTTTAAAGGGCCTCACCCATCCCCTCCACTCCATTGCAAATTCCAGGCTGGTAGATTATGTTTCTAGCAGAGGTTGAAACAGTCTTTAGGTCAGGTACTAAATCCAGGTTTGGTTTGGCCTCCTGGGCTTGGGTGCAAGTGGTGCCCTGTGGCTTCCTCTTTCACAGTATCCAAGTGGTTGTTCAGATTACTTAACTCCTAAAAATAATCATGTGAGAAACCATCATTGTGGCTTCACTTTTTCTGTAAAATAGAACAGCTTCCTTGAGGCGTCACTCACACATCACACAATTCATTTACTTTAACTGTGCAGTTCCCACTGTGGAGCCCAATGTACGTTGAGCGCCCTCACAGAATTGTGAACACTCAACTAGAGACCTTTGGCGTCGCCCTATGAAGAAGCCTCGAACCCAATATTTGCCGTCTGACTTAATTCTTTTATTCTAAAAAGAAACTGCCCCGACTCCCTCCCTTTTTATAGATGCTTGGGACAGTGTTTCTACGTCTTTTCTGTGAGAAAGGGACTTGGCTGACAACCCCAGAAGTTGTCAGAGGCAGGAATAAATGTCACCCCTCTGAAGCCAAGCCAGTGTTTATGGCTTAAAGGGACAATCCCTTTAATTCCGTTTTCCTCAGACTGGGGAGGAGGATTTAAAAAAAAAAAATAAAATCCAAGGATATATGTTTCAAATATGTGGAGGAGCATGCTGTGGCAAACATCTTGAGGAAACCTTGAAGGAAGTCAGGCCACATGCTGAAAAACAGTTGTAGGCAGTCAGCAATAAAGCAGGCATCTCTTTATTTGGACCCTAATTTAAACGTACTTTTCCTAGCCTTTTCCTCTTAAAGAGACAATTCTGGTGAATTCACTTTTAGGTTAATGAAGTCACTGCCTACTGGTGTTAATAGCCAAATAATAGAAAAAAAGAGACCATTTTCCCCTTGCAAACAGAATGGAATGTCAGCTTGTGACCTAGGGCCCCTGGGGATAATTCACTTCCTCCATAAGCAGAGGACACCAATTTCCTTCCCAGGAGGTCAGTGGCAGGAGGTATATGGTTACCATGGAGTCTGGATTCCAAGAGCAGTTTGATATGTAATTGCCCTGCTGGTTTTGTTTAGCTGCAAGCTTACTCTCAGACGTAGGCAATAATGGGGAAATAAGCTGGAATGGTCATGGGTTGACCCATGGCACAGAGAGGAGAACTTTTTTACTTTTTTCACTAATATGGGAGGGTGGGACTGCCATTTGTTGCAGATACATTTGCCATCGGTGGTCCACTGAATGAGACAGATTCTTATAGGTCAGTCCATTGTAGTGAATCACGAGACATAAATCAGAGCTGAGCAGCAGAAACTTCAGACTGCCTGTGACTCTGCAGCTCCATAAATGGCAAAGGGAGCGTCCCCTCTGGCCCTTGGGTAGAAGGCTGCTTATTTGTATTCAGGGATTGAATTGGGCTCCTGGTGACATCATCTCTGTTGAGTTTTCAGCTGTAAATAATTTCAGTGAAAGGACTACAGTGGAGCCCAAAGCTGTAGATATTTCCACAGTGTGAGCCACACTGGACAGGCCCTGGTAGGCCCGCTCAGAGCACCCACACAATCTTGTAGAAGACTCAGATATTGCCTGTCACTCTTTTTAGTACAGAGAGAGCAGGAACCTTCCTGCTAGCCTTACACTGATTCTTCACCTGAACTTGAACCCACATTGAAAGACTTGAAAGTTTTGATAAAAACACCTTTGCTAGTCTCAAAATAGGAATGCAGATTTTTGAAAGCAATATATATATATATATTCCTCCCCTCCACCCCCGCCCCCCGGAAAAATCAGCTCTTGTCAAAGTAAATGTCTCCATTCAAGGAATCGAAGAGTTTATATAGCAATGCGTAATTTCCCCAACTCTCTAAAAGGTCAAAAAGACTCTCTCTTTTAAATTAGACTTTGATTCATGGTATTGGTCAAGTCTAAGGTGGACACCTTGAATTTTCTGGAAAGACGCTGTGAAACTTCAAAGTATTGTTATTATTCCCTGTATGCAAGAACACCTGTATTTACCTAAATAAATGCTCATATTCCTTTGTTCAATGTCTCATTACAATTTAAAAAATAAATGTAAAAAAGAATCAGCATCTAACATTTCCTTAATAATGGAGACCTTTCGATTTTATGAAATCTGCACTTTGTATTTTAGGATGTATTGTGATCAGGAAACGGCCGTTGTGGTGAATGAAGGCAAGCTGATAATGATATTTTGAAGAGTAAAGGATAACATGTGAAAAGTGTTAGACAATAGTATTTTCTTCTGCTTGGAACTAACCTTTCTACTGTTAAATATGTTTTCCTGGTACCCTGTTGTTTTGGACAGTTAGACTTTTGGAAGAATAGTCATTTGTAATGTCTTCAAATGTTTTCTAAGCAGGTTTTGAGGGCTCAGCAAGAACGCTTAAACTTGCTGATTCAGTCTTGCTTTTGATCTTTTATTTGATATTGTAATAGATATGAAAGGTACGTCTTCCCCAGGGTGCACTGATGTGTTGGTTACCAGAGAGATTCAAGCACATGGTTGCTATTTCCCTGCCCTTTTCCTCACGGAGCTGTGGCCAGCTGCTAAGTGGCCGAGCTCTGGTGAAGTAGAAGATTTCTGAGTAATACCTGGCTCTGTAGAATGTGTCCAGGAGAAGGTATCCAAAACCACTAGTATCTGTGTAGAACACCTAGTTGATCCCAGGTCAACCCTTCTGGTCCCTAAGCCCATTAGCTGAGGGAGCATCATAAGACATGCTGTGAGCGCAGGTCCAACAGACTGGCCAGCTGGCAGGGTCCAGCTCTATATCCACTCGTTGTTTTCCTAGCTTTCCCCTCTATTAGCATCCAGTCTTCTTACAGGAGGGATTAACACACCGAGTCAGAAAATAGCTACATGGTGAGTGTATTTGACATATTCCAAGTTTCTCCGTTCCCTTGGTTGGATCCCCAGTGTACTCACTGAGATGCTGAGGGGAACTTGAATCCAGGAGTAGAGCTCAAACTGGGACTCTCCAACACTGCCGATGGGAGGACTAGTGAGTACTATGGCTTTGTAAAACTGACTGGTGGTACCTACTCAAACTACATATACATGTATCCTTTGATTGATAATTCTACTCTCAGGTATATAAGAGAAATGAGTGTATGTGTGACAGGCACCAGTGTTTGAGTAGACACTATGCATATCTGCAGCTGAAAACAACCCAAATAGCCATCAACCGTAGAATGGACAGAAAAATTGTAGTAGATGCGTACAACAAAATCCATCACAAAGATAAAAACAAACTAGCATTGTATGCAGAAACAGGTGAGTCTCACAGCATGAAAATCACACACACACACACACACACACACACACACACAGCCAGACCCAAAATAGAATATTCTGTGCGATTTTATTTATATGAAGTTCAAGAATAGGCAAACCTAATCAGTGGTGGCGGTAATAAGAATGATGGTTATTTCTGGGAAGTGGGTAGTCACTGGGACAGGTCTGAAGGAGCCTTGTGGGTGTGGGAATGTCCTGAGTCTCAATTTCAATTAAAATTAAGAAACACTGTGCCCCACTCACAGATGTTTGTCAGTCGGTGGCTTGGCATTGCAGCCTGTTTGGGCTGAACCAGGAAAGGAAGCAATAGGATGATTTCTCAAGAAACAGGAAAACATCTGCCAAGCAAGGTTGGGTTTGTATCTGACCAAAATATTGGGTTGGGGGCAGATGGCGTTCCTGAATGATTTTGTCATTGTCCTGGTCTCCCAGATAACCTTTCCTCATCCCCTGGGTACTTAATGCCCCACCCCAATATTCCTAGACCATCCAGGAATAATGCACTGGGCACTCTGGAGCATTGTAGCGGCCGTTGTCCCATCCTTCCCTGTGTGTCTGACTCACTGCACTGAGAGCTCCTGAGGGCACGGTGCTGTTTCATTGTGTTTGTTTCTCGGGGGCCTGGGCCTAGCACCCACGACTGGCTCCGTGAAGAATTATAGGCTCTATGAAACTCGTGGGGTTCTGAGCCTCCTCCTTTGTCACGTGGTTTTGTGGTTAACAATTGTAAAATGCAAATGGGAAAATATGTAAATCAGTCAGCATGGACGCGGTTCATTAGCTTGTAAGTACTTTCTGTGCCCTCTCCTTCCCCCCACTGTGATCAATCTACAAAAATATTTTTAAAGGATCTTATGGAGAAAGAATAATAGAAAACAAGGAATCTGAAAAATCTTTGATTCCTAGGAAAACGTCTTTTGCTTTCCAAATCTTAAGAGGAAGGTATTGGCTCCATTTTTTCCAAGAATTCAGAATAGCTTATGTCTGTCCTACTTATGACAGAACTGGATGGTAGTTTTAAGAGGCCCTCTGGTCCCCCACTGAAAAACACATACGTCCCACTGACCACTCAGGGTCGGCCGGGCTGGCAGATCTGCCCAGCAGGATGGAGCTGGGGGTCCCCACAGCTCCTCTTCTAAGCTCTCCCCCAGCAGAGGCTGACGCTTGACTCTGATCTAGAATTCTGCCTATTATTTGTTGGTTGTCTTTCTCTGACCATGGTACTTGGCTCACTCCCTCAGCTTGGCTCTTGCCTCGCAGCCCAGATGCAATCTGCGGGCTACTATCTGTGCGAGATCTTGGGGGGCAAGCCTGCTTTCTCTCTGGCTTCCTGGACTCCATACTGCAATCCATGCCTCATGCACTGACCTTGGCCAGGAAAGCACTGCTTCCAGACCTATCAAAGGTTTTTGATTATAGGCCCTAAAGAAGGCTTGTGAACACTGACATCTTTGGTATAAATTAAGGTCTTGAAAAAGAAAGAGGTGAAGAGGTAAAAGAAGCTTGGAAGCACTGATTGTTTTTTTAAGTAGGAGATATGATCTATAGGGAAGATCGATGAGTCAAAACCAGCCCAAGCAAAACTCCCACCTTGAATAAAGAGAATGACTAAGGTAATAGTAATCCATCCCCACCAGGAGGCCTGGGATGGGCATTTGTGAGTAACTCTGTCTCCACCAGTGGGTTTGCTGAGCCTGGGGCCATGTAAGCAAGTTCCCTCTTTCTTTCTTAGTGGTCATGGGAGTTTATTCTTTTTTCACAGTCAATTGGAGAATAACAGTTGCAAAGGCATTTTGAAGGATACACACTGCGGTATTGGGCTACCCGTGCTTGGCCCGAAATGCATCAAAGGGATCAGGAATCACAAAGAAAACCATACAGCCCAGCTTTTATCCCTCAGCAAACATTTCCTGCGTGCCTGCTCTGTTCCAGGTGCTGGCTGGGTGCTGGGGCCAACGCACGGCTGACTAAAAAAACACACAGTCCCTGCCCACATGGCACTTGGACCTATTGTTTAAGAAGCAAGCTTAGACCTGAGCTGCACAGGGGGAAAATCTCAGATTCTCAGGGGCAGGAAAAGACGGTGTTTTCGTTATTTGAATGGCAGACGAATGGGGGGAGGAAACTGAGGTCAAGAATGGGGAAGGTTTGAGGAGCTGGCAAAACAAAGGCCCCCAACCCAAGTCTTTGAGTCAGCTAGCTCTCCTCTGAATTCACATTCAGCCATCGTCAGCTCCCCTCAGTGAGAAACTTCCCTGATCTCCTGTCAAACGTGAGTTCAGAAAGAAAGGGACAGGCTTGGAATAACAACATGCTTCTATTGCTTGATTCTTCCCTGAGCCTGAGAAGGAAATGAGTGAGCCCCAAGACAGGAGGGAAAGCAAGTGTTTCTTTGGAATATTTCTTTTGGACTGTGAAGCTTGCTCATTTGTTTCTAGGTTGTTCTTGCCTCCCACGTTGAAGAAAATTAATTTTTGAAATCGTTGCTCCCCTCAGTAGAGATGTATCTTGACACACAGACCGGCCCTTAAAAATGTACTGCATAGGTGTGCTTCCGGGCATGAGAGCGGAGCCTTGAAGAATCTTGCAGATACTATTTTTTTTTTTCAAGATTTTTTTTTTTTAAAATTGGGGAATTGGGGGAGGGGAACAGCGCTGGGGAATCAGGGAAAGGGGAACAGACAAGTTGCTGTCCTTTTGTTCTTCAGTCTAGTTGCGGAGGATGTTGCTTCACTGGCCCATGTTTGTATCATCATTACGCTCTTCCCAGATGAGGCAGATCTGTTCCCAGCCTCTGGATGGTCGCTCTCCGCGGCTATTGGCACCTCACGCTGGCTGCCGGCCACTCACTGCAGCCCATGGCACCCCACTGCAGCAGGGGCTGCAGCCTACACCATCGCCGGGGCTCACACAGCCCGGCTCTAGGTGGAGCTGTTGTTAGCTGTAGAGGGCAGTGTCACTGACCCTCATATGTGGGATCCGAACCAGGGCGGCTGGCATCCCAAAACCGGCTCTGAACCAATGCGCCACTTGGCCGGCCCTTGCAGATACTTCTGAGGTTCATGAAATCCTGGCTCAGCATTAACCTTGTACTCTAAGAGAGCCCAAAGGGGCTGATTCTCAGCCGAGAGGGTGGAATGTGAGCCATGCAACTATCCCCAGGTTTGTCCTTCTGGGGGTTCCTGGGGGGATCTTCGTAAGCTACTGGGCAGCCCTAAATCTTTGGGAAGGCATCTTTGGGAGCTGGGAGGGCCCGAGTCCCCACTACAGCCCTTTGATTTCCTTGGGCTGTTGTGCCCAGTCTGTTTCCTTCGTTGTCTCTCACTACCCTTTGCCCCTCCCCCTCCCCCTCCTCTCCTACCTGTACTTGCCCTTCCCAGCATAGACCTTGGTCGTGAACACCTGCTTGATCTAGACCTTTAAGCTAAAGAAATTCAGACCTCTGTTCAATTAATGAAACAGGGAGGCCATTAGACAGAGGCGGCTTTAATGCATGGTGGCTTCCATAAGCAAACTAAAACCTCAGCCTGCAAATGCCTCAAGGTTACAAAATCAAAATGCTAAGAATAATCACAAATGGCCAACAAGGCTTTAAGCTACAGCCAATCAAATCATTTCCTACCTTTGCTTCCAAACCTTTCTAACCACTTCTATTGTGGCGCTGTCCAATTGGAAGCAATTTTGACTCAAAGAAACTCATAAAATTTTTTCAAATATGCTTTGATTTATTATTTAATAGCCCTACTGTTAACTTTCCATCTGGTAATTAGAAAATTACAGAGTGTCACACTGAATAGAACCTCCAACAGAAAAGAGGCTATTTTTCATTATTAGAGCAGCTTTTCATCACCCATTGGATATAGTAAAATGGTCTATAAAGGTGAAGAGAATCAGAGAACTGTTAAATCTGAGAAAGAAATGAAACTGACTCCAGTTTTTGTTCATTTGGCCTGTGCACGTGCCCAGCGCTGGGCTAGGCATGGAGATAGATGACACTCTTCTGCTGTCCAGAGACCTTAACGGCTTAGTGGGGAAGAGAACCATCCAGATGCTTATACCCCAGTGCAGCACATTATCACAAGGCTTCTCCCAAGACGCAGGAGGAGCCTCTGTGAGGGGTTCAGAGAGAGCTTGGGATTGGAGCCCAGTGGGGGGTGAGCCAGGAGTTGTCAGCCAGTTGAGAAGGGAGCTCCAAGCAGGGAAGTACAGAGAAAATGTTTGAAGACAGAGAGAGCATGGCATGTCCAGCAGAGTGCAGGGGGAAGGGGTGTGGCCGGCAGGTGGGGTCTGATGGAGGTAGGGCAGGAGGGAGGGTAGGAGGGGGTGTGGAATTTACCATGCAGGCAATGACAGCCATGGAGGGGCGGGGGGACCCACGGGGCCAGGTCTGTGTGTTAGGAAGAGCCTGCAGGGAGCAGGTTGGAGGTGGATTGGAGCACAGTGAGCCTGGAGGTAGAGGGAGTGAGGCAGGAACAAGGCTGGGCAAGTGCAGTCGGGTGCCAGCTACCCGGGCGTGAGCAGTGCAGCCTTCCCATCACGACAGTGTGTTCCTGTGACGTCAGGAGCATCTGTCCTGGAATCTCACCATGTCACATTAAGACCAGCTGGTGGAATGGACTTCCTTAAAAGATCAACCAGAACTATTGCTTAATCAGCATACTAGCGGCTTCCTGATAGATCTTAGCCATGACACTTAATCTTTCCAGCTTTTCTGCCTAGAGGCAGCAGGCTAGTTATTGGGCCGTCTCTGGCACTGGGGACACAGCAATGAACAAAATGGACCAAAATCACTTTCCTGGAGGAGCTGACATTCTAGTAAACAAGAAATCCGCCTTGGATGCTAGGTAGCCATGAAGGTGCTAGCCACAGATACAATAGGGAGCCGCCGGGGTGAAGAGGGCTTACAGTTTTCAGTAGGCACCAGTACGGCTTAAATGAGGTGGTATTTTAGCAAACAGTCCTTAAAGACCCGCACATCCAAAGGGCGGCCCCCTTGAACCCATAGCATTTCCAGGGCCTCTGTGGACCCAGGGCGCCTCTGCTCCATGTCTTCAAAGTAGGCGGCCAGGCTGACCATAGAGGACCCGCCTCTGGTGAACGTGCTGGAAAGAGCTTCTAATAAACACTCTCGGTTTCTCTGCCTGGAACTTCTCTTCGGCATTCAAAACAACTCACCACTCCCTCCTCCTCTGTGCCCCCAATTTATTTGCTTAAAAAAAAAAAAATGTTCAGCTCAGCTGTAGCATCTGTTTTCCTCCGAGGCCCCTGTTTGTTACTCAATTTTCCAGCTGGTTTGACTTATCAGGACACGAGCAGGTCACTTGACTGGCCCAAGGCCACACAGTGGAAAAAAAAAAAAAGTTCAGCCAAACATAAACCCAAACTTATTTTTTTCAGTCGCACAGTTGCTGCGAGCTCTGTAGTTGTGGCAGATGGGCTGCTAATGACATTCACTGAGAACTTACACACCCAGAGCCTGGGAGCAGAGCTGTGCGTCTGGCTCGAGGGCTCGGTAGGAATGGGTTTCTGTGCTGGAGAAGACAAAGCAGGGAAAGGCCCCCCCCCCCCATTAAAAGGCCATTTTGCACATGACTTGAAGGCTCCCCACATCAGAGGCCACTGTTGCAGTTTGGGCTGGTGTCTTCTTCAAAGACCGCCACCCAGGGTCTCAGCCTTGCCCATGAAGGCATCTTTCCTCTTCCCGCCGCTTTATCCTCACTCCCTTCCCCACCCAACCCCACCCCCAGCCATTTCAAATTCTCCAGATTGATATAGTGTGAGGGAATTTTGGGATATGAATCCCGTGTAGTTGTGAGTGAAATCTTAGAGATGGAAAGGAAAAAAACCAGGTAGACCTGGGTTGAAACCCCAGCCTTTCTGTTGGGCTGAGTAACAACCCTGGGAGAACTGGTCAACCTCTTTCCACCTTCTTTCCCTAGCTTATGAAATAAGGGGACTGTTAAGAGAATTGTAGGAGAGAAGGCATGAGAAGGGCTAATTGTCCAGGCTGGCCTTCAGCTGAGTCTCCAATACATGTGAGTTATGTTGTTTTTCCACATAGCTCTTCCCGCATCTTCGTTGTAGGTTTCAAATCGTCCCTAAGCCAAGGTGTTCACTGTCCCCATCAGACGCCTGCTGCAATTTTGGCTCAGGGTGGCGACAAGGGATGGTGCTGGGTTGGGGGCCCCCAGGCAGTGAGGGGATTTGCTTTAGGGTGGAAACTCTTCTGTGGGGAGCGCCCCTCAGCTGCTTTCAGGGAAGTCCCCTTGGGAGATACTTCCTTCTAGACCCAGAGCACTTCAAAGAAGGACAATAAATTGTGCTGGGGGCTGTGACAACCGTGGCTGCCAAGGACAGGGCTGCACACAGCAGGCCTTCTCATTCCTTCAGAAGCATTCTCAGGCCCTGGGGTAAAGTTTCCTGTAAGTGTGGGTGTTAAAATGGCCTCTTTTGGTGTTGTTTTTGATATACGCAACTCCTTCCAGAGGCTAAGAAATGCAAAGCCGGCCAGAAAAGTCACAGAGGAATAAACAACATCAGAGCCGCATCCTGAGGCCCAGCAGTCAATTCTCCACACTGGCTCCCCACAACGCCCCTTCTCTGGGTTCCAGCTCCAAACTTGTAGATGTTTCAGCAGAGAGGCGTGAGGCAGAAAAATGTTCCAAAGCTGTCTTGGCCCAGGAGGGCCCGCCCATGCTAGGATGGGGACCTTTCCAAAGTAAACAGGCTGCGCTATCACTCCAGATATTCTTGGCGTGAACAGCCCGACTCCAACCCCTAAACGTACACGGCTATACATACATATGGTTTTTTGCAGATAATAGACAACCAGTCACAGCATAAACACATGAGGCATTTGCAGGTGTTGTGTTCCTTTGTGTTCACCAACCAGATGTTCTTCTCTGGGACTTGCTTTCTGCCCCCTGAGCGCCCCAAGCTGAACAGAAATGTCACTCTTTTCTTGCCCTTTTCAATGCAATCAAGTGAAATTCTCATTGGAGATTTCCCAACGTGGGCTGTAGATTTCACTTGCAAACTATTAATCTATTTGTGTCCATTTTTTTTTTCTTTTCTTTTTTTTCTTTTTTCCAATCTGGAGTAGGCCAAGAAACACCAGTCAAAATAAACATGTAAATCTTGACCTTTAAAAAAGTAACCACTACAGCAGAGCTGTAAAAGTAACCCCAGGGAACTTAGGTTGCAAAATTCCTGCCGGCGTCCTCCTGTGCTCGCTTGGCATGGAACGTGGTGGCAGCCCCACACGCAGTGATCCAAAGCAAGGCCAGGGAGGGAAGGTGCCAGTGCTATTTCTATTGCTCCTGGTCAGCACGTC
The DNA here is from genome assembly GCA_033961575.1 of Aselliscus stoliczkanus. Taxonomy (NCBI): domain Eukaryota; kingdom Metazoa; phylum Chordata; class Mammalia; order Chiroptera; family Hipposideridae; genus Aselliscus; species Aselliscus stoliczkanus. Next base: position 28,221,493 of record CM066741.1, read on the forward strand.
CAGCATGCTGGGGACACTTGGGGGTATTTGGACAGCACGCTCTCTGTCTTTTTGGCCAACTGTGCTGTGGATCAGTGGGTTCGTCTAGAGAAGGCCGAGTGCTTCTAGCGTGTCTGACAGATTGAGGGAGGCAATGAAGTGAGTGGACTTGGGGTGAGAAACCGAGACTCCTTCAAAAAACCACACTGAAGTTCAAACCACACATGTGTCCTTAGCCTGGAAAGATTCCTGCTGGTTCTTGTTGAACTAGTCTTGGTCTGAGTGCTGAACCAATTTGGCCTCAGCAGGGGGCAGATGCCAGGAAGTCCCGTTTGCTGTTAAACCTGAGGATTCCTGGGGTCCAAAGGGAAGGAGCTTCATAATCTTCTGTCCCGCCTTCCCTGGTATGGAAGCAGCCTCAGGCCCTTGCTCCTCAGTCACTGAGTCTTAGCGTCAGGCTGTCTTCCTAGGATATGCCCAGTGCAAGGCAACTTGGCCCGATTGGGCATCCTGTGGTTTTGGGTCCCCAGCTGATGATAGAAGGACACAGCCCTAAACGTCCTGGAGGTCACAGTGGATTGTGGGAAATGCACGCAGCCTGGATGGGTGCCTCAGAAATTTCAGTGTCACAGGTGCTGGCTGTGCTCCTCAAAACACTGTAGTTATGAGATCTTCTTTGCGCTCTTCTTTGATCCTGATTAATAATACCTTGTGCTACTGTAAGCAGTTGTGGTTTAGAAAATACTTGGGCCTACTTGAGTCAGGACAAATTTCGGAGGCAGGTGAAAGGAGGCCCCCTTGCCAGGTGAGTTAACTGGGTCTCAGGGAGGTCGTGCAATTTACCCAGAGCAATCTGCCCGTCAGCATCAACGCCAAACTCACGCTTTCACCTCCCGACTCTGACTAAACCCAGGGCTTTCCCCACTGTTTACATGTTACAGATAAGAACACTGAGCTGGGAGCAAACTTTGCTCGTAGAAAGTTTATGACAGAGTCTAAGAAATCAACCACTTTTCTTCCCATCTCTTCATCTAATCCTCTTTCTAGGACTCTAGGCAGCTGTAAGGGGAGCAATATGTGAAGATGGGGGAGGCTTGTGATTATAGGGAAAGAAATCCAATACATGAATCCTATCCTAGAGTCAACTACAAATTTGTAGTGTGTCTATCATCATGCGGCATAAAAATAAAATAGTGGCAAAAGATAATCTCTACTAATCTGTTCCAATTATGGAATCTATTGTCTGACTCTCCTTTTATATTATTACGGTATTTGCTCATGGAATGTGTCTCCCCTGTGAAAACAGTAATTTTGTATTTAAGGCATGATGGGTAATTACACATAGGAGTTGCACTTGAATTTTTCCATCTACTGACAGAAATGGTGGGGTCAGTCACAGCTTTTGAATGACACCCATTTTTTCCTCCTTTTCCAATGAGAGTTTTATGAACAAGAAGGGTTGCTCCAGACGGAGAGAGAAAATGGTGCATGTGAGATTGGTTCTGTCACGTGCGGGAGGATTCCCATCCCTTGCTATCAGTGAGCATTGAGACGGAAAAGCACGCCTATGGGAGATGGGGCAACCCCATGTGATGAGACCCACTTGGTGGCATGCTGGCTGTTAGGTTTGCATGCCCTCTCCCAGGTGGGCTTGCCAAATGAAATACCTCAAGGCAGCTGATTTCTAAAGAGTAGACCCCGCCTCCCCAGGACATGGCTCTGCTGTGGAACTTCTCTGATACCCTACACTTGTACTGTCCAGTCTCCCACCTCTTCTGTCAATCCCTCAAATGCCTGTTGTCATCACGGTGTATTGTATACTCCGAGGATCTAACATTGTGCCTGGCATCCCGCATGGACTGCTGTGATGCTGTTGAGTAAATGCACCGAGAAATGACAAGCAAGCCTCACATATGGCATTGCAGTGATGCCCTGTGGGTCCCCATGGCCTAAACATTTCAGTGTCCACTCACAATGCCCCCCAACATAGAGGACGGTCGTGGTTAAGTCTCTAAGCAAAATGAAATGGCTCTTTGCTTGTTGGTCGATGTGCTCTTGGGCCACACTTTTGGGGCCAAATGTTATGAGACTTGCTTGATAAAGTATGGGGGTCTGTGTCTAAAAGTACCGCTGTTGTGGACGAATTCAGTCCACACTCCTTGCAAAGCCACCAAGATCTTGCTATGGGTGCCTACCTCTGTGGTGTGCTGTCAGGCATGTGTCTAAAACTAAGTGCCCTTCAGCACCCCTGGGGACTCTCCATGCACGCATGTCCCTCTGCCCCTTAGCACGTCTTGCTGTCAGTCAAGAATTCACTTCCTCTACCACCGTTTCTTGCCTGGGAAAGTCCTACTAGACATTTTTGGTGACTCAGATCAATTGCCATCTTCATTTTTTTTCTCTCAAAAGTTTTAAAATCCCTCCCCACCTCTTGCTGGTACCTTTTATAGCACTTTGTTTATATAATAATTATTGTACTGGTCACAGTGAACTGAAATTACTAGAAATTCTTGACTGGATCACTGTGAAGGCATGGGGTTGGTTGTATTCTATTCATTTCAGCATTCCCCGAAGGTACAGGTACAGATTACATGCTTCAATTTTGGCTGGATAAGCAATTGACTGACTGAATGAATGTGAGGGAAATACAAGTAGAATGACTTATTTATTTTTAATTTATGAAAAGAGATGGTTTGGGCCGGCCGAGTGGCACATTCGTTAAGAGCTGGTTTTGGGATGCCAGCGGCCCCGGTTCAGATCCCACATATGAGGGCCAGTGACACTGCCCTCTACAGCTAACAACAGCTCCACCTGGAGCTGGGCTGTGCGAGCCCCGGCGGTGATGTGGGTTGCAGCCCCTGCTGCAGTGGGCTGCCATAGGCTACAGTGAGTGGCCGGTAGCCAGCGTGAGTGGCTGGCAGCCGGTGTGAGCTGCCAATAGCCACAGTGAGCAACCATCCAGAGGCCGGTGACCGATCTGCCTCCTCCGGGAAGAGCGCAATGAGGATACCAACATGGGCCAGTGAAGCAACATCCTCCGCAACTAGACTGGAGAACAAAAAGACAGCAACTTGTCTGTTCCCCTTCCCTGATTCCCCAATGCTGTTCCCCTCCCCCAATTCCCCAATAAAATCTTTAAAAAAAAAAAAAAAGAGATGGTTTATCCCAATTTTAGATCAATAGACATTCCTAGCATCATCTCCTGGGCGGCAGGCTTCTGGTATACTAGCCACCCAGCTCGGTTCTTGGAAAATATGTCGGTTGACTTTTGGCTTCATTTATTTATTCATTTCGCTTACAGATAGCAGCCTTTTATTATATGCCTTCCCTTTTGCGTTTCTTTTACCTGTCCCTGTCTAATCTCTAAGCACCGGGGACCCTAATACCCTTAAATATTGTAAAAGATGATACAGGAAAGTTTAGAAACTTTGTGAAATGTGATACTGAGAAAAGGTTCACTGGTTATTTTTAAATCTGACTTTTCCTTCCTTGGGTTTCTAGCATCCGAGATCATTAAAAATAGATAGCATTTAGACCAGTTTAAACACCTATCTTACTTTATTTCCACCATTAATTTTGCTGTTTCTTCCTGTGGTTCTCTGAGGTTGAAGCGAGAAACCTCAAGGTCACTTTCAATGTCACACGGTGTCACTGCTCTGGGCCCACATTCCAATGTGAAGCCTGCTTCATTCTCATGATCTGCACCTTTTCATGAAAAGATGGTTTTGCAGAACTGTATCTTATACTCAAGCCTTAGGGTTCTAAAATTTGAAATTCTGAGATTAATATAACTACTCTAGTGTCATTTGGATTTAAAACGTGGAGAGGATATTTAGCTAAGTGATCTATCTGATGATGAGTTCACGTTTGAGCTTTTTACAGATATAGGATTTCACCATCAAGTAGACGGCAGAACAACAGTATCTCTTTTGGTCCTAATATTCTCTCCCTTTAATAATCTTCCTGGAACTGACCTGAAAAGTCATACTCCCCCCAGCATCAATGCAGCTCAGACCACATCCCGGCTTCTTATCTCCTTCTACCATTTGGATTTGCATCCTCTTAGCATTTGTCTCCACATCTGTTTTCCCTTTCTAGACTGCACATTTCTTTGAGGCAAGGACTTTCTTATTCATCTTCTCCCCACCCCAAAGCCCAAAATAATGTGTAATAAATGTCTGTTGCATAAACACAGACTTCCCAGAACGGATAACAGACCCCCCGAAAAGTACCAAAGACAGAGACATCAGAGCTTGTTGACGTTTTTATTCTGCTTGAATCTTGTCCACACCCAATACTGGAGGCTTTCCACTGTTTGGTCCCTTCCACCTTCCTTGTCTCCTGCTCTGAGCAATCTAGGTAAGCTTGTTAAAGGCACGAAAATGTTGACTGGCTGCATCATTGATCGAATCTCAGGGAGTGAAGAAACAAGCCTCAGAGGGCCTGGCTCTGCTCTCAAAGCCACCAGGCACGAGGCTGCTGGTGCAAAGTCCCTTGCGGAAGATGGGCCTGAGTGCATGACAAGCTGCAGAGGCGCGCGCTTCCAGTTTTGCTCTGAAACAGTGTCTGAAATCAATACCCATCGCCCAGAGCGCGGTGGAGGACCCGAGACTTGGCAGTGCGGCCTCTGACATTTCAAGAGCATCGTGGCTGTCCCCAAGGGCGGTCCGGACTCACTTGGGTCCAGTGTGCTTGGTGCTGGGCAGGGGGAGCCTGGGCTGTTCTCTTCAGAAATCCTGGAGCAGTTTTTGATCTGTGCAAATCAGAGAAAAGGAGACCCGATACCCCTTGGCTTCTGTTTTGATCTAGCAGAGCCTGTTTTAATTCCTTGAATTGATTTGTGAGGCTGATTGTCACTAAAGGAGTGATTCATTTTGCTGCTGCTGCTGCAGGACAGGAGAAATGGAGCAAAACTGACTGTTCTGGGGAGATCCCTAGGGCTGACCCATGCAAGACGTGAGCGTTTGGCCTCACCAGCGGACAAGGACACCAATGGGCAGGAACACCCATGAACTCCAGGCATTCGTTTCTTGAAGAAAGTATGTGCACTGTTCAGTGAGTGCAGGGCCTGGTCAACTGTTGATGCTCATCCCCAATATTGTCACATCTAGGTCTCTTATTAGAACTAATACAGGCATGTCCCCATTTTAAGCAAGCTATTCATCATGCCCATGTAGACTAAGGAGGTAGGGAGTGATTTGGGCACTTCCCACTGGGCCAGTTAGCAGCCAGTTTCCTTGTGGAGTACCCCCTTTACTCCCTGATCCCTTTTCTCCTGCAACTCCCAGCACCCCAGTTGTATATGTCATGTGCACTGAGGCTCATTTCTCTCCCGAATTATGGCAACAGGGCATCCTGATTGGTCTTTGTGTCCCCAAACTCTTCTGCCTTCAATGAAGCCCCTTGTCTGCTTTCAGAGTGCTCATTCTAACACAGATAGGACCACCCTCCTTCCTGGTTATACCCTCCAATGCTTCTCACTATTACCTGTAGGGGATTCACAAAAATACTTGCACTGGATCATTGCGCCTTTGCCCCAGCCCACATACCAAGCCCTCCATTGGCCTTTTCCTTTTCCATAGATTTCTTGTGTAGGAATGTAAGACTGTGTATTCTGCCTCAGACATCACCGTGCTGTGAACGCACTTGTATGGCGAGCTCTTTTCCATCCATCAAATGCTTCTGATTTGGCTGCAGAGCAAGCCACAGCATGCCCTTTGGAAACATCAAGGAAAGGGAAATTTACTGCACGGCAAATTGCCTCATCCAAAATAGACGTTTGATGAGGTTAGGTCAAAGCTTGTTGCACATTCCCTCAGTGGGGTTTAGAGATGATCTCCTTAGGATAATTATAAGTTAGCATCATTGGCCGAAATATTAATCTGACCCTATTCTGCATTTTTTTTTTACATTATTAAAGCATTTGAAAAGATAGCTTTCTATAATGAAATCAGAAGCATTTTAATTTGTGTGTGGTGGGTTTAGATCAGTGGTTCTTAAGCAGGGGTCAGTTTAGTGCCTCCCACCCCAGAGGACATTTGACAATCCCTGTAGACATTTTTGGCTGTCACACTGGGGATTGCTACTGGCGTCTAATTGGTGGAGGCCAGGGATGCTGCTAAGCATCCTACAGTGCACAGGACGATGCCCCACCTACCCTCCCCACAGAAAATTATCGGGTCCAACATGCCAGTAGTGATCAGGAGCCCTGGGTTAAATTAAATTGCCTTGAAATCTCTTCCACATTTCTGGTCTGAAATCACTAAAACATGTTTCTGTCTTCCAGCACAAGCAGAGTTAATAAAGTGCTGAATTCTGGGGCTTTGTCTCAACTTGGAGGAGATAATCAATGCCTCGGATTTTTTCCTTGCTGTCAACTATCGACTTTCTCTCTATCTCTGGTATCCAAGCTCTTGTTGTAGTTGGAGGGGTAGTTGGGGTGGGGGAGGGGGGATGCTCATAGGACAGTTGGGGAGATGAAGGAGAGCTTGACTCATCTCCCATCTCCCTGAAATGTACCTTTAATTAGATAAGAGAAAAATTATCCAATAAATTCAATTTAACACTAGACCAAAGAGATGAAGGAGACAGGAATAGATGATCTTGCTGATAAGAATTAGAAATATGACTCGAATGTTTGTGAGGAAATAATTTATTTATGTGGCGGACAGATTCCTCTCAAGTCACTTAAAAATGTGATTGTTACATTCCTAAGACCAACAATCCCCCCTTTACCTGCCAAAAATTCTGGGTGTCTCCCTTGGAATTTCATCTTCAGTCTTCAGCACACTAAGTGAAAGGCAGGCACTTGTGTGGTTATTTTTGGGTCAAATTTCAATCTGACTTCCCAAGCCTTGTCTGTATCCATGCATTCATTAACAGATTTTTTGTTTTTAAGTATGTTTTTTTATGCCTCATGTATTTCAGCACTCTCTTAGCTTTTGAGCAATGCAAGTGTGAGCAGAATATGATTCTTGCACTTGAGAAATTGGTGAAGTCTAGTGGAAGAGATTTTTAAGCAAATATTTACAATTAATGGGGTCAGTTGCTATACAAAGAGATACGCAGAGCACTCTGGGAATGCACATAAGACAAATTCTGTGTAGGGAATTGAGAAAAAAAATTATGTGCAAGATAAATGAGTTGGGTATTGAAGGATGAATAGGAGTCTTCCAGGAAGAGGAGTGACAAGAGGCAAGAAGATATTAAAGATCGTGGATTGATATGCTGTGACTGGAATACAGTATTAATAGAGAGGGATAGCAGGAGACAAAGTTGATTTTATTCTCCAAAGTATGGTGAGATCTTTGGGGGAAAGAATTCTGCCCTGTTCTTTTGTATCCCCAGGGCCTGCAACAGTGCCAGGCACATAGCATTTTATCAGCTTCAGCAGCATCATCAACATTTACACTGGCAAGGGGTTAAAGGTTGTATGTTCCGGGTCTCTAAGCAGTGAAATAATATGAGGGGTTGGAGGCACTGGGAGAGGGAAGATAGGAATAGAAGTAGAATGTTGGGTCCTAGGGACACTGAGCTGGTAAAACTGAGATAAGGACCACAGCAGAAAGAAAGAAGAGCAAGGATTCTAGAGTTATTTGGTAGGTAAATTTCAGAGAACTTTGTAAACAGAAGAAATCGAAGAATGATGTAAGGGGTGCTTGGAGGTGTCATTCATAGCATCCACAGAGCATACGTAGGGCAGCCTAACTTCTAGGGTGTCATATTCAAGGTAGCACCTGAAGATGCCATGGGTAAGCAGTGGTCTGGCAGAGAGATATTGGTCTGAAGATTTACTGGCCCCCCCTGTGGTTGTCTCCTGTGCTTTGTCTCCTGGGACCTTGGCTACTGGCTGCTGACCCATCTTCCCTGGCTCTCACATCCCCTGGGACCTCCCAGCACGGTGTTGGCCTCACCATCTCTTTGCCTGGCTGGCCCACCTTGAATCGCAGACTCCAGTAGTTGTCTGATCTTGAGATGCTGGTGACAACCTACCCCTTCGCTCTTCTTGCCCTCCCCAAACTCCTTGCCCAAGCACATCACACACAGGAAGAGGTGAGTGAAACTTTTCGTCACTTTGATGATACCATTGGCATCCCTTTTGCAATCCAACTACCAAAGGAAAGTGCATTGTAACACAATAGCCCTCATGTATGCCCCTCCTTAACAAGATTTACATACATTTACTAACATGTCTATTTCTACTAAATTAAATTTTGAAAAAAAAACACAAAACGTTTTTATTCTTAACACCAATCTGGGGCATTGTGGAGATATGAAGTTAACTTCAGCATACACAGCAAAAAAAAAAAACAAAAAAAAAGAAAAGAAAAGAAAAAGAAACTCAAACAGCCAGTTCTGTGAAGACCAAATCTGCCGTGAGATTTTACATTTCTGAGTCTCTCAAGAAATAGAGCATGGCAAGTCTTACGGCCTTCACATTTTTAGGTTTGACGGTGCCAGTAGATTTTCTCAACATTTATTTTTAAAGGAACATACTGAGTGATTTCCTTACACGGGAAGATGGTTCTGATTTTATTTGCTAAACAGCTCCTCCGTAGGTCTGATTTAGTATCACAGGATCCCTTTGAACCCTGCTATACTGTTTCAAATCAGGAATTTGCATGTAGCATATTGCCAAATACAGGGCTTTCTCTGGGAAAGCACGTGGGCCAATGAGATCTGGGTTTGACCACCCTCCGGCCCCAGTCTGCCATATCCGTGATGTAAGATGCTCACCCTGTCTGTGCCTCAGTTTATAGAAGTGCCATTGCAGGGGTGCTGTGAGTATAACATGAGAAAGAGTGTGTATGGAAAGGATCAGTGTGTCGTTGGTCCTTCCACAGAACTTGGCGGTTCTGGTTCAAGGTCTGGCTCATGTTCAAGGAACACCAGACCACATAATTGCCCTCATCCCCTGTTAATGCATAAAGAATTTAAATTAGTCACTCAATCCGGCACAATGTGGTCATAAAGATATATATTTTCCAATTTGAGTCTTATACATGGAAATTGGGTAGACGTGGAATCCAGGGACTCAGTTAATAATAAGTAGTTCAGTCTGTGGCCCACAAAGCAGAGTTGAGGCCGGGTGGTGAAGAAAGGGCAAAGGAGGCGAGGACAGAGATTCTGACGTAGTCCATCCATCGTTCACCAACCGCCACACAGAGTCAGGTTCTTCTGTTGTCGGAGAGTGGGCCTTTCTCAGCGCAGAGTCCAGGGTCTTGGCAACTCGAGCAAAGAATTGAACGAGATACCAGAGTAAAGCAGTAGAATAAGTAGTTTATTAGAAAAGATAGTACATTTAGAAATAGAAGTAGACCTGAGTACTAGAGGATGGCTCAAGGGCCCATTACTAGAAGTTACATACCCAAGAGTGTGGAGTGGGCCACGCACAAAGGCGAGGCTCAAAGGGAAGAAGCAGCAGCAGAAGCAGCCCGGGCTTCCCAGGACTTGGGGTTTTTATCCTTTTTCTCCAGGACAGGCTGTTCTTTCTGGGTGTAGGACCACTTGATTGGCACCTGTGATTGACAAGAGGTCCTGCGTAGGTGTGAGTGACTGGTCTGATGTAGTTGGATATTTTATGTCCACTTGCTCTTCCCGCAGGGGTAGATAATTACAATACAACGGGGAGTTTTGGATGGAGAGGGGATGTGCCCCAGGCGGTTGCACTCTGTGGGCCATGTAGGAATGCAGAGACCCAATGCCTTCCTCTGCCTGCCTGCCTAGTTTCTCCTTGAGAGACATGATCCCCATAAAATCTCTATGGGAAGCTGAGGGACAGGAGGTCTCTTCTTCTGTACTGCTTCCTGCTGGGCAGGGGCGTAGAGCTGTCCATGCCTATTGGGGTTCACGGAGCTCTCACCCTAGCTGGTCTCAGATGAGAGGAAGGGGTCTCGAGCTCCGCCTGGAAGACCGTGCTGGCTTCTTTGTTTGTTGGGGTATCCCCTGCATCCTCAAGGCTCCTGAATGAGGACAAAAATATAAATCTGTTAGTTCTTACAAAACTTGTGGCTATTCAGTCCATCACTCAGGTGGAGTCAGTTGTCTGGACACAGAATGGGTTTGACATTTAGCTTCCTGGCCTGGGGGTTGTTAGGAAGTCACAGACTTTCAACTAGTTAACTGAAGCAGGGGTTGGAGACTTATATTGTTTCAGATTCAGGAACTAATTTACAAAGCAATTAAGAAGCAAGGGGGATCTTCCCTCCGACATTCACAAACTGGTTAGAAGAGCAAAGCCCAAGAGCTAAGAAACTAAAGAACTAGGGGAGGAGACTTAACATTTCTATAGAAAAGGAAACATTCAAGTTTTTCAGTGGTGGGGGATGGTGCTGCTCAGTTGGCCCTAACACTATCACATTTGCTCCTTCTCCCTACCCTGCCATGGGCTAGCTCTGGTTCAAGTTTCAGATGAAGTAACACGTGCTCTGAGGAGATGAGCCACTTTCCAGGATCCCATGGCCAGTAAGGATGAAGAACTGGGTTTTGTTTCAAATCTCACGTCTTCCCAATGTCCCATGCTGCTTCCTGGGGAGGAAGTGAATCCCTTTGTAGACAGTGAAAAGCACGTCGGAGTTTTGATATCCCTGCTCCCAGAAGGAAGGCTGCTTGCATTGACTGTGACAGTACATAGGCGGACAAATTCAGCCATGGATTGGTCAAACTACGTCTTCTGGAAGGTTCTACCTGTCATCCTCCAAACTCCTGCTCAGGCTCTGAAATCATTGCCTCCATGAGCCCTGCCCTGGTCCCACCTCATGACTCCTGGCCCCCTCTGCCCTTAGTGGGGGCCTAGGCATGGATGTGGGGAGCGTCAGTATTGGATATGCACGTCCCATGGCATCTTAGAGGAGGGCATAGAGGCAGCTGGCTTCATCCTGGGCGGGCAGTGCCAAGGTGCTTTAGGTGGGCAGGTTGGCAGGAGTGAGCCTCTCATCTACCCCCAGTCTGGATACCTAGCATGTCCTGCCCCAGAGATTGCAATACCCCTGGGGGGTTGCCCAATGGGAGGTAGACTTCTGGTAAGAGATGATACCTGGCTCAGTGCCCTCACCACGCTTGGGGCATAGTGTGTGGGTCCAGCGGCTTCCGGGCGGGGAGTCCTGGAATTTGGTGGAGCGTGAGCTGGCAGGCACACATGTACACACACGGAGTCACAGGGAGGATATGTGAGAGTCTAGCTAGATTGCTTCCTCTTCATCCTGGGTTTATGGGGATGGCTGCACAGATGACACTCAACACTAGACAGATGAAATTGACAACAATCAGTTGAACAGGTCCCTGAAGAACTGCAGGGAGAAGGAAACCACATGTGACACACAGGGCCACACCTAGGAACAGAGTGAATTAGCAGGGGCTGTAGGAGGCAGGTTTTGTAGTAACATAGGGGAGAGGTGCACTCTGGTTCCCACAGGATTGGCTTGTTTGAATAATTTCATAGGATGGCAGGGAACAGAAACCAGCTACTCAGGAATAAACAGGCCCTGTGCTTGGCCCCATGATAAGGAAGGACATTTGGCTGGGGGACCTTACCTGTAGGAGCAGTGAGAGGAGGCGAACGTGTGGATAGGCCATTTGAAGCCAGGGGCTTTCAGTGTCATGGCAGCACAGAATGTTGAACCTCGATTTTAGGTCTTCCGTGGTGGGGTCTGCACTCACCTCATGAAACGAAACATTAAATAACAAATAAAAAAGCATCTTGACAGGTAGGGGGAGTTGGTGGTGGGCTGCAGACAGAGACAGAAAGAGACGGGGGAGAAAGGAAAAACCTTTATGTTTTAGTACTGCTAATGCCACTTTTTTTCTGATTTATGAACAAAGGACCTTGCCTTTTCATTTTGCACTAGACTCCACACATTGTGGAGCCAGTCCTGCTGGGAATCATGTGGCCCAGTTACCTGGAGCCCATGTCACTTATTTTTGGTACTTAATTGACCCCACAGGTGTTTGAGTTTAGGACAGTGACATGGAGGATGTACCTTGAAGTGAACTGTGAAACAAATGGGCAGTCATGGTCCCCGATGATCTATTATTCTGTCTATAAAACCCCAGGAATTAGGGAACCCCAGTTTCTCCTGCAGTCCAGTGTCTCTATTCCCAACAATGATTCTGATTCCCTGCATGATCATTGACATGTAAATATGACTCACCAAGCACTGACATGAACCCTGGATGGTTGCATTTTCAGGTAATAATTAATGCCATGGACCATCTGATGGTGAACTTGCTGTCCTGTTCCACAGTAATTGGTAACCAGGTCCACCGAGTCTTAACCTGGTCGTCCCCTGGGTGAGTGTAAAGTCATTATTTGACTTCCCTGATTATTGACTTTTATTATTTAAGAGCTAAAACCAGCTACTAATTGGACATGCTGTGAAATATTTTTCCTCTTGCTAAGAAAATGTGTTGGTTGCTGGCGAGGGACTTGTATTCCTGGAAGGCCTGGAGGAGCCGAGCAGGCTCTGTCTGGCTCAGTCCATGGCGAGCTGCGTGGGCATTGTAAGGCTTCTTGGTTTTTGTGGCATCTCAAGTTGCGGTATTGCTCTCAATACCGTGGGGGACGTTTCAATATTTTGATTAACCAGCGGGAAAAGTTAGAGAAGCCTCCATAAAATCTTAACGGTTCATTGTTATGCTGGAGAATTTCAATCTGATTTATAGAATTTCCCTCTCCTTTTTTTTAGTGAAAATAGTTTTTTATTGCTTTCAAAGACAGGTTACAAAGAACATGTCTAACCAACCGCTAAAAAAAAAAAAAATGTAGGTACTGCCAAAGAGAAGTCCTACTGGGTCTAGTTAAGGAATAAAAGAGGTTCATTTATAATTAAGATTGTTCCTCAGAGGGAAATTAACACATGTGTTCGTAGTCTAACTTCTCTGTGCATGCATATGTGTGTAAGCATGCAGGTTAAACAACTACTGTATTTGCTTACCGTATTGATTGGCGTAGGGAGCCCTCTTGCTCAGTCAGCAAAGGCAAAACCCACCCTGGGCTAGAAGCACATAGTCTGAACTAGTGGTGTCAGCTCATGAGACTGCACCCCATCCCTAACATCCCTCTTCCCCACCTGGGTTTTTTAACCACCTGAGAAAGAACAGAAAGGAATAAGGTAAGTGGCAAACAAAATATTACCGTATTGGTGACAAAAGTGACTATGATATGTGGTTTCAGAATGAGAGCCATGGGTACTTCTCCATAGCAAACCTCCCGGGTTAGCTGGCCCCTCCATTCTAGCAGTGGGCAGTACTGGATGGGGCAGGCCTGCCAACTGGGAACTGGACACTGAAGTTATCAAGGACAGCAAATGTCCTGGAAAGTGGTCACGCAGTTCTGTGGAGATTTGTAGAGAGTGGAAAGAAAGCACATTAGGACGTAGTAGACAGAGCACAGGATTCAAAGCCACAGGGAATTTTAGCTCCGTTGTCTATTGCTGAGTGAGCTTGGGCTCAATCTCTCTGGGCATCTGTTTCCTCATTTGAAAAAATAATATCTATGGTTATTATGAGGATCATTCTCATAAATACACGTGTCTGACAGGTGCCAGGACCAAAGGAGGCATTCCGGAAGTGGTAGGGATTGTGACAGGGTTGGAGGGTCTGATAAAAATAAATATATCATACAACATTGAAATGGCATGGGTCTACTAGAGGAAAGTGGCTTCAAGGGTAAACCGGAAGAAGAAATGAATTGATGTCTGTGTGTCTCTGTATATGAACAACTTGACAGGTGTCATCACCAAAAAGAGAGTCCGCTCATCAACTATTAAGAATGTCTCTGTGCAGAGTTAGGAGGGGTGGGAAGTCGGTGGAAGAATTTCAGATCCTTCATTAGGGAGCCATCGTTATTAACATGAATTTGGCCAGCGTCAGACTGGAAAGGACCAATCAGACTAATATAGGTGGATAATGTATGGGTGGGTCCTTTCCTGGGCTTATTAGTTCCTGGTTTAATAAGTTATGGGTTTTGATTCGCCAGAAGGGGTAAAATTGGCACTGGACATTGTGATTTGAAGGAATGTGTTTTATGTCTTCCATATATGATTAGGAGATTTCTAAACCAAAACCTTTTGCGCAACTGATTCTCGGATAATTGTTGACATTACATCTTGTAATGCAGTTTCTATCTGCTACTCGTCGTAGAGCTCTCTCTGTAAAATCCACATAAATTACAACTCTCCTTGGGATAGTCCTAGGTTTTGTGGTGTATTCCAGCTTTACATCTGGGCGTATTAGAGCAGGGCACTTTGAATGTAATTGTTAGGTCTGTGGTGTCCTCATGAAAGGTATCAATTTATGACCATTGCATAGACTAGATGAGAACAGCACGCTATCCTTCATGACTTAGAAAGGAAATACAAGTATGAGGTATTCTCCTTCCATCTTGGACCAGGGGAGGAGAATATATATGTAGGCTTATTTTGTTTGTAAACTTTACAGAATTTCAAATATGTATAAAGGTAAAGAAAATAACCTCTCCCCTGAAGCCCACCAGGCACCTATCACCAAGTTTCATCAATGATCAACTGTCGGGCAGTTGTTTCTTTTTCTACACCTTACTTACCCCTGCCCCCACCAGCACCCCATCTAGATTATTTTAAAGCAAATATCAGACTTTGTATAATTTTATCTATAAATATCTCAGTATGTATCCCCAAAAGATAAAGACTTTAAAATACATAACCACATACCATTACTATGCCAACAAAATTCACAGCACTTTCTTAGTGTCATCAATTATCTGTCAGCATTCCCATTTTCCCTTGTGCCATATATATATATATATATATATATATATATATATATATATATATGCTTTTTTAATAATAAGGTTATAAATAATGTTCACATAGTATAATTGTTAATATATTTGTTAAGTATCTTCTCTAGAGAACTCCATCATTTATTTTTATTTTTTTCCAGCTTTATTGAGGTGTAAATACTTGAGAATTGTATCATAACATACAATAAACTGCACATACATTTTGACATATGTGTACAGCTATGAAGCCATCACCACAATCACAATAATGAGCATATCCATCACTCTCTAAAGTGCAGGGATGGTATCCCCTCCCTCTCCCCTGCCTACCCTCTACCCCCAACCCAGCACAACCACTTACCTGCTGTCTGTCCCTGTAGATAAGTTTGCATTTTCTATAATTTCATAAGAATGAAATCGTACAGAGTGTGTTCTTTTTTTCTTCTTTTGTGGAGGTAAAATTCACATGCAAAAGAATGAAGTTAGACTGCTACTTCATACCACTTACAAAAATTAACTCAAAGTGAATCGGAGACCTACGCATAAGAGCTAATGTTATTAAATTCTTGGAAAAAAATGTAGGTGCAAATCTTGGTGACCTTGGCTTATGCAACAGTTTCGTAGATACAACCTCCAAAGCATAAGCAACACAAAGAACAACGAACATAAATTGTACTTGATCAGCATTCAAAATTTTGATGCATCAAAGGACACTATCAAGAAAGTAGAAAGATAGCCCACTGTTCATAAAAGTGTTATTCATAAGAGCCCAAAATTAGGAAATACCCCAAATATTTGTCAAGTGATGGATGGAAAAACAAAATGTGGTACTCGTATGTCCATACAAAGAGTATTACTCAGCCATGAAAAGAAATGAAGCACTGATACATGCTACAACATGGATGAACCTTGAGAACATGTTACATGAAAGAAGTCAGTGACAAAAATCACGTCTTATATGACTTCATTCATATGAAATGTCTAGAACAGGCAAAGCTGCAGAGACAGACTGTAGATTCAATGGTTGCCTAGGGCCCAGTGTTGGAGGAAGGTGGGGGTTTGGGGAGGGACTGTGAGTGGGAACGAGATTTCCTTGTAGGGTGATGAAAACATTCTAAAATGCATGTGGTAGTGGTTGCATAACTGGGAATATCCTAAAAACCATTGACTGGTCCACTTTCAATATGTGTACTTCATGGCATGTGAATTCTATCTCGAGGACGTTATTTGTTTGAAAAGCTCTGGTTCATCTTTGGTACCGTTGGCCACACAAGGTGGGAGGGGATGGGGAACCAGCCACACGCCTCAGGTAATCGGGAGACCTGCGTTGTTATCCAGGCACAGTTTTGATCCTGACGTAGTTTGATCCTGAGCCGCTCACATCTCTCTTCTATGCCTCATTTGTTCCATGAATATGTAAAATTAGAAGGGTGGACCGGATGACCTTGAGGTCTTGTCTAAGAATCTTCCCTGATAATTTTGTAGCTTGTAACACACTGGATGTGTTTCCATCTTTCGCCTTGATTTCCCGGTGGATCGTGGAAGTCAGCTAGAGATAGAGACAGACATTGCCTCAGCAAAAATATATTTGGCTGGCCCTGCACTATGCTTTTTCATCCCTGGCACTGAGATGATTTTATGTAACTATATGGTGTCTTTTTCATTATACCAAAATAGACACTGTATCAGCGTGTCATGGGAGAAAACACTGCACTACCCCCAGGCCTCACATCACGCTCCCTAGATGCTCCTTTCCCTACTGCTGGTCCAATCATCTTCCGTAACGTCTGCATTCTGGAAACAGGGGAAGGGTCACCCGTTTCCTCCCTCTTGGCCTTTGGAAGGCTGCCTCATTCTGGAAGTTCCAGTCCGAGGCCTTTCGTGACTCATCTTAAGTCTTTTATCCCACACAGAAAAGGGCTGCTTTGCCCTAGACGGTTGTTCCATTTGTTCATACCCGTTTCCTGCCAAAGTAACTATTTCCCCCAAAGGAAATAAAAGATGTTCTGAGCCGTTCATTAATTTATGCATGTGGAATGAATGAGGAACTGATGCGAGGCACCCAGCAGTAATGAGGTGGTGACCAAAATGGGAGGGGGTGCCCTCAAAGCAATCCCAGGTAAGTGATATTACTACAGCCATCAGCCAGAGCTTGCAGTCTCGTTAAAATTAGTGAGTCTAAAACCTGTTTATTATAAACAGATAACTAGCTTCTACTTAGAGCGTTTGCCAGTTTCTTGTGCTAGAGAGAATTCAGGCGTGGATAATCATACCTTCTCTTGATTATAAATATGTGACCATTAGATTATTTATGGAAAATTGACAGATATGCATGGCTGTATCTTATTATTATTATTTCATTTCCAAAAACACGGAATAGATAGCTCGCCTGTATTCCATGCTGAGTCTATGAATAGCCGGGACGTGCAAGCATCTGATGATTGCTTTTCCCCCAAGATGATCTTGCCTTTGTATCCCCTTCCCCCGGCTGCCTTCTTGCTATCACTGAGTTTTGGACAACGTAGATCAGTCTTCTATTTCTAGTTCTGGGCCAGTTTGCATTTTGGGCTTGAAACATGTAAGTTTCTTGCTTTTATGCCCCCTAGCTAGTCCTCCTACTGAATGACTCAGAATAATGGCATTGCTGACGTGTTCGGCCCCTGGGACCTTGAGCGGCTGTGGGCTTGGGCATCGGTGGGTGTCCAGAAAGCCTCTCTGGCTCCCCTGCCAAGCACAGGGGCCACCATGGCCAGGTGGCTCTGGTTACTCGTTTTAAAAATCACACGCACACACACCTGCATACGCAGAGACAGACACATGCACAGTTTTTTGTTTGTTTGAAAGGGCGTTAGGAATACACAAATCTCCTTAGGTTTTAGTTTTAGGAATGACTTTTTTTTTTTGTCACATGTATACATGAATGTATGTGTATGTAAATACATACATGTAAATATGTTTTTTATATACTTTATAGATGTTTGATTTCTGTGGTCAAATTCCAAGAAAAGGCTCTTTTTGTGACTATGCATTTCAAGTGGAAATGAGAAACTGGGAACCAATTCAGCGTAAACTACTGTTCCAAAGTCAGAGAAAGAGGGGGCAGTGACTGGTAAAGGCATTTTTTTTCACAGCCAGTCCTCCTGGGAAGTCATCAGATTAAAACAACAAAAAGCAAAACACGGGGTGGGGGGCTCTTCCTCGACCCCTAACTGGGCACACTGTATAGATTTATAAAATCCTCTGGAAATAGAGTCTTGGACAGCACGTTAGACACTAAAGACTTGTAACAGCTCTCTTCCAGAAGTGGGGAAAGCCCTCGTCATGAAGCCTTGACTGGATGTTTATAGCTGGGAAATACTGTAACCCTATAATTTGTCTCTCGAAGGCCGCATTCGTCTTTGGAACTGAAGCTACAGGTCAATTGTGGCGGTTGGTGGGCTTCCCTTTTGGGTGTGAGTTGGAGCCAATTCTGCAGGAAAGAAGGGTTTCCTTTCTGGCATTGGCTCACTACAATTATGGAATCATATTATGGGGTTGCCGAAAGCTGTGTTCTCCAGGGAGCTCTGAGGGGATCGTATGAGGTTATCCCTGGGACGCTGCGTTGGAAACCATTTCTCACAGCACCACCCAGCATCCCCTCTCCACGGCTGTCTCTGAACTTCTAGGACTTCCTCTTTCAAGGCTTAGGATTCCAGAATCATAAGTCACCCCTTACTAAATCCATGGCTGTGGTGGTTTACTCATCCTTGGAATCAAGTACTACCTTGGTCTGAGTTACCTTTGCTTATATGTATCTCTTTCTACCTAGGAAGATATCCCCCCTCCCTCCCTCCTTCCTTTCCTCCTTCCCCCTTTCTTTCCCACCCACCCTCTCTTTTCCCTACAATTATCTATAACCTATCGTGTGAAAGACATTCACTTTTATGCTAATTCTCACTTTGTGCATTTGGAGCAGTGTTTATATTTTCTCTGATATGCTTCTCAGGACAACATGAGGAACGGAGGGAAAATGATATTTCCAGAAGAGCAATGTTGCTTGTGGAGAGAATAGGAGTTTGGGAGACACATGGGGATTCAAATCCTTTTCCCACACATACTACATATATGACGTGGATAAACTGTCCCATCTTTTTCAGCCTTAGTGTCCACATCTGTAAATTGGCAATAGTAAGATGAACTGCTTGGCATTTGGAAAATCGGAGGACATGCTTCAGGAAAGTGCCTTGTATGTAACCTAACAGACACACATATACCGAGGGCCTTCTTGTTGTCATTATCCTTCCTATTATTAGTCTGAGGTTGGGCACCATGTAACCGAGTGTCAGAGAGAGGGAGGAATTTGCCCCATAGCACAAAGATAACAAGTGGCAGAGTCAGCCCAGGGCCTCCGGCCTTTGGACCCCCAGTGGGCACTCATCGCCCCTCCTTATATGGGATGGGTGGTGCCTTCCTTTCCTGTAAGGTGGGGCAAGTGGGCGGAGCTGCTGTCCCCATTGAGTCCTTTCTCCCAAGCCCTCCAGAAACAGAGGCTGACCCCTGTGCCTTCCGAGTAGGAAATCGAGTCCATTCTTTGGGTTTGTATCTCTTACTCTGGGCTTTGAGACTAAAGGTGCCTGCACCATTTTTCAGTCTTCAGAGAAAACACTGGGGAGCAGGTGGTCCTGTGGGTGGTGAGAGAGCCCCTGCCAGGTGCTGTGGGAGACCCCTGCCAAACACTGGGGAGCAGGTGGTCCTGTGGGTGGTGAGAGAGCCCCTGCCAGGTGCTGTGGGAGACCCCTGCCAGTGTGGGTCGTCATCCCCAGGGGGGTGGGCTGTGGCCCCAAGCTGTCTGAACCAGCAAGTCGTGGAGGACTGGCTCATTCATACTCTCGCTGCTGCCTCTTCTTCCTCACTTGCTTGAGCTGTGGCAGACTTCTACCTGAGCTTTCACCTTGAATGCCAGCAAAGTGCTGTTCAGGGTTACTGACTGTACATCTTTCCACTCCTGAACAAAAGTCAGATAAATAGCAAGCGATTTACTGCAGGCTTTAGGCTTCAATGATAACAACAGAGCTGGAAACTTTATAGTGCGTGGTTTGGAGGCTCTTTTTATTTTTATTTTTTTGAATAGTGTGTTTAGAGGGGTGGCTGGTAGTTTCTAACACTAACGATACCTATGGTGTGCTTGGGCTATTTCTACCTGTGGTGCATCCCCTTCAGATACTGTGTGAGAAGCAAGAGAATGTCCTGTGTATTTGAAAAGGCTAGAATTACCTACTGCTTAAACTAAGTTTGTTCTCTTTGCCATCAGAAAGAAAACCCCCTAGGTGCATTACTTTAGCACAGAAAACATGGGCAAATAAAAAGAGTTTTATTTTACTCTGTGTCTCTTCTTCCCAGCCCCCCACTCCCAACGCATTCACCAGGCAGCTTTCTTTAACATCAAGAAGCAACAGTCCTGAAAACTTTGCCATGAAAATGGCAGTGAGAAGAATGCTATGTTGTTTCCCAAGGTATTTACTTTCAGAATGGCTTAGTAATGTCTAGGAAAAAAAAGAAAACACAAAACTACATGGGGGTACATTTGGGACTTTGCATGGATCACTTCTGTTTTGTACCCTGGAAGAAAAAACTTGGGGTTTCAGTTTAGTGAAAACATAAAGAATGACAAGAAATAGTCTCACCCAGAAACACCGTCGCAGACGCACTCAGCATAATGTCTGACAAATGTCTGGGCACCTGACGGCCCCCGTCAGGGCAACACCTACAGTTAACCATCAGAAGCGAATGTTATGGACTGAATGTTTGTGTCACACTAAATTCACGTGTAGAAATGCTAATCCTAGTGTGATGGAGCCGTTGGGAGCTGATTAGGTTTAGATGAGGTCACGACCGTCAGCCATTTCACCAAGGATTCCTGGTCCTCTTATTGAGAATATCATTAAGAACCAAGCTCTTGGCACTGGGTGGGTGAGTTGGTACTGGGGTGTCGTTTCTTTGATCCCTCTGAGTTGACAGAGCAAGGAAATATAGGTGGGTATATATACATAGCTATATGTAACCATCTGTATCTCTGTCGAGTGAAATAGGAGTTCACACTGATAGCTCCACCTATAATTTGTTACCTCGTGGATTGTTCTAGCCTCCTCCCCTTGCTCATCTATAACCTGTCACTCAACGTGAGAAACCTGGCACCCACCACCCACTTATTTTATTGCCCTATTTCAGTATACATGTCTAGCAGCTTCAGAATTATTAACACCTATATTCCCCCCACTCCACAAATAGGGAAAAAAACAAACAACTTCACCAACCAGAGTACAATGCTTATAGTGCAGCGTGGTTTCTTTTGTTGTTAGTCTTATAGATTTCATTCATTTCCAAAGCAACTTGGATCAGCACCCTTTTCTCTTGCTCCCTGCCCTTCAGAGGTGCTTTCCTTTGCGTGACGTTGGTAATAGAGTTGGAGTCATTTGTCACAATCCGCATTCCAGCCTGGGTTTCCCTGCCCTCTCCAGTGATTTTCAAATTCACGTTCATTAAAGTTTGGTGTTTCAGCTGCTATGTTCTATGGGTTGGACAAATAGCATAGTGTCTCAGACAACCACCCTGGGGGTACAGTTTTACAATAACAATTTAATATATGTTCCTCTTCACCTAAAAGTTTGTTATTCTGGATTCACCCACGATTTTACCCACCAATAATGTATTTATTTAACAAGCACATATATAACTCTTGCCTTGTGCCAGGCACTCTTTTACATGCTTTATACATATTTACTCACTCAGTCCTTCTAACATTCGTGTGGCATCCGTGTTATTACTATCCTTAGGTTATATATAAGGAAACTGAGGCAGAGAAAGGTTAAATACCTTGCCAAGGTCACACAGCTAATATGTGTTTATCATCCAAGGCAAACCCAGCACACATGGCCTTTTGATTCAAAGTTCTCATCACATTGGAGCCTGGGCGAGGCTGAACAGATCCCAGAGGCTTTCCGCATGCATGACCCATAGTGAAATCGTGCTCGGTGGGAGAGGGCTCCAGGTACACAGCAAGCAGGAGCCACGAGAAACGCTTTGAACCATTTCCTTCAGCGGCTGTAACCTTGATGAATCAGAATAATTTATGGCTGCTTTACTGAATAATTTACCACTCAAATCATTGAGAAAAGCTGTCAGATGTGACATGGGAGAACCAGGGAGAAATAAATTCGAAGCAAGGAAGCATCCAAAAGAACCAGCCAGGCCGGATGCTGCCCACCAGGGCCGGGCACATGGCAGGAAGGCAGCTTTCTGCTGGCCTCGCTGTGATTCAGGAGGCAAAGTCCGGTCGTCTGTCCAGCGTGCTGCTTCCGGCCCTGAGAGCTGCTGCAGAGCCTGCGTCCACTTCCAGGGGACTCTGAAGTTGCCTTTCTCTCACTCATGGCCTAGGATGTGGAGGAGAGCTTGGTATCAGGATTCCTATCAGGGGTCCCATTCTATCCTTGTTGCAAATTGCATGCCTTCTAAAAATGATCAGTTGATCCTTTGCAATTACCAAAGGATTTTGCATGTTGTCTTGTTGGATCTGTACAATTTACTCTTTAGGTCAATGTCACCATCTGTCCCACGTGGGTGATGACCAATGCACATTGGGCGGGGGGAACACTTAGAGTGAGTGTCCACAATCCAGATTTCTGACTCCAAACACCCCTTTCTCTCCTCCCTTCTCCAGTCTCCTACGCCACCAAGAAAGAACAATCAGATTTAAGTCAAAGAGCTGGCTCTCCGTGATAACCACTCCATTAATTTTAGTCCTTTCTGCATTCTTCACCCCATCTATTATCCCACATAGATGTCTGTGCAATATCCCTTGGGAATCAAAGCCATTTCCCTCATGGTATAACGTCAGGATTAAATGGCCGTTTCAAATGCTCATTTTTCTCATCTTGTTTAGTGCCCGTACCATGAGCATTTTTTGCTGCTCTCTGGGCTTCTGAAGCAACATATCTTAATTAACTGAGAAGAAACCAGAGTGACTGGGCAAAGAGAAATGATTCCAGCTTTAGAATAAATAAATAGATAGACAAATAAATAGATGGAACAGAATTTTCTGGACTGGCCTCTCAGATAATCCCACAGTTTGGTTTAGAGAATCTCCAGAGTTATGTCCGCAAAGGAACTAGTGAAGCCTGGTTTTCCATTTTCACAGTTGAGGCGCTACACGATTTTTGTACATTCACAGTAATAATGATTCCTTTTGTATAGTAATTTACAACTCAAAAAGTGCTTAAGTCAGGATTCGAATGTTGATTAGCCATTTCCAACTTCCTTCCCATCTTTAGGGCATGTGCTGAGAGCTAGGCTTTCTAGTGTCCTTGTCATTTTCCCTAAACAAATTGGCCATTAGTTAGCTCATCAGGTTTCTTTGCCCACTTTGGTAATTGAATGGGATTTACTTCCAGTTGATCTATGTATCCTAGCAATATTTGCACATGGTGAGATTCCCTATCAGTGTGTTACGACTAGCTCTCTTACATTGCATTGAGCATCTAGTTTCTTGATTCTAACTTCCTCTCGTCGCTTGGAGTTAAGGTTCAATATCTACTTTTTGTACTTGGCATGTTAAAATGTTTCCTACACATTTGAAAATTCATATTTTTCTATAGTCATCAAATGTTAGCGATTGTGTTTTTCTCTGCCCACTGCAAGAACTTTAAAATACCATCCCTTCTATTCTGCCTACCATGTCAAAATCTATTATAATAGTCTTGTATTTCCTTTTATTGATAAAAATTATGCATCAACTACTGTTTAAGAATACCATAATTTTTTTTTTTTGGGGGGGGTCATTGTATTATCTTCCTTATCATGTAATTAATTTTTTCTTTCTGTGTATAATTGAGTGATTCAGAGCAGGTTTGGTGTGATAAGCCATCTGCATTCTTGCATGGCCAAAATATTTTTTTTTTTCGTTTTGATACCCACACACACATACATACACACTGCCCTTTCACTAATATGTTAGTTTGTAAATAGAATCCTAGGGTCCCACAGTTTCCCCTTGAAACATCAAACATATTGCTCCTGATTTGTGGTAATTATCTAGTGTTGCTGATGAAAGGCCAAATGTAAATTTTTTTTAAAAAAAGGGGGCTTCTGTTCATCTCTTTGACAATTTTATGCTTTTAGTGTTATCCATGAATTCCAGAGTTTTACCAGGAAGTGTTTTATATGAGTCATTTATAAATTCGTTAACTTGCTGTTCAGTGTGCTTTTCAGTCTAAAGAGCCATGACTTTCTTCACATCAAGGATATTTTTTTTCCGGTATTAATTAATCTCTACCTTTCATGTCTCTGTGCTTTAGAGCTCTTACTAAATGGAATTTGGGCTTTCTAGATTAATCCTCCAACATTTAGCATTGTGCCTTTAATGTATTAGGCGCATTATAAAATCACTTAACTTGAAAATGCCCTCAGCAAAGAACACAATGCCTAGTTCTTGATGGGTTCATCTATGAAGAGTTCATTGCACGTTAAGTATACCTTGAAGACAGAGCCAGATTATGAGTTGGGAAAAGAATTGAATGAGAAAGCAATGGTTTGAGCTACCGTGTGGAGCTAGAGAGGCACCAGGGAAGTTCAGGCATCAGACAAAGCCTGGCTAGAATAGCATAAAGGGTATGGGCTGAGAAGTGAGACAATCCCCAGCTGGGGGAAAAAAAAAGGGCGTTGGAATCTGGAGAGTTTTGAACATTTGAGCGGGAAAGACAGCAAGCCACAGGATGGACATCTTTCATATGGTCCTACAGAAAGCTTAAACTGACTGAGCAGACTGGATCTTGGAATAGAAAGGCTAACGGGAAATCAGTTAGGAGGTTCTGCAGTTGTCTTAATGGGACATGATAAGGGTCAGAACTGGGGCAATGCCATTCATCATAGAAAGGAGGGAATGAATGTGAGAGATGGAAAGGGGGAGAGGAAAACAATCAATAATGTCTCCTGTGGCTGCTGGGCAGGTTAATACAGGAAAAATCTGAGCTGAGGAGAAGCAGAGGCAGTCAGAAAAAGAGGACTTTATTTTGGTTGAAAGATGACTTTAACCGTAGATGTACTGAGGTTCTGGTTCTTGCCGACTATCCATCTGGGAAGTCCAGTGGGCAGATAGAAATCAGATGAAAGGAACAATCCTTGATAGCAGTATGAAGGAAATAGATGCCTTATAAGATACAGTTTCTTTTTCCTTAGGGGGCTTAAAATCTATTTATGGGTCAAGGTGACACTTTATAGCCAACAACAATAAAGTAATATAAGGCTACATTGGGCACGGCACACTTCCTTTGTTGTCGGAATTTAGGGGAAATGGGAATTAGAAATTCTTAGAGACATTAAGGACTTGAGTTGGCCTTTGATGGGTGGGGAGGTTTAGTTGGGTGCACGATCAGGGACAGTTGACATTGATGCTGTCTTTTAGAGTTACTGGGTACCCATATGATATGGCCACTGTGGGTAAGAGTCTTCATAACTCATTAGTCCTCCAGGTGTGGGATCCCGCAGTATTTCTAGGCTTCTGTACTCCGTGCCCCAGTTTAGTGTCACATGTATTGCCATCCACACTAAATCTTGAATAGGTCTGTGTCTCCTTAGGACTGTAGCTGGCATAGGGTGGCTCATTTAATGACAGGTGCAAAATGTGGAAATGGAGGAATTTGTGCCCTTGTAACCAGGATGGTGCTGAATCCTTTGGAAAGTGATACAATGGAAGATTCCACAATCTCTAGGTGATTATGTTTCCCAGGAAAACGTACATGAATTATGTTGCTGAATACCGTTGGGATTGGTATCAATAGACCAACAGACTCTCATCTTGCCTCATTTTCCCCGCAGTACTCTCTCTCTCTCTGCTTTCCAGGAAGAGGGAATAAAACGCATGCGCACAGACCTGCTCTCCCTCCCTCTGGGGAAGACTTGGGTGGATTGAGATACAAGTTCTGAGTGTATTTGTTATTCCTATCCCTTGCTGACTGGGAATTGCCATATGCGCTGTGACTCTTTGTAGACCCTCGCCCAGGATTGTGGTTTCTGTAGGTGCCTGTTCCTGAAACAAAAGGTAGCTCTTCTTCCAAGGCCTGTGGCTGACATGGCTGGATCACACTTCCAGCCCCCATTGCCTCATCCTCCCTTGCTGGTGTCCTTTGTGCAGAACCCACGTGTTTCAGCTTCCCCAGTGGGCCTGCCCGCCTCCCACAAATCCTTGGGGTACTCCTCAGTGACCCTCTCTCCATCCAACTCTTTTTTTCTTTTTTTAAAAGATTTTATTGGGGAATTGGGGGAGGGGAACAGACAAGTTGCTGTCTTTTTGTTCCTCATTCTGGTTGTGGAGGACGTTGCTTCACTGGCCCATGTTGGTATCGTCATTGCGTTCTTCCCGGATGAGGCAGATCAGTCGCCGGCCCCTGGGTGGTCGCTCACCGCGGCTGTTGGCAGCTCACACTGACTGCCAGCTGCTCACACTGGTTGCCGGCCACTCACTGTAGCCTATGGCAGCCCACTGCAGCAGGGGCTGCAGCCTACACCGTTGCCAGGGCTCGCAGCCCAGCTCCAGGTGGAGCTGTCATTAGCTGTAGAGGGCAGTGTCACTGGCCCTCATTTGTGGGATCCGAACTGGGGCCGCTGGTGTCCCAAGCCAGTTCTTAACCAATGCGCCACTCGGCTGCCCCATCCAACTCTTCTCTCTGGGTTTCTGGAACCCTTCTTTCTGATGTAAGGTTATGTGTTATTGGGCATAGAAATCTGGTTCTTCCAATGTCTCTATCCACTTAAGCTCTGCCCAAGTGGTATCACCTTTATCAACCCCAAATGACCCTTCCAGACCAAATTGAGACATTTTTTTCTAAACACCTGAGAGTTATACTGCCAGCCACACAAAGTAGAAATGTCTGCAGTCAGGTTTTGTGCATTCAAAGCAACATCCTTTTTTTGTTTGTTTGTTTTGTGAGCTTTCCTATGGTTACACCGGAGGTGCCAAAAAAAAATGTATACACATGATTTGTATTAATCTTTTATTATCGGTATATATTGAGTATTACAATTTTAATACAGTTTTTTCCTTTCTTAAAATGCGTACATATATTTTTTTTGGCACCTCTGTAGATGAACAGCTCATGTTAGAAAACAAGAAAATAGATGCTCGATGAATCAAAATCAACTTCCCAGCTAATTATGAACTAATTACTACGTAAAGGTAGAACTGGGATTGAAATTCAGGACTGTGGGCTCCAAGTCCCATTAGTTTCCCATTTGCTGCATGGGCTGTAGAGAGACCCAGCTTTAGGCCAGCTGATATCCCAGGATGGTGCGCATTACACTTCATGAGCAAAGAGTGCTACAAGTTCAACCTTGTCCTTGGCAGGTGAGCGATTCAGGGATGCTGAGATGGGCTTCAAGGGTTCCTGCTTTCTATAGGGAAAAATGATGAGAGTAAGCCTTAACTGAGGGCAAAACATCAGCTGCCTCTGTCATTGTTCGTTCCTGGCCTCCACTGACACAACTGGGTTTGGGTAAGAATTACAAATTTATCCGTGAGCTTGCAGTATATAAGGAAAGGGCAGTGATGATCAGGGGAACGTCTGCAGTGTGCCTTAAATCTTAATGGCCTAGTGGCATTTATGGCTAGACATTGTCACCAGGAAGCACTCATTTCAACAACTAACTGCAAAGAAGCATGTCTAAAGAATGCTGAGCCCAAAACACATTTGCAAAATGAACCCAAGAAAGGAATACAATGAAAAGCAAACAGTCTTTTCAGTATTTTTCAAGACTTTGATATTTGGTTCTTTAATAGTTGTGAAAGAGAAAAGAAAAGAAAAAAGAAAGATGGAAGGACTTGGGACACATAATGAAAGCTCGTGAGCCAGGATGAAATTCCAGCTGCTTTTATTAAAAGGATTTTGTAGAGCTCCAGAGGGACACTGCTGAGACCATTTTAATTTTGGTTCTCCTCAAATGGCCTCTCATCTCATCACGTACCGATTGGTAGACATCTTGAGCTGTGGAAGTGACGTCTCATTGATTTGATACATAGGGTATGATGCTCTCAAAGGGACAGGACAAGGAATGTATAGTTCCTTTTGTGAGAGACATAGGAAATCATCCAGGAACGATACTTAATAAATGCTCTTTGATGAAGATGGCTAGTAGTGATATTGGGACACATACATTTTTAAGAACCTAACATAATGAGAAAGTTGTGGTTTTTGTGTATATATATTGTTTGTTTTTTTAAATTCATATTTATTCTCCTTCTAAAACTTTAATTCCATTACCTCTTTTATACTATCTGAAAATAGAAGTGTTCATGACAACTGTCATTGCCAATTTATTCTTCAACGCAACATTTACTAGAGCATTGGAGGCAACCAGATGAACTGTTGGTGAAATTAATATATCACCAACTTCTCATTGATTTGATACATAGGGTAGGATGCTCTCAAAAGGACAGGACAAGGAATGTATAGTTCCTTTTGTGAGAGACATAGGAAATCATTCAGGAACACATACTTAATAAATGCTCTTTGATGAAGATGGCTAGTAGTGATATTGGGACATCACTACTAGCCATCTAGTAAAAGTAATGATGTCCCAATCACTACTATTAATCACTACAATAAATACTTATTAACTCCAGACATGGTAAATGGAGTGAGTCACAGTAAAATGTGTTTACTTGTGATAGTAATTCCTTTAGTCCTGGGACTTAAGTGCCCTTGACTGTAAGAAAAAAACCCAACAACCCAGTTTTCTGAACATCCCGGACTATCTGTGAGAGTCAGCTGACTGAGAAATATGGAGGGGGTAAAAAGCTATAATAATATATAATTCTGTTGTCAGTCTACTGATATAATTTATTTCTACCTTTGATAGGCATATATTTAGGTGTGATGCAAAGGTCTTATCCCAGTAGGAAAGATGTGCTGGCTTACCTTTGAAATTACATTGATAAGAAGTAGCGTGAAGATATGTCCTGTTTTTTTTTTGTTTTTTTTTTTTGTCGTTTAGGCTTGATTTATATTTATTGATTTGGTGTATTTATTAATAAAACCTTCTTTTACTTTCAAAAGTGTCCCAGGAGATACTAAAAGTGATTGGATGATATAGTCTATGGTCCTCTCTCAGGAACAGTGGTTTTTGTAGATCCTTTTGAAAGATTCTGGGAAGCACCGTGTTTTCCTGAAAATAAGACCTAGCCAGAAAATAAGCCATAGCATGATTTTAGGTGCTAAAATATGGCACTTCGGCATACTGAATATTTTAAGCTGAAAGAGTGTGTGGAAAAGGCACTCTTCTCTCTTAAACAGGTCATAAAACCCTCATGTGAGGGGTGCGTGCCCTCCATATCCTGGAGGAATCATGCTAGGGCTTCTTCTCTGGCTAGGTCTCATTTTCAGGAAAACACGGCACTTTTCTTGACCCTTTCCTCTTCAGGGCTTGGCATTTCATTGCGAAGTCCCCAGGAATGGCAAAGCCAGGCTTTCCAAAGCTGGAAACCTAAGAGGTAGCTAAGGCCAGAAGGGTCCGATAACGCATGTCTGCTTTTGTAGGATGCACCCATCTTAACAGTTTCATGCTAACTAGTTAAAGTTCATGAAAAATTACTTCCATTTCCAACTATAATGAGAGGAAAATCATGCAAAGACAGGTGAGACAGCTTTTGGAGTAAATCCTTGATGAAGCTGGTTTGACAAGGAATATCATTTGTCTCTCTCACTCGCCTCACTCCTCTTATATAAAACAGCTATGCAATCATCTTAAACCAGGTGGACTGAAAGGGCTAAGGGACAAAGAGACTCCCGAGCCTTATGTTTCTGTTACCCACAGCTGCTCATCAATGAAAAAGAAGCAAATGTTCCAACAAGCATTTTCTCATGACAATACTAGACATTCAGGCGTAACCTGAGGGGGAAAAAAAAAAAAGTCCATGGATTTGTGAGCACTTGTGTGATGAATTTGGCTCAGAGATTCACTTAATTAAAAAAAAACAAAACCAAAAAACAAAACAAAACAAGAAACAAACAAAAAAACCCCTACTAGTCAAGTCTTTGTCAGAAGCTTGCTGTTGTTAGGCTAAGCTAACCCTGGATCCCAGCTCCT
Organism: Aselliscus stoliczkanus; assembly: GCA_033961575.1. NCBI lineage: Eukaryota > Metazoa > Chordata > Mammalia > Chiroptera > Hipposideridae > Aselliscus > Aselliscus stoliczkanus. The sequence continues at coordinate 28,251,341 of CM066741.1, forward strand.
TCCCAGCCATTCGACAGTTTACATTTAAGGTCCGCGGAGGTCTTCTCGCCTGGTGTCTATCCTGCCACCTGTTGAATTTGCCATGTTGATCATTCAATCAGTTCTTAACACAGTCTAAACAACAGGAGACGTTTTGGGGAGCAAGTGTGGTCAGTTGGAGAAGACGCTGGCTAAGGAGTCTGGCGACAGTATGTTCCAGTTCTCTTTGTAATCCTGGGGAAGTCACCTTGCTTCCTTACACCTCCCTTTTATAACCTGTGAACAGTTCTTACCTGGCTCACAGAAGTGCCGTCATCCAAAACACCAGTGGATCCACTCCCTGTCCCTCCTCACACGCCTGACTACCCCTAGACTCTCCACCCTAGCACTCTTTATGCAAAAATGAACAATATTTTGAGATGCAGCACAAATTCCAGCTTTGCCATGGGATGCTTTCCGTGCTTCTCCCAGGTTCTTGGAAATGGTGTTCGGCTTCTGTGAGCTCATGAGCCTGTTATCTCTACTCTTTCATGGCAACCTCCATGTTCATGATCACTTTGTACATTTCATTGTCATTGTCGAGAGAATAGCTAAGTCGGTTACACAAAGACACACACACACACACACACACTCACACGCATACACACGCGCGTGCGACTTCTGTTTGTTTGATTTTACCAAAAGAGAATTGTATTAATATTTCACTTGTTATCCTGAACTGGTATCTATCTTTTGTAATTTTTTCTCTTTCTATGTAAGGGGTTTCTCATTGTTTTCTTTTCAAAGATGGCCTATTATGCATTCTTCTCCTTACTTTTCTCGCTTACTAATTCTGTGTGTAAATCACTCCTAAATCAATGGTTAAACAAAGTCTGGGTGATTTTAAGAACCCCATTTTAGTCATTTCTTTGCTTCTATCATTAGAATCGCTAACTTAAAGTTCATTTTCATTTCACTGCCTTGGAAAGGAACATTGAATAGTAGCTGTTTTCCAACTTGAGCTTTGTGCTTATTAAAATTACATATTCAGATCCACCCCATATTTATTCTTCCAATTAGGCAAACTAGGATACTATTTGGAAATTTTGTTGGAAATGCTGGCTGTTCCCTTACGATTCTGTTCTTGAAACATCTGTTTAGGGAGGACGCATGTAAGTCATAAAGTAATTCCATAAATAACATTCAGATGAAAACCCTGCCAGCTCAGCCTAATGTTACAGTCACATTACAAATATCGTGTTTAATTAATTTCACTTGCATTTGGCCTCCTTTCTCCTGTCACTTTCCTCTTCCTAGAGAAAACTGGATTTTTTTCTAATGCTCCCTGTCCCCGCTCCTTGCAGCTGTACCTGTACACTGCTGACTCCCCGTACCTCCCCACACACCTGCCTATGAGTTCCCCAAGATTCACCTGCGCAGGTATGACCTGTCTTTGCCCCGTTTCCTCAGCCAGGAAGCAAATTGAGCCTGACTTTTTCCACTAGATGTGCAAATGATGGCCATTTTAATGGAATTTAAATCTTAGGAATTAAAAGCTCTTATGTTTCCCAGTCTGAGTTACCGTGGGTAAAACATGATTGTGACTAGGAGCTTGGGGACTTAGCCGAGGGGAGCAAGATAAATCAGACAGCAGACTCCCTTTGGGCTTGGGAACATAAAGCAGAGGCAAGGGAGTCCGGAGACATTCTAGAATCTTGTCCCCCACCCCCTGCGCTCGCCCCTTCTGTCTCCCCGTACATTAAACACCCTTGTTCCAGCCCCCACCCTGCACCATGCCACAGAGAGACACCTTCTAGTGGGAAACCGCCCTTTCACGGATTCTTTAGGCCTCTTCTTAAACGTCACTGCTCACAGTAGCTGCCTGGAATGCGCCTGGCAGGTCAGACCCTATACTGTGCTCCCTCCCAGCAGCCAGCACTGTCATAAACTTCCTGCCGACTTCTTGGAGGGAACTCCTGCTTCCTGGATGTCTCTCTACTGGGCTTTGTGCTCCTTGAAGGCAGGGCCTACCCTACGTAACAAAGTCAGGACTCTTATAAGGACTTTGAACGAGTCCCATAGAATCTTCCGCCATGATGGAACTGTTCTAGATCCTTGCTGGGCGTCGTGGTGGTGGCCACGGGCCACGTGTGTCTACTGAGTATGTGAACTGGGACCACTGGGACTGAGGAATGGAGTTTTAAATTGTGTGCCATTTAAATCTAAGTTTGAATAGCCCCATGTGGCTCCCACATTGGACGGCACTGACAATGAACTAGCCTGTTGTGAGTGTGGATGGAACTCCAGCAACGCCAGGGAAGTGAGGGACTGGATGTGGGCGTGAAGGAGAGTCAAAGGCATCACAGGTATTAAGATAGCATTTTTCATACTCCACAGACATGCCACCCACCGACATGCGCACTGGACACAATTCTGTGATGTCTTCTCTGGCACGGAGGGAACCCTGTGGCACTGAGTGGACCAGGGTATGCTCATTCTCAGCCCCATTTTACCCTTGCACGTGGTCCTGCCATCCTCTGGCCCAAGGAGGCTGTCGTCAGTCCAGGTGTGTTGGTTTCATCTCCTGAGTCACCAGGAAACAGCAGATCCTCTCTGGGCGAGTTCCCTGAGCTGGGAGGATATCCCAAACATGCTGTGGCCTGACAGAGCACACGTTTCTCTTGTGACATAAAAAGCCCTCCGTTGGCCACACAGCCTGGCTAATCCAGGACTCTATTTAAACCTGACTCAGTAGGTGGTACGCAAGGAAACGAATTTACCCTGTCCGTTCCACACTGACTGCACATGCCCAGACTGGAGGCGGGTTCTGCTTTGCCAAGGGGTACGTTCCCACTGGTACATTGATCAGCGCCTATCAAAGAGTCCCTCACCTAGGATGACACAGGAGGTCACTACTCAGCCAGCTCAGTTCTCTATGGAGAAGAGCCAAATCTGAAAGGCCTGGCTTCACAAGTTCCCACTTTGACAAGTTGTGTCCGGAGGGTGGTCTCAGCAGGTACCTGCAGACCCAGAAGGTAAAGGTTGGGCTCTCAGGTGAGCAGCCAGGCTCCAGGCCACCTGAGAGAGAAAAGGCCTTATGACTTGACTAAACCCAACACCAGTGTTTCAACAGCTTTTTCCAGACTTTCTGTATCTGCTCCTTTGCTGGCTCACTCTGTTGGGACTCTGTGGCTGAATTGTCTCTAGGAAATCTGCCTTTTCTATGGCTGGTGTAAGTTATTCAAAGGACGTTTAATTTATTTTGTCAGGAGGAAACAGAAAATTCCAGGAGATGAAGCATATGGTATTTTTGGTTTTAATAATGTGGAATAAAGGAATGGCTTTATGCAGTTTTATTCTACTGAATTCCTATACCCTTTCAAATTTGCACCAGCTCCTTGTAATAGGGCCCTGAAATCAACTCATATGTTTATGGGAATTTGGTGTACAAGAAGAATGGCATTTTGCCTTAGAAATAAAAAGAATATTGACATAAATATTTTTTTGGGGGGGGATTGCTTATCTATTTGCTGAAAGAACCCACACCACACACAAAAATAATCTAGATCTAGTTCAATACAATCATAAAAAAAATAAACAAGCAAAGAACAATAGCAGTTCTAGAAAATTAAATATTTTGATCAGGAAGGCTTTTCTAAGAAAAATATAAACATCAAATTTCATCATGAAAAATATATTACCACATAAATGCTCGAACCATTTATAGGATGAAAAACATCATAAATAAGAGATAAGTAAATGATTGGGATTTTTTTTCAGCAACAGAAAACACAAAGCTTAATATTCAGAATAAAGAATTCCTATAGATTAATAAGAAAAAGACAACTGAATGAAAAATATGAGCAAATGCTATGAGTGGGCAATTCACAGTTGAAAGAATATAAATGGCTAATAAATAGCTGAAAAAAATGTTTAACCCTGCTACCCAAATTAATGCAACAAAAATAATGCTGCTTGTTATGTTAGCAAAATATGTTAAAACCATGTACAGTACAGTGAAGATGTAGAAAATAAACACTTGGTACAACCTATTTGGACAGAAAATCGACTTTCTCTATTAAAATTCTTAATGTCGTATTTATCCTTTTATCCAGCAATTCACTTCTAATAATTTACCTGACAGAAATAGTTGCATATGTATAATTAGATATATGTATAGGGTTATTCATTAATGTGAAAAATTGGAACCAAGAAAAGTTTTATTAATAGGCTTATGGTATAATACATTAAGTTGCATATGGAAATGGCAGGAAGAGGTTTTCTGCCCACTTCAGCTTCCCTTTCTACATTTTTGCTTTCTCAGCTTACTCCTTTGAATACTCATGAAAAAATATGGCTTTCTTGTAATATATGCATTGTGGCATTGTGGTGTAAAATATCAACAATATTTGAAATATAATCAGACTTATTTTTCACTTATGGATGTAAAGACTGTGAGTTGGGACCAGGTTAGGAACTGACCCATCCTAGTGAGAGCCAAGGCAGGGTTTAATTAGGAAGATGAGATGGGTGAGCGCCCCAAGAAAAATATGACTCGTTTTCTGTACCAAGAGACCAAATCAAGAGGAGGGGACTGGGCCGGCCGAGTGGCGCATTGGTTAAGCGCTGGTTTGGGGATGTCAGCGGCCCCGGTTCGGATCCCACATGAGGGCCAGTGACACTGCCCTCTACAGCTAACAGCAGCTCCACCTGGAGCTGGGCTGTGCGAGCCCCGGTGATGGTGTGGGCTGCAGCCCCTGCTGCAGTGGGCTGCCATAGGCTACAGTGAGTGGCCGGCAGCTAGCGTGAGCGGCTGGCAGCCAGCGTGAGCTGCCAATAGCCGCGGTGAGCGACATCCAGAGGCCAGCAACCGATTTGCCTCATCCGGGAAGAGCGCAATGATGATACCAACAGTGAAGCAACATCCTCCGCAACTAAACTGAAGAACAAAAAGACAGCAACTTGTCTGTTCCCCTTCCCCGATTCCCCAACGCTGTTCCCCTCTACCAATTCCCCAATAAAAATCTTTAAAAAAAAAAAAAAAAAAAAAGAGGAGGGGACTGAGAGAGTCGGTAACAGACCAAATTTTCAACTTGAATGTGATTTAGTAATTAGAACTAATGATTAAGAAGGAAAAGGGACGTGTTTTAAATCGGAAAGGGGCTGAATTACCTTCCATCGTTGAGTAAGAAGGGTTTTTTTTGGATTTTGATTTTGCCTTCAGCAAAACTGGGGGTCCAGGGCCAACTGAGTTTGGTTTTAGAAAAACAAAGTTCCATTTCAACCTGTTCCATATCTACTGTCATGGGGCCACAGCAAGGCCAGGGAAGGCATCTCTGCAGTGGCCACTTTGGTCATGCCAGACAAGTTACTTGGTCACCGTGAGTCTGAGCTTTCTCACTTTCAGTGGCATGGAGGATGGAGGCCATTGGTTACGGCAGGCGGGATCACGTGGACATGCACATGGGTGACCCCTTATACACCTGTGGCCATGAAACTGGAGGAGGAAGGAGCAGCTCTGCTCTGGACCATGTTTATGCTCAACTTAATAATTTCATACAAAACACAGATTCTTTCCCTCATGACCTCATCCTTGGCCTGGCATGATTCCCAGACTCCTCTGAGGTAGAATCAGCCATATGACAAGTGGCTCTGTTATTTAGTGCTGTTCCTTCCATTTTCATGTAGTGCCTCACTTTTATAACGTCATTGTTGGAAGGCGAGGATGCTAGTGTCTGGGCCACTGAGAAGCCTTCAGGTCCTCTTGTGTTTTAGGCATCAAAGCAGGACTCAGATAGAAGCCACATCACCCCAGGTGTAGCCCCAGACAGAGCCCAAATAGTAAAGGCACTTCGAATGCATACCAAAGATGCATCGCCTAATGTTTCAAATTAATGATCACCAGTCTTCGTTATTGGTGTGACCCCAGTTATTAAGGAAAAGACCAGAGAGAATCAGGGTGCACTATGTTTTGTCAACAGTTATAACTTCAAATGTTAAAAATGACCACAGAAGCCAAGAATGATGTCATACTATTGGGTTGTCGGAAAAGTCATGACACATTTTTTGCAATGAAAAACATAGAAAACAGACGTCATGACTTTTCCAACAACCCAATATATTAGTATTTTTCTTTGTTTCTTTTTTTAAATAAAAAAGTGACCCTTTCTGGCACTTTTATTTACAGTAATTAAATTTGAATCAGCCAAAATTAGTACAGCCAAAATTATAGAATTGGTTCTGCATTTGAGAAGGGAATATGTAAATTAAACAGAAATTATTTTTCTATCTGATCATAAGCAATTGACAAGGTTTCAGGGGGTGTATTAAAGGCTTCTTACCCAGCATCCAGAAGTTTCCAAGTCCCCCCTTTTTTTTTTCCTCTCGGGATATTCCTATAATTTATCTTCCCATGCTAGAATGATTCGATTTCACACTATTTCGGCCTGGGGGGTGTTTCCAGGATAATACCAACCATGTATGTCGGAGACAAAAAGAAACACGCCCCCTTTGCTGGAATGTTATAGGTTGTTCCTCACACAAGTGAAATTCCTGCAAAATTGGAAACTTACGGGCGATTTGTTGTGGCTTATGGTTTTTATGGACACGGAGCCAGAAGAGATCACGGGGGCCCTCCAGTTGCAGAGTTTTATGTAGTTGTGTTTTCGCAGTGGATGGAATGAAGACTCGGAGGGATTAACCGAGAGAGCCTGGCTTTTCCTGGCTATTTCCCGGAGAAACAATAATACTTAGGGACAGAACTGAGCCTAACATGCATTTGTGCAGGTCCAGGTCACGTGGCTCCCCCGCTGTACCTCACTGCCTCCAGTTCCAAGTTTCCGTTCATTCTCTACTCCGGTTATGTATGCTGTGCTACTTTGACAAGTTCATCTTCCCCTGCCTCTCTCTCCTTATCTGTGAATTCTGATAGATGACTTCTCTTTGTAAAGACTGTCACTGGCGAAAACATTTTCTCCCAAGATCGTCCTTCTGTACACCGACTTGTAAATTGTTGTCTTTCTCCCTTAGCTCCTCTTGCAAATGGCTATTGCTTCTGGGACAGTTTGGCGGTCGCTCCTGAAATTGATTCCTGGCTGACACGTTTCCCTTCTTCCAGGGCAGGTATTGCGCGATATGGTAGCTTCATATTTTCTGGCCTCTCTCCTTGACTGTGTTGCATCCACAGACACAAGAACCTCATGGACTCCTGGAATCTTCCCACTGGTGCCGGAATCTGCACAATAGCAGATGAACTGGATGGCTTCAGTCTCATCACCCCGTTCTAAGTAATAGTAACAACAAACATTGTTAGGCGCTGACCTGGCTCAGCTCAGAGTAAACGTGTGACAGCGATCTCCTCATGTAAGGACACCCATAACCCTGTGAGATACGTGCTCTCATTAGTCCCACTAAACAGATGAAGACACTGAGTCTGAACGTAAAATGCATTTCCCGGGGTCCCACCCAGGCTGAGTGATGGGACCAGGATTTGCACAAGCTGATTTTGCTCCCTGGGATATTCTGCCTCTGACATGAACTCTAGAAATCCCAGTAAGAGGGAGAGAGCCCTCAGGATCTAAACCTTATCCCCTGCTTCAGCTCCTTGCCACTAAGTGGTCCTTTTAATCTCTGAATATCTTGGTCCTATTTTATGGTCTCATGTTGATCTTCATGTTTTAAAAAATATTTTCAATTATATATGTATATATATATATATATATATCCCAAACATTTTATATTCTACAATTGTAATATCATGGGCTGTTCCTTGCACTGCTGTTTCTGTTCTTTATATAGTCTTATTTATTTTCCTGCTGGCACTTTCTCTTCCAGAGAGGAATTGTTCGTTCTTTGTTGTAGATACACGAGACAGTAACAACCTAGGGCAGCACTAATATAAATTCTTGGCTGGAGGCGCTCTGGACACATAAGGTGGGACTGTGCCTTCAGAGCCTCATAAAGTCAGACTTGGGTTTACAAATCCACGGGGGAAATTTTTTTCTCCCTCTCTACCCAACACTAAGTTATAGTTTGCCAATTTTCTCACTCTCCTTTTTGCTTTTGTGACTTTTTTTTCCTTGTTCACCCGAGCCCTGAGGGAGTAGTTCCCTTGGGGTCCCAGCTTTAGGCAGGCGTTTCTTAGTTGATTGTCCACCTTTGAAACAAACCTGGGCTTATTCCCCTGTTCTCCGTGATGCATGTGAGTGTGAAATTAAAAACTATGTATGGTTCCTCAAGATTGATGGATCCTGGATAAGAACTAAATTCAGATTGCTTGCCTTATAGTTTCACGCTTTCACTACATATTTAGTTTTGAAAGATTTTTAAAAACCTTCTTGCCAATGAAGAGATTTGTTTAAAATTTAAGCGTGTGTGTTTACATGTGTGTATTTGTGTGCATGTGTACATACACATATATGTCTCCACTTTTTTTAGTTATTTTTCCACAATGGGTTTTTTAGACTATCTAGGCAGTCATCCTGTCAGAGTGAGTGTGCCTTCTCATTTTAATTTCACTCAAATGTCAGTTGTTAATATATGTATGGGTTTAATACTATCTATTTTTTTTCCCGTATTCAGTGTATCATACCACATATTTTAATCACTATACTTTGTAGTATGAATTAATATCAGGTCATCAGTTTCGTTTCTTAACTTTGTGTTTCTTCTGTAAAATTGGCTTAGTTATATTTGGCCTTTGCTGTTTTATATCAATTTTAGGATCACTTTGTCAAGTTTCACAAAAATTTTGTTGTTATTTGATTAGTGGTGCTTAGGAAGATTATCAAGTTTTGTAAATTAATCTTATTCACTCTAATTCTAATGTTTTGCCAGGAGATTATCTTAGAGATTTATATTATATTATATTATATTATATTATATTATATTATATTATATTAGTCTTTATATCTATATCTCTATATAACTGTATATCTATATCTATATATCTATATCTATATCTATATCTATCTTGTTTGAACCTCTAAATAAGGGCAGTAAGTCTCAGCCTGTATTGGTAACAATATCTGTTTGTATTTGTACTCATCATGGATTCTAAGGCTAGACACGTAGATATTTAAACTTCTTGGGCCACATCTGAAATGTGAAAAAAAGAAAAAAAGAAAACCCACAAACATATAAACTGGACATCTATACTAGGCCTAAAGAAGTGGTGTGAAACTATTGAGCACTTGAAAAAACTAGGTCTGCCAGTCTTCTTCTGCCCTTTATTAAAGATAATTCTGAAGTTAGATCTTTTCGTTTGATGGTATCTGTAGGTTTTTGATAGGAAAGCATAATCAGGCTGCTTTTGAGGTTTTCTCTTTATTTCTGGTATGAGACATTTTACTACAGTGTTTCTAGGTTTGGTTTTTATTTAATTTGTCTTGCTTTCCTTTATAGAGTTTCTCCATAACCTACGGCTCGATGTCTGATGTCTATTTTGGAAATTTCTTAGCTGTTATCTATTCAAATACTGCCACATTACCCCTCATCTTTCTGGTTCTTTAATTGCATGTACATTAGAACTTTTCACTATGTCCCATATAGCTTTTAAAATAGTCCTTTCTGAATTTTCCACCTTTATTCTCTCTGTGCTTCAATCTAATTTATCTAGAGATTTAGCTTCCAATTTGCTAGTATATCATGTATGAACAAAAGCAAAGCTGGAAGCTTGCAATGGTCATGGAAAAAGAACGCTCAACCCTTGGAATTTAGGGACTAACAATGGAATAGTTTTGATGTTGAGGAACCAAGCTGGTCACTCTCTCTTATATCCAGATTCACAAATGTCCCCCCTCCCTTTGACTAGTGGATCCATGGGAAATGTAAATTACATGTATTCATGGGACAGTACAGTAAAATAACTACGTATGATCACTGTACATGGTAAAGCTTTGGGACAACATAGGTGTCCAATTTAAGTGCTTCTCCTCTGGCAAGACTTAGAACGGTCTCATTCGACACACATTTGCACACTTCTGAAGTTACTGCTTCATCTTTCGGCTCTCAGAGAGTTTCTAGTGAAGAGCCGCTTCCATTTTCTCAGTGGCCTGTGATCTAGATGTGACCCTCCACTGCCTGAAGCATCAGAGGGATAGAGGCTTCAAATCTGTGTTTGCCTTGTTGTTGTGTGTTTGTTTGTTTCTTATGCATGTCAATGGTTTTGCCACAGGCGTGATCTGAGCAACCTTTCTCAGCCACAGAGTGGCTTGTGAATCCCCTATAACACGAATAATCGGACTTCAGGCATGCATGCAGGCTGGTTATGGTCAATTTCAGAGTCTGGCTATTGAAGAACCTCTACCCTAGTGTGGCACAGAATCTGCTCATGAATTCTGACACACTTGTCTCACAGAGGCACACCGTCCAAGGGTGAGGACAAAGCCCCAGCCAGATGGCTGAAGAGTGATGTGGAAGGTTAGATGATAGAGACCAACATGCATTCCAGAGAGACAGCTATGGCTGGGCTGGTGTGTGAAGGTGGTGAGATACTTAGAAAATGAATTATGTCAAATCCCTGATTTCAACCAGCTGCTCACCATTTCCAGATGGATAGAAAGAGTTCAATTTCCCCCCTTGTCTTCTGTGACAAACAATACATTATTATAAATTAACATTGATCCTGAAATGTGCATAACAGCTGCAGGTTGGGTGCAATAATGCGATAAGCATATGAAAAAAAAAAAGTGCCTGATGTGAATTGAAGCCTTCTAAAAACAGGGGATTGTCAGGATTCCAAAAGTAGAGGTAATTCACTTTGGCTGTGTCTTGTGGGCTGCTTAGTTGTTTTGTCTCCTGCCCCTTTTCAAAACATGATGCTAAATCCTTGTGTCTGTAGGGGGATTTTTCCTGTTGCTGTGAGCTTCTAATCTTCACAAGAAATTTTATTCACTCTTTTTTGGAGAATGTAGTTTGCAACAAGCCATAAGGGAGAAACTCATAGAGTTTTCCCTTTTTTTTCATGAGCTGTAATCTCTTCTTTTGTTAATTCCCAAACTCTTTTGCTATTTGTACTTGAAAAACAGGCCACGCGAACAAATGAGTTAAAGCAAGTTTTTTTTCGCTCTTGGGAAAACAAACTCACCTATTATGTTATGCTTCTAATTTCCTTTTCTCTTTTTAAAAAGGCAGACTTCTGCGATGAGATTTTGTGGGGAAGAAACTGAAAGTTAATTTCTCTTTCAAATCTGCATGAACCACACAGAGACTAGAGTTATCCTTTAGAGATCATTTTCCTCTTGTATCTATCTGGGATAAACAGACTTGATTTAGAGAGCCATAGATGCTTGTGACTTTCAGATGTACTGTGTTAACTTTCCCAAGGCAATTGCACGGCGAGATAGAACTTGTGGATTCTCTTTTTCAGGAGTTCTTCACCCAAGGTCATTGCCTGTTTCTTTTCACTCTTTATTTTAATTCCAGAGAAGCTACACATGAGAAACCCGAGTCATACAATGGCTCTGAAAGAAGTCACCCTGCCCATTTTGTTTTGAACCCTCCTCTGGGCCCAACTGATTGCACAGATTCATTCATATGGAGATGCCGCTATGAAATGCATCTTTACTGTACTAAGTCACAAACATGAGTGGCCATAGGTTACGGTAGAGGGGGAAGATACGGAAGTGAGGAGTCACGATACTTAGGTTAACTGTTAGATATTTGAAAATTTGTGTGCAGTGAATCTGTGAGATCAGTTGGCCCGACAGAGGGTTAAAATAAATGGATGTCCTTCCCTCACCCTAAGGTGGGACTGAGCTGTCCTAGGTTTAGGGAGACAATTTCTCTAGGGCAACGATTTTTAACCTTTGTTGGTTACCTGCCCATTGGGAATCAGATGGATATATGCATGGTCTTCCCTCTCCCCCAAATACACACGTATCCAGGATTTAGCATGTAATAGGCAGAAGTTATGAATTGTTCTGAAGACATTTCATGTACATCAAGTAAAGAATCCCTGCTTTAGAGATATATGGGTAGAGAGACGTTCAAAGTTCAGGTTTTTTGGTGCTAGATAGACGTGATTTCGAAACTCAGCCCTGCCACTCAATAACTGTGGGAATTTAGAGGAAATACTTAGAATCAGTTTCCTCATCTATAAAATGAATATTATAGTACATATCAAATGAATTAGTCATGCTGGCTATGAAAGCGCTATACAAATCATGAGAAAGGAAAACAGCAAAATCACGACTCATAATCCTGCACTATGGCTCGCAAACCAGATAAAATATCTCCAGCGATGACAGGCAGCAAAACTATCAAAACTCAGGTTGTTCGAATATCTGTATGTTCTGAGATGGGAGCCTACAAGCCTGCTTTACCAGTACTCTGCATGGACCCATGTATTCCAGAGATAAGACTGCTGACTGTCTTATATTTTATCAGTCCCTTCTAATATCTTGATTAATTTCTGTCCTAAACCCAGCCTATAACTTCCCTTGCCAAACTCTGCATCCTGAGCTACTACTGATGCTGTATATAATCAATAGGGCCTCTCTAGTGGTCTTTGTCTGTGGGCTCCAGTAACTCCTACGAGCCCCTGGAGTGCAGACATTGTTTCTTTTTATGTGGTACCAGCCTTCCAAGCCCCGCTTTAATTTGGGGAAGAGAAGTGATTCCCCAAGGCATGTTGAGTTTGTTTACCATTCTCACAGTTAGGGCCGCCTGCCGATAAGAAGGAAAGAACAGAGCAAGCCTGGGTGTGAGGCTGTTTACCAGTAGGTTATTAGCAGACTTTTCCTGAGAATTATTCCTATATTTTGCCTATTTTTCTCAGGAGTTGTTGGTCTTTTTTTTTTTTTATTTCTAGGCATTCCTTACACATTAAGGAGATTAACTCATTATCTATGATAGGAGTTGCAAATATTCATTCCCCCTTTTGTCATTTCTCTTTTCAAAAAGCTTGAAGTTTTTTACTTCTTTTAGTTTGCCTTTCAGAAGAACGTACTGTCATATGGACAAATGTATCAATCTTTTAATAGTTTCTGCATTTTGAGTTGGAGTTCTAAAGGTCTTCCCCACCAAAGTTCAAGTTTGTTAGGAAAAAAAAAAAATGCAAACAAAAATGGCAAGGACAATTTTTAAAAAGAAGAGCTAACGGTTGAGATTAACGCTACCAAATGATGGCACGTGAAGAGATAGATGGAAGAGAAAAATACAGAATGCCGTAGGAAACCCAAAGCAAAAACGTATAGAAATCTGTTCAATAAAGGTAGCTTCTCAAACCAGGAGAGAACACACGGGTTATTTAACGATGGGGAATTGCAACAATTGGGTCAGCATCTTTAGAAAAAAAAGAAAAGTTGGAACTTTACTCTGGATAGATTTTCCAATGGATCAGAGATTTAAATGTGAAAAATAAAATTATAGGAGGACAGAGAGTGGAATTTTTTTTATGAGCTTGATTTCTTCCTGTTGGGTATTTGTCAGTTGCCTTCCTTCCCAGCATAATTCTGTTTGTATGAAATGCCCAGATTTCATATAAATATAGAGATATAGAATGAACTTCAGTGGTTGCCTGGTGCTGGGAGTAGGAACAGGGATTGAAACTCCTAATGGGCATGTTAGGATCTTTGGGAGACAGGGAAGTGAGCTAAAACTGGACGATGGGGGTTTGACGATGATTGAATTGTACCTTTAAAATGAGTGAATTCTGTGATCTGCAAATTATACTTCAATTAAGCTGTTCCAGTTGAGTGTGGCTTAGTGACAGCTTTCCCTGGGCAGAATAAGGCAGAGGTGCCCTCATACCAAGGGATATCTATTAATCAAATGGTTAAATCTTCCCCAAGAATAGGATTTGGTAAGCATGAAAGTGACCCTGATGAATAAAGAGGCCAGAACCAGAAGAAAAGGAAGAGTTTTCGTCTGAAAGTCTAATTCCCGCCTGTGAGATACCTTGCTTCCAATAGGTCCTGACAACCTTGATTGAAAATGGCTCCCTAACTCGCCTGCGCAGCTTCCAATAGGTCCTGACAACCTTGATTGAAAATGGCTCCCTAACTCGCCTGCACAGCCTGTCTCATGGCTGAACAATAGCCAGCATCCTGTGTTGACCTCAGCCCAGTCGTTGCTTCTCTTGCTTAATTGGCTTTCCGTGGAAGTGTTTCAACTGAAAGCGTGTCTCTCTCTTATTTTTTTTCTTTTTTTACGGAATGGTGCCAGAAAACAATTAATTTCAAACACACAGCTTTTATATTTGATGCTGTGGTTCCTGTCTGAGGCAACAATTTATTTATGTTCCTGTCTGAGGGAGATAACGCCCCAGCTGAAGGAACAAGCCCATGTAGAGCCCTGGGAATCGCATTGTAGTTGGTCTCACTCTCTCCTTGGCTTCTGCCTCCTGCAGCTGTGGCTGCCTTTGCAAAAGTGGCAGCAATCAAGTGTACCCAGGGACCCTGGCTCTTCTTTCTTTTTTTTTTTTTAAATGTAATTTATTAGACTAGTTTATAATCTGGATAGAACCCTAACAACTGTGGGAATGTTCCCATGAAATCCTACATGGAAAGGGATATTACTTAAATTCCATGGGGATTTTCATGCCCATCTCAGCTCGGGCTCTAGAAAGGGAGAAAAAAAAAAAAAGTGGGAAGGAAGGAAAAAAGAAAGAAACCATACTATTTATTGTGTGTATGTCTCTCAGGAGCCTACTAATGTTTCATTTACCCCACTATGTGTGTAAATCTACGTTTTATGATGCTCTATTGGGGCTCTGTTGCTGTCATTTAAACTTGTGAGGCCACCACAGAGAAGGATGGCCCCAGAAGGACAACTGCACAGCCGGGTGGGAGCTGAGGCACCTGGGGCATTGTGGATCCCCTCTGAGTGCTGGAGGTAGGCAGCTCCAAGGCGGTGTTCCCGATCTGGCAGCATCGTCTGTTGCTGTCTCACTCTCCATTGCGCGTGTGAGAACTGGTGGCTGTAAATTTGGAAGGAGTGAAAGGCTTAATTTGGTTCAGTGACTTGTCTCATGAACATGAAATGGAAAGCTTGGCAGTTCCTTCCGCTTAGATCGGAGCCACTCTCCCCTGGCCAGCTAGCTTTCAATTTTTATTTTGTGCAGGTGAAGCCTGCTGTTGTTGCTCTTTGGTTAAAACAAGACAGTAGCGTGTGCGTGTGTTAAAGAGTTGTTTCTATTTTTCTTTCTTTTTCCTTTTTTTTTTAAAATGATTTTATTGGGGAATTGGGGAAGGTGAACAGCACTGGGGAATCAGGGAAGGGGAACAGACAAGTTGCTGTCGTTTTATTCTTCAGTCTAGATGTGGAGAACGTTGCTTCACTGGCCCATGTTGGTATTGTCATTGCTCTCTTCCTGGATGAGGCAGTTGTTCACTGACCATTGGACGGCTGCTCACGGTGGCTCTTGGCAGCTCACGAAAGCCCACGCCAGCTGCCGGCCATCCCCACTGCAGCCTATGCCATTGCCAGTGACTCACGGCAGCCCAGCTCCAGATGGAGCTGTTGTTCACCATCTTAGCTGTAGAGGGCGCAGCATCACTGACCCTCATGTGGGATTTGAACCAGGGCCCTGCTTCTCAGAGCTGGTGTCCCAAGCCAACTCTTAACCAATGTGCCACTTGGCTGTCCTTAAGAGCTGTTTCTATTTCTTTAAGAAGAATTTGGTGCGAACTAAAATGGTGAAATCTGTTTGTTTGCCAGCAGTATCAAGCAGGGGAAAGGACATGTTGATTACTCTTGATTCCTCCAACAGTCTAATCCCATTTCAACATTTTCTCCTCCCTCCCTCCCTCCCTCCCTCCCTCCCTCCCTCCCTCCCTCCCTCCCTCCCTCCCTTCCTTCTTTCCCTCTTTCCTTCCTTCCTTCCTTTCCTCCCTCTTTCCCTCCTTCCCTCCCTCCCTCCCTGCCTCCCTTAGATTAACATAAACAATAAATAAAAAACCTCAACCAATACTAAAAACAAATCCGCAGAGTAATACAAATGTAAGATCACAATACAGGTAACCCAACAGACTCTTACACTCTTGTCAAAGTTAAACTCAAAGTTTGGCTAGTGGTCCAACCGAGAGAGACTCCTCTTCAGTTGAATGGATCCCTTTGGCCACACAGAGAACACGTACCACTTTCTCTAGAAAAGTAAAATATTCTTAGCATTTGTTTTGGAAGCTACCATCTGTGGCTCTGTATGGTGTAGCAGCCAGCCAGATGCCATGCGGCATATAAGGCAATAGCTTTATACTGACATTGGTACAGATTTTAATAACCCAATTGTGCAGATTCCCAGGGGTCACTGAGGCATGATGCAAGTGAGTAACAGGAGTGCTGAAGAGCCTGGGCAGCCTTCTACAGACGAAGTAGCTTTCTGATTTTCTGGCACAATCTCTTGATGACTCATGGGATACACTGAGAAGTGCATTATCTGATTGGTTTTCAAACCATCCAGTATAAATATCAATCTCGGCAAGGCTTTTGATAAGCCTTGGGCAGCAGATAGGTCAGAGATATGTCCTGTGTCAAATATCATCATGGAATAATCTCTCTCTTCTCCAACCGCCTATGAATTTGCCCAAGAATTCCAATAAAAAGCCTGGAGCCAGAGAATGTGCTAAAGAATTCTTGAATGCTAAGAACTGAACCATCATTGAAGAGTTTACTTCACCTTAGAAAACATGGGGAGGAGGGTGGAGCCTCAGTATCTTCAATGAACACTGACAGCATCTTTTTTTTTTTTTTTTTGAGGGCAGTGTCACTGACCCTCATATGAGGGACCTGAACCGGGGCCGCTGGCTTCCCAGGCTAGTGCTTAACCACCGCGCCACTCGGCCGGCCCTGACAGCAGTTTGTCTTTTTGACAAACTGCAGTGGTCCAGCCCTGCAGTGCTCTCCACTCATCTTCTTAGAGGATGATTGCTGTCTGCCATTTCACACTCCAGGTGACCCATCTATATTCATTACGCTTCGCTGGGAGGTTAGGGGGGAATGGTGTCTTCTCATTTCACAAAGATCTGGTATCACAATGTCAACTTACCTAGAAAACCCAGGCTAATATTTGCATTGCTTCTTGTCTTCAGTAATGAGAGTTCAGTATAGGCCCATCCAGCTATTCCCCCCATCCCCACCCCCAGAGATCTGATCATTTAGCTTTCCATTAACAGCGAATGTTGGCATATGACTGAAGAAGTTCACTCGAAGAATACCACCAAGAATCCGTTTTTCAGGAAGCGGGTGAACTTCCAAAAGTGCTTATGAATTGAGACTCATGTTCCTTTGTCTTATTATGAACTTTACCCAACAAATGGAAGGTGCTCCTCCATTTCCTGGTGCCTAGTAGGGGTTCTCATCCCCAGCTCCTGAGCTTGGAGTCAGTGGTGTTTGAGGCACATCCGTGAGGATCAGAACTGAAGAATCGTTATCTAATGTGAGTCAGCAGAGCAAGGGGTGAGGGTGCAGTGAAGGGCGTTTGGGAAAAAGGAGTATATAGTTCAGAATATTTACTTTGTGCTTTTAAATAATTTCAGATTTACAGAAAAATTGCCAAAATAGTGCTAAAAACTTGTGATTATCCACACCCCCCCAGATGTTAAAATTTTAATATTCCTTCCCAACCCCCCGCCATTGTATACGTGTTTGTTTCTTCCCCCTCCTCCCATTCTCATTCCCATTCTCACTCTTCTTGTCACTGGGCTGGAGACTCTGCATGTGTCACATGCTCCCAGGTGACACTGGGGACAGTTCTACCTCCCTCACCACCACCCGCCTTACCTGGTTAATTGTGTGGTGCCCCCACCCCAACCCTACCAGGCCCTGATCCCCCAAGGAACTAAGAGCTGTGGTGTGTTCGCCTCTGACACCCACACCTAGCACCCTGGGCTGATGAACGTGAGTGATATGAGAACTGTCCTCTGTCACATCTCATCATGGAGTAATTTCTTTCCCCTCCAACCTCCTACCGCGTTGCCAAAGAATGATAAAGTGACAGATAATCAGAGGCAGAGCAGGGCACCCTCCACCACTGCCTCCTGGAAAGTGTGCTATCCTCTGTGTCATGGTGCTGTTTCCATTCTCAGCTTATCTGCATGTGAAACTCAGATGATCTGAGTTAGCCCATCAGCAGCCACTACTAAAAAACGCCACGGTCTCCTCTGTGGTGGACGTACAATGACTGGTTTCATTAAAAAAAAAAAAAATCCATCTTCCATGGCCTTAGAGCTCTGAAACCAATTGGGAGAATTTCCTGTGTTTGATAAGCTGATATTCAGGCAGAAGGCAGCTGTCTGCTCCTAGAGCCAGAGAGGATGCTTGGAAAATGAACTTAGGCATGGGTTCATGCTGGCCTTCCAACAAGGCTGGGGAGGCCACGGTCAAAACAGTGGACTTGACTCAGCTGTCACTGTAGCTGCAGTTGGCTCGAGGGTCTGTTAAGCCTGGGAGGGGATGGCAGTCACACATCAGGGACAAGGGCTTGGTGTCTTCATCAAAATGGTCTGCACACGATGGAAGGTCCCAGCCTGATCCTTATAGGGATATTGCATGATAGTATTTGGTAACAGGTAAACTGTAGGTAGGTGTGTGAGCCTTGTGTGCTTAATAAGTTTTCGCATCCAAACTGCAGAGGGGGAACCCAGATGAAAATGGAAATGATTCATCTGATTCCAGCCCCTGTTCCCCCTCCCACCCCGTATACAGTATTACTGGTCTGCAGGGCTCTTCATTGTCATGGCTACTTTGTTTAACTGTAACAAACGGATTACAAATGAGGAATTATAGATGGAGAATTTGACAGTTGGCTTTGGAAATTTTTTAAATTATTTTAAATTAGAACTGTTATATGTATTAGCCCATAACATTTTAAAAGCATCCATTATTGGGGTGCCCCACAGGAAATAGACAGTGCATTCAAATTAGAATAATCTCAGAATGAATATAAATGGAATAATAAAATATAGTGTGGTGGTTAGAATAACCCCAGTAATGTTTAATAAAAAGATCTCAAGATGGTGTGAGCAGGATACAGCAAAACAACAGAGGACCCTGAGCTAGTCAAAAAGTAGGGGGTACTTATGCATAAAGGGCTCAGGGAGAGACAGCTACTGGAGTCCCAAATTAAGGGTAGGTGGACATGGTGATCTGTAGGTGTTACTACCTCAGGTCAAGGGACCTGACTACCATGGGGTGACCTTGCCAGGAGGGGCCAAAGGAACACACCCCTGTACCCCCTCTTTCTGTTCTCCTGCTTCTGCTCCCCACTGCCAAACTCAACCTGAACCCTGGGAGTACGGGGCCTGGGAAATCTATCCAGGTGTGTCTCCAGGGCAGAGATGGAGCTGGAGGAGATTGGACCGGGGAGAGTAATACGGGCAAAGGAAAGCTACCTGGCTTTTGAAACTTACAACGATGCAACAAAAGGGCTGTACGGTTATTATCTCCATGTATAGAGGAGGAAATGAGGCCAGAGACCTGCCTTGGGATCGCCCATCAAACCCACACCTTTTGTCTACAAGCCCCACACTCTCTCTTCTGTTTCAGAACAGCGAGTTGATGGGCCAGTTCATGGCAATGCCAGGGTCAATGGAGCATTGCCCCCGAGGGGGCTAATACAGAAACTCAAGTAACGTTTGATGTTTAAAATCTCTCTAAAGCACCTTCTTATTCTCTTTGGGGGCGAATCACCAGAGTTTCTGCCTCTCTTGGGTTTCAGGATCCGTTTGACCTCTTGTGAGCATGTCAGCATCGTATTTTATAAGTCTTCTGTGGCTGGTCGAAAACATTTTGCAGTGTGGGGCTTGTTTCATCTCATGTTTTAATGTGCCCCTTTACAAATTAATCTCCTGTCCTCCCACCTTTCTGAGTTGCCCATAACGCCACGTTCTATAATTGCAAGAAAACTACTCCACGACCTATTACTTCCCAAGGCAAAAGGGCTTTTCTTCCTAAAGTTCCATAAATCCCATGGACTGGGATGCTTCCGTGGTCACAAAGAAGCCGGCTAGTATTTACGCACAGGTGAGAAGGCACGCTTTTCTTTCCTCATCAGGTGCATGGCAATTTGCAGATCCCATTATCTGCTTATTAACCAGAGTGCCTTGTGGCAATGGCAGATTGTGAAGCCTGCACACACGGGCAGTTAAACAGCGGGCTCTCAGGGGTCCATCCTGCGACTCCAACCCTGTAATGAAGAGGCAAAAGCCGAGGATACGACAGTAGGATCTTCAGCAATGGAATGAAATCAGGATTTGATCTAATGCAACATGACTTGCTCACCGCCCAGGTAGAATATCAAATGACCCGTGTGAAATTCAATCCTTGGTATCATCTTTCTATTACAGCCATTGTTCTCCACTTCCTCCGAGTGCCATACAGAATGGCATGTAAATCAGGTTTTCATTAGCATGTCCTTTCTTTTTATCTCCATTCTGTTTTATTGTGACTTTTATTTTTTAACTGAATTTACTCTGGGTATGTAAATGTCTTGGTAAATTAGCAATAGGAGGGAAAGGATAAAAAGTAAAGATAGTCACTGATATCTAGGTTATACATATTGGCTACCATTTAAGGTGGTAATATAGAAGCTATTTCTTTCAAAGCAGGTATAGACATAGCTAAAATAAAACGTCTAAAATGAAGCTTTTTTTTTTTTCTTTTTGGAGTTTACTATGTATTAATTTTATCTTTAGGGACCTCTCAGGAGTGTGATTGTTTGGGCTTTATGTTAAAACTGCAGAAGACATCCAATGATATATCTTTGTAAGGAAGAGAACTAAGTTACGTTGTTACTTAGTTCTGGGCGGGGTATTCTGATAGATACTCAGTGGACAGTAACTAGTTGGATTTCCACAAACACCCTTGAGGAAGAAATTGTTCTGACTTGGTTTCTGCCTGTCTCAGCCAGTCAGACTGCTTGCAGGACTGGGAATGAGGCAGTCGGTGGGAAGGGTCATTTAACTTGGAGCTGCCAGAATAAAGGTGATCCTGAGGCTGTGGGAGTTAGAATGCACGACTGCAATTTGAACCATTTATACCCAAGCATCAGAAACTCCAGCCCTGTCGGAGCAGTCCATGCTGCTTAGTAAAAACTTGCTTCTGTTCCATTTTGACACTTGGGTTGTCATCATTGGATCCATCCTCAGTTAGGATGGCCTGGGCTCCCTACCCCCCAGTCTTGCCACCCTCCTACTCTCTGCAGTGAGATGATGGAATGTAGACCCAGCCCCAAGACTTTCAGCCCACCTCATTCATTCCTCAATCCTCTCCCAGGAAGAGCCCATTGGTTAACTCTGGGATCAGATCCTTAATATTTGGAGTTTTCCTGATCAGGCATGTGGACAATGGGCGAAGTTTCCCTTTTTTTAAAATGCAGCAATGTTAAGTGAAAACAACAGAGTCACAGGAGTTTAGCCAATCTATTCATTGTTCTGCAGAAGACATCTAATGCCAATAAAATTAAAACCAATTTCTGAGCCTACTTAGAAAGAAACTTAAGCACCATTGGAAATGAGCCCTTTGAAGAGAAAAGCTAGGTTCTCAGCTCTCCTGACCATTGTGGCGCTGGCTGCATTGCCAGGTCCGGGTTTAAATTTGAAGGTCAAATAGTTAACTTATGATAAATGATACTATATGAAGGTTTGAGCCAAGGCAAAGAGTGTGGGAAAGCTTATAAGAAAACCATTAAGGCTCCAGTTGTGCTGACCTGTGAGGACTCTGGACAGAAAAACAAAGTATAGATTCTTGCAGTAAGTACTTGTGAAGAAGCCAGAGGGGGTATCGCTGGCAGAGCCGAGGTGAGAGGAAAATGGCAATAACTCCATTTAAGTTTGTGTTTACAAACCTGTCCTCTGAAATTTCAGACTTGCCTTTCTTAGTGTTTTCTTTTTTTTTCTTTCCTTCTCTAATTGGATAGAAGAGAATCCAGGTAATAACATGCTTAATTCAATAGGACCGCAGCTTAGGGTGTGTATGAGAGACAGGGCGTCTGAGAGCTGAGATAGGAGGCTTAGCAGGATCCAAGTCAAGAAGAGCTGAATACCTTGAACCCTTCCTTAAAACTAGTAAACGATATCAAGGTGAAAGGTGTCCTGCTATGATTATTTTTGAAGGCAACACTGGTGGATAGTGTAGAACAAGAAATGCTTAACTGTCCAACTGAACTTTTGGACTCTAGGCTTCTAGAAATGACTACCCTATACTTGTGAGATGAGCCATGCCCAATTTTGAGTAATGAAGAAGGCAGAAAATGGGTGACTGGCTAACAGTCTGGAGGTAAAACGCCACTGGTACCCCTGTTTGAGTAATTTGAAAAGGAACTATAAAAAGTGCAGGGCCATAATACAAGTAATCCCGAGAAATAATCCCCTGGCTGATTTCAGTCAATCAGACCTCAGCGGCAACATAAATTTGTTCTCCTTTTCCTATTGTCTTGCTGAACTTAGACACGCTAATTACAGGTGCTTTTTAAAGATGTCCGCATACTATGGCGGGACCCAGAAGCCCCATCCAAATGACAATTGTCTCATCTCAGATTTGAGCTGAGGGGTTTATAGGGGTAAGCTGGGATGGGCAGGTACCTGGCTAATTGCTGTAGCTTAGAATGAACTGTTAAAATGGAAACACATTTGCAAATACTTCATTATTTATGTAACCACAGCTATTTGTATAGTTATTAGTCTTAATTACAAGTATATGTTTGCATACATGATTAGATTCAGTTTAGAGTGTATTGTCCTAGATAGAAGGAGCTGGATCTATTCAACTTGACTTTAGCTTAATAAAGAGTAAAAGCAAAAAAGTAATGCTTAAAAAAATGCTACTTGACGTTGACATTTCCAAGTGTAGTAAGGACTAATAATTGAATAATAAATAATGAGTAAATAATTTAAATCTTCCTGTGTAATAAAAAATGCCTTAAAGGGTTATATAGTCACTTGACCTTTTTTTGTTTTTTTCAATTCTTATCTTTTTGGCATCAAATATTATTGTACATTAGTTTCAGGTGTACAGCACAGTGGTTAGACACTTACATAACTTACAAAGGCACTGAAATCTCTCCAAAATAGTCTTGCATTTGTTGCTTCATGTCATCCTCTGAAATCTTGCTGTGTGAGTAGAGTAGGTACGAGTTCCGTATTTACTGTGAAGGAATGTGGGGTCAGGGCTTCGGGAAGCTCTCCTGGCTCAGCCTCTTCTTCGCAGTGCTTTCTCTGCCTTCCATGTCTTCCATCATAACGGGCCCGCCCAGGCAGCACAGTCGTGGACACTGAGAGCATCAACTGGGCAGCCACAGAGCACTGCACTTGCAAATCCATCTTTTGCTCTGATTCGTGGATTTGTCTGCTCATGCATAACATGTCATTTTGAATTTCTGTGGATTCCAGGAGAAATCTGGCCAGTTGGAATCCCTTCATCAATGCCCTTCAACTTGGCTGAGCAGCGTTAGGCAATCGTCTCCCACGGGTCTCCTGCATATGTGCTAATATTTCCCATCACTTGCCCTTTTGGTCCCCAGTCTTCCAGCACCGTTTTATGAAAGTCCTATTGTTAATTACAGTTGATGTATCCCAAGGGTGCAGTGGTCATAACAGAAAATAGCCAGTTTTTCAGTTTCTGCTTATGGCTGGGAGATGTAAGAGAAAACTGCCTCAATCTGGAACCAATTACCTGGCATGATAGATGACAAGCGAGGGCCTAAACAGATGGAAAGAGGGGTGAATAAAAAGGACAACCCACCTGATCCCAATTACGTACACCTACCCTACCTACCCTCGGCAATCTTTTTGCCAGACATCTTGAATAGCTCAGGACCAGTTGAGGAGAGGTCCCAAGAACGCAGTGTGAAAAATGCAAACCTCTGTGATGAATGAAGGGATCATGTGAAAAGAAATGGGAGAAATTATTGCTTGACAAAGACGCCTGGAATGGGACATTTAAGTTCTTACCTTTTATAATCATATATATTCTACAGATCTTGGCACCCTCTAAGGGCTTAGCACATTTTAGATACTATTTTATCCAATAATTGAATAATAACTTAAATAATGAGTAAATAATTTAACATCTTGTTTTTTTTGAGGGCAGTGTCACTGACCCTCATGTGGGATCTGAACTGGGGCCGCTGGCTTCCGAAGCCAGTGCTTAACCACTGCGCCACTCGGCCGGCCCATGAGTAAATAATTTAAATCATCCTGTGTAATTAGAAAAATGCCTTAGAGTTATGTAGTCACTTACCTTTTTGTTTTCTTCAATTTTTTATTTTTTGGCATTAAATATTATTTTATATTAGTTTCAGGTGTACGGCACAGTGGTTAGACATTTCTATAATTTACAAAGTCACTTACATTTTCAAAATAGTCTCACATTTCTTGTTTTATGTCATTCTCCGAAACCTTGTTCTATCAGTAGAGTAGGTACGAGTTCCATATTTACTGTGGGGAAATAATGGGTCAGGGCTTCGGGAAGTTTGGAATGCTTTAAACACACAGTCCCCATTATTTAGAAATGGAATTCAGAGGGTATAATGTATATAACAATTATTGGAGCATTTAGCAAGAATCTGGGTATTCATCACGGTCATTGGTAAAGACTAGAGTTGACACACAGCCCAAGATTAGGTATCAGCCTGTGAAAGCAGGCGAGACAGAGGAGGAGAACAAAGTGGGAGAAGAGGTGGGCAGTTCATTCATCAAGGCCCCGCACTGTACCAGGACCTTTTGTTTATAATTTCTCATGTGATTTTCGTGATTCTTTGAGATGTGTTTTTGTATGCCCTGTTTACAGCTGAGGAAACTGAGTCTCATAGAAGCTAAGTGACGTACCCAGGGTCACTCCGTAAATGCTGTGACAAAGACCCAGCATCATTCCCACTGGAGCCAAGTATTTTAATAAAGAAAAGACAAGAAACATGGAGGCTGAGAGTATCCCCTCGGTTTCCCCAAATCCAGCTCCCCTTCCCTCCTAGCTGAAGGTTGATTACGTTGTATCTTCATGTGGCTTTCTTTAGGGTTATCCTCTTTGAAGGTCATCTGGCTCCTTGAATCTGTAGATTTTTATGCCTTTGCTTATTTTGAAACATTTTAAGCCATTATGTTTTTGAATATTTTTTCAACCCCATACTCTTTCTCCTTCTGGAACTCCAATGATACAAATATTAGATCTTTTGCTATTAACCCACAGATCACTGAGGCTCTGCTCATTTTTATTTTATTTTTCAACCCTTTATCTCTTTTGTTTGGATTGAGTAAAATCCTGTTGATTTGTTTTCAACTTCAGTAATTCCATTCTCTCTTATTTTCACTCTACTGTTGAAACCATCCAGCAACATTTAGATTTTGGTCATTTTATTTTTGTAGTTCCATCATTTCCATTTGGCTCCTTTTTTATAATTTGTATTTCTTTGCTGAGGCTGGCTATTTTTTTCTTTATTTTTCAGGAGAATTTATAATGCATTGTTGAAACATTTTGACAGCTGTTTTAAACTCCTCAGTAGATAATTCTAGCATCTGATTCATCTCAATGGTGACATGAGTTGGTTGTCTTTTCAAATTCAAGTTGTGGCTTTCTTGGTTCCTTGCACAGGTTATGTTTTATTTTATTCAGACACTTTGGTGATTATGTTAGGAGAACCTTGATTCTATTCAAATCTTCTATTTTAGTAAACAGTAGCCTTGGTTCGGCTCATTGTGTAAATTCTGGCCTACTTTTGTGAGCTTTCTTAGTGCTCAGAGCCCTTAGAACACTTTTTTCTTTTTCTTTTTTTTTTTTTTTCCTTTTTCTGTTGTTGGTGGGATCCCTACTCATTCCCTGCTGGTGACATCTACAAGGCAAAAGGCAATTCCCTAGGTTACCTGGTGTCACTGGGCCACCTTCTCTGTGTATATGTGTGTGGGGTGTTGGGGGCAGAAGCCAGTGGACCTGAGTGTCCTTATGTCCCTGGATGGAGATCAGGGAGACGCAAAGCTTCAGTGTTTGTGCTGCTGTCAGCATATTGGGTCCTTGGTTTGGAAGGGAGATGGGGTTGGCCTGAGGCTACTGCTCAGTGCAGGTGGGTCTGACCACTTGGTGGCTGTGGAAGGAAAGGGAGGTGGGCTCTCTTGCCCAGTTCTTCAGCCAGAGAAGACAGCCCTTTGCTCATTGTTTTTTTGTCGTTGTCTTGGTGGTTCTGGGTTGCAGGTCTCTCCAGAGCCTAGTCTGAATCATAGGGGACATAAGACAACAAGCCAGGGAACTCAGCACATTGTTGTTCCTCAAATCTTAAGATTCCTAGCCACTGGCCTTCTTTCCAGCTTCCAAAGTCCTTTAATCATTGCCTGTTGAATAATTTCCAGGGTATTTGGTTAAACATAGAATAGTGACAAATAAGCCTATGTCCTCTTTTTGCAGAACTGGGTGTCTATCGAAAGTACTGCCTTTGATAAGAAAAAGTGTTCATTATGTAGTAAGTGAACTTTTAAGCTTTGACACGGTATGGACCCATTTCAAAATATGCAAAAGTTATACTTCTAAATATGCATAGAAAGTAGTCCAAAGAAATATACAACAAAATATTAGCATTTTTTTCAGAGACATGAAATTAATGGTGATTTTTATTATGTCTTCATATTAATCTAGATTTTGAAATTATTTTTAAAGTGAATCTATATTGATTTTTCTAATCCAAAAATAAAGGTAGAGGACTTACCATTTAACTGGTCTTTGAAAAAAAGAATTATATTGACTGGAAATTTAAATGTAATTATAGGGACTATGGTTCTAATTTTGATTAAAAAAAAAAGATTGGGGATGGGTAATATGCTTGTGGTTTGTAAATATTAACAAACTGTCAAAGTAAAGAGGGATTAGGCTTGTAATACGCCCCAAAGGCAAAATTCAGAATGAAGACGAAAATTCCAGGGAAGGACATTGTGGCCTAATTTAATAGGGAACTTTTATAAAACAAATGTTGTTCAACAATTTCATGATCACTTGTCCAGTGTGTTATAGAGAGAGTTTTATGCAACGGATAGGTCCTCTAAGGTGACAACATGTCTTTTCTGCCAAGTGCGCCCCTTGCATTCTAATCATCTGATTATCTAGGCGAGAACGCCTTACTGAAACTTGACTGTTGATCAGGAAACAAACTTGTCTCATTTGGAGAAAGCTGAAGTCTGAGAGAGCAGACATTTAATAGTATGGCTGCCCTGTTTCTCTTTCCTTTGAAAGGGCCACCCACTTCTCTGATTCATTCCTGGTGCCAAGGATGTGAGTCTGATCCCCTTTTGGAGCAGAGGGATGGTGGAGAAACCCTTTTTTTTCACCTTCTCGCCATTGTGAAATAAGACCACAAAAACAAAACAAAACAAAAAACAAAAACAAATCTTACTGTACCATCTGGCTCTAGTCTTCTCCAAATTTTTGTCATTATGGCAACTGGATGAGGAGTCTTTCCCCGAACCATTTCCTTTGTGTTTCACAGTTTTAAGTGGTTTATCCAGTACCTTGCATAGAAAAGACCACCGTGTCGCTACCACACTGCAGTGTCTCCTTCATGCTAAAGCAAGTGACCGTATAGCATTATATTGGTATCTGAGATCTCTTTTGGTATCATATCGGATTTATTAATGCCTGCTTTCAGTGAATGAATGTGTCAAGATTTTCTTAAATTCCCCTTTGCTCTTGGGCAGACAGCAACTCTGGGACGCCTTCTTAGCATCGGGCAATCACAAAGGCATAGAAACCCAGGCTGCTTACCAGTCCCATCATGCAGATGAACTTGAGCAAACAATTAAATATGGCAACTTCAACATTTAACTGCACACGAAAGGCAACGGCACTGGTGTCTGTGGGTTTGAACGGGTACATTTGTTCTTTAACTTGTTTCCAGTACTGCTGTAGCTATCAGCTCCGACTTCTTGCCAAGTCTAGGCCTGTACTTACTTGCAGTATTTCCTGCTGGCTCAGTGACCTTTGTGATAATTACATCAAATGTTATCAAGCATTGCAACCAATGGCTTTTGAAATCTCCATTATAACTCTTATATTGAATATTACTTAAAGCGAATTTTATCTTTTATCTGAAATTAATTGCAACTTCATAAATATTTAACTTCTGGGGAAAATTGTCCACGCTAAATAAGATAACACTGTATGTTATTAAACATGCTGTGGAATTTGCATTCATTTACTCTTTAAGAGGAAAAAATACTTAAATTAAAAAAACATAAAAAATTGCCATTAAAGTTGCGACTACTCAGTGTTCCAGGGAATAACATGACATTTCCTACCTCTGTAGTATTGCCTTGGTTTATTATTGGTTCAAGCAAATCCCTGAACCTCAAAATGCTTTTTTTCTTTATCTTACACTAGATTGTCTTCTGGTCCTTCAAAGTGAACTTAAATGCCACCTCCTCTATACAGTTTTCTTCAGTGCTCCCAATGACATCATTCCCTTCTTCCCTTATGAATGTATAGCTCTTCCAATAATTAAAAAAAAAATTTCACCAAAGGAGCTTTTCTGGACAAGAACATATAGGAAGCTCACCTTGGCTAAACATATCACACATTTCTGCAATAGCATTATGTGTGTCTTCAAGGCACCCGGAATAGCAGTACTCAGAGTACCGAACCCCGAAACACTGATGACCGTGGGAGATTTGCTTCTGAAGCGCTTTGCTAATCCTGGGGTCCCCACGTGTTCCTGTTTGTCTCCTGTCATTCTCGAAAGTGTCCTGGGTTGTTGGCATGACTGCACTGTATTGTCACCTTGCTGATTCATGAGCTCTATAGAGCCTTTATTTAACTGAGTATTGTTTAATTGGTTAGCTGCTTATCCTAGATTTACAAGTTACATTCTTTCTTATTTTCTCTCAGTATACGATTTTCACCGTGAATGCCCCTGGGCTGTACAGCCAAGCCCCTTAGTCAGCATTGTCAGTGACAGATGCCTAGAGTAACACAATGGACATGTTGGCACCTTTGGGGAGATCTTTCACACCTCTTCTCTCTAGACTCCACACACCCATGTTGGCTCAGTTTCCTCATCTGTGAAAAAGAAAAGAAAAACAATGAAGGCCACTTCTCACCGCTGTTGGGAGTATGTAATGGGACAGAATGCAAATGAAAGCATGCATTGAGAACTGTGAAATGCTATCCAGTGTGTCACCAGCAGTGGTCTAGGGTTTTCTGGTGAGAAACCCCAGTTAAGTTTTCTGTCTAATTTGCATTTTTAGAATGAATGAGAGGACCTCACTTTTGATACCTATTTCTTTGAAAGAAAAATGAGCAGCCTCAGCATAGTCATCTGAGAAAAGATGGCTTTCAATTAAAAGGGTGTTGGAGGGAAATGGGATGTGATGGTGAGAGCTGGGAAGGTGCAGGAATGGAGAGCCAGTTCTGGGTTGCTGCTGCCCCTCCATCTGGAAGGAAGAGACTCCGAGAATCTCAGAGATGACATCTGCTTCCCCTGCAAGGTGAGGCTGCTGCTCCCTGGCTCACAGGGTGGCTCATGCTGATTGGTGTCACAGGGCGGCTAAACACAGCTTGGGTCTCCCTAGTTGGCCTTCTAAGAAACTTTTCTTATCCTGACTTGGATTGGCTCAGTACCCAGGACAAAAGCTGCCACTGAACCTTTCATTACCGAGGGTTTTCTTCCCCTCTGGGAAAAAGCATGGAACTCCACAGTTAATCGCCTCGTTGGCAGGTAGTGCACGAGCTTCCCCATTAATTAATCTTTAATGCTGTTAATTGGCTGTCTATGTGATGACAAGGAAAAAGAGGAAACACCGTTTCCAAATCAATTGCATTCTCATCCGAACTGGCATTTAGTTTTCAGGGTGAATAAAAACAATTACAAGTCTTTCACTGGCTAGACTTCCAGTGCCGGCTGATGAGATTGCAGAACTAAAAGAAAATATTCAGGCAACAATCTGCTGGTGCAGGTGTGCTCATTGAAGGTTTTCCTACCACCAACAAACGCTGCCCCCTCCCACTCCATCCCTGCCCTTTGAAATCAGCTCATTGGTTTGATATGAGATTGGAAAGCCAATATCATAGGGTCAGGGTTTCTCCCCACACCGCTTTATTCTCTTTATATTGATTTTGCCTCTTTGGTCTATAAAAAAATCTGCAACCCAAGCAGATACACTGATGATCCATTTGGTTGGGATTATCTGCTATCCTTACCCTCACTGTGGGGACTTAGCATGGTACAAATAGTGGTCCCCATGGTTTGGGGCCTGCGCCAGCAGGGTCAGCATCCCCTGAGAGTAGGTTAGAAATGCTCATCTTGAGCCCCAGATGACTAAATTAGAAACTCAGGGCATGGGGGCAGGCTTTATGTTCTAAGGAGCTTTCCAGGGGCTTCTAATGTGGGCTAATGTTGGGACCCGCTGGTGCAGAGCAAGGCTGTGCGCACTTCATACAAGGAGGATATTGCGCCCTTGCCTTACTGAGGTGACTGACTCAATAAGAGAAAGTGTAAGAGGTGACGTGTTTTAATGGCATAATCCCGCTTGACTTCCGATAGAGTGTCGTGAGAAGTAAATTGCTTTTTCTGGGCCTCCTGTGCTCCCTGTAACATTTGGCCTGAAGCAGCTTCTGACCTCCGGTAGTGGAAATGGCCATTTCAATTCCTTCCATTTTTGATGTCTTTCCTCGTCGACGGAGGCAAATAATGAGAGCCAGGGAACTAGCTAGCATCTGACGAAAGAGGAAGGCAGAAGGCCAGCTGTTCCACATGAAGGAGAAAAGTCTTCCAGATTGAAAATGGCGCTGTGCTGAGGAAAGCAGAGGGAGTGCGTGTTGATCGTGGAAAACTGTAATCCTGGGCCCACGTGAGAGGCAGGAAGAGTGCTGGGGAGCCTCTGCCTGCTGGCGGGAGGGAGGCACGCCTGCCTGGTCCCCTCTTTGGGGCTGGCTGTGGAACCCTGGCGAAGTCCTTCTGGTCAAGAGCAGATAGCAAGTCCAGCAGAATCAGCACTTCCTTCCGGTGAGGAAACCGAGATTCCGTTTGCCGTAATGCTCAGACAGTCTTCCCTGCAGCCCTTTTCCAGCCTCTCGGAGTCAAGTTAACATTCCCATCTTTGCAAACATCTCAGGGTCTGATGCCAATATCACCTTTGCGACCAGAGAGCAGCAAGCCTTAATCAAAGGATGTACACTTCGGGCTCCCAATGGGCAGGGAATGGGAGCCGGGTAATTCTCTTTATTATAGGCTGATGATGGAAAAGCGTGGGCATAAGAATTAATTTCAGTGTTTATCTGTTTCTTGTTATTTGTTAAGGAGCCAAGGACTCTTGGGGGTGGAGTGTTGGGGATTATATGACAGCTTGTGGAATGGGACACATTTGTACCAGGCAACTGATGTAACTCCAAAATCCCACTTTAGTTTCTGCCTGCTAGGGCCCATCCTAGCACCAGTGCCAGGTACTGGCTTCCCTGGGAAAGGAACTCTTACCTGAGACTCTGAGGTGGCCCCAGTGTACTGATGGTTTCCTCAGGAGTTTTCTTGGGAACATTCCCTGTAAAGTGGTGAGGGAAGTAGGACTGGGCAGGAGGAGGGGATGAGCTGCAATGTGGGTGCAACAGATAATAATTCCCCAGAAGGAAAATTGGGGAAGTATTTGCAACAAAAAGGGGGGTTGTTGCTAGGCAGCCAAAAGCAACAAATGTCACATACGCATAATGGTCCCAGGAAGTTGTTTGTTTTCATCTTCTTGAGAAGCGTATGTTACATGGATTATAAATTATGGATGTATATTTGCAGACAGCACTTCTTAGATAAACTTGTAGGATGGCCACATTTAGCAACTAATGTGTGTGTGCGTGTGCGTGTTTGTATGCATGTGTCCACATGTGTTTGCTCTTATTTACATAGTATCAAGAGCACCCCCGCCCCACCGCCACCGCCGCCCCATTGAATTTCAATAATAGTAAACCCCTTTGGATTGGAGTTTTCCTATTTACTTGTTTTTGCTTGTGGGGAAGCCTCTCTAAGTTAATTATGCCTTCTTTTCCAAGAGAATAATATGCTCTCAGCCTGGGATAATTAGGCAGTCTAATTAACCTTTACAAAAAGCATCCCCTGGCTTTATAGTGGCTATATCCCCTTCATTAGTTTAGTTTGGCTCGTCTTAACTGGCGTAGTTGATATTGCTGATTTGCATATTTCTTCCCATGGTATTAAGTGCCATAACTTGTAATGAAAACACATTTTAGCGTACGCTAGAGATTGACTTAATGGAATTGGCTACATTGCAAGTAGAGATTCTTCCAGTGGCCACGGCTCTATCTTCATATTTACCGCAAGGCACTTAACGGTACAGTTTAAAGTGGGAAAAGCTCTTCGGGTGATCATTTTTTAATAATTAGCTTAGGGATAATTTGGAAACTATCACTCGAAGGCATTTTAATAACGTAAAGTAAGCTATTTCTGGAAATGTTAATGGAAAGCAAGCTCCTTGGAGATTGCTGAGAGTGAAAAGATCTGTGAGAATGGCTATTAATTATGGCCCAAAGCCCTGTCTCTGTTATTAGGCAACACAGTTATAAAACAAGGTATTGCAGCGTTCAAACTCATAGCACTGCTCCCATGACACACAGAGGGAATCTCAGCCAGCATGAAACTCAGGCATTGGTGAAAGCACGCATGTCCCACATGCAAGGACTTTTTGCCTGTATCCTTGCTGTGCCTGTGTGCAATTTCCTTTGAATGCACGAAGGGCCATGCAGCAGATACTTAGG
The DNA here is from genome assembly GCA_033961575.1 of Aselliscus stoliczkanus. Classification (NCBI taxonomy): domain Eukaryota; kingdom Metazoa; phylum Chordata; class Mammalia; order Chiroptera; family Hipposideridae; genus Aselliscus; species Aselliscus stoliczkanus. Next base: position 28,283,963 of record CM066741.1, read on the forward strand.
ATTAAACTATCAAATACACCCTGTTCAAGCATTCCAGTATTAAAACAACTAAAATAATTGTGCTTCTCAGGACCTGCTTTTTCTCCCACAATATCAAATAAAGGCACACACTTCACAGCATCGGTAGGTACAGAAATGCACAGGATAGGATCCATGTGAACTCTTTGAGGTACACCTGCTCCCTGTGATGTGATTGAAGTGTTTTCAGCCTTAACCCATCCCTTTTCCTATCCCCTGCCCACTCCGGTCCCATCCAGTCATTCTCTCCTTGAGTGGAATCCGCAGGACTGCCTTTGGGTTATATCTTGACCGTGCCCAGTAGCTTCTGTCTTTTCTTCCCAAGGCGTCCCCCTTATTCCCAAAACGTGTCCCTAGAAATCTGATGGATTCATCAGCCACAGGCTCTGCCCTTCTTTTGTTTTTACTGCAAAGTAGTGTATTCTCCTTGTCACAGGGTGTTTCTGACGTTGGTCTTTCTGCTTCTTGGCTTTCACCTATCGTTAGACTCCCAGGTGGTATCCAACAGGGCTATATTTGTACAGTGTTTCCGGTCCTAAGGGGAGCTCGCCTGTTTCTGAGAAATGTACCAAGCACTCAGCTAGAGGTTTCACATTGTGTAGGAATCATACGTTATGCTCTAACAGAGAGCCTGTAACAAACTTAGGGTTTTCCTTTTAGCTCCACAGCCATAAAAGAGAAAGGCCTGAGAGCAGCTTTCAGTCTGTTCTGCTTATCCACTCCTCCAACTATTTTAAAACAAAAGAACTGTACATCTTTTTCTGTGCATACTCCTATCTGACATTTGCTTTCTTAATGGGCAAGCTCTTAAAAACAATAGCTCCTTTGGGATCAACGACTATTTATTCTTCCCTTCTCCTTGCACAAAAGCCATAGCATAAACTAATTAGAGATTTGTTATTCGAGAAAAGTTATAAGTCTGCCAGCAAGGGCATTGCCTAATTTTATTGCAGACAAATCAGTGGTTGTACACGCATGAAATTAAATGATTTGGGCTGATTCTTGCCTGCTTTTATCATTAAACAACAACAATCCCCGTCATACACTTCAGTAATGACGGCTATCAAAGGCTTACTATAATATATGAGACCCTGACAGTGCCCCTTTAATCGTTCTTCAAATGCTCTGTTGGCTGGCATCAGAAAGTCACATTTCATAACCTACCAGATTTATCCCAAGCAAGTGAAATCTGATGGAGAAAAAAATTGTAATCTTGGCTGCGGAGAATGGATGTGTTACTGATGGACTAGGATTTTGCTGGGAAAAGAGGCTTTGCTGTGTCTTACTGTGAGCTGTCTCAGCCTCTGCAACAGAAGCACCTATCAATGTGCAGCCTGTTTTAGAACGAAGAGCGATTCAGGGCAGAAATGAAAGGTGAAAAAGTGAAGACGTCAGTCCATCAATCACCATCAAGAAATGACAAATTTGAAAGCCCTCCCAAACACTCTTTTTTTTTTTTTTTTTGCTGTTGTTTTAAAAGCAAATAGGTGCTAGCTTGGTGTTGTTTGAATAAAGAAGAAAGCACAAGAGGGAAGAAAAGAACCCTAAAAATCTCAGTTGTTGAGACTATGAAGGCACAATTACACATTCATCCATTCAGTGCACATGTATTTAGCATCTGTTTCCAGGTGCCAAAGATCTCAGATGAGTAAGACAGGTCTCTACTTTCATGGATTTTAGAAAGAAAAAACAACAAAAGACTGAACAGAAAAATAAGTCTATAATTTAAAGCACCTAGTTGATACAAATAATTGTTAACTAAAGGAACAGAGATGATAAAATGCTATTAAAAATGTAAGATCATGATATGATAAAGAAAAACTGAGGGAGAGGTGGAAAATAGATATCATTATAGTAACACAAGACCCCAGAGCATGGCACTGCTCCTAACGTATCATTTATGTTATTTATATTATTCATTTCACATGCATTTTTGGAGCACCCACCATAAAATGACCCAAAAACAAAAATTGGGAAAAAGTTTATATTGCTGATGAGCCATTGAGTAGTGTTATTTCTTTTCAAAGATCAAGAACTTCAGACAGAAAAAGTTGAGAACCATATGATTTCACTCATATGTGGCATATAAAACTGAAAGTAACAAATGAACAAGACAAACAAACAAAAACTTGTAGACACAGACAACAGTTTAGGGATTACCAGAGGGTAACGGGGGGTGGGGGGGAGAGGGTGGTACATGAGAGTAAAGTGGGTCAAATATATGGTGATGGAAGGAGAACTGACTCTGGATGGTGAGCACAAAATGTGGTATATAGATGATGTATTATAGAAATGTATACTTGAAACCCATGTAATTTTACCAAACATTGTCACCCCAAGAAATTTAATAAAAAATAAAAGAACTTTACTTTAACAAATGCCTCCCTACTTTTGCCAGGTAGGATTGAAAAATAGCCAACAATCCCATTTAAAACAGGCACACAGGGCCGGCTGAGTGGTGTGCTGGGTTAAGAGCTTGGCTTGGGACACCAGCAGCCCCAGTTCGGATCCCACATATGAGGGCCAATGACACTGCCCTCTACAGCTAAGATGGTGAACAACAGCTCCACCTGGAGCTGGGCTGCTGTGAGTCACCAGGATGGCATAGCTGCAGCCCCTGCTGCAGTGGGCTGCCATAGGCTACAGTGAGTGGCCGGCAGTCAGCGTGAATGGCTGGCAGCGGGTGTGAGCGGCCATGCAGAGGCCAGCGACGGATCTGCCTCACCCGGGAAGAGCTCAATGATGATACCAACAGGGGCCGTGAAGCAACGTCCTCCACAACTAGACTGAAGAAAAAGGACAGCAACTTGTCTGTTCCCCTCCCCCAATTCCTCCACAAAATCTTTAAAAAAAAAACAAAACAAACCCCCCCCACCAAAAAAAAAAAAAACCCCAACAAACAGGCACACACACGTAGGATCTGCCTATCTTGGAAGAATATGCTGTCTTCTAGGACAGAAGCCAGGTCTGCAAATGCAGAACTGCAAAATGATGAGTGAGAACTGCATATTTGCACTTCCAAGGAATTGAACCCTCAAAAAAATCACAACCCTGGAATGGGGTTCGGTGTGAACCTCTTGTCACAACCAAGTCTTAAGGGAGCAGTCACAGCTATTGGAATGTTATGGACTTTCATTGCACCCTGCTCATAATTAAATTGTACACATTCATACTGAAGCCCAATTTGTCTTTCGTAGCATAGCAGAGACCTTTCATAGAACCCCACGGTCAACAGCATCATGACGTCTTCATTTGTTTCCCCAAAGCAATGAAGACAGAATGGGTCCAAACTTGAGGATCCTGATATTCCTCCATGAGGAGAAGTTGGTGGGGCATGACACCTGATGCTGTCATTCATCCTTTTTCTTAAAGTCGATGTTAAGTGAGGACTTCCTGGACTACAGTGGACAGGTATTTAGGCGCATGCCTGTGTGACCTTGCCCTAAGCCCTTGTCAGTGCAACTCAGCGTGTTCATCAGGGGTATGCACAGCCCATTCAGGGCACAGACCCATGGCATGAATGGAATCTGTCAAAGGCAGGAGGACTTCATACAAGGCAGCCTCGTGTGCTCATTCTGGAATGAAAAATTAATAACCTCCTGGAATCATTCATTGCAAGATTTGATTAAAGAAAAGATAATTACATCTCCAAGCGATAGGCTTGCAGATTCATCTGGTTTGGAATGATTAAGATCAGCTGATCAAGGGCATGAGAAGGGCTCCCCTCTCCCCTGAGGGGAAGTGCCACCCTTCATCATTCTGGGGCATGCTCCGTGAAGAATGTCTCTCAGGAGACTTGGAGGGAATGGCCCCATCTGGCTGTGCGTCCTGATATTTGCTCTCCATGGAGCCTAAGGGTGGGGATGCTTTTGGACCGCTCTGTCTGTTGCTCCACTGGGGGTTCCCAGCAGCCCAGGTGTCCTCAGGGTCCCCTGGTGCTCTGAACAACCCATTCTCTTTTCAGCCCTCATTCACCGTGTCTTGTTGGAATGCTTTTCTAAGCCTTTTTAAAGACTTAAAGGTATAACCAGAGCAAGTTGAGAACTGTATGACTGCAGTGGCTATGAATCTAAATACAAAAAAAAAAAAGAAAAAAGAAAAGAAAAGAAATAGCAGAATGTCACGGGTGAGACTATTGAGAATAATCACCATTGCATCATGAGTTCCTTCTTCCAGAATTTTCTCTGTCCGTGTTGAAGATTTTTGTAAAGACTTGAACAAACGAACTCTCTTTTATCCCATAAGCCCCGCTGAGATGGTTCACTCCCAGGGGTGGGGTAGTTCTTTGTGTGCTGTGTGTTGGAGAAGGAGGGAACGGCTTTCTTTACTGGGAGGCTGTTTTCACTGCTGACTTGGGCAATTTGTTGGAACAGAGGAGGGGATTAGCATCCCCTTCCTCATTCCCCAGAAATTTTATCTCCCCACAGATGGGTCTGCCTTTCACCTCCCATGGCCAAAGTCTTCCAAAATAGCAGCCACCATCCAGTGCTCCCACATTGGTGGCCTTGGTTTCCTGGGAATTCTGTTAAGCCCACTCACCTAACTGAGCCCTCTTAGCCAAATCATTTTGTAAGTGGCTCTAAATCAGATATATCTTTTTCAGAGGTTAACATCTGCAGAGGGACAAACTCCTCCTCCCCTCCTGCCTTTTCTTATGCCCCAGGGAGCAGACACCAACTCCTTGTTTGACTGCCAGTATCTCAGTTCTAAGGTGAAGGCTGAGAGCTCAGACAGATTGAGGGTGGTCAAAAGACCTGGGCATTTCACTGGGAACATGTCTTCTGCTTCATTGCATCCTCTCTGCCCTCCTCCAGTAAAGAAGCAAAAGGGCGCTGGCATGCATTTCCCAGTGAGTGAAGAAGAATGTGTGTGTGATTGTCTGCCTGCGTGGGTCCAACGTCCTGGAGTTCTCTGGCCACGTGAAGAAGAGAAAATAACACAGAAAGGGTTATATGTGGGTTAGGACAGCTCACTTCACCTTAGTGGTCTTTAGTCTCCTCATCTGTAAATAGAACTAAGAATGTTTGCTTTTCCCAGGGTGTTTTGAATCTCAAAATACTGTAAGTGAAGGTCTTTGCAAACCATAAAGGACTATTACAACTTCATGTTTAAAAAATACACACACACACACACACACACACACACACACACGATTAGAACAACCATCACAATATAGTATGGGAAGAGGGGAAGGGCTGAAAAGGAAACATTGAATTATTGTCTCCAGAAACCTTCAGCTTTGCAAGAACCAAGCTTCAGGAATTACAAGGGCAGACAGATTTAATCAGGAGTCCCTCGAAAAGCAATCAAGATCAAATGAACTGTAATTATGGTAATCAGTTCATGAACTGTAATGCCATGTTCCTAATTTCAAATATTATGAAGTCCTGTATAGTGAATCAATCTGTCATTGCAAAGATAATAAAATGTTCCTGTCTGATGGGATATATTCCGTTTGATGGAAAATTTGTCATTCTTTTCATCAGAAGCCTCATTAGAGTCACCAGTTTTTCATTTTAATTAAAGTGAATGAATCCCATGAATCTATCTATCTATCTATCTATCTATCTATCTATCTATCTATCTATCTATCTATCTATCTATCTTCATATAGATTTAAAATAATAAATTTAATATAACTGGTTATACTTTTCCAGCTCCTGTTCAAATTTCTCCTTAATGGTTGTTGCCTTCAAGAGGTCCCTCCGACCCCAAATGAAATCAGTTTCTCTGGTTATAAAGCCCAAGGTTGGGCTGGAAAACTGCCTCTGTAGCATGTCTCAATCTGCAATTCTCCTTTTATTTTTGTGACTGTTTCATGTCTGTGCCCCATGGTCTAGACTGAAAGACCCCGGAGGGCAGAGAGTGTGACTGTGTAATCCACACAGCCCCGGCATGTGCCACTTAGAATCCATTCATACTCCTCCCCGTGATTGTGAGGTGCTCTGCACGTTAGCCTCTGCTTTCCTTGTCATTCATCTTTCTGTTCTTCAAAACACCCAGCATGTTTCCGCTCATAACCTGTCTTATTTGACGTCTGCTCTGCCTGGAACTCTCTTCCTCCGGATTTTGCCTGGCTGGCTTCCATGCAAAATGTCATCCAAATGTCACATCCTTAGGAAGGCTTTCTCGGATCTAACATGTCTGAATTAGAATTCCCCTCCCCAGGCGCTCTTAATGTCATGTACCTCTTTTACTTTCTTTAGTGCACTTGTCACTGTGCGAATGATCTTTCCTATGTGCATATCTATGGTCTTATGTGTGTATTTGTGTATTTGTCACCTGTGTTCACTCTAAGATGTAAAAATCTCTGAATGCAGAGTTCTTACTGATTCGTTTACTTTTCTATCATCAGGGACTAAAACGATGCTTGATCTTAGTAGCCATGCAATATATACCTGTTGTATGAATAAATACATGATCACTAGATGTTCTAAGGTACAATTTAGGATGAATGAAAAAAAGCAATAAATGAATTTTACTATAACAAATTTCTTCAGATAATATTTTTTTTCATGTACAACCCATGCCTTGGCATTGCATAAAAATGGTGCTGTGCTGGAAACCGAGGTTCCTCTGGATGTTAGCTTGTCAAAAGCATAAACAAGACTTCTCAAGTAGACATGAACTCCATTCAGAAGTAGGTTAAAGGCACCAATGCCTCTGGGCCCAGGTTTTCCTCAACTCCTTTTGGTCCCTGGCTATGCCTGAGGTTGACCTTGGTCCTATTTTCCTGACTAGAACCTGTCTTCAGAGTTCTGTTCTTGAGATGAGTCTACTCTAAGCCAATGTCCATAGCATTCTTCTTCCCTAGTTTTTTTTTTTTTTTTTTTTTTTTTTGTGGGGAGAAACAAAGATGAAAATCAATGCCTTTGTGGCCATGTAATCACATGTGAAAACTTCTAATAACTTCATGCATCTTAGGTTTCCTGGTCCTAAGGATACACTATTTGGCATTAGAAAACTAGCGTCTTGATTTGCTATCAGTCTTGGCATCCTTTGCAGTTTTACACTGAAAAGCCTATACAGGTCAGTGCTTCACCCAAAAAGCTGAGAGTGGGACTTGACCCCTAAGATACCTTCAACTCTGATCTTCCACAAATATTAAAAGTGGAATGTCAAGTATGGGTGTACTTTAGCCAAGGGTGTATTTCTTTTATAGGGAGGATCTGTGTCACTTTTGGAACTGCACAGTCTAATAAACCATCTGTTTAACCTGTAAGTCTGAATGCTATTAATGTCTATGGTATAACTGTTATTCCAAATCTACCCAGAGCCAGTGCAGTAGAGATTATGCTGACCTGCTCTCAGCATCATGTTGAAAACTTTACTAGTAGCACATTCTCTCTATAAATAAAATACGTTAATTAAAAAAGCTTATAGATGTGTGTGTGACAGATGTTCCTGATGAAACATTGGATAAATGTGTCCTACGTAGATAAAATCTTAATACTTTTCAGTGAAAATGAATTAGCATTAGAAGAAAAAAATGTGAAAGGTAAGGCCATCTTTATGAATTATTTTTGAGTAGAAGGCTGAGCATTGGCTTGATTGGATCTTTCATATAGTTTAGGATTACTGGGACTAATTTTCAATTTTCCTTGTCTAGTCTGAGTATCAACATGTTACGTGAAATGTCACATCATTTGCCACAGAAAATAAAGTTGTGGCTTTCATTGAACTCGGACAGGATTTTATTTTATGGGGGCCACAGAGAGTTGATCCCAAGAGCTAATGGGTTGTCAGAAAAGTCGTGACACATTTTTGCAACGAAAAACAGAAAAAATACGTCATGACTTTTCCAACAACCCAACAGTAAATATGAGAGCCCTCTGAGAATTACACTGACAAAAATCTGTATGTCCTAAGTCTGGAGATGTACAAAGGATGTGGGAACATCGAAAACTGTAACCAAAGCTTCTGGAAATGACTCAGAAAGCTGGTGTAGGATGGCTGTAAATACAATTCAGCCATCTGAAATCTCATGACTTGTACTTACTCTGGAGAAATCTCTTGGGAAACAGATGGTTCAGTCATGGAAGCATTAAGAGGAGCAGTGCCAGGTCCTAAGCAGTGTTACATGTCTACACCATCAGTAGGTAGCTGGCCTTGGTCAAGCAGGTGTGGGCATCATGGTCTCCTTGGCCAAATTAGCCCTAAAAATGTGTGGGTTCCTCAAGCCTCCTTACCTGGGAAATAATTCTTGAGATCAGCTGACATTTCTTGTTTGAATTTCCATTTTACCAAGAACAGTGATTTTCAATATATCATTCTCTCTTGTAATAAGGGAATGAGTTGGTGAGTCCTATCTGAGAAGGGCAGTGTTTCCATTTTAATTTTTTTTTTTTTTTTTTTGAGGGCAGTGTCACTGGCCCTCATATGTGGGACCGAACCGGGGCTGCTGGCTTCCCAAGCCAGCGCTTAACCACCGCGCCACTCAGCCGGTGCTTCCATCTTAAAATAATATGTGGGAATTCTCTTTCAAGATGACCTTGTTCCTGGAGACAGAGTCGCTCTAAGTGTTCCAACAGTCTCCCTGATCGTTAGATGTTGGCCTGTGTGGAGTTGACTTGGCGTGCTCTGTCTGAGCGGCTCTCTGGCCTTCGTTAGGTGATACTTGATCTCATTTTATTCACCTGAGATATACATCAAAGCTGTTAGGGACAAAAAAAAAAGGCAGCTAGGCAAGTTTGTTTTCTGACTTCTAATGTATCAGTTCTATGCCTGGTTCCTGAATCTCAGGTTCTTTTCCTCGCCTGACAACGCATCTGTGCAGTCATCCTTGTTGGTGTGAGTGATGGATAATGTTGTCCAGTGCTGTCTTGCCACCTTCATGTTGTGATACTCTAGGCTGGAGTGAAGGAGGTTGGAAATTTAGGTATCACCGAGCTCTGCACATTGACATATGCACTTTGGGTGTGCACCCATCTCCACGCTGACGTGTCTTCTGGTGCATGGGAGGGGGATGTTTCTCTCACCTCCTTTGCATTTGGAGTCTTGTGACAAGTACTGACTGTGGGCTATGAGGAGGGTGGTGTGTGTCCTGATCCAAAACATTCTGTGCTCTGGCAAGACCCCCAAGAATTCTCTGTCCTTTCTAGGGCAGAAAAAAGTACATCTTCATCTCTCTGATTAAAATGACCGTCCCTCCAAAATGCTGGGTTCCTGAGAGATGCTGGAGAGTTGAGTTTGCATTGTATTTGTAGATGTACCATTTTTGAATATGAACCACAAATAAGAAATTGACCATTCTTGTATTATTTACTACTGAGGTTTCAGAGTGTATCTGTTATCATAGCATAATTTGGACAAGTATGGTGTAATAAAAATATAGTGTGAGCCAGATTGGTTAATTATAAATTATTTAGTAGAAAATGTAAAGAGACCCAAATGCTTGAAACAGTACTTTCAATTTAGTTTAATATCTATGCATGTCTTAGTTCAGGTTCCCCAGGAAGCTGACGGTGGGATAGGAGTGAAGCAGAAACAGTTTACATGGGCTGTGCAGAGAGTAGGGGCAGTAACGCAGGGAAGGGAAGGGAGCAAACAGAGTGTGCGCTAAGAAACCCCTGCCACTGTGGATGATTGGTATTTGATCCCGAAAGCAAAGTCTGGGAAATGATGTCGAAGGCAAAGCGTGGAATTACCCCAGCTGGGGGGCAAGCAGGCTGGGGGGGCGGTGTACACACCAGCTCTTGACAGTCCTTGGTTGTGGGCGCTCCCATGAGGTGTCCATTTCCTGACACTCCAGCCAGTGGCACCTACAGCTTCAGAGATGCCAACACTCACATCAGAATGCCTTCAGATTCATGAAATGGTAGGATCCATGGCTATGGGTGAGGCATTGGCAGGGGCTGCTCGGACAGGACTTTCATGTCAATACTGAATGAAATCAGAGAACTGTAGATTCAGATTTGACTAATCTAGCCAAGGTAAAAGTCTCTGAGGAGAGATTCAACGTAGTGTCACACATTTAAGTTATAAGAGGGCAGAGTTTAAGTGTCACGCCTGTTTTTCGGAGGACGTTGAGGTTTTAGAGTTGAACATGGCACGAGGTCATACACTTGGGAAAAAGAAAGGCACCAGGCATGACTAAAAATAGGAAGAATTCTGAAGCCACAGAGATAAGAGGAGGGGCTGACTGCACCCCTGGGTGTCATGGTGGGGTGACATCTTAATGGACATCCTACTGGTTCTACAGAGGTGACTGAGAGGCAACTGGACCCCAGAAATTCACTCTCACAATAGACAGAACATCTAACTGGAAGGGTAACCAGCCTGCTAATTTGCAAAGGACATTTCCTATTTGATTTCGTTTACAGCTTTATTCTAATCCGTCGTTTTCCCCCCCTGCAAAAGAGCTCCATGATTAGATTAGTAACACCTTGACTTCGTAGATAGAAGGTTGAGAAATACCCTAGTCCTAGCATCACACACTCAGAAACTATCTTTCATGTGTGGGGGCCACTCTGATTATGGCAAAACTTATCCATTTTATGTCTCAGACTTAAGGTTAAATATTGAAAAATGGTAATTAATTTCCTTTTCCACAAATTCTGAGGGCATATCTTATTAGGGGAATTGTGGCTACCTGTGTAAAGTAGATGAGTATCTTTACATTGTCAATCCAATGGAAACATAAGCCAGTCTTTTTTCTGGCCTTGTGTCTGGTCAAGAGAAATAAACAGAATTTAATTATCAATTATTTTATTCAGCACTCAGCATTTTAAAGTTTTGGACAGATGGAAGAGGGTGGAGGTAAAACAACAATGGATAGGGTAAGATTCTTGTAACTCCAACTTCAGAAGATATTAAAGTCATTCATCCAAAAACACTTACTGTGAAAATCCTGTGTCAAGAGCTAGGTGCCCAGGACACCAGGTGAACAAGGTGGACCTGAGCCTTCAGCAGGTGCAGTACAGAGACGAGTCACAAAGAAATCGCAATACAGTGCGATAAACGTGGTGATCAGGCAACAATGGTGCATCCTGGGGGCTCAGACCTTTCCTCTCCGTACTGCCTGCCATCCCATGGCACGATTGGATGCGGATCTTAGTGCTCTTACCCTGCGGAAGAAAAGGAAAATATCCTTCGGTATCAATAGGATGAGGATGTTATGTGACTGGAATTGCATTTTAAAAGCCCAAGATGACTGATGAGGTCTTGCTTGGACATTGGACTCTATTTGCTCTGGTGGCCAGAAACACTGTTAAGGGGCTAGGTCTCTAAGAACTGCTTGGGTCACTGCAACCCAGTCCCATGTTTCCATGGAACAGGATTAAGGGTAAATAACGTGAACATATTTTTAAAAAGATAAATATGCTAGACAGGTATGGGGAGATGTTCCTAGTGTTTGTAGTAAGATCTCCGGTTGGGTCTACACTGTATCTCTACCTGAGAATCATGCTGGGCAGGTCTGTTGGATCTTGGAAAGATCTCCTGACGTTGCAGGAGACATGCTGTCTCCTCAGGTCCATCAGGATTGTGTTTGCACGAGCATCCCCCAGTTAAGGACGCATTTCTAAGAAAGAGGGAGTCAGGTCACAGCCTTACAGATGGAGGGGAGCAACAGAGCAATGCCCATGCTGAGTGATAGACACCACCTGAGTTAGAATCTAGATCATCTACCAAAGATGGGCTCTTGTCTTCGTCTTTACAGTAAAAACTGGCAATGCTTTTGCATCAAAAATATGTAAGTCGAGGTAAGCCAGTACTGTCATTCAGAATGTAAAGAGGAAGGGTCAAAATTTCCCCCTAGACCACTGGGTAGGTCGCTACCCAGCCTGGGCACCATAGAGGTTTGAGAAACGAAGAATAGGTATTGGGTGGAGGCAATGGGAGTGGCAGCTACCTCCCATGGAATTCTGAAACATGTAGAGGAAAGAGGCAGGAATTTCTTAGCACAAGTGGCCAATGCTCACAGTAGTGGTGGTGTGTGGCAAGAGGAGCAAACTCAACTGTGGGGTGTTCAGTGGATGACAGCAGCCGTGGAATTCTGAAACATGTAGAGGAAAGAGGCAGGAATTTCTTAGCACGAGTGGCTAAAGCTCACAGTAGTGGTGGTGTGTGGCAAGAGGAGCAAACACAACTGTGGGGTGTTCAGTGGATGACAGCAGCAGCGGTGCCCACGAGAGAGATGAGCTCCCCAGGAATTTGGCAGTGATGTCCCATGGATGCTGATGGGCATATCTGTAAGTCCATGGGAGACATCCCTAGGGATTCCTGGAAACCTTTGGTGCAGAGTAGAGACTCCACAGGGAACCGGGTTCCTTGTATGTACGGGAAAGAGGCAAGAACCAGTGAAGTGTGGACTGGAATCCAGTTTCCATTTGTGCTCTCAGGGAAGTGGGCTTAAAAACAAGTTAAGGCAATTTTCCTCCTTCTTCACCTCTTCTTTTAAAATCATTATTATGTTTTAGTATTACCATTTTCATCATATAAGGAGCTTTTATTTATTGTTAGAGTCCCGTAGATGTAGGACAAAGTTTTTACTTGATTCATTTGTCATGTAAAGATGGTGGTTTTGGAAACATTAAAAATGAGCTCATTTTGAAAAAACAAACAAAAGTCACCTATATCCCTGTTTTTCATGCTGTCTATATTCACATTCCAGGGTAGTGTCACAGCTTTGACTTGGCAGAACATGATGATAGTTTTCAAGACCCTTCAAAGAGTCTTGGGTAGATTACTGACAAATCTGCCTTTATTTCCCTGTAATTATGGTCCATCATATTCTTGGAAAGATCTCCTGACGTTGCAGGAGACATGCTGTGTGATCTTCGTAGTTCTACTTTATGGCTCTTTGATCCCGGAACACCCCATCTTCCTTTCTCCCTCTCCACCAGCGCTCATGGTTAAATTTGCTATTTTCTGTTCATCTCTTTCCCCACCATTTATTGTTTGATTCATTGCCCCCACCATCAAGGGTTCCAGATAGATGTTGCTCTTTCATCTTTGAATTAGGAAATTTCCTTTTTATCCCTTAATTGCGGTATATAGCTCCTTCTTTTGATTACCTTTGCCTAAGACAATTGGGAGAACAGTAACATAAATGGTTACGCATTTTAGCCATCTCGTCTAGAAAATGAAAATCGCCCCATCTGGCTATGGAGTTCAAGAGGGATGGGATGATTGTGGGTCCCCGTAGGGAAGCATTAAAACAGAAGCAGGTCTGAATCCCCTTGGCTGGCAGCTGCTCTGAATCCTTGTAGCTGAAAGAGGTATCAAGTATGAATTCTTATGACAGCATTGGAGAATTTAGAAATTTTCTAGAGAACAAAAAACCTAGTTCATTTAGCTTAACAATTATTAGCAATTTATTTCAGTAGGTCTGATTATAATAGTGAGTGAAAATTTGCGAAATAAACAGGTCTTTTAAAGCCCTGGGAATTGAGCATGAGAATTTTTGTTTTTTCCCCAAATTTCTGCTGAGTGACTGATTTTAGACATTCAAATCACTCCTCTCCGCATTCATTATGTGGGGTTTGAATAGATTAATACAATCCTAACCTGCTGTGTTCCTTACTTGCTAATATATTCCAACACCAGTGGAATATTAATGGCCGGAGCCATAACACTTTCCATAACCTCTGCTATTTACTCTGTGACAACATTAAGTGCAGTCTGCATTTAATTATTCAGAATTGGACTTCAGCAGGAAAGAATTCAATTTTGTGAAATAGCAAAGTTTGGGATAATTGCATACATAATCAATGCATATTTTGTCTATTCAGTGGTGATCTTGGGGCTGGTTATTATTTCTTTTCTGGTCTAAAGGAATGTTACACTCTTAAGGTCTCTGTCCTCATAGCCTTAATGAACAGCAAGACAAAAATGAACTGAACTTCAGACATTTCTTTTTTGGTCTGAGCATCGAAGCCACAGAATTTTCAGGCCAAAAGCAGGTTTTTCTCTGGATATTTTTCTTGGACCATTTGTCTAGATGAAGTTTATATTCCTGTGAAAGGTGGCATATTTTTTTTTTGTCAAAAAATAATTATTTAACTGTCTTATGGTCCAGGGTTGAGAACAAAATAAAAGTCCAGATGACAAAGGACAACCCCTCATGACACCAAAAACACATCTGCAATAATAATGTAATCCTTAGCCAGAGGGGTGTCAGTTGGTTCCGTAAAGGCATTTATTTGGTAAGGAAAATGAGGGTAGAGAGAATTGGCTTCAGGCTTTCAGATGTTGGTGTGACCCGATGTGGCCGCTTTTTCTTCCAAATTAAGATGTTAGTTTTAGCTGCAGCCTTCCAGGTCCATGGCTCTTGCATTAATCCAAGAATCTTTTCTTCTATTTGTTTTTCACCATTCTTCCTCCCTTCCTCCTCTAACTGCTCTCAGAAATACTGAGCACGCTTTGGACTCCTCTGAAGGAAGGGAGCGGGCCCTGAAAATAACGCCTTTCCAGGGTGGTTCATTCTGGGTCTCCTTTGAAGATAAGACCGCTCCCAGCATTTCAGCTGAGGAACTTTATAAGACCTAGACTTTTGGACCGTGGGAAAAATAGACGAGGGGCAGTAAGAAGGAGTCACTGGGGGAGTCAGAGGAAGGAGTGGTTGTGCCTTTCTCCTGGCTTCCCAGGCTTCGTATCTGCGGGAATGGGGTCAGCCAAAATACCCAGGCCAATTCTACAGTGTTGGGAAAATGAAGGGTCAGCCGCTCCTTGCCTGCATTCCCCCACCCCTTACAGCTCTGTGTCTCTTTCGTGTATATGGCTTGTAGGGAAGGTTTTGTTTGAAGAAAGTGCCTTGCATCTCAAAAAAATTGAAAAACCACCGAGGAAGCCTAAAGTGCTCCATTTTCTAAAAGAGGAATCTATAGCTCGGAAATGGTAGAGGACTTACTCAGAGTCACAGAGCTAAGAGGAAGGTAACCCAGCAGTGGCCCCGAGCTCTCCTGGGTCTGATCCCCCTATGCCAGTTGCACACTAGCCCATCCACAGGAGCCGTAGTTATTAGAGGAGACGGCCAACACCAGCCATCTCGCTTCCCAATCAGAAGATAGACACTTGGTTTTATGACTTGTTATCTTTGCTTACAGAGTACACAGCTTGTCAAAAATCAGCCATGAATAGCATCAAACGTGCGTATCCTCACTATTGGCTAGTTGTTCAATGTCAAGGTTGATTGATTCAAATTCCTGTAAAATTAGACACAGCCCCCACCACTGTCCAGCACCAGCCTCCTGCACCTGCTAATCCTGTTCAAGAAGGAACCTATGTTTGCAGCTGACTACATTCCCTATCTGTCCCCACCTTCCACAGTTTTAAGCCAGAAACACAAGACACATGGATACTCATGAATAATTCCAGCCGCTAAGAGAAGGCTATTCGATACTGACCCAACACCAACCTTGCCCATCAATCTGCATTTTTAACACAAACCCTGGGAAAGTCAACCTCCTTCAGATATGAGGATACATGGCAGCTCTGATTTGTAAGCCTAAAAGGTCCTCATGTAAGAAAATCAATTCAAACCCAAAGTGACATTTCAGTTTTATTAAGTCAGCATTGTCTGGCCTGCATTATTTAATAGGGTGTCTCTATTATGACCTCCGAAGAGTTAAATCTCATGAACAGCGGGGGCAGAACATTATCTATTATAATTCCCACTTTAATGATTGGAAACACAGGATTCATTATTCTGCTGTAAGTCGGCTCTGAAATGGTTTTCATTTCAGCTCATCCATCAGAAAGGGACTGTGCCTCACAAGATTTTATTGACCTCATTTCAGTCTTGTGACCCATTTGTTTAAACATTGAGAATTAGGACCAAATAGGAACAATACTCAGGAGGCGTACTGACCAGCCCTCATTGCTAGTAAGAAGTGGCATCCTGAGATATGCAAGGTGGAGTACAACCATCCAGAGACAATAAGCTAAAAGCCTCCATGAAAACAGGAACTTCCTTTCAAGACAAACACCTGAAGGCCCCAACAGGAACTAGACGTGTGAGAAACTGCTTACTTGTGAGCTGCGTTGCCACGCTCACACACTGTTTGGGGTTAAATTTAAGGCCTCTGCGGTCACTGGAAAAATTCAAAATTCCAGTGCAGTTTTGGGGGAGAATTTATGTCTGCCAACTTGAGGAGTTACTTTTCTCCACCAATGGTATTATATTAATTGATTGATTGGATTATCCAAATATATAGTTTATTCTGATGTAAGACAGACAGTGCCATTTCCCTCCCTTGAAAAGCAAACACAATAGGAAATGAAACTTCTGCATAGATATTTCTAAAACTTGAGTTGGAACATCTTAAGAACAAGTAAGACCAGGGTTTAACAAACTATGGCTCAGAGGCCAAATCCAGCCCACTTCCAGTTTTTGTAAATAAAGTTTTATTGGAACACAAGTACCCCATACACTTTCAAATTTTCTGTCTCTGCTTTCATACTACAGTAGCAGAGTTCAGTGGTTTCAACAGGGATCATCATGCCTGAAAAGCCAAAAATATTTACTTTTCAGCTCTCTGCATACAATGTTCATAATCCCTAAATTAAACTATAGTACAGGTGACCCATGAGACACAGTAGCTACAGAAAAAACAGGATATGTATGAGGTCAAAAAAAAAAAAAAGGCAGAGAGAACTGGCTTGGAAATCCAATCAAGACTACATTGCCGAACACAACTATTTGACAATTAATTACTATAGCTGAAGAATAACTAGTCGGGATCAGATAACAGAACTGGAATAAAACCTAAGTCTTCTGACATCTTACTAGTTGATCTTTCCATCAACTTGTTCATTTCCAAAATCATAATTTGTCCTGGTCCAACAACTTACAATAGAAAAAGAAAAAAAGTAAAAAAAAAAAAAGTACACAGCTACACTGTAGCCCACGTCTCTAAAATTTCCAGGCTAATTTTATAGATTTAATTGGATTGGCATGGGCAAAATTTGTCTTCATAAGAGAATGCATTCATTAGGTTGTGAGTGCGACCCAAAGCAGGAGACAGCGTGTGACAAATTACAGAAATAACAAGGCCCCGAGTCGCCGCGCAGGCGCACCTGCAACATACCACCTGGGACCGTGATTTCATTACCCCCATAAACCACGGCAAGGTCAGGCTTAGTCAGACTTCGATTAAGAAGCCCCCTAGGAGATCCCAGGTGCAAAAGGAACCAGCGTAGGTGCACCGGGAGGTATGTGAGAACGTCTCTTTCCTGTCCTGAAGTGGTCCTTGCCGGGACAGCAAAGTGATGAGGTTTAGGGAACTAGGTGTGGGGACATGGGGCTGTGGGCTAAAGGCCAGAACACCTGGCTTCCATTTGTCTTTGGCCTTTGTTCGGAGTGGGAGCCACGGGTGGGGGGCGGGTTTCATCAACTGCATGGGAACATAACCTTGCAAGTTTGTTCAGGTGCAGCTGTTCCTCTCAGGGGGGGCAGGACGAGTAAATCTGTTCCTTGATTTGCTGGTAAGTGGCCTGTGTTCTCTGAGCCGGTGCCAGTTAGGGGAGAGTGAAGCCAAAGTTCACGAGCATTGGGAATGGCATGTGAAGCCAGTTGACCTGGCCACGTTTCAGGTCTCCCAATTAGACCTGCTTTTCCAAGTGGCTCCTGCAGTTTCAAATTTTCCTCCTCCGAGCTGACCATGCAACACGATTCCTGCTCATGGCATACCTCTTCCAACACGGCCTGGCAAAATGCCTCTGGCGAGATGTGAGGTGGAGGTGGCATGAAGTAGTCAGCGCCAGGCTTTCCAAGTGCGCTGTGTGGAAGGAAGGCCGTCTTAGGGTCTCTTGAGAGACAGTGTGGTGTACGCAGCTGTGGCTGACTTGGGGGCAAAATGTCGTGCTGCCTGTAGGGTTTGCCTAGACTGCAAAACCAGGGTTTTCCACGATGTCCAGAAATGACACTGGGCATTTAGTGGGAATGATGGAGGCACTTCTTGATGGAGCAACATGATCCAAAGACTAGATCTGAAGGTGCCATGAACGGACTGTGCCCCGTAAATTATTCCCAGAACCCCTGGTACCTAAAGTCTACAACATTTTATGCAACTTCATTCATTCCATGTCATGGATAAGTGGTAAACCTAATGGCTAGAATGTGGCTTGAGCAGGGCATGTGGATGGAGCAGGTGATCCCTCGGGTTTCCTGGATTTAACGGAGTTGGTCAGATGGGCAGTTACTGAACATAATCACTGGAAAGTTGGGAGCACATGTAAAGGCTACAGCTCAGGAGACCTTAGGTCCAACACGGGGAATATTATTACACTTTGTCCTCAAGTGAAAGAACCAAGTTTATGTCAGAACATGAGGGGTGAATTCCAAGGACATCTGAAACAATGCAGACCTTACAATGAAGTGGGAACGATACGGGAGAGACACCCCAGCACCCTGAGATGTTGGCCTCTTTTGGAGCTGGAGTTCTTGTGCCGTCATTTCATTTTACTTTTGTTTTGTTTTGTTTAGATTGGCTCCATGGGGAATGAATATGCCCACTTTGAGTTCTTTATGAACTTCCCCACAATCTGTTTGGATTTTTGTTGTTTTTGATAGAATGACCCAGACAGACGATTCCAAGGCATACCTTGAGGCTCAGTTATTGATTGATTTGGCGAGGTCTGAAGTCTTATTTTTTAAACCTCAATTATCTAGCTGATTTATGTCCAGATGTGCAACTGCAGATTTTTCACCAGGCTTTTGGGTCACATGCTGATATTATGAAAGCAAAATGAAAGGAGATTTTCTTTTTTTTTTTTTAAAGAAGACTGGATGACTCTGCCAGAAACCTTTTGAGTCCCTAGCTTGATAAGATTTAACCCTTCATAAACCTTAAAAACAAGGATTATTTCTGTGCCACATTGCCTTAAAGTGGGGGGGGGGCAGTTTGTTTACTTCCTGGGATGAATGAATGTCCTCCAAATTTCGGGCAAGCAGATGCCAGCTCTGCTCTTTAAGCATTTGCATCCTCCACCTATGAAAGGTCTAATGAAGAAAACTAGTGAAGGAATTGTGGTCTCCTTTCCTCTTTTCTTCCCTCTCTCTTCCTGGGGTAGTAAACTGGCAATAACTTGGCTGAGAGTCCGAGAGGATGAATTCTTATTGATCTCAAGTGGAACCTTTAGAGAATCTGTTTCTCTAAAAGCCTCCTAGACCTGACTTATCCATGGTGCTGTGACACCTACGGGGGCAGAATAATGGCAGCCAGCAATCCGCCCATGATCTGCTCCATCCCAGGTTATATTCTTGAGCCCACATGGAACATTCTCCTAGTATAGGTATCTTGCAGGCTTCCTGGAGAAAGATGTGAGATGTCTGAGCAGCTGCTTTGGGAAAGCCCTCAGTGGGAGGGCCACAGTGGTGGCAGCCTAGTGAGCAAGAACCCATCCACCTGTGCGGCACCCATGAGACGGGCTCTCACTCTTCCATTTCCAGATAAAAGAGATGGGGCTATTCAGATGACTTCGGATGCACATGACATTTCAATTTATTCTGTGAATTTTATAATCCTTGGGTCATCACCTTCCAATCTAGCCAGAGGTATTGGAGAAGGGCAAATAGAAAAACCTTTAGAATATTGGAACATACGACAGAGAAGAATCTTTTGTGGGGGAAAAAAAAAGAGCAACGGGAAATGTGTTGGAGCATAATTTAATGAGCATTATTCCAAATAGGGACTTGGATTTTATTTTGTATCAAATAAGTATGTCTTAAACATCCCTGGGTCCTGACAGTTATAGTTGGTACCTTGTGCTGCTGAAATTGGATTTTTGCTTCATTCAAACTTGGTTTTTGGAGATCCCCTGTGGCAACAAACTATTAGAAATAGGTTTTTTTTTTGTTTGTTTATTTTTCCCTTGATGGCTTTGGAAGTGAAATTCTCCTCCATGGATCAATGGTCATGCTTTTGTACTTGGTCTGTGAGGCATGTTATCTCAAATAACAGAGGTCCGAAAATGAAAAATGTAGTGTGCCTGGCCTGTTTGTGTTTCTTTAATCCATTCTCCTTCATGCTCTTAATATAATTGAGAATCCTTAGTTCTGAATGTTCAATATTTAATATGTAATTTAATTTACCATTTTTTTTTGGGGGGGGCAGTGTCACCAGCCCTCATATGTGGTATCTGAACTGGGGCCGCTGGCATCCCAAGCCAATGCTTAACCACAGCGCCACTTGGCTGGCCCTAATTTAACATTTTTTAATGAGTGCCTGCCTCCCATGTGCCAGCACTGTTGTAGGTGCTTGGAAGACAGTGAATAACATCTTGTTGTTATTTATATTTATATATCATATTTCTTAAATGAAGATATACTCAACATTTTAAAAAGAAAAAAAATTTTAGGCTAGATTAAAATACAATTGTATGCCCCTTATAAAAAACACATTAAATTTAAGAATTCAGAAAGTAAAAAGATGGAAAAAATATTTCATGCAATTCCTAATTAGAAGAAAGCTGGTGTAACAATGTTAATAATAGACAGTATAGATTTTAGGAAACAAATATTTTTGAAGATTAAGAGGGGTATTTCATAGCAATAAAAGATTCAATTTACTAGAAAGACCTAATCACTCTAAATTTACATACTCTTAATGACATAGCTTCAAAATATATTCAGTGCAAATATAACAAAAAGATAAATGTATCAATTCATAATAATTTTGGGAGATTTTATCATAGTTCTCTCAGTAATTAATAGAACAAGCAGGCAAAAACAACCTATCAAGGTAAAAATATATAAACATGATTACCAGAAAAATATATAACATGAACCTAATTTATATACACAAAATACTATAACCAATAACTGCCAAATATATAGTTTTTTCAGGAGCAGAGAGAATATTTACCAATAAATAACACTTAGCCATAAAAGCAAGTCTCAACAACCAAGAATTTAATTTCTTTAGAATATTTATAAACTACAAATCAATAATAAAAAGAAAATACCAAATTTTGTAAATTAACAAATATACTTAAACTAACTCATGAATCAAAGTTGAAATCACATTAGCATTAGAAAATATTCTGAAATAAATAATATACATTAAAAAAAATGGAGGGATGCAGCTAAATTTTCACATGGGGAACAAGTTATAGCCTTAATTTCACATATTTGAAAACAACCAGAAGCCTGAAAATCAATTATCCAAGCATCTAATTCAAAAACATGGAAAAAGACTTGAAAATTAAATGAAAAAAGAAAAAAAAGATAAATGGAAGGAAATTATAAAGATAAAATAATAAAATATAAAACAATGATATTATTAGGCAGGTCAACGAAGCCAAACATTGGTGCTTTGAAAAATATAACATGACCAATCAGTCCTGGCAGGAATGACCAAGAAAAGTAGAGAGACAAGACAGAAAACCAATATCAGGAATGAAAAAGGGAATGTCACTATTACAGATGCTACAGATGTTAGAATATTTATTAGGAAAATATAAACTTTTGTTTATTGTATTAGAGCATACAATAAACTATATTTTAATCTATTTTAACATTTTGATTAAAAGGATAAAATTCTAAGATGAACATCTGCATAGTCTGATATCTATTGAAGACATCTACCAAACGTTTACCTAGTAATTCTTGATAGACAGCAGAGTAAGACTTCACATTTTGTTCTTATTCTTTGCCAGTGTCCACATAAAAATGAAATTTGCTGGGATTTTGATAAAGATCACATTGAATCTTTAGATCGGGTCAGGGAGACATAACATCTTTACAATATTGAGTCTTTGAACTTCACGAGTATCGCATATGCTTCCATTGATTAGATTTTCTTTATCTTAATAATGTTTTATATTTTCTATATAGTGATGCATATATCCTGATAGATTTATATATAGCTATTTGGTATTTTGATGCCATTATAAATTGTACTCTAAATAGAAATTGTACATTTTACTTCTAATTTATCATTGATGTCTTTAAAACAGAATTGGTTTTTGTGTGTCAAATCTGTATCCAGGGAGCTTGAAAAATTCTCTTAGTAATTGTAGTCAGTTGTGAACTAAAACTCTCATTCACAGAAGATAGGACTGAAATGTGTAGACAATCTACAAGAGTCTAAATCTAAATGTGAATAGAAATATAAAAGATGTAGGGTAGAAAGAAGCAGGGTTTTTTTCACCTTGAATGAGAGAAGATAAAACAGAGTGGAACATGGCCAATTAAAACTCATTGCTTTAACAAAGGACAAATGAATGGATTAAGATGTCTAATAGTAAAATTAGAATCAGGAGGTGGCATGCACTTAACCTTGTATCTGGACCAAAGGTTTCAGATAAATGATACTAAATGTGTGGCTCTCCCATTATCATTGTGTACATTCATGGTACCTGGCATTAAAAGAGCAAGACCTGGTGATGATAATGAAATATAGTGAATATTTAATATATATACCATGAGTGTGGTTTTTGGCACACGGAGTTGAATGGAGTCAATAGATTAAAAACTCTGCTATATATGTAACTGAGCTACACTGTTATAACAGTGGATCAAAATGTCAGATTGTGTGACACTCAAAACAACTCTTGAACGGGAAGCTGACGTGGAAAGAAGTTTAACCCTTAGGGACTGTTGACTGTCTAATGCTCCTTTAGATGTGGTCAGGGAAACTAAAGAACTTTTCGGAGTGGAGAGCCAAAGGCCAAGAAGAGAAATGTTGTCCTATCTCATTTAGTTTTTCAGTTCATCAAAGTGATAGAGCTAGGCTCCCTGATATTTTGGACCATGAAACAGTTTCTGTTTACCAGGCTGAGAAGAACCATAACCGATGACATCCCAAGAGATACGAGCATTTAATACTATAGAGAGTCCATCAGAAATATGTCTTCTTTTTTCGGACTCAGGCTACTGCTTCTCGCATGCTGCCTCACCTGTGTTTCTCCCTCTCAGTAGAAGGGTTGCAAACACTTTCAAGGATGTCATATATTGCTATATTCATCAGTTTAAGTAAATGTGAATGAAGTTGCCTGTGGCTTTTATCATTTCTTTCTTTCATCCCAATGCTGGTGTAGTTTCCTTTTTTTTTTTTTAATTCGTGCCTCCCCAGGCTGCAAGCAGATAATTTAGCATAGCATGCCAGCTAAGTGGCATGAAGAATGAGGAGAAGAGGGCTGGCCTATGGGTGCATTGGTTAAGAGCTGGCTTGCGACGCCAGCAGCCCCGGTTCAGATCCCACATATGAGGGCCAGTGACACTGCCCTCTACAGCTAAGACGGTGAATAACAGCTCCACCTGGAGCTGGGCTGCGAGCCCCGGCGATGGTGTAGGCTGCAGCCCCTGCTGCAGTAGGCTGCCATTGGCTACAGTGAATGGCCGGCAGCCAGCGTGAGCGGCTGGCAGTGAGCATGAGCTGCCAAGAGCCCCGCGGTGAGCGACCATCCAGAGGCTGGCGACAGATCTGCCTCACCCGGGAAGAGTGCAATGACGATACCAACATGGACCAGTGAAGCAACGTCCTCCGCAACTAGACTGAAGAACAAAAGGACAGCAACTTGTCTGTTCCCCTTCCCTGATTCCCCAACACTGTTCCCCTCCCCCAAACCACCAATTAAAATCTTTAAAAAAAAAAGAATGACGAGAAGATTATCAAGTAGGCTCACTGTGTTCCTTATTTACTGACTTAAGGAAAAGTCACTTACTTTTTTTTTTTTTTTTTTTTTTTTAATTTGGTTAGGCCAGTCAGTAAGGGTTGGGAAAAGGACTGATGCTGACAAAGAAAGTGAAACTTTGAAGGTGGACCCAGTCCCTTGGAAGTCATTGCCTTCTCTCTATGATTTTGAAGCAAGGTGAGGAAATGTGCAAATCAGGATCTAGTACACTGGAAAGCTTTGGTTCTTGGATGTTCCATGGCACTTCTTGTCATTTTGCTCTAATATCGAAGAACCGGTGAGAAAGTTAAGATACTAATTATATACAGTTAAGGATTGAGGAAAACTAGCAGCCAACTTCTCTCCTCAAACATTGTTAATGTCTTCGGCCCCATAAACCGGATATGGTTGCAAAGACATGTTTTGCCTTCAAGTTAGTCACACGCAGGTGAAGGGAGGCTCTTGGGATCAGTATGCTCTCTTGCAGCAGTTAACTCAGAAGGGAAAGAAAAAAAAGAAAACAGTTTGAAAATGATGCCTTTCGGGCTCTGGCTTGGGATTTCTGTAATTGGATACAAATACGAAGCCCTGGAAAGGAATTACTGTGAGATTTAGCATGGGATTATTTAATCATGGAGTTAAAAAGGCAGGGTTCTGTGGGTGCCAAGAAACCACAGGATTTTCAAGCATAGTTGTGGTTACGGAAGAATCAGCTACCACCTGTGTGTCTGCACCTGGTAACCGGGAGAGGAGAAATTGTTTATTTAGTTATTGATCCATCCATTCCCTTATCAGGACATCATCTAGCACCTACTGTGTGTGTGAGGCAGCATTGTGGGTTGAGCAGTGTCCCCTAAATAGACATGTTGAAGCCTGAACTCCTGGTATCTGACCTTATTTAGGCATAGGCTCTATGTAGATACAGTTAAGATGTAAATTAAAATGAGGTCATAATGCAGTAGGGTTGGCCCTTAATTCCATATGACTGGTGCTCTTATAAGAAAAGGAAAAGAGACACAAAGGTAGACACACCCAGAGAGCAGAACAGCAAGTGAAGACAGACCCGTAGAGGGGAGTGTGCCTTGTGAAGATGGACACAGAGATTGGAGTGATGGAGCTATGAGCCCAGGGATGCCAAGGGGTGCCATCAACATCAGAAGCCTTGAGAGCCCCAGAAAGTTTCTTTTTTAGAAACTTCAGAGGAAGCGGGGTCCTACTGACACCACGATTTGGGACTTTTAGCCTCTGGAACTGTGAGACAAGCATTTTTTTTGGTTTCAAGCCACCAAGCTGGCGGTCCTTTGTTACCGCAGCCCTAGACAACTAGTCTCGGCAGTATGCTGGGTGCTGTGGAAACTGGGATGAACACATTTCCTACCTGTCTTCAGGGACTCCCAGCCAAATGGCTGGGATGTCAACCAAGACTTCAGCCTCTGAAATAAGAGCTGTATTGTGATATGAACTTGGATGTTAGGGAGGCACAAAGGAGAGGCACAGAAGAGCTTTTCAGGGAGATGGTTTTTGAGGCGCATCTCAAAAGTTACTTATAAATTTGCCAGACTGATGGCAGGATATATTGTGGCTTCTTCAGAGGTGACAATTCCCTGCTGGAGAGAGATGGTGGGAAGGAGCAAGGAATTAGAAGAGGAATCACTACTTTGCATGGGATACCTTTGGGTAGCAATAAAAATGAGCATGTTTTCTCACCTTTGATGAAGATGAAAACGATGAAGAAGAAGGAGAAGGAGAAGGAGACGGAGAAGGAGAAGAAGAAGTTGTTTTATCACCATTTGCTGAGTTTCTATTAGGCCATATACTCTTACACCAGACTGGGTTATATTTAGTTCTCTTAGCAAACCTGCATAGCAACTCTTACCATCTCCATTACACAAATGAGGAAACTAACTCTCAAAGTGTTTATGTAACTCTCTTAAAGGCTCCACAACTAGAAACATAGAAGCAATTCATGATATGCCCTTTGTACTCTACAGCATATGTCTTTTTAAAATCATAAGCTTGAATTAAAAAAAAAAAATCACAGTGCTCTGAGCTTGGTGTATGTTCTTCTAGAGTCAATGGTAGATTCCATACCACACATAACTTGTCTCACCCTTTGAAATTGAGTTCTGCTGTAGGGGCCCTGTCCACAGTCACTTCTCAGGCTCTGCTCATTCATTGCTATTCATCCATCTGACACCCATGTGCCAGGCACCTTGCTAGGTGCTGTGTGCCAGATGACACTGTGTGTGCTGTTTCCTTGGCCACATCAGGCATTTGGCTGATTTCTGTGCTCTCCTGTGGGGTGGACCCTGTCTTTGAATTCTTCTTGTTAAAAAGCACTGGATGTCAACCAGATGAGCTTTTTTTCATCCCTAAATTTTATCATACAGCTGCAAGAAATAAAGGATAGTATATCTCCTATAACTACACTAACAAATTTCTTCGTTTGGTTTCTAACTCATGTAGCATTTGGATGAATATTGGTAGCTTATGTATGTCTTAGGGATTCAGGGACCTTCCTGGAAATATGTACCCATATGTAAGTCTGTGAAGGGTTAGGACAACAAACTCCCTTTGTCTCTTTCAGCTCTCAAGAGATTAAAATGTAATTGACATGAGCTCTGAGCAACAGTAGTTCTATGCCCAGCCTGAGCTGAGCTACTGCTAAGCTGCCAACAGGTGGCAGGATGGCTCAGCTAAAAAAAAAAAAAATGTAATTGACAAAGCATCACAGCTAAGCTGAGCCTAAGGAGACGTGATGACTAAATGTAATGTGAACCCTGGATGAGATCTTAGAACAGAAAGGGACATTAAGTAAAAACTGAGGAAATCTAAATTAAGATGGGTTTTAGCCAACCATAATGTACCAACAATAATGTGTTGGTTCATGTCTTGGGACAAATATACCACACTAATATAAGATGTTAATAGTAGAGAAAGCTGGGTGTAAGGTATGTGGGAACTCTCTGTCTCCTCTTTGTACTTTTTCTATAAACCTAAAACAATTCTAAAATTAAGAGGAATTTAATGTGATCGACACACAGCTATTTAAAGTTCTATCTGGGTAATTCCCTCACTACCCCATAATTTGAATTCTTCTTGACTTTTTCAGACATTTTTCTATGATTTAGAAGGACCTGCATTAGATGGCTTGGGGCAGGTTAGGGTGGAAACAGCTGAATTCTTGTCTGGGTGGCATCTCTATAAAATATGAGAAATTGGTAGATAGGGACAAATGAGGAAGAACCCCATCCAGGACTCCAGGGAAAGGTGAAAAGTATGCAAGAATCTTGCCAAGAAGCCTTAAGGAAAATTCCTCCCTGAATTGAAATTTATTGACTAAGGTAACTCAATCTGTGTCAGAGATAATCTTAAAAGCCATATCATATGGCATGTCTATCACAAAATCCCCAATAAGAACTTTCGGGGTGAGCTTGTCAGAGCAGAAACTTTTTTCCTACTGCTTTTTAAACTGAAGTTTGAAAGAAATTTGAAAAACAATCCATTTTTTTTTCCACCCAGAGGAAAAAACTGCTGTTTTGGTGTATTCCTTCCAGTTTAAATAAGTCATGCTTTACAGAATTCTTGGTTATTTGATCAGAAAACGCAAATGCTGCAAGCTTTTTCTAATACAGCAATACCTTGGATTGTGAGTAACATGGTTTGCGAGTATTCCGCAAGACGAGCAAATATTTCTAATACGTTTTAATGTGGTAAACGAGCGATGTCTTGCAATACGACTAGTTTGTTTCTGGAACAAATTATGCTCACAAACCAATGTATTACTGTATTTTTCCCCCCTAAAGATAGGTTATTTTATTTCCAGGGATTCTGTTCTTTTTTAAGTTTGTTTCTTACATAACTTGAAATGTTTGGGGATATATATATATATATATATATATATATATATATATTTTTTTTTTTTTTTTTTTTAATATGGAAAGATGTCTTTAGTTATAGCCCACTTGGAGTGTGTTAAATGCCTGCAGATTCCTTCTGTGCTTCGTCACCTCATCCTTGATTCCTCTCTGACTGCTCTGAAGCCGCATTGCTGGGGAGCAAGGGCTTTTGGAAAGAACTCAGAGATGATACCTGTGAAACGTCAAAGAGAGGGAAATTGGGGGATAGCGCAACGGGTGCTGGATGCCTCCCAAATATAATCTCACCGGCGGGAAACGGGGTTTGCATTTGGTGGATCACCTCTGTAACCACACCGCCCCCATCTCTCCCCACCTTCCACTGGTGCAGAACTCAGATGACCAGATAGATGATGGCGGTGGCAGCCTGAAATACTGCAAAAGAATAGGGACTTTTCCTATAGGGGACACTTGCATTGGAATCCTGACTCTATCACCTACTAGCTGGGGTTGTTGGGTAAATTCCATCACTTCACCATCCCTGAAGTTTTGATTTGAAATACAAAGATGTACCATCTCACAGAGGCATTGTACAGGCAAAATGATGTGTGTGGGGCAAAATCTCTGACACTTAATTGCTGAGCAATAGGTGCCAGTTACCTTATATCTCCTTCCTTATCTTCGATGCACGTCCCTTTGTTTTGGGCCACACTTCACTCACCTCCTCAGCCTCCCTGACAGCTTCTTTTGCCCAAGTTACACAACTAAGGAGGTAAATGTGACTTTGATATCATTGGGGGCGACATGACTTTGTGTTTGGTTATGGTTTTTGGTCTTTGGTTATTTCATTTTCATTCTGATCACTTTCCCTTAGAGATTTAAAATAATTGTCCTCCATACGACTGTGCCACCATGATGCCTGAGCCAGACCTCGTGGGGAAAAATCAAATCGCTTTGAAATGTGACCTCGTGTAGATGCAGTGAATTGACCAGTGCATTGAGTTTTTTTCTTTTATAAGCTGCTAGTCTTGATGCAGAGTTGTGTTTCTTCATTTTTACCCTGTTCCTGGACCTGTTTCCAGAAACAAGCCGACAGACAGACATCATAGAATGAAAAGGAGGAGAGTGGTTCCTTTCTGAATGCTGAGCACAGCATCCCTGAATTTTAACCAGCCCTCGGGTGCCATTGCTTACTGCCAACTATTAATACCATTCTCTCCCAAAGCCCCAGAGTCATGTGGTCATCCCATCAACCTTGCACCAAGCTTTGGCCATGAAAGATGCCCCATAGCCTGTGCCCTTGGACCTTTGCAGCGTCTTTGGCGTGTAACTGCAGCACATTCAAAATCCGTTTGGGCCCAGGATTACGTCATACCACTCGACGTCTTGTTGGGTCAGGGTGAGAAGCCATGAAACTTAATTTTCTTTCTTTTTTTTTTAAGTTATGGGCCTTGCCACCTCATAGTGTTTCCATTTTTAATAGGTGTTGAGAGAATTTGCAATAGTCTGTGCACATCTTGACCCAAAGATGCAGTGACCTCAGGAGACACCGGCCTTCAATGAATAGTTACTGTTCATACTCTTTTACCTATTCATCATTAGCCGTCTGAGCTCATGTCTGCTCTTAATACACAGAGACTATAAACCCAGTGATGGTCAAACCATTCTTCTAGGTTATTAAATTATATAGCGGGGTTTTATCATACAAGTCTTGGCCTTTGAAATGCATCATTTTGAAGAAAGATTCTGGCTATCGGTAGCTGTGAAATTAGCCTCAAATAAATATTCTACTTGGAGAGAAATACGATATTTGCTCTAACAGAAAGCAGTGACACACACAATTCATTTTCTACTACTTGATGTACAGCAACAGTCTTTGATTTGGAGCATAATGGTAAAAGGTGTATATGAATTCAAGTTTAGCAAGAATATTATAGACGCTTGAGGCTCTGCTGCTTGGATGGCTGATAAAAGAGCGAGTTGGGGAACTATAAAAGCAATCTTATTTTTGCCTGATTCCAAGGTTCTGCAAAAACCATAGTTTTTAAAGGCGCCATAAAGGTAGGCATGAATATAAAATGAAATCATTCATTATTTTAGTTTTACCTCAGCAATCTATTTTTAGCTTATCCTTTAAATCTGCTGCAAAGCCTCTCAATCGTACAAGTCCTATGTTTTGGAGGAACTGACGTCATCATACTCATACAGGTTGGCTTCACAGGTCTTGCCAGGACCAGCCTGAAACTGTCTCAAAGCCTTAGAATTCCAGGGGACAGAGATTCTGCTTTATCTCCTGATAGTATGGATAACTAGCTGAAAGTTTTTCCTTAAAGAAGGAGTCTCATTCACAGCACAAACAAACTCACTTTATTTATTTTAATGGCTTATTATGGAGGTTGGGCATGGCCTAAATGGGGTAATCAGGTGATCAATGATATGTTGAAGGTTCTTCTCTCTCTGGCTATTAACAGGTTAAAACTTTTTTTTTTTTTCCATTCCTGGGTGGTTAGAAATACATGGAGCCCAAATCACTCTGTGTGGCGTTTAATATTATTTACACCAGGTCTCAGTCTCCAGTGGGTTAGCTATATGAGTTGGTCCCACATTCCCTGCAGATGTTAGGTGCTTTGTCACCTCCACATTATTTTGTTACGTGTCCTGCCTTCTATGCTCCCCTCTACCATTAGCTGGCGAATTCCTGTTTATCTGTGAAACGTCAAAGCATGGGTCACCTTGTCTGAGCAACCTTCTCCAATTTCTCCAACCACTACCCTGGACTGAAGAGATGGCTCCCTTCACCCTTCAGTACAAATTACCTAGCATTTCTTTCTTCTCTCTGCTCCCAAAGAGCTTTGTTTAGAAGGTGAACTCTGCTATAACCTGAAGGTCAGATAAAACACCTAACTCATAAGAGGTGCTCAATAATTATTAGCTATCTCAGTAAACATGGAGATTATTGCACTGACTACAATATCTAGTATATTTGTTTTTAACATTGTGGACAATGAAAGCAGTTGTCATTTTCTGTTCATCTTTTTATTTCTGCAATACTGGTCATCTCATTGTTGAATGAAAAAAATGGATTCATTGTGAGACCCTGTATAAGTGTATTCTTTAAGAAATCTACTTTTCCTCTGGCCAATGGAGCAATTTCAATGAAGAAATAGAAGTAGGAAATTTAGTCATACTTACAGAACAGTAAATCCACATTAATTTTGGGGCACAATGTTCTATATTTTTATAGGTCAAAATTGTTTTTATTTTGACCTGAAATATCCTGGAGGAATATTAAATAGCCCAATTTTCTATTTGGAGTGGCTGTATTACAGAATTATGATAAATGTATTAAGTTAGTGGATTGTCGGAAAAGTCATGACGTATTTTTTCTATGTATTTTGTTGCAAAAATGCATCATGACTTTTCCGACAACCCAATAAATTACCATGGCTTAGAGTATTTTCCTAATATATCCTTGTAGTTATTGCCATGTTACCTCACTCTCCTCCTTACCTCCCCCTCATCCTTCTCATAAGTACTTGAACCTAAAAAACGAAATTCAGCACTCACTTTAATAATAGGTATTTTCCAAGCAAGATGTAACCGTATTCTATGATAGTTCAAAAAAGGATCAGCAGGTATACATTTGCTAGCATGTGAAAAGAAAGTGAACTTTAAAATCGAGCAATTGAAAGGTGAACATTGGAAAAAAAAGAAATCACCCTAGCATTAGGAAGTTTCTGAATCATGGACGGTTGTCTGGTGGATGAAGCCTCTTGATGTGGTGATGCTTTGCAGGCACAAGCACTCACCGTAGAGTCATTTACCAAGGATTCCTTTAGCCTCGATCCCAGCCCTTTCCTAGTACCTCACTCTTTTCCCTCTTCCAAGAAAGTAAATCCCATTTCTGCCTCTCTAGGCCAGACTGACACCCTGAGTTTCATACCTGTATTTCCAGTTGCCAAATCAATACTTTCACTTATATATTCTACCAGTATGTCAAACTCAACGCAATGATCCTGAAGTATCCGCATTCCACACCGCAGTAAATGGGACCACCTTTGTTCCCACACTCCCCAACTCCAGTCAGAGTCCTCTTCCCTCTACCAAAGAAACATCCCTTGCAAGTGTTCACCCCTGCTCTCTAGCTTTCCCTGCCATTACCCTTGGCCTTGGTTCATGTCCCCGTCAGCTCTCGCCCAGATCACATCCTCAGCCTTTTCAACTGGTTGGGCTCTCTAATTCTACTCATTCTTCATCGTGACACCACATTATCAACGTACGATGAAATCTGATCCACATGCCCTGACTTGAAACCTTAAGTGGCTTCCAATTGCTTTTAGGAGGCTTTCTATGTCCCTTGCCATGGTTGCAAGCTCTTGCAAAAGACGGTCTCTGCCGACCTCTCCATTTCATCTCTGTCACTGAACTCACCCCTCACTCTGGCTGCCGTCAGGGCTAGAATGTGGCCTCTTGGCTTTTGCACTGTCACTGCTGCCCTGTACCTTTCCATATAACTGCTACTAATTTGAGTCTCTACATCTCACTGTGAACACTCTCAGCATGGCCCTCCAGATCTCCAACGCTAGATTTGCCTCCTTGTCTTCCCCCGAACCCGCTGCTAATATGTTCTCCAAACACCCTATTCTTCCCTACTTATCTTCCATCAGATGTGACAGTCAGTTTAATTTATTTAATTTCCTCTTTTCTTTTTAATTGTAAGACCCAAGAGAGAAGAGATGGCACCGCCTTTTTGTACCGCTTGTATTCGTTTTCCTGTTGCTGCTAAAAGTATTACCATCCACTAGACGGCTTAAACAACAAAAATTTATTCTTGCCTAGTTCTAGAGGCCAGAAGTCCGAGATCGCTATCACTAGGCCTAAATCAAGGTATCAACAAGGCTGCACTTTCCCTAGAAGCTCAAAGAGAGAATCCCTGCCTTGCCTCTTCCAGCTTCTGGTGGCTACGAGAATTCTTGGTTTGTTCATTCCGGTCTTCACCGCCAGCACCTCTCTGTGGTCCATCTCACGTTGCTGCATTCTCTCTGTGCCTGCCAGATCTCTTTGCCCCCTTTTGCAAAGGACACAGGCGATGGCATGTGGGGCCACCCACAAAATCCAGGCTAATCTTCCCATCTCGATATCTTTAACTTCATCACCTCTTCAAAGACCCTGTTTCCAAATACGGTAACATTGACAGAGTCCAGAAATTAGGACCTCATATCTTTGGGGGCTGTTATTCAGCCTACCGCACTGCTGAATTTCTAGCTCCTGTTTCTCTGGCTCTGAGTTACATACATATGTGTGTTCATCTAGTTAGTCTGTGATTTCATGGGTCAGTTCATTTTCAACTTGCACATATATGTAAAAGTCAATGGTATGCTTGATTAGATTCAATGCAACCTTTGTCGTAGGTAAGTTTCCAAGGGCATACAAGCTGAAAAACTCAGATATCCTGCTTTTCCCCTGTCATGGGGAGCAAGCCCAAAATCTTTTAACCCCATGAGTTAGAGGTTAGGCTCTGATGCTTGTACAATTTGGCCCAGTTTCTTAGAGATCAAGCCATCTCAGAAATGGCGGGAGTAGACTAGAGCTCAATAAGAAGGATATGCAGGTACAAGAGGAAGTTCCATTGCAGTGGCTGGAAGGCAAGAACAAAGCTCATTTTCTCAGTGTCATAGTGAAACAAATAGCAATCTAATGGTGAAAAAAAAAAGAGGTACATAGGGCAAGACCCCTTAACCTCTGTGTGAAACAATAATATTGGTGTACATGATCTTTAGCTTTTATTCTGACAATAACATAAAAAACGATTCTATGAAACATATGTTTTTAATCAATAGTATTTTTATTGTAGGAAATATAGGTGTTTTTTTTTATGACTCCACAACTCTCTCCTTTTAAGCTACAAATGCTGCATCATCTATTCTTCTCTCTTGTCTTGGGGACGCCAACAACTGTATCACTTTCATCATATGGCTCACAGATCATCTGATGCCATTCTGGAATCCCTCCCATTGCAATTGCCCCAACTGTTACTGAATTTCACATATCGAGCTCTCATATGTAATCTCATTTTATTACAACAATAAGCCTTTGAGGAAGATATTCTTACTTATTCCCAGTTTAAACAGAGTCAATTTCAGTGTATATGTGTGATAGGCACAGAAGTGGTAGTTTAAATTGAAATTTAGACATTCCAATTTATCTCAAATTTTTTAGGCTTAGTAGCTGGAAGGAGAAATTGAGTATTCACTTTATATCTATATTCACAGTATGAATACACTAGTCTTTCTGACAATCACACAACCCATGATTAATACCACCATCCTTTGCGACTGATAAAGAAATATGTTTAGAGGAATTTCCCTGAGACTACAGAGGGGTTAAGTGGCAGAGGTAGAATTTAAACCCAGGGCTGTGTCTTTTAACAGCTATCTCCTTCTACCTTTATTGTCCTTGATTTAAATAGTATGTTGTTTGAAATAAGCCAGATACAAAATGACAAATACTGCATGATTCTACTTATATGAGGTACCCAGAATAGTCAGATTCATAGAGACAGAAAATAGAATGGTGGCTTTCAGAAGCTGGAGGGGAACAGGAATGAAGACCTACTATTTAATGGGTACAGAGTTTCAGTGTTGGAAGATGACAAATGTTCAGGAGATGAAGGGTGGTGGTGGTTGCCCAATACTGTGAATGTGTTAATGCCACTGAACTATATGCACTTAAAATAGTTAAAATGGCAGATTTTTATGTTGCCTGTATTTTAGCACAATAAAAAAAAACATGGTTCACTTGTTCACTGCGAAATGGTTTATAAAGACCAAGGACACAGGTCTCAACACTTGAGAGTCAGAAAAAAATTAAATAGCATTTTGCCTCTGAGTGAGGGCCAGATAAAGAACATTTATCTTTCTCATCTCAGATCTCTGTTATTCTATTATTTTTGTTGTAAAAGCTTTCCAGAGGCAATTTTTCCCTCTGAAAGGCCGATTAAGCCCTTTTATATATATAAAAAATATTTATTCTCCCATTACTGAAACAGAAGATGTTATAAAGAGCAAAATGTGAATTGTTTGGAGGAAAGAAAACAAAAAACACAGAACATAGCCTCTAACTTTGTTTCATGGAGCGTTCTTCCTTTAAATGATCTGATATGGCCTTGAAAGGAGATGCAGGGTGGGGTGGGCGGGGGGGTCTTCTCGCAGTGCAGGTATTACAAGAAAAGAAGAAATGGTAAACCAACATGTAATGCAGGTGAAGAGAAGAGAAAGCAGTACATATAAATAGACCCATGAATACAATGAGGTGTCTGTCTATTACTTTCATACACCAAGGAGCCAGGAGTGGTGATCCAGCAAATGGATATAAATTCTACCATTTTTTTTCCTGACTTACCCTCAATTTTATCTTCATAAGGGGCTATTCAGCGTCAATTCCATTTGGTTGCCAAGGCCGTGATGTAGTAGCAGTCTTTTGAGTCAGCTAAGCACCTAACCCTGCTTTTGCTTGGTTTAGCTGAAAAAAAGATTTGATGAAGCAGATTGTCTACACTGCAGGTTTGGACTGTCCCCCACCAGACCTGTTAAAGCAACTTCCTGAAGCTGAGTCACTGAATGGAATAGTTTTAAGGCACTTATATTTTGTATCTGTGAAGCTAGCAGTAAGGAAGCAGGAAGAAGGAGCTATTGCTTTGAAAGTAAATGAGACATGGGAGTAACTTTGCTTTATTGAAAATGTCTCAGCCGTCATTGCATGGGGGAGAGAGACACTTGACTGGAATTATATTTTAAGAGCAAAGAAAGTGAGAATGAGTAACAGGGAGAATCTCCCGTGTGAATCAGATTTATCTCATGCATTTAAATCAGTGTGTGTGTGTGTTCGTGTGTGTTGTGTTCGTAGTGGAATAACTGTGTTCATAGATTGGTTTTCATGGATGCAGAGAGGAAGCCCTATAAGGAGCTTAATCACTCGTGCTGGAAGGCAAAGATAGGCCAGTGGAGCGGGCCACTGCTGGGAGGTGGAGAGCCCCGGATGCTGTTTTCAGGGAGATCCCCTGGGATTGAGGTGGAACTTCATCTCCTTGGAGGACACAAGGCAGACAGGAGACTAGGGTGAAACACTTTTCCCGAGGGATCCTGTGGGTTTGAAACACAAGCAGCCCTGCTCTGGGTCTGGGAGGCAAAAATGCGACAGGCAGTTGGGAAGGAAATATTCTCCCTTCTTCCTGGAAACATCTCATCTGCTTAACAGCAAAAGCCAAAAGGAAGGAATGGCTACTCGGGTTGGTGACTTTGGAGGGCTTGTGGGGATGGAGCATTTAGCATGAAAGTGAGCTCTCTCCAGAAAGACCCTCGGTTTTTAGGGAGTGACATCAGCAAGAGGTGTGGGGCAGAAGATTTGTGAATGTATGTAGAGTAATCCAAAGACATGTAGGAAATGAAGAGGAGGGACTGTATGAAGAATTGGGAGTCATGTGACATGAAGGCAGGAGCCATCCTTCAGGGAAGCATGGATGACCTCATTAAAACTGTGCATAAAGGGTGATGCTGGAAACTGATGGCTACCTCTCTGCTTTTTCACCAGGATTTTGTGTCCCACATGTTAATTCCGTATTTCCAGTCATTGGCTTTTTCCATTTTGAGAGAAATAAATATAGAGAATTTTATTCCTAGCAAATGTCTAGACTCATAAAAGAATAATAACATTCCACCTAGCCAAAATGTTGTGTTGCTCTCTCAAACATCATCTCAAATACCTCCAAGACAGATGTTGTAATTTCTGACCTGCAAATGAGGGGAAAGGGCAAAGATATTCACATTTATTAAAAAACTGACGGCCCTGGTTCAGTCCCACATACGAGGGCCAGTGACACTGCCCTCAAAAAAACAAAACAAAACAAAAAGAAACAAAACAAACAAACAAACAAAAACCTGAATGCATTCTGGACACCATACCGGGAATTTTACCTGCTTTTTCACATTTGCGTCTCATGACTATCTTGGTAAGTAGGTATTATCTATCTCCATGACCAAAAGTGAAACTGAGGCTCAGAAATACCTTTTTTGAGGTGGACTGACCAGCAACAGCTCTGGAAGAAAGCCAGTGGTCTCTTTCCTCTGAATTCTGCTGAACACCTGCAGGAAACTCAAAACGGGGGCGGGGGGGCGGGAGAGAGAGAGACAGAGAGACAGAGAGAGAGAGAGAGAGAGAGAGACTGAATCAGAAGGAGTGTGAGATGAAGCCAGTGCCATGTGTGCCCCCCGCCCAGGAGGCATCACTATGGACACTTCCTCATTTTCTACAATATGGTTTGGTTACCTGTCTCCTCAGCTCAAGGACACCATTCACTTGACCCGCCATGAGCTGTTGAGGCTGAGAAGCTGTCTTTCTAGAACCAGCTTCCAGCTTTCAAAATAAGTAAGCTCCCTGTTGTTTCAAGTTTTTTGCTCTCCTCGTTCCCCAAACTCCCCTTCTCGCTGGTGTTGGTGTTAAATGTTCTTGTCAAAAGCAACTATTTACAGGCCATTAACACAGAATGGATGATTAGGTTCTTTCCAGGCCTGATGAATAATGCATGCTGCCAGTCAGTGGGCTCACCACCCAGACAGGGCTCTGCAGAGGGGAAGTGTCACTGAAGGTCCTACTGTTCAATTTCTGATGTCTGAATAATGTGAAGAAACAGTTGCCTGTTAGTGTGCGGTGGGGAATAATGTTATTGTTCGTGAACTCAATTGTTTGGGGGCAGAAGCAGCAGATAAGGAAGCATGTCTGGTTCTGTCATTTTAGATATTTTCTTTCTCTTTCCTTCTTCCCATCTTCCCTTCTCCTGTTCCTGTGTAGTAAGATGCCACTCAGGTACATTAATCTGGAAGTTGTATACCTTATATTTGCTATTTCATTCATGCCTTAGAGGAATCATTGCTTTATCATTTAACTCCTAGCCACAATGTCTCTCCAATTTCCTTTAAAAAATAAGGCATATATAAAGGAAGTGGATTCACAGGACTAAGTGCTATTTGTGTACCATGAGTCCCGTAGGTGACTCTCTACTCAATGTCCTGTCTGAATAATACATTTTAAGGCTTTGTCTAGGGATCTGTTGGGTCAGACCTAACAGCTTTGAGAGACGTGTGGGGAAAAATCCATCAAGTGAGAAAAAAGTTGAGATGCACCAATCCTAATCCCAAATAACAGGGTTAGCCACCAGCAGAGGCCAGTTTTCAGACCCACACCGTATAGATCATTTAGACCGTCCTCTAGTCCACTCTGGAAAGACTCCAACCTGTGTGCTAGAGAGAAGGGGTTAAATAAATAGGTAGGGAAAAAGAAGGGGCGATGTCTTTCTCAAAAGCCAGTCGAATGTCAGATAAGGCTGGGTCCTGGGAGATGTCGGACCACCTGCTGTGGGTCATCATTCTCTCCTAAGTGTCTACAAACGAAGGACAGCATAAGACCACACGGGCAGTGGGGAGGGCTGTAAGCATTGGATGTCACTGAAAGAACAAAGGGAAGGACATCTCGGGGCACAAAGGCCTCAGCATCCCCCAAGGAACTGGCAGCCCCTGTCCCTGAGTTCCAGGACCCGCTTTTCCTGGCCCTCCCCCTACACCTCTGACCCTACACGGCCTCCTTCATAAGTGTGTTAACTGCCTTCTTTAGGGCCCTACCCACATGTGCAGCATGCCAGCCCTGCCAGAACCATGTATCAATCTGGCTGTGGCTGAGGTTTGCTCAGAAACAGGACTTTAGCTTCCATGCTTAGGCTCCATAGGTGGGTCCCATAGTGTCTTTCATTAGAGATGGAATGAGTGCATGGGTGCCTGATTTCTTCCCACATGTGATTTTGTGAAGTCAGAAAGGGATGGTCTCACCCCAGAACACATCTGGGGCCCGTGATGCCCAGAGGG
Source organism: Aselliscus stoliczkanus (assembly GCA_033961575.1). Lineage (NCBI taxonomy): Eukaryota > Metazoa > Chordata > Mammalia > Chiroptera > Hipposideridae > Aselliscus > Aselliscus stoliczkanus. Next base: position 28,322,310 of record CM066741.1, read on the forward strand.
CAACGTTAGAAAGCTCTAGAAGTCATGGTTCTTTATTTTCTTCTCTGATCATATTGTGACTGATTGGGTTCTGGCTAAAGATTTGGTGAAATATTTGCATCAAGTGCTCAGCACTCTGAAGGCCAAGTTCTTCCCATACTAAGAGTTTGCTCACAGAAATGTACTGGAATGGAGTGAGGCTAGGGGAACGAGAGATCAAAAGTCGCTTGCATTTACCTTGCATGGAGTCTGAAACATGGACTCTCGTGCCATTTAAACATTCCCCAGGATCCATTCTAACTTAGCACTGTTGTGATGGGCCATGATCTAAGAGCATGGAGAAAAACAGGTGCAGTTGTTTTTTTCTTTCTCACTTGTTTGTTTCTATATTTTTAAAAATAGGATTTATTTTTTAGAACAGTTTTAGATTTATAGAAAAATTGCAAACAGAGTACAGAGCAATCCTATGTGCCCTACACCCAGTTTCCCCAATAATATCTTATATTCATATAGCACACTTGTCACAATGAATGAACAAATACTGAGACATTATTATTATCAACAAAAGTCCATATTTTTATTCATTTTCCTTGGTTTTTACCTACTGTCCCTTTTCATTTTATATTTACAATGAAATGAAGAGAAATAACATTCTATCCTCCTAAAATCTCCAAGAGCACTTCAGCTTTTCCCATAATTAATATTTAACTAATCATGGCCCCCATGATCTTTGTGGCCTTTGTGGAAATGAATGAAAAATAGCAAACATCTTGCTAGAATTTAACACATGACTTAACTCCTGTACATTTCTTTTTAATCTTCTCCCTCTCCCCCAACCCCACCCCACATTAGTACCACTTTTATCAGGGGTTTCTGAAAACTGCATTTGGAGAGCTAAAAGTGTTTGATTACATTTGGACTTTTATATTGGGTGTTGCACTGATTTGATTATTTGGAAAGACTAAATTTGCAGGGGTAACATGCACTGTGTAGGAGTCTGGAGTTGAAATTCTCTTTCTGACCCTGTTGCTAAGCTTGCCACGGGACCTTGAGTAGGTCACTGAACCTCTCCCGGTCTGCACTTACTCATTTGTAGGGAAGAGATGGAACCAAATGATCTCTGAGCACCCTTCTCTATCACAATTCTCTGATGGTAGAACGTGGGCTCATTTCTGGTTGTGTTTTCAAACTGGGAAGAGTTTGTGACTGAGACTGCAGTTTGAAATTTGGGCTTCCCCATTCAGGAAATGGTGTCTCTTTGTTCGTTTGGATGGGGTGAGAAACTTGGAATTTTCTCTAGAGGGGGAGAAAATGTTTGTTTTTTATTTTTTTTATCAGGCTTAGTCTGCCCTTGGTATGTCTTACCCACCAGGAAGGAGAAAAATGGGATTGATGATAGTTTGTTGGTTGGTATGACTTCCCACAAGAAATGGAAGAGAAGTGAAAGTCATAATGAATGACTAACCTCTGCCTTGCCTTAGCAGACAGGCTGGTGAAATTTAGAAATATATCCATGTCTTTATTCACCCAGGCTCTCTACCTGAACTAACATTTATTCGTGAAACTTTCCACATTAAACGTTCAGTTCCAGTAAAGTTCATAGCAGCTTCTAAAACTGCACTCGGAGATGACAACATAACATTCCTTTGGGTCTGATGCATAGAGGCTCAGAGTTTGAGGGAAAATGGTTTTGGGGGGTGGGGAGGAAGTACCCCCCCCTTTCTGCCATGTGCCCAACACTTAACCTATGTTAGCGATCCTGCATGGGGGTTTTTTATGTATTATTTCTAATCTTCCCAAGAATCCTGCAAAACAAGTGGTTTACAGAAAAAGAAACTGAGGCTCAAAGCAAGGGAAATAACTTACCCAATTTCGCTCAGCTCTGAAGAACTGGTTAGAGTTTTTAACCCAAGTCTGTTTGACTCCCACCTCCTCAGTTTTGTTCACGTCACTTAATCCCAGTCTCATTGCAAACCCGCCTCTGAGAAGCCTCGGACTCGCCAGAGAATACCAATAATTCCCTTTTCTGTGATTGTTTTATTGTGTGAATAGTATTATATTTCTGGGTTCACATACTTTTCTCTTCTACGAGTTGGTGGAAGTCTGGAGAACAGGGATAGTGTTTTATTGGCCTCTGAACCCCCAGTACCGGGCAAATGGCAGTGCCCAAAAAACACTCGTCCAGACCAAGTCACACAATTAATGAGCCACACAGCCCAAACTCAGTCCAGACCTCTTGACTCCAGATCCAGAACTATTTCACCACCACATTATTACTTGTAGATGTTTAATCCCATCCAATTTCCAGATTATTCTGCCCGTAAACCTCCTGGTGCCCTCCTCCCAAGCCCTACACATTATTCCATTGAGAAGAGAGCAGGTTTTTGTTGCAGATGCAAAGGCTGGCATGCATTGAAGACTCACTGTGTGCCACTTGTAGGCTCACTCTGCGTTAAGCCCTCTTACGAGTTCTCGCATTGAATTCTGCCAGCTCTATAAGGCAACTGCTGCCACTCACCCCATTTTACCAATGAGGAAGCTGAGACATAGAGATAGGCACTAGCCCAAGTTCTCAGTTGGGAGGAAAGTCCGCAAAACATAGCCCCTGCCTCAGGGTTGGAACACACAGGACTTGTCTGTGAGGTACCAAATTGTGACTAGCTACGGCATCTTAATCCTGAATAAACATGGGGATAGCACCAGGTTCAGAGGGCAATTGAACTGAAGTCACCCACTCCTCCGAACCCTTGCAGACTTCTCCCTGGATCTTTTGAAACAGGGCGTCCAGCACTCCCGGTGTTGAATCTCTGCATATTCTGGTTTCTCTCAAGGTCACGTGAAGGATAAGATTCAGCGCATTCCAGGGAGATTATGCTCAAACTGCAGAAACCTGAAAAGGCATTGATAAAGGCTTAGCTGCCTTACTCTGAAGGCTGATGTAGTGGGAGAATCAGAGACAGCGACCCTTACACAGTTCTGATGCTTATATCCCTTTATATGCCCTTGTATTTCCCAGAGATTCTGAATCTTTCCTGGAGATTAAAATGCAATGATGCAATGAATTCAAAGAGAAAAACGTCAGAAATCGCACTTGTAGGAGATTGTATAGGACATATGCACACACACAGGAGGGGATTTGAATTCAGCAAACAACTCCGGGTACATACATATATTTATATGTTATAAAATTTTAAATGAGAAGACTGGGGGCAGCAGCTCTGGAAACTCCTAGCCAGAGGGAGTGGGGAGAACAGTCCCTGGCAGGAACATGGGCTTGCTGTAAGCAGGTGACCTTGAGAGAGGAAGGCATGGCCAAGGTGTGGGTATCAACCTCAGTGAGTACAGGATTAATCACAAATGGTTAAAGTTGCAGCAGAAAGGCACAGTTTCATCACTGAGGGACTTTTAGTGGTCCACCTTCCTTCTATAGACTCTGACCACCCTTCTTACTCCTGGGGTACAGTTGAAAATGAAACAGGCAAAACCCCTGCCAGCTTCAAGCTGGTGTTGCCCAAATAAACCAACAAAATACAACTTCAGTCCATAACAATGACATATAATGGTAAAAAGACGGCTTTGTGAAAGGGACCCAATAATAATTTGCAATTCTACCAAAAAGACAAGGCTTAGGACTAGTTTCAGGTACAATATAATGCCAAAATCCCTGTTTGGATGATTTAATAAGCCAGTGGCTAATAGGGAACCATTTACCCTACCTATGTTTTGTTTTTGGGGGCAATTATGATTGGATCTTAATAATCAGAGGGTTCCCATTTAGATGCCACTCAGTTATATTCAACTCACAAAATGTCAAATCAATATTCTTTTTTTAAAATTAAAGTTTATTGGGGTGACAATTGTTAGCCAAGTTACATAGATTTCAGGTGTACAATTCTGTAATACAGCATCTATATATCACATTGTGTGTTCACCACCCAGTCCATTGTCTTTCCATCATCATTATTTGATCCCATTTACCCTCCTCTCCGCCCCCCCTGCCCACTTACCCTCTGGTAACAACTAAACTATTGTCTGTCTGATAAGGGGCTAATATCCAAAATATATAAGGAACTCATACAACTCAACAACAACAACAACAAAATAATTCAATTAAAAAATGGGCAGAGGACCTGAATAGACATTTCTCCAAAGAGGACATACAAATAGCCAACAGACATATGGAAAGATGCTCAACATCACTAATCATCAGAGAAATTCAAATAAAAATCACCATGAGATACCACCTCAGACCTGTTAGAATTGCGTCATCAACAAGACCAATAATAAGTCCTGGAGAGGCTGTGGGTGGGAATGCAGATTGGTGCAGCCCCTGTGGATGGCAGTGTGGAAGTTCCTCAAATCAATATTCTATTACACCGCCTACTTTGAAAAATGTAATCTGGCGGTCCGATTGTTGAGAAATCATTTCTAAGGGCCTGTTAAAAGCTAGGTGGGAAAGTGTTCTACAAGTGTGTGGGCTTCTCCACCCTGACGTTCCTGGGTTCGCAGCACTTGAAGGAAGATGAGTATTTCCTGGTATATCATCCTAGGGTGAAGTATTGCTCCTCACATGGCCATTCTGTGTTGTTCAGCCATCATGAGGCCTCCAGGCCCGGAGCACAGCAGCCCCGAGTGGAAACACTCGCCTGTGCTGTAACCGTTGGGAATTGGTATTGACTAAACAAGCATGTCTGGGAGGGAGGGAAGCACAGATGACACACTGGTTTGTCACGCCCGATTTCCTTGAGAAGTGAGACAAATGCTGACCTGGGAGACCGGTGACCCTCGGAACTTAATACATGTGTGTGTCACATAAACTGTCAGCTGTGCATTGCACGGGGGAGTCTGGGGATGGAACGTTGCTTGGCGGGATGACCCAGCCGTGCAGAGGAGGGAAAACATCATTGAGCTCATTTACGAACACTGCCTGCTAACTCAGCTTTTGGCAACACTGGGGGTGACCTGCCCCCCCCAAAAAAAGTCAGCCTTGTCTTCCTATTTCTACCTCTTTTTTGGCAGCCCACTGAAATGGAGGTCCTAGTCCTCAGATTCAGAGGCTGTCAGTCACCAATACTCAATGTGAGTCCTCTTCTTGAAGAAGATACTGTTTTAGGAAACCAGTGGCTGCAGTCTGATCCTAATTTTCCTTCCTAATAGAGGAAAAGGATGTAACTCAGGACCAGCAGGACAAATCAGTCCAGATTTGAATGGTGAATTAAGCATATGGTCATTTTCTTTCTCCAAAGTCAAAACGTATTGTATAGCATCTCTTGGCTAAACATGTGTTTGCTTTTTAAAACTATTTCGGGAGCAGATTCTCTGGGAAGCCATTAGGGGGAAAAAAGCTACCAGTAGCTCTTTGGGGGGCCTTTTGTTCCCACAAAGTGAATTACAGTAATTCTGAGAGGCAGCAGGATGGAAGAGAAAGAACTGGTGGTCTGTAGTTGAACGTGTTTTTTTGCTTCACTCCCCACATCTGCTGCCACTTGGGTGACACATGAGGCTCTGGCCAAAATGGCAATGGCGGTTTAATGCCACATTATCAAAATAACACATTTTCTTTCATTGTCGATTTCAAAGATATTATTTCATGTCAATTAGGCAGGCTTCTCGATAGCTATGATGGGAAAAGGCCCTACAGACTCAGTGTAATTCAACAAAACTTAACTCCATTTTTTTACCCAACAATGCCTCTTTTGTGATTACAATTGCAAACCTGTATAAAATGCCATATTCTTTGGTCTGACTCTCTCTCCTCTCTCTTCTTTGATATTGTCGTATTTGTTATGTACGATGATGATTTGGCCAAAGGCAGCCTCATGTTAAGAAGGTATAATAATTGATCTAGTGAGAAAAATGGGATGTATTGGGATCAGAGATCAATTTCCGGACATGTTGGAGAAATGTTATGTTAGAGAAACACCCCAGAATATTTCCCTCTAATCAAAGTGGAGAAAAATCTCTCTGTCAGGCAGGGACCCCGTATGTATCTGACCCCCTCTCTGAGCCTCAGATACCTTTGATTTTCCACTTCCAAGTCATATAAATATTGATGGCCTTTATAATATAACATTCTGTGCAGTAGGGAATTACATTTAATATAGTTCCCATTACATTTGTTGTGATTTTGCTACCCATGGTGCAACCATTGTCTAGAAATCAAGTGTTATAAAATATTTGAGACTATTTTGCCGCTAAGTGATTGAGAAAGACAGACGTGATGGAATTAAGGAAGCGTGGTAATGAACACTTGCGTACTGATTTAGAAAAACACCGGTTTCTTCAATGAAAATAGGGACCCGATGCAAAGCTTTTATTTCTTGTTTAGCAAGCTCTCTTACCTTCCCACTGTTTCCATCAAATGTGGGAGTCACTGATTATAGCTTTCTGATACAACAGCCACAACCAGGCAACAATACACTGATTGATTATGCTCTGAATAAGCTGTATGCAACACCAGTAAGCCATAATATTTCCTTTTGTCATTTACTGGTAGTAAGTTATTAACATGTTTATAAACTGAAGTAACAAGCTTGTTTGGCATTATATGAATACCAATGTCTCATTCACTGCTAGAAAAGAAAGAACAAAGCAAATCCCATTTATTTAACACCTACTATGTGCTAGGTATGGTGCAAAGCACTTTGGAACCAATGTCTCCTTAATCTTCACCACAGTCCTGGGAAACAGGCCTTACTCCCCTTGTTAGAGAGGAGAAAACAGAGACATCAAGGGACACCCCCAAAGTGTCATGCGTGGCATTTGAACTCTGGTTCATCTGATCCCAAATGCCACGCCCTTTGCCAAAATCATTACTGAGCCATCAGTTAAAAGTGGGTGTGAGCCCTAGATCTGGTTATCACAGACTTGCACATCTGGCAAGGTGGGGGAGCCATTTGTAACTTGACTGAAAATGCTTTGCATTTAGAAACAGTACCATGATTACAGAGCTCCTTGGATCTATAAATGTAGACCTTAATATTAAATTTAACTACCCTATCTTAAGGTGGCAATTCCTTGTGTGTCACCATGGGAATGCTGTGGTGACCAGGGTGCTGTCAGCAGCCCCTTGGAAGGGAAAGTGGACAGAGGGGAGCTAGCCTGTGGCCCTTCACATAGGCAAACTGGACATGTGTCTGAAAATCTTTGATATAAGAGAAAAGTGATACTAACACAAGGCTCTGAAACACCAAGTCCTTGTGCATAGCAAACTCTGCAGGTCCCGAAAGAGTTAAAAGTGGCGGAGATTGAAATTCCACCCTGTTTCATAACCTCTGCCTTTCTTTTCCAGACAGTTCACAAGGGGCGAGTGCGGTCTCGTATTAGCATGCAGGGCAGGGGTGACTCTGCAAAGTCATTGCAAGTTTCCACTCCCCTTTCTCCCCTTGCAAGGGTCCCAGAGTCCTGCTTAGCTGAAGATTTCAGCATGATGAAAATCCACCCCCCTGGATGGGCAGGTAATGCAACCTCTTTTCACAACAACAGCCTCCTTTCTTTGGGACATTCCAGCCTGGCCATTCAGTTGCAGGAAGTATGCAAAAGCCTCTGGGTAAGATTTCAGGCCACTGCTTGGCTGTAATCCCTCCAGGTAGCTATTTAATTAAGCTGAGAAAGTCAGTGTACCATCTTCCAGGCAGCGTGTTCCAGCATAAACCATTTATGATCTGGCCACAGAGTACCAAAGTAGAAATTGAATTTTCGTATGAAGTTGAATGACACAAACAGAAGGTGGGCCAAGGGCTGACTCAGCAAGAACTTCTGATTACAAGAAGGTTGTTTTTTTTTTAATTTTTTAAAAATTTTAAATTCACTCAAAAAGAGCCAGTGGCTCCCATTACAGGTATCAAACACTGTAACTGAATAGCCATCCCCCCAACTGAACCTGCCATTGAAATGCCACACACCCAGGCCCATTTGCTAGTCAGATAGGTATGTGCCCTGAAGACACGGCCACCTCGGAAGATGCCTTGCAGAGGCTTGGCTTGCAGGATATGAGTGGACTTGAATTGTGCATGCGTCTTGAAAAAAATGATTGACATCTCTCTGACTCATGCAAGGACAGGGTGCATTCTGAAGAACTATCTTTTCTAAGTTCTGGAAGGTGATAATATAATGACAGCTTGATTGAGCTTCCTGTGTGTGCAGAGCCCATTGGAGGGGCCAGTATCCTGTGGGCCAGCGGCCCAGTCTCTGGCTGTGTACAGTCCAGTAGAGGCAAAAGCCTGAGTCCCATAAAGGATGCCTCACAGGAAAAGGCAGCTGGAGGATGATGTGTGAGTGTTTGGGACCTTAAATGTCAATAGAGTTTAGAAAAGAAAGTGATGACCTAAGCCTAGGGAAATCTAGAGAGGAAGGGAGGGTACAGTGAAGGCAGGCAAGAAAGCACAGGTATGGTGGGCGAGAGGAGGGGCAGAATGTGCTGGAATAAGGTGTTACCCTTGATGAATGGGAAGAGACAGGACTGGAAATGTTACCAGGGCTGGTTTGTGAGTGGCTTGAATGCAAGGCTATGGGGTTTAAGCTGTAGTATGTCTATTGTGGGTAGCTATTCAATTTTCCTAGCAAAATGTTAGCAAGTTGAATTTGTAGTTGTGTGCAGGAGAGGTTGGAGGGTGGGCATAGGATGAGCTGTCCATCCCACAGGTGTCACTGAGAGCTTAGAGAAAGATAGATGCTGCCTGCAAAGAGGAACTGCACTGGTCTCTATCTAGAAGAGCTCAAAAGCTAGTAAGAGAAGTGCATACGAGTGCAGTTTCACATGCCCATTCTCATGGGCTTTAAGACACATTATTGAGGGACCGCTGTAGTCCAGATGGGATGGAATTTGGACTTGAACTAAACAGGGGAAAAGGAATGGGAAAGGAGAGCTCACAGGGGTGACCTAGAGTCAGAACTGACGCTTCAGAAATCCAGGAGCCAGAGGTCCAGCCTGAAAAGAGGTTTGTGGTCCCCTGGGTGGAGCTGAAAGGAGGGAGCTTGCTGAGAAGGTCATCTTCAAGGGCAGAGTCAGGAGGCTGCGCCCGGGGGCCTGGGAAGCCCCAGGAAGAGAGGCAGGAGGGGCAGTGAAGGAGGCCATGATGCGGGAAGAGCCCCAAGGGCCACCACATGGAGACAACTCGGGTGAAGGGAGTGGTTGGCATGGATAGGTGCCTGTTAGCCCTCTCGGGAGTGCCCCCCCCCCCCCGTCCCATGCCCGCCCAGAGACTGGGCTGGGTCTGGGCGAGGAGAGAAGTGCTCTCTCTCTCTCTCACTAGTTTCTTTGCTACATTCAAGAGAACACAGGCTGGGCACAGTGATGGTCCCTCCTGTTTTCCCAGGGCACCTTCATGTTTTCTTTGTCCTAGGAGAAGTCTATCTAATGTTTGCTTCTTCTCCCTGTTTCTCTTCAGTGCTAGGTTCATCTCCACTGCCCCCTAGAAGCTTTCTCTGCCCATGCTCACCTCCTAGCCCTGGCCCACCCCCCGTCTTTCTCACTCAGTGGCAGTCAGATTATCTGGGTTTGGACTCGGATATCACCTCTTATTGCCAAAGATCTCTTTGAGTCTCAGTTCTTTTTACCGAAAAAGATGGAGCTAAGAATATTTACCAGGCTACAACGAGCAAAGTCTTGTATAAATGCCTAACGTGTTGTCTGAATCATTATAGGTGTTTACTTAATATTAACGAACTTTTGAGCGTCTTTCCCTATGAGATTTTTAGTAGCTGTTGTGTCAGCATACAGATGACCTTCGGAGCTTATGGAATTAACCCCCCTTCCTGTCTCTATCAGAAATTAAACATTTTTAGGGCAGGGTCCCGTCTGGGTCTGGCATGTGGCGCCACGTTCATGGTGCCTACTAATTACATATTTGTTGACTAAGTGAGAAATGTGGTTAGGAAAGCAAGAGCAGACCCACGTGAGAGCTGACTGTGATGTTCCACCATTGGTGTCTGGAGAGGAATCGAGTCTGAAACCTTCAGTTTATTCGAGGGCAGGCTCTGGACGCAGGTTTTCTCCACTATATCCAAACAGGTCCCTGTTTTTATATTTTTGTGAAATGCCTCGATGCCTCAGGAACACAGGAGAAAGCCATTCATCAGAGATGTGTATGGCACACCTTTGGAACCTGTGAAACACGTCCCTTCGAAATTATCTGTATACTTTTCCACAGTGACAAAAGCCACACGTTCTAATCTCTCACAGAGTATTAAATCTGACCAGCAAAACCAATGCCGGGTGACACGTGATTGCTGGCCATGTCCCGTGACAGCCCCTGGCACAGCAATCTCCCCTCAGAGCCAGTCTTGAAAGGAGGCCGGAAGAACCGTTGAATCGGCCAACGAGCTTCCTCCCCGTGCCACGTGGTACAGTGTCTAGCTGTGCCGCACAGCAAAAGACACAGCATTCAACTGACCTTTTGCTTATCTGGAAAGCCCAGAATGAGCTGCGTGGTCCCCGATTTACCAAGGAGCCATTTCAGGACAATTTATTTCCTTTCACTATCCATCAAAACAAATCGCTCCTCACAAAGGAGAGACAAACAAACAAAAACAAAAACAAAAAAAAATCCCACTCTCTTCCCCTAATAAGATTCTTATGAAAGGGATGTTTCCTCTGAGCAGCTCAGTGGCCTGCTGTCTGTTTTTCATCCCGCTTTGTTACCCTACTCAGGATGCCTCAGGCCCCAGAGAGAGTGCGCGCAGTGGGATGGCCTTTTGTGTCATTTTACCTTTGCTGATGGTGCGATGGGGACAAGGGTCAAATGTTTCTAATGGAGGTGAATTTTTCTCTTATTATCGGCCCCCAGCTTTCCCTGTATATAGGGCATGAGCTGAAGGGAGGTGTGGAAGTGGCTTTAGAAGGTGGAGCGCGTGATGTCTGGGTATTAATGGGTGTACACATACTCACACACACACTCACACACTCACACACACTCACACTCACACACTAACACACACACACACACTCATGCACAGACACTCACATACACTAACACACACAGACACACACACACACTCACACACTAACTCACACATACACACACTCACACTCACTCCCTCGCACTGGGTGGTACCCCATGCACAGCTGGACTACAAAACTAGGAAACAAATTCTGCCATTGTCATAGGAAAACATACTGCTCCTCTTGCGACTGTATTTCTCAGTGGCCTTCACTTTCAACTCCAGGCCACTCCGCCCCGTTGACGACTGGCCGCAGTGGCTGTGCCATAATGCTTTGCTGTGGCCCCTGGAAGCCAGGAATGAAATTAGCTGTGGTGTAGCCATTGTCCTGAGCCAGGAGAGATGGTAGTTGCTTTGTAGAAAACCCCATCTTCCCAATAGGTGGCCGTCTCTTTCTGAAAATGAAGAGGCTGAGGTTTGGGCAAGGGAGGAACAGGGCTCAGGTCCCACAGCGAGTGAGGAACACAGGTGGGAGAGTTCCCTTCTCCAGACATCGGGAGGACAACTTTCCCCCATAAAGAGTAATGTGAGGAGGAGACCAACAGGTACCCAAGACAGGCGGACAGCTGGGACATGCTTGGCGTCTTTAAATCTGGTTGTGCTCCACCTGGAATACCATAGGTATCAGGCTCCATAACCTCAGCTGGGTAGTTAAAGACCTTGCGTGAACCCGAGGCTCCTCTATACATTTAACAAAAAATCTTATGTGGCTCATCTTGTAGAATGTGTAAGAGTGAACAGCATGTGTAACGCTTGCCAAGTCAATGTCAAGTAAAGATAAAGGAGCGTGTGTGTATGTGAGTGTGTGTGACTGTATGTGTGTGTGACTGTGAGTGTGTATGTGAGTGTGTGTGACTGTGTGACTGTGTGTGACTGTGTGACTGTGTGAGTGTGTGTGACTGTGAGTGTGTGAGAGTGTGTGTGTGACTGAGTGTGTGTGTGACTGTGAGTTTGTGTATGTGTGTGTGACTGAGTGTGTGTGTGACTGAGTGTGAGTGTGAGTGTATGTTGAGTGTGAGTGTGTGTGACTGAGTGTGTATGTGAGTGAGTGTGAGTGTGTGTGAGTGTGTGAGTGTGTGAGTGTGAGTGTGCGACTGTGAGTGTGTGTGTGTGTGTGTGTGTTGTCTCAGAGACTCTCTGACCCCTGCCCATGGGAAGCAGGGATAGACACTGCCATCAACAGCAAGAAACAGTATTTTCTGATCCTTGCAGAGAGCAAGGAGCTCTGCCAAACCTAGAAGGAAAGAATTTATTCCTTACCGATAACCTGCCGTTGAGTCAAAATAAAATGGAGACGAAAATGAAAGGGAAAATAGTTTTTAGAAAAGAATACGTGTAACGATTTAAAAAAAAATCCTATCAAATCGGGAGCCTAGATTCCTTAATTGTTTTCAAAATAGGAATGCCCTCTGTGTCATTACATTTGCAGCGTATTTGTTTCTCAGCGATCAGGTTTTATTCCTTTTTTTCTGTTAATTAATCAGCGGGAGGTATCTGTAAGCCAAATGTGATACTTACATCCAGCTCCTCAGCGTGTCTCTGGGGTCCTTCTCACATTTCATTTTAAGACTTAATTTACATTATTAAGAAACCACTTGGGGGACTTTGAAAAAAATCAAAGTGGGTAAATGAGGACAGTCCATGGTCCCCCGTCCTGCCAGGCTTCTCAGCGAGCTCTCCCTGCCCTGGGCTACGTGAATTCCCCACGTGGAATCTGAATGACCTGCATGTCACAGGAATGGCTTCCTGCCCATTGCTGTCAGGTTGTCACGTTTCTTATTAAAGTCGTATTTTAGAAAACGTGTGAACGTGGTAGCACAGAAGGTAAACCAGCCATGTCCCCTGCAGGCATGGTGTTTTGCACAGCGCTGTGAGGAAATTCATTGCCCCCTGTAAAGCGGTGAGACGCCCCAGGTAGTGACCCTGCAGAATGCATGGCCTCCGCGGGGGACCCTGTGTGGAGCACCAGACATCTGGTTTCTCGGGATGTGGTCTATGCGGGTTGGTGTGGGATGAGGGAGGAGGGGCCAGGCAGCAAGGTGCCTCTGTGTGGACCAGTCATCAACAAGTCTGGTACCAGAGGGGCCACCAGGAGACTAAATTAATATTTATTACTCGATCCCATAGCTCGTAAGACCTTTCTCACGTGTGGACGCCAACTACAAAGCTAACTCCCTAGAGGATCAAAATTCAGGATTCAATCAATATTACTGTGACTATGATTTGTGTATTTATTTATACATGAAATCTGTCTATATCTTATCTATCTATCCATCCATCCATCCATCCATTCATCCATCTATCTATCTATGACCTATTATATACCAGAGCTAGAACTCAAGTGGCAATTGGTATACACAGTAGGAAATTTGCAAATTCACACGTGTGGTTTTAATTAAAAGTTGTATTTCAAAAGATAATTGTTTCTTAAATGATAGTCATACAACTTGATGTGCTTATTAGTAGCTATAATTTTTTTGGTAGATACATTGGAATTTCTGTAAGTAGGTTTCAAAATATAAAATCTTGAATATTAAACAGCCAAGATTTTTGAATGTAACACTGCCAATTACTGCATGAGAATTTATTTATAATAAATTTTGACATTAGGCATATATGTATAATAAAACCAAACATACATGTTTTTTATTTTTTCCCAATATATAGCCAAATACTAGCATTAATAAGTTAATGCCATAATTAATTTATTTAGACAGATTTTGTAATTGGAAAAAATAAATTTCTATACTTATGATGTAAAGATAGGGGAAACATAGTATTTCATAAATTGTATAAAAATGGGTACAACCTTTATGTGGGACAGTTTGGCAATATATTTCAAATACTTCAATTGTGTGAATACTGTCTCAGCAATTCTATTTCTAGAAATTTAACTTAAGAAAATAGCAAACAGTGGGAGAAGATTTTCAGGTGCATGAGAATTAATCATAGCCTAATCTATTACACTAACATGTTGAACACAACGTAGATGTATGTCCACTTAGATGAATTTGGTAAATATTGGTAGAATACATATTTCATATACAATCTCTATATACAGAGAATGCCAAAAAACATATACACATCTTAAGAAAGGAAAAAACTGTATTAAAATTGTATACTCAGTATATACCAATAACAAAAGAAGAATACAAGTCACGTTTGACTTCTGCAATGACAGGAGGTGCTCAAAGTGGTTCCCATCAGCGTCCAGACATTTCTGATGACGGCGAGCTACTGCTTGGGCAACGCTGACCAAAGTGTCCACTTGGATACATTTTTTGGCACCCCCGATATATTCTCTATTCTCTATTAGTACATACACACAGACACATACACACACACATACAGTATCAATGCATACATCTGCATATATATATATATATATATATATATCAGTGATTTTTTGTTTTTTATAAATTTTTTGAAAAAAATTCTGTGTTCTCTTATTTATTTATTTATTTATTTATTTATTTATTTATTTATTTATTTTGAGGGCAGTGTCACTGGCCCTCATATGTGGGACCCGAACCGGGGCCGCTGGCTTCCGAAGCCAGCTCTTAACCACCGCGCCACTGGGTTGGCTGTGTTCTCTAATTTAAAATGTATATGACATACATCTTTAATTAGAAAAATACAAGTTTTCCATCATGAAAATTAGTCTAATCTAAAATTGTTTTAGATAATGACTTTAGACATTGGATAATTGGTGGCATTTCATTTAAACAGTCATTTAAGAAATAGTTACACTTAGGCTGTGTCCTGTCAGAGACAGAAACCATTTATGAAGGAAACGAGTGTAAGGGAGTCAGACTTCAGAAGAAATGGCTCAGCAAATAAGAAATGCAATCAGAAAGTAAAAGAAAAATGTGGAATACTGTGGTTTCTAAGTTATGTTTATCTGTCCAAGGGAAACGACAGTTTTCTCACATAATTATTATGTTTCCAAATGTTAAGACATCAGCACAGCAAACATCAGAAATAAAAATGTTCTGTAACGTTCTGATTTACATGCAACAGTGAAGGTTTTATTATATGGGGTCCAGACGCAGTCAGGGTGACTCTACTATGTTTGTTTTATGTCAGGTACAAAATGTTTTATTTTTTTGTCTATGAACAAAAAATATGTTTTATGAACACGTTAGTCATATTGGAAGTGGTACAAGTATCATTTTTTTCCTTCTATGATCCCTTCTTGTAGTGAATTTCCTGCCACCCAGATGTGGATTTGATCACAAACGTTGCTTAGAAATTTTCTGATTTTTGTATCATTAATTTGATATTGTAGTTTTTGAATAATTTTTTTAATAGATGCCTAGTAAGAAGTGTTGATTAATACCTACCTACTTTTGTATCATTAATAAAACTTGAGGCATAAGATACTACACTTAAAAGTTAATTTCTGTCTGAAAGTTTAAAAAGACCCTGGGTTTGTAATTTACTTCCATGTCAGAAGTATCTCATTATCCTTATCACCTTTATTGAGATGAGGAAACAGAACAATCTCACTAACCTCTGTAGATGACAACTGTGTACCTTTAAGTACAGGAGTGCTCACTTCCTCTGGGACCCCCACATGTGTTAATTTTCCCAGCCTGTCAGGAAATAACCTTCTTTACCACTTTTGAGGAGATTTTATAATCCTGGGATGGGTATCAGTCAAATTTTTCTGAGAGTACTTTGTAAATATAATTTCTACATGTGACATATATTCCTTATTCCTTAATATTAGGCATGCCTGACTCATTTAAATGATCTTTGTGTAGGCTTATATTTACACATCATACCTATCCAATTATATTCCGATAGGAGAAAGGATGAATTATCACTGGTTGGACTCAGGTAGACTTTATCTCAGTGAAACTTCCAGGAATCACTGTAAAAGGGAAACATACAGTTCGACATATTAAGCAATTCATTTTCAGGGTGTGTCAGTGAGTAGAATGTTGGAAAGGCTGAAATCTTCCATCACCAGATTTTTAAAAAGAAAACAAAAACAGATATTTAAAGAAAAAGACATTAAATTCTGAAGGATGTTAAATTTATATTAGTCTGTTTGTAGTTGGAAAAGAGCAACTGATACGCATGATGATTGAGTCTGGGTTAATGGGAAATATTCAAGGGTTTATTATTTGGGGGAGCAGAGCCAGTCAGGGTGACTGTGTTGTTTCGGTTTATTGCAGAGTTTTTAGATGGCAAAGTGTTTTTTTGTTTTCTTTCTGCTTGTGGCATATGAAGGATTTAATGATATTGGGGAAAAGGCAGAGTATCATTTCTTTTTCTATAGACTAAAATGATTGCTGTGAGTCCCTTAGAGCAAAAATATTATGTGTACCTTAGATATGGTATGTAGACTTTCAACACACAATCACATGCACTTTTCTTCATTTGCTCTGTTGGGAACATTTTCCTATTTCAGTTGGAGCCGTGATCTCCTGAAATGTACTCTCTTGAAAAGCAAGAAAGGTACCTTTCCAATTTCCTATGGTTTACTGAGAACTAAATTGTTGGCCCAGGTAGGTTCAAGAATTCGAGCACTAGTTTCAGTTCCTGCTCCTTTTTGAGAAAATCTGCCTAAAGAACTGTCTTTCCATTTTATTTTTGTTTCTTTAGAGGATGTGAACTAATCAATAACATTGTGTTCCTGTGGAGAAGGGCACACGTGTGAGTGGATGGGTGTGCTGCCATATGGGGGGCCGCTCCTAGCACGGCCCTGCCCATGGCCTGTCACCCAGTGCATGGGCCTGACTTGTCCTGGTCAGTTACACAGAAGGCGAGAAACGAACATGCTGATGAGTCTCCACGATGGTTGTCCATCAGCAAAGTTAAACAATTCACTATATTGAGATGCACAATATCCTTTTGCATTTTCCTTCTTTTATAATTGGGAAGGAAACGTAAACCTATCACTTGGATCTGATTGCTACCTGTCACACCTTTTCCTCTTAATTAAACAATATCTACTTTGGAAAAAAATATTTTTTTCTAGATATTTCTTCAATTGTTCTTTCAATATTACTTCCCCAGGGGAAAAAAGTATTGAATAATTTTCTTGAAAGCTGAGCAGCCCAAATATAGAGAGGAATTTCAAGGCTTCTCTGTCATATTATCTTAATTCCCTCCCTATTTAAGTGGATATTAAAGATTATGTATACTGTGGATCAGTCATTGGATCAATCTCTGTGGTCTCCTGTGCCAATTCCAGCCCTCTGCTAGTCCAGAAGTCTGCTTCATCCTTCTGTGTTTATCTTGGGGTCTCCGTAACTCTGGGTGACTTTTTTGTATTATAGAAAAACAAGCAACTCCGCCCCACCCCCAAGCCCAGAAACCCATGAAACTCCATCAGCCATTGTTACATTGTTACATCGTCACTGGGCATCTTATTGTCACATCATCACTGGACTGTTACATTGTTACTTTGTCACTGGACAATCCCATTGTTACATTGTTACATCGTCACTGGGCATCCTATTGTCACATCATCACTGGACTGTTACATTGTTACTTTGTCACTGGACAATCCCATTGTTACATTGTTACATCGTCACTGTTACATTGTCACTGGGGCTTTGCCTTGTCTGGAAGTCTCTCTGTCTCCACTGGCAGTTCACACCCAATGAAACAAGGCCCTTATGGCTGTGTTTGAATATTAAAGGCAAAGCCAGCATACTTGATTTGGAACTACTGTCCTCCTCCCCCTCTCTCTCTGACACTTGGGTTTTCCCTTGAGCATCACGCAGGGTTTTCCCCCAATGTGGCAGGAACCTCACATCCCATTCCTCAGGTTTTATTTATTTATTAATATATAAAAAATCTCTTTGTTCCAGTTTTCTCCTACTATAAAACAGGTCAGCTAGCCTTAAAAGTACAAAGGAAGCCCATTTCTCCCTCAACAAAGCTGAGTATTTGCAAGCGATGAGGGTCGTTTTGTGATTATTTACCGTGCCTGGAGGAATGTATTATTTTGTCAGCAAGGAATTGGAAGAGATCCCTGACAGGTAAACAGGAGAGGAGAAATGAATGCATTTGTAAACCATAAATAAAAGCCTTGGGAAGAGGCTCTCTGAGATAGATGTCAAGGTAGTGATGGGCTTCAGCATTTACAATGAGCAAAACTGTAGGGGTCTCAGGGGGGCAGGGTGAATTTCACACCTGGAGCCAAGGGGACGAGTGAAGTATGCCAGCCCTCAAGACACCAAGACACCTAGATCTCGCAAATGTAGTTTTTTTTTTTTCTGTTTTCTTCACCACCACCCCCCCACCCTCCCACCCCCACCCCCCGCCCAGAGCCTTGGAAGAAGGAAAGGGTGTTTCATAAACATCCAACTGCAATGATGCTAATGTTTTATAAATGGCAAAACGCACTAAATTCTAAATGCCTTTGAAAATGCTGACCTTTGGCTTGGACTGTGGCTGCAGCATAGCCTAAGATCCCTGAATCGTTTGCACTTCATGAAGAAATAACCCTGGGTGGGTCCGCAGTCAGAAGAGCCATTGTAAAATGAGCTGCTGCTCTGTTTCTGTGCCGCCAGCTCATAGCCTTGTTCTCCCCACTGTCTATCCCCCAGCCATTCGTTAAGGAATTTTCAAGAAAGAAAACAGTTAATTTTGACCCTCACAGCTAATTGGAATCAATAGTTAAGGTTTCTTCTCAACTCTCCAAATTAATTACAAAATGATGTATGTCCACTTTGATGCCTGACTATAGATTTCTATCTAAAATTTCCCTCCAGGGGCACCTTTTCAGCAAGAAGTCAGCTATGTGTCATTTGTCATGTCACCCCTTCCGTCTCCATCCACCTTCTTAGTTTTCATCCCTTGAAATTTCGTGTCGAGGGCATGTTACTATTGAGGCAATGAATTAACTGTACTTGAGAGATAAAGAAAACGTGCCTTGAGACACATTCAAGGAAGCACTAGGAGGTCACGGTGAAGGTGAGGGCAGCCGGAGCGGAAGGAGGGAGCCCTTCTCTGCGAGGCACTGCCATTCCACGCCGCCCTTCTCCTGCAGTGGGAGCTGGGCAGCCTCCCTCAAGCCAGCCTCAGGCAAAGACATCCCCCAAGGTGGACAGCAGCAGCTGGGAGCTCGGCTCTGACCTCTCAGTGATGAGCCTGGATTTCAAGAAGCAGAGGGACCTCTGCTGGCCATCGGGGTGCCTTCATCTGTGTTGTTCCAGGACTTTCAGGGGAAGGTCACAAAATACCTTTTAGATGGTATCATTGGTAAGACAACCGGTACACACGGACACACAACACACATGCTTTTTTGTGATGTTGTGATTTATAATCAGAAGATATACACAGTCATACCTTGGTCTGCAAGCATAATTTGTTCTGGAAACAAACTATTCATATTGCAAGACATCGCGCGTTTACCATGTTAAAATATATTAGAAATGTTTGCTCGTCTTGCGGAACACTCGCAAACCATGTTATTCTCAATCCAAGGTTTTACTGTATATATATTTGGCCTTTGTTCCCACTTTTGGCACAGAGTTCCTAAAATCCTTGCAATTTCCTAAGTGATAGGGGCAGAAAAAGTGTCTTCTGTTATCTCAGTAAGGTGATATTTGGACCACACCTAAGGGTGAGGACTGGTTGCCAGGAGAACCAACCATGTGATCCAAGGGTTGAAACTTTCAGTCCCAGCCCACCCCCAACCTCCAGAGAAGGGAGAGAGCCGAGGGACTGGAGGTTGAATCAATTGCCAGTGGCCAATAATTTAATCAACCATGCCTATGTAATGAAACTCCAAAAGGACGGGGTTCCGAGAGCTTCTGGATTGGCAAATGGGCAGATTTGGGAGCTATGGCACACCTGGAGAAGGCATGAAAGCTCCATGCCCCTTCCCCACGCCTTGCTCTATGCATCTCTTTCATCTCGTTGTTCCTGAGTTATAGCTTTTTGTATTATAATAAACTGGGAATCTAGTAAGAACAGTGCTTCCCTGAGTTCTGTGAGCGGCTCTAGCAAGTTAATGGAAGCCAAGGAAGGATGGTTGGAATCTCTAGTTTGTAGCCTAGTGGTCAGAAGCACAGGTGACAACCTTGGCTTGTGAATGATTTCTGAAGTGGGGGTAGGTGGGTGATCATTCTTGTGGGGCTGAGTCCTTAAGCTGTGGAATATGATGTTATCTCCGGATAGATTGTGTCAGAATTGAGTTGAATTCTAGAACACCCAGCTAGTGTTACAGAGAATTGCTTGGTGGTGTGGGGGACTGCCCTCCTCCCACTAGACATGTTGGAATTGTCTAGGAACCCAAAAGAATATATATGTCTTTTACTTGGTGTTTCATTACAGGAACCCTATATTAAATGAGTTGTCTCTAAGTCTATTCTCATTTTGCCCTATATCTCCCACATGCAGTAGTGCAGAGAAGACATAAAGAGTCACTGTGGGCTTTCCTTATGGGAGAATAGAAATTTGAAGTTGAGCTAAGGTCTGATGCTCCTCAGAAGTGGTGAGGCTGTTACTGAAGTGTTAGGCAGAAGGGGTTGTGTTATGGTATTTAGTAGTTCAGCTGAACTGAAATGTGAGGCTGGGGATGGTGGATTTCCCAAGAAAAGGCCCCAGAGAAAGGGCTCCGTTAACTTTGTCAGATGGTCTTTCTACCCATCATCCCTTACCACCCAGGATTAAGGAGGTGCCCTTTGCCCTCCTTCATTTCCACAGGAACATCATCTGTATTCTTTCATTCAATGGAAGATACTGCACAAACACAATATCAGAGGGAGGAGCAGAATAAAAAAGCCCCTCCAAGATTCACTGTTTTTCTATAGGTTCAGTGCTGACTAAAAGAGGGTACTGTAGCAATAAAGAACATGTACAAAACAGTTACTGTTGCCAGGCAGTGCTTTAAGCACGTTATATGTATTCTTTTGACCCTCACCATAGCTCTTGCAACGCTCATGTGACAGGTGAGGAAAAGAAGCACAGATAGGTTAGGTTAACTCCCTAAAGTCACACAGCTTGGGAACACTTGGGCAACAGTATAAACCCACACAGCCTCCAGCAAAGGCCATGATCCTTTTCGAAGTGCCTTCACCAGAGAGAGAGCTAGGATGCTGACATTCATCTTCCTGAAAAGCTCTGTGTAAATGCACAGGTAACATGCTTAGCTGCGCCTAGCACATGGTAGGCACCAAAATAACCAGTGGAAAAAAGCCAGTTCTATAGCTCCTTTCTTTCATGGTAAAAATAAAACATCTTTAAAATGTCCTAAGCTCCTTCTGAATCTTGGAAGAGGCCGTCCACAGGCAAGCAGGAGGAAACCAGAAATCTTCCACGCTGAACAAGAAGCATTTACTTTATAAGGTAAATTCAGTTTCAGCTTTGAAGGATAAAGAGTGAAGTATGAAAAGTGAATGTAAGCCAAAGAGCAGAGGATCTAAAAACAGCAGCACCTCGGGGAGCCTGGGCGGCAGGGCCAAGGGAAGGAAGGTGACAGGCTGGGGCTGGGGCTGAGGCTGGGAGGGGGCCCGGCCCGGTGCTGGAGTCAGAGCGGGCTGCATGGACATCTCCCAGAAACAAAGCCTGCAGGCCATGGGAATCCGCTAGCGACTGCACATCTGGAAAATGAAGCCCCGGGATGAATGATGCAAGAATCATCTTGCACTTGCACAGGAATTTCTGTTTATTCACCGTAGAGAAGCGTAAAGAAGAAAACCTGTTTCACACCTGGCGTTTAATTTAGAAGGGATTGCTTCTCATGCTGAAGGGAAAACCATCTGAGCTGTGCTGTGTCCTGGCTCTGTTTACAGGCTCCAGCAGCCAGAGCACCGTATGAGTACCTGGCACGTTACGATGCAATGCATGCTGTGTGTGTCTGTGTGTCTGTGCAGGGGATATGTGTGTACAAAACCACCCCTGTATGTGCAGGTCCCAGACACAGCAGCCCAAGGAGGAGGGACCCAGCGCACACCCAGCCCAATGGCTAAGCTTCTCCTTTTTCCTAATTGCTCCATAAATGTCACCAGGAACTGATGCACCATGCTGAGCTCTGCTTCCCAGCATCCCAAGCATGCCCCCAATTTTGTGTGGAATTCACTTTCCACTTTGGGTTTGCTAACTGAAACAGTTCACGGAGGAACCAAGCCATTCTGTTATCCCCAAAGCAACGGTTTATTGTGGATGTCCAGGAATGCACTTTTTTTTTTTTTTTTTTTAAGGGCCGTGTCACTAGCCCTCACATGTGGGACCGAACCGGGGCCGCTGGCTTCCCAAGCCAGCGCTTAACCACCGCGCCACTCGGCCGGCCCAGGAATGCACCTCTTTGAGCGCTGTCTTGGGGGCTTTTAAATGGAGTCCTTCCTGCTGAAGAAACCTCGTTTTCTTGGATCAAGCCCCATCTCCTTGTAAGCACAATGGAAATGTCCCTCAGCATGTGTAGTCCACACTTGTTCAAATTGTTTAAAGATGCTCATTTAATCAAACCCAATGGCGGTTGGCTGTACCGATGTTCCTTGGAAGAAACAGGACACTTGGTATCACTTAGAAGGGGAGTTCCCAGAGCAGACAAACAGGGAAACTGTTTTATCGAGCAGGAAACTGCTGCTACCTTGCAAAAGACTTATTAATATACTGGCTTCAAAGCAATGTTTTCTCTTGCTGTATCTCTAGGAAGTGTTCAGGACAAAATGAAATACCCCCCCCCCTTTTTTTTGTCACTAGGACAGGCACTGGCTAAGTTCATAGTTACCCTCCTTTGTAAGGCCTTCTCTAGGAGTCTGACAACAGGTAATAGAATTAGTAAATATTTACCCAAGCCTAGCTGTTCTTATACTCCTGATGCTCTCATTTGGTACTCACTGCCTGGTGCTTTCAGCATAGTCCTGTAATGTCACAATGGCTTCAGTGTATTCCTTATAAATACAGGGGACTTAAAGGGTGAGGTGTGGTATCATTTTTATCATTGGGAAACTGTTCTTTTTTTAAAATCTCCCCTCTGGTCCAAGAAAGCCCAGATCTATGCACTTTACTCCCGGAGTAATTTAAAAGGAAATATCTATGCTTGGGGCAGAAAAGGACATGAGTACAACTCTTTGGGTTCTCTCTCTCTCTCTCTCTCTCTCTCTCTCTCTCTCTATATATATATATATATATATATATATATATATATATATATATAACTTCTCTCTCTCTCTCTCTCTCTATATATATATATATATATATATAACTTCTCTCTCTCTCTCTCTCTCTCTCTCTCTCTATATATATATATATATATATATATATATATATATATATATATATATAACTTGTCCACCATAAAGTATGTTTCAGACAATTAAACCCGGGAGGATGCTCGGGCACTCATTGATTATGATCACCTTTCTACAGATGAGAACATAGAGGCCAAGGGTACTTGTACTCCCCAAAGAATGAAAAGATATTTGTATAAACTCATGAAAACCTTTCCTAATCTCTGAGCTAGGACAGAAAGAATGGATTTATAAAAGAAACTCATTCGCAATGTCCAAACCCAAAAGAGAGAAAATGATTGACACAAAGCTTTTCAACTTGACAGAATCCCATGAAGACCATCTAGATGTGATTTGATGTAGTAGGTCAGATAGGAGCTCCCACCCACAGCATTGCTTCACCCTGAAATCATGGATCCTGAGCCAATTCGATTTTTCATTGTCTGCCCACTGTCTTTGGCCAGAGATTGGACTTGGCTTTTTCATCTATACCACCTAATATTATTCTCTCAGCATCTTTATGAAGTGAGGGTTTTAATTCCATTTTTTTTTCAAACGAGGAACTGAGGCTTAGACCTTTTATACAAGACTTGTCCCCCACAACTTAGTCAAATAATAAGGATGGGCCAGGACTGCTAGATCAGAACCAAAACCAAGGCCGTGTCCAGGAAAACAAATTACCACCCTTTCGATGTGTGAGGTCGTGGTCTGTGCATGTCCAGTACTTGCTCTGTTCCATATTGGTTTTTCACATACCCCTCAGAGTAGCAAGCTTTGTGAAAATGAACAGCAACTGAGATGAAATGACAATCATAGCTGGAGCTTTCCAGTCCCTAAACCCTTGGGAAGGTGACTTGAAAAAGCAGTCTCTTGCCCTGTGGCCAGCTAGACTTGCTCAACGCTAAATAATGGTTCTCCATGCTCAAAGAGCAATCTCCAAGTATGAATGTTCATAACATAGACAAATGAATTAGAATATTCCATCTATTGTCAGATGTAAAAGCTATTCATCACCATCCTACATAGTTCGATTCATAGTTTATTGCAAGAGACGTTTTCTCCACAAATTCCGTCCAGCCTGTCTCACCAGCATCATTTCTCATTGTGTTTCTAAATGCATTCGGCCACATGATACTTCCTGCAGGCCTCTGCTTCCTTCCATATGTATTTGAATTTGCTTCTTCTTTCCTCGGCGTGAAATTCCTTCTATCCCCAACTTCTCCAACTTCTTTCTTTCAAATTTTTACTGAAGTGTCCTTTCCTTCATGTACTTCTCCTGCATCATCTGTGTCTGAGAGGGGGAAAGGGAAGGGCAGCATTTATAGATCCCCAATTCTGTACCTGGAACTATGCTAGGAACACAGTATGTGTCATCTCCTTTAATTCTCCCCAATATTAACTGGTACATATTTTAAGCATGGAGAAAATCAGGAAGACTGTCTTAACGTGTTTGGAACCCAAAATATCCTAATTACAAAGGTTCTGACATGATAACATAAAGACATCTGTTTTTATGGGTGATGGAGCCTCTGTGTATAATAGATTTAAGCACATTTGCTGATTTTCTTAGTTCCTTGTTATATAGCTAAGGGAGTATTTTTCACAAGCACTTGGATAGCTATATACTCAGAAACAATTAAGACCCAAGCGCTGCTGTGTGTATTTCAGGAATGACTTTATCTTCTAATTAGCGATATAGAAATGTCCTAATATTATGTTCCTATTGCTAGCTCAGGGCCATTCATTCTTACAAAATCCAAAGAAATAATAACCATTTTAGCAGGTGATATTATTTTACAAAGAGTGTACTTTGAAAGGGTTAGAGAGCTGTGGAAAATTATTGTGTAACAGAATTGGGGGAGGTGGGTTAGGAAATGGTGGGTGGATTTCTCTCACAGAGTGAGTTTTGAAAGGTGGGAAGGGCAGCATCGATTGGTTGGTTAACATGCTAACCCTGGGAATGTATGTTTCTGAATAGGGCTGTCTTTGTTGGAGAATATTATCGAAAGCTGCCGGGTTCCTAGCTTGAAAAATGGGGACATGTTTGCAGCCGAAATGCTTCGTTTCCCCGCCCTTGTTGGTCTTTCTCCCGAGAGTTCACAGAGGGTTGTCTTTTACTAATCTCAAAGCAGTTGTCTAGAGGGCGCATGAGCTGTGCCCTCAGACCCGTCCGTCCACGCTACCAGAAGTCCCGCCCTCACACAACACAACACAGGTCCTCACTCCTGAGCCAAAGGCAAAACAGAAAAAGATGTCTTTTCCTCCAGAGACAAGAAATAGTTTCGAAACTGCAAGCCTCCGCCAGAAAGCCTGCTCCTCTAACACAGATGATGTAAAGGCAGAGATTTATTATTATTATTATTATTATTGTTATTTATTTATTTTTAAGGCCTCGATTTAAGAATGCAGCCTTTGCTGAGTTCCAAGCAATACATCTGGCCACACTCCCTGCTGTGCACACAGTTGCTGCTGTGGAGGTCCTGAGAGGGGAAATACCTAGATCCACTTAGCCTGGCCATTGCATCGCATGCTTTCCTCTGCGCACGCGCGGCCCGTGACCTTGTTAAAGTGCAGGTTCTAATTCGATAGATGTGGCGTAGAGCATCATCCACCGGGGGTCAAGTTTTATTTTCAGGACAAAGGATGAGGCCATCTGCTTGATATCCATGTTTTATATCGTGCAATAAACCAGAGTTTGTTCTCAGACGTCTTAGCAAAAAGGGTAATTTTCAGGATGAGTGAAACTCAACAATTTGAAGACCTACGAATGGAATCCTCAAGTTAGAATTCCTCATCTGGAAATCCTATAACACCCATAGTTTTCATTAAATATCTTCTGTTTGTGGTTTGGTCTCATCTGAGGGGGTTGGGAACCAATTGATTTTCATAGCATTCCTGAGTTTTGCTGAAATTTATTTAGGAAAGATATATATATATATATATATATATATATATATATATATATATATATATATATATTCTAAAATACCTAAACTTCAAAATTATTTCTCACACTTCTGTCACCAATTTCCAGTTTTGATTTAAATTGAGGTTTGATTCTATTGCTTAACCAAAAATGTTCCTTGATATGTATGCGATGGACTGGAAGGAGATGGACTACCAAAATCATTTTTAAACAGTTTGCTTCAGTATAAGCTAAATATACAGATAGCTAGTTCATCTGAGGCGATTGCATTCTGTTTTAATTAGTCTGGGAGAACCTTAGCCACGTGTATGTTTTAGCAATGACTTAGGTGATTTTGATGTGCAGTGGTTGAGATCGCCAGCCTAACAATATGGGTGTTTTAATTTTGGTGCATTTGGCAAATATTTACTATATCCCCTGCAAGCTCGGCAGAGCTAGAATCGGGACATACAAAGATTTTTGCCTTAAAAGGATCCCACGGTGTATTGGCTGCGAGTTCAGCATCTCAGCGTTTGTTCCTCTTGTCCTGTCAGCCACCATATCACCTTTATGTCAAGGAACCTCAGACTGTGGGTTTGCATTTAGTTAATGGCCTGTGTGTGAACGTTAAGTGTATCCACCTGTTTGATAGAGTGGCCATGGGAAAACATTTTGTACATGTGCTTTGAGGTGGGGTGGGGGTTGCGGGGGACAAAAGAAAAGACATTTATCTTCGCTTTCTGCTGCCTCTGATGACCTGAGGCTTTCGTTTTAATAAGGAATTTCTCTCTTGGCAGAGAAGTAAAACAGATGGTATCCCTTTAAGGACTGACTGTATGCTTCCTCCACCTTATTTCTTGGGCTTCTGAACACAAGGTTATGCGTTGGTTTAAAAATCCCTTTCTGCAGACCATGTATATGACAAATAAGATCAACACCTTTCCCAAAAGGTGCTTGCGGGTTTTCAGGAAAATGCCATACTTGATTTCAACACAGCATATGTTCAACAGGATGTCAGGCAGGGTTCCCTGGCCCCTAGTAAGCAAAAGCCCCACTCAGAATTGCATAAACAGTAAGGGACCTTATTGGCCCACGGGACTGGAGATCCCAGAAGAAGAGGAAAAAAGGCGGGCCCTACGGTAGATTCGTCTAACAGCTCAGGCCCGATTTCTCTGTGCTGTTCTTGGCTGTGCCCTCTCCTCCGTGTACTGACATCAGCTGCAGGCTGAGCATGAAAGCCCCTGCACTTCCAGCTCATGTGCGTGCACTTGGGTGCCCAGAGCACCGGAGAAAGTGACTTCTGGAAAATCTCTTAGACAAGTCAGGAAAAACATTCCCAACAAATGTCTTCTCACCTCCTGCCTGACTGCTATTCTTTCCCCCTCAGACCATGTGGAATTCCATGAACTTTTGTTCAGGAGACTGAAAACCAAGGTTCCCACTCAACCCCTTGTCCCTGGAAGAAGAGGAGATTTATGACATCAATGGGCCACTTTTCACAGAGGAAAGAGTGGGTCTGTCAGCCCCAGCGAGTGTCTCCCAGCTGTTGAGGCAGGCGCACAAGCTCCCTGAAGAGTCCTTTCCTGGCCTTTCTGTTTGGGGTTCACAGGTCCCACCCCAGAAGGCTGTGGCACAGGCGAGCCAGAGCATCTAGTTCTGCAGATCAGCAGCCAACCAGGGCTGGCTGGTTAAGAGCGCGAGCTCTGAGCAACAGTGTCACCAGTTCGATTCCCACATGAGCCAGTGATCTGCGCCCAAGCTGAGCTGCTGCTAAGCTGCCAATGGTCGGCTGGATGGCTCAGCTGGTGAGAGCACGTGCTCCTGACAACAAGGTTGTCAGTTGGACTCCTGCATGGGATGGTGCAGGAGTTCCCCCCACCCCCACAACTAGATTGAAAGTGGTGACTGGACTTGGAGCTGAGCTGCGCCCTCCACAACTAACATTGAAGGACAACAACTTGACTTGGAGCTGATGGGTCCCAGAAAAACACATTGTCTCCCTTCCCCCATTCCCCAACTGTTCCCTTCCCCAATTCCCCATTAATATCTTTTTTTTAAAAAAAAAGAAAAGAAACAGCCAACCTTTCTGCATATTCCCAGTTTCATTATGTGGGTTAGTTTTAGGGTCTTTACAGAGCAAGTGGGTGTCCCCGGGCCATTGGTCTATCTGAGCTTATGATGAATTTTTCGCTTTCATCAGGAAGCTGGGGTTTGGGGATGTCAACCCTTACTCAGATTTTAAGAGTAATGAATCTTCTACCCTTTAAACCCCGATTGCGATCATGAGCAGATGAGATCACCTAGGTTAGTGGCTATAGTAAGTGACCAGGTTTCATCTAAGGCACCAACAGCTTTTCTCATGTCTGTGGTTCTGGGACTGGCACCACTGGCTGCATACTCAGGCCCACTGGAGAAAGGCAGGGGTCAGAAATGCCATTAAGGGGCCGGCCGAGTGGCGCATTGGTTAAGCGCTGGTTTTGGGATGCCAGCGGCCCCGGTTCGGATCCCACATGAGGGCCAGTGACACTGCCCTCGACAGCTAACAACAGCTCCACCTGGAGCTGGGCTGTGCGAGCCCCGGTGATGGTGTGGGCTGCAGCCCCTGCTGCAGTGGGCTGCCATAGGCTACAGTGAGTGGCCCGCAGCCGCGTGAGCGGCTGGCAGCCAAGCGTGAGCTGCCAATAGCCGCGATGAGCGACATCCAGAGGCCAGCGACCGATCTGCCTCATCCGGGAAGAGCGCAATGACGATACCAACAGTGAAGCAACATCCTCCACAACTAAACTGAAGAACAAAAAGACAGCAACTTGTCTGTTCCCCTTCCCCGATTCCCCAACGCTGTTCCCCTCGGCCAATTCCCCAATAAAATCTTTAAAAAAAAAAAAAGAAATGCCATTAGGGTGTGTGTGTGCGTGCATTGTTGTGTATATGTGCATAGGTGTGTGTGTGTGCATTGTGTATATGTGCATAGGTGTGTGTGTGCATTGTTGTGTATATGTGCATAGGTGTGTGTGTGTGTATGTGTGTGTGTGTGTGTGATGTTTCTAGGAATTAGCAAGAGGAACCGATGTGTGTGTTCATGTGTGTAAGCATGTATTTTTTCCCAGACATTTAAGGGGGAAAGTGGAGGCGTTCCTGAAGAAGGCCTGACGGGGATTACGTCCCTACTACAGTAGTGGAGAAAATGTAACCCTAGAACATGACCATTTTCCTGGAACGATCTGCCGGGCTTGGAGTGCTAATGCATTTATCATGGCCAACCCTCTGCACATTTTATTAAAACAAGCTGAATAATTTGCAATTGGGGAAATGTATTTTAGGGAATTTTTGTGCCCCAGATCCCTTGATTGGAATAGTACATACAGTGGGGCTTAGGAAAAAAATGTCTGTGGATAGGGGCTGGGACTTTTCTGACTATAAAGAAATCTTACAGGGCTGGCCGAGTGGCACAGTGGTTAAGCGCTGGCTTAGGAAGCCAGCGGCCCCGGTTTGGTCCCACATATGAGGGCCAGTGACACTGCCCTCAAAAAAAAAAAAAAAAAAAGAAATCTTACAGTTAAAGGTTGAAGACCATGGTTCTCTATTGGAGGGTGAGGAAAGGGTAGATTTTGTTATTTTATTTTTTTAAATTTATTTTTCAGTCACCATTGATATACAATATTATATTACTTTTAGGTGTACAGCATAATGATTTGACATTTATATATCTTATGAACTGCTCACCCCGATAAATCTAGTACCCATCTGGCACCATGCATAGTTATTACAATATTATGAACTATATTTGAGGAAGGCTAGATTTCAACAGAGATGCAATACTCATAGTTAAGGGGGGGCGGGGTGAATGTAAATAGGCTTCTAATAAAATGATTAAGCATCCTAGGCATTCCCAGTCTTACAATAAAGTATGGAAGCTGCATACAGGTTTGGTTTGGTGGCACTTGGGAGAAACAATCCAAGGAACAGGGACCCCAGCTGCTTTCCAGGCAAAGATGAGTGATGGCTCATGGGAAGATGAATGTGAGGTTATGGGGAAACTACCTTGGGGAGCTAGTACCACCAAGCAGAGTAGGAAGAAGAAACGAGACATTCCCCCACCCCAAGATGTGTGACAGGGAGGGGGCCTGGGAGAACAGAAATGCTGATATGTGGGTTTCACATTTTGGGGAGTTCATTTTCACAACAAGTTAGTTGATTTTTTCTTTCTGGATGAACAAGTGAGCTCACCAGAATCACCCATCATCTTAACTATGTTTCTGCCATCCTTTCAGTTATTATCATTCTCAACAACAACAATGAAGTGATGCTACAATGAAGGAAGTATCGCTTTTAAAGCTACAAAAGGAAGTTTTTGTGGTAGAGAAGGGGTAAGAAAAGTACAACTTACTGATTACAGGCCCTGGGTTTAGGAAGAAAAGGAGACTTAGGGAAGTAGAGACAGTGGCCGCACTTCTCTGGAGACACTGTCTTTCTTCACGGCACTCCTAGTGCTCAGGATGGCACCTGGAACAGGACATCTGTGACTTTTGCCCACCGTCACAGAGGTAGTGAGAGAGAGAATTCACTTCCCGTTGCTTCTGTTAAGGGCGTACTTTCCCTTTTACATCAGTGCCTAACACTGCACTTTCCCCACGGCAGCCTGGTTGGGGCGTCACGGCACTCTCTTGATGATGCAGGCACCTCAGCCTCTTTGAGTTTAAACAGGGCCATTCTCAGATAATGACCCTGGCTCCAGGCAGATGGTGGCTCAGCCTTTCCAGTGCTGTGCCGTCCCCCCCCACCTCGCCTTTTGACTGTTCCGCCAAAGGTGACCTCAGGGTGCATGGAGGGATGGGTGCACTGCTGCACTTGACCTCATGGGAGTGATGGGAAGGACACCAAGTCTCTGTGAGCGTGGGCTCCAGTGCTGTCTTCTGGGCCTCCAAGTGTCCCTTATCTGTCTGCTCAGGGTGTCCTCCTGTCATTGCTGCAGTGAACACCCCACATGGAATAGGGGCCACAACTGCATTGCATTATATTGTATTACATTGTATTACATTACATTGTATTATATTATATTATATTATATTATATTATATTATATTATATTATATTATATTATATTATATTATATTATTATCCTTGCCCTGCATACTTTTGGATTTAATACACCCTAATGGCTTTGGAGAATCACACAGGATATAGCTCTGATGAAACCCTTATAATCAGCAACATAGCTTTTCTTATTCTTGTAAGCCAGAAAGTACATAGGCCAAGACTTTTCACAGTCACTTGGAGCTGTCCCACTCTCTCATGAACAATTCACAGGGCTAATTAGACCCTGGCTAATGAAAGGAGGTACTAGGACCCTGCCCAGACCCTAACTAGTTCCCACCTTCTCCATGATTTCTGGTTAGAGTGGGGGCACGAGGACAGAGGGCCTCTTGATTTGCCCCATTCTGTCTCTCTTCCTTTCACACATTCATTGATCAGCAGGGACACATTTTCTACTTATTTCTTCCAGTGTACTCAGAAAGGTCCTTAGCCATGCAGCCTCTCCTTCGCAGGCGTATGATTTGGGCCAGGGACAGCCAGGAGCTAGGGATGTCTCGGGATTAAATGCGATGGTTGAATGTTTTCAAAGAATTACCCTCAGTACAACGTAGTCATGCTTTTCTTCTTCATAGAAGCAGACAGGCACAAATATATTGTTTTTCTACTTAAGTCCCACCGGTGAAAAATATCCTTAGGAAAAATATTTTTTAGCACCGTTTGAATCAGACTCAAGCTCACCTCTAATACATTTGCGGTGATAGGGGGCTGACGTTGCTTCTCCTCTATTTGCTGTAGGCTATTAACAGATAATAAAAACAAAAATGCTAGTAAGGTTGACTTTATGCACTGTCCTAGAAATATTCCTCCGGCCCAAGTTCAATGCCAACCTAACACCTTCATAGAACTTCTGAAAGTGAGCTTTCTTGTGTGAATCTGCACTTCATCTGCAAACTAATTCCTTTCTTTCTTTTATACATTAGCAAGCAGCTCCATTCATGCTAACCACTCAGGTGGATGGTTGATCTTTCCAAATGGTGACAGCACCCCCGGGACACTTGGAAACACAGCACAGGGAGGTTACTGATGGGCACGCTGACTTCAGAGGGGCCTACTAACTGCTAACAGCAGTGTGCCATTAGCTTTCCGTGTTGGACTCATTGATTTTAAATCAGAGATCCTCTTCCTATGAAGATAATCCTGCAAATAGAGACTGCCCTGTATCCTTGGCTCTCACCTACCAAAAAGGAGTCCATGCAGACAAAAACCAGAGGCATATGGATACTGGAAGGAAAGTGTTTCTACATCCAATTTGAGTTT
This sequence comes from Aselliscus stoliczkanus, assembly GCA_033961575.1. Taxonomy (NCBI): domain Eukaryota; kingdom Metazoa; phylum Chordata; class Mammalia; order Chiroptera; family Hipposideridae; genus Aselliscus; species Aselliscus stoliczkanus. The sequence goes on from CM066741.1 coordinate 28,354,686, forward strand.
AATTTTATCTCTTGATTTAATGGCTCTAATTTCCAAAATACTGATGGACCCATGTTCTCATGGCCCGTACATGGAGGCATATGTGCTAAGCCATCAAGATTAAAGAAACAAAACAAAACTACAGTCCCTCTGACTTAGAGTCAACTCAAGGTGATGTTGACCTAACTGTACTAGTAAGTCACTGCTATTGCTCTGAGCCACCTTTGCTATTTATTGGAATCATCTGGGGTGCTTTAAAAAAATGTGGATACCTGGTTTTAATCCAAGAAACTCTGATTTAATTGTCTAGGGTGTGGCCTATGCAGCAAGAATTTTTAAAGTTTTCCAGATGACTGTAAAATACACAGTCAAGGCAGAGACCCACTGCTTGAAGCAGCAACAGGTGCCTAAATAGTGTGTTGGGGGCAGGAGGTGAGGGGACAGATTCTTGCCCGCCAACTGCTGCTCCTGTTGAAGGTCAAAAAGGCATGCTTTTGAGTAGGGCCACCAACAATTTTGGTTTGACTAAGATTGTCCTGGTTTTAGCACTGAGAGTCCCATGTCCTGTGCAAACCAGGACTAGGGTCCCCCTAGCGATAAGGCCTGCTGGGAGTCCTTGCAGACGAGGTAGTCGGGTAACACAGTGACACAGAACACGAGAGTGTGAACTAGTGAGAACAGAAAAAGCCACCCTTTGCCGGGATGAGCCCACAGCTAACCTGGTCTGGCCCAGCCAGTATCAATGTCAAAGGGGTCAAAGCCAAGGGGAAACCTTGGCAGCAGGACTTGCTGGCAACGCCAGTTCTTGCTGTGGGCACAAGTCTTGGCCTTGGATTTAGCACAGCAATCCCTGCTCTTCTGAGAGGTGCCTGAGTGAAATCAGGCTCACCTGCCTCCCCAAGTGCATCACTTATGGTGGTCCTTGATCTTGGTTCTCCAACCAAATTCACCCACATGGAGAATCCCTGCTCCTTCCTAGCCCCAGTAAGCTATTCTGTCGCACTCTGTGGAGCCTGTGCTCACGTGGTTCTTCTGCCTCCCACTTTCTGGATCACTGGGGGATAGAGCCCTCTTTAAAAGACCATGACCTCTATGAAACAGCAGCCCTACGTACGGCCTTCTGATGGAAGGAGGGTATGTGCAGCCATACTTAAGGATCCCGAGAGGAGGAGGTCACCCTGGGTTATCCATGTGGGGCCCTAAATCTTATTGCAAGTGCCCTTCAAAGAGAAAGGTCATTTCCTTCAGGCTCAAAGTAATGAGGCTTCTGAAGTGAAGTTCACCACGATGGGTGGCATGGCTTTGCAGAAGGGGTCAGGCTGCCAGTGCAATGGCTGGTTCAGGGCACCCAGGGAGACAAGGCCAGGGTCCTGCCCGCCTGTTCAGGAGCAACCGGAGCTTTAGGCAGCCCTGCGGTTAAATGGCATAACTAGATGAGCAGAGGAGGAATGGACCAGGAATGGCCAAGGGTGATTACAAACCTTTACCTCCCCTCCTGGTGGCTGTTAGCCGGTGCCCATAGGGCAGGGAGCTTCACGTAGGAACACTACACATGGACATAGGTGATCTTTTTATGCCCCCAATCCAGTGAAAATCACATACAAGTTGACGGGTTATAAGGTTCTCTCCCATTCTTTAGCTGTTTAGATAACGCCCCCTAAGAGGCAGTTTCTGGGAGAGTTGTAGGCTAATAGGTAGGATGCTGAAGGAACATGTGGTCAGTTAGGCAGATCGAGCTGCCAGGAGAAATCCCTTTCTCATTCCAAGCACATAGAAATGCGAAAATAAATAAATAAGAATTGTTAAATGTAGAGCTAAGTTTAAATGCCCCACAAAAGGCTCAGGAGCAAAATTTAGAGAGGGAACTCAGCATTGACAGCTCAGGAATGGAGGCCAGCAATATCATGGCGGAGACCAGGGAATGGCACGGGTCTGGAGGGTGGGGTGGGGTAGGGTGCGGGGGCTCTCACTGCTGTCCAGGGTGAGGACTCTTGCCTTTGGCAGTGAAACCTACCTGCCTCCTCAGGCCCAGGGTGGAAAAAGAGTCAGCGCAGCCAGGTCCATAAGTAGGTGTGAATTCTGAATTCAGGCTACTAATATGGTACAGTGACCCCCGCCCCCATGCCAAAAAAATTAAAACAAAAGCTTTTGGCTTAATGAAACTCATAGGGCGCCTGGCTGGGGCGACTTTAAAGCTGCTTGCGCGTGAGGGATGCCGACCTCAATTCTAGAACAGGCAGGAGGTGAGGATCAAAAACTATCAACTTAGAATCGCAAAACATGCAACAGGATGGGGAAAATAGTGACATTTTTGGAGAATGGAATATAATCTCTGACAGAAGAAAATTCAACGTAAAAGAATGGCATACCAAAAAAAAAAAAGAATAAAAAATTATTAACTACAAGTTAGCATTTCTTGACTATAAAAACTAATAATGACTTCTGAGGGAAGGCAAGCAAGGTTTATTAAAATACTAGTGAACAATAACATGACCACTGGGCAAGATCTGTAATTGCTGACAAGAAACATCCTTCAAGCAAAATAATATAAACGGTTGAAAATATAGTATAGGAAGGCATATACTAAACAAACATTAATTGAAGAAAAGCTGGTATAACAATAATAGAGGAAATTAATTGAAGGTAAAGGGCATTAAAGGCAATTTTATATTTTCTATTCTCTCTGGGATGATCATTGCCTTTATCTTGTAATAAAAACTTTACGCCTATCCACAGCATCACTATCATACATTATATGCTCTGATCACAGTTCCATAAAATTACAAATAAACAAGAAAATCATAGTTAAAAGATTTTTTAAAAGACTTTTGGAATACACACACATACGCCTCAAAAGAAATACAGTAATACATTGGTTTGTGAGCATAATTCGTTCTGGAAACAAACTACTCATATTGCAAGACATTGCTTGTTTACCACGTTAATGTATTAGAAATGTTTGTTCATCTTGTGGAGCACTTGCAAAGCACGTTACTCGCAATCCAAGGTTTTACTGTACTTTAAAAAATGGTAAGGAAATATGTATAAAAGAAAGTCTATACAGTTTTGAGATAGGAAATGATTTCTTACACAAAACAAAATGACCCAAGCTACAAATTAAAAAAAAATAAATTTAATAAGTCAAGTGAAAGGTATCTCTAGAGAGAGATATAGAGAAAGAGAGAGAGAGAGAAAGACACTGTAATCAAACTTCAAAAATAGCTACAAATGGAGAAAACATGTACAACTCACATAGAGGCAGAAATGAAGATTAGCATTCATATTAAAAGAACTTTACTACAACAATAAAAAAGGAGAAACAAGGCGATACTGTAATTTGTTCACATGGACAGAGATGTATATTAGAATATTTTTAAGAAATATCAATACTTTATGATAGTTACTTTTGGGAAGGAAAATAGATAAATGAGCCTAGAAAAGAATAAACTTCCACTTTATACTTAATCCCCTATTTCTTTCATGAAAAAACACTTTAAATCAAAGTTGGCAAAAATGTTAATATTTGTTAATCTGGGTACACTAGTAAATTTTACATTTTTTTTCTGTCTTTCCTGTATTCATGAAATAATTCAAAAATTTTTAATTGGCAAGGAAACAGTGAAAAAGTACTAACCATGTGTACTTATGTACTTATTGCTAAATTGCATGCCAGCATTTTTTTCCAGAGCAAGATTGACACATGATCCTTCAAATGAATTAAAATGTCCATTTCAGTGGACTCAATTCATCAAAATAAGTTAACATGCTAATAACATGGTTTACTGAATAATCCTTCAGCCAAAGGCAATGTTATGTTTTTACAATGGGCAATGCACAGACATCAGAAAATCAGGAAGTGAAACTTTATCTTGAAGAAGACTAGCAAATTTAAAAAAAACTATGAGGGCCGGTGGAGTGGCTCAGTTGGTTAAGAGCTCACTCAAGAGTGCGAGCTGAGCTCTGAGCAACAGCAGTTCGATGCCCAGCCCAAGCTGAGCTGCTGCTGAGCTGCCAACAGGTAGCAGGATGTTTCAGCTAAGAAAAAAAAAAAAAAAGTATGACCAGGGAACAAATGATCAAGATATGGAAGTCAATACCCCAATTTTTACAAGAGGGAAAAAGCACTAGTGTGATAGATGGCAAAGCAAGCCCATACCTTAGGTAAAATGCAGAAAGCAAGGGTTGCTTTGGCCTTCCTGCAGATAGGGCACTCTGGGCAGGAAGTACCCAAAAGCATACCTCACGTGGGCTCAAACACTGATGACGCATGATTTCACAAGCCAGGATTGCAGGTAGTTGATCAGGGCTTGCCTGGTATCATCAGGCTCTTTATAGGTCACTGCTCTGCCAGCCTGTGAACTATCTACCCCCTCAGGCTGGTGGATTCCAGGCTCTTAGGGCGGAACTGGATTAGAGACCCATTCCGGAACCAGTTATAGGAAAAAGGGTGGGACCACCAGGAGCGGTTTAGACATAGAGGGGAGTCAAGCACTATTTATTGCCTCTTTGCCCTCTTCTGGGATTGATTCTTCCACTCTGCCCTGGCATTTAGGCTCTTCCATTTGCTTAAGGCTTTGTTTTTCTTGCTTTTATAAAAATACGAAGACCAAATTCCTAGTCCTATTTATTTAAATTTTGGGCCTGTCAATCAAAAGGTCTTCAGAAAATACACTAATGGGTGTCCAGCTTCAGTTCCCCAGATAGAATTGAAGAGGGCTGGGTAGAGAAGTGTGAAGTTACCCTATTGTCCTTCTATTACCTCCTTCCTCTTCTACCCAATTACTGCAAAGTGATAGCATTGCATAAAATTTGGAAAATCCATATGCCAGAAAAGAGTAGCAAATAATCTCAGAAAACCCAGGGAGAACTGCTTTGCATTTCAATATGTGTTCTTACAATGGAATTAACATTGTCAGAGCCCTTTATGATATTTGTTTGGAGAAATACGTTGCACTTATATTGGTTTTCTATAGTATGTTTTTATAGAAAGGGGAGAACTCTTAAAGAGTTTTTCATGAATGTCTGATTCAATTTCTTTGACCCCTCCCTCCCAGCCCCGCACCTTCACCCCCATCCACATCCCCATTAAGAAACATGTCAGTACCTATATGTTGCCTCAGCGAGCCATTCAGATCCTGAGGGATTAGGGTTCACTTCCCAGTGTTTGCCTTCATTTCAACCCCAAGGACCCAAACTGGGAAGACAATCAAAGCTCAGGGGCACTGACTCACCTTTGTGACTAATGCTGAGCTCTCTCTTTTGGAACCTGCAGACAATTAGAGGTGTGGCTGGGAAAGAGTGCTTCCCCCTGGAAAGAGCAGTGGTGGAAACTCTTATGTCAGGGAGTTGCATTCTCTGTGCCAGTAGCACCCCATTTGGCCAAAGCGAAGCCTTTCTTTGAAGCAGATGATCCAGCATCCACTAGCTGTCCGTGTGACAGTCCTGTAGTGCCAGGTTGAAAAATTATCCAATGTGAGGCAGTCCCATAGATTTTACACTTTGCACACTGTCGTGCCCTGTCCTTGTCACCACTGATCATCAAGGAAGGAATGCTTGAAGCCAACCTTGTTATATGCTTCGCCTTGCCACCTATCTACCCACCTTTGCACTTGCCTGCTCTTTCGAATTTGAGCTCTCAGTTTGTTCTCCTCTAGACTCTCTGAGGACTTTGCTCCCACTCTGTGACTCTTTCTGGTTTTGGTAGGCTTGTCTAGGCTGCTCTTGCCCTGGCTTGGCCTCCAGACCCATGTTTGGGTACCGACCATCATAGCCTTCTAAGTGGAGGAGGCCACCGTGAGGTCTGAGGCTCTTGGGGAAATCAGCCACGGCTCCCGTGCACAAAGCTCACACATTGTGTATTTTCTTCACACAAACCAGTGGTCTTTTCACAGTATAAGGATTCAAGCAAGGTGTCATACTGGATGAGTTTAATTGATTGATCTTTAATAAAACCTTGGGGTTTCTCAACTTTGCCACTATTACTATAAATGTTTTTGGAAGAATATTTTTTTTTTAAGACTTTATTGGGGAATTGGGGGAGGGGAACAGACAAGTTGCTGTCCTTTTGTTCTTCAGTCTAGTTGTGGAGGACATTGCTTCGCGGGCCCCTGTTGGTATCATCATTGAGCTCTTCCCGGGTGAGGCAGATCCGTCACTGTCCTCTGCATGGCCGCTCACACCCGCTGCCAGCCATTCACGCTGGCTGCCGGCCACTCACTGTAGCCTATAGCAAACCACTGCAGCAGGGGCTGCAGCTATGCCGTCCCGGGGACTCACAGCAGCCCAGCTCCAGGTGGAGCTGTTGTTCACCATCTTAGCTGTAGAGGGCAGTGTCACTGACCCTCATATGTGGGATCCGAACAGGGGCCACTGGTGTCCCAAGCCAACTCTTAACCAGCGTGCTATTCGGACAGCCCAAATATTTATTTTTAAAAATTTTATCGGGGAACAGCCATGGTCGTTGGTTACACATTGCTTTCAAGCTACAATGGCATAGTTGGCTCTTTTAAGGAGGGCGTAGCTCACAGTGGCCCATGTGGGTATCGAACTGGCAACCTTGGTGTTATCAGCACCACGCTCTAACCAACTGACCCTAACCAGTCACCTCAAGAACATTTGTGTGTGTGTGTGTGTGTGTGTGTGCGCGCGCGTGCACGCGCGCGTGTGTGGAGGGACTGTCCTGAGCATTGTATAATATTTAGCAGCACTAGCCTCTACCCATTACATGCCAGTAGCCTCCTCCCCATTGTGACAACCAAAACATGTCACCAGATATTGCCAAGTGTCTCTGGGAGAGGTGGGCAAAATCGCCCTTGGTTGAAAATCACTGCCTTCAGCATTTATCTTTGTGGGTCAGGTTGTTGTTATTTGGAATCCTAACCTTGGCAACAAGTAAGAAACCTCTAACCTCTGACTTGGGGGCTTACAGAAAAAAAAAGTGCTTGCGAGTCCCCATTATACTCCTATTTGGGATTCCTGGGTGCATAGCAAAATAATAAACTCACGAGTTTTGTTTTGATTTACTGCTATGCTTTAGGGGAAAAGCAAAGTGATCTGAATGTGCATGAGTGAGAGAGAAAGATGTATTTTCATAACACGATTAGAATGTAGACAAATCGCATGCAAGTAATGCAGAGAATGCCTGGTTTAACATGCCCATGGCATAATATGGCCAGCAGACTGCAAATTAGGAAACAGAGATTTTCATGATCAGGTCTGGATAATGTATTTCTTGCCCTAAAAGACCTGGATTTGTGGGTTGATGAGAAGTATGCAAATCATTTGGTGCTGTAACTGAGGCTTAATATTTTCTACCTCGATTTTTTTAAAAAAATGCGATTTCCTTAATTTAAAAGCACATCTGCTAATTTGTGTGTGTGTGTTTATTTTTCCCAATTACTCTTTGTTTCTACTATGTTACTATTGTGGTCTCTGCCACTGACTATCAACAGAGGATGAAATACAATTTCATCGTCCTCGAAAGGCTGGAGGGAGTAGAGATAGGAAGGGTGAGAATCTCTAGTCTGAACACACCCAGTGGTCTGACAGGGAAAACCATGGAATCTGGTTTCTCATTGGCTGGAATGAGTTACTGCTCATTTTCTAGTTCCTACTGTACCTTGGTCTCTTTTTGTTGTTGTTGTTTGTTTGTTTGTTTTTTGTTTTGTTTTGTTGTTGTTGTTTTCTGGCAGGACAACCGTCGGTCTCTTTTTAGAAAAACTTATCACATGACCATTTTAAAGTTCCTTCCTTCCTTCCTTCCTTCCTTCCTTCCTTCCTTCCTTCCTTCCTTCCTTCCTTCCTTCCTTCCTTCTCTATTTTTATTTTTTTGATGCAGTTCATCGTTTTTATTATTTTGTACAACATATTCCATCTGGCCTTCATTTTTGCCGGTAACTTGTTTGTTTTAGTTTAAATCCTAGCTGGAAAATTGACTTCTAATCAGGAATGATCCTCAAAGTACAGTAATAGTACAGTAATACCTTGGATTGCGAGTAACGTGGTTTGCGAGTGTTCCACAAGATGAGAAAACATTTCTAATACATTTTAATGTGGTAAACGAGTGATGTCTTGCAATATGAGTAGTTTGTTTCCAGAATGATTTATGCTCGCAAACCAAGGTGTTACTGTATATAAAATTGGAGAAGCACAGGCAGAAAGCAGCATATCACAAGAAAAAAAATTCACAACTAGGGGTGGTGATGGATGTTAACTAGATTATGATCATTTCAAAAGCCATACAAATATTGAATCAATGTGTTGGACACCTGAAACTAATATAATGTTCTATGTCAATTATACAGAAAAAAAGGTATAGGCAGGTTGCTAACATGTCAACGTTATTCTCCTCCTTTCTACAAAAAGAGAAAATGTAACTCGTTGTATCTGTTTCTAACACTAGACAGTAGATGACAGTTAGGAAGATGAGGCAAGTTCATGGTCCAGACCCATTGTCATGGAGAAAGCACTCCCCGGCAGAAGTGGTAACACCTGAATCCAAGCAGCTCTGCAACTTGCTAGGTACAACTTTGAGGAAACCACGTCCCTGGATTTAAGTTCCTTGCCAACAAAGTGAAGTGTCCTAGATAAGATTTCATGTCGCTTCGAGATCTAGCATCATACAGCACTAAGTCATTTCTTTTTATTTGCTTTTAAGGGCTCTTGAAAAAATAATCAGCCATCAGAATGCTTAGTCACAATCTTCAATTCTAAGAAGAAAACCAATACTGCACTCATTTAGGCCTGGTCGATTTCAGGGCAGGTGGAGGAGAAGGCAGGAGGAAATGGGGGTCGTATGGGGAGGGAGGGAGGCAGGCTATTTCTCCCAGCTGCTTTTATGATGAGGAAATAATTACTTAATGGCTGGGCAATTTGTAAAGCAGCTGCCTGTGGTGTAGGGGGACAGCTGTTCTAAGAAAAAAAAAAAAGGGCAAGAGAAAAAGTGGGCTTTTTTTCTCTTCTATAGCCCATAGTGCACAAATTAGCAACGTAGTCTTTAAAAAAGAAAAAAGTTAACTCCTACTAAGGAAAGTTCTTTGGAGTCCATTGATGAGTAAAGGACCCGAAGAATTGGTGAAGTTTTAAAGCTCACATTGGAGGAACCAGTCATAAATGTATGAGAATCTGACAGAAACAGGAACTCATAGAAAAAGTACACCGACTCCCTTAGTTGTTGGACGGTCATTGTACTCCCTGAGGTAAGATAAAAATCAATGAAATAAAATGTCAGAGCAAACTCTCTCTTTTTTTGGGGGGCACTGAGTTTAGAACTAAAGAAGGTTCCATTCTCTGATGGCATCTGCTGGGCAACATGTAGGAGAAGATGATGACAGAATGAAAATTAGGGGCTTCCTTACCATTTGTGAGCAGGTAACTGAAGGAGGGACTTGCATATGTTTTCTCATGGGACCCTCAGAGTCCCTGGAGGTATCCTGCTCTCCATGGTGCAGATAACAAAACCAAAGGCCAACTCACTGACTCACCCATCGTTCATGCCTGGACTCAGGTTGAGAGGCTGGAATAGTGGTTCTAAGGGAAACAGATTTTGAGCCTGCCTGTTTGAACCCAGAATTGCCACTGTGTGATTGGGGACAAGTGACACCCTTTTGGAGGCTTAGCGTCTGTCTGCTCAGCACAGTGCCCAGTAGAATATCAGTAAATCTGCCTGACTTCAAAGCCCTAGCTCTTTTCACTGTATTTGTCTACACTGAAAGCAACACAAGTTTGTAGGAAAAAAAGTTTAAATACAACAAATACATCCAGCTATAAGGAATCCACTTATTATTGAAAAACAGTGTGTGTTGGCTTTCCTAACATTACATTCCTGTTGTTAAGAAACAGACATGGATCGAAAGGAATGTTGTTCTGACTCTTTTCAGAGGATGCTGGTTAACCAGTCTTCACTCGCCTCTCTACTCTGAGTATTAACTTGTGAGTTGTCACTGGTCCAGACAGGACCGTTCTCACATCCTGAGAAGTTGTGAGAGCCCATCTTTCCATCAATTCCCCCTGGAAGAAAGGAAATAGTAGCCTAATCTCATCATCTCCAGATTGAACAAGATCTGCTGTATTACAAATCTGCTTAGCCAAGTAGGAGCTCTCTGGTTGCCTTCCTCCAGCTGTCTAAATATTTCTTAGCTCCCCAATCTGCTTGATTCCTGCTTTCTTCAGGAATCCTGCCCCAAACCCTTTAGGACACACTGACCTATTTCTCCTCTCCAGACTTGCAAAGGTCTTTGCATCTGTGCCATGCATTGGGGAACTTGTTTTGATTTTGATTATCTTGCTTTGTCTGTGGGTTCATTTTAAAGCAAGATTTGTTCCTTGGGATTGGAAACCAGACTAGAAATCATTTTTTGAGGGCCCTTCGAATTGTAGCTTTATAAAGGAACAGTAACAGAGGAATGAATACACATTCAAATGTTGAAACTCTGCAGTTAATATTTCCATAGCTGGAGTTGCTTCAACCTCAGCAGATTGATACATTAATTTAACTGAGGCTACAAGAAGTGACGATGTATCATTGACAGACAGACATCTTGGCCCTGCTGATCACTCTGTGTGTGACCTCAACTTTTTAATCTGTACAATGGGGACAATAATATCTACTCCAAGGGTGGTGGGAGAAATTGAATTACATAATTTATGAATCAAAACACCAATTCCTGGTATACAACAAACGTCATTTTCTTATCTTATTTTTTCCTACCGTGACCATTGATATAAACCAGGCCCTCTTGTCTATATTGCAGAAAGACTTCTCAGGAGGAATTTACATCTTTGGTTGATCAGCATGTTTGGAAAGCTGTGTTGATAATGTTGAGCTGCACCTTTGAACGAGTTTTTAAACAATATTTTGGTGACCTAAATGTGACAGAATTTAGCATCAGGCCTTTGGGGAGGGACACAGATAATACTGAATGTTTCTCTTTGTTTAAAAGGATCAAATGACATAACTTTCCATCTGTGAGATACCTTGATCTTCAATGGGAATAACTCAGTATGGTTCAGAAAACCAGGTAAATGGTTGTATGAAATAAGTCAGTAGTTCACAATTAAAGAGGTCTTCAGAGAAGACTGCTGATGCACTGGGCTATATAGAACAGTATATCTCAGACATTCATATGCTTTAGAACCACATGAAGTCCTGGAAAATTCTTTGGCCTTGCCTATAAAGATTCTGATTCAGGGCCTGTCGAGGGGCTCAGTTGGTTAAGGGCTTGCTCAAGAGTGCGAGCTCTGAGCAACAGGGTCCAGGGTTCGATTCCCGGTCCGAGCTGAGCTGCTGCTGAGCTGCCAATAGGTGGCAGGATGGCTCAACTCAAAACAAAAAAAATAAAGAGAAGATTCAGATTCAATCCATCTAAGGTGGAGCCCCAGAACCTGCATTTCTAACAAGCTCCCAGGTGATGTTGGCGCTGTTGGTTCCCCAAATACATGGGATGTGAAATCTCCCAAACCTTGGGATTGTGGCAATATCCAATATTTGAGGCACTCAGCCTTGATCATTTTTTCCCCCCAAATCAGTATTTTCCTGAAATATCTAGAAAACAATGTAAATACTATATCTTCATTAGGAAAGTAATTTATGAAGGTTAAGGGAAAAAGCTGCAGGGACTAATTCACCATAATTAATCACCTATCTCTAAAGTGAAGTAAGAGAGTTTTAAGTATTTGAACATGAAAATCTTGGCCTCGCAAAAGTTGGCCCAGGGCCTCTTCTCCCTCTATCACAGGGTTGCTCAGATTAGGCACCACTGATGCTTTAGACTGGGTATTCCTTGTGGCGGGGGAGGAAACTGCCCTGTACATTTGGGGACGGTTAGCAAAATACCTGACCTCCACCCAAGAGGCGTATCCCGTGAGTTGTGACAACCAAAATGTCTTCAGATGTTGTCAAATACCCCAGGAGGTGGGGGAAGGGGAGGGATGACATCACCCCCAGATGACAACCACTGCTCTACTCTTCTCTTCGGTGAGCTCATTCATGCTCATGGCTCCATGTACCACCATTACACACATCATTCAAAAACAGCATCTCCGCCTCGGCTACCTCCTGGAGGCACCAGATCCGTATAGCCATCTTGTCTCTTGCCATATCAATCATAGAAAGCCAAAGGCCTTTGAAACTAGACATGGTCAAAACTAGATTTAGAATCCCTCTCTCATTCCCTAAAACCTAGTCTTCTATTAACTAGTGTCCTCTTTCTCAGTGGAGGGAATTATTATCCATCCAGTTAGCCACTTATTCATGCTGGAAAACAGGAGTCACCCCCTATCCCTTAGGACAGGCCCCGTGCCAGATCCATACGTCAGAATCTCTGAAGGTGGGGTCCAGTATGTGTCAAGCTACATACGTTTCTACAATGTGCAGCCAAGGTTGAGAACCAGTGTCAGCAATGGCTGCTGAAGTCAGCTCTTCTGAGCTTGAATATGATTGATTATGTAGCTTGCTGAATCTGTTCCACTCTACATTTCTTTGTTGTTTTAAATTTACTGAGACGCTACCTACACTCCTCGTAGCTCTGACCCTTTACTCCTCATACATTTGAAATCGCGAACGACCAATATTGATTTATGTCTGCTGTGATGGTGATGGCCTTTCAAGAAAACATCATAAATATTTGCTGTCAGTTTGAATCCCTTTTGTTTTCAGATGGTTCTATTTTTAGAATTTTGCAGTATTTATGGTAAGAAGCCAGTTTCCCAATATGAATACTATGTCAAGTATTTGTTTGTTTTTTTCTTCTAATACTTAGTACTTGAAGTAGCCAGAATTTAAGAAAATACTTCTCCCTGTAAAATAAGACTATTGTTTTTCCGCTTTAGTCTTTAGAGGGCCGGTGGAAAGTACAAGAATAAAGATACTGTCTGTCTCTCCTGACCCAGCTTTCCCCTGGCCTCACCTCCCACTGGTGTTCCTGCCAATTCTTTTCTCCCTCCTCATTATTTGCAACTCTTGAGATGGTGACACAGCATCTGGGTCTCGGATTGTTCACAATCATTTTGCTCAGTCCAGAAAGTGATTAGATGTTCTATGACAATGACGCATGTGTGAAGATGATGGCTATATGAAATCTTAGACTCTGAAATAGGACTAACGTTTTGTGATGGCAGGGTCAAAATCAACTCCTCTTGACCCTGGGGATGTTAGTTTTCTCTAATTTTTAATGAATACTTTGGACTCAGTGGTACTTTTGCTTCCTGTTCTATGGGTCCTTCCTGTCTCAGGTGCAGCTGACGCTACAAAGATCGAGAATATAATGACAGCTCAGAATAGCATGTTGACAGTTGGGCTCGTTTCTCCCAGCCATGCTGTGCCATGCCAAGCCAGAGGCAGGGCACGGGTGATGAAAAATGCCATATGACTTCTTACTATTTTTGAATGCAGCTTTTTTTCTTGTTTGGGTGTCTGCTTGGTTGTTATAGATTCCTGATGGTTTCCAGAGCTCCATGAAGCTATTAGTCAGTTTCTCGCTGTTTATTTGATGTTTCCTTGGGGGGATGAGGCCCTGGAATGTACTAGTTCACCATCTTGGTGATGTTACAGTTATTATTCACTTTTGTGCTTAATTTTTACGTTTAAAATTGTGTATCTCTTTTTTGTAAATAGTTTCTACCCCACAATGTATGTGTTTTAGATGCCCCGAAACCTGAACTTGCTCCTAATTAGGAGAAGGAAAAGTTTTAACTGTGAAACAAGTTTGTGTTTTTATTATTTCACTGGGCATATTAATTGCAAAAATAAGTCATTTAATGTCTAAAAGTGACCATATTTTTTTTTAGTTTTGTTTCCTCCCTGAGCTATGAAATTGATCCTGATCCATCTATCCAGAGTCACAGAAAAAAAAAAATCTGTTCTGGGTTATGAAAATAACAAAATGGCTTGTTGGGACTGGAAGGAGGGGGAGGGGAGAGAACGCTCTATGTATCTACCTACCTATCATATATTGTCTATATATTTATCTATTTAATTGATAATATGTGATCCTATACAGATCTTATAAAAAGAAAATAATGAGTTTTAATTTGAGAGCCTATATATCATTTAAGAGATTATTTATGAATACCAGTTTTGTAGTGAGATGGACTTGAATTTTGATCTGAGGTGTGTTTTGACTTGGGAAAGTGGTTTATTCTCCTAGCCTCAATTTTCTTCATCAAGATTATAGAACATATTTTAGGCTTAGAGGAAGAACCAAATGAGGTAATTCAAATAAGTGTCTTAACATAATTCGTACCATGTAGAAAATGCGAACATTCAAAGATGAATTCAAAGATTCATCATCTTTACTCTTACTTGTTAAAATACTTGGAGAAAGCAGGTGGTTGGGTTCACCTACTTCACAGTTGGGTAGGTTGAGGCCAAGAGTGTAAATATTTTGTTCCTAATTGCTTAGGAGTGGTGACTAGACCTATACCTCATAAAATGGAGAAATTATCAACATCTTCCTCGGCCTATTCCATCAGTTCATTAAGAACTGCAAATTATAAGCGTTTCCAGATTCTGAGCTGAATCTGCAAGATCGTCTGGAAGCGTGAGGCAGGTGGGGTTGGATTTGGAACTTTTCTAAGAATTCAGTCCCTTTATTGCTCATGTTGCTGGAAAATCGGCACCTCGTGCCAAACACGTTGTTTTCTTCTCCTGACAAAAAGCAGATCAGCAAGTTTTCATATTGCACTATTTTTAATGGCTGGAACATCAACATTTTATAACAAGGAAAAAAATTAAAGTTCTTTCATATTTGGAAGAGAAATGCTTATAAAAATGTCCACATTCATTCGCCATCTGGAAAAGCAAAGTTTTGCAGTTCGGCCTGACAAGGCTGAGAGTCACTAGGCATCTTGGAAAATGACCTCTCGCTTAAGACATTTCCTCCACAGGACACCACAGTGTTTGCACCTTTCTATAACTTTACACTGTGGAGGACTTTGGTGGAAAATTAAGAGATATATACGTGAGGGGCCAAGGCCATAGCCCTTTTCCTGGATAATGTTTGTAAGGCCAAATGAATTGCAGGTTCAGGAGTAAAAATCCAACTTGTCTTGGCTCTTTATGTGCCTACGAAATTCCATATTCAGAAGTACTTATGGACTGCTACTCCTGTGCCAAGCACCGGACACGGGAGAGGACAGATAATTCAGGTGGGAACCTGTGCATCCTCACGCTTCTAAAGTGGGAACCTTGCTTTTGCAAAGTCCTCCAAAGCTCTTTCCCCAGTTGCTCAGAGCTTGGCCAGAGGCAAGGTCTGTGCGTCCCATGATGGCTCAGGCTGTGCACCTGCAGCAAAGGGGTCCTCGGACGCATGCTGGAATGGTGGTTGACTTGCCCCATATGTGAGCCACATGGGGTCTGCTGGATCTAGCCAGACTTGCACCAAGGGAGAATACCCACGCACACTTAAGTTGAGCCTAAACTGATATTTTTTGAAGCCAAATAGTCCTTCAGAACATTGTGCGAATTAATTTCTTTCTTTTCAGTGTATGTATTAAAGTATGACCTCCATATGCAAATAGGTGGAAACTAACATAGTGTCTCCAATATCCTCCTCCCCACCCCCGTTATGTGAGCTCACTGCTTGGCATGGGGAGGCTGCTTTTCTCACCCGGTCACCGGATGAAGGTCACACAGAGATTCATGAAGGTAATTAGTGATTATCCTGAGGTTGAAGATAGGCCTTTCTCTGCAGTGGTTATGTAGATGAAAAGGAAGGTTTAAATTTTATTCTCTTCCAAAAAAATACATTTTCTATTGTCCTGAATTTTTTGTTTGTTTGTTTGTTTTTACATTTTAAATACTGAGAAATCATTTGGAACTTGTGGTGTACAAATTCAAAGACTGTCTCCTTTCTCAGAGTGCATGTGTCAGAGGCACCATGTAGACCTGTCACCTTGGCAAAGACTCGATGACAGACATCTCAGAGGCTCCCTCTCTTCCCCCTGGCTCTGGACTCCATGCCATTTTCATACCTCAGTTACTATTCAGTGAACATCTACCCCCTCAGCAAGAAAGAGTCAGAGAAATCTAACAGGTTCCTACTCAGCCCTCTGGAGAGTAAAGCCCGCATATTAAGCAGAGAGCGAGACCATATAAAATCCATCCTGTGGTGTTAGCAGCATTGGCAAGGACAGCTTCTTTGGGCTGGAGTGGTGGGAGGGAAATGGGAAACTAGCCTGTCTCCAGAGGTTCTGAAAGTGTGGTCCCTGCGCCAGCAGCGTCCGCCTCTCCTGGAACATGTATGGCAATTGAAGTTCTCAGGCTCCACCCAGACTTCCTGAACCAGAACCTGTGGAGTAGGGTCTCACAATCCCTGTGTTAACCTTCCAGGGAATTCGGATGCACATTCAAATTTGAGAGCCGTTGTCTAGCATTCATCATGATTTTCCCCCTTCCACTCCCCATCATGATGCTAGAAGATTAGATACTGTCAGGCTTTGCTCAACTGAAGCTAAAGTTTTAGGGAGCTAAAAAAGTCACTCAACTCTTGGTGTCTATGGTGCACAAGAAATGATTAATAAATCATTGTTGAATGAGCGTGGATCGATGCAATGAATGAATACATACTTCTGTGAAAGGATAGAGCTGGAACTGTGGCTCTGAGTAGGTTGGTCTCTGCAGTGATGGTAGACCATGAGAGAGGGTGAGTGAGCCCTGTGAGGGGATAGGCAAAAAAAAGCACAGTTCTTCTGGAATACGCCTCAAGTCACTTTTTTTTTTTTAAGATTTTATTGGGCAATTGGGGCCAGAGGCAAGGTCTGTGCGTCCCATGATGGCTCAGGCTGTGCACCTGCAGCGTTGCGGAATTGGGGAAGGGACAAACAAGTTGCTGTCCTTTTGTTCTTCAGTCTAGTTGTGGAGGACATTGCTTCACTGGCCCATGTTGGTATCGTCGTTGCGCTCTTCTTGGGTGAGGCAGATTGGTCGCCGGCCTTTGGACAGCGGCTCACAGCAGTTCTTGGCAGCTCACACTGGCTGTCAGTCGCTCACACTGGCTGTCAGTCGCTCACACTGGCTGCTGGCCACTCACTGTAGCCTATGGCAGCCCACTGCAGCAGGGGCTGCAGCTGTGCCGTCCCGGGGACTCACAGCAGCCCAGCTCCAGGTGGAGCTGTTGTTCACCACCTTAGCTGTAGAGGGCAGTGTCACTGGCCCTCATATGTGGGATCCAAACTGGGGCAGCTGGTGTCCCAAACCAGCTCTTAACCAATGCACCTCTCTGCCAGCCCTCAAGTCACTTTTGAATGCCAAATACTATTTCTTCAAACATCACCCCACTGGAACCTGGTTTGCTACGATAGCATTCTGGGTATTTTCCTCCATTCAGCCTTGGCCTATTCCAATATATTCCATAACTAGCATGTAGAATAATTTTTCTTCAGAGTCCCTTTGCTTGCTTAACTCCTTTTAGAAATTCTCTCGGCAGATTGGAGCTCTCTCTGTGCTGTGCATCCATTATCATTGTGTGGATCCCTCCATACGAATATAAAAGTGTCTCCACATAGCTAGTTTTTCCTCTAAACCAAGGAGATGGTCATGGAGAGAAATAATGTGTTAATTACCTTGTGAAATCCTTTTTTCATGTTCCTGGGATTTAGCAAGTTTCCTGAAGTTGGCTTATAAAAATGTGTTATGTGTATTTAATAAGTGGACAAAATTAGTTCCTGGGCATGCGGTTGAAGCTTCTCCTGTAACTTTATCCCAGCCTCCCAGTCTTGCCCATTTCCTTTTCTGTCCCTCTCATCTTTGGCCCAACAAATCCCTTTGGAGTCCACTTGTTGCTTAACTGGTTGCTCCAGCCACCATCGGGCCATGCCTTCCATATTTTGGGGTAACCCTGCATTTGTGGCTTTACATTAAATGCATCAGAGCTAGCAGTGTCGTGGAGAACCTGACTCACACTTCAGGGCCTGATACTTCCTTTGGCTCCACCTCTGATCTAGAAATGGGAGAAACTGGCTTTTTGAGCAGACAAGCACTTTCCTCTAAACTTGCTCATTAGTAAGCTTCAGATTAAGATGTATTTATTCTTTCAAACAAGATTGACAGCATGGTGAGATGTCAGACAGTGAAAATTCTGTCACTTCTGGCACTTTTAATTCTCAGAGAAATCGCCACCCAGTTGAAGCTATGAACCTTCTCCCACAAAGATACGCAGTTCCGATGTAGCACTGGGCAGCCGTTCCCCGGTGTCCTGCTCACACACCCTAGTAGAAATGGAAGAATTGCAGTGTCTGCTTTAACCACATTATTCCACAGGTTTTCAGCTTTTCTAAGCCATTCTGCATATTTCTAAGAGTTAACCAGATGATCTATGCTGATGAATTCACCCATGATATATCTTTTAAAACATGTCATCCTTCAAAATGGTTTGACGTGATTATAATTTTATTACCTCTGGTTGAAACAGCCACAGTCCAAATTAAAAAAAAAAAAAAAAAGAGTAAAGGTGGGTTATGGACATTGTCTGTCCCCAGCAGGGTGACACAGGCCTCTCCCTTTGTGGTTTAATTCAGCCCTGATTCGATCGATGAAGTCAGGCCTACAGATTTCAAAGTCTGTGTGTAGACAGAGAAACACAGCTTGGCCTTGCTTCATCTCCATCTCTCAGCTTCCATATAGGCAGTTTTAGGAACTGCTGGTTCTTGAACTAATGGTTGCGATGCTCCGAAACAGAAAATTCAGGTTGAGCACATTGAAACTGGCACCACCCACTAACCATAGTTACATATGTAAATTTCACTTACAATTTTTTTTTTGCATTTGTTTGTACTATTTTCACTTTTATATCTTAAATTCACAAGGTATGAGCTCCTTTTAAAGTGTAAGACCCTGTCATATAAGATTTGAAGGCAAGAGGTTTGGGAGGAAGGTGGACATAAATATGAAAGCAGCTCCATCATTTATTACATCAAGGATCTCAGAGAAGTTTCTTTTCTAAGCTTCAGTGTAAATTGAGGATAATAATCCCTACCTTAAAGGACTGATGTGAGCATTCACCAAAGATACATTCACTACAGGTATTTTTAAACTGCTACAGGAATTGAACAAAGGGCAAGGGGTGTAGATGTAAATGAAAAAAAATCTTTTTCTTCTCCTTCTGGGGCTCCTACCAAGGGACTCCTGTAAGCAACCCTAGTTGTGCTAGGTGCTAGGGAAGAAAAAGAGAAGCATGTTGTGGGCATCCATAGCATGATAGCTACATAGTCCGAGGTCATGGAAGGGAATAGTCACAATATACAAGTTAACACATTTTTTGCGGGAAACGAGTAAACTCGTCATATAGCATTTTATGCCCGCTTACAAAGTGTTAAAATGCAGGAGAACTGTCCAGCTGCCAAAGGTAGGAAAGCCCCGGTTTGATGGCTACTGGACACTTTGGTTGAGTGTTAAAACATGATGGGTAAATAGCTCGACAGGGTTTGGGGGAGGATGGGAAACGGAGAGCATACAGTGTGGGTGAATGCCTGAAAAAACTCAGAGAATCCCAGGAAAACTCTAAAGAGAAAAGCACGGGCCAGATGTGGCCTCAGTGTTCACGGCCTCATGGGCCCTGGAAGGAGCACATTTCTAAGTGCAGGATATGTGGTGTGTTCTCAGTAAACGGCAACTATGTATATTATTCAAAAAGCGTGTATGAATTGGCGTCTAGGAAGTACGTAGTGGTCTGGCTACCCGGGACTTTAGTTAGTAAGTACTTTGCTGAGGTCTGCTAATTTTTATTTTAATTTTTTTCTAAAAGACACCCTAGCAGAGCCTTCCCACTATGAGTGTAATCCATAAATGTCAATTTTGTGGCCTGATATCAGATTGTCCTCAGGAAAGCAACAGCTATTTATTTATTTATTTATTTATTTATTTATTTATTTATTTTTAGTATTCTGCATTTTGGTATCGACGAAGGTCTCCACTAACCCCATGGGACATAGGACCTTTAAGTCCATTGATCAGTATAAGCGATTTAAACCGATTCTCTTCCCAAAAGGACTGCAAAATGCCAGTCACCTTGGGCAAGAGCTTTTGGGAGCTTGGCACCTTTTAAATGCCTCCTTTTGAATAAGAAAGTTGCTTTTCTGGAAGAATTTAAAGCCGTATTATATAAGTTGCAATTTGTGGCATCCTACAAATTATATATATATCACTCCAGCAAGTGCAGTCTCCCTAAAGTGTTTGTTGACTGGCTCAATAGGACTGCATACCATGGTTCTCCAGTGGTCACATACGTGTTTCTTCCCTTTTTATTCTCACCACTTAGATATGTGTCTTCCCAGGGGTAGACCCGAGCGGGCTCCAGCTGGGTGTTTCCAACTGGAGACACACAATAGGAATGACACATGTTGCCTTCAAAAAGGCTATTTCTTGGCAGGAATAGCGTTCCATGTCATTTTCAGTATGTAGGTGATGCCTAACGTATGCTGGTTTATCACCTTTATTATAGTACGTGAAAGACCCACCATAACAAAGGAAACATATTTACAGCAGTTGAATGTTCAGGCACAGTTGTCAGTACCAAGCCAACTTGACGTTTTTCACAGACAATAAGAACAAAGTTAAAAATATGAGAGGGTGGTTCTTGAGGCAGAAAACACTTTTGATTGCACTGGCCCATAACCAGACAAAAGAGTGAAAATCCGCACCGTTGTACCAGGGCACAATTTTGGCAAAGGCTTTTTGCCTCTGCTAAACAGGTTTTGGGGAGATTTCAAAAGAAAAAAGTGTTTGGCAGAGGTAAATTAGGTTTGATCATTTCAGGGAGATAGCTGGTTGACATAGCATCAGCATTCAGGGAAAAACTTGAGAGTGTTGTGATAGATCACCCCCCAAGGGAGGCTGCCCAACTAGTGGCTGTCAACTAGGAATCAATTCAGGCGCAGTATATATATGACGGTATTTACCACAGAGACCTTAAGCCATGGCAGGAAGCCGAAGGGCCAGTGGGAGGAGCTCTCACACCCTTTGTGGGTAGCAAAAGCCCTACAGGAAGAACTCTATAGTTATAATAGCCCCTTGCCTTCACTTCCTCTGCCCCTCAACAAGGAACTTCCTTCCTCTTGTTCTCTCTTTTTGCACATATGCTGCACTTTACCTGATTGCAGTGCTTTCTCTTTTCCTAATAAACCCTTTTTTTGCTGAAAGAATGCCTAGTCTGGGCCGGCCGAGTGGCGCATTGGTTAAGCGCTGGTTTTGGGATGCCAGCGACCCCGGTTCGGATCCCACATGAGGGCCAGTGACACTGCCCTCTACAGCTAACAACAGCTCCACCTGGAGCTGGGCTGTGCAAGCCCCGGTGATGGTGTGGGCTGCAGCCCCTGCTGCAGTGGGCTGCCATAGGCTACAGTGAGTGGCCCGCAGCCAGCGTGAGCGGCTGGCAGCCAAGAGTGAGCTGCCAATAGCCGCGGTGAGCGACATCCAGAGGCCAGCGACCGATCTGCCTCATCCAGGAAGAGCGCAATGACGATACCAACAGTGAAGCAACATCCTCCGCAACTAAACTGAAGAACAAAAAGACAGCAACTTGTCTGTTCCCCTTCCCCGATTCCCCAACGCTGTTCCCCTCGGCCAATTCCCCAATAAAATCTTTAAAAAAAAAAAAAAAAGAGTGCCTAGTCAACTTTTTGTTTATGGTTCACACATAGAACAGCATTTGATTGTTAAAGAAAAAAATAAAATGACATAATAGATATTTAGAAGCCTGACTCTGCCACTTTCCATTTCGTGGACACTAGACAAATCACTTGAGTGCCCTTGGCCTCTGTTTTCTTATCTGTGACATGAAGGTAAAAAAAAACAACACCCCAGAACAGACCATCTGTAAATTCCCTTTTGGTCATGAGACTGTCCATTATCTGGATTCAAATTCCAGGTCATTGTCGAAGTCTGTGTCTTAGGACATCTCTATCTAACGCCTGGTCCTTAGCCTTCTACATCCTAGAATAAGAACAATAATGCATGTCTTGTAATGTATACTGAAGATTAATGCAAATAATATACGTGACAATTTCTAGCACAGGGCCAGAAACATAGTATATCTCTCAATACATGTGTAGGAGCCTTGCAAAAGAAAATAAATTTTCTTGAAAATAGCTTCTGGGTACCAGGCAG
This sequence comes from Aselliscus stoliczkanus, assembly GCA_033961575.1. NCBI lineage: Eukaryota > Metazoa > Chordata > Mammalia > Chiroptera > Hipposideridae > Aselliscus > Aselliscus stoliczkanus. The sequence goes on from CM066741.1 coordinate 28,376,764, forward strand.
ACCCTTACGCAAATGATTTCTCAGAGCTAACATTTGAACACATGAGCAGACGTGAGTAAGATCTAAATCAAGAAGAGAAGGTAATGTTAAAAAAATCCTTTGTAGCCACACTTCTAGCCCATAGATGCAGCAGAAGGGTCATTGACAAGGCAGCTTTGTAAGGTCAGTGCAATAGGATAGATAGGAATTGACCTTGAAGTCCGTGAGATGCAGCATCTGTGGACAGTGTCTCATTGGTTTGTGGGGTTTGTGTTCTTTATCTCCTTCCAGAGGCACCCAGTAAAGAGCCTAGTGTGAGGAGGAGGTCATGGGTTGAAGTAAGATGCTGTGGCAGAGATAACTAGCTTTCCATCGACAAAGCACACTCCCCTTTTGTGATGGATGGGGAGTGAGTGGAAGAACAAGGCTGACCACCCAGGGCCTAAGCCTCCCCCACCTTTTTTTTTTTAATTTGCAACAACATGGATGGCTCTTGAGATTATAATGCTAAGCAAAACAAGTCAGACAGAAAAAGCTTCCCATTTTTATATACACATATGGCCATGTGACCCACCCTCACTAATGGAACGTCCTTACAGGTGATGTGTGGCACTCCTGAGCTGGGCTTTGCAGTGGCGGTTACCTTCTGCCCTCTTTTCCTTCTCTACATCAGCAGCTGGATGCCTTAGGAAAAGGTGACACTATAGAAATTGGCCTGAGGCTGCCAAGTTACTCACATCCAGGAAAGTTGTCTTTGAAACAGGAATCCCCATGCTGTACTCTGACACGAGTGGGAAATATATTTATATTATATCAAGTGATGGAAATATCAGAGTTTGTTGGTTCCAGCAAGAAGAATATAGTGATATGGCCACATGAGTAGACCTCAAAAACATTACGCTGAGTGAAAATAGTCTTACGTAAAAGAGTAATAGGCTGCATTTTTGGATTCACATGACATTCTAGAACAGGCAAAACTAATGGGGAAATATCAGAGAGCTTGTTGCTTCTGGAGGGGTTGGGCGGGGTATGACTAGAAAGAGGCTAGGGAAACTTTCTGGGGTGACCTTAATGTTCTTTGTCTTGATAGAGGTTTAGGCTCTGCAATTATATTCATTTTCCAAAGTCAGCAGATAAAGAGTTAATTTTTGTGCACTTCCTTAAGTATGAATTTCACACCCAAAGAACAACTGTAAACAAATATTTAACTGTACCTATTGAAATGTATGCTGCAAAAATTAGGGGAAAGATTTATTAATGTCTATGGTTTACTTGGGAATGTATCAAAAGTAAGATGCATCACATATAGTTCACAGATGCACTACTGAAATTGAGAGAGGTTAAGAGTTCAGCAGTCTAAGTTTTCACTAATAAGAATGAAATCGGGTGGGATTTGAACCCAGCTCTGTCTCACTCTACATCCTTGCTTCTACTCTCTCCTCCCTGTACTGGAATGAATGGTTAGAAAATTTAAATGACTTGCTGTGAGTCACTCTGAGAAGAAAGATTCCGGGGCGGGGGGTGAGGGAACATGAAAATTCCAAGGATAAGGCAGGTGGAAATCACACAGAATTTCAATAATGCCCTGCTAATTAGCTCTAGTGCTTAAATCTAATGTGGGGTTTTCTGAGGGCTATGACATCCATAGATGACTAACTAACCTGTGCAGCAAATCCATTTTATTTGCTGCCACGACACAGCCAATCAAGACTGGCTTCCCATTTGCTCATTTGGAAAATGATTAGGATTCCCATTTAGACTTAATTACAGTGCAAAGGTTGACAATTATCTTCTCTGTAGAAGCCTCACATGCTTCAGTATCACGGTAAACACTGCTTATAATTATGTACATAATTTGTCTAGCAGAAAATGTAACCCAGTCATTACCTGGATTTCCTGACTTATAATTAGGGTTCACAAAAATGCCAAGTGAGAAAAATGGGTTGGTGGGATGTTAGGACCGTTATAATGTATGAATCTGTGTGGAGCTGTTAGTGGGAAAACAGTAGCAACCAGCGGCTCCTGGATTGTGTCCTCTATTAAACATAATTAAGAAAAGTGAGTGAAGGGTGAAAACTACGATAGAGGGAAAGCTCAGTACAATCACTTTCCCGAGACTTGGCTGCAATCATTCAAAGTCCCGCAGGCACGCATAGTCAGCACGACTAAAACCCAGCTCCGCAACCATCTCTTGCCCCCCCCCACCTGCTCCTTCTCTTCTGTTTGCTGTCTTATAATGGCTAGGCATTCTAGAATCATCTGGCACCACCGTCACCTAGCGCCCTCCTTCCAATCTAAGAGGGGGAATTCTAATCACTAAACGTTCCTGACAGCGTTCACTCCTCTCCACGCCGTGACACTTCCTGCGTTTTGCCTTCATCAGTGCTGTAGAGTCCATTCCAAGAGAAAATAAAGTGATTCTGCTTCCTCTAGCCTATCCTCTCTGTTGACCATCATTCACATTTCCCCCAATACGACCATCTCTAACCCCAAATCAAATTATGTCACCCGGCCATTCAGTAGAGTTCAGACTGCCCACCTGTCCCTAAACAGCATCCAGGGCACACCAAGAACTTTATACTTTGGGGTCTGGGGTTCTGTGCCAGCTTATGCCCTCCTGCCCAGCTCTTTCATTTAGCAGCTGGCCTCCTTAAATGACTCACTGAATGTGGAATACAACATGCTCATTATTTCAATGATCTCTTGCCGCATAGCTTACTACCCCAAAATTCAGTGGCTCAGAGTAACCCTTTTCATTTTGCTCATGATGTTGAGGGTCAGGGATGCAGGAATGGCTCACCTACTGGGTAGTCATCTCTGATCAGTATCGCATCAGGTGGAGCGGAAGGATCTTCCTCCGAGATGGCTTTTCCACGCACATGCGTGTTGTCTCAGAGCTGCTTGGCCTTTCTCAGGTGGCTTCTCATTCTCCAGGCTTTCTGCAGTTGGCTTAGCTTCTTGCAGAATGGATGTTTAAAGGAAGTTTCATTTTTTACATAAGGGCTGAATTCCAAGGGGCAGGAGGTAGAAACTGCACAGCTAGCTGAGGGCTGTGTTAGAAAGCTGCACGTTGAACCAAGAACTGGATGAAAGGGGGATGGATCTTCTTAAGAAATGGCCCCATAGCTAAGGTCCCTGGATAGCTCATGATATTTGGTTCTGAATAGTTGGGAGAGGTTCCCCCAAACCTGAGCACCCTTTCCTTGGCCAGAACTGTTAGATCTGTGTCGATGACAGCACCCCATGTTAAAGATGCTTTCCCCTTAATACTACTTTACTATGATATTAACATTACTTTGTTGGATTCTTTTTACTTGAGGTTCCCTCCCTGAGGATTTCTGAGAGGCAATGCTATGCTCTCTCCTGAAAACGCAATGACTTTGCACTGAGAATCATTGGGTCCCTCTAACTCTCCATAGAAATGGGAATGCCCACTTAGAACAGAAGAGAAATATGGTTTAAAGTCCCATGTAACCCAACTCCTTAGGGGTTCCTGGGGCAGATGGATTGATTGCACTAAGAAAGAGATAGTTTCTCCCTCTTCACCTAATCTCACAATTGTCAGGTAGATGGAGAGAGGCGCACACACACATACAAGCAAAAGACATGCTTGGGAATGAGCTGGTCGCTGATGGATGAAAAAAGAATGATTGCATGCATTAAGAATATTTGCCTTCCTGACGTGTTGAAACGCCCATTAATGCAACTCAGAGAATTCAAACCACTGTAGTAGACAGGCTTGCTGATTTAAGGGGGCAAAGGGGTCCTCCATTGATAATACATTTTAAATTCCAAGCAACATTTCCATCAATAACCCGAATTTCTGCAAGGAATTTCAAGTCAGACATGTGGGGAACAGGATTGTTAATACAAATCTTGCTGTGTTAGCACTGATGGGAGACAGACCCAGGGATTTGTGAAGCCAGCAGGAAGGGAGCCCATTCAGGCACCTGTGTGTGGTGGTAGGGTAGGGGCACTGCTGGCTTTGAGGAGGTAAATGGACCACTGTTTTCTAGACTTCTGCTTCCTTCAGATGGTTTTAATATGCAAAACTGCCTTCAGACTCTTGTGATTTTAAATCATAGTCCAGGGTCCAAATTCTCCCTCCTTTACCCCTAATCCTCTCTTCTGACTCCAACATAATAAATAAAACCTATATTTTAATAACTCCTCACTCAAATTAAAAACAAACAAACAAACAAACTGGTTTTACTCCTGGATTTATCATTATGAATTGCATCCTTGTAGCCTTGGACAAAACACCCTTGTTAGTCTCACTTGTATTGTGATTAAAATAAGAGTGACATCTTCCATGCCTAGGCTGCTCTATTTATTGTAAAGTTTAATAAATTACTGTAGGGGACATGTAATTTCATTTCCACAGTCCTTTGTTTATAACACGTGGAATGGTCATTACCGGTTTATACATCTATCAGTTCATTAGAAAGCCATCTGCCTCTCCATGTCTATTCATCCTTTTATTAGTTAATTATTTCATGCACATTTATAGCACTGGGGTTTTTTCTCACCCCTCATCACTACTATTACACAAGCTCCGTGTGGGTGATCCGTTCACTTCTCTTACATGTTAAAGGCTCACAAATTTGTATTTCCAATGCAATTTCTCTTCTGAACTATAATCCAACTGCTATGTAACCATCTTCTCTTGACTGTCTTTCAGACAGCTCCACCTTATCATGCCTAAAGATGAACCAGGAGAGGCACAATTTCCAGCCCACTTACAGGCACTAAACAGCAAACAAAAGATAACCTGAGATGTATCCTTGACTTACTCCTGTCTCGTACCCAAACTCCCAAGGTGAATCCAATTAATTTCCAGGTGTTGTCATTTCTGTCTCTTAAATAGTTCTTCAATCTATTGTTTTATTTTTACTCTTACCACATGGATACTGGCCATCATAATTTTTTAAAATAAGATTTTATTGGGGAATTTGGGAGGGGAACAGTGTTGGGGAATTGGGGAAGGGGAACATTGTGTTTTTCCAGGACCCATCAGCTCCAAGTCAAGTTGTTGACCTTCAATCTTTTGTGGAGGGCGCAGCTCAGCTCCAAGTCCAGTCGCCTCTTTCAGTCTAGTTGTGAGCGGCAGTGGGGGCGGGGGGGAGGGCGGCCCACCATCCCAGGAGGAATCGAACTGGCAACCTTGTTACACACTGAGCCATATAGCCATCCATTGGCAGCTTGTGGCTACTTAGCACAAGGTGCTGTGTTCAATCTTAGTTGCAGGGGAAGGGGGGGTGGGGAGGAGCAACACACCCATCCTACATGGGAATTGAACCGGCAACCTTGTTGTTAAGAGCACGTGCTCTCACCAGCTCAGTAGCAGCTCAGCTCAGGCGCAGCTCACTGGCCCATGTGGGAATCGAACTGGCAACCCTGTTGCTCAGAGCTTGTGCTCCAACCAGCTGAGCTGCAGGGCCGGCCCTGGCTATCATAATGTGTCTCTAGGTATACTGCAACAGATTCCTAACTGATTTCTCTGCTCCAGCCCTTCCCCACTCTAAACTACCTCTCCACAGTAGCCTAAGGGGATTTTCTAGTTTGAGGCATGAGAAAAGAGAGTGCGCCGGTGGGCTGGGCGAGCATCAGTCAGGACTGGGAGCAGAGCCACCAGCTCTCAGAGCGCCCAACACTTAGCACATTTACTATGCTTGTCTGCTGGTTTATCCAAAATATAGAAAAGCATTTTGAAAACCACAGGATTTTGCAAAATTAAGCTCATGATAGCACATTTTATCTTAATAGTAATGATATTTACTTCTTTTCTTCTTTCCTGTCTTTCTTTGTTTATATACGATTCTATTGAGAACTTCTTAATACATACCTTTTTGTTTATTTTTGATGGCTTATTTAGTAGAAATTTTTAGAATTGGGAGTACTGAGTAATGGGTGTGTATATTTGAAAACATTTTAAAATGAGCATTCCCAGATTTTCCCTAAGGGACAGTTATCAACTTATGCTCCGTTAATACTCTATGACTCTGGCCATTTCCCCTCAGTTTTGCCCAAACTTGGTGTTAGCATATTTTAAGTCTTTTTTTATAGCATTATATGAACCTCTCTTTATATTTGGGCTACATTTTCCCATTAACAAGAATTTATAGTTTGATGAAAAATGAGCACTGCTCTCAGACAAATCTATATGCTATAAAAACAATATAATTGACATTTAGTAGTAAGTTGCCTGCTGCCTATTCAAGATTATTTCCTAAATTAGCATGCCACATCACCTTTTCAAACCTTCTTGCAATGTTTTATTTTATCCACTCAGTATTATTAACAGTTAATTAGAGACAATCTCGTTTAAAGATGGTGATAAAATCTTTTAAAAGAAGAATTTTCGCCATTTTGGGTGGGGATGTAAAATATTATCCTTTGCAAAGATTGCCCCTTTGACTACATTTAAAAATGTCGTGCTTTTCACATATTGTGTTAAATAGGACAGAAATCTCTCTCAAGTGACCTTCACATAGCCACCTCCTGGGACGACACCGTGGTCCCTCCTAGGTGCTCATAGCACACTCAACACCCACACGCTTCTTTTCACGCCAAGAGATAGCTTTTGTTTTTGGCTTTTTCCTTCTGAAGTTGTTACTATAGGGTATATTTGTTATTTTCAGTACTTGATTTAAATAAGAAGTACTCCAGAGCTCAAAAAGGAAGTTGTTTTCCTGAGACTAAGTTAAGTGCTTTGGAAAAAACTTGACAAAGGTAGTTCATTTAAAAATCTGAAATGAGAATAATTAGGGAAAGGTTAGAAATCTAGACTAATTCTACACTTACATGGCTTTGCTTCTACCTTTAAATTCTAGACTTCCTTTAAAGAAACCAAAATTGGTGATCTTACATAATGAAGTGTAGATATAATTTGTATAAAAATGATGACAAATATTTACTTAGCAGACCCCATCTATAGTAAACACATACACACTGACACACTCTCTACTCCTACATCAAATGTTGTACCAATGAGTACATTAATATATACTGTTAATTTAAAATACATTCTCTATGACATGCATATGTCAGTTTTTAAATAATTTCTCTCTTTAATCCAATTTTAAAATTAACCAACCAAACCAAGGATTGTCCCATTTGGGTTACAGAGAGGTTTTCCACAAAATGGAGAGTAGCAGGGAGTGACAACTTCAGCAAGAGCTTGTAATTTCTCAGGATTTCTACTTATAGCCGTTATTCCATGGATGTATGAGCTGTCACAAAGACTGCCACAGAAAACTATTTGCTAATTTTAGCACACTCTTTCTAACACAAATACGAGATGACCTAAAATAACATTTGGAGCAGTACATTTTTACTTTATGAAAATTCAGAGCTCCTCCAACTCCATATTTTCCACTTTCTTTGTCCTTCACACTTCCCGTCCTCTGAAAAATAGTCACTGAAGCCAGAGTGCACATTAACCTGCGTGATGATTAACTGCCCATGAGCATTCACCTTGCTGAAAGATCATCAAGTCCATTAAAAAATTAATCCCGGAAAGACAAACGTCTGCGTGTGGAGCAAAAGCCATCTGTCTGAGGTAGACACATTTTCAACAGAGGCCATCCAGCCCCTTAGAAAGTCCCTTTCTTTCAGCAGACTCTCAAGGAAGACTATATCTGAACAACTTCTAAAGTGCTGGTGTAGACATGAAACTATGTTTAACATCTCGACATTTCTCAAGACGACCCATTCGAAAATGGGATCAAAATATTTATGAAACATGTTTGAGCTGAACGGCCATGTGTAAGGAGATTTAGAATGTGTTGGGCTGTCTTCATGGAAACATATGGCCTCTGCGGCCTTTCGATTCTTCTACATCCTATGTTGAGATTGCTTAACACTTTTCCGTCAATCACTTTCACTATTGGAAACCAATTTATGATTCCTGAGTCCTAACCATCACTTCGTTCATAACCTCCTTAGAATTTAAAATAGAAACTGAATGTTAGCTTGAGAACAAGTTGAAGACAGAATTCTAGAGATGAAAGAGACTGATACCAGCTTTTGACAACAATCTCGGACTTTCAAATTCATCATCATGTGATTCCCGATGACTTTCCAGACATTTAATCTTCCACAAAGCTGCCCCACAGTGTCCCTCCCTGCCAGTGGATGGCTTGCTCTTCCTGGGTCATATCATGGGGGTGTCCTTTCTTTTATGGCTTTGCTCTGGCTCTTTTTCCTGGACGGGTTATATACGCTTTTTCTCCTGTATGTTTATGTCTGTATCCCCCTCTGGGTTACAATATGCTACAAAATGTTCTATTCCAGATAGCCACCTGCTTTGCTCCTTCACGTCTCCCATGTCTCTGTTTCAAAGCCACTCATCTTTGGGGCCTTCCCATCACCGTGTTGTTTTTCTGTAGCCCTGGTCACTACCTCACATGAGAGTATATCATTGCTTTCTTAGATGCTCTTTGCTGTCAGCTCACTGAGCACATACGCTCTCTGAAACAGGGTCCTGTTCCATTTTGTTCCTTGTTCTAGCACCTGGACCAATGCCCACATTTGGTGCTCAGTAAACAGCTCTTTCATAAAGAAATGAGTAAATCAGAGCTGCGTCTCCTTTAACAGTGTATTTTCCCAATAACTAGCACAAGGTCTAGCGTAGGGGAGGAGCTCAATGATTACTTGTGGAATGAATGCTAACTCACTGAAATATTAGAGGAAGAGGACAGTTACTCCATAATAGGTTGTATCTTTAAAAAAAAAAAATAATGGGGTACATGTAGTGTATCTGAGCGCTTTAGTTTGATCACTTGGTTTGAGTCCTGGCTCCATCTCTTTCCAACTCTGCGACTTTAGGGAAGTCATCTCACCTCTCTCTGTCTCAGTTTCTCCACATAGAAAGAAATTCATACTTTGTGGTTTAAATTAATGCAAGCATAGACAGCAGGTATTGTGAGCACTCAGCAAGTGGTAATTATCATTATATAGGGAAATAAATTGAAGGAAAAATAAAGAAATCTGAACTTGAAAAGATAATTTTATTAAAAAAATTAATAACCTAGTATAAAGTGGAAAATTTGTATTAAAAGATTATATCTTATGAGGTCATTTATATATAAATTATACACACACACACACACACACACACAGACACACGCACACATAGGGTGCCAAAAAATGTACACACATTTTAAGAAAGGATAATTGTAATACTCAATATATACCGATAACAAAAGATGTGTACCAAGTTATGCGTATACATTTTTTTTGGCACTGCCTGTATACATACATAATAGGGAATGAGATTATGTGTATTAATTTTTTTATAGTAGTTATTTTTGGATGGTAAGCCTCTGGATAGCTTTTTTTTTTTTTTTTTTTTTTTTGGAGGGCAGTTTCACTGGCCGTCGTATGTGGGACTGAACCAGGGCCACTGGCTTCCCAAGCCAGCGCTTAACCACCGTGCCATTCGGCCGGCCCCTCTGGATAGGTTTTTCTTCCATTAATGCTTCATTGAATTTTCCACTTTTGTATCATAATCATGCAGTGCCTATATAATCAGCACAAATAATAAATCCTGTAAAAATTTGGCTATTTACCCTTCGTCTAGAAATAGGAAAGGAAATGAGATGTATTTTAGATTTCACTCTACTTCAATCTGGCAGCTTTGATATTGTCATCCCTGTGAGCCCCTAGGAGAATTTGCAGAGTCTACGTATAACTTACGAATGAACTAACTAACTAACTAACTAACTAACTAACTAACTAACTAACTAACTAACTAACGCTGAGGCCATTCCTCAGACCCACACCGCCAGAGCTGGTGGACTTAACCTTTTGGGGTTTTGGCATTGGGAACCCCCTTGCTGGTGGCACTGGGCACTTGTGTTGCCTTTTCTACACAAGAACCTCCATCTTTGTCCAAAGTCAACCATTTGATTAACTCTCATTTAAATTGTAGAAATTTACTTTTGAAAAGTTGGGTTTTTCATCATTTTTTTTTTCTTCTTCTCTGCAGCTGTCTTGGCAGCATCTGATTCCAGCCAGGGCAGGAAGTAGGTCAGTCAGAGATGGGGTGCAACAGTTTTGCTGGGACCGTTCCCAGCCCTCTGACTGTCTCTCCTGGAGCTGCTCGTTCAAATAGTTTGCAGAGAGTAGAAGGTTCGCATGTAACAGAGTCGACCAAAGATGTCCTCTAGCCCACCCTTGACTGTGTTAGAAAAAATGGTAGTTATTGGCACAGGTCCTGCCTTCTCAGCATCTTCAGTAAGGGATCCTTTCTCAGAAAACCACCCCTGTGGGAATGGGAAGAAATAAACCCCAAGAGGCAGGGAGACTGGGGCTGTGTCCACGCCAGGCAATTTTATAAGCTATGCTTAGGGAACTAGGGCCCATTCCTACCCACCCACCATTAAAATAATCAACATTTTTCAAAACAAAACTTAAGATCTAATTCTGAAGACACATTTTGATTGACTCATCTAAAGAAGTACCTGAATGTTTCTTATTCCCTCCCCTTCTCTGTCTTCTTGGTTCTCTTTTCCCATTCCAGTATTGGTGGGGAGGTGGCAGTGGGCGGTGTAGTTTGTTGAGATGGTCACATGGCCCCTCAGTCCTTCTCTTCGATACAGAGAAAGTGGGAGTTCTTCCTGATTCTAACCAAGGGGAGGTAAATGTGTGTGTGGTTGACAGTGGGCCCATCAAAAGGTGATCCCAGTGTTTTTCCCTCCAGACTTTCTTTAAGGACTATGGACTTGAGTTATCTGTTTAGAAGTCACAAAGCCACTCAGCAGGTCTGGGGATTGGGATTGGAAAAAGGGGTGACTTGGTGGCAGCATCACTGGCTGCTCAGCTGCACTGGTCTCTAACACGGGGCCATTTCTTAACCTCTCTGAACCTCCATTTCCTAATTTACAGTAACGATAGGGTTGATGTGAGGGTGAGATATCACGTAGAAACATGCCTTGTACATCATAGATGCCATATTATTATATGTTACATCGAACATATATAATCTCTCTTCCTTATATACACTTACAGTTGTAGATAACAACAGTGTGAGTTAAATTTAAAGTTGTCATCGAGACCAGGTAATAATTATGGCTATGTATCTACTGCTCAATTTTGTTTTTAATTGGATGACAGCAAGTACTATCTGGAGGCGACTGTATTTCAGATGATATTTCAAGGAGCTATATCAGGGTCTCTCAAAGTGGGGTTTGAGATCCATCTGAATAAGATAAGAATCACTTGACAATCTTGCTAAAACGCCTATTTCTGGGCCTGTCTGACATCTCCTTTACTCTAGAGTCCCGTAACTTTTCATAAGATTCCTATGCACATTCAAGTTTAAACACCACCCATCGGATGGTGCAGTTTTTTCCAAAAGTCTGTTAAGTCAATTAATTAGTACAGCATTATCAATAAGCCACTTTTGTGTGATAGAGAGAGCATCACAATGTACTCTGCTGACCCAGTTACACCTATATAGAGAGAAATGATGAAACATGAATAGTTTCATCTCTGAACGATTCCACGCACATACCATGGGTGTCATTTCCATGCTGGTGAGGTGTGGAGTTTGGGACACACTACAGGCCTCCCCTCTTCGTTTCTGTGTAATCTCCCACCAACTACCAGAGGTGTATCTGGCTCAGGATCCAGCTGGCACCTTGGGCATTTCACCTGAACCTTCCGGTGTCAGCATCCCTAGGGCACAAGACTGAAATATGCAAGGACGCAGCAGCATCTACCAGCACATCAAACGTTCAAGTACTTCACCATTTCACACATTTTAGCTCAGTGAATCTTCTCACGAGTGTACAAATCATCATGAAGAAACTGGGGTTCACAGATGATGTCATTTGCACCTCAAAACACAGGCCAGTCTGTACAGACCTTGGGTTCCTCTTCTAGGCTGAACTGATCCCAACACACAGCTCTATACATACATCTGAGGACTCACGCCTGAGCTGATGCTGCCCCTGGAATTACATCATTTCCTGACAAGTAAACATAGACTTTCCTGTCACAAGACGAGGCTGCAAAATGCCTCAAGATGTATCAACAATGAACAATTTACTTTCTTTGTAGATTAGCACTGGGGGTTTATAGGTGTAGGACAAACCTTAATTCAAATCTAAGTCTCAAGACTTGCTACCTGAGTGGTTTTAGGTAAGTTATTTAATCCCTCTAAGCCTCAGTTTCCTCATCTGAAAATAGAATGCTCAGAGAACCACCTTATAGAAATATTTGTAGCCATTAGTGGATGTTGGACCTAAAACATGCAGGAAAATGTCTGGCCCATGATAACTGCTCATAGACACAGCCTAATGCATGCCACCTTTTCAATGACTTTCCATCCAACCGATTCTACCATGCAAGGACCAGCTCACTTGTGATGTGAATCTACATCAAGAATTGATGGGCGTTTTCCACACTTAGCTGCAGTCTTTATTTCTGTGAGAAAAATCACTTGGAACACAACTTTACCTCCAATGTCTTTCCTCTCCTGGTGCTTTTGGTTCTGTAGTGAGGAACTGATGGGCTTTTTGCTGCTCAATTTATTTGAACTCCATAATCTTTCTTCACTGCCTTGCCTTGCTCAATAAACCTGAGGGATTTTGTTCATATTTCTACTGCAGGGTGTGTGGTGCTGTGCCGATGGAAAGTAAAGCCTGGTTTATAATGTTATAAGGCTCTAATCATAGCAATCTCCTTTAATCTTCCTGAGCCTCAGTTTCCTCTTAAGTGAGATCTAGTCCATATATCTTGCATATAGTGGCCAAAAGATATAGTGGTGGTAAAGTGCATTATAAAGCTTAAAGTTCTGTAAAAATCTAAGCTCTTTTCATTGTTTTATTGCTGTTACATGATAAAGAATAAGCCATCCATAAAAAAATGATCACCCACCTGTTCTAATTGCTAGCTCCTGCAACAGGAAATGACTGGAAAATACATGTTTAATCTGAAAGTGACATTCCTATAAAATGATCCAGAAAATGATTTCGTTAAAACCTGTGTGCTTGGGGCAGGCCGAGTGGCTCATTGGTTAAGAGCTGGCTTGGGACGCAGCGGCCCCAGTTCAGATCCCACATATGAGGACCAGTGACACTGCCCTCCACAGCTAACAACAGCTCCACCTGGAGCTGGGTTGCTGTGAGTCCCCGGGACTGCATAGCTGCAGCCCCTGCTTCAGTGGGCTGCCATAGGCTACCGTGAGTGGCTGGCAGCCAGGGTGAGCGGCCGGCAGCCAGCATGAGCTGCCAATAGCCGTGGTGAGCGACCATCCAGAGGCTGGCGACTGATCTGCCTCATCAGTGAAGAGCACAATGATGATACCAACATGGGCCAGTGAAGCAATGTCCTCCGCAACTAGACTGAATAACAAAAAAGACAGAAACTGTGTGTTCCCCTTCCCCGATTCCCCAATGCTGTTCCCCTCCCCCAATTCCCCAATAAAAACTTAAAAAGAAAATACAACCAAAAAAAAACCACAAAAAAACCTTGTTTTGCTAAACGGTATAGGAAAGAAAATGAGTCAGAGGGCTGACAATGATGGGGCTTGGGGATATAAATGTCCAAAGACCCACATACACCTGATTTGGTAAGATTTATACATATTTAATTATAAAATCTAAAGAAGGAGGGTCAGTGTTGATGTGGGGATGTGTTTTATGAGATGAAACCTTCCCAATAATCATCAGAACTCACACACACACACATACACCCCTGAGAGTACATAAAAAATAGAGGTGAGGTCTCAAGCATGAGAGAGCCAGTGAGAATGAGAACAGAAGCCCCTGGGACCTGGAAATCTCTCACCTCCTCTTACAGGCGCTCCTTCTCCCCACACTTAGTCCCCAACACTTGCTTACTTGATGATCTTGGATAACATAAGTAGTCTCCCTGAGCCTTGCTCAGTTGTGTGCCGGTAAATGTAAAAAAAAAAAAAAATGCATGTATATACATAAGTCTGCTTATTATAAATTTCACTGGTAGAAAAGATGTGTAGCATGCATTTTGAAAATATTAATAAGTATATAATATTTACAAATTCCCTGTAGCCAGTTGTGTATCTCAGAAAACTTTCATTGATCTCTGCCAAATTCTCGTATCCATAGCCAACCTATGGTTGCAATGGACTAACAGATATAATCCTGAAGCTAGTATTGGTTGCTATTTCATTTATGTTTACAAATAAGGTGGAAGTGAAGCCACAAAGTCACATGCAAGAATGTCGCTTGCTCCTCAGTGACCTAAGTGACGTTTTTGTTGAAATGAGGGGTAGTTTTTGAGCACTGAAAGAATAGTTTCTTAATTTGTGTGTTATTCATAACCTGATAGCTACGAATGCGTTATTTTAAATTTATATGGACTCATTGCTGTTTTCTCCATAAATTTCTTGGGTCTAGACAAGCAACAAAATAAGTTAGGCTGTTGTTTGTAACATTTGCCAATTGCTGTGGTGTAAATACTTCCATTGTGGTCTATTTAGAGCAAAAAGTTGGCCCCACTATATGTGGAGGTGGGAAGAGACCCACTTTATCACAGCAATCTATAGTCTTTACAGTATACGCTTATAATAATTATAAATAATCTTCAGAGCATAAGTATTAGTAAAATGTAGTAAAGTAGGAATTGATGAGTTTGGGATATCACTGTTTTCATTTTAATTTATTTAATAGTATACTTACAGTCTTTATTTTTAAAAAGTAAGGTCTGTGTTTAACAACTGACTTGCAAAATTCCTAAAAATTAAAACTCAACTATCATAAGCTATTACCAGTTGACTCCCACACACCACTTCCTCCATATTGGTTTCTTTCTATGTAAAGAGGAAACTTCATACATTGTAAGATTTTGAGAATGCATGCAAAGTGCTTGGGACACAACAAATGGTTTTTAAATGCCACTTTAAAATTAATTCAGGGCTCTTGGCATTGCTCTGGATTGCATTTTGACTGAGAAGCATCAACAGGCCCCTGACAATGTCCCTCTCTGCTGTGTAACACACTTTGTTACATCCAAAAGCCACATATTAAAACCTTTTGTAGCGAGATAGACTATATATATAAACGTCCAGACATCACATTCAAGTTTGATGCTGATAGAAAATGATACATTATCACACAATTAATAAATAAACCTACTTTTCTGGTCTCTGGAATACACATTTCTGCAGCCATTAAGTCTCTCTCTTTAAAGATCAATCTCAAAAACATGCTTTTTATCCCCACTTGCCTCATTTTACTTTTCCCATTAGCAGCACTTTATAAACATTCTTCTAAACTACAGCTTGCATTGTTTTTTTTTTCTTTTCTTTTCTGCAGAAGTCTTTATTCTCCTTACGCTAAAGCTTTAATATTTGAAATTAGTTTCATAAATTTAAAAAGGACACACACATGCTTTATTCTTTTAAAATTCAATTGAGAACCATATGATTTCACTCACATGTGGGATTTAAAACTGAAAGCAACAAATGAACAAGACAAACAAACAAACAAAAACTCATAGACACAGACAATAGTTTAGTGGTGGCCTGAGGGGAAGGAGTGAGAGTGGAGATAGATGAAGGAAAAGGGGGTCAAATATATGGTGATGGAATGAAAATTGACTCTGGGTGGTGAACACACAATGCAGTATATAGACGATGTAGTATAGAAATGTATGCTTGAAACCTGTATAATTTTACTAACCAATGTCACCCCAATACATTTCATAAAAATTATTTTAAAAAGCTCAAATGGGTTTATATTATTTTGTACCGATTTTTTCAGGGCAATGGGATAACAATGGATACAGGTATAAGCAACCCACATACAATTTGACAAGTAGGTATTTTTAAATATTGGCTTGTGGGAATCCAAATAGCAGATGCTCTGTATCATGACCGATTTCCAATTCCCAGACCGAGGGACAGGAACACAGCACATCTGAGGACCAGGGGCAGGCATCCAACTTAGTCTTGCTGCCAACAGCGATGCTGAAACGCGGGACCCAGCTAACAACAGTGACAAGGGGCTTTGTGAACCCACACAGACAGAGATTTTAATGACAGAGATGGTAGGACATCTTCGACCAGTCTCCCATATGCTCCGTTGTAGATCTGGAAAATAAGGCTGTATAAATTTCATGTGCCAAGCAGCTAACATCGCTGGGCCACCTGTCTGCTTTGGCAGTCGCTGCTCTCAGGCACTTTCCGGCCAAAGGGGCTTGGAAAAGTCAGAGCAGTTTGCCGCCTGTTTGATGGATATTTGCCAACTGAGGTCAAGAGACTAGGACAGAGGGAACTACAGTTCGATTTAATACATTTCCAGATTGGAACAAACCAGGTTGAGTGCAGCTGGGCCCAACCTCAGAAAGGAGAGCCTGGTCCCCTCTTCACCCAAGCTGGCCCGATGCTGGCATGAACCAGTGGAGGCAAGATGTGGCCCATCTGTGCCGCAAAAGGCACAGGTCCTGGAAGCAAAGGAAGCATGAGAAAATCCTGATGAGAGTGCCACCTGTAATGTGGGGTGCACGAATACCAGTAGAACAAGGAGGTAGATAAAAATGGAACCCTATTGACGCCTGTAGAATTTATCCCCTGTTAAAATGATAGGGATTTTTGACTTTGAACTTGGACCCCTAGAGTCACCCTTGAGAGCAGAGATCAGGAAACAATAGCTGAATCAGGTATAGCAGGACATTTCCGTTTCCACTTCCTAATTACAATGTGCAGTTCAGAGTTCACGGAGTTACTTCATACATCCAGCTGGCTCCTTGGATGGGGGACCCCAGCCCTGCAAAGGGCCCATTCATTGGAGTATCATCCTTGGCTGCCTTTGCATTGTAACAGCAGGGTCAATAGTTACAACAGGGACTGCGTGGCTCCCAAAGTCCACAATACCTGGCTCATTACAGTGAAAGTTTCCCAACTCTTACTCAAGACCGAAAGTTGCATTCAAAATTACTCACCGTCTTATCCCCACTGTAGCCATCACAATCCCAAGCATGTATTTCTAGCTTAATAAATATAGGTTTAATGGATGAATCAGTGAGTGACTCCACAGACATTATTAGCTACATGGGTAATGTAGTCAGAATTACACTGTAAAAAGTCTTATCAACAATATAAGAAAGAAAGCCTATTTTTGAAAGGTGTATGTATTTGTTAAATTCTTTATCATTATCAAAATTATAAAAATGGAAAATATATAAAATATATATTAGTGGATGATTATGATAGTCAATGATATTTGAGTTGGACTGATTTAAATAAAAAAACTAATATGGTATAGGGCTAAAACATAAAATTCTGATTAACCATCTGGAGCAAACATTTCCACGCAGGACCTAATATCCTTAAATCGCCAGCCAACAATTTAGCCTTTTTAAAAATGAGTCGTGTAACTCACGGATGCTAGTTTTTAGTACTATTAGGAAACATGAGTTGTTCATGGTTGGTTTTGCTGTATTTATTTGTTTCCCAAATGACCTAGGTTACGTATGAAACAATCACACTGCAAATGGGGCTGTTCCGTGGGCAGCCATAGTATGGAGAATACTGGTTCTCCCTCCAGGGACAAATATCCTGTCTGACTGAAGACACAGTTCTGGCTTTTGACTATAAATGAATACATTAAACACACATACATATACATATATTTAGTGAGTAGCATTGTGCTTAATTTTTAAATGTTGTATAACTTATTTTTTTATTTTTTTTTTTTTTTACTGGTTTTATAGCGAGAATCACTGCACAGATTGGGGCTGGGATGGGGTGGGAAGCCTTTTGACCGTATTAACAGGTTCCTGCTTGGCGACATCCTCAGCCTTTCATGACATGCCAAAAGTAATTTATGACAGCAGTGAATAGCTGAGTGTTTTCTATATTCAAGGTGGCTGCCTGGCTCCAGAAGAAACACAGCCCTGCTTTCAGATTTGATCCGCGTCGTAGATGTGGAAGCCAGCGCTTAGGAGGGGAGGCCCTTATTTCAGGAAGCAGCTGTCTGGCTGTCCCTTTCTGTTCAGCAGCCATTCCATGACTGTCACCGCTGAACAATTTCCTAAGGCTTCCTTCGTTTGACACTTTAGGAAGAGCGAGTGTGTCCAAAGGCAGGTCTGCATGGTAGTGCATTAGAGCTTAATCTTATCTCACTGCAAAACCTGCTTTTGTCACGGAGTTACTCATGGGCCAGTGACTGCACTGCTTTGTGCCTGTCTCTTCTCCGTGGAGGTGGCAGACATAATGTCACCTGTAAATCAAATGGTTAGAACAATATTGTGATCCAGGCAGCTCAAAATCAACTGGAGCTATTGTTATCTGCTTTTAAGCAGAAGTTCGGAGGCGACCTTCTTCCCTAACTGGGGAAGCTTATGAGGACATGTGTCTTTCTCCACAAAGCTGGCCTTTCAGTTACTATCTGTGCTGATTCGAGTTCACAGCCCTGTGTTCATTGTAGTTGTTCAACACAATTCAGTGGCTCCTAAGCTTTCGTTATCCTAAGAAATGCGATGTTAAACTCCTCTCCAGCAAAATCTTTGGTCCTCAAACTGTTCTGTGGCTCTGCTTTTATGCTGAAATGTCTCCCCTCCCTCCTTTGTAATAAAAGAGGAAATAGAGCTAGCATCTGTTGGCTATCTACATGGGGTTCAGTGACCATGCTTTGCTGATTTCATTCATTTAGTCCTTAGGATAACCCTACAAAACAGGTATGGTAATCTGTTTGATGGATAGAGAAGCTAAGGCTTAGAAAAGTGAGACATTTTTCCAAAGAACAGTAACAGGGGCAGAATTCAAACCTCAGTCTATCTTCCCTGGAGGTGCTTATTCATGTCACATGGGGAGCAAGTGGTTTCTCACGGATGCTGCCTGCTTTGCAAGGTCAGGGTTTTACAAGCAGGGGCAGGACAAGTGTGTTCTGTCCTGGTAACTTCATTATTGCCTCCCACTGCCTTGGCAAGGGGCAGACATGCAGGTCCCTTGAAGAGGCAAATATAGTTTCTGTTCAGATACTGCGCTATCAAAATGTGACTTAAAATGGTATAGCCACATTAGGAGACTGGTGGTTTGTTTCAAAGCAAAGCATACTCTTACCATAGAATTGAGCAGCTGGGCTCCTTGATATTTACCCAAAGGACTTGAAACCTTATGTCCAAGCACAGATATGCTCCTGGATGTTTATAGTAGTTTTACTCATAATTGCCCAAACTTGGAAGCCACCAAGATGTCCTTCAGTAGGTGAATGGATGAATAAGCTATGGCGCATCCAGAAAATGGAATATTATTCAGCACTAAAAGGAATGAGCTATCGAGCCATCCAAGGGCATGAAGGAAACTTAAATTTATACTGCTATGTAAAAACAAGCCAATTTTAAGAGGCTACATGCTATATGATTTTAACTATATAACATTCTGGAAAAGGCAGAACTACAAAGACAGCAAAAAGATCAGTGGTTGCTGGGAGTGGGAGTAAACGGGTGAGAATGAGTAGGTGGAGCCCAGAGGATTTTTAGGGCAGTGAAACTACTCTGTATGATATTGTAATGATGGATACATGTCATACATTTGTCCAAACCCATAGGATCTGCACCACCAACAGTGAACCCTAATGTAAACTATGGACTTCAGGTGATAATGACGTGTCTACGTAGGTTTATCAGTTGTAACAAATATGCCGCTTTGGTGGGGACGTTGATAATGGGGCAGGATGTGCATGTGGGGGGGCAGGAGGTATACAGGAAATCACCCCTACACTGGGGCTGGTGGGACCTGAGTGCCCAGGTTCACAGGGGCCTAGCTACCCCACTCTTCTCTTACCATCTCAGGTCCCATTCACCTCTAACTCTGGAAAGGGTCATCTTTACAACAGAACAGGAAACATCCCCCCCAGGAATGCCTGGAGCCCGTGCTCCTTCAGCCCTGGCACCCCAAGGAGCCTGGAGGGCAGCCCCTTGTCCCTTCCCTGGTCACTCACAGGAGAGCCTGGCTGAGGCCCAGCATGGCTCTTCTCATCTATAAGGACCCAAGGGTGGACCTCCAGGGGCCATGTTTTGGGGCACCCACCCAAAGGACACAATGACAAACAGTAATTGCACTCCCTCTGGTTGGTTTTGTCCCAAGTGGGGTTGGGCCCCACAAGACCCTCCAAATGAGACTGATTCACTGGGACCTGAGATCATGGCAGTTTCCTCTTCAGCATGGCCCTGAGTCACATTCCACTATATTCAGGTTTACTGTTAGTTCTGGTTTGGCCTCCATCTGTTGAATGAATGATACTGTGAGGAGCTGAGCGCAGTCAGAGGCTGGAATTCCTTGGCTGACATGGAGGTGACACTGCCATCAGACCTTCCCAACACAGCCGACCTTTCTGGTGGCTCTGCCCTTGAACCATAGGGGCTTCTAACAGGAAAGGCCTATTTTCCCTCTAAAGTCACTAGCAACGTGCCTGGTTCATGACCTCATCTGACACACGAGGGAGAAATCTGGAGGGATCAAGTGGCGCATCCTCCATAACAGAGAAGGTGAGAGATGGAACCAGCATGCCGACACCTGGAGAACGTGGGGACCTTCTCACTATTGGCCCTCTGGGGGTTGCATAGAAGGGGAAGGCCTCAGCTGGGGCCCCTACATGGGACTCTGGAAGAACCACGGGTTTCCCGAAGGAACTTCTAGCAGTTCCTTGAAAGGGAGAAAGGAAAACACACCCAAAACAACTTCAAAGCAAAGGGCACCCATTCCAAGGCTCCAAGCCCCAGTGCTGAGGCTGCGCTTGAGGTTTCAAGAAGTCAGAGCCTAACAAAAAGCATTCCACTGCCTCCATGTGGGAGGGTCACTTTTTATTGAGCAGATCACACTGCATCTCATCGCCAGCACCCCAACCTGTGGGGTTTTCAGTGATTAAACATGGACTCAGTGTGCTCTCCTTGGCAGGTGGTTCCACGGCTTCATACAGGTCGGCTTGAGGGGGCACTTCCATGTTTAGGGTACAATTTCCCTTCCCTAATTCGTTTTATGACTCCCAGACTCTTTTTTTTTTTTTTTGATACCTGATCCTTCACCCACTTATGCTTTTCCTGTCATTAGCCAGAGCCCCGGGAGCTTTCATCACTTTACCAAGAGAGAAGGGGAGTTCACGTCCCTCCTTTCAAAGTATGGCTGCGAGTTGGGGATGTCAGCTTTTGCTTTTTCCAGAAGCAGAACTTTCTGCAGAGGAGGAGACATGTGTAACAGGACGCCTGGCCCTGAAAAATAGTCATGAGGGACCAGCATGAAGGGTCCCCCGGGAGAGTGGGGTGAGAAAGCCCCAGGATGGCCGTAGATGCATCCTGCGCCCTGTTCCGTGATGAATGTGTGTCTCTCCATGGACCCTTGTGGTTAAACCTTACATGGCAGCCTGAAGTATCGTATTCCTCATCCCAGTTTGACAGTCATTTTTATTTACGAAATAGTCTAAAAATAACCTTTGGCAAATCTCTTTGTTTTCTGTCTGATTAAAACAAGACGCGTCACATTTCCCACCACCTTACTTTTCATGTATTTAAATGGTTTTCTTTTTTTTCCCTCATAACAATCGGCAGAGTTTAGCTTTTCCCTGTCCCCGAGGGCCCCTAAAGCAACTAGGAAATGGTAATTTAAGAATCATCCAATTCAAACTGCAGTCATTTCGCTCAGCTTAAATAAGGATCTCTCCATCATTACATATTATAATTATGTCACCACATGCTATATAATTCAAATTAAATGATGATTACATGCCATATATTAACATTAATTGTGTAACTAGACGTAACCATATGTTTATATGTGGATTTAATTACCATCTTTAAAAAATTCTACCGAAGATGTATGTGACAATTTTTTTTAAAAGAGGGAAAAAAGCAAGGAAAAACATGTTCCCATAAATGTATGAAATTAAGCATATGGAGGAAATGCAAATAATTGAATTAGGCTTTTAAATCTGCATGTAATTACGCAGGGCTTGTGCTTTTGTTTGTAAAAGCCGTATTATAATATCATGAAAGTTCAAAGCCATCAGGTAGATCTGCTATAATCCCACCACCGCCGCACGATTCCTTTTCAGACCCTACTCAGATCCACATGTACCTGTGAGCACCTGCGACTATAACATCTCATATAGTTTTGGACCTGCGTTTTCACGTGACTTGTCATGACTTTTTCTCATCCATCGCCTCATGCCCATCACGCATGATATTAACAGCAGCATGGTGTGCTGATTAAAAGCACTGAGTCTGAAGTAAGACGGCTTGGATTTGAAAGGCCAGCTGTGCCACTCACTGGCTTTGTGACCTTGATCAAGTAGCTGAACTTACTTATGCCTCAATATACCCATCTAAAAACTGGCAACAATAAGTATCTACCTCATAACGTTACTGGGAGAATTAAATGAGTTATAGGCAAAGCGCTTAGCAAAATGGCACATCCTAGATGTTCAATAAAGGTTAAGTAGTGGCAGTGTTCTAGATGTTGTTTTTAAGCCAGTCGAGAACTGTAATTAATGTGTGAGTGTGAGAGTCCAGTTGGTATCTGCTCTGAACTTCTAGGAGAACTTCCTTATCCTCTGAGCCTCTTTTTTTTTTTTTTTTTTTTGCACTCTGAAATGCAAAATGTACCTATTTCATTAGGTTGTTCTAAGAACTGTAATATGTTATTTATATTGCTAACCATGCACGTAGTAGATTCTGGCTGCTGTTATTTATATTTACTTCTTCCAATGTTTACCTTGATACTCATATTTTCAAAGATTCTTAAGGAGCAGCTGGAGTCACTGCCTCATAGAATCTTTCTGAGCTGGATGTATCTTTCCACACAGATTCGCAATAGAAAACTACAGTTGCCTTCTTACTACCAGGCAGAACGACAGTGTAGTTCTAAGCTGGGACTATTCTTGCTGGTGCATCTATTTTGGGCTCCATTCTTCCATTTCTATCTTCAGAACGGTTTTCAGTCTTAAACTCCTCAATGGCAAGAGTTTAAACATACTAACCAGGGAGATCCCTTGAGAAGTTTAGGTTGCATTCAGTGAATGATCCACTGTTATGTTAAAATAAAGAGACATCACAGAGGACACGAAAACCCCTCATGGTTATTGAGTCCCATCAATACATGGTGGAACTTTATCCAAACAAGCCAGCCCCTAACTTTAGCTTCTTCACATTTTCATATGTGCAATTATAGTTCTACCCTGTATAAGGTGACGCTCATGGATAGTTCGATGAAGATGGAGATATTACTTATTACGATAATCCCAACGTAATGTTGATTTCGTTGCTGTCGGGAGCCTTTTCGTTACTGCCTTAAGAAAGAAACTCATCATCCAGGCTTGACACCTTTGCACCACATTTTTTTTTACTGTCTCCCTTTCTTGATTGCCTGGACCCGATCCTAAGGGTGGGTGATTGTTTATCTGCCTGCGTATAGAAGGTAATTGCTTTTGGCACTTCATTTGTACAGTTGTCACATCTGATCACATTGCAGCTGTGGCTCCGTCTTTGGTCTGTACCTGGGAAAAGGGGTGGCTGTTCACTGCTTTAAGGTAGCCTGTTCCGAAATCCCTCGTTTCTATCCCAGGCGTGCATGCCTGGACCCTATGACTCTGTGACCTCTCCCTACTGAAGTGTGTTTCCACAATGGATACTCGGCCTTGATAATGGTCTTCCAGGTTCTAAAAACACATCCACAGTCCAACAGCCTTCTGAAAGGAGGCTTAATGGTTTCTTTTGACATGAGACTGCTGGACAGCCTTTAGTGCATAAAAGGTTATTGCTGCACATGCCTGATGCCATATGTAAAAATTCAGGAAACAGAGGGGAGTCCTGCAGGCCACTGGGACAATGTCCACCCTATGTAACTTTGTGTAGGGATTAAAACACAGACTTCAGAGACAAAACTGTGTGAGACAGCCTACCATGCAGTGTATGCCGAAATGTGGGCAAGTTGTTAAGCTCTGCCTGACTCAGTTTTCCAATCTGTTCAATGGAAGTAAGAATGGTACTTAACCCACAGAATTGTTAAGAGGATCCCATGAGTTATTATATTGAAAGGGCTTGGACAAGCGCCTGGCCCATGATAAGCACTCAGTAAATAGTTCTGCTAGAGACTCTCTGTCTCCAGTTTTTAACCCTGGCACTAAAGAACAATGAATTGTCATTTCTCATGAGCTTCTGGGTTGGCCTGGTGGTTCCTCTGCTGGCCCTGCCCAGAGCTCATTCATACAGCAGGCAGCTTGGCCCCAGGCAGCGGCAGGACTGGCAGGGGTGGCTGAGCTCCCCTCCCTGTGTGGTCTTTCTTCCTGGACACCTTTACAGCAGGCTTGTCTCAGAGTCCAACAAGTGTGTGCAGAAGCTGCTAGGCCTCTTAAGGCAGTGTCTGCAGAAGCACATCCTCCTGGTCTAAGCAATTCCTGGAGGAGCCCAATGTTCATGGGAAGAGAAAACATCCTTTTTTGTTTTGTTTTGTTTTGTTAGGAGTGGCCACATCACATTGCAAAAGGGGCATGCACACAGATATGGGTAGAATCGTTGCAGACACCTTTGTAAACAATCTAAAAAACACCAGATAACCCCAAGTCTCCATCCTCTATCTATGCTCATGACTGTAGAGGTGGCTGAAAACTACAGATGGACCCATAGCGGGCTGCAGGGTCACCCTTTATAGGTTACACATTCCAGCTTCCTTCTCCCTCATTTGTCCCCTGCAGTTGTCTCTGAAATTCTTCACCCATCACCAGTCACCTCTGTGGCCAGTCTCAGCTTTGCTATTTCTCAGTGAGCCTGCTGACTAGAGATTCACAGAGCGGGACTGTCCTCACCTAGTGTCAGTCCTATATCAGCTTCTCTTCAACAGGATGTAATTCTCCCACCTGCACACTTTGATTTGCCCTCTGAGAGAGATTATCCCAAGTTCAGAATTAATAATAGAAAGCAATAAAGTGAAATAGCATCAGAAAATGGGGCCAAGCCCAGGACTTCATGCATAGTAGGCAGACAAGATAGACAGTCAGTGAATGCTGGTTCAACTAAATGCACATGTGGATTTTGAAACTCAGGGAATCGCTCGTCTGCTTTTCACATGTGCCTGCTGTAGTGTGACCCTTCGGATTTGTGCTGTTTGGCCATTAAAGGGATTGTGAATCGTGTATGGTTTCATAATGATGCTGTGATCTAGTCATCTCAGTTCCCATCCTGGGCAAGAGAACCATTTGCGATAATAATATTAGCATATACATAGAACTTTTGATCTCCCCAACCTCTTTAAAGGCATTAGCAAATTAATTTTCCCAGAACTCTCAGGAAGCAGGTAATTATTTCTACAGAGAGAGCCAATATGACTATGTAGGTGACCTACAAATGCCACCCAATGAAGCAATGCCAGATGGAGCCAGAGGGAGCTCCCTTGTTGCTTTTGGTTCACCAGCACATTCAACACAGGACTCTCAAGTGTCTCCAGCATTTACTGGAGATCTTTGTTATAGACTCAGCCCCCTTTAGAGTTCTAATTGAATGCAGCAGGGAGTCGATAAAGAAACAATGGCTTCTGATTTTAAACACTGTTAGCCACCCAGAATGAATTCAGGAAAAGGATAGTTTGAGCCTGGAACGTTTCACTGTGCTGGAAAGCTAGGAAGTACTCAAGGACTAATGGAGAGATGTCTAAAGAAAAAGAACTGGCTTTTCAAACTGTATGAATGAGCAAAGTAAACAGAAACTGTCTCATAGATATAGAGGAAAAATCAGGGTTGCTAATTTGGAGAGGAATGGGGATGAGGGAGAAGGGGAAGGGGTTAGACAGCAAAAATAGGCAACTACAATATTGCTACTGGGATAGGAAAAACAGTTTGGGGAATATAATTAATAATGTTGTAAATATTCTGTGGAATGTCAGATGATCATAGGTCTTGTTAGGGAGACCATTTCATGGATGGAGTAGAGGTTTGATCACTGCACTGTATTACTAAAGTGGAGGTGGTATACCTACTGTTATTGAATATATATAGATAGTCACGGCATGTGGATTATACTATGGAAGAGAGTCAGAGGAAGAGTAATAGATATATATGATATGGGGGGGTGGGGGGGTGTATTGGGGGTGGCGGGTTGTCACTTGAGGGGTAAAATGTATAACTATTGCACTGTGTTGTACACCTGAAACTAATTAAAAATAAAATAAAATAAAATAAAATAAAATAAAATAAAATAAAAAAAAAAGAACTGGCTTTTCATAGGAATTTCAGGATGAGCTTAGACATTTCTATAAAGATATTTTCTGGGATTTTGACAGATACACACACACACGCACACACTCAGAGGGTGCCAAAAAAAATGTATATATATATTTTAAGAAATGAAAAAACTGTCTTAAAATTGTAATACTATATACCAATAACAAAAGATGAATAAAAGTCATGTGTATACATTTTTTGGTACCCCCAGCAAATATATACACACACACAGATATTTATATATAGTTATATGTTATATATATATAAATTTTTGGAGAGCTGCCACCTTAACAATACTGAGGCTTCTAATCCATGAACATGGAATGTCTTTCCCTTTATTAAGATGGCCAACAGGTACATGAAAAGATGCTCAACATCACTAATCATCAGAGAATGCAAATCAAAATGACAGTGAGGTATCAGACCCGTCAGAATGGCTATTTCCAAAAAGAGAAGCAATAACAAGTGTTGGGGAGGACACAGAGAAAGGGGAGCCCTCATGCGCTGTGGGTTGGAATCGGTGCGACCACTATGGACAACATTATGGAGTCCTCAAAACTTAAAAATAGAACTACAATATGATCCAGCAATTCCACATCTGGGTATTTATCTAAAGAAAACATAAACACTAACCTGAAAAGATATCTGCACCCCCATGTTTATTGCAGCATTATTTACAATAGCCAAGGTAGGGAAACAGCCCAAGTGTCCATCCTTGATGAGTGGATAAAGAAATAATGAGATATATGAAGTAAGTGTGTATGTTTTCAGAATGGAGAGGAGACCTACATGCCCAGAGTATAGGATAAATATTGAAAAATGGGTGGAAAACAAAATTCATGGAACAAAATAAAGGGATCGTTAAGTAAAAAAATCCCATGTGTTTTCAAATGTGTGTGTTAAATTCAGAGGCCTGATGAAAGGGTATTAGGTAGGATGAAATCAGTTTCTTTAATTTATTTGGTGGCAATAACTCCTAATAGAAAATGAGATCAGCAGTAACTTAAAGATGGTGGTTCTGATAAGACTTAAAAACTGACAAGGAAAAAGGCCATGAAGTTCTGTGGTTTGAAAATGGAGCTGAGATATGAAGAGAAACAGCCCACTTGCTTTCTTCTCCCTCTTTGCTTCATTTTATCAGAACACTAGTGATCCCAGTATTCTGTAAGGAATCCAGGTCTCTATTAATAAATGGAGAGAAAATAGTTTGAGTAGTTTTAGACTAAGAGGATATTTTGTACATCCAAGAGAAATTTTCTTAAAAAATCACAGTAGAAAGTGAACAGCTAAATGTTTAGTCTCTTGGCTATCATTAAAATTTGAATTTTTTAGAATAAATTTAGTTCTTACCCTGTCCCATATGAACATAATCAATTAACTCAGCTTCCTGTATAACTTGTCACTTCCTCGTTATGTCTCGTTCCTATATATGGGAATCTCACTCAGTCATAGACTCATGTTACTGTTGTTATTTTCGTGAAAGCTTTCCCATGTCAAGTTAGAAAAACCTTCTTTTGGCAAAGTCAACAAAGACCACAAAAATCTTTGGTCTGCCAGATGTCCCTTCCTCTTAGTCCCCCCAACCCACAGGTTTATGGGTTGACTATAATAGAAAACGAACATAGGCTCATATTAGATAACCATAACAATATTTTCAAGATATTTCTTAAAATAATTTGATTTGTACATATTTTATACAAACTGATTTTGTACATGCTGTGTATTTATGCAAAGATTATAGTACACGCTCCCTACCCACAATAAAAAATCATAATAACTTGCACAATAAAAATAATGGCTTATCGATTGGCACTGATAACTCATTCCTCCCATCTATAACTATTTTTCATCCACTTCATAAATACAATGCAGATACTGTTTAAGACTGTGTCATCTTCACAGGTGAATAAGTCACAGTCCCTATCTTTGGGGAGTTTGTGAAAGGTATGATTTCTGAAGTAAAGGTGCAAGGAGAGGTTATTAACAATATGTATAATTTTATATGTATTTTTTCTTTTTTGTATCCATGGTCAATTCTTAATATTTGCAATGGAACTGAACACAATTAAAGGATATGGCCATACCAGCTCCTGGTTAAAACATGGATACACTATGTCTACCATTCCTAAGACTACATTTATAAGATGATCTCAGCTCCATTTCTGGTTCATAAAACACGTGAGAGTCATGTACAACACCATTAATCACAAACAATAGTCTGTCTCATATTTTATCAAACCTAGCCCCCCAGGCCTGAAATGTTGCTCCCTGCTTCTTCAGCTTCCTAAATATATGATCCCTGGCTCAGTATTTTAGGATTAAATATCAATACCTTATCTGATCCATCTCTTTGCTTGAATGATCCGTTCAGATCCCACTTCTGATTTCCTGACCTTGGCTTTCTACTTGACTCTCTACTTTGTAAGAACCCTTGAAGAATTGCCCATTGTTTCAGGTTATGGTTGGCCTTGGCCTTGACTCTATGGTGCATCTGACAGGCCGGCCACCACCCATCACTAAGTCTGTCAGTCAAAGGGCATGCAGGAAACCCTAGAGCATCAAGGTGATTGAAATATTGTAGTTTGTCTGAGGGAAATGTGCCTAGAATAAATGTTTTAGCATACCCATGCACCAGTCCATGGCGCTTTAGGGGATGGCCTTTTAAGAGGCCATCTCATACCTCATCAATCCTGCCACATTTGCCTTCTAGTAGAAACAATAACCAATTTGCCTGCCTTAGCTTTCTACATTTAAAATGAATTGATCACAGAATCTGCAAATTAGTAATACACAGCCAGTGAAATCCCAAAGATTAAGTACAATTGATTCTTGTCCTTGAGACACTCTAAAACGTGTTTCACTAAAACACTTTTAATTTTTGAAATATAGTCATTCTAATAAGGAAGTACAGTGTGTTCTTAATAATTTCTAAAATCATCTTTCCTATTGGTGAACTGTGTCCTCAGCCATGAAAAATCATTTTAATTTTAGTATAACCTGTTTATCTGAGAGGGGCATTGCCCAATGTAAGCATTTGAGGGTAAGTGGGGGCTGGGCAAAATTTTATGCCCGGAGCAAGAAGTCTTCATTCCTATCATTAGTTGGTAATATTTAGATTTGATATTCACTGCTTTGGAAAGATTTGGAAAGAGAAACACAAGAGGCTTTTTAAGTACAAAAAAACATTTATCTTTTATAATTGCTTAAGTATATGTTACAGAGTATGTTAACTAATAAACGGGTTGCCAGAAACAAGAGGAGGCAGGACAAGAATAACATCAAATTATTATGGAACATATACTATGAGTCAGAAATTGTTTTACATACTTGTATATGTACACGTGCTCATGTAATCATACCAAAACTTGTGGTGTAAGTGTAAATATTATCCCCATCTTACAGTTCTGAAATGGGTTCATGGAGATGGGAAACTAATACTAATAACAACATTTATTGAGCATTCACTACATAGATGGCATCATGATAAATTAAAATAGATGGCATATGAATTACTTCCAGGCCTCAGAGGAGACTTAGTGAAGTACTATTACGTTGTGTATTTTATAGACCAGGAAACCTAGGCTCCGTGATGTTAAGTATATTGTCTGATAATCCTCAAGCAGTAGGGATTTTGACCTCTGGTAACGGTATAGGTGTCTGTCACTGAAGCATTTTGCTGTACTGCTGGAAGAGAGAATTGGACTTAATATTTAACGAGAGTGTAAAGGTGGGTCAAACTTATAAGTGGGAAAAGTAAGCTATATATAATTAACGATTTACGGAACACAAAAAAGTAGTCTCAGGTTTAAAAACACATATTCATATATATTTACTTACATTCAAATATTTTTTTTTCCTATTTGCCTACTATTAGAAATTGATTTCAATAGATTTCTATCCCCTCTACTTATGGAGGGCACATTTCCATTAAACCTCGAGTGGTTAACACCTGGGATAAGGTATTTGCCAGCTGAGAATGAGACCCTGGGATAGTTAAACACAGGACCAGTGGCTCTGGGAAAGAGGCACAAAGCGGAAGAATGAAATCTCTGTGGCCTCAGTGGTCCCAACAAAAGGAAGAGTCTCTAGTGCAAAGCACAGCCCCCTTTCCTATCTTTAGCCCGGCTGCTAGGCGATAGGGACCCATCTAATTCCTTAGCCTATCTCCTTCTCTCCAGGACATGTGGATTCAATTTTCCTCATTTTTTTCTCAGTTTGCTGAGAGCAAAAGCAGCAACCCCAAAGGACTATTTCTCAAACAAAAGAAGATTTATGACTTTTAACTGAAAGTGTATTTGTTGTAGTTGGAATTGTGTGTGTCTCAGCTGTAAGGATGATGGTCCTGGCTGTGTGCTAGCAGACCATCGAGCAGCTCTGAGCAATTCTCTATCCTCTCACAGTTTTTCCATTGTCATAGCTCTAGCATCTGATCTCCAGAACCTAGGCTGGGAAGGAAAATCCAGAGGTCAGGGCTCTGATGGCGAGGGGACACGTATGCCTACAGGCCCTGACTCTGGCAACCCCAAGCAGTTCCTTTATTGTCCTACTGCTCTGAAAGGCTGACTCTGCATGGCTAAGACACAGCATGGGAACACTTGTCTGTCCAGTCCTTGGGAAAGGACTAGACCGGGGGAGCCAACTCTTGGCTGTGTTTCAAGGAAAGTTTGGGATTAGATGTCTCTGTTGTGGACTGAACTGTGTCCCCCAGTATTCATCTGTTGAATCCCTAACCCCCAGTGTGACAGTTATGGAGATAGGGCTTTTAGGAGGTAATTACGGTTAAATGAGATCATAAGAATGGGGCACTAATCCAATACGATTGGTGGCCTTATACGAAGAGGAAGAAAAAGACATCGTTCTCCATGTGCACCTACCAAGAAAAGGCCATGTGAGGACACAGCGAGAAAGCGAGCAAAACACATTGACTCCTTAGTGAAATATGAAGCCATGAAATGAAGAGTTCGCTCAGGGAGTTGCTATAGATAGAGGAGAGATGAAGCCCAAAGTTTGCCATCCCAGGATGTTCTCCAGATCAAAGGTCAGTAAGACAAGGAGAAGAAGGAAAAATGACTGAGGGGGAGCAGTGAGATGGGAGGAAAGCTGTAGAGAGTGGTGGATGGAAGAAAAAGCTGGGAGGAGCAGAGACTGACGGACTCTGTGCAACGTGATCATAGGCCAAGTAAGATACTGACAGGAGTTAACCAACCATGTAAAGCATGACCTTGATGACAGCATTTTCAATGGAGTTTGGGGGTGGGGCAAAAACCTTATTGGAATGGGTTAAAGAGATAATAGGAAGAAGGAATTGCAAATATGAAGTAAAGATAAATTTTTAGGGTTATTCTAGAGAGGAATCGAGTGATGACACAATCATTGAAGGAAGAAGTGGAGTCAAGAGTTTTTTATTTTTTATTTTAAATAGGGGAAAGAAGAGTAAGTTTCTTGGCTATTGGTAGAGAAAGAAAATGTGAGAGCTATATCCTTGTTTCTGTGATAATTTCACATTTGCTAGGAGTATAGAAATTCTCAACATCACTACTTATCAAGCTTTCAGGGAAATACAAATCAAAACCACAGCGAGGTGCCACCTCATAGCTGTTAGAATAGCTATGGTCCAAAGGGACAAAAAGGAGAATTGGTGAAGATGTGGAGGAAAGGAGACCCTTGTGTTCTGTTGGTGAGAATGTAAATTGGTACAGCCACTATGGAAAACAGTATGGATGTTCCTCAAACAGATCTAAAATAGAGCTGTTATACGATCCAGCAGTGCCACTGCTGAGTGTAGAGCCAAAGGAATTGAAGTCAGGATCTCAAAGAAACATTTATACCACCTTGGCGGTGTTATTCACAATAGCCACACTGTGAAAGAATGACTAGATAAAATGTGGGATGCACATACAATGGAATCTGTTTTAGTCTTAAAAAAGAAAGAAATCCTGCAATTTGCAACAACATGAATGAACCTGGAGGACATTTTGCTAAATGGAATAAGTCAGACATCAAAGGACAGATGCTACATGATACCACCCATGAGAGAAATCTGAAATAGTCAAAGTCACAGAAGCAGAGAGTGGAATGGTGTTTGCCAGAGGCTGTGGGAGGACTTTACATAGGGAGGGAGTTCTCTAAGATACAAAATTTTAGTGATACAAAGTTCATGAGTCCTGGAGGTCTACTGTACAGAATCGTGTCTGTAGTAAAGAACACTGTATTATCTTCTTTAAAATTTGGTAAAATCTGCCTCACTGGAGAAAATCATATTGTGTCATCCTGCCCAGCTAAACCAGGTGCCCTCCGCTAATGCATTTATAAAACCATGGTCCAGTGAGCTCCGATAAGAAAAGGATCTAGAACCCGGAAAGAAGGAACACATACTTGATACTACAAAGGAAATCCTCTACATATACTCATGTTTTAAAGATACGTAAAACTAAAATGTCTTTAAATATCTTTAAATGCATAAAGCCCTGAGGCTTTAACTAGGATAGACAGTAAGTTGTGTTTTTATCACATACATAAGGTAGTAATAATAATAATAATAATAATAATTAATAATAAGTAGGGCAGGAGGAAACTTTAAGAAGGGATGGATAAGTTCATGGCATAGATTGTAGTGACAGTTTCACAGGTGTATGCTTATCTCCAAACTCAGTAAGTTGTATCTATTAAATATGTCCCTAGGGGTATCACTGGCCATTAATGATAAATTATTTTAAAGATAGTTTAACATCCTATATTTAATACAAATACAAGGAGGAAATACAAAATAATAATAAAATGTAGGACTCCTGTTCCTAATATCACATCACATCATACAGCTGTCATTTCTCTGGCCTAACCAAATTAAATTAAAAAGTAACAAAAACAATTTTTCTTTGTTTACAGTGTATTCCTCTGAAAGTGTTTTATCCCTTTTATTATTTTTTGGGGGGCAGGGGGTTGTCTTTCCTTATACTCTTATTATTTCCGATTTACAAATATGTGATTGTTTCAAAATTTCTATCTCCTTTAAAACCTAAGAAATGGATTTAATTTGATGAAGTTCTATTTTAATGTGTCAGTTACTATATTGGAGAATTAGTTCATCAATCTTTTAGAAGAAAACCACATTTCTGGGAATATCCTGGATTTTCCAGACAGATTTTTTTTGTGTGTGTTCTCGACATGACCTTGTTTATCTTCCTCTGATTGCTTGGAAAGACCATGAATGTCTCTTCATTTTAAATGCTGAATTTCCTTTTGTTCTCCCTGGGGTCTCATTTCTCCCAAACAATTTCTTCAGCTGCATATCATTGAGCAAGAGAGACACTATGGATAATAGAAAGATCCCTGGCAAGGTTGGCTGCCTGCATCATTGGAGGAAATCATACTGGGTCATCCTACTCAGCTAAAGCAGATGTCCTCTTCTGATCCATTTATAAAACCATGGTCCAGTGAGCTCCTATAAGAAAAGGATCTAGAACCTGGAAAGAAGGAATACATACTTGACTTACAAAGGAAACCCTCTACATATGCTTACGTTTTAAAAATACATAAAACTAAAACACCATTAAATGCATGAATTTCATCAAGACTTTATATAAGCTCTTTCTTTGCTTGATCTCAGGCAGTTTCATTATAAACTTGAAGATCCAGCTTGATATTTTCCCCTAGGTTTATATTTTCCATGCTTGTTAGGGGTGAAGAAGTGAAAATGGCTATTTGTGACATCTCCTTAGATTCAAAAGCCTTATTAACACTTTGTAAGCGGGCATTTGAGCTATATGACGAGTTTACTCATTTCCCACAAAAAAATGTGTTAAAAAATAATGTGCTATAATGTGCTTTCTTTCCTTTCTCCCTTTTTCCCCAGTCAGGCAGAAGAGTAAACTGTCTTTAAAACTATTAAAGAATATTTTTAAAAAGAATAGTAGAATCATGCCTTTTATACAAATATAAAACAAACGTGTCAAAGATAAGTAAAATGTAATATTGGAAGATAAAAATAAAATGTAATATTGGTTTAAAGGAGATTTCAAAGAGCAGAGGCACATATGAGGAACTGAGAATTCTAAAGTGAATTTACAAACTGATGCAAAAGGCTCTGTCCACAGGGCAATAATCAGTTGCATTCCATTAGACACAGTTGATTTTCAAGAATTATTTGCAATATCATCAGTTTTCTGTAATTTACAGGGTTGTAAAACAGGTTAAAGGCAATGAAAGGCTGAGATAACCTGGATGGGTGAGCTAGACAGGACACTCATTTTTTTGTTTGTTTGTTTTGGCTCATTTCAGGTCTCACTTTTTTTAAAATTAAAGTTTATTGGGATAACAATTGTTAGCAAAGTTACATAGATTTCTTGTGTGTGTTTTTTTTTTGTATTTTTTTCGAGGGCAGTGTCACTGGCCCTCATATATGGGACCCGAACTGGGGCCACTGGCTTCCCAAGCCAGCTCTTAACCACCGCGCCACTCAGCGGGCCCTGTATTAGAAACTTTTTAAAAAGTTCTAAATCCAGTGCTCTTCCAAATAACCCACATTGCCTTTACTGGAAGTGAGTTGTCCTTCAACCAGTGTTTTTATTTCACGCCCAGGGCTGTAACCAGACAGCGGACTTAGGGGAGACCTGCTCTCTAGCGTGTCTGTCTGGGCCCATCCATCTGGAGTTAAGAAATCATCTCCCAGCTTCTTTGGTGGAGAATTTCCATGTCAAAGAGCATCTTGAGAGAGCCCTGTGGGCTGCACATGGGAAGAGAGCCCCCCTGAGGCCGCCACAGTTCTGTTTGGCTAGGGACAAAGAAAGGCAAGAGGCAGAAGAAAGGGTGAGGGGAGGGAGAGCAAAATCCAAGAGACAAGATATGACTGACAAACTAGAACTGCCCTCTTTGCCTCCTCTATCCCATCTGCAGCCCAGGCCAAGGAGTCTGCAGCTCATCATTAGTGTTTCAGGAATCTCAAAGAGCCTTCTAAACGCCTCCACACATATTAGCTGTTGTGTCAGGGTCAGTAGCCATTGCCCAGGCTAGAAGCTTCCCACGGCTCTGCCCCGCCCCAACCCGAACACACACACACACACACGCACATACACACATGCACACACACACACATTTGGGCCCATTGACTATTGGATGCATTCAACTTGACTTTGTGTACAACCCTCGGTACACCAACATTTGGATCATTCCGAAAGGGATGTCACCTGTGTCCCGCAAGTGTCCTAATTCCTGACCCCACTCTGCCCCATTTCGCAATTGGTCTCATGTTTAGGACTTTGAATGCCTTCTAGTCGCATATTGACTTATGACACCTCATACCTTTCTCCTTTTCATTCTCAGGCCGGCTCAATGATAGCATACCTTTTTGCATAGGTAGCAAATACAGTTTAATTTCTGGTTGGCTTGGGGCTGCACTGTGACCATGGGGCAAGTGTCTACCCAACTGATGGCCTCAGCATGTTTTCCTTCCTTCCTTGTGCCCCCTGCTTCATCTTGACCTCCTCCACAACGTGTGGACCCCGATGAATGGATGAAAGAGCCATGGAGAGGAGACCTGTGTTTCTGCCCCAGCACAGAACCACCTCATTTAAATTGTTTGAGTGTTTCTATTAAAGTTTTCACCACCCCCACCCCCACACCGGGAAGAATGTTTGAAAAATTTAAAATCCTCACACACACCCTGCCCCATTTCCCTGTGTTTGCTCAATGCTCTTGAGCCCACTTTACCAGCATTTGTTTTAGGAGAACTTTATTTGAAAAAGATGAGGCACAAGAATTGATTGACCTGTACATGAAAAAAAAAATTGTATTCTTAGTAATTCCTGTGATTTGTCCCCTTAGAGCAGAGACTTTTGTCCCTATAGCCTATGTCCCGGGATCCATTGTGACACCCACAAAGGAAGAGATGCAGAGGAAGAGGCGTCCAAAAGTCTTCTCCTCTGAGAGAATTTCAATAGTGTGAGTAAATGTGGGGGTTCACTGGTGATCCACTCCACCCTGCCCTGAGCCCCTGCTCACCAGAAGTGATTTCTCTCTGCTGGAATTTCCTGAGTGAAAAGGCATGGTATGGGATCTAGTCCTAGTTCAATTGCTTATAATTTATGCAAAGATTGGGCAATCACTGAAATTCCCTGAACCTCAGTTTCTATCTCTGTCAAATGGGGATCATATCCCCTGTCTTGTTCTCCTTAGCAAGGAGTTTACTTTGCTAACACTTAAAATAATAATAGCCAGTGTTCTGTGAGCACTGTTCTAAGACTAGATTTAACTGACTCTTCATGACACAGTGAAATAATTATGATGATTGGGGTCCCCTTTTTAAGTGGGGGGAAGCTGAGAGTCAGCATAGTTAAGTCATTTGTACATTTATCGAGCTGGTAAGTGGTTGAGTTGGGAAGAGCCATACGTTATATTCAGTCTGACTCTAATCCCAAACTCTTAACCATTAGAAACTTCCCTTCAAATGAACCAGTGGACTAGTTCAAAATCATAGGAAAGGCCCCACAAGTGCAAGAGATTTTTATTCTCTCTCATGTATTCCCCATCTCAGGAGAAGGAACCTTGGTTAGGTTAGTGGGAAATAGGTTGGATAAAACTGGGGAGAAATATTAGGGTGTGTTAGATACTAATTGCTAAGCTGTGATTTTTGTTATTCTGGACTGCTTGTTTGAATTGGAAAGGGCTACAATGGGGAGGTGTCAGCAGCCATGTGAGGGAGGCTGGCTTGGAAAGGGAGTGAGAATGGAGAAGATATGCAGAAAGAGGCAGGGATGAGACCAGGCGACAAAGGAATAAAGGATGAAGAAACATGTGAATGGTTTCCTGTATCCATGTTCAATCCCTTTTGAAGCTCAGTCATTTTCTGCCTTTCATAAACCCAGTTCCTCTCCATTTATTGCTTGACTTATTTTGAGTGATTTTGTGTTAATTTGCCTGAGATTTACCTTTACTTTCTCAAAAACAACCCTATTTTCATCCTCAAACTTAAACTCTTAGTCTCTGTGGTTCAAATGCTCTCTTTAGGTGGCCATCGGTTATTTTATTTTATTATGGAGCCAAGTAAAGGGTCTTAATTTTATTACGAAGTGATTGAGATTGCTAACTTTGGAATCAGATAGCTGGGGATGGATCTGACTCCTTTTCTGATTAGCTTTGTCACCTTGAACAAATTGTCTGTTCATCCCCAATTTCCTAAGGTGTTCAAAGAAAACCAAGAGCAACACTTTGTAGAGCTGTCAGGAAGAATAAAAGGGAACATGCACAGCATGGAAAGTACAGCATAGAATTCCTAGAATGTCTTCAATACCTAGCAGGTGTTATTATTACAGTCAGTGTTTAGTTTGAAATGATCTTTCTGGATTTGGGTTCTGCACACGTCACTCCCTGGGCCCATTCATAAGCTCTAGGTAGATGGAGACCAATGAAATGGTACTTTGTGGCCAATTTCCTGTATTCAAAAGCACCGATCAGAATTCAGTCATTGTAGGATGAAAAAAACACTCTGATTGTCCTTTGTCCTTGAAAGCACTATCGCCCTTGCTGGCTTAAGTCCAACCTGATTTCTGCACTGGAAGGTCTGCTTTTTTTTGCTTGTAAAAGGAAACGGCTGCTGCGAACTCTTAGATGCTGTCTTCACTGCAGATAGCAATAAACATCTGTGGGGCATGTGTTAATTGGTCTCGATCCTCATCATTTTCCACCTCATTACTGAGCCAATGCCAGGTACACAACGCCAGCAAGCAGACATCAGTGGAAGGTGTCCTGATGAATAAGAAAGAGCTTTAGCCAGCCTTGCCACATCCCTCCTCAATCTCACTGACTGACTAAGGACCCCCCACACATGTTTCAGCAGCAAGGTTAATATATGTATGGACGTTACTTCATTGTTTATTGACTTTGTTTATCACCCATCTGCTGAAGAGATGGAAGATGATTTACTGCTTTGAAGAGGTTTATGTAAAACCACTCCCTGGAGCCTCAGAGAGCCGCTCTGCAGTGCGGTACATGACTCAATCTCTAAATACTGGCCTATGTAGCTGCCCCTCTAGTTACAGAACCCCCCCCACACACACACACACACACACTAAGCCCACTTACTATAAGCATAGCACATGAATTTATGCCTGGTTGGATTATCAACTGCTGAGCGCTCATAGCTCCTTTCCTGTCGCTAATTGGATGTGTGACCTGGGACAATTTCTCTAACTTTTCTGAGCTTCAGTGTTTCATCCCTAAAATATGGGGATGGATAATAGAATTTTCTCTGGTGAGAGCTGGTGAGAATTTAGGGTTATGTATCCCTGTAGATAGTGACCAGTGCATGCTAAGTGCTGATAAACCCATAGTTGTTGCCATGATAATGAAATGGCAGCCACCCTGGCGATGACAAGGGGCTTGGAGACCTCGTACACAGGGGGATTGGTGAGATATTTACGGACATCTGGTTCCTTCAGCCTAGGAGGAGCAGTAACTATTTCGGGTTCCTTGTACCTTCGTTAACTCTCCTAAGAGGAGCCCTCCCAACTGAACCGCGCGCATAAATCCGGTCCTATTGAACCGACTTGACCCTTGAATCTGAGGCTTATTTTGTTCTGAATTTGCAACCACAGCTGGCCCTTAGATCCTGATCTGTAACACGCTCCATCAATCATCGTCTTCCCAAGACACTCAGATGGCCTCCGCCAAGAGCTGGCGAGGGAGAAGCTGGCCTAGAAAAACCCATTAGAATTCCTGGGGCCTTTCCAGGGAACATTTACCTGTGCTCACGAAGCCCCTACAGTGAGCTCAGAGGGGCACCTTGGCCATGCTTTTCTCGTTTTATAAAGCTGTCACTGGGTGCATCTGTGTCACGTGGGTGTGTGAGCTGGTCCAGGTCTGAGGATGCAGCGAGTGCTCCTCAAAGGGAAATAGCTGCCCTGCCCTTCCGGAAAGCATCCGAATTACTAGTATCACATAATACTCGGTGTTTTATACTTTCAAGTCACAAACTATAAATGTATTCCTTTGGATCATTTTGGAGAATCCAGCCAAAACAATAGTCACCAAATCATTTTCGGAAGGCCAGCGAGCAAGTCCACACTACAGCAGCTACACCCATGATCTCTATTTTTCTAGGTTAAAAACGACCCTCCCTGTTTGATTTTAAAACAATTCTGAATAATGTTGTATATCCAGCAACATATTGTCAACCTCAGCCTTCCCCCCTCCCCTTAAGTTCATTATTTGCTAATGATTTTCTTGGCCCTGAAACTCATAAAATTCCCCTGAGTTACTTTTATTTTTTTGGTAAAAACCTCAGGACATTTGCTCCATTTGTTCAGCATCTGTGCCGGACAACATCTGGGGCCTGAGGAAATTCCACTTCTCGGGGTATGACGTGCAAATGAAATTACTTTTTCATGCACTTCAGAGCAGATTCAAGAGCATCTCTCTGACCAAACAAGCCCTTTTGTTCTCTTCCAGCAAGTGTTTCTCATTAAATATGTCATCTCCCTAATAAATGGCCTTGTTGCCCCTGCAGCTGGGCCTATTGTTTTCATGGTTTTGTGTGCACTCTGACTCTCACAGGGAGCAGAAAGTAAGAGAAAAATGGGACTTTCCCCCCATTCCGTCTGCATGAAATGCCTTTCTTTCTTTGTATTCGAGTGAGAACTTGGCTTTTATAGGAACCCTCTAGGCTCCCAATATCCACCTCTTCTTCTTCTTTTTTTTTTTTAATTTTTTATTGGGGAACAGCCATGGTCATTGGTTACACATTGCTTTCATGCTACAATGGCATAGTTGATTCTTTTAAGAAGGACGCAGTTCACAGTGGCCCATGCGGGGATTGAACTGGCAACATTGGTATTATCAGTACCACGTTCTAACCAACTGAGCTAACCAGTCACCCCTTCACTTTTTCTGATAAATTGTCTTTAGACACTTCTTGTTAGGTTGACTTTTCCTGTCTAGATATTTGATAGTGGCAGCTTGCTTCTGATGGTTCCAGCTTAGGCTGAATGGTGGCATTTGGAGGATTATGTCCTAGTGATTGATTAATTGATTTTTTGCAAGAAAATGTTTTACATAGCAAGTCTTTAGTCTCTGCTATAAAATATAGACACCAATTTTAGGGAAGGCAAGACTGAAAGAAATGAACTGAAGATAAGGATGGAAGATGGGAGATTGTGTGTGTGTGTGTGTGTGTGTGTGTGTGTGTGTGTGTGTGTACTCATAAGTTATTTTAGGAGCCACACAAACATTTTAGAATGATTTTAGAAAAAAATAATCCAGGAGTTGAGAGTTGAGGTGTCAAAAAAAAAATATATCAAATTTTTATGTCTCTGGTTGGAACCAATAACCCTGAATGTGAAGGGGTCAACTTTTATCAATTTCTTTTTCCTACATCGCTACTCCTCTCCCCCACCCCACCCCAGCTTTACCCAATTCCAAAACTAACATTTATCCACCAGGTCAGCTGGGGCTTTGTACCTCCAAACTTATTTTCCCCAAGTTATTCAATCCACTTTCTATGTACAGCCCCAAAAGAAAAATAAAAAGAATGGCCTAACTTGAAGAGAGAAGAGAACCTTTCTGGCACACAAATTGCTTCGCACTGGGAATTCTTTTGGAATTTTTAGGCTTCCTTAGACTTTTTCAAAACCTACAAGAGATGGATACAGGAGGCTAGTGTACAGAACTGGCAGGCTGTCATGAGCTGGGTGCCTGGGCTGATTCTGCATAGTTTCCAGAATTTTCTTTACTAAAGACAAACGTAGGTCCTCGTTAACATCTGTCCCCTGTGATGGTTTTATCAGCGGAGTGGATGGATCTCTGAGGCCAAGGGGTATGAACAGTGGATTCTGCCTTGGGGCTCTGAGTTTCTACAGTTCAATCCAACAACCCTCTACCGAGGGTCCTACAGATGCCTCTGCAAACTGATGAAGGCCCCTGCAGAGTCCCAGCTTTTTAAATCCTTGCACATGTTGTAATAATTATAAATCCAAGTCACAAAGACAACAGAAGCAAAGAGTTTCACCTTAACTTGAAAATCAAGGGGGCCATTACAGTGGAGTCAGTCACTGAAATAGATTTTGATGCATGCATTGGTGTGGGAAATCAAAACATGAGGAGCTTCGAACTTCCTGGATATAAATATCTACAATATACCCACCGGTATCATGATTGTCCATTCACTTAACAATTTCACTAAAAATTAGGGTACAGGCTTATACCACCAAGGTTGCTGGTTCGATTCCCACATGGTGCAAGGAGCCGCGCCCTCCACAACTAGATGGAAGACAACTACTTGACTTGAGCTGATGGGTCCTGGAAAAACAGACCGTTCCACAATAAAATTTAAAAAAAAAACATAGACACATGAGAAATGATGAGATTATTTAAAGGAACAGCAAGGTTAAAAACAATGACACTTGGGTCGGCCGAGTGGCGTGGTGGTTAAGTGCTGGCTTGGGAAGCCAGCGGCCGCGGTTTGGATCCCACATGTGAGGGCCAGTGACACTGCCCCTAAAATAAACAAAAAAAAAAACAAAAAAAAAAACAATGACACTTAAGAGTTCTTCATGATTTACAGGGCATTTCATATGAGTTATTATCACTTCATCTAATTATTACAACTATCCTGATAAGTAGGCCTTATTATTCTCATCATACAGATAAGGAAGCCAGGGCTCAGACAGGGGCAATACCATCCCAGGTTGCCTATCCAGAATGAAGCAGTGGTAGGATTTGAACCCTGTGTATCAGAGCCCACAACAAAGCATGTTTCATACCACTGTGCCTCAGATATACTCTTTTTTTTTTAATTTCATGAATGGAGCCTGTCTCCAGTGAGCTTTCAATCATGAATTGATTCATCTGCTGTCAGTGGAAATAGTCCAACAGGAGAAAGACCAGATGGTCTTTGGAACAACACCTGAAAAAAAAAAAAATATATATATATATATATGTATATATATGTGTGTGTATATATATATATATATATATATATATATATATATATATATATTTTGGTTTGAACATTGATTTCATCAGAGACTTACCCTTAGATCAAAAGAAAATTTTGAAGCTCAGTTAAACGGAGTTAAACAATTTTATTTCTTTTATTATAGGAAATTGTCAAAGATTTAAGCAAGCTAATATGCATTTGAATCTGTGAAAAGGCACCACAGAATATAAAAAAACACACACATGTATTTAATAATAACGATCAACAGATAAGTTTTGGGGGGAAATAAATCCTGAGACTCGTTAATGTTCCACAGAGCACTTCTTGGAAACACTGGATGAGAGAAGTCATCTCTGATTTCAGATAAATCAGTTATTTCTTCCTCCATGGCACAGCTAGCCATGATGGGAGGAAATGAGCATGACACTCAGCCAGATTTGGGTTAAAATCTCATCTCCATCACTCACCAGCCATGTTCACTTGGGCACATTTTGAAATAGCACCAAGGCTCAGCTACTTCATCTACGAAAAAAAAACACTTCAGGAGTGTCCAATTGTGGTGGAGGACTGAGCCACATGGAAAGGATAGAGCACGATTTAGCATAGTGCTTGGCAGACAGTTGGCTTCCCGTCGAGGATAACTCTTTTTCTTTCTCCTACAACAACTCTGTTTGAGCCTTGCTCCCCATCCCTGGATGACTGAAGGCAATTTCTAAAGATAACACTGGTCAGTTGCCCTCATCCAACGGGACATCTCACAAACAGGATCTGTAGGGCCAGGGTGTAAAGGTTCTCGTGTGACCTGAACAGGTCAAGGTTTATTACAATACGTCCCTCTTCCCTCCTGCCATGGCATCGCTTTTATCCCCGTTGACTTGTGTGGGAAGTCCCTCACCCTGCATCATCTGACCTCTCCTTGATGCCTCTTTTACTCTTCCCACTGCTTTCCTAGCCCAGCTGGTCACCCATGATAACCCTCCACTCCCAAACCTGAAATCAAAGGAGGCAAGAGTGTGAAATCAGCCTGATTTCATCACTCTGTGTTTTACAAGCCACCAGTATCAACAGCATATAGTTATGAGATCATCACAGCACTTGTCCTGTGGGAACATCGAATGGGCCTTTGAAGGAACAGCCTTCTCCTCCTGGCGACCCGTGTCATAGTCTCATTGGCCAAAGGACATTCCGTGCTTTGGTTTAAACTGTTGCCAGGACAGACTTTTTAAAGACTTTCATAAGCAAGGTTGTCATATGAGGCCTGTCTTTTGCAAATTGTTTCCCCCATCCCCACCATGCAGTTAGGTTATGGGCATATTCTACTCAAATGTAAAAATTAGTGTACTTTTTCTACAATGGAGTTTTTCCTCCTTTATTTTTGTGGGAGACTGGGTTAAGAGGAAAGAGAGCGAGGAAAGAAAAGCTAAGGAGATACACACACAACAAAATGCTTTCTAATCCAGGATTGTAAAAATAGGACCTATCCCTCAACCTTGCTCTTCCTTCTTGAGCAGCAAAGGTAACTGAGCATCCTTCATAAAAAATATCACGGTCAAAGTATTTGACCTGTGTCTGGCCCACAGGTCAAATTATAAAAAAACAAGCCATTATTTTATTAGTCCAGGCGGAACGGAAGTTTCTGATACTTTTATCTTACTTCATCAATGTTATTCATTTTCTGCCATTATCTGGGAATAATGTGTAGATTATGTTAAGCAGGTGATAGACTGGAGGCCTCCTAAGGTAAAGTGAAAGAAGCCAACACAGGAATCAAACATGTGCTGAGAGCATACAGCCGTACCGTGGGTCTGGGCGCTTGGGAAGGAAGGAAGGAAGGAAGGAAGGAAGGAAGGAAGGAAGGAAGGAAGGAAGGAAGGAAGGACGGAAGGAAGGAAGGAATGGAAGGAAGGAAGTTAGGATTGAAGGAAGGAAGGAAGGAAGGAAGGAAGGAAGGAAGGAAGGAAGGAAGGAAGGAAGGAAGGAAGGAAGGAAGGAAGGAAGACCTGGGCCGGCTGAGTGGAGCATTGGTTAAGAGCTGGCTTGGGACGCCAGCAGCCCCGGTTCAGATCCCACATATGAGGGCCAGTGACACTGTCCTCTACAGCTAAGGTGATGAACAACAGCTCCACCTGGAGCTGGGCTGCTGTGAGTCCCTGGGACAGCATAGCTGCAGCCCCTGCTGCAGTGGGCTGCCATAGGCTACAGTGAGTGGCCGGCAGCCAGCGTGAGCAGCTGGCAGCCGGTGTGAGCTGCCAGTAGCTGTGGTGAGCGACCATCCAGAGGCTGGCGACCCATCTGCCTCATCCGGGAAGAGCGCAATGACAATACCAACATGGGGGCCAATGAAACAACATCCTCCGCAACTAGACTAAAGAACAAAAGGACAGCAACTTGTCTGTTCCCCTACCCCAATTCCCTAATAAAATCTTTTTTAAAAAAAGGACCGATTTAGTTTCATCCTCACTACAGCTCTGTGAAATAAATATCGGTAATTTACAGGAGACTCAGAAAGGCTGAGTGATTTTCCCAGGGTCACACAGCAAATGATTGGTGGAGATAGGCTGCAAATCTAGGTCTGTCTACTTAGGCTTCAGGGCTCTGGGCACTGCATAGCTCTGTTGCATCCCGCTCACCTTTTGTCTTTTGGCTATCACAGGCACCCTGTCTGCCAAAACAAAACAAAACAAAACAAAACAAAACAA
This sequence comes from Aselliscus stoliczkanus, assembly GCA_033961575.1. Taxonomy (NCBI): domain Eukaryota; kingdom Metazoa; phylum Chordata; class Mammalia; order Chiroptera; family Hipposideridae; genus Aselliscus; species Aselliscus stoliczkanus. Next base: position 28,421,565 of record CM066741.1, read on the forward strand.
AACAAAAACAAACAAAAACACACACACACACACACCCCTCTTGTTCAGCCCTTCAAATTCCATGCTGTTTAAAGATGAGAAATCACTTATTTTTTTACTGCATCTCCAAGCACCTGGGTAATCCCTAAAGGTAGTTTTTACAAGACCGTGGAGAAGCCTGTAATACCTGCTCTTGTATTAGATGGAACGCCTGCTGTGAATGGCAATGTGACAGCTTATTACCAAGGCCTTTCTCTCTGTCTCTCTCTGTCTCTCTCTGTCTCTCTCTGTCTCTCTCTGTCTCTCTGTCTCTGTCTCTGTCTCTGTCTCTCTCTCTCTCTCTCTCTCTCTCTCTCTCTCTCTCTCTCTCTCTCTCTCACACACACACACACACACACACACACGCACACACACGCACTCATGCTCTGACTCCCATATATGACTCACTTGCTCTGTAGTTCAGTGAAAGACTTTTACATCTGTTCCCTGCTGGTGATTAGCATGACTACAAATGCATATGAGGCAGAAGGGATGGCTAATCTCCTGGCCTACAATTCAACTTAAATCATAATTCCTAAGATAGATCTCTTCTCTCAATGTTAATGGGAACCAGATGCCTCTTGTTAATAATGTATGCTCAGGGGGGAAAAAAAAAGAGCAAAAGCGAGACTTTATTTTAAGTTTGGTTTTGTTTTTCCCAAAATGCTGGTGCTGTCTAGCTAGGGATAATGTGAAATTTCAAAATATATTTATAGTGAATATGGCCACCTGCATCATTTACCTCCCTGCAAGGAGGTAACACAGAAGGTGAAAGATATTTTTATTTTTATTTATGTATTTTATTCATTGTTTATTATTATGAGTCCCTCTGTCCAGAAGAAGTTAATATCAATACTAATATTAACATTATATACTCTTTTCCTACATTAAATGACACTGTTTCAGTTTTAATTCAGTTTTAGGTGTGTTACTAATGGATGAGAAAGTATGAGTTGTTACTATGCAAATCATTTAATTGCAAATGAAATCATGCATTTCAATGTTATTTTTCCTGTATCAAAACATTATCCATTATAACCAAACTGATATAATGACTAGATTATTAATTGAAAAATTGGACATTTAAAGGGAGACCTTTTAAATGATAATAAACAATTCATTTTTAAATTAAGCCTATTTCTATGCATACCTAATAAGGCCTATTCTAAAATAGTTATGTCTTTTGGAAATTTGAGAATACATTGGCCATTTGAACAATGCCTTTCCCTGCTTTTTTTTCGCATTGCGATATGCAGTTGTTCAAAGCTTTTCGAACTGAACTAAGTACTTCCTGCTGTGCACATTTATTTGATAGAACCATACATTCTTGGTTAAGTCGTATAATAAGATTTAGAAATAAAGCACATCAGCCAAATAGCCCAATCCGTCAGTAGACCCAATATTCCAAAATACCTACTCTAACATAAGGGTACAACCTAAGTGTCCACAGACAGATAAATGGATAAAGAAAAGGCGGTGTATATACAAATGAAATTTGTCAGCCATAAAAAAGAAGCGTATCTTGTTATTGGCAACAACATGAATGAAACTTGAGGGTGTTATGTTAAGTGACATAACTCGGACAGAGAAAGACAAATACTGTATGATTTCACTTATATGTGCAATCTAAAATATTGAACTTGTAAAAATAGAGAGTAGATTGGTGGTTCGTAGGGCATGGGTGGGGGTGGAGGAAATGTATAAACTTTTTATTATAAGACTGTTAATTTCTAGAAATCTAGTGCACAGTATGGCAACTAAGGGCAACAATCATGTATTACATATTTGAAAGTTGCTAAGAGACTAGATCTTAAAAATTCTTCACACACACATACACACGTTCCAATTGTAACTATGTGAGGTAATGACATGTTAAACAGCCTTACCGTGGTAATCATTTTGCAATAATATACATTTCTCAAGTCAGCACATTGTGTGCCTTAAACTTACACAATGTTGTATCTCATTAAAGCTGGAAAAAATAAAATACGAGAAGATCCCACTGTTTGACCTTTGGCAAGTCGCTTCACATCTCTGTGCCTCCGTCTCCTCATGTATAAACTGGAGAACGATACGAAGTGTCTCAAGTGGCTTCTGTGCAAGTTAGATGAGATAATTTGTGTGATGTCTTTAACAGCTCCTGGCATACAAGATGAGATTGATACACTTGGGCTTTAATAATTATGATTATTACTTCTTGCTGGTCGCTGAATTTGTTCTCAGAGTCACGTCCGATAGTTGCAAAATTACAACAGATGGGATGGAACAGGAATGTGCAGTTTCATGCTCTATTCTGGGAGTCACTAGAGGGAGCCAGAGGTAACTGAGCAGCCATCTTCCCCAAACTTCATTATGCGTTACCAGTATTTGCCAAATACCAATAACATATCTACAGTAAATACGTTGTTATGTAAAGTTGTTAGTTGGCTCCAAAGATGTGTACGATGTAATTTCAGGTTTCAAGAAATGCGTAATCTAATCAAAGAAACAAATAACATTCATTAAAAAACCCATTAAATGATAATGTATGACAATGATATATAGCAAAGCAATAGGAAATTGAATGCCTCATGGATGGCTCAGACAATTTGTGCTAAGGAATGTCTGAAAAGGGAATAACATGTAAAATTATATCACAGGCACAAAAGCAACTCATCCAAGACTGAGGATTATTATTAAATTCATTGCCTTAAAAATGGATTAATCTAACTTTAGTGATTTATAGGGATTTAAATTATCAGTCAAATCCTAGTTTTTAAGCTTTTTCAACATTAGAGTAAAAATACAGAAACTAAATTTTAAAAGGCATGTCTATTTTAGCTTTCTTATCTCCCTTTTGCTCTTGTGGACTCAGGGCTGCTCAAGTCCTATAGTGGAAGGTACTTTTCCTCCTAGACATCTCTTGGAAAAAAATCAAAGATTGGCTAATGTGAGTCACATTAGCTACTTGAGAGAGGTGATTTTGAACAGCTTTGTCAGCCACTATAAAGGATAATCAAGTAAAACCTTCTTATGATACTGGCCTTTGAGAAACAGCCATTTAGAATAAAAACTTGCCATCACAGAGTTAACCTATTTTATGGACAATCCATGATCATTTCCTAGAGTATGGGATTTCTAAAAGCCTGTAATATATCAAGTACCTTGGAGGAAAGTCATTTTTAAATCTTTTTATACATAAAGCATGTTTCAGTATGCACTCGTCCACTGAATTCTCCATCTAGCCTTTCTAATCTTCAGGGTACCCAACAGCAATTACAGAGCAAATACTATGCTGAAGGCATCAGGGTAACTGCAAGAGGTTTAAGAAGAACCAGTCATAGCCCCCGCTCACAAACAACTGAAGAGATGAACCACAGGGATAAAATAAGAAAACAAATAACTATTAAGATAGCCCAAAGGACTAGACAAATATGTCGTGGAAATTCACCCGTAGAAGGCTACTTGTCTCTTTTAAGCTAAAACACTGAAGAAATACTAAAGGTAGAATAGATAGTAAAGACGTGGAACTAGGACAAGTAACAGTATAAGCAAATCTTGGGGAAAAATGGAGACCACGTTTAGAGCACAGTGTAATCCAGTTTAGCTGCACTGGAGAATCCAAATTTGAAGAGAAGAGTTGGGGTGACATGATATCACTGGGCAATTCAATTAGATAAAAATGTACAAGTCTGCAAAGCCAGGCTGTATATGTGGGTGTATTACAGGAAGCAGTCAGAAACAATTTCTCTCATTTGCTAGGAGAGTAACTGAGTCAGAGTCACAACTTAGGAAAATTATTTAGGCATAAATAGCAAGTGAATGGAAAGTGGGGAAAACACAGTTAGCAAGGAGACCAGCAATTGTCTAGTATTCAGAGAAGAGTAATTCCATCTGGGGGGAAATAGAAGAGAGAAGTGACGATGATTGTGATGCACTAATGGCAGCTCACGTAGGTTGAAACTGGAAAATAGATTTCATTGTGACAGAAATAGCAAAGCTGGGAAGAAGAACTGGACATTAAGAGTTGGAAAGTGCTGGACTGTAGAGCTCTATAGATTATGGTAAATTTATCTTGCACTAGTAAAGAAATGCAGGCCTTGAACCGAGGAGGAAATTTAGGCAAGGCTTCCTATTTGAATCTTATCTGAATATATCGGATATAAGTGCTGACATAAAAATTATGAGAAGTAAATATTACTTTCTGTTTTTGCTAACATATTTTTTGCTCTATGAATAGTTTATAAATCCTCTGTCCGATCTCTTTTAAGTCCATAGTCATTTGGCATTGATTTATTTCGTTTTACTAAGGATTTCAGATCCTTGATCATGTCAAAAGTTCTATTTTCTGTCCAAGGCAACAGTCAGAATAGTGGGACTGACCACCGGTGATCAGTTTCAATAGTAAATTGATTGGTAACAACAACAATAACAAAACATCTTGACGATCCCTCTAATCATTTATCCTGGTGATAATACTCAACTCCAGTCAAAGGTTGACTTGACTCACTTATTACTGCTAGAAACATACATTTGTATGTTTTTGGAACAACATAGGGATATGGATCAAAAGCTCAAAAAAGACTCCATATCCTTTTACTTTGAAAATGCATTTCTAAGAATGTATCCCAGACAATGAAGAAGTAAAATATTCATGTCAGTAGCATTCATAATAATAGGAATAAAAACAAAAACCCTGGGGATCATAGAAAATGTGATTTTGTTGCAGGTAAGTAAATTATAGTATATTAATATAACTGAGTGCCCCATAGTCATTAACAATGATGAAGTGCATGTATATTTACTGGAAAGGAAATCCAATCCAACTGTAGCAAATGAAAAAGTAGTTTGTAAAGCTATATGCATAGTATAATTATATATATACAATTACGTTGGAATATATACTTATGATTTTAGAATATATCTATCCTATCTATCTATCTATCTATCTATCTATCTATCTATCTATCTATCTATGTATCTATCTATTTATACACACACATATATATTAACATTTAATATATGTTGTCAGTTATACATATGCAAAGAAATCTGGAAATATAAAATCAAATATTAGTAGCAGTTATCTTTGGAATGGGGATTTGTTTTTTTGTTTTCTCTCTTACATTTTCTGCACTGAACATACATTGCGTGTAAAAACAACTACAGTTTATAAATATTTAAGTTGATCTAAGTTATCATTAGACCATAAAGATTTGGCTAATGAAGAACAGAGGTGAGGAATACAGGCCTGAATGCAAAACTGGCTGGGTGGCTGCTAATTAGGGCTAGGCTGGCCCCCAGGGCTGCGGATTCTGTAAGATGGCAAGCCAAGTCACAAAGGCCCAAACAGAACCTGAGGGAGGAGTGACAAGGAGGGATTGGGGACATGCCCAGAGGTGCAGACACAGTAGAAAGTGTTTGGAGTCAAGGTGTCAAAGATCGCCACTTCCAATGCAACGTCAAGAACAAGGCTTTGTTCTAGCCTTGTCACTGGATGGGCCTCTGCTTCAGTTTCCCCAGTAATTAAGCCATCTGTCTTAACATGGCCACGTTTTTGATCTGTCTGACAGCTGACAAAATGCTTCGTCTGTGCAAAGAATGCTAACATATGAAAGTAGATCCTGCACCATTTAATAAAGCATAGCAAATGGGGGGAAATAAATAAAACAAATCAAAACAAGAACGTTTCTACACTACTGTGGTTGCAATTCAGAGCAAAGGCTTCGAGGGTTTTGGGTTTTTTTTAAGTGAATAATTCTCTATTCACTGAAGGAAATATCTTCCGAAAGAAGTGCTCACAACAGCAAGATTCTGATGAGGGGATTGACCCCAGGTCATCCCAAGAATGCACTCTCTGGCTTTAGGGGGGAAAAAAAAACCCTGTCCGCTCTTGCATTTTTTTTTCTTTGCTATCAACTTTGATGGAGGCCGGGGGTGGGGGGCAGCTTTCATATCATCGTCATCATTATTAAAAACACATGTCAGAAAAATAAAACGAATGTACATCGTCAGCCAGTGTTCTTCAACAGGAAAGGGTGGGATTTGAACTGCTCAAATATTTCTGTTAATTGTCAAAAAAAATGCAGCTGGCTAATCCTCCTCACTTATTGCCTCCTATTTTATTTTCTCCTGCTCCAAAGGGAAATGGGGTGATTATTTGGACAATATGTATGTATAGGGACTGCGCAGTGTTGGGGCAAGAAATGACAATAGCAGAGGAATGCTGGGGGCTGGGAACATTACTCATGTCTTCTCTGGTTAAGTGATTGAGAGATGGCCAGAAACCAGGAGGATCATGGGAGGGGGAATCTGCGCAGAGGACGGGGCCAGGAAAGTGTTTACTCGTCCTTACTTACAATGCTGACGCACTTCCTCAAACCCCACTGCCACCTCTTGCTGAGTGCCAGTTAAGATGGTTCAGGTTGAGAAAAAAAAAAATAGTTTAAGCTAGCTCAAGTATTCCAGGGCATTTATTGGCTTATTCAAGTAAAACGTCTGGAAATTGGGTAAGCTTCAGGCACATTGTTATCAGGATTCTAGTTCCCCTTCTCTGTGCGTTTCGCAACTCCTCCCACATCCACATTTCAGCTTTATCCATGCGAGGAAGTCTTTGTTCCCTCTGTCTGTAGACTGGTGTGTCTGAGAGAGACTAACTGTGGATACCATTTGACCCAGATCCCTAACTGAGTCAGAGTCATAGCAGAAGATAAGCATTTCCCCATCTTTAACTCTTCCCAAGTTCTTACCACTGTTGAAATACAGGTTCCTGAGAGAGGATGACAGCCTGGTTGGCATGAGGGTGGGGCGGGGGCTTTGGATGAATGACAGCCCCCAGCAAGGAAGGTTCTGGGTGCTTTGGGTTTCTGGAGTATGCGCCCACATTGGAGAGGCATCTAGGCTTGATGGTAACAAAGTTCCCTGTAAGACTTGCTAGGACCCAGTCTGGGACAAAAACGCCTTCATCTTTGGAGTCTAGACCCTAAATCTAAAGAATGTGTGCTGGTCAGGACCTCAGGGACAGCCCCTGTGTTGTTCACATGTAAGTGACAGAACTCCGTGCCTTCAGTTCCTTCCCAAAATGTGTGAGTGAACGCATGGGGTTGAGAGAATGACACCTTCTCGTTATCACTATCACATATAACATTTGTGAGTTTATAAGCCATAAAATACAGATTACCTCTATGTTTGGTCTGTCAGTCAGATCACAATTCAGTTCTTCTTGTATAAAGATGAAGTGAGAGGGCCGGCCGAGTGGCACGGTGGTTGGGCGCTGGCTTCCCCGGTTCGGGTCCCACATGTGAGGGCCAGTGACACTGCCCTCAAAAAAAAAAAAAAAAAAAAAAAAAGATGAAGTGAGAAAAAATAACCCAAATAAAACAAAAACAGGCATTTCTTCTAATTTCTCATTGGCTGTTGCACCCACCAGCTGTTATTACACTATTGCCATCAAACACGCAGAGGATCCTGCATGTGGCTTATTGGGGAGACAGCCTGCTCCCCAGTCTGGGGGCAAAGTTAATTAGAGTTTTAGCTTCTATTCTTGCAGTCTTACCACTGACTTCCTCAACTGCGTATTATCCATTTTGCAAGGTTAAAATATTCTGTGGGGCCGGCTGAGTGACTCAGTTGGTTAAGAGTTCGCTCAAGAGTGCAAGCTCTGAGCAACAGGGTCGCTGGTTCAATCCCCAGCCCGAGCTGAGCTGCCACTTAGCTGCCAACAGGTGGCAGGATGGCTCAGCTAAATATATATATTTATATGACTATATATATATATTTATATGACTATATATATTATATATAAATAAATAAATATATATATATATATTTTTTTTTTTCAATTTTTATCCAACGATGTGGTGGTTAATGTTTAATAACCAACTCTCTGGAAAAAAATGTGGACATATAATGTAGGCACATACATTTATTAGAATTGATACTTTTGTTGACTTTTTTTCCCCTGAACTCTTGTATCCACAGCCACCCTATTATAGCAGCAATGCGTGAATGGATGTAGTTTCCACAAGAATGTTGGTTGATGTTTTCTGTTACTTTAGCGAGAAAGAGGCAAGTGAAATAATCAAGATGTATATTGAAATTCTACTTATTCATTCCTTTGCTGAATCAGATAGTGGTTTTCCAACACTGGAAAAACCATTTCCTTAAGTGTTTGTACAATTCATAATGTAACAGATAAAGACTTGATATATTTTTAGTTTAATCTGCATTATAAATACTTTCCCCATAATCTTGTTCTTAAGTCTAGACAACCAACAAAATAATAAACCAAGCTCATGCAAAGACATGTCTGCCTGGCCCCTAGTACATATAATTTTATGTAATTTACGTATTTTTAGCTTTTGCTGAATTCCATGGTATCAGCACTCCCTCCTACAGTGGCTGATTTTAAACTACCAATTTGATTGTCATTGAAAATACTTTGGAAGCGTGGCAGAGCAGCTCACCGTTACACAGTATTTTCATCAAATAGATGAGAGTCACAAATAATCTCAAGAGCATAGATAAGAGTAAAATAATTAGGAAGTGATAAGTTTTGAATATGGATTGCCTTAGTTTTTAAGATAATTTATTTCATTGTAAGTTTATATATTTTCTTATTTAGTAATGGCTGTGTTTAACAACCAGCTCACAAAATTCCTGAAAATTCAGCCATTCCCCCTAATAGCTCCAGCCCTCATTGGACTTTACCTCTTTATCTCTGCTACATCCCTCTAAAGTGTTAGCCTCGATGACATTTTTGTGTTTTTTTAAGATTTCATTGGAGAATTGGGGGAGGGGAACAGTGTTGGGGAACCGACAAGTTGCTGTCGGGGAGGGGAACAGACAAGTTACTGGGGGAGGGGAACAGTGTTGGGGAAGAGAAACAGACAAGTTGCTGTCCTTTTGTTCTTCAGTCTAGTTGTGGAGGACGTCGCTTCACTGGCCCATGTTGGTATTATCATTGTGTTCTTCCCGGCTGAGGCAGTCACTCGCCAGCCATTGGACAGCCACTCACAGTGGCTCACGGCAGCTCATGGGAGTGCACGCTATATGCCGGCCAGCCCCAGTGCAGCCTACACCATTGCCGGCGACTCACAGCAGCCCAGCTCCAGGTGGAGCTGTTGTTCACCATCTTAGCTGTAGAGGGCGCAGAGTTACTGGCCCTCATGTGGGATCCGAACCGGGGCCCTGCTGCTCAGAGCTGGCATCCCAAGCCAACTCCTAACCAACGAGGCCACTCAGCCAGCCTGACATTTTTCTTTTCTTTTCTTTCTTTTTTTTTGTAAGTTCCTTTGTTTCTTCATTTCTCACCGAGGGTCATTTGAAATGACTGTTTTGTTGTTATTATTGCTCTAGGCTTACCTCGTAATTCTTTCACGCCTTTAATTGAAACATTTCAACTTTTAACCATCTTTTCCCTTATTTATTTATTTATTTTTTACAATGCTTTTTTCAGTTTCTTTAAAAATTTTTTTTTGTATTTTTCAATTATAGTTGACATTCAATATTATTTTATATTAGTTTCAGGTGTACCGCATAATGGTTAGACATTTATATAATTTATGAAGTGATCACTTGTCTTTTATTGTTCTGAGCAGTCCCTTAGCCTCTTCTACTAATGTTTAAACATGATAAGGGACTGGGGTTTGCAAATTATTATTGGATTAAAAAAAAAGTAAGCCTGGAAAGCTCATAATATTGATGAGGAAATAGTGTCAGAAGGATCCAGGTAACAGTGGAGTCCTAGGTGACATGTGTGGGCCCCTGACTCTCCGTCATCTTGCAAACCAATTAGATCTAAGCTTTCTGAAGCCTCCCTCTGAGGCTCATATCCACCTCTCCCTTCATGCATGTTACCTGGCACCGTGCTCGGCTCATCTTGGGCACTCGACACGTGTTGTCAGTTCCCTTTTGTGCCAACAGGGCAATTTTCAGCCTTACCTATCTAAACCCCCTGCTGGTTTGGACTGGCTCTGCTCGCTCCTTCCTCACTTCTGCAGATGTGTTTTGGGACCTATTTGAATTGCTTGTCAGGCTCTCCCTGCCAGGTTTCAGCTGCCTAAGCGCGAGGGGACTGTTCCAGGTCTCCTGTTTATGATTCCCAACCCTGCTGACTTTGGCCCGCAAGGGTGGAATCTACGCTGAGCTGGAAAGTCGATTGGATGAAGCCCTGCCTCTCCCATCCTGTCAACTTTGACCTTGAAGAGTGTGTCCTGGCACCACACGTGAAGTTCCATTTTAAAACTCAAAGTCAAGACACACTGCAGTTTCTGCTGGGGATTTAAGCAGTTTAAGATGCTAGGATCAGGTATTCCAGTACTGGACCTTTTAGATCCAGGAAATACGAAGTAACCAGCAGCTCAGCATGTTGAACCACAAGGACAGCTGGCACAGTGTCCTCTGGTCAGTGGAGAGGAGCTGTGAGTCCGTCACAGGTGCCACTGAACTGCCCCTGACATGCTTCATCAGGACATACTCTCACCATCACTGACAACACAAGGACACAGTTCCCATGCATGAAGGGAGTTAGTGTTGCTGTTTTAATGTCATTGGACAAATCACAGAATGATGCTGTTGTTTACCCTGGGTTTTCAGTCCAGTGATGAGTCCTTTGCAGCAAAGGAGATGGAGAAAGAGAGCGGTGACCAGGGTCATGTGGCACGCGTGAGACCCTTTACAAAGGGCCTAGTTTAGTCATCATGTCAGGTGTCAAAATGTAAGTTCTGCTCCAAAAATATATATAATATATAACATAATATAATACACATACACACACACAACACATGTGCATCACATACATACACGCACTCATGAAAATTGTATACACAGGTCAAACTATTTAGTATTTTCAACCAAATTATAAAACCACTCATTAAATGGAAAGACCGTTTGTTTTGCTAGCAACCCCTGCAATAATTTTGTAAATATTAAAATACAAATGCCACTAGATATAACGCACAATCATTTTGACTAGACTACGGACATTCTCATGCATGGAGGGTATGGATATAAGATAGCAAACCGTAGAAAATTCTGGACTTCATTATCATAGAGCCATGAAAAAAAAATATTGGTTGGAATATGAATGTCTTAAGACTTAGATTAGTATAACTACTTTGTAAAAAAAAAAATCCATAGCCTTCGTTTTTATGTACAAGGGGATTATCGAATGTAGGGAGATGAAAATTAATGATGAAACACCCTCCCTGCGCCGTTGAAGTTTCAGTTACAGAGATGTTTTTATGGATGCTCAACTCCCACCTGGCGACTTAAAACCAAGTATGTGAATGTAGAGCCCTGAGAATCTCTTGGGGCCTGACACTGTGTGCTGTGCCAGGGACAACAGAGCGCCCCCCTCCATTGGTGCCTTGGGGATATGGGTGCTCAGCTGTTCATTGAGAATGGGAACTGGTGCAGATGGCTGAAGGGTCACCAGCCTTCCAGAGCCCTGAAACTTGGCAGCGTTCTAAGCCTTGATTTGTTGGAGACACTATGTTTCCTGTTCTCTCGAGCAAAGAAACAGAGGTCTTTGTGCCTGAGCACAGATGTCTGCCAGGGGGGCTCCCTGCCTCGCTGGCAGCTCTACTAACAAACCTGACAAATAAAGCGAGATGTCCTGACCTACTCCCCTTTAAATTCAGAAAGTCCTCAAGATGCCGATGCTTCTCTTTAGCATTTTAAATCATCTGTTTTTTGTTTAGTCTTATAAACCACCTACAACTCTTCCTGGAATGCGAGATGAACACATCGAGAGTTCATTTGTATTAAGACCACTATAAAGAGAAATATACAAACCTAACTGCAGAAGGAAGCCAGAAAAGAGAGCCTGTTGTAACCTGCAGTTAGTTTAGTCCGCTGGAACTGCTTCTAGGAAAATAGATTTGAATATGAGATGGGCGGGAATCAGGAGGGAAGCTTGATCCAGAAGAATATGTCAGTGATCTAACGGATTTTAGACGTTTTCTTTACCTGATAACTGTAAGACAGCCACGGTTGGGCTCTTTCAAGACATTGCAAATACTTTTGTTCCATTCCTTATATGGTGTCACCGTTCTACATTGTCTGATGCACATTTTAGTTTGGCGGTGAGGAAGGACACTCTTGATTCTTTTCCGAGAATAAATCATTTGTCCCAACAGAGCTAATAGGAGGATAAGAGAGGGCAAGTTCCTGGGCACTAGCTGGCAGCCACACCACCCAGAACCCCCAACCCTTTCCTTCCATACAGCCCCCTCTGACCCAGGTTACCTTCAAAGGTTGTGTGTTGAATTGAGCTGTCCTAATTTATATAATTTCAGCCACAAAGCCCACTCGGACCTCAATGTCATGAGCCACTTAGAAAGAATTTGTAATGGGGAATAGATGGAACAGGGCATGAGGTCTCAGGGATTGCTCAACAGGTGTAAACCATAATTTGTAGACATAGGACCACTGACCTTGGGAACCCAGAAGGGTCTTTTGGCGGGGGTGGGGGGAGAGAACTAGAACAGACTCCGGGCCATTTTGGGTTTAAACAGGAGCCAATGTCATGGAAGCACAGGAAGTTGCCTTCTTTGGAGCAGAATTCCATACAGAGGCTGGTAGTTCAGGGTGTTGGCCCAGAGCAGGGAGAAGGGCCAGTCCCCTTTGTGGGAGAGAAATGACCAAGGTCTGCCTGCATACAATAAAAATGCCTCATGGAGAAAGGCTTGTTTGGGGCCATTCACATGCATGAGCAGGAAAACTAAAATTCTGATCTGGAATTGAAGACGCATCCAACTCCAACAAGTTCATGGACAGGACTGGGCTGGGAGGTGGGAGGACCCACTGGGCAGAGCTTCAAAGAACTAACGGAGGCACACCTGGCCCAGCAGGGGCTGGAAATCAGAATAGACTGTGGGCAATGAGCTTGTGGCCTGGGACCCCACTGCCTTTCTCATCATTCCTGAAGCACAAGTGATGCCATTTTCAGGGCCTGTCTCCTGAAACCCATGGGGCTGCCTGACCCCTTTACTTCCTCCAGGTCTCTGCCAGATGCCTTCTGATCCAACAGGCCTTCTGTGACACCAGGTGCCATTTCTTGTGCTTAGAAGATTTTTCTTCCCTTTTCTTTCACTGAATTGACCCCCATTGTCCCCCAGAGCCTTCCAGAAATTCCTTTGATTTCTTTGACACCCCCTAAGGTTAAGACGCCCCTCCTGTATACTGTGACAACGCTCTGTGCTTGTCCCTCTGCTAGCACGCATCTGTTTCATCCTCCCTCACTGCCTGCCTGCTTGTCTAAATCTCCCAAGAAATCCTAAGTGCTTGGACAGAACAGATCATTGTTTTATTCTCGGCACCCAGCACACAGAAATCTCTCAACCATATTTGTTAAACAAAGGCAGTAAAATATGCGAGTGTATTTATTCTTAGGCCTTTTTAATTCTTATGCGTTTCCTTTTATTTATGGATTCCCACATTCCCAAATCACTGGGTTATATCCATGTGGGTCCCAAATGTCACCGCGCCATTCCTACCCTGGGATGTGGGACCCACAAATTCGATGACCTATAAGATAGTTGTACATCTCCTCTAATTTTTAAATAGACAATAAAACACAATGGCGGTCCTCATTTCCTTAAGGTAAACCCCCTTACAAGCCTGTACTCTGTCTGCCCTGACGTGTAACCTTACATATCGTAAAAGACTGACCCGCACAGACTCCCTGAAGTTCCCCACAATTCTTGCTCCTTCAGTCCCTCTGGGAACTATAAACTCCCTTTCTTGAAGCTATTCAGTGAGCATATTACCAAGTGAAATGGCCCATTTTATTAGCCGTTTCCCCACACCCAGCCTTGATTATTTCATAGGCGGTAAAGACAAATTCCCAGACCCTTCCCCAAATCTAGCGAGCGGGTGGCTTCCGGAGCTGACCCCCTACTGCAGACTGCCCCCCCCAGGGCTTTGGCTCTGTTACACCCACAACGCGCCGTGTGCCGTGCAGTTGGCACAGACGTTTTGAAACTAGGCAGACCTTCCCCAGTGTTTAGTTTGGGGCAGAATTTATGTTTTTGGCTGGCCGCCACTGTGCACTGTGTTTAGTTTTAACTGACAGACCTGGTCAACACCGCAGGTCATAGGTAAGCCTGTGTAATCCTGATTCGGGGAAGCCAAATTAGAAGGTAGGCTCCCCTTCCCAACTTTCTTTTGCTCTCCTTACTGCTGCGGTACGGTTTGGTCCCGGAAAAATATGTCCGCCCTTCTACCTGATTATCTTCCAGAAGTACTTCCTGCTTTGCGATGATGACACTGTTCTTTAGAAACCAGATACCCAGGGATGAGAAGAAGCTATGGAGGAAATAGGAAAAGAAGGGATTAGTTCACACCCTGGGAAATAAGACCCCATGGCCTTGTAAGGAGAAGACAGTTGCTGTAAAAAATCCAGAGCGATGTAATGTGACATTTCCTCCTTCAACCTGGACCTGGGCGGCACTGGGGCACAATTCAGCAGGATGCTGACGAGCCAGACAGGAGAACTGCCAACTAGACATGAGGCTGATGTTTGTATACCAGTGTCACCGGGACACAAGGACTTTTTGTTTTACTTTTCCCCTAAGGCGGGGATTTGCAGCGAGCCATCTTGTGACTGCTGGTTTTATTCAGTTCAGTGAAAGTGCCTGTGCTTTTTTTCCTACTATCTCAACCAGAATCTGTACATGGGCCAGGCTGGGAAAGTGTATGCTCCCAGCATGAAAGCATGATCCAACCATTATGAGCCTCCAAGAGTCTTGGGGGGACAGGCCAGTGAGCGGTAAGATGGCATAGGTGTGTGTGGGGGCGGGGGGTCAGTGCCATTACCAGTGATAGGAGAAGGACACTGTCAAGGTCAAGAGTTTCTGAGGATGACCTGAAAGCTAAGAGAAGTCATGACTATATGACAATGAGCTAGTAAGAATCATCTGAGGATCTTCAGTACTCAGGGTATGTTCATTTACATGTTTATGAAAGAAAATAAGTAGAAGGTAAATAATACCCTGAAAGTATAAGTTCCACGAAGTGGGGAGTTTTGTCTCTATATTTTGGATCATTCACTGCTAAGTAGATTTAGCCTGACACATAGCAGACCCTCAATATTAATGCACATCAAATAAATGAATGTGTTAATGAAAAGTAATTTTTTTTAGAGGGCACTTAGAATGGGAAAATTTAGCACCCGTCACATGTCTAATAAAATCCAAATTGAACTTTACCAAATATAATCCCTGCTGATGGGAGAAATTTTTACTAAGTGAAAATTATTTTATTTCTGGGATGATGATTTAAGCATTTGTATTATGGTCTAGTGCAATGTAAAGGAA
The DNA here is from genome assembly GCA_033961575.1 of Aselliscus stoliczkanus. Lineage (NCBI taxonomy): Eukaryota > Metazoa > Chordata > Mammalia > Chiroptera > Hipposideridae > Aselliscus > Aselliscus stoliczkanus. The sequence goes on from CM066741.1 coordinate 28,436,882, forward strand.
CACTACAGATTTCAATGCATTCATTCAAATGCAAATTTTGTACATGTACACACAAATATGAGTACATATGACTGTATCATATGTGTGTGTGTATATACATTATATGTATATGTACCTTTTCCTCTTTATAGTTAAGAAGTAGAAGGGAATACTATTAAAGGACAATATTAAACACAAGCATACAAAAAAATCCCTACAGCTATCAAACACAAAAGAACAAGGTGGAACTGCGCTGTGGACTCAACGGCTTGGTTCTGCATTTTGGGGCTAGTGGGGCAGCCTGTTGAGAAGGAACTCTACCTGCATTGGTTTCTTTTCTGCACTCTGCTGGCTCTTGCTGGGCTGGGGCCATGACCTCTGCTAGTCTGTGCTCAGCCAAGGATGCTACTGACCCTGGGACACGCCCCACAGCTTACAGGGAGCTTGCAGCCCCCACTGTACCTGTCCTTTGGTTTCTGGAGAGCCAGGGGCAGCATACAGAGCTCTGCAGCCCTTTCATAACTGGCCTGTGGTTCAGGCAGGGCTTGGAAGGAGCCTGTGCTGGCAGGCTTTCCGGGAGAATTTTCCAGAAGCAATGTGGCTCCATTTGCCTCCTTCAACAGGTCTTCAGTTGGCTATATTAGTTCATCGACTTCAGACTTTGAATTGGCACATAGGCATTGTGCAGATGGGGCGGTCACATCGACCGGCCTGGAACTAATTAAACACTGGAATATTTTCGATTAGGAGGAGGAAGCATGGCTAGGTTTGCGAGGGATAGTGCAAGTGAACTGAGAGAGTAAATTGACCCAGCCCTTCGGGAAAAATCACTGCTGGGCACGGGCCTGTCCTGGGGTGAGATGGACCCTGCTACCCTGACCAGTACTGAACCGTCTCAGTGACTTAGGAAATAGTTCTCTTATTTATTTATTTGTTTGTCCACCTTCCTAATGGCACAAGGTTTTGTTAACCGTTTGCCAAACTTGTTAGCTTCAGGAAAAAAGACACATCCAAGTAAGTGAAGGCCTGTGAAAAGCATTTATAAAGAGGGAAAATTACTGCGTAGCTGAGCGTCAGGGGCTGTGTTCAGAGGACTGGATTGAGGCAGGCTGGGGGCACACCCAGCGACCTCCCACCCCAGTGGGACACCGTCCACAGGGATCCCTCCCACCTGCCTCCAGGGCCTGTTCTATAATCATTCACCCTGCCGCCCCTCCTTGTTGCCCCCTGCTGGTGCTACTTAGCATTCATCCTTGGACTCAAGAGATTGACACTCATCTTTGCTCAGACAGGAGTGTCTTGTCTTACTAATGACCCCACTTTGGCCTGCCTCCGACTGCTGTTTCACTCCAGGTTTGGGGGAACCACTTAGGCTTGTTTTCAGCCTTAACAACCTGAGCTCAGAGCTAGCAGTTGTGAACTCAAAGAAATTCCACTGCTGGTGGTTTTGGGTGTTTTGTTTTTGTAATTTTTGTTTTAACACATAGGTACCCAGCACTGTGCTGCCTCATGAAAGACGTTATGCCACAATCCATTCAACAGAAAAAAAAAAGAAGTAAAGAAACTGATAGTTATTTCTTTTTTAAGTTTTTAAATTATGGTAAACTGTACTTAAGAACAATGTACCATCTTAACCATTTTTAAATGTAAGCTTCCGTGGCAGTAAGTATATTCATATTGCTGTGCAACTGTCAACACCATGTATCTCCAGAGCTCTTTTCATCTTGCAAAACTGAAACTCTGTCCCCACTGAACTACTCCTCATCATTCCCTCCCCACCCCCCCCCACCCCCAGAACCTGGCAACCACCATTGTACTTTCTGTCTCTGTGGATTTGACTCTTCCAGGGACCTCATATATGCGGAATCATCCAGTCCTTGCCTTTCTGTGTCTGGCTGATTTCACTGAGCGTAATGTCTTCTGTAAAATGCGCCACAATATCCTTCATTTGTGGCGTGCATAGACCATAAGTGGTTTATCCATTCATCTGTCAATGGATGCTTAGGTCGCTTCTAACTTTTAGCTATTGTGAAGAATGCTTCCAGGAGCCTGGGTGTACAAATAGGTCTTTGAGACTGTTATTCTATTTTAGAGCTGTTAGAACTGAGGACTCCGCGCCTCTGCATAGAGAGGCTAAGTAACTTGCCTCCGGTCACATGATGGTTGAGTGACGGTAGTAGGATTTAGATCCGAGAGTTCTCACTCAAGAATATGTCCTTTCCATCCGCTCTCTCTAGCCTGTCCAGAGGACAGATGTCTGTCCCACAGCAATGATCTGAGAGAGTATCAAGAAGTTTTGCGTTCATCAAATCATCGTCTTAAAAAAAAATTCCCAAACTGGATCTTGGATGCTGCATTACACTCTGTCATTCCAAAAATGTCAGGATTACATAACAACAATAATAGTAATAAAAGGAACCAGTGATTTGGGGCTTCCTTTGTGAAAACCATGATACTAGCCACATAAATATATTGATTCTGATCAAAAGAGAGAAAAAGCTTCAGCCATTTCATCCCACAGTGGGCTAAACCCAATCACTCTGATAATATCCTCCAGGCACTGACAATGTTAATAGGTTCTTTGTGTATTTTATCCTCCAAAACATCTATTAATTTCCCCATTTTATAAATGAGGAATTCAAAATGCAAAATGAAATATTTGAGTTTAATCTGCAATGTGTCTGGCCCCGGCATCCAAGTTCTTCGCTTTGTTACCTCTTAGGTCCTAGGCATTGCTTCAACATGTAGTTGAACTTCAGTGTATTAGATGCAAACAAAATATTTGTGTATAAGCTGCTGTGAATTTTACAGGCATGGCTTTTGGAAGGATCTGGAAGGATCCCTAAAAGTGAACAATGTGCAAAGGTCTTTGAAGAACAGAGGCTCGTGTAAACGAATGAATGAGTGACCTATTGAAGAGATTGATGCATATTTACTGTCTAGTAAAATGCCACAGATGCCTCCATATCCTGTAAGTCACCCCTGCTGCCTCTCACAACCCAGCTTTCATGGAAGGCCCTGGGCTGGGGAGTGTGTTCAGGGGGCCCCATGGCTCGGGCCACCTGGCTCACTTTTAGATTGTTTCCAGTGCTTCAGCCTCCAGCTTCAGCTCTTCATCCTGGAAAAGTCTGTGTCTCACTCCAGCCTGGTGCCATGATTTATTTTTGGCGGGGAAAGGGAAGAATTAGTCATACCCACTCTTGTATTTGAGTTTAATGGGAGCGTGGTGGCTGGTGGTAAAGATGGTAGTTTATCAGGCTGGTGACTTGTCGAGTTTATGGCATGGGCCTCCTTGCGCCTCTGACTTTCCTTTCCCCTGTGAGTCACTTTACAATAATAATAAAGAGGTGAGGTCCAGTGTCTGACAGTGCATATCCTTGTACTAGGTTTCCAGCATTGCAATAATGTCCATATTGTGGAAGGAAAGATGATGTCACCTCCTTGGCAGTTGAAGACAAAGGGGGAGGGAGCATAGAAGAATGACCAGGGCCACCCAAAGAAGTGCGAATCAATACTATTGACAATGAAGAGAAAGCATTCTTTCTCTCGATCATAAAGTATGACTGAGCTAAGCAGCACTGACCTTGGGGGTAAGGCATTTCCTAGCCTTTAATGAAGAGCTCAAAAGCTGATGGACTTGTAGTCAAACTGGTTATTAACTGCCTGAAAGTGCCTGACCCTGGAAGCCATAATTGCTGCTACCAATACAGAGCACAGAAGTAAGCCCAATTCTGGTTACACAATGAGCTGTTGTGAGTCGGTCCCAACACTGAACCATCAGACTGACCTTACACAGCAGCTGGAGTGTCCTCCACCCCAGACCCATTCTTCATGGACCCAGTACAAGGTGTACATTCCAGAAATAAAAATGGACGGCATTTGCCAGTCTTATGGAACAGGATATTATACACTCTAGGTGTGACAAAGTACTTCCTATGTACTGATATGTCACTGTGACTACAAATGCCAGTGCTGTCCATCAGAAATGTCATGTGAACCATGTGTAGAATTCATAATTCTCTACTAGCCACACTGAGAAAGTAGGCGAAATAAATTTTAACAGTATATTACTCTTAACCCTTAACACTTCTGCAGGTAATGAAAGAGATATAGAGGTAATTTGTGTGCATTTTGTATTCAAGGTTTCCACAGTCCAGTGTGAAGCACTTCAAATACATGTAAATTTGCACTAGTAGCCTTTCAAGTGCCCAAGGGCCCCACATGGTCGGTGCATCCCATTGTGGGTAGTGCAGGCAGGGGAAATTGGTTTGGTCTACGCGATGACTTAGAATGCATAAATGAGTAAAATAGCCAGAATAGTGGGGTGCATGTTCTCAGAATGATCAGCAAAGAGCTAACTTAGGGAGAGATGCTGAATAAGTTTGAGATATCTACTAATATTTAAGAAGACAGAGAGAAATTCATTCACAGTATTTAACTTTGAAAAGAACGTTCACAGAGAGTGACTGAATTTTGCAGAGACGTGAAATACTCCAGCAAAAAAAAGCAATAAATAATCAGGTCATTTCAAATAGTAAAATCGCTACAAAGACTCCACACTGGGCAATGAGAGAGTCAGGTCATGGGGTGGGTGTGTGGCTGTGGCAGAGAAGTGATAGGGCTTTAGAGAGGCTGGTTGGAAATGCTTCCTGGGTTAATGGAAAGAATAGGATAGGCCCACCTTAGCAGGTCTAGAGGTGTACATTCCTGGGTAACGGGGCAGTAGGTACACCTGTGTTTTGATTTGAATTATGCAAATTGTCCATGTTCAGATAAGACTGTTGTACAAACTATGAATAATATTAAGGCTTCATCTCCCACCTCAGGATGATCGGACCTCAAACTTAAACATAACCCTGCCTTCAAGCAATTCATGAATGCTAGTTTCAATAAATTACAGCTGATAGTTCTGGGGTGCTATTGTGTATCCATAAGGATCAGGTCAGCACTGTTCCTCAGCAGAAAACACCTTTCTGGTGGCAATACAATTGCTGGTCACATCCAATGGCTTTCTCTCCTGGGCAGTGTCTAGGTAAACTCTGTGAAATTCTGGTTCTCTGAGTCCCCTTTCCCAGATTTCAAGCTGACCATCCTTTTTTATTCTCATAGTGTCTCTCCAAACAGGGCCAAAAACCATTGGTTAAGTTCCCGTTCACCCCGTTCCGATCCTAGTCCAGTCCTACCCTCCTGGCACCACAGCCAAGTTACCTTAATAAGTGTTTGAGAAGTTCCCAAGCTCTCCATCTCCACTTGTGTGTAATAGCTTTTGGTTTAATCACATGTGTGGCTGATACACTAAAATGCAGTTCACGGTTTAGATTTCAGAACAACTTTATTTTCTTATTCTTTTGGCCCCTGTTGCCCTTAGGAACCATCAGCTTGAGTAAAATGCTACTGTTGTGCTGTGTGGTATTGAATGCACTTCGGGTGGGATTGAAGAGCACACAGTAGGACCAATAACCATTTCCTCATGGCGCATCTACTAAACTTGCTCTCTTTTTCACATTTTTGCAGATGCTGCCACAAAACCAATTGCTATGTCTGACTTTGAGAAATCCAGTGAAGACTTCTTCACATTTAAAGTTCTCAGCCAAAGTAGGTCAGCTCCCATTACCTGTTTTGCCAGTTGTAGAAGTCCAGAGTTTCACTTCAGTGCTTCTTTGAAGAACCATTTCTGCCGTCTTGATTTGTTGTTACACAGCAGTTGCTCGATCTTGTTTCTATTTGCTATTCTCTGCTCATCAAGTTCATTAACACTGTGGGTCAAAGAGCATCAATTTATAGCCAGTAGACAAGACTGATTTCAAGCTCCGGTTACCGGTGATCCTGTTGTCCATTTATGATTAAATTCATAGATAATATTTAAGGATGCAGATGAAGATTATAAATTGTGGACAGCACTAAATAATAATGATGATTACCATTTATCAAACGTGTTTACCGTTTATTATATGTCAGACACCATATTAAACCCTCTTCCATTATAACCTTATTATGGTTACACAATAGCCCTATAAGAGAATTGTTATTATTAGCCCCATTTCATAGAAGAGGTCCAAAATAGTTAAAGAGCATTTCAAGTTCATACAGTTTATAAGTGGTGGAGCCAGGATTCAAACTCAGGATTGACAAACTCCAGGCTTTACATTCTTACCCATGTACAAGACCCAGATGGTAAACCAGCTTTGACTGCAGAAATAGTTTCTGGCAGAATGCGGGGTGAGAGATAGGTAAATAAAAATGGATCTGCACCAGCAGGAATGATAGAAAAGGTATAGAATGTTCGTTCTTTCCTTTCCTGTCTTTTTTTTTTTTTAATTAATGGAAAATAGGGAGGGAGTATGGTGTAAAGCAATGAGAAACACAGAGGGAGGGCTAGAGTTGAAACCAATCTGGAAGACTTTGAGACCATCCAGAGAAGAAAAAAATGACTCATTGTGCTAACCCTAAGGAACCATGAGGGGACATGCCATGCACTTTTTCTAATGGTCCCAGCCTGCCATAGCTTACGTTATCATCAGAATGATTTAAAAGCAACCTATGCTTGGAAGTCCTTTCGGTGGCACCTTCATAATCTGCTCAGTGTCCGACAAGACTCTCTTCGGTTACCAAATAAACACTTTCCAGGCAGAGCTCGCAGGGAATTTATTTTAACCTGCTTTTATTTAATGGGCGCTTTCCAACTTGCGCATGTTAACTACCAAAGGACAAATGTTTCCCATCAGGCCAGGACGAGAAATGGGGGCATCAACCTAACCCAAACTCTAAATACAAAAGCATGTCTGGAGATAAAATATTTATAATTCACATATTTGAAAAAAGCCACACTCCTTCGCCTGGGGAATCATTTCTGGTCGTTATTAAATATCTTTAAAAGGGCATATCAGACTCCTCTTGGCCCATTCATCATATTTTTGCCCCCAATTTTACAGGCGTCGTTAGTGTAGCAACAGCTACTTGCAGGTGTAAAGTCTCACCAGCTTGCGCCAGGATCACTTGGCCTCCACTGCACAGCATGGGCACAGAGACCCAGGCCATTCTGACCCGTGTACATGCCTGGAAATAGAGGAGTCAACATAATAACATTAGGCAGCTCTTGACCAATGAAAGGCAAGGTCTGGTGGATAAATGCTCCCCTCATCTGTCCATCTGCAGGGCAATTCTGAAATGCATTTATTCTACTTGTCTCATCAGACTGTTCGTACTGGGGTCCAGCCCCTGCTGTGCTTAGTGCAGTCAGCTTGAGAACACACTCTGGGGTTCTTTTCCTCTCTGAGTTCCCTTCTCAAAACAAGCTACTGGCACCCCAGTGCTTGTCCCAAGCTTTCCTTTCTAGAAGACCCTAAGCTAACAAAAGGTTATTACCATATTTTATAATTGATGCAAGCTATCTGTTTAGCTTCTCTTGAAAGTGTTGGATGGTGCATATTTTAAGCAATGTCAAAAAACTTATTTTTATTAGAAATGCATTCAAAATACTTGATACCCCTTACATAAATCAATTTTCCTTGGGGAAAATTTGACAATCACTAGTCTTGCGAGAAAGGCCTGAAATTTTAGCCTGCACATAGTTTCATATTTCATTTTTCCACTCTTTTGTGGATTGTGAAATTCCTTAGATGTGTGTGAGACATATTTACTCTGACTGCAGACTTAGTTTACTTCTGGAAGATCTCTAAAATGTGACATTTAAAAAAATTAGCCAAAGTCATCTAAGTTTTTTGATTTGACAGATGGCATCTCTTGAAACAGAATAAATGAAAATTCTTCAGAATAGCGTCATGTACACACTGTGTCACTTCTCTCGAAAACAGTCCCAAGAACACCAAAGATAGTAGATGGTTTAATCTCCAAATTTTTTTTTGTATGCATCTCATAGAGATTGACTGGCATGACAGGTTCCTCAGGCACACATCCCATAATTAGCAGGTTAAAGATGAACCCTGGTATGTGCATCTTTAATCATCTTTTCAGGGGATTTTGGATTAAATAACCCTTGGACCACAATTTAGGAAATGCCATTTGTAGAATCTTCAGCTATCATAGATGGCAGTTCATGCTGCAGCTAAATCACTCATTTTGTGGATTAGAAAGGTGCTTTCCATTCTGTCGTTAGGCTCCTGCCAGGTTAGTCTCATTCTAGTCTCTTCTATAATACTTCCACCCTCAAATTATCGGTTTTCTTTGTAACATACAAACAATGGGAGTGGGTAAATGTGATGGCTCTGGGGTCAGGCCACCCCTTTACAAATCCTGGTTCTGTCCTTCCCTGGGAGTATGACCTCTGTATCTCATCCATTTGCTCATTCATCATGTCAGACACAATGATCCATTTGTGGGCTCCAAATGGATCCATTTGGGGATCCATTTATAAACAGATTAAAGACCTGTCCTCAAGGAACTTTTGTTCAGTCAGTTGTCTTACTGGAATATGAGGATATTAATAGCATCTGCGTCACCACATTGTCATAAGGCTTACATGACTTAATCCATGTGAAGCACTTGGACTGTTGCTTGGCACATCCTTCCCAAATGTTCGCCTTTATTAATCATGCTACCCTCATGTTTAATATCCTTCAGTGAGTCACTGCTGCCTTTAGGGTACATTCCAAATTGCTTAGCACAATAGACAGAGTCTTTCAGATCTGGCTCCTGATTTTGCCTGTTGCTTCCCCTGCACACTCCATCCCCCTCTAGCCATAAAGAATTGCTCATGGTTTCCATCCTGTGTTGTACTTTCCCCCCTTATGCCTTGATTCACCCTGTCCTTTCTGTCTTGGGTCATCTCCTTGGTGGGTGCCTTCTTTTTCTTCAAGAGTTATCTCAAATTTTCCCCATTGTGAAGATAATTTGTGCCGGCTTCTCCATACATATCCACGGCCCCCACTGGTCACGTTGACCCCTTTCGCCACACAGCAGTCATGCCTGACTTTATTAGAAATGGGCAGAGTGGAAGCAGAGAGTTAGTCCAAGTGAGAGCTGAAGAGGCCAGACCACCCTGGGGGTGCAAAAGACTAAAAAGAGCAGACAGATGTGCCTTATATTCTGAAAGTCAAATCAGTAAGTGTGCCTGATAAAGAGAGAATAAGAGGGAGAGAAAGGGAGGGATCAAGAGTAAATATTGGGTTCCTGGTTTGGGTAGCAGAGTAAATGATGGAGTCGTTTACTGAGACAGAGAAGATGGGTTGCTGAAATAATTTCCTGATAAAGGGGAAATAGAGAATTCTGTTAAGGCTGGTTAAGTTTGAGGCAATTGATGTGAATGATATGTGCAAGGCAGTTAGATATAGGTCTAAAGTTTGGAGAAAATTCTGAATTGCAACTATACCTTTCGATGTTGTTTTTTAAAAGCACTAATAATAATAGTACTGAAATCTATGAGCATAGAGGGGATCACCTGGGGAAAAAATGGTAACAATAGAGGAGACTAAGGACCAAGTCTTCAGAAATCAGTATTTGAGGCCATGGAGAGGTGCAGACACCAACAAAGGGAACAGACACAGGTGGGAAATGGGAGAGTGCCATCAGAAAGGCCAAGTGGGAGGGAGAGTGGGTGTCACAGGAAGAGCGCTGGTGACTGTGATTCCTGCCGCTGGAGGCAGAGCAAGGTGACAAAGAGGAAAGGCGCTGTTGTTTTGGCATCAAAGAGAAAATTGGTAACCGTAACATAAGGGATTCAAGATGGTGGACAGTACAGAATGAAGAGGATGAAATGGTAGCTGAAAGGGGGGAGTCCAAGGTCAAGGTACAACACCACTCTATCTTTTCATGAACCTAATAAAATAATAGTTTTTCTATGGTTTTAATTGCATCGCAACCCTGAGTGCCAGCCAGTGATATGAGATCAAGAGCCAAGGTTAAGGGCTGGGAGCCAGGGAATAGCCACCATCAATGATGAAGCCCACGGTCCTCATTCTCTTGACCAGACTCCAAGCAAGAGGATGTTTTAGAAACTCTTGGAAGTCCTGAGCTATGGACTCTTGAAACCATACCCTCAGATCAGCCTTTGAGGAGTATTGTGTGACCATCAGCGACGCCTGGATTACAATCCTGACAGCTACGTGTGCCACTGTTGCACACAGCCCTAGAACCCAGAGATGGCCGTCTGTCTGGCCGACGTCCCTCTGGGAGGCTGGGCTACTTAATCAGAATACTGCCTCAGGGACGAGTCATGGGCCACTTGGCTCAGGATTCTGCATAGCAAGACTGTTTAACAGGCATTAATAAGGATATTCAATATTGGTCTCATGTTGAAATTGTTTGTTGAATTATTGGCTTCATGGTGAAACCACTAATGTTTTAAAGGCAGGGATGATGGGATGGTCCTTTCTGTGGCCCCAGCACCTAATTCAGGGGCTGGTAATTGATGGTTCTCATTAAATATTGATTGAATGGTAGAATAATTAAATGGACTCCGTGAATAAAATCATTCAAATTGCAGATACAAGCACACACTCATGGTTCATACAGGTTAATCTTCTTCATGTTACTATGAAAACCATATATCCTAGTAATCCTGAGGTATTCTGAATATCAAATCCTACCCATTATCACTTAGTATGCCCCATTATATAGTGACACATACATGATAGGTAATTAGATAGATAGATAGATAGATAGATAGATAGATAGACAGACAGATAAAAAAAATAGAATTAGCCTATGACAGAAAATTCTTTCCATCTAGTGTCTCCCTTAATGATTCACAAGGGTCTACCATTAAGAAATCTTTTGTGTTAAATACTCTTTTAACAACGACAATAGTAATAATAGTACTATTTGTTGAATATTGCCCAGGTATTGTGTGAACAGAATTCCATACATCACATATTAGTGCACTTAATTTTCAAAATAGAATAATAGTTATTATTATGATCTCCTTTTTATACATGAGGCTCATAGAAACATTGTTGTTGTCCCAAGATCACAGAGCTAGTAAATGCTTGATTGGTGGGTGGTGGTTGAAAGCCAGCTAACTAGAATATGAGATCTTAACCACAAGAGCGTAAATATTACTATATCCCTAGAAATTTACATCCCCAACCTTGTAAAGCACAGGGTCCTGGCCCAAGGCAGCCCTTTTGGGTGAGTGGGGGTGAGGATGGAAAAGAGGGCGACCAGCCCAGCTGTGAAGGACTGAGAAGTACAGACAGACTCTGACAGACAGAGAGGAAGGTCAGCGGCTGCACAGAAAACAGCCTGTGCTGCAGAAACAAGCTGAACCTATTTCTCCCTGGCCTCTGGCCAGCCCACCCTTCGTCCTTGACTTGCCGAGCTGACTAGTGCCCGTCCTGGAAAGGTAATTTGGGGTGCTGGAGAGACATCAGCCCTTTTGCAAGATGGGAACAATGACTTGTCATTTCCTGCAGAGTTCTGAGACTTGTTTCCAAAGCTCCGACTAATTTCAACCCGTCTTGGGGTCTCTGCTCTGAACACTGACTTCATTTTAAAGGAGAACTTCTGTTTTACTAATTTACTGTAGGCAATAAGGATGTTTGAGAAATGGTAGACTGTTCAGCAGGGTGGCGAGGGGGACGGCTTGGAAATCTGGACAGATAAGTCACTCTGGAAGTTTTCTTCACAAGGTGTGTTTCGCTTGTCAGGGAATGGACTCATGTCTTAATATATTTCCTTGACCTCCCTGCCATGCGTTCCTTACTCCCACCTCCCTTCCGCTGATGTGGAGAATTAGCATATGATTTATTTCCCCTCTCAGAGTTCCTCCCCAGTGAACTGCTATGATTGGCAGCAGCCCTTGCTCTGAAAACCTGGTAGAAATATTTGAAAAGGCATCAGGGACGGAATCTACTTAGCACCGTGCCTGCCACTTCATCTATTTTTACCAGCACGCCTCCGCTAGATTGGCGGGGAGGAAGTTATGCTGAAGTTGCAACAGTGCGTCTCCTCCCAAAACCTGCTTTAACCTGCCCCATTTGGCAGTTTACCTGTTTCAGGAGAATCTATGCAGGATGGGGGCAGGGTTTACGTCATCGAATACGGTCCAGGTTGAGAGATATTTTGAAAAGCAGTGCTGTGTCTTCAGATACTGGTGGCTTTTCTTCCAAGCGGTGGAAGCAATTGGCATGCCCTTAATTGCCTCTTGCATCATCTGTCTTGGGAGGCTGGTTCTCATTTTCAGAGACAAAGGAGCCACGTGTCTTTCCATGACACCTAATGGAGATGGGATAAAATTGGAGGCTCTCTGGAGGCCCGGTGGGAAGTTGATCTGAAAATTATGATCAAATTTTTTCCCCATCATTTTTAAATGGGTTAATGGGGAAGGCCATGTGTGCAGCCTCCTTGGCTTGCTTTCTTTCCAGGGTGCTCAATAGCACGCCTTTTGGACTTCCTTACTTATGTTATTATACATTAATAACATAAGTAAGGAGTGAGTGAGAGGCATGGGAGCTTTCCCACTCTGGGTATTCGGGTCATGCGGATAAAAATGCTTCACATAGGGGTTTTAAACAATTAGTCTTCTTTTGTTCTCTGGTTAATTTTTTTCAGTCAGTGACGTTATAAAGATAGATGGATTTATCTTTGGAATCCCATTCACCAAGTTTGCTCTCCTGACTGTTCCTGCCTACATCCCTCTTCTGAAGCAGTGCTGTTCACTAGCCCTCAGCCACCTTTCCTCTCATGCATTCATTCAACAGATACTCCTAATCCACATGGGAAGTGCCAGATACTATATTAGGATTAGGATAAAGAGAAAGCAGATCCTGCTTCTGTCCTGGGGCCCTGCTACCCCTCTTAAAAAAACCAAAGCATAAAAATGCTAAATAAAGCTGAGCACATTTCATCACTAGGGTTATTGGTATATTAGCAAGACACTGTACAATGGATTATTTCACCATTAAAGTATATATCCGTGTGTGTGCATGTATGTGTGTGTGTGTGTGTGTATGTGTGTGTGTTTACAATTGGAGAGGTATTACTTCCATGAGCCAAGAAAATGATTTTAAAGATACTTTCAGTGATGAGAGAATATATGGAAATTAAAATAATAAGCTATAATAGAATGTTTGAAGATAAAGCAGAGAAAACTCCTAAGAATTATAAGAAAAAGGCAAATATTTGACAGTAGCAGACAAGTGGGAGAAAAAAATTCAAAGATTATTTTAGAATTATTAGAATTTAGATTATTTTAATATCATTATTAAAGCAATTCTTTGCATGTAACTACTCCTTTACATAGACATGAGAAGCCTTTTTTCTTTTTTCTTTTTTTTTCCGTAGACGAGAATCCATATATTTGTTTTAAGCAATAACAAACACCATGATTCATAAATTATTAAAGGAACTGCCTTACTCCTTCTCTTTAGAAAAGCTCAGCCGTCAAGCAAGCATCTGCTTTCCCTTTTTCCCTACAAAAGGCACATGATGTAAACAGTCCTCTTAAGAACTCGAGCACAGTTACATCATCCACAGTTTGAGGAATATAAATGACCCAACTTGAACACAGGGGATTGTGAAGAAACATGCAAAAAGGCACAGCCAAACTTTTGCTTATGGCTCCGCGTGTCAATGTGTTGGTGATTTTAGGTTTAGAAATATGGTTTCCCACACTATCCCCTCTAGACTATGTTTGGGAGAAAGGAGCCTCCCAGGACCTCAAAACAGGAGGATCACACGGGCCGTCAGAAAACGCCTTTATTTTATGCTACGGCTTCCACGGGACCTTAGTTCCCGTGCAAATGCTGTTAAAGCTTGGCAATTAGTTCTGTCGTGTTTGTTTGGACTTCTCATGTTGGTGGTTTGTTTGTCCACCAGTTGTGGTCATTTCTCAAGAGGCTGCAATGAAGTTTCTTGTGATTATTTCAACATTACATGTCTGCTTGCATTCCGAGTTTACTTATGTAAAGTGGCTAACAATGATGTCCCTGAGGAGCCTCGAAGAGCACGGGGCTCAGATGTGCAGATGGCCACAGCCACCTCGTGCCTTTGCTTTCCCTGCTGCCCTTGCGAGTGTGATGATAGAGCCCCATATTCCAGACACAGCTTCCATCTGAGTTGGAATCAGTAGTCCAGACACACATCCCACATTCATATTAATTCACGCAGCCTCCGCAGGAGAAGGGGACCATATCTCTCAGCATACACCTTTGATAATTCCAGGTGATACTTGCAGTTATTGTTTTGTGTTTTTGTAAATGGGAACATCTGTCTTGACTTCACATCGACAACAATTGGGCATGTGCTTATGTCACATCCTATGCCAGGCACAGGGCATAACACAGTAAGACAGATTGTGCCCTTGAGGAGCTTGAAATTTTTTTTTTTTTTTTTAGCTGAGCCATCCTGCCACCTGTTGGCAGCTCAACGGCAACTCAGCTCGGGCTGGCCTCGAACTGCTGTTGCTCAGAGCTCAGCCTGCACTCTTGAGCGAGCTCTTAACCAACTGAGCCACTTGGCCGGCCAGGAGCTCGAAATTTAAAGCAGGAGATAAACAAGTAGAAATTCACGTAGCCTGTCATGGGCTGGATGATACGTACAGGTGCACACAAGGCAATACAGAAGCAGTGATAAGAGCATCTCAGATGAGCATGTGAGGCGCATTCCTGCTGACTCTTGGAGGTCAAGCAAGTGCTTATCAAGAAGAGAAAGGAGGAGAAGACACGTTACCACAGGCAGCATGTGTAAATGTGTAGACGTAAGACACTGCTCGGCATATCCAGGGAACTCCATGTAAGTTGGATAGAAGGCAGAATGAATATGGACAAGCCTTGAGACATGAGGTTAGACAGGTGGGCATGAGTCATATCAAAGTGGGTGGACCCAAAAGTTCACCTTCCCTGAATCTCTGTACTCAGCAACCCTAGATATGCTGAGGCAATTGCACAAGTCTCAGCCTATCCGAAAGCCCGGTGGGTGGATCTGTCAGGAGCACAATCGTGCAATTAGTTGGGTAGAGACATACAAGCGACATACATTCAAAGGGAAAAAGGAACCAGGCCTGACGGGACTGGCTTTCCAGTTGAGCCTTGGTTGTTAGAGAAAGTTAGTGATTCTGAACACAGCGTGGTTTCTGACAGTCTGATATGTTATCAGCTTGGCCTCAAGGATCCATGTGCTGCAGTAAGGACAGTAGTGACAGCGTCACAAAGAGTGCCAGTCTGTAGAGCAAGGGCAGTGCAGACAAGAGAATGCTGGAGGTGGGTAAAAATATATATATATAATTATATATGTACATATATATGTAATTATATATATATATATATATATATATATATATATATATGTGTGTGTGTGTGTGTGTGTGTGTAAAAGGTCCTTGAAGCATGCTCTTGAAGCATGGCTGCAGATTTGTTCATACACCCAGCAGAAGACCCACTTCCTGGGGTTACCGATCGTGCCCCTGTTCTGGGGGTTACATTGTATTCACTCTTGTGTTCCTTGACTTGTGTTCCTTGATCCTAGTGCCAGTAATTTAGGTGCTTGGCACACGTTTATGAAATCGAGTTCAATTTACTTTCAAATCCACAGCAAAGACATAGCAATCAAATACAACTCCTCAAAGCCTCGGGATTTATACCTTCGATAGACTTTCAATGTGTGAGCGGCTCTCTTTCCAAGTTGAAAAACATAGTAGCCCAAATGTCTTCCTTCAAGGATATTTTTTGCCCTGCTGGACTCATCTTCCTGGAACCTATGTGAATTCAAATCCCAGAGCTCTTCTCCTCACTTTTCACCTGGGTATGTCACTGGCACTTTGCACTACTCTGCCATCAAAAGCAGAAACAGAGCTCACTCAAGAGTGCGAGCTAAGCTCTGAGGAACAGCAGTTCGATGCCCAGCCTGAGCTGAGCTGCTGCTGTTGGCAGGATGGCTCAGCTAAAAAAAAAAAAGAAGCGGGCCGGCCGAGTGGCGCGGTGGTTAAGCGCTGGCCTGGGAAGCCAGCGGCCCCGGTTCGGTCCCACATATGAGGGCCAGTGACACTGCCCTCAAAAAAAAAAAAAAAAAAAAAGAAGCAAAAAAACCCTCCATATCTGTGTAGGACAACAGTCATCATGTGTCCCTCCACACTCAGGATCTCTGATAGACTCTGTGATGTGCAGTACCAAGCTTCCAATAAGATGTCTAGTTCACTCCAAAACCCAGCATAGAGCAATGAACCCTTCTGCAGACAAACAAGACGCGCCTAGGTTTGACCCAATGGAGGTAGTGCTCCCTCGATTCAAACCTGGCACAAAATGGTGAGGGATACAGCAGGCATCCCAGGAATGGTCTTAGAACAAGCTCTCCAGATGGGCCATGTATATATATTTTTTCTTACCCACATCCGGCTGTCATCGTTTCAACATGTAATATTTGATTTCCTGCTTTCTTCTTGCCTGCCACAGAAAATGAACCGAAATTCCCTCTTTGCAGGAAGTATCATACATATATGTATTTTTCCCACTGTGCTCTGATCTGTGGGCATCTTAAGTAGGGTTTCTTCTGAAGGTTGCAAGTTAATGTCACCAAGGGAAAGCTGACATGTGAGTGCTGCCACCCATCAATCATTTCCTCTTATTTCACACTGGGAGGTGTGTATTTGATTATTTTTACTTCTTTGCTGCATCTGCTTCCTAAACTTCCCTGGTGGGGAGAGAGAACAGCTCTGAATATGGAGAGTTTGAAAAGAGGGGGGCACTTTGCAAAGGGAATGACAGAATGTCACCTGACTATCACAGGTGGTTTCCTGCTCCATCTGAGACATTCAGATGTCCTCTTCCAAATGCTTGCTGCCCCCTGCCCCTCCCACCCCGTTCTCCCGACCTTTATCCATCTCTCCAATCTCAGACCTCTTCAATGATTTCATTCTCAAAGTGTCCATCCATCAGTAGGACTTCAGGGAGAATAATGAGGAAACAATTTGCATATCTTGAGAGCTGAGTGATGCCAGATGGAATTGACAGGGCAGGAGTAATTGAGGGGAAAATGCTTTTGAAGAGCTGTCTCCAAATTGGCTTTCACATCTCTAGGCTCTGAAGTTCCAGGGGATCATTGCACAGAATGGGGAAGCCAAAGAAGGTTTCACTGGCAATTGTACCGTTTCTGGAATACATGCCGCATCTTTTGCCTCGTGTTCTCAGTGGATGGCGTTTGTGAGCCTCTGTCACAACGTCTAGAGTCACACAGAAAAAGAGCTTTACTCCCTGGCATAAACTGTACACCCCAGACAGCTGATCAATTCTTGGAGCGCATACCTTTGCAGACAGTAAACTGTGTAAGACATGTAGTTACAAATTAAAGTGACCATAGCAGCTACAACGTATTCATTAAGGACCTTCTATAGGACAGATATGATGTTAGAACCATACACACACTGGGGTTGAACCCTTCCTACAGCCTGAGAGAGTGATTATCTTCTGCAGTTTAGAATTGTGAAAACAGATGATCAGATAAGTCCAGTCAATTGGCTAAAGCCACAGATTCAATGGAGGATTTAACCTCATGGCTATCTGGCTCCTTCCTACTTTGGAGTCTCTGGTATCTTTTCCTCCTATCAGGGGAGAGAGGGAGAGAGGCAGAGAGGAAGAGAGGGAGAGGAAGGGGGGTGGAGAGAGAGAAAGAACTCATCTTATTGTCAGTGAGTGAGTTACATTATTTTCCTATAAAGCAACCCATAGAAGGCAAGGTGTTAATTAGGTCTAACGCTTACCTAGACCTGTAAAGGTGAGGTGTTGATTGGACCTTGGTATGGAAAACCTTGGCCGTTCTGCTTGTGGCCCAGGGCATTGCAATAGGGTGGAAAGAGTCATCAGATCTGTTTGGTTCTCTGTTGCTGGGGAACACACCACCCCAAACTTAGAGACCTAAACACAGAAAAGGAGCATTTACTTGCTGGAAATTCAGGATTTGGCCAGGGCTCCTGGTCTGAGCTCCTCATGGCGTCAGACGGGGCCATTGACTCTGGGCAGCAGATCTGCGTCCGAGATGGCTCACGCTCACGGCTGGCAAGGAGGTGCTGGCTGTCCCCTGGAGCTCAGCATGGGCCTCTCCTCCACATGGCTAGTGGGGCTTCTTTCAGCAGGATAGCTGGGTGCAGACGGGGATGCTCCAAGAGCTAAATACCCAAAAGGACGATGCACAAATCCATGCCCAGCCTCCGCTTACTTTATCCTGACGTCACTCTAAAGTTAATTTCATGGCCAAGCTGAGCCAATATGGGAGGAAACTTACACAAGAGACTGAATACCCGAAGATGGGGTTCTTTGGGGGCCACCCAAGTAGCAATTTTTCTCTGCCAGCAGACGGACTTTGACTTGAATAGGGGCTCTGACTAGTCTTTTCTTGTAAACTGGGGAGCATTTCTTAGCCTCCCTGTTCCTTTCTTGCCCCAGCTAACAAAATCTACCTCACACTTTTGTTTTATTACTACAATTCCCACACTCGTGTGGGGTTAGAGTGTTCATCTCCTTCAGGGTGTGGGAATTCTGAATTAATTCCTAAGGAAAGAACTCAGGGCTTAATGAGCGCCTAACTCAGAAACTCAGGAATTGGGTAACAGTGGCAAACCTTGAAACTTACGGAATCCTGAGGTAACTGACGCTTCGTTTCCTCCTGGAGGGAAATGAGAAAGAGATTTCAAAACACTTTACAGGGTGTTGACATGAAAGAAGGCTGACTATGTAGGAGCAGCGAGCTCAACTGCAGAGATTATAGTTTTGGGAGAAAACAAAGAATGAATATAAATCTCACTCAAGCTACCCAGTGAAACATCTCCCCAGCAACTCAAAGGTTGTTAGCCTCAGTTGCTGTTTTTAAAAGGGAGATGTTGAAAAAACTAAGTCTGATATTAGCTATAATGTGCCCCCTTACAAAACTCTATACCACTGTATATACTCAATAAATGGTCTTGTTTTTACACTTGCTGTCACTGTAACGTGACTAGTGACAAAAAAACACAAAAACCCAAAAACCTAAAAGACACCAAATTGTCTCCATCTCCATTTGGAAGCATAATTGTTCTGCACTTGGATAATAGGTAGTGTGTATTTTAAAATATTCTCAATGAGAAAATGCCATGTTTTAAGAAACTGAGTAGATTTGTGAGAGCGGAGGTTGCCTGGGGAATAGTTTATTACAGGGGTTGACAAACTTTTTTTCAAAGGACCAGCTAGTAACTATTAATTTAAGGCCATTCTGTCTCTGCAGCAACTACTCAGCTCTGCCTCAGCAATGCAAAAGCAGCCATAGACAATACATAAACAATAGGCATTACAGTGTTTCAATAAAATTGTTAATAAAGCTTTATTGAAACACAATAAAATGGGTGTTGGGCTTGGTTTATGGGCTCCCATTTGCCAACTCCTGATTTAATTAGCTGGCAAGCTTAATGTACAATGGGCAAAACATTATCTTAGATTTTTTTTTTAATTGGGGAATTGGGGAAGGGGAACAGCATTGGGGAACCAGGGAAGGGGAACAGACAAGTTGCTGTCCTTTTTGTTCGTCAGTCTAGTTGTGGAGGACATTGTTTCACTGGCCCATGTTGGTATCATCATTGCGCTCTTCTTAGGTGAGGCAGATCGGTCGTCGGCCTCTGGATGGCCGCTCACAGCAGCTCTTGGCAGCTCACACTGGCTTCCAGCCACTCATGCTGGCTGCCGGCCACTCACTGTAGCCTATGGCAGCCCACTGCAGCGGGGGCTGCAGCTATGCCATCCTGGAGACTCACAGCAGCCCAGCTCCAGGTGGAGCTGTTGTTCACCATCTTAGCTACAGAGGGCAGTATCACTGGCCCTCATATGTGGGATCCGAACCGGGGCCGCTGGCATCCCAAGCCAGCTCTTAACCAATGCGCTACTCGGCTGGCCCACATTATCCTCTTAGACTCAGATTATTGAAATCCTCTGAGAGTTACCATGTTAATATGTCAACTTATCTTTGACCCCATGGACTGACTAGTTGGAGCAGAGAGAAAAACCCATACACGGTGACAAATGTCACTTGATCACTGACACCAGATGAATACGGTACTCCCTGGTCCCTAAGAATAACTGCTTGGACATTTGAAATCAATCACTTCGTATGCTCATAGAACACATAAGTGGGAGAGACAATGTTTCAAATATTCCCAGTCTTGCAATTCTGTTGCTCAATTGTTTACGTATTAAATTGGGGGATTGGCCATAGTCAGGTATCAATCAAGTCTGTCCAAGTCCCAGATTTCTAGGTTTATTGTAAAATTTAGTAGTGGCAATTCCTCGAGAAGTTGCTTAAGCAATACTCACTAGACAATTATGATGGCTCAGGCACTTCTTTTGTGCATAAATGTAATAGTCCTGGAAGAAAACTAAGTAGAGTTTTGGTTTCTTGGAGCTTACAACCTAGTAGAGGAGAGACAAGAGGAAAAAAGGAAGGAAAGAAGGGAGGAAGGGAGAGAGAGAGAGAAAGAAAAATCAGATAGTAATAGGTTCTATGCAGAAAAACAATAAAATAGGGTGAGAGAAGCTGGAGAAGGCCTGTTTGAGGAGGTTGCATTTAAACCTCCATGGGGCGCTGGCTTGGGAAGCCAGCAGCCCCAGTTTGGTCCCACATATGAGGGCCAGTGACACTGCCTAGAATAGAATAGAATAGAACAGAATAGAATAGAATAGAATAGAATAGAATAGAATAGAATAGAATAGAATAGAATAGAATGAAATAAAAGTAAAAAATCCATTTGGGCTGGCCGAGTGGCGCGGTGGTTAAGCGCTGGCTTGGGAAGCCAGCAGCCCAGATTCGGTCCCACATATGAGGGCCAGTAACACTGCCCTCAAAAAAATAAAATAAAATAAAATAAAATAAAATAATAAAATAAAGGTAAACCTCCATGGGTCCATCTCAAAGACCATTTTTTTTTCTTTGAAGTTCAAATAATAAGGAGAGGTCAGGAATAGAATCTGGAAGTCACTGAAACCGAGATGATATGTACAGCCATGGGATGTAGTGTATAGTTCAGGGGAGGAGGCCCAAGGTTGAACCAAGAGCCCTCAGCATTCAGGCATCAAAAGAAAAGCAACCAGAGGAAAAGGCCAGGACGCCCCATCCAGTGAGAGAAGAGCAAAAGCTGTAGCAAGGGTGAACCCTGCCTGAATACAAGTTCATGTCTGAGGCTCTAAAACACACATTGCCCCAGAGGGTTCTCAGGGAGGCAAAACTTTGCCGCCCCTGGAGTAAAATGTCAAAGTTTATTTCTACAGAAATAAACTCCGAGGGAAACCACCCGCTCGGTAGACTGCACACCTGTGTTTTCCGAAGTCCTTCTCTCAAGGGAATGAGTCAGAACATTTGAATTTAATGCTTCATTTTGCAATTCCCCAAGCACCAATGGGTCTGCATAAACAACCATTTCCTGTAACCTCAGACCCTACATCCAGTTCTCACCTCACTCTTGTCACCCACACATGCAGACAGGTTTCCTCCCACTACAAGGCTTGAAATGAGCCATGCAAAAGAAAAAAAAGGAAAAAAGCAGGTGAGCAGGAGAAAATAGCAAAACTCCCCATCATGAGAATTTCACAGGCAAGTCTATTAATATGTACGGTAGACAGAATATTGGCCCCTCAAAACTGTCCACATCTCAATGCCTAGAACTTGTGAATATGTGTGTGTGTGTTTGTGTGTGTGTGTGTATTCATATACAGAAGGTGCCAAAAATGTATACACATTTTAAGAAAGGAAAAAACTGTATTGAAATTGTAATGCTCAATATATACCAATAAGAAAAGATGAAGACAAGTCATGTATACATTTTTTTTGGCACACCCCTAGCATGAAATATATATATATATATATATATATATATATATATATATATATATATATATATATTTACCTAACTGGAAAATAAGCCCAAGCATGATGTTTCAGGATTCTCGTAATACAAGCCCTACCCCAAACATAAACCCCAGTTAAGATCGTCAGCCAGACATGACTGTTTGAATAAATGTAGATTTTTGTACATCAATAAACAAATAAATGTAGATTGTTGGAGCCAAAATTAATATAAGACCCAGTCTTATTTTTGGGGGTATATGTGTGTGTGTGTGTGTGTGTGTGTGTGTGTGTGTGTGTGTGTGTGTGTGTGTGTTCCCTTACATGACAAAAAGGATTTAAGGTTGCAAATGGAATTAAAATGGCTAATTAGGTGGCCTTAATATAGAGAGATGATTCTAGATTATTCAGGTGGGCCCGATGCAATCATAAGGGCCCTTAAAAGGAAAAGAGGGAGTCAGAAGCAAGAGCCAGAGCGATGGCAGCTTGAAAAAGGAACCGGCCCAACGTTGCTGGCTTTAACGCTGGAGGAATGAGGCCAGGAGTCAAGGGGTGTGGGCAGCTCCGTAAAAATGAACAAGGCAAGGCAATGACTTGCCCCTAGAGCTTTCAGAAGGAACATCGCCCCGCCAACACCTTAATTCTGGACCAGTGAGACCCATTTTGAACTTCCGACCTCCAGAACTGTAAGATAATAAATTCTTGCGCTTCTAAGCCACGATAGCTGTGGCAATTTGTTACATCAGCAATAGGAAATTTATTCAATATGGTAAGCCTGTGTAGTATGAGCCTTTGTTCAATGATAAATCATACGGAGACACTACCTCAGCATCTGACATTTAGCAGAATCAATTTTGAAAATATGTTTAGAAATTCATATGAGGTAAATAACTCTTAGCTTACCAGCAAGTGTTCCCCTTTGGGAGAAGCTTGGCCCTACTAATATGAATCCAGCAAGCTTGGAATCCAGCCAGATCTCCCCAGGACTCGAGCTGAAATCAATTAGAGGGAAAAGCTCCAGTGGGTTATAATACTCAGCTAAATAACCCAGTGCTCACGTGACAGCTTGTACTTCGTAAGCCTCTACTTGTTAATACTGCCTTGGGTTTGGTTATTGAATATTTACATTCCAAAGAAGGCAAAACACCAGGAAAATAAATAAATTCTTCTAAGTTTGACATATTGGCTATAAATGAAAGAAAAGAGATGGCGGAAGGTATACACACTGACAAAATCTCTTCCAAGAGCCAAACGTCTTACTCAAGAATGAGTCATTATATCGATATGTTCTTGAACCATTTCTATTCTTGGGACAAGCGTTTTTATCTGTTTTGTGGGTTTAAAGAAATGGTAGATCAGTTAACATAGCTTTAAATAGAAGAATTTTGAGCAATTGAAAGGATGCATTCAGAAAGCCTTTTCTTATACTTGGGTAGGTTGCTTTTTCCTTGGTCTCTTCTAAGGATTTTAACAAAAATAACAAGAAAGAGACCTGAGGTGACTTGTGTTTAATGGAGAGCACTTGCAAAGGAGAGGTTGGATCAGAAAGGCAAGACTAAAAGCAAGGAAAGAGGGCCAGCCGAGTGGCGCATTGGTTAAGCGCTGGTTTTGGGATGCCAGCGGCCCCGGTTCGGATCCCACATGAGGGCCAGTGACACTGCCCTCTGCAGCTGGCAGCGGCTCCAACTGGAGCTGGGCTGTGGGAGCCCCGGCGATGGTGTGGGCTGCAGCCCCTGCTGCAGTGGGCTGCCATAGGCTACAGGGAGTGGCCCGCAGCCAGCGTGAGCGGCTGGCAGCCAGCGTGAGCTGCCAATAGCCGCGGTGGGCGACATCCAGAGGCCGGCGACTGATCTGCCTCATCCGGGAAGAGCGCAATGACCATATCAACAGTGAGGCAACATCCTCCGCAACTAAAACTGAAGAACAAAAAGACAGCGACTTGTCTGTTCCCCTTCCCCGATTCCCCAACGCTGTTCCCCTCTACCAATTCCCCAATAAAATCTTTAAAAAATAAAAAATAAAAATAAATAAAAGCAAGGAAAGAGTTGCAAGTTTATTGTAAAAACAGCTCTAACATCTGTCAAGATGGGAGAGCCATTTGGTGGCATATTTTGCCACCTCGGAGAAAACACAGCTATTCCTGGTCACACTGACACCGTGCATATATATGGTGGATAATATCTTTAATTTTATTAGACTAAAAGCTTTTATGGGTAATAAGCCACGTTTGCCTAAATTTCTAACTTTGATGCCAAAATCATTGCTATTGTAAAAAATAATAACAATAATCTTGATTTTCTTTTAAGATGGCTAGTGTTTCCAGATTTGTGTCAACTTACATATTTATGGGAATGGTCATTCCCACGCTTTGATTTCTGATCTGGAAATACAAATTAAAGGGGTAGCTGGAAAAGGAGAGAACGAGGGGACAAAAACAAGGGAAAGAAACATTTTTAATGGTTTTATTTACTTCTTCAGTCTTCCCAAGCTTTTTGGTTTTCCCACCTCTCACTTGGACAGTTAATAACAGTTGACATTCATAGAGCTGTTTTGAAAATAAAGACCTCCAAAGGCCGAATGCACCATGTAAGAGGCAGAAGGGAAATTGGCTCCCACACCAGGTGCATGATGCCACCTCTGATGTGGAAGGCAGCAGTTGGGCCACAGCTCGTGTGTTCGGAGAGCCAGACAGTGGCCCAGAACAGGAATTGGAAAGGAATCCCAGGTCCAGTTCAAACTTCAGGGACAGCAGTGGGCAGCAGCATGAGCTGACACACTGGAATGTTGCTGGGATATTCATCCCACAAAACATTCAGCTCCCTTGTCAAGGGAGGAGGGAGACAATTTCCAGCCTAAGGGGTCCTCAGTGGCCAGGAGCTGGGTCTTCTGTCTGGCTCAGCTCTGGGCAGTCAGAAGAATGGCTGGAAGACATGGCAGCACCGTGCCCAGAAGTGGCCAGAACAGGAAGCAGAGATGCATCCGCTGTGGGTGATGGAAGCAGAGAAGGGGGACTTGCTGCCCCCTGGACCTCCGTGGGCAGTTTTGTGCCCAGCAGACAAGAGCAGAAACCACCATGTTCCACTTGGGGATTTAAAACAACATGGTCCAGTCCGACTCTCTTAAAGATGACTTTCCTGGAGACCTTGTCTCATGCCTGGAGGATTGACACACTCATCCTGAGCTGTTCTCTTTTTACATTTTTAGTGCATCTCCTCAAGTTACATCCCAGCAGTAAATGGGGACGAAGGCTCTAAGGCTCCCTGGTCCTTTTGCTGTTGCTATTCCTAGAGGGTTTGACGAAATAAAGGGAGAGGGGGTGGATATGCCTCTGGTTCGTGTGGACCTGCCGAGCCCTTTTGGCTGATTTGAAGTTAACAGTAACTGTGATAAAACCACCACAGATATGACAAACATGAAGCCAACAAAAAGGCCAAGAGTCACCACTCTGTGATGGGATGCTCAGGGCACGGCACACGATCGATCGAAGTTTGTGCTCCGCTCAGGGATCTCTTCTCGCAGAGAGAGCAAGTGGGTTTCAGCGTGCGCGTACACACGGATTAATCATCACTGTGCCCTGAAGTCCCAGGTTAAGAAGGATGCCAAGACCACAGTCAATAGACTCAGCTAGAAAGAATGACCTGGGGTGGCTGTGATGCACATGCCATGCATTTGTAACCGTGGCAGGAGCAGGCGTGGGAGCCAGGCACAACTGAGGGTCATCTTCCTGAACGACGCTGTGGCCAGTTTTCCGATTTTAAAAGGAAAGGCTTTCTGTGATGTGACTCCAGCATATGCAAAAGTTCTTCTAGGACCTGTGCGGTCAGCCCCTTATGTGAAGGCCCCTCCCTCCTCCCGTCCCAGGCTCTGCTTGTGTGGAATCACTTCTCTGTAGCAGTCACTCAAGGTGCACTGGGCATCGGGGTTCTGCGAGGCAGTGCGAGCTGCGTGTGTCAGCCGTATGGTTCCCAATGAATCCAAGCCACCGAGTTTCAGTCCACACTGAAACTTACCCTCGAATAGATCTATCATTTAATATTGCCGTGCCTGAGTTCCTTCCACTCTAAACTGGGTTCAGTACAGTCACTGCTCTCTTAAGGCTGTTGTGAAGATTGTATGTAGAGCTGATGTGTTGCAAACCGCAGAAGGCACCATCCGGTTGTCATCTGAGCATATGGTGCCCCCTGCAGTTGTACATGTAGAAACTGCACGTTAATTATTTCATGTAGGGAATTTAAAAGGGAGCCTGGAGCACAGTAGGTGCTTATTAAGTAGATGTCATTATTATGCGGTCCAGCATACTGGCTGGGACATGGAAAGTACTCAATAAGCACTCGTTGAGTGAAAGCATGAATACACAAATGAATTTATGCAGTTAATAAACCAGGTTTGATCAAGGGAAAGGTACGTAGGAAATAGGGAAGGTAGACATTAGACTTGATGGGTCTTGGATGCAAACTAAATGTCTTGAATGTTCCTCGCTAGTTCCTGGGGGCCACTGAATATCCCTGAACAGGGGATACTCAAGGTGATTTTAAGGGGCAGTGATTTGTAGAATGAGGTGCAAAGGAGACCAGTCATAACACGGCATAAGTCACCCCGTGAGAGAGCAAGGAAAGGATTAGCGTGGGGACAGGACAAGATGTGAGATGGCAGGCAGCACTGGGGAAACCAGGGTAAATCTCATTTTAAATGTCCACCAGGGACCCCAGATCTTGGCCCCAGCTCTGCCCGCATTCTTCTGTGTCCTCGGAATATGAGGGCCTCTGTCAGCAGCTCGACGCTTTAACAGCTAAAATGACATCACTGTGCTCATCCGCCCCCTAAAGATGACTGCGGCTTCCAAGTCCCACCTTTGGAATTCAGGACAAGTGGAGTGGTGGAGAAGCCGTTGGGAACTTTGGCTGCGGGCTATTCCACATGGCTGTCTAGCCGTGGAGCCTCATGTGGGAAGGTTAATGGGAAGCTTATTCTATTATCTTATTTTCCAGGGAATGTGTCTGTCTGCCTTCCCTTATTTATTTAAGGGCAGTTGGGTGTGCCAGGGAGACAGGGAGGCATTTCATTGAGGTCAGTTGTTTTAGTTCCATGCTCTCATTTGGGTCAGTTCAGGGCAAGGTCAGGCAAGCTGACCATTCTGGCTTCACTCTGTCCCCCCACCCCAAAATCTCCCACTGAGGCAACTAGAGAGACGCCAGCAAACACACACATGCATACTTTTACTTACACATGCACATACACCCATGCACACTCGCTCCAAAACTCACTCCAGTGCACACTCACATATTCACACTCATGTAATTCACACTCACACACACTTAGACATACATGTACAAACACACGTGCACATACACACACACATTTCCCCGTGTGTGCACACATACATGCACACTCACTCACCCCCTTCACACAGTCACACTGTCAAGCACACACATGCCCCCCATGCACCTTCTTGCTCACATGTGCAAACACACACTCCAGCATCTCTAGGAAGATGGGCCTGAGGAGTATGGAAGTTTCCAGAAGAACACTGTCGAATGCGTGTTGTTCTGGCCCAGGGCAGCCATAGCTGCCCAGCTCCTGCAGACTTGAAGCCACATCACAGTTATGGAAGCAAGATTCGGAGAGCTTAAAAGAGCTCCGTAAACCTTGAGCTTAGAATTTAACATAGTAGCCAACACAACTGGAAGGGCTGTCCCCACTTCAGTCCTCATTTGCACGAGCGCCCCCCTCCCATGGGGACACGCTGCCAGGAAGGTGATTAAAACCAGCTCCTATCTAATTGAAGAATAACTGCTTTACCTTCCTTTCAAAATATGTTTGTAAATATCTTGTAATTGAATTTCCTCCTTCAAGGAAAGGCTGCTGGGTTTCCCCTGAGAGAGAACAGCAGCGGCATGTGGTCAGCAACTTCCAGGCCATTTGGCTCTGATAAGTCCTGAGCTCCCTGCTGTCCAGGCAGGTGAGGGCACGTTGGTGGGGGCGCCACAGTGGCCCAAGTCTCCTGCCACCTCATCCCTCAGGAACCAAACACACCTAGTTCCGGTCACAGCTGACTTCCGGTTCCCAAAGCACCTGGGGTCTCTGTATACGAACAGATTAAAGAGAAGACGGGGGGAAAGGCACCGAATGGAAAGGAGAAAGGAAACAGGCTAAGAATGAGGGCTAATAAGGTTGCAATCACCACCCACGATTATTGCTCTGATCTTCCCGGCAGCCTGGGAGAAAAGGGAAATGTGATGACTGGCATGACCACTTATCCAGAAACAGGGACTCTGACTCCCAAGGAAAGATGCTTTTTCAGGAGATTTTATTCTGAGCATAAATCCTTAAAAGATATGACCTAAATATTGGGTTGTCGGAAAAGTCATGACATATTTTTTTCTATGTTTTTTTGTTGCAAAAATGCATCGCGACTTTTCCAACAACCCAATATTTTCTAGGGGATAGCCATAAACATTGGACAAAGCCCTCAGCGTTGATTTTCATGCCATCCATTATTGCGCCGGTCCAAATACTAGGGTGTTTTCCTTTGATCTTTTGTCAAACGAGACATACAAGCGCCAGACACAGGTTAGCTGCAAATATTACAGGAGATAGTACCTATGGTAGCCCTTACTGTAAATACCCAATTACAAGTATGAAGTAGGAGCATTCATTCATGTTTTCTGAGTGACTTAAAGATGTGGGAGAATTCAGAGCTCTAGTGAGCATTCAAATTTTATTCCTTCCTCCCCCGGGTAGGGCAGCATACCTGTCGTGTTACGACAGGGTCCCTTTGTGTGACATGGGCCTCTGGTCAGGGAAAGGGGGGGGTGCTTTGAAAGGAGAGCCGGCCCCTTCCAGGGCTAAGCCCCTGTGTAAATCTGACTTGTGTGCTAGGCCTGTACAAGACACTGGTGGAGTTATTTTGCAAGCCAGTTGGCCTGTGCATAGTTTTATTGGGTTTACCAGCAGTGTATTTCTAGAAGCTGGACAGGAAGCTAGAGTGACCCCACACACAACATCTTGCCGCTGTAATCCTTCCTGGTACGTCCTTTGTCCCCTTCCATTTTTACCCTCCTGATCTTCTTCCCAACAACCCACAGCAAGGCTTTCGCCCACATCAGACGGGCACTCACAGCACACCCTTCAGAGGGAGCCGGGGCCCAGGTTCTAAACCAAGTTCAGCTGGTAATTTCACTACTAATTGCTCAAGTGTTGAGCCTCCTGAGGACTGATTTAATAGCCCCACCACCCTGCCGCTCCCCTTGCCCCACCCCACCCCCCGGGGGGCCGGTAGGAGTCCACAGGGCAGACAGCTGGAAGGGAGGATGGAAGGTCTGGGCTGGGAGAAGTGCAGCCCCCGCGGTGAACAGAATGCCCAGCTGTGGGCTCAGGCTCCAGGCTGCCCATCGCGCCTCTCCCTGGGAACCCAGACCCGCCCGGCTGGAAGGTCTGGGCATTTAAACAAAATGGTTCTTGCTTGTTATTTGGAAATCTGTGATTCACACTCAGAAACGGGTGTGTGTGCGCGAGGGAGGAGACGGAGGCGATGGCTGGCTCTGATTTGGCTTGCAGGGCGGCAGGCACAGCCTCCCACCGCCTGGTCCACTGTTGGGGCCATTCTAGGTGGAGTCCAGTGACCCATTGGTTTCTTCCGGATGGTCAGAGCCCTTTCGTGGGCATTGTCTAGAGCTTTCCCTGAGGAGCAAAAGTTAGCATTTCAACTTTACTATTGCCTTGAATCTAAAGTGCAAAGCAGGGCCAGGTAGTGCCAGCTGAGCAGGGCAGCCCTCTGGTTCTGAGACAGCAGGTGTGTGACTCCCGCTGGCCCGGACCCCTGTGTGGGGGCATCCAGGTGGACTCATGAAGCACAGAGAGAGAGAGAGAGAGAGTGTGTCCCCCTAATCCAGACCTGCAACCTGGAGCCTTCAGGGATCCCATCCCAGGAGGAAGTGACTAATAGCCCCAATTTAGGCATTAGTGTATAATTAAAAATAGCCACCATGGAGAAGCAGTGGTTACAACGTGCCTTCGGTGTCTGTCAGAGAGCAGGACGGGGCAGGGTTGGGGGTTGGGGAGGGTGGGGGAGGCCTGGCTCGGATCCGCTCTTCTAACTCAATGTGTGGCCTTCGGCAGCTTAACGAACCTCTGAGTGTCAGTGTCCTTCTCTGTAACAGAAGAATTATAATAACCTCTTCACAAGGTCATCATGAACCTGTAAGGCCCTTTTTTTGGTTATTGTTGTTGCTTTAACAACGAGTGGGGGTCCTCCAGGCACTCAGTAAGTGGCAGCTACTCACTAAGCATCCGCAATGTGCATGTATTTTCCAAACAACATCTCAAACATTTATTTTTTTTCCCGCTGATTGCCTTCAACCCTGCACTTTTGCCTCTCTCTTTTCCAAGACACGGTGCCATACGGGTCAGATTATAGACCCTCCAGGTCCCTCCAGTTGGTGGTCCGGAGTCATTACAGTATGTGAAGTTGCATCCCGCCCCATGGCTCTCCTGCCGTCCCTACCTACCTGGTTTGCCTCTCCTTACGTGAGGAAGAGGTGTGGTCTGTGGTTCTTCCCCTCTGCTTCCCCGCCCCCTTCAGGGTCTAGCAGCTCTGGGAGGGGAGAGACATTTTTCCAAGAACTCCTGTGAGTAGCGCCAGCATCAGGATGGGCCCGCAATTTTCTGCAGCTAAACAAGCACCCGGCCAGGGGATACCTTGCTCCCTGTTATTTCAGACACCTCTAATCTGTAACCCTCCCTTGACTTGGGGTATAGAGATTACTCCTCTCCCCTGGAAAACTACGCTAGACGCCCCAGGATTCCCAAACCACTGGACTCCACAGGCTTCCAGCCCGTGGTCTGCTTGGGGGAGGGTGGTAGGTAGCTGGAGGCGGCGGGGCCCAGTGACAGCTCTTGACAGCTGGGCACAGGACGTTCTGCCCTCAAAAACCCTCCCCCGTTTTGCATGCACAGAGCACCACGCTGAGAATCTGTCTGTTTCCCTGGGATCCGAAGGCAAGTTTCTCCCCCAGGAAAGGTCAAATGAACATCGTCAATCAACTGGGCTTGTTCTTTTTTTAAGAGCTCACATCTGTCTGCGGGGTTGGGACCAGCACCGAGTTAGGGCCCCCCGCGGAGTCACCCACACACACAGTGTTCATTAGGTCCCCTGGCTGCTCAGAGAGCCCTGACTCAGCCGGGGAAGCCAGCTGACGGCTGAGGTCTTTCGGGGTGATTTAGCTCCATGTGGAAGCGCTGATGTGTTCTTTTTCCGCCCCCAGAGAACAGACACTGTGCCCAAGTGTTTCCGGGCCGGTGACAGGGCTGCAGACATCCTGACAGTCCTCCCTGTCCCTCCCCGGCTGTGTCCCTCACCGTGTACCTACCTAGCTCTGAGCTCTGCTGTCAGAGTGCCTCATCACCCTTGTCCTTTCCCCCAGCCCCCTCCAGTCCTGCTTTCACAGCCGGTGAGGGGAACCAGGACTACCGAGACCCAACAGAAACAGGCCGAGTTAGGATAGGAGGGAGGAGGGGGCTGGAATAGCTGCCTCGCAGGCAGCAGTGGATATGATGTCGTGTATGGTCAGTTGCTGGGCGTGTGTGTGTGTGTGTGTGTGTGTGTGTGTGTGTGTGTGTGGTGAGGTTAAGTGATGGAACTATAGCAGGGCTACCACACATGGCTGTGCAGCCTCATCCCTGCACAACTCCAGGGGGCGCCCTTCATGTAGACTGTGGTTGAATGACACGCCCTCAGTTTATATTAATACAATCTGCCACTTCAGATCTGTCTACTTCAACCACATCAATCCCTATGTCCTATGCCCCCCCCAAAAGAACATAGAGTTTTAGAAGAAATGATTAATCACAAGAGTTTCTGTTTTATGGTGAGTCAACAGGTGGGCCAGTATTCCTGAAACAGTCCGTGATGGACTAGAAACCGCTTATACCAGCTTGCAAGAGCCCGTTATTAGTATTTGTACCCACCTGTGTGTTCAGTGATTTCCCACTGGCAGCTTGAAATCTGCCATAACGGATGATTTACAGAAATTGGGAAAGGGTAAGTCAAGGCCTCTTCACCAGCCCCTCCGAGAGCCACTCCTTTAACAGCGAGGCATCACTGGGCTCGAGGCACCTCCTGCCCTAACTTCTCAGTTTGTCTCAGGGACTCGAGCCATTTTGAAATGTCTTCAGTTTCATATTTGCTCTCTTAAAAGGCATCCTTGCCTGGTACCCACCCCCCCATAAAAGCTACCTGTGTCATTCCGCAGCCTCACCTGAGACCCAACCCTGCAGCATCTTTGATCCTTAGTGGATGAGTGGCTAAGCCAGCCACTCGAATTCCCTGTCTGCATTAAACACATTTTCACCCAGTGACATTTGACAGATAGGCTATATTCTAGAAACGTTTTCAGGGGAGTGGTTATTGCGTTATCCTTTAAGCTTTTATAATTGGCCGAAGCTTTGTAAACCTGAAAAAGTTTATCCATAAAGATTTCAATAAGCCTTTCTGAAACTTGCCACGCTGATAAAGATGAGAGTATGTGGCTTGTGTTTGGAAATAACGAACGAGTCATCGATTCTGGTTATAAGTTGACCCACGTTAGCTCTATGAGTGAAACTTGAGTTTTATTTCCTTCTTTAATTCTTAAACAAAGATATCTTTTTATTGAATACGCAAGCATTCCCCCAGAGGCATCCATAAGAAGAGACTCTTGTCTTTGCCACTGGATTTAGAAGTTATGTTTGTCTGAGATTAGTGTCAATGTGGTAATGACATTGATGCTAAGCATTTACAAAGCACTTCACAAGTTTCAAGGAGTTAATTTATACTGCCTGCCTTTAAAATGCTTTAAAAAAAAAAAAAAAGAAGGAAGCAGTTTAAAAAATTTTTTAAAACTAAGGACGGTGCGGGGGCAGGGGGAATGCATTTTAATGACCTGTACTAAGTCCACTCATCAGTTGGCCATAATATGTGTAGTTCCCAGAATAAAGAGGAAAATTTCCAGAGCAATATATTTTGTCAAACTTTTCTTCCCCACTTACAAACATTTTCAAGTTAGATTATAAAATATTGTTTAAAATGGACAGTATGATTCAGACAATATAGTTAATTGGACGTTTCTCCATGCCAAAACAATCATTTAATTTCTTGAGCACGCTACTTGCCAGGCACTGTTCTGCACACTCACATTCATTCTTTTATTTCATCCCTACAGGAATGTTCGAGGGCAGCGGTGGCCAAGTTCACAGATGAGGAGGCTGACTTCAGAGAGGTTAGTTATTACCCATAGGCCTCAGTTCGTAAGTAGCCGTCTTCGGTACTTACGTTAGTTCAATAATACATGGGTGTGCCATTTGTACTGTATAAATCATATCCTGACCCCATGAAAATTACATATGGTCCTGGATTAATATAATCCCCAGGTAGAAAAGGAACAGAAAAATATTCTTCCTAACCTCAAAAGCACAATGACTCTTTGGGAAGTACTGAATATTTCACTTGAGAAACTAGGAAAATCCAGTTCTTTCTTTGTGAGCAGTTTTCTTTAAGAATGAGCAAGAAAAGGCAGTTGAGCATATTCATTGCTCCAACTCTAGGTGCACCGTGGGGCGGCATAGCACTGGCCTCGGAGGGCTCACTGAAGAAAAAAAAAAACTGTCTCCACAGAACAGTAATCACTGGGGCTCTTAAAGTATCTGCAAATATAACAAACACTGCAATCAATGAAAATGTGTTTGGACTCAACTGTCAAGCTTGCCGAAGATGAAAACAATTGTATGTCTTCAGCAATCACAAATATATGAATCATACAGGGCACATCTGTCAGACATGCCTTCCCAAATGACTCAGCTAATCCAAGTGCATCTCTGCTTATAAGTACAAAGCCAAGCCAAGTAGAAAGCCTATTAGGAAAAGAGAATAATTTTGCTGTCCAAAAAAAAAAAAAATCCGTACTGCCTCAAATCTTATGGACTCAAGGCACAAAGTAATGGAAGTGAGATTGCACGTCTACAACCTTTGAAGGGATTACGAAACATGCAGGACCTTTTAGAATCTGATGTTGCAAACGTTACTTTAAAAGGTTGAGCGTCAGACACCCCTAAGGAGGTCTCTCTCTCTCTCCAGGAATGCAGTCGGCCCACGGTGGCAAGGATTCAGGGTGACACCGTCTCAGATTCCTTTTCTGGTTTACTTCAGACACCTCCAGTCTGTTTCATGTACAATTTTTTATCTGTGTTTGTACATGTACAAAATTAAGAAATAAGCATGGGGAAGAGTGAAGGATTGTAAAATGTTAGAGCAAGATGTTTCAGCCAATCCAATTTTAGCTCTTTCATCCAAACATAAGGGGACTGAGCCTGGGGTTCACGGTCATGTCCAGGTCACATAACTCATAGGTATTGGGCGAGCCGAGTGGCGCGGTGGTTAAGCGCTGGCCTAGGAAGCCAGCGGCCCCGGTTCAGTCCCACATATGAGGGCCAGTGACACTGCCCTCAAAAAAAAAAAAAAAAAAGAACTCATAGGTATTAATAGAACCGGGTTCTACGTGGCCCCCTTGCAGAAATCCCCCACTGGTCCTTGCCTCTAACAAATGAAGCCCCATCCATCAGAAATGGATAAAAGTTATGAAGATGTGTCAGAAAGGAGCCTTAGATAGTAGTGGCTAAAGAATGAAGCTGATTAGGCCAAGATGGCAAAAGCTGAGTTTGTTTTTTCTTCTTTTTGAACTTCTGTTACTCATAAGGTGTGTTTTACTCATTCCCTTAACACTGAAGAGAAAAGGTCAGAATTCAGAGTAATTGACTGACAGTTAAACTCCGGTGCCTTCCGTTTGATTCTCAGCATCTGACAAACGCTCCAGTAGTAACAGACATACGCGTAGAATCTAATAAAAATAAGTTCAACCAAGAAATCTGTACTATAATAACCATATTTAAATGTTGCTATATTTCTAACCTTAATATACCAGATACAATAAGAGAAGCAGATTTCACCACTTTTATGTTCCTAAGTAGCAAGCAACATCTTCAAACAGTCACCATGTTTTTCACCCTTCCCAAGATTGGAATTACAGGTTTTCTTTGCCCCTTTGACTTGAACATTTCTGCACATTTTAGGTCCATTGTGGAAAGTGCTGAGGTGTATCTTTATAGTGGAAAATACCGCATCAGGGGTGTGGCACTGCTTCATAGCTCGTTTCTCCTGCTACATCTTTAAACTGAGAGGGTCTATAAAAATTGGTCACATGAGCTCTTGGCTAAAAAAAAAAGGGGGGGGGCAGGTATGTATCTTACAGATAGTGAAACCAGGGTAGTTATGCAGCTAAAAGGGAATGCCTGTGTTTTAAGGGCTCAACGGCAATGAGCATAACAGTGCATTTTTCTCTCACGCACCTTTTTTTTTTTTTTTTTGAGGGCAGTGTCACTGGCCCTCACATGTGGGACCCGAACCAGGGCCGCTGGCGTCCCAAGCCAGCGCCCAACCACCGCACCAGTCGGCCGGCCCTAATTCTACGTTCTTTACTCTTCTGTTGCATTGACTCAGGTCATGGAAACACTTTAAGTCAGTGTGTTTTTCCTTCCGGTAAGAATCTGGAGCTGGCAGCCCAGACAAGCCCCTGAGCTCCACGGGCCTCGGAGACCCTGTGTCCCTACCATACGTTCTGAATTTAATGGCATTAATTTTTAGGTGTAAAGTTTGTGACGACAGGCTAGGCATGAAACGTGTGTCTCATAAGCACAAAAGGTGTGTGTCTGCATCAGGGGATAACAGTGGGGCTGTGTGTCACCCACACTTTACTAGCCGTGCCACAGGCCTGTCTCATTCTGGCTTGAGATGCTGACGCCAGGACCATTGGAGCACCCCCTAAAGGCTTGGAGGTTGGAAGTGGCCCAACCTGGACCCCGGATCTCTGGCAGCCTTTGGCAATTAGATTTGGGGAAGAAGAAAGCAGGCTTTCTAGGGCTGCTTTTTAAAATAACACCAACTTTGCCAATAGGAGGAAGACTTCAAACAGTACCCAGCACCCCCCGCCGCCTCAGAAAAAAAAATCTTGTTAAGAACTGCCCTGATGCTAAAGGGTGCAAACACGACATTGTCACACAGACGAAGACTTGCCTGCACTTGGATAGCGTTGGGGTTATCAGAGCCTGTTTATATTAGCTGGGTGATTTGAGGCTCCCTATGAGGACCCACACTGGGGAACCCTTTGAGGCTTTCCCCTCCCCTCCCCTGCCTTTACCCCTCCCCCAGAGCCTTAGCTGACCTTGGTGTTCAATGCCTCCACTTCCATCTCTCTTCGCAGTCTTCGCCTGATCTGACCCTCAGCAGCCTGTCCTTGCGTTTTTTATCTTTGGCTCCTGTCTCAGGTGGGGTGCTCCAGGCAGAGACAGACAGGGTTAGCTGTGAGAAGGTTTAGTAGAGAATGACAGCTGTGAAGGGACAAAGGCAGAAGCACAGTGAGGCAGGGAGAGCTGTCATAGCACATGGCAGACCTGCCGTCTCTGCCAGAATGCCCCGCTCAGGGCTTCTCCAAGCAAGGAATGCCCCCTAGAGGGGTTCTGGGGCAGGGTGGGGGAGGCAGCCAGCCCCTCACGTTACAGCTTTCTCACTTATTGTCTGGGGTCTGCCCTTGGCCACATCCCTGTCCGGCTCATTTACTGGCTGGGTCACTGGCCAACAGCCACCCTGAGACGCAAGATGTCAGCCATTAGGTAACCACACTCCTCACCGCTGAGCAGCGAGCAGGGTTTGGGCACCACACCTGCATGTCGGCCTCAGCTCCCAGCCTCTTGACAAGTGCTCACTTTTGTAGAAAGCCACTTTCGGCCAAGAGTTAAAAGAATCTTGCAGGTAAATACAGATCCCGAAGTAGGTAGGTCAGGCTTTCGGTAACCACATCTTCCCAATAAAAAAAATGAAAGATCAATAAGGTGAAGCGATATGCCCCCAAACCATACACCTGGTAAGGGACAGAGGCAGGATGAAACAAGATAGTCCAGCAGAGTGACGAGACACTTTCCTTTATAAAGTGATAGCTGCTGACTCTGATGAAATCTGCTGACAATGTCCCCTGGCTCCAGGCTACAAGCATTATACACGGCGTGTCATTCAATCCTTTAGATCACAGCATGACAATAATGTAGTCACCATTTTACTGATGAGAAAACTGAGCCTTAGAGAGCTTGAGGGATTTGCCCTGGAGTGCAGAGGCAGTAGCTGCAGAAGCAGCTGTTGAACCCATGCGTGACCCCAGCACCTGCCATGCTGTCCTTCCTTCCTCAACACAACCATCCTAGCTGCAGAAACATGCATTTCAAATGCAAGTGCCCAGTTCCTCTGATACCATTTCTGAAGTGCATTCTTTCGGCTTTTGTCAAAGCGTTTTCAGGAACATTGGGTCAGGACACTGTTTATATACTGTGAACAATAAATGAAGGAAAATGGCCATTTTCTGTAGTAAGAGAGATAGCTCAGTTTAACACACCTTAAGGTTCCCTTTCACATTTTTCTAGAAACCAAAGGAAAATGATGAAAGTCAGCAAACATATGCCAAAGATTTTATTAAAGCACAAAACACTGCTTGTTGTGTGGATATGCCAGTTTCCTATAATATGTCATCCTGAAACAATAACAAAATACTGTTAGTGCTAAATAAATTGGATTTTCCTCAACGTTTGCAACCCAGGTTGACTCCATCAGCTGAAAGCTTGGTATGTCTGAGGCCTTAATCAATATGTATTGATTAAACATTAACAGTTCCTGAATGGTGTTATTTTTCACATCAATCAGGAAACACGTACAATAATCATCAAATTTATGAATATCTTATAATAATCTATATAGGGTATTAAGGTGAAATGATTGAGTGATTGTACAAAAGGGCTGAGCCCATATCCGTCACTTGCATCTAGTTAACATCTATAATAGTTAATCGCATTATTCTGTCTTTTCACACCAGGCTTCCCACCATCAGGTTATAATAACGTACCGCATACTAAAACCTGAGCCTTATGCCCCATGCTTAACATTTTTCACTTTCACCTTGCAGGAATAATTATAGCTATTTACTTGTATATAAATAACGATGGAAAGGAATCTTTCTTTGGTGAAACGGACAAATAAATTTCATTCTTCTATAACCATACATTTCCCTTTCAATACACTTACATTTGACATCTTTACTCATTCAGCTTGTCTTTCCCCATCTTAATCTGAACAACCGATGTCTTACTGTGCTTCTAATTTGATTCATCTTAGCTCCTTCCTCTTGTAAGTGAATTAATCAGTCCCATTGAAATAATAGTAATCAAAATTCAATGACACCTGCAAACGAGCACGCAGCACCAGCCAGAGGATGTCATAAATATAATGGGTCATTACCCATAAACAAGGGCTCACTTAGTCACATTGACCAATGCCACGTGCTGACTTGGGCTTGTCTAACACAGAGAGGCAGAGACAAGTGTGAAGCAGATGACCTGCAAAATCACTATCAGTAGTTTGTCTGCCAAGAAATAAGCTCACTGAAAATTAACCAGCTCCTTCACTCCGAATCATTACCTGTTCTTCTAATGCATTAGCCCAAGACTCTTGGATCAATAATAGTTCAGTTGTATAGATTATAACATATGTTGTGTACCCTTTTTCTGGTCAACACCTTATTTTTTTGTTTTTAAGATCAAAGATAGAGTGACTTCAAATTGGAAGAGATTTGGCCTTTGAATAAGAAATTTTTTTCCCTAAATGGCTTTGCGTAAGATTTGACATACCAAAATGTCATAGAATTGCTTGTCTTGGCATGTAGGAGATTGTACAGAATGTATTAACGTGGATCCTACCTACTTTGAAAAAGCTTTGGTGATGAATCTATACACGACCAAAGAGGCCCTGGCCTCTCCTTCTTTAATAGTTAATTATGTTAAAACCTTTCCAACCCAAATTGTATAGGAGCAGAAGGAAAATAGAAAAACATGAAAATAGAGAGTGCTTTCTGCTCCTTGTCGTTTGGAATTTAATAGTAAACTGTGTGTGTGTGTGTGTGTGTGTGTGTGTGTGTGTGTGTGTGTGTGTGTTGGAGCTGAGAAAGAGGGATACTAGGAGCTTTTACAAGCACATCCCTCAAAATTCTAATCCACCCGCCTTGGAGAGTGGCAGGCACAGGGTAGAGAGGACAAGGGCCCTCTTGGTAAGCATCAGTGTACATACTGAGAGATAAGCCTGCTGGGGCAGTATCATAGCTGGAAGCAGAAAGGATGTGCGTTTAGAACTGTGGCCCCAAGGAGCACTGCCAGCTTCCTGGGAGTGAAAGGCAACTGAGGCAATTGAGACCCATTGAGGATCTCAGGGACTTCAACTCAACAGGAGAGTCAGCAGTCCCCGGCCACCCATGAGGTTGCTGTCTCCATCCCTGAGGAATCCCACAGCCCCTCTTCCCTAGAATCATTCCATCTATCAGACAGGAAAGGAGACGGAGGTGCCATTGAGAAGCAAGCCAAATGTCCCTCAGTGGACATTGTCGGGGCTAGCCTGGCAGACCCTAAACCATCCCTTGCAGTGTTTCCCAAGCTAACAGTATCTACTGAGCTCTCTTTGGCAAAAGGAGATAGCAGGGAGGTTTTACAAAATATATAACTGTAGCACGCTTCTTGCCAAAAAGGATGGGGGTTAGAAAAGCTGTCTGTACGCTGAATAGAATTAGCACCTTACATTAAAAAACAACTACCTTTTAGCTGCATGGAACATCCTGGTTTATGCAAAAGAAGTATTCAAGGCCTCGGTGGCCCTGCCTTAACATCATCTGCAATCCTCAGTTTTTTTTTTTCTATTTATTACATGTTCATGGCTCCTCAGAGAGCCAGGGAAGACAGAAAAATAAAAAGCGTGCTCTTGCTCGAAAATGGATTTGAAAGGTTAGAAGAGATTCCAAAACTAATGATCATCCGTACAATTTTTGCTTTGGGGTTCAAGAGCCTGAATTATTGCCTTGTTCTCGAAACTGTGGCTAAAGTGTTTATTAGTCTGGGCCGGGCTGGTGCCCTGACTAAGATGTTTCTTGAATGCCAAGAATACAGTCGCCTGTGCGCACTCCAATCTTTGCTCATTATTCCTAGAAGATCCTTGCAGTCACCCCCAGAGCAACTTGTTTTCTCGACCAGGCAGCTCTGATTTCCTTGTTCCCTCAAGAGTCAGATCTCCTGGGCTAACCCTGTCACCCATGGATGAAACGATGGGGTGGGCACAAGCCATGAGTTGTGTTGATCAAAGAGTGTGTCCCTGTTGGAGCAGACCTGGTGAAGGCAGTGGAAACAGAAAGGCATTCAGTAGGATGCTCTGAATACAAAGCGGCATGTCAGAGAGGGGGAAAGGCAAATGAAGCCCACAGAATGTATGGCAGAGGTTCTCAGGAGAACAGGCAAACACAGGGCTTTCTCTTTCAAGGGAGCGATGGCGACAGCAGTGGCAGCATCGGGATCAGCCATGAAAGCCTGGGAACCCAGAGCAAACACTGCTAAGATGGAAGAATGGAGGAGAGACATATCCTTACGAGCAAAAGAAGGACTTTTTTTTTTTTTTTTAAAGATTTTATTGGGGAATTGGTGGAGGGGAACAGCGTTGGTGAATCGGGGAAGGGGAACAGACAAGTTGCTGTCTTTTTGTTCTTCAGTTTAGTTGCGGAGGATGTTGCTTCACTGTCGGTATCATCATTGCACTCTTCCCGGATGAGGCAGATTGGTCGCCGGCCTCTGGATGTCGCTCACCGTGGCTATTGGCAGCTCACGCTTGGCTGCCAGCCGCTCACGCTGGCTGCGGGCCACTCACTGTAGCCTATGGCAGCCCACTGCAGCAGGGGCTGCAGCC
Organism: Aselliscus stoliczkanus; assembly: GCA_033961575.1. NCBI lineage: Eukaryota > Metazoa > Chordata > Mammalia > Chiroptera > Hipposideridae > Aselliscus > Aselliscus stoliczkanus. The sequence continues at coordinate 28,477,452 of CM066741.1, forward strand.
CACACCATCACCGGGGCTCGCACAGCCCAGCTCCAGGTGGAGCTGTTGTTAGCTGTAGAGGGCAGTGTCACTGGCCCTCATGTGGGATCCGAACCGGGGCCGCTGGCATCCCAAAACCAGCGCTTAACCAATGCGCCACTCGGCCGGCCCAAAAAGAAGGACTTTGAAATACTAGGTTTGTAGACACATGCCAATGAGTTCTTGGTGAAATCTTGAGGGAAGGAAAAATAAAGCCCAGATGCCCGCCACAGAAATAAGGCTACAGATAGTAATGCTGTGGGTATGAAAGGAGAGGTTATGCATGCTCCTGATTTTCAACTCCAAACGGGAAATCCTGGAAATATTACCAGGCACTACTTGGCAGAGGTCAATTTTCAGCTTGGTTTACAACCTGAGGCAATAGAATGAGCTTGAAAACGTAAATTCTCCACAGAATCATGTCACCTGCGACCTATTGGAGGCTTGAACTTGTGTGTGTGTGTGTGTGTGTGTGTGTGTGTGTGTGTGTGTGTGTGTGTAATTTAGAAAACATTCTTTAGGAAAAGCAGCATTTTGCAAACCACATATCAAAACAGATAACATCACAACACCTGGCCATGCACTAGAATTTTTGCCTCAGGCCCTCATTCTCATCCACAGTTGTGAATGGTCTAGGACTGTATCCTACTTGCAAGCAAACAAGTTAGTCTGCCACCATGTTGTGAATGCTGGCAGGAAACACAAGGCTTCTGGGTCAGAGACAAAAGACTTTATTACTTACAGCACAGCAAGCAGCATATTTGCATCATTTTGTCTTGTCCCTAAGTCCCGGGCAGCAATGCAGACATGCAGATGGGACCAGATGGCTGTGTGCTCACAATGTGCATAGTGCCACAGGAGAGCAGCCTTGAGCTGGGGGGACCTAGGTTTTTTAGTAATGATGTCTGCTCTCTGCTCCAGCAGACACTATCTCTTTCTCCCAAGGCCATTTGCTCAACAAACATCCTTGAAATGATACTATAAGTGAAGACAATCAATGTTTTCTCTCACTAGATGTACTTAACTATCAGAGACCAGTGGAGAGCTGTCTCCTAGTAAGTCACATTCTCTGACTTTACAGAAGTCTTTTCCACTTTCTGGATCTCATATTTTCATATTTTCCGATAGTGGTCCAGCTGGATGAAATCTAATGTCATGTCATGGCAATAAAATTAAGATTTTTTTTTTCTTTTTCTTTTTATATTTTATTGAGGAATTGGAGGAGGGGAACAGTGTTGGGGAATTGGGGAAGGGGAACAGCCAAGTTGCTGTCCTTCAGTCTTAGTTGTGGAGGGTGCAGCTAGCTCAGCTCCAAGTCCAGTTACCATCCAGCCACCTGTCAGCAGCTCACAGCCACTCAGCTCAAGGTGCCGTGTTCAATCTTAGTTGTGGGTGGGCATAGCCCACCATCCCATGCGGGAGTTGAACCAGCAACCTTGTTGTTAGGAGCACATGCTCTCACCAGCTGAGCCATCCTGTCACTTGTTGACAGCTCAATAGCAGCTCAGCTTGGGCGCAGCTCACTGGCCCATGTGGGAATTGAACCGGTGACCTTGTTGCTCAGAGCTCGCATTCTTAACCAACTGAGCCACTGAGCTGGCCCGTAAGATTGTGTCTTAATATTTTTTACAAAACAGTGTTTATAAAGATTCTGCTTTTCAAGGTCTTATAATCTCAGAAGATCACGCTTACTTCCGAATGGTTGGCATTTTAAGACACACACACATACACACACAAACACAGACACACACACACACACACACACACACACAGTGAGAGTGATGTTTCATAATTAATTTTGTTTGTGTGTGTGTGAAAGTCCAGTGGAGTGGAAGCTAATATTAGCATGAAAAACTAGCTGTGATGAGAGCACATATCTTATTTATTTTCCTACCATCTCAAATTAATTGGCAATGCATTTTCCTTAACCCAAAGATATGTAAAATGGTCTGTGAGTTTGTCTTGCTTGATTTCTTTACTTTCTATCTTTGTTTTCCCCCTTACCACCATTGTTGACGTGTTCTCAGAGCAAGGGCTTTGCGACAGAAGTCCTGATGAGCCCTGCAAAAGAAGCCAGGTCATTAGGCAAAGGCCTAACATGTCTGCTACAGGTCGCCTTGGTAACTTGCTAGTGTAGACAGTGAAGTGCTCATAATGGGAGTGGCTCTCTGATACCTTCAAGCTAGGTGGCCTGTCAACCTGCTGACACTGGACTCACACGGGTCACCTTCTATGTCTAGATTGTCTCCACAGAGTCAGATGCATCACAGCTCCCCGATTCCACACAATCGTTGTCTATTAGGGTTTGAAATCTCCATCGAAATCATCAATGTCTGCCAGAAATTTTCTCACAGGAATACTAACAGAACACTTCCCGGGGCAGGCACTGCAGCCTCTCAATAGCGGGGGCCATATCACACCCTGTCCTCCCAATTCTTGAGCCAGTGAGGCCTGGATTTCGTCACACTGCTCTAGCTCAATAGCCCTGTGGGCTGTGCCCCCGGCATCTTATGCTCCCCATCCTCAGCCCCAGACTGTTGCAAGCTTCCCCCTTTTGCACTGTGCTTGTTCTACTCTTATGACAGGCGTCCTCTCCTTATCATCCTCTTATGATATGTCAGCCAGAGCTGACATACATGGCCATGATGATTTTGAACTTCAGAACACAGCTGGGCACCACCTGCTAGACCCCTGACCAGAGCTGTGCAGCACTCAATATGCACAATGGCAGTCTTGCTGGCATGTTCTAATTACATGCTGTCACTCACATCATCCTCACCAGAGCCCTATGAGGTAGGTGCTGCTATCAAATTCTCACAAGAGAACACTAAGCCCAGAGAAGTCAGATTCCCCAAGGATTCATACCTACTGGACGATCAGATTAAGATGTATACCTTGCCATAAGATGTGAGGTTATCAAACTTTTAAAAAGCTAACTAAAGCTTTGTTTGAGCAGAAACAACTGAAACAGAGCTAAGCTAAGTAGCCTCCCCTTGGTCAGTCTCTTCTCTCCCAGCCCCAGGCCAGCTCTTGGAAGCCCTTCAAAGTTCCCTAGGATTCTGAAATGACCCTAGGTGGTTGGCTTTTCCCTGGGGTAGACTGAGCCGTTCACTGGAGCCATAGTCAGGTTACCTGTTACAGTGGCCATCCGCATGGCTTTTGTGAACCTTCTCTCTACACAGTCTAGAACCTTCCATCTTCTAGAACCTTCCACCTTCTAGAAACTTCTACCTTCTAGAGCCTTCCACCTTCTCCCCACAACCAGTCCTTCCTTCTCTCAAGTTGTGGGCCGCACCACCCTCAACAGGCTCTTACCACTTGTTGAGTTTCACTGAAGCTAAGATGAATCTATCTGATCCCTCAAGCAGCCTGAAGGAGGCTGAATTCCCCAAGCCCCTTTGGACATGGATACTTGGGCTACTGCTTGCTTTCCAGCCCTGCCTAGGAGTCTTGGAACATACGGGCCCTTCTAACCCCAGGCATTCTGGAACCTGGACACTTGTCCCCTTGTGGCATGGCCTCTTACTGAGGCTTAAACATGCCTCTCAACCTAAGGCAGGACCTCAGTGTATCAGTGCCAAGCTCCTCTCTAGTAATTCAGAGAGCTTAATGGGGAAGTTGGTGTCAGCCCCTCAGAAGAAGGCAGTAAAGCATGGAAACACATCTGCCTTCACCTGGCTACCCCCTAACAACCCACTGGTGGCTAACCCACTAATACATCACTTTCTTGACTCTCCAGGATGGGTGGTCTGCCCCAATGTGGACTGTTTCCTTCTCTCATCATGGCACTAATGCTATCTTACGGTTCCCTGATTATTTATGCCTCCCTAGCTAAACTGTCAGGTCCATGGGGAAAGAGACTCAGCCCGCCAACCCCCTTGCGCTGAACCTGACCTATGGAAGAAAACCTTTACATCACTGAAGATTTGTTGAATGACTGAATTACTGTGAATGATTGAGTTGAAGGCTTATATCTCTAGTAGCAATATTAATAATTACATATTTAGGAGAAGTTTACTTCCAATTTTTGAACTTGCATCAAATTTGGAAGGATAACTTTAATTCTCTCCTTAAAGATGTTCCTAACATTTGATTCTTCACTTTCAAGAATTATGATAAAAACGGGTTTGAGTTCACTTAGCCCATCCAAGCAAAGAATTGACCCCTTGTCTGTATCTGGTTGTAATATTAAATTTGTCAACCCTTTAAACAGACTTTAATAATATTTATAAAAGTCTTTGGCATTTGGTTGTATTGTGAGGTTTTAAAGTTATTTAAAATTTGATGTAAATGTAGCATTCATGCTTCATTTAACCCAGATAGCCAACAATCAACATTTCGTTCCCTAAAAAATAAATCTGATAGCAAAATCCATTTTTATTGATACCTGAGAGTTTACTTTTTTCCTTTAAAAAATACTGAATTTGAAACCCCAACATTGAAGATAGTTGGGAATTTGACAGTGCATGCCCTTGTTTTGACGCCCCATCATTTTATTTATCCCAAATAATTTTAGAAATTCCTGGAACTAAAACTCTAAGTTTTCTTTCCTCCGTAGAGTGTAACTGAGGTGTAGAGTGCATCTCAGGTTACACAGGTGTTGTAGGCGCCCCCTTTGATCTGTCTGGGTCTCAGACACTGTGAGAGAGAAACATTTGACTATTAGATTTTGTCCACTTTGACTTCCCCTTGACAAACTCGTTCTCACATTATTTTCAGAGACAAATATTTTGAAAGTGAAGAACACAAGAGGTTGCTAAATATTAGCTTTCAAAGGCTTGGAGTCACATGCTATTTGCTTGGGTTACCTCTTCTCCAAGCCTATATAAAGAATCATGTTTACCCTTGAACGCTCTTCAGGGCTCAGGCGCTGCTGGGTAAAGAAATATGCAGGAAAGAATGTAAACATGGTTGAGACTTGCTGGGTTCTGTGAATGCAGAAATCTCTGCTTGGTTTAGAAAGATTGAGCAGTAGAAAATGAGAAACACGTAAGATTTTAAACGCAAAAGTCTTACATGAAATTTGGAAAGGGGTATCTATAACACAAATAAAACACATGCATTTATATTCAGGAGTATTAAAAAAAGTAACCTAAACCAAACACAGATAAGTATATAGATATAACATATATGTATAAACATAGATATACATGTGTTTTAAGTACATATATGCATTTATTAAAATTGACTTAGATAGAGATCTAAGCTACATTTCTCCATCTTGGCCATGTATTAGAACTATGGGAGTGGGGTGTGGGGGTGGCTTTAAAACAAAATCAAAACTAAACTAAACTGAATAAGAAACTTGTCAAAGAGCTGCATCATAAAAAGCACCAGACCCAATGACAAAAATTAATTTTACATTATGAAATATATTGTATCGATGCTGTTTTAATATTCCAGAGAAAAATGAAAAGGCAGTCAAAATCATTTTTGTAGGACAAGTATAACAATACAACCAAATTTTAGAAAGTCCACAAAACAACTAATGGGGGGAGGGGCGGGAATAACAAGCTAATGCTACATCCTACAAAGAAAAAGATTGCCTAGAATATTATTATTTTTTAAAAGTTACAGTCAAGTAAAGTTTGTACCAAAGTACAAGGATAGCTCTTTAATAGGAAATCTCTTAGAATAAGTACCCATATTATAAGGTCAAGAAGGTCATAAATATCTCAGAGTCCTCAAGACAGCACTTTAGGAAGGACTGATGTCCATCCATGATTTAAAATAAAATCAGTCATTTCATTTAAATAGAAATACTTCCTCAACATGTTAAAAAAACATTACCCAAGTCAGCCTTATGCTCACTTGTGAAAAACCAGAACTATTTTCATTACTGACAGAAACAAGATTGGGATGTCAGCTACCTATAAATGCTGGGGCTGCAATTTGAACACAGCTTTGCTCTATGGAGCAATGAGACTTGCAAGGGGAAGAACCCAGTCAATATCTCAATCAATTCATCAAATGATATTATTGTGTGAAAAAGTGGATTACAAACCAGTATTATACATTTTTGATAAAACAAACTAAGTGCTTGGAGTTTTATATTTATCTCCTATTGATAGTTTTTGATATACACAGGAAAAGTCTGTGCTTCTGCTATGACATAGAGGTAGCATAGCGTGTTGGGGGACATTGATTTTCTACTTCTTTATGGCTTATAAAGTAATTATATAATGCTTGAGGATTCCCCCCACTTTCTGCCCCCAAAAGTCATGTATTGCTTTTATAATCAGGAACAATAACATGCAAATTTCCAATATAGACAAAAAAATTGAATGAGTCACATGGAAAAAGTATGGCAATTATTATTTACAGAAATATTTCTCAGCATAAACAGAAACATTTTTTTCTCCCGCCAGTAAAGACAAAGAAAATAATCTAAAGGTCAAGTTTTAATATTAATTAAAAATTCAAACAGTGAATACTTCTTTTAGGGATGCTCTTTGAAGAAAATAATACTTCCATGGAAATCTGCATTCTCTTTTAGTGATACGGGTTCTGGAGGTTTTTTAAATGGGCTTTTCAAGGAAGAAAACCCAACTGTAAATATGGTGGTCCTGGGCCCCCATTACCCCTTTTGGATCTCTTCGGGCCTCACTCTGACTTTCCTAAGTCTCCCAGGAACACAGGAGCTGCTGGCTGGCAGGCAAAGGTTGAATTTGGCTCGCAGTTGTGCTTTGTTTGTCCTGCTGTAAATTATCTGAATGAGTTGCCAATACCAGAGAATTGGGGAGACTCCATATAAAAATACCCAGACCTGGAAAACCTGGAGGCCCTGGGGCCTCAGCCCCTGAGGTCCTCTGTCCCCTGCATGTGGCATCACCCTGGGGAATGGAGTTCGCCACACCCTCTGCCTTACAAATCCTTTTAAACCTTACAAAACCTGTTTCTGGCTGTCACCTTGTCACTAATGACTGATGAAGTTGTACTGTGCCATCCTACCTGCAGAGATTTTTTTCACTTTACAATAAAGCCAAGCTATAAAGCGTTGCTGCCCACATTCCAGGTAGTAACCCGTCAAGAGAGATACTGTTTTACCTGAAATGACGCAAAGCACAAGTGGGTGCAGCCTCTTAAAACAGTCAGCTTCTGGCATCCTGAGAACCTAAGGAGTGTTTTAAATGACCCAGGAATCGGCTTTTCAGAGCACCGGTGCAATGCTGCCACCTTGTGGCTACAATCCATGAAGCATCCACGACTTCGTTTCATAAGGCCATGCTGTCATCTGCTGGGAACATGTGAGAATGCACGCCATCTATAAAAGCTCAGCAGCCTAGAGTATACATGAAGTGCTGAAATGCCCATTCAGTTGTGTATTTCTGACAGCTAACTGTGGCTGCTTATCTGTGGACGTTGCAACGTTGCCAGTTCAATGCCTCTGAAACTATAGAATCTTGGTGCTGGAAACAAATGCAGCTTTTTACCAGAGGACATTGAGAACCCGGTACTGTCAAGAATAAGAGAAGACTGTCATGCATCTGAGATGGTTTGGATTAGACTCCCAAATGCTTCCTGCTGGCTGACCCAGAATCCACTAGGAAGCTTGTTAGATACCCGCGCCTTGGTGTCTAACTCAGAAATCCCTAAAAATCTGTATTTTTACTCCCCAGTGACTACGTGAACACCACCAGTTGACATGCTTAAATTAACCCCAAATCCTCAGAACTATCATCGTATTTGGACTTTGATAGCTGGAAAAATACTAAGGAACTCACATCTGTGTCGGTCTCTCCTTAAAATTCTTCCTGTTGTATGTGCTTCCTGGGCCGCAGCTACCATTTCCTTAATGAATCAGTTTGAGTTGTAGAGTTCCTGCTTTCTTGGGAAAGCCTCCTCTGCTTTGCCCCAAACCACACTGCTGTGAGGAGTGGCCAAAGAAAGATGAGGACTTCAGGAAGACCCCTTGGCATATTCATGATGAAACCAGTAGCCCTCCAGCAGGAGGCTTCCCAGTGCCTCCCAAACAAAGCTGGTCATTCACCGAACAACCATTTTTCCTAACCAACCAAGTAATATTTCCCTCTCCAAATGGAGTAACAGAGCCCAACCATTCCTTCTGCCTGGAACCTTATGTCACTCCATCTTCGTCTGAGGAACACTGTCACATCCTTTTAGGTCCACCTTAAATGCCAACATCTACATTAAGTCTTTGCCTATACTTGGAACCAATCGAATCTTCTCTTCTGCGGAGCCCCCCCCCCCATCACTTGACTTGTAAACATCCGTTATGATGCTTATCACTCTTTGTGTCTGTGTCTTCTTTCTATTACCGCACAGGGTTTCGTTTTCAGAGAAGCAGGAGGCAGATTGGAGACCTGATCAGCGTGCAGGCTGGCTGCCAAGTTGCCTTCCCAATCCCCTCCCATTCCTACACACTCAGCGAGAGGAGAACCCCGGGCCTCAGCCTCACAGGCCCGGACACTCAATGTTCGACACACTCAGACCGTGGAGTCCCTAGCGAGGCTTTCTCATTCTAACCAGTTTCACCAAGTTTTAAAACGTGCACAGAATGATAAGTAATTTACAATAAATAGTATATACTGGCATGCTCAGATATCAATATGGTGAGATGTCTGCATGAATTGAGGGGAGAGAGGGAAGGTAATAGTTATATGAGTGAAAATAATTACTGGCATCAATCTATCTGTCAGAAGCAGGGAAGACCTTTCCATGGGCAGAGTTAGGAAACCAGTGTCATTGAATTTTCATGTCTGTGCTGGCCATCTTCCTTCTGTGCAGGCATCCTTTCTCCAAGCAGAGGATGCTACAGCTGCTTAGGGCTTTGCTTTCTATATTCTAATCTGTCCCTTTTACTACCATATCAGGCTGAGAAGGGGGTCATTTGTTCTCAAACTCTCCAGTCCCCTGACCATTAGCCACCCCTTGGATTCCTCCAAAGGCTGGTGTCAATCCCATCCATTGCGCGAGTACTCTACTCATGTGGCTCTCAGAAGGGGCCCTAAGCTGTGGCAGGTCTATTGTAAGTTTCCCTAAGAGCACACAGTGTCTTGCTGCTTCTTAGGTTCTCACCACAGGGCCTGGCTCAGAGTAAGTTCTCAAGAAATATATTTGGATCTCTACTGTCAGGCTCTTGTTCTATTAGGTGACTTAGAACCATGCATGTTTTCACGTAATAACCTCTAATTTTTAAGAAGTCAGAATGAGAATACGCTCGTGTCAAGTGGCATAGCGAAACATATGAGATGAGGCCTCACGTGGCTCGATGGTGTGACCGTTTTCAGTTCTCTTAGCTACAGTCCTCTCATTTGTAAACCTGTTAGTTAGCTTTTGTTTGTGTATGGGAATAAGAATTGCTCCCTCTCTGACTTCTTGTTGTGGTACATGCACGAGGATGTCTATAGGAACGTTGTCCAGAGGGGCAAAATGTTTAAAACGGTGGGAATGCCTTTCAGTAGGGTTATGGCTGAATAAATCATAGTATATCTACACTATTAACTAGTGTGCAGGCATTAAAAAGAGTAGCTATGCCACTCGATTTGAGGGCTTATTTTGAGGTGTTAAATGAGAAAAGCAAGATCCAGACACGTGATACTAATTCTAAGAATCTGTAAATGTATTGATATATTATATTGAGGGAACCATGAGGGGCATATCTTATGTTAACATGGGTTTTCTGGGTAAGGAAAGGTGGGGAGGGGACACGAAGACAGGCTGACATGGGAGAAAAGAGAAGGAAGAGGGGGAAGACAAGAAAAAAGCGGGAGCAAAAAAGATGTATTTCAAGAAATCCATGTTTGTGACAAACACTTGCATACATCTTTATAAAATTTTATTTATATTTGTTTATAGGAGCAAATTAATTTTTACCCACTGACTTTTCAATCTTAGATATTAAGTATAAATTTAGTACACATGTATACTTTACTACAAGTTCTTTAATAAAACACCTGAATTAAGAAAGGCCATTAGAGATGAATGGATAGATCTGTGCCTTGAAGACTAATATACTGTAAGATATTTGACATTAAAAAGGGGTCCTCAATCAAGCAAAAATGGGAGATCCAATGTTTTAGGCACTGCTGGATGCTACTGGGGCATGTCTGTACGATATATTGATTCTACAAGATACCGACCATGTTTTGATTTGAACTGTTTGGCATTTAGGAAGGAGTCCAGCAAACAATGCTCCAGGCTGCGAATCACAGCTCTTACGATCTTCCATATACTCAAGAGATCTAATGAGCTCCTTTCAATCATTAGGGCTCAATGAGCCAGCCTGTTTCATGCCACTCATGGACCTTTGGGACCAGGTCTCACTCTGGCTAGCCTGAGCTAGGCTGGAAGCGTGGGAGAAACAAATATGTGACAGACTGAGTCCTTAAAAGTGACAGACTTACTCAGCCTAGACTTCTACTAATGACTATCCTCTAAGCAGATCATTCAACTTCCAGGAAACTTGATCAGAGAGCAGTGATGAAATACACTGCGTCTTCCCCCTAAGGGTGGTGTTCTGGCAAACGTGGAAACAATGTTAAGAACTCAATGGAAAGGAATGAGGAGGAAACCCCTGGGACATGGTGGGGAAAAGATGAAACCGCTAATAACGTACAAGCTGACCCTTGAAGGATGCAAGAGACTGTTACAGATACTGTGCAGGGCAGATTGATAAAAAGAAGAGCCAACCAGCAACATTTACGGAAATGAGAAGCACTAATGTGTAGGGATCTGTGGTGCCAAAAATGTCCTGGTGGGAATAACAGATTTCAAGTCTTTTCCACGATGGACATTGGGCTCACAACAGTCAAGCAGACTTTCAGATCATCTCTGATGTCATCTGTTGGAGGTGTTGGTGCTTCACAAGCTGTAAGATTGCAGGGTGGGTGGGAAATGTTACCCATAATATACCCATGACACTCAGGACTGCACAAAACCCTGAACATGAGTTTCCTATTGCACGATTTTCCTCTTGTAACTCTCTTGTTTAGAAGTTCACCAAGACTGAATGCATAGTTTTGCCCAAGGCAAGCAGTCATTAAAATGTGGAAGTGAAGAGATAAGCACGAAACACCCTAAATAACAACAGAAAGGGGAGCATCCTGGGGACACTTAGAAATGAGTTTGGAAAGAGAAGATTGTCATGATGCCTGCCATCTTGGTCCCAAATTACACCTCTCGATTCAACCCAGGGCTCAGTAGGACAATGGGCAATTTTTGAGATGCTGTATTGAAGCCTCACTCTTTAAAAAAATGTGTGTAGTGCTAAATATCTACAGCCTTTCTTTAACTAATGTGGGAACAGGGAGAAATAGCCTACTTGTCTAACTGCACAATTGCAATTTAGTATAAGCCCCCGAATTTGACAAAGATCTATGTTTTCCAGTATCATAAGTTTTGTTAACAGATGAGAAAAAAAATGCCTTTATCGGTAAATCTTAGGCAGGAGCAATGTATTTTTATTTTGTAACATTTATCTCCTCATTGGATTGGTTAAGGACTGTAGTCAGCTTATGCATCAAATCCAGTCAGTAAAGCTTCATTGATGGAACATTACTGTTTTGACAGATTCTAGTCTAAAGTGTGAGGGCTTCAGCTGCATCCTCACAAACCCTGTCTGCTTGATACTTGTCTGTCCTCCATCTTTTCAACTTCATCAGGAGGGATGCATTATAAACAGACATATCCATCTCCCGCCTAATCCCCAAAGGGTGGAATAAAGACCTTGACACCAATTTTAAGCTTTTCTTTTTTTACCCTCCCCTAATCATTTATTGCAGAAGAAAAATGGCCCCACAAAAATGGATTTTTTACTGCATGTTCAATAAATCCTAGTTGCATTTCTCTTCTTCTCCATTCCACTGCAAACGTGCTTCCATCAAGATTAATATTAAATTCAGCTCCAGGCTCAGCACTAGATTTGAGCAATGACAAATTCCTCACCATTTCCCCATAGATATTTTACTTTTTCTGCAAAGCTGTGAATTTCAACTTGCTCTCGAAATAGACACTCTGGAAAAGCACCAATGTCACTGACTCCAATTCAACTTCTTTGAACTCTGACACACTCCTGCAACTGCACTTTTAATGTGTTGCTTGGTCTTTCATCCTGCTAAATATTTTTTTGGACTTTCTGCAAAATTCAATTCATAGATGAAGTTCAGTGTAGTGTCTTTGAGAGAATAAAAATGACATGAAGTTTTTTTAGGTCAGTTGTCTCCAATTTTGGGATTTTGTCATACACACACACACACACACTATATATATATATATATATATATATATATATATATATATATATATGGCAAAATCATATATATGTAAAATCATATATATATATGATTAAAATAAATGCAGATTCAAATTGTGTCAAGTACAGATTTACAATCACATAACCCCCCACCACCATCTACTATCTCTTTCATTTCAGAATAAAAATGTCATAAAAAAAGACAGTTTTAAAAAATGAGTAGTTGGCTTTATGTAAAAACTATTTTTCTTTCACTTGGTTGCAGATGTATCCTGAACATACAATAGTCTACAGCTCAGCTTGGGAATAATGGTATCAGGCAAAGAAATAAAGTCTCCTGTCCACACAGTTCTAAGGTAGGGACCAGCAGACTGATCCCCGCACTTTCTTTGTTAAATAAATGACAATTCCATTAAGTTGTCTTGGGGGCAAGGGGAAATCCTTTCCCTTTCAGAAGCTCACCGGTTTCATTTACTCTGGAAGATCCTGGTAGAGATCAAAGGAAATTGTGAGGGACCCTAACTGGTCAAAGAATGTGCCTACTAATAGGTATAGCGTGTTGACCTCCTAACACTCATGTCAACAGTGAAAACTCTGCAGAATTCACATTCATATCTGGACTACTGACGGCTTTTGAAGAATTAAGTCTGGCAGTATTGTCAAGCAGTCCCCCGATTCCTTCAGGGACAAATCTTGTCAAATTCATCCTGCCCAGATCGCTATTGATTTTACTCATTCATTCATTCATTCATTCATTCATTCATTCATTCATTCATTTATTCATTTGTCATTTGATTCATATCACCTGCCCGGTAGGCAAGTTGTGAATATAAAATCTACACAGACAGGCAGGGCCCAAGCCGGATGGATATTTAAAGGTCCTCATTGTTAGGCCATCGGCCCTTCCTCCCAACACTAGCGCAGAAATGCAGCGATGCAACCAAGAAGAGAAAGCAGGAGCTGCCACTACAAAAGGCTTTCATTTCCTCCCCTGTCTATGCGTGCTTCTCTCTCCTTGGGACTCGGGCTAAGAACTTGAACTGTACAATTTCACATCACTTAAGAAAGAAGGGGTATTAGGCAGAGCCTGGGGAAGCCACTTGGCAAACATGAAAGCCTGCTCCGTGACATCTTTATAAGCTCCATCCCCATTGGGGTGCTTCTCAGAGCTGGCCCCCTGCAGAGCTCACAGAGGCTGCAAGACCAGGCTGCTTATGTCCCATGGCAGCAATTAAAGAAGCTGCCATTCATGAAATTTATTTTATCCTGGGATTGCCAGGGAGAGCCACAAACCGCATCCAGCAGGCAGCGATAGCAACCCATGTTATCACTGTCATTTTCCATTTCATTTGTGCTCAGCCGCCTTCAGTACTGCAAAAAGCAGTTGGGCTTAAAAGGCTGAGCTCTGCACCTCCAGGTTTATCAGAAGCAAGCAGAAATCAGCCTGGGTAGTTTGAAGGGCACAAGGAAACAACAAGGTTTGGTGACAGGAAACTTTGAATTCTACTGGACAAAGATGGCTGGGTTGTGCTTGAGACTTGAAACGTCCTAATAGGTGCATTTAAAATAAAGCCCCACAGACTCGATCTGAACTCTCACGCCTTTTGTTACCAACATAAAAGCCAAGCCACTCAGCGGCAGTTCTTATAAATTCCAAGGATTAAAGTGCCTGGATGGCATTTGGGATTCAATGGCACATTCTGAGAACGAAGAGTGTTTTCGTGGGGACGCCTTTCACTCGGGTGGTGGCACAAGCAGCTATCAGTGTTTGAGACTTTAATTTGGAAGTGGTAATAGTTATTTATTGAGTACTTTAACAGTACGGGGTAAGAAACATTCAAGAACTTCGGAATTTCATTTCACTCTCACAAAACTGTATAAGATACATAGTATTAAGGATGTAGAAATTGAGGCTTGGAAAGATCATTAATTTGCCAAAATTCAAGTAACTAGTAAATAATGGTGATCTAGAATTTAAAAAAAGGAGGGATATTAGATATTCAAGGTGACAGTAGAAACAGAAAAAGGTGACAGTAGATTTTTCACACTCAAAAATACTGTGTCTCTTCCATCAGGCCACACCTCTGATATATGCAAAATAGATATTGCCATATTTCCTGCAAGTATAAGATGACATCAGTTGTAAGATGCTCTGTCATGCATCACAAAGGAAAATAAATCTGTCAATTAAAGTTGCAGAAGATATATTCCAAGACACATTCTGTTTTTGGAGATGTAAAAACCCAGGGGGAAAATAAGTACCGTTTAAGATTATAAAAAGCAGTCATTTGGATGCTAGGCTGAAATGAAAAGGACAAAGAAGTAATGTGATGGCCCAGCTTGAAGTGCTGCCTCCAAGAGTGGGGAGATGATTCAGGCTGAGCTTTGCTTGTTGGTGCTTCTGGATTCCTGGCTGTAGGGGGCAGTGCAGGCCACCGGATATGGCCTTTGGCCTTCCTGAGCTGGGTTTTAGAAGAGACGGAGGTGAGAAAAACAGAAACAGATGGGAAACTCATTTACACAGCTTTAATTTTTATTTGCCGTTTCTCTGCTGGTTCAAACCTCAGCGTCATTTCTGTCCCATTTTCTTCCTCCCCTTTTCTCCTATCTGGCATCTCCTTTCTTCCCATTAACTCTTTTTCTACCCACATTTCTAAAGTCCAAAACAGATAGACTTGGAATACAAACATATGTACCCTTCTTTGCCCTGGATAAATCAAGTCAGAAGTTTAGGTATTTGCTAAAGAGGAGGCTGGTGTCCTGATTATTCTATAACGCCAAGATGTTCTGGTGGCTTGGTTATGTCTATCTGGAAAATATTCTAGATATAATCTCAAGATAGAGATTTCTATATAGAGAATATTTCTCAGGTAGATCTTCCCACCTCTTGATGTAGCTAGTGGTCAAATCCATTTGTATCTCTTTCCTCAGATTCTTCAGATACCTCCCCAGAGTCCATGGGATGAAGTCTGAGCATGAAAACCTGATTGTAGACTGTTTCTCCCACCTCCTTACATATCTGCTAGGCCCCTTGGAAGCCGGCCCCTGACCTGCCTGCCTGGTCTTAGGCTCATTTGAGTCCTGAGTTCTAGCTTCCATTCTGACTCCTCTATTTGTTTCTCCTCTCCTCTGTGACTTATAAGTAGTTTTGTTTACTATAACTGTGATTGATAAAGTTTGCCTTTGTCGGCACTCAGAAAATTATTTAATGCAATGCAAGGTCACTTGTGTGATAAGGAGTCAACACAGGGTAGTGATTACGTAGTAAAGGAACAAAAGCCCAGCGAGGGAACACAAAAGCATGTTACCTATGGTCTGTGTGCAACTCTGTGAGTAAGCTGGAGGCACCGAGGAGTAAAAATCCCAGAAGAGAATCTGGGAGCGATGGAGGCACAGCTGCTGAGAGAAAATAGAGCCACGCTCTGTGCACAGCAAAGTCACTTCCTGTGACACTATGACCAGGGCTCAGGCCATCCAGTCCCATGAGCTTGGGTTGAAATCCAGGCTCCAGCTCTTGTGAACTGTTTAATGTTGGTCAGGTAGCCTAACCTCTTTGGGCATTTGTTTATTTTCAACAAGACAAGAATAATAATTATATGTACAATCACTGAGTTATTGTGGAGCATGTAAACAGTGTCTGATGCTGGGCATGAGAACTTAAGAAATGTTAAGTGTTGTTATTATTAGTAGTATTATTACTAATACCTTCCTCATCCTCCTGGCTTAAGGTAACACCATTTATCCCACCCGGAAAGGATCAGTAGCTAATGAAAACATCCCAATTATTTATACATACATACTATTTACATTTTATTATGTGTGTATTTGTGGACACAGGTACATGATCTTTCATCCAAAAACAGAGGCCACATGTGTTTTGGGATTCAGAACTTTGGGGATTTTAGACAAGCCACCCGTGGCACGTGGCATGTGTTCATTACAATGCCAGCTAGAGCCAGAGTAGCTCTCACATTGACTTCTGTGTCGGGGGCTCCCAAGACTTCTTCCCGGACTGGCGATTTGCTGGGAGGGCTCCCAGGACTCAGCACAGAGTGCTGCTCACAGTTATGATTTATGACAACAAAAAGACACAAAGCAAAATCAGCGAAGATGAAAGGCTCCAGGGGCAAAGTCCAGAGAAAGCCAGGCATAAGCTTCCAAGAGTCCCCTCCCGGCGGACCCACACAGGATGTGCTGAATTTCTCCAGCTACAAACTGTGACAACACCTGTGACACGTTCTTTGCCACAGAAGCTCATTAGAGACTCAGTGCCCAGGGTTTTTACTGAGGACTCGACACATAAACACCCCCTGCCTAGTACATACCAAATTCAAGACTCCCAGAAGGAAAAAACAGCTTTTCAACATAAACCACATTGTTTCTATGGACAGATGAAGCACAGTAGGCCCCTCTTCGGGATTAGGGAATGGTAGCAACCTCCTCAACTCCAAGTTCCTAGATGCCAGTCCAGGGCCAACATTGCAAGTAGGCCTTTCTAAGGAGAGCAGCCTCAGGCCTGATGTGGTAACTCTTTTCACACAACTTTGTGTAGCACAATATATGAATAATTACACCAGGAGCAATGAAGACAATAACTAGCCTCATGACTCTTCAGATCAGGCTTCGCTGCTAAATCGGCTCAGGAATTTCTTAAACTGTGTCATGGAAATCTGGTTTTCAGAGCTTCTTGGGTCTTGGAATTGCAGATCGGGAATTATAACTGTTTTGTGATCTCTCTCCTTCCTTCCTTCCTTTCTTATTTCCTTCCTTCCTTCCTTCCTTCCTTCCTTCCTTCCTTCCTTCCTTCCTTCCTTTCTTTTACCTTTGCTCAGTTTTATTATTAAGTAAAAAGTATAACAATAACACAAAAGTCAGGAGATGAGAAATGGAAGTGTGTTATCATAGGTTTTACAAGTTGTAATCATAAAATACAGTGAATGTTTAAATTAAAATATTTTTTTTTTGAGGGCAGTGTCACTGGCCCTCATATGTGGGATCCGAACCGGGGCCGCTGGCTCCCCAAGCCAGTGCTTAACCACCATGCCACTCGGCTGGTCCCCCCAAAATTTTTATTACAGTAAAAGACACATTGCCATTAATCCCCCTCAAAATACTCCCCCTCCCTTTGAACACACTTATCCCATCGTTCTTGCCACTTTCTGAAGCAGTTCTGGAAGTCCTCTTTCATGAGTGTCTTTAGTTGCGCTCTCGTGGCTGCCTTGATGTCCTGAATAATTTTGACTTTGCGGAAGAGCCAGAAGTCGCATGGTGCCATATCCGGTGAATAAGCTGGATGAGGACACACCGTAATGTTTTTATTTGACAGAAATTGCTGTACCAAGTGGTTTGTGACATGGAGCGTTCTCATGATGGAGTTCCAACAAATGCTAGTGTAGGATCTGTTTCTAATAATAACATGTTTAATATACTTGATCCCAATGAAATTGATTTTCAGATTTACAACATTCTGTGAAAGAGTGCTTTGATAATTTCTTCTGAATTAATCTCTCTAACTGAAACGGAATTCAACTAATTTTTTTTTTCTTTTTTTTTGAGGGCAGTGTCACTGGCCCTCATATGTGGGACCCGAACCAGAGCCTCTGGCTTCCCAAGCCAGAGCTTAAACACCGTGCCACTTGGCTGGCCCTTTTTTTTCATTTTTAAGATTTACTTAAATGGTTCGATATGTGCTAGTCTTTCTCTTCTTCAGTGAAAATGGAAAACACAGTAAAAGGCTAGCTATAGATACCTATGGAGAACATGTCCTTTAGTGAGGTTGTAATTCCAGGATGCAAATCCTTGTCATTTGCATGATCCATGGGCCCCATCCTTCCCCTGAGCTTCAGCCTGTTAAGAAGCCAAGCTAAGAGACAGCAGCCTAACACCAAACTTATTTTATTTGTTTAAGCAGATTCCTTTAACACAGGCATTCAGTCTCTTTCAGTATTTCTCCTAAAAGGAAGTAAGCATGGCCTGTTTTAAACCACCCATTCAATAAGCAAATAAAAATAATGTCACTTTCCTTTGTTCCTTGTCCCTTCCCAAACTCACCTCAAAGTCAGGGTTTTGTTTCATATGAAAAGATCCATGCATGCAGCGATTCATTTCCTTAAAGTCTGTCATCTTTATAAAGATAAACTGCTCATGTACAGGCAACGTCTGTGAAGAAAAAAAAAAAATCTTAAAAAGAAAGAGGGATTGTTTTTAATCCATTGTACATGTAGTTTTCTAAAACACACCTTTGTCACATGAATTTATGTAGGTGGGTCTGTCTGAGATGTGATCCTTTCATCCTTAAAAAGAGGGCAACAGAAATTTCTGTGAAACCTATCAGTGACCAGGGGTCTCGAAAAGGACAGGGACAGCTGGGTCTCTGACACACAGCTGGGTCTCCCTCATTTTATTTATTTTATTTTTTTTTGAGGGCAGTGTCACTGGCCCTCCTCATATGTGGGACCCGAACTGGGTGGGTCTCCCTAATTTTGAAACTTATCTCATTGCAGTTTACTTGCATTTGCCCAGGAAATGCTCTCATCTCACCCTTGACAGGGTGTAAGAGGGGTGAGGCATGTTTGTAAGTTACTGGAAGCCCCTGTGTCCCTCCTGCCCTGACCGGTGCAGGGATAAACCGAGCACCATTTAATAGGGCTGGTGGTTTTCCTTGTCTTCTCCTGTTTGGAGAAGGATATTGACGGTACAGCATGTGGGCCACTGACTCATGGACAGTAGAAATGGCCGGAGTGCAAAACAGAGGATCCAACCCACCTTGGAAACTTCATACTCTCCGTATGTGACCCAAACAAGCTCCAAAATCGTTCTTCAAAATTCTGAGAAATTGCAGTATGATGGTGTTCACATCACCGGTGACAGCATGTGGATATCCTGTGCCCTGTGCACCCACTGATAGGATGTGACAGTAAAAGCATGTCACCTAGATTCACCTTTTCAAAAAACTAGACCCCAGTCTAATAAAAAAAAAACAGACCGACACAGGTTGGAGGACAGTGCACAGTACACTTGGCCAGCCCTCCTCAAAACTGCAAACCAACCTCCGTATAAATGCATGTATTTTGGCCTCTCTTAGTAGAGCTGTAGATAAGGATGAATGTTCCAGCGTGAACATTCAGCAGTATTTTCCTGTGGGTGGCGGCTGTGGCCTCCTCATCCATTAAGGCTCAGGATTCAGCCAGTCTTTGCTTAGGAGGAAATGAAGCTATAATAATACTTTGTGGCTACCCAGCCAGAAGCCATCTTTGCTATTTAAAGGATACTGAGGAGGCTGTATTGAAGGTGGTTCATCATTACCAGTAGTAATCCTTCCTGCAAATACCCTAACTCCCCCAGATGGTCAGTGAGCTCATGCTGTCCCCTGAAAGGCCTATAAAGTGAAGCATTACCCATAGGTAGGTCTCCATTAATAGAGTATTGTAGCAGTGACCCCGTCATCTTGAGAGAGGTGAGATCACGAAGAAGAAAACTCCATTTTCCTGTCTGACTTAACGTTACAGCTCCTTGTAGCATGTACTTTGACTGTACTGGGCCCATCTTACTTATCGCTCATCTTATTTATCTTCGCACTTTCTGATTTTCTCGCCCTGTTGGTCTAGGGTTTTGCCTAGCCAATTTAAAATTCCAGCTTGTTTCCCGGCACTGTTCATTGATCACTTGCCTCTTCCTTTTTAATTTCCACCCTTTAGACATCCAGTCACACTTTCCGTGGTGCTGCTAATTCTGCGCTTTATTCTTCTGCCACATGTCATCATTAAGTGACCCTGGAAGTTTCCAGCGTGCTGGGGACACAGCCTCCTGGGGCATGCCTTGCTAAAATGTGCCCTTCAGAGCCACACAAAACATGAGCAGGCAACAGGACAGTGTCCCCACAAGCACTTTAAATGCTGGACCTCTGCACCCGCTCCGTCTGACTCCCGGCTCTCAGAGCAATATTCTCTAACAACATTGAAATGCATCATGTGATATACGAAGATGCAGTTTGTTCAGGGGAAATAACGAGTTTTGGGGATTCGCTTGGTTCTCAAGAGAAGTGATTAATTTTCATTACTGGGGAAGAAAGAGTCTAGAGGCATTAAAGACACAAAACCTAACAAAGGCACAATGTTCTAACCTCGTGTATGAGGATGGCACTTGGACCGCCCCCCGCCTCCATCCTGGTTTTAGGGAGTTCCAGGGCACATTGTACCCATGAATGTGTACAGTAAGGCACACCCAGTTCAAAATACAAGGCTGGGATTTTCAAACGAGAGGTACTGAAAGTAGAGACATCCTGTAAATTCAACAAGTGGGGCCTAGTTCCACCAAAACCCACCAGAAGGAAGGGGACAGGTCACAAGCCATTCCGAGGGTGGGTGTGAAGATCATTGTAAAAACTGAAAACGACACCCAAATATATCTGACATTGAGAGAATCGGCTGAGAAACTCTCTTCCCTTTGATTGGTTGAAAATGTCATATTTTTAGTAAGTTACATAGATTTCAGGTGTACTATTTTGTAAACCATCATCTATAGATCACATTTTGTGTTCACCACTCAGAGTCAGTTCTCCTTCCATCACCATATATTTGATACCTTTTACGCTCATCTACCCTAATAAACTTTAATTTTAAAAAACTGCAAAAAAAGAAAAAGACAATGTCAAATTTTGTATTTAACTGAATAAGGATCTGTTCTTCCTTCCCATTCTTCATTTTAAAATCAGCCTAATAGGAAGTTCAAACTAAGCAAAGTGATTTTTTTTAAAAGAGCAAGCAAGCCCTTTACAGAGTGTAGAATTTTCAGTATAATTAGGTGTTTCCCAATAAGGAAATAAGGAAAGATTGGAGCACCTGTGTACTAGAAATTAAGAGATTCATTTAGTTTTTAAGGTAACCTTTCTTACTAGTATCTTATTTTCTATTTTGGTCCACCTTTTCTTAGGAAGTGGTAACAATAGTCATTATAAAGGTGTACCTAAGAAATCTGTAAAACCGGTAATTGTCTACCAAGACAGCTTGAAAATATTATTATTATTCACTTAATAAAACCCCATGTGTTTCCTGACCACTTTTCAATCCATTAATTACTGATTCTGTACTTTCTTTATAGGTCATCACTGTAGTTAGTAATTGGAGGCTGGCTGACTTAAAACTTATTCAAATTATATGTCCCAAGCAGTCACAGAGATAGACTGGACACCTCAAGCCCCAAACTTGTTCATGTTCTCAACCAAAATCATTGTTATTCTTTCCTGTGTGCCTCTGTATTTTAATTTTCTAATTACTCGAGTGGACAATCATGGAAATATTGCTAAACAGGCCTGGCTTCATTCCCAGAATTGATCTCCTTCTGGTTGAGTGTGTGCTCATCCCAGAGATGTGAGCTTTGTTTCACCCCAGAGGGTCTCCTCCCCCCCGCCCCTCCCCCCAGTGGACTCATTGCTGTTGTGTATTTACCTGGTCTCTTTGTACCTGGCTCTGTGTTTTACTGGCTGCCCCACCCCCCTCCCGCAGTCATTAGACCCTCCTCCCTCTGACACTGTTATGCTTATTTGTTTCCTCGGTCGTCTTTCCCTTCACCCACTGTGAGCCCCTGGAGGACAGGAGCTACCATATCTTATTTACCTTAGATCCTTCGGGCTTTCCTTAGAGCTTGACACATTTGTTGATAAGGGGACAAAAATGGCCCCCTGCATTATCTGTCCAGCACCGGGTTATCAATGATTGGAATGCTTTTCACGTGGGCATGCCTGCTCCAGTTTGTGAGTCTCTATTTTCTTGTATGTGGCCATAGTCACACATTCATTTCACCGGCTTGGCCCCTGTAAGGCATCCTAGGTTGTGGTCCTAGCTGTAGCTGCTTCATACATGTTAGTTACGTGAATCAGTGTGTCTTATTGCATGGAGAATTCGTTCTCATTCTAATAGCCTGAGCCTGGTCTTGAAAATTCCTTTAGTTTCATCTCAGACTTAGGAATATAAGGTAGAAAAATATAACTCTTTTATATAATGTATAGAAAGCATTTCTGAAGGCTGAACAGAGGTGGGCCACTCTGAACTCCCTGTAGTCAAATTAGAGAGGAAAACAAGTTCGCTTGTGTTATTTGTAGAACCCAGAGGACGCAAACAAACCAGCCTAGACTTGCATTCCTGGGGTGATTCAAAACTTCTGCTTTGGATCATCTTAAAACAGGCACCAGAAGTTTAAACGCAATGACCCTGACCAACATTCCAAGTTTACGTTCAACAGCCCGTTTCCAAGGCTAAGCCTAAAATGCCCATGAGTTTAGCCAACGGTGAGTGGGATCCAGCAATGGTAAATCTACGCGGGGCCACAGGGGTGCTGTGCAGCGGAAATGCTCCCTGCTCTGGATTAACCTGGGGGAAGGTTTAACAATTAGTTAATGGGTGGAATTCCCATCACCAGACAGGACAATGTTGGTGATGAGGGAGTACCCTTGAGCAAGGTTAAACTTTGCATACAAAAGTCAATTTGGGTTTGCTTTAGCTAGCTAAGGAATGACGGACTGTGATACTCTCCATGCCTCTAATGATTTTAACTTTTTTAAAGCAACTCTTCTCTGGCTGTGGAATTAGAGCTATAATAGCTATAAAAGTGTAACTTTGAGCAGCTTGCTACTTTGAACATTTCCAGCTAATTAGCTTATATTCAATACATGTCTAGGTCTCTGAAATAATTTGCTATATAGGATTATTATTCATTAGACAATTAAACGCTGATGTGAGTTTCCAAAGAAAGGCTTTATAATAAGTCTCCTTTCTGAGTATTTAGAAAGTAAGATTCTTTTTTTGTTGTTAGGACCACCTCTTTGTTCAAGAAACTGAAAGCCTACCAACCACTTGTAGGAATAGTTAGTAAAATGGCAGAGTATGGTCTGGAGTGAGCCATTAAGTTTAGTTTCTCCATATCTGCCACTATAAAAAGGGGGGCTGTGCTTTCTAGAATGTGCCATGCCAATTATACGATAGGAGAAAAATATGAGTAAATATAATAACAAAACCTCTTGGCACTAACCATAAAAGGAATGCCTCTCTCTCAATATCATGAACAAAGCTCAGATGCTTCCTTATGATGGTGCACTAAACATCTGTCGTTTGGACAATGGGCTAACTGTTGCCTGATCCATTATTGTGGTTTCACACCCTGGTGGGTCTACTTGTAGGTGTTTCTATCTCAGTCGTTTTGCAGTGTCAGCTTTGAGTAGTCCAGAAATGACAAGATGCACCAATGAGGGAAAATGTGAGGGCAGCCGAGCCCTCACGTCCCTGTTAGCAGATCTCAGAAACCTTTCTGTGAGCCATGGATGGCCATGTTCCCTAAGATTTGCCTTGAGTTCTCCGCTTAGAGCTGGACCGGATTGACGGCGTGGTCAGCTCTGCTGGGATGACACAGGCAGCCCTGTCCTGGTCACATGGAGCAGAGTTGGAGCTCTCACTCGTATGTGTGTACAGACAGGCTCTTCTCTGTCTGGTGTAAGGAAGCCTCCTTTACACCCATGGGCAGAGATCCTAGATGCCTGCAGCCATGGTAACCCGTCCTGTCGAAATTGCCATGGCTCATTCGAACAGGCCCAGTGACATTGCTGACATACTTTCACTGCATTGTTTCCAAATGTGCAACAGGCAGCATTGCCTGTGACAGCAAAAGAGCACATGGGATCTGCCGAAGGCACACATGCCACTTAACACTGAAGATAGCAGGTGACATTGTTAGATTGCCATGCAATCACGCATATGCTGTTTAAGACGTAAAAGCGGTCCTATCCGGTAGGACTCCAGTACAATCTGGAGAAGGAGAAATCCCCACTTCAAGCACCATATGGAAAGTACAGTCGTTTCTTCAGAAGTCAATTATCTCGTTGTTCATGTGACTTCAGCAGGCAGGACAGAGAAGATCGCCTATTAGACATGCAAGAGGTTTTATTTTTTTGAAAAAGTGACAATTATGTGATCATTGGCAGTGCCTGCAAGACTTGGCTCAAAACCTGTTTAAACCAAGAAATTCAGTGTAATAACAGCGTATTGGACATTCATCAGCCTCATGTGAGTTCAACTGCCACTGCTTTAAGTGCTGCTTGTGGTTTTGTAGTCAAAGTAAACTGGTTAAAGCAACAGCATAATTCCCCTATCCCTTGGCTAGACGTATTTGAAAGAGGCAGGTAACATATTTGGACAACTGGAAAAAAAAACCCTCAAGGACCTGGGACAGAGGAGTGAATTATGATGAGGGGGGAGGTATGACCTTAGATTTCTGTATCTTTAGATGTTTCACTTTCTGTAATGCCTCATGATTAAAAAATGCTGTTAGTCAATTTGGACTTGTGGTCTGGCTGCAGGAACCACATAACAGGAACTGCACTGTGGCAGGAGTTAGAGGGAAAAAGCTTTTTTTCTTGTGGGTTTGCTTACTATTTTAATTCACTTGTTAGTCAGCTTTAAAGGTATGGTTGCTGTTTCTCCTTACTACTCTTTCTCTTCTTCCTTTTCGGCTTTATTTCCCCCAAAGTCCCCTCTGCTCTCTAAGGTAGTGATGTCACACAGTGAGAAAAGCCTAGATTTGTCATCAGCCTTGTCAGTTATTTGCCCTGACTCTGCTGCTAACTTGATTCGGGTCACTTACTTCATGTTTCTGAGGCTTACTTTCCGCATCTTAGATCAGGGATATTATGAAGTGTCCCACAACTTTCTGAAGGTTAAACATAATCACGTGTTCTATGCCACGCGCACAGGTGGCATGCATAGGTTTCGTGGGTTGCCTGGCTCTGGTCAGAGTCAAGGTGATGAAAATGGAGGCTGCCCTCTAACCATGGATCCTTTAGGGGCCTACGAGGGAGCAAGGTGCACCAGTGAAGACACGTTATTAAGCAACTTCGTTGGCAAGCCATCCCGTGTCTTCTTTCCTGGCTTGAAACTGAAGCGCAAGTGAACTCAACTCCCCTGGTCACTGCCAGGCTTTTGGGGGACACATCTCCCTTTTCCCGTGAGCCAACCCAGACGAACGAGCTGCAAGCGAGCTATTCCTCTTGGCCCAGCCAAGTGCCCAGAAGCGAGCTGGTGGCGCCTCCTTACAACAGCGGGAGCTGAGCGCGGGTCGCAGGCTCCAAGGTGACGCAGCCGCCTCCTCCCCTGAAGGCGGGGCTGGCGTGTAGGGTGAGGAAGTCCTGCGGCCTTAGGTGATGGCCCGCCCCCACGGCCTCGGAGTTGCTCCCTGCGCGGGCGGCGGGAGGTGTGCGTGGCAGTCCCTTCTGCAGCCCCCAGGACTCGGCCTCGGACAGGTGAGGGGGGTACATGGATCACCTGGCGGTGCGCGCGGGCGGACACCAGGGTCCCCACCTGCTCCCTTCTGCGGGTGGGTGTCTGTTCTCAACCGAAGTGGGGAGCTGGGGACTCTGAGGTACCCGGGATCAGAAAGGTGTGCTGGACTGGAGGCAGAAGCCCGAGGCGTGGGCTGGTGGAGAGCTCAGGGGTACGGGGTGCGTGGGGGGCAGGGGGGATTTTCCCGGGACGACTTTGCATTTGATAGGACACACACTGGGCCTCCTCGGGACCCAGTGGCGTTAGTCACCGTCTCTACCACCTCGGGGACTCTGCAGAGGTAAGTCCCTCACTGGGGTGGGATTTGATGCGCTCACTTTGTGGAGATCCGGAATTTCTACTTTGGTTCCCTGCGCAGACAGTGGCTTAGCCCCACGAGAGCAGAAAGCCTTGTAATTGTGTAGTTTCCAGAGTATCGCGTCACACTAAAAAGAAAAAAAAAAAGGTGATAGTGGTGGTGAAGTTGAGAGGAAATTGCTTCCGCAATTAGTTCCCCCCCAGCTTACTGTCCATTTGTTAAGCAAATGGTGCGCTGATGCCTTTTAAAAATGGTCGCGTTTCTATAAACTGGGTTAGACCATCCGAAGGACCTTCTTTCTGTGCAATGTCCCACGGTTCCGGCCGCGTCCTGATGCTGCGGTGAGTGTGCTCCAGAGGTGGCGTTGGCAGCTGGTACTCAACAGTTACCAAGCTTCCCAGGGAAACTTGGGACATTAGACAACTTGCTTCAGTGACACACTGAATGGCAAACAGGTCCGTGGACTTATGATTTCCATTAGCACTCATTTTATGCTTGTGTTAGCAGCCTTTCAATATAACAAATATTTGTTGCCCTCCTATTAAGGAGGAACCTCTGAGAGCCAGGCTGGTGTGCTGTTTGATAGCCCAGGTGTTGACACAAAGGGGAATTTTAGGGCACTGGTTCCGCACAGGGTGGGGTGTTTAGAGAGAGACCAGGGCACATTGTGCTTTTGCTTCCTCATCCCCTCTTCCATCTCTGGTAATAAGTATATATATATAGGTGCAGGGAGAATGTAAATCTCGTCTGTCCTCCAAAGTGACAAGGCTGATGCAAACCATCCTTAGAATAAGATCATTATGAAGGAACACTTTGCCAAGTGCTGTGCTGAGCACTTTATCTTGTTGCATAAAATACATAGAGTAGGTATGGCTTCCCCCTGTCCAGATGGGAAACTTAGGCAGGGAGGAATCCAGAAATGTGTTCAAGATGAGTGGTGGACCTGGGAACTGAATGGGGATCCTTTTGAGTGCAGAACCCAGGAGTTTTCGCTATTCTGTGCTGCCGTGGGACAGATAGTGTAAATCTGGGAGATTTCATGGAAATAAGAATAAATTCATATTCATGAAACAGCCCACATCCTGGAGTCAGAGTAACCATCATGAGCACAATGAGCAGTGCTATTATTCCACTTGTGTGGTTAAACTATGACCAATCTGGAACAGAAGGATGAACACTTATTTTCTAAATATAACATGTATAATGTGTCTTTCTTAACACATTTTTAAGGACCTATATACCCAAGCGGGGCAAATGAGTAAAACTGTATCTGTATTCCTTGTATATTGCACATTGAAGTAATAGCTTTTTTTTTTTTTAATAGTGTGCTTTAACACATTGTTTGTGGGAAACGAGTAAACTCGTCATATCGCTCAAATGCCCACTTACAATGTGAATGTGGGAAACGAGTAAACTCGTCATATCGCTCAAATGCCCGCATATTAACATATTTCAGCTTGATTTCTTTTCATAGCTTCCAGGTAAATAGAAGTCACTATTGTCACCTAGAAAGGACTTTGTGTTTGTGTCTAAATCTATACTCATACATGAATGAATACAGCTAATGTTTATTTTAACAGATATATCTATTTTTTTCTCAGTCTGTCTCTGGAAGTGTAGAGGACTGCATTGTTTTTTTTGGGCAGGAACCCTAAAATTCCTAATTTTAGCCTTTGAGTACATGAACCATAACAAGTTAAGAAACTGACAGTTTCTTAAGGCATGTGTAAAACCACAAAAGTGATTTTCAAATTAAAATTACTACACTGTATAGGATGAGAATGAAAATAGTGCTTAGATTTTTAATTAATATTTCTTGATAGGGAGAGCACTTGCTTTCTTAAAACTTTCCTTATAATTATTGGTAATGACACACAAAAAATTGAGTTCTATATTTAATTTAGGTTAAGGTGTTGAAGAAAGTGGTTTTTTTGTTGTTGTTGAAGAAAGTCTTATTGCCTGTGTTGGGAGAATCAGGTAGGATTTTCCGCCTGAATCGTGCTTTTGGGAGTGAAATTAATAACACCCTTTGAACTTTAGGAGCATTTGAAATCCTGCCTAGAAGGAGTTTATAATGTGCTTGGCTTGGTTAAGATGCTTTCATGGGAGGGGAGGAGAGGTGTGAATTGGGGAAATTCCCAGAAAAGCCAGAGGGCCAAGTATATAGGGAGGGTGATTTTGTAAGTCCTAAAAGGTAAACAACTTGGGAATCCTCTTTAAGAAAAATAATATAAAATTAGTTATGAAGGTGAATACTTATTTAGAATGCAAAAAAGAAATTAGAGCAATGTATTGGAAGGTTCCGCATCTGCTGGGATCCCTTTGGGCAATTTACTAGAAATGCTAACAAAGAAATGTTTCCTGATTGCTGTCTGGCTTCCCCTCCCGCGAGAACGCTCAGCATCTTCCAGTAGTTTGTGGCACCTATAAGACCTCGGGCAGTGAGTGACCGGAAGCTGAAGCTACCCTCAAAGAATGGGAGGAAAAGTTGTGGTTGGAGGCCAGGGACTCATGCATGGTCCATGGAGCAGAGAAGAGACCCTTGGCTGGGCTGGGAAGGGTCTGCAGCTCGGGGGGCACCAGGGCACTTCTTGTCCAGGGAACAGTTCTGAGATGAAGGCTTCTGAGCTGGTCTCCAAGACCTCCCAGTTTGGTTGTTTCTCCAGAGGTGCCTTTGGCCATTGGCTCTCCCAGCTTTCATTCTATTAGTCACCATTTATGGAGGGTTTTCTATGTCCCAGGCTCTGAGGAAGGATTTCATTGATGGTAGGCCTGGAGAGCTCCTGTGAGCTGGGTTTGGTGGAGTTTCTAAGATGGAGGGGTCCAGGAAACCCGTTCTGGATATGTGGGGACCATAGAAAGCTCTGCAGCTGGAACCCCCACTCTCTCCTCCACAGATGCAGGGAAGCCCTATTGCCAGTGTTTCTCATCATCTTCTTCCAGATCAGCATCACATACACCAGAGGCTCACTTGTCAGAAACAAACCTATGTTCTCAGGCCCATCCCAGGCCCCGAATCAGAAGCTCCGTGTCTGGAACACGGAAACCTGTATTTAAGATGCCTTCCAGATGACTGTGGACCTAAAGTTTGAGAACTGCTGCTCTTCATATTTAAGGAAACTGGTAGGGTATAGAATCCCCAGTAGAGAGGGAGGGAAGGGAACAAGATTAATACCAGTGCTAATATATCATGAGTGTAATTTACGGTACTATCACTGATACTTATCAAGCATTCCTCGGATCATGCCAGGTGTTGAGATAAGAATGATTAACTCTTTTAATCCTACCAGGCTAGGCTGTTATCACCTCCATTTAGATGCAAGAAGACTGAGGCACACAGAGAGGAAGGGAAGTGTCCTAGGTCCCACTGCTGTAAGGATCTGAGCACAGGCAGAGTGGTTCCAGCGCCTTCTGGTTTGCATCATGTCATTGCTGTGTGTCAGTATTGTGGGAGAGGTTTGGAGGGCAGGCCTGAGATGGCTTGGAATGGTCTTATTTACCACATGACCTAGCAATCCCTCTCCTGGGTATCTACCCGCAAAACCTGAACACATTTATCCGTAAAGATATATGTGCTCTGATTTTCATTGCAGCCTTATTTACTGTGGCCAAGACATGGAAACAACCAAAGTGTCCTTCGATAGATGATTGGTTAAAGAAGATGTGGTACATATACACAATGGAATACTATTCTGCCATAAGAAAAGGTGAAAAAGTGCCATTTGCAACAACATGAATAGATCTTGAGATTATCATGTTAAGTGAAATAAGTCAGACAGAAAAAGTAGAGAACCATGTGATTTCACTCATATGTGGGATATAAAACTGAAAGCAACAAAGGAACGAGACAAGCAAAGAAACAAAAACTCACAGACACAAACAGTTTAGTGGTTACCAGAGGGTAAGGGGGAAGAGGGGATGGTAGACAAGGGTAAAGGGGGTCAAATATATGGTGATGAAAGGAGAACTGACTCTGGGTGGTGAGCACCCAATGTGATATATAGATGAAGTATCACAGAATTGTACACTTAAAACCTATGTAGCTTTACTAACCATGGTCACCCCAATAAATTTTAATTAAAAAAAAATAATAACAGTCATTTGCTCATCACTTGGGGTTGACAAGTTTTTCTTTAGGGACAAATTGCCAGATTACAGAAGAAGACTTATTATCATTCACTTTTAGTGCAAATTTCTAAAATTTCATAAGGACATGATTGCATATAAATAGTTGCATAATGTGGAACTGCCTCTCTCCCTGGTGACTATGGGCTCATATGGATTTCCTCAGTCGGTGGCCTCGTTTCAGAATGTGGGATTTGATCTGGATGTTAGCACAGAGGCTTCTGTCCTAAACGCCAACTCCCTTTCCAGGCCACAGAGGACTTGAGGATGATGGCGTGTTTTGCCATTATGACTTTGAAAATGTCTAGAAGAGTTGTGCCTTGCATTTTCAGTAATTTTTTTCTTTTCTGAAACAATTGGTATATCCACAATTCAGATGTACCTTGTATCACTGAATAGCCTCAGCACATCAGGCAGAGTAAGAATATACAGCTATACATACAGGTGTATATGTGAGTATATAGAATGATGGTTTGCCTTTGGGTGTGAAGCTCAGGTGACTGTGTCTTTTCTTTTCCTCCAGTGACAAGAATTTAGACAAACATTAATTCAACTTTATGGCAGGAGGCAGAACTTAATTCTGAGAGGGCCAGATGTCTCATCCATGCATGCATTCATTCATTCAGATGGTCATTTATTTCTTGCGTAGTGGTGATGGGTTACTGTTGGCTACCGGAAGGAGATACAGTGGTGACCAGACGGATGTGATCCCTGCAGACAAGGGACACACTTGCTCTGCAGCATTATGGGTGAATGGAGGTAGAGGCTCTAATTCTGTCCCAGTTGGCTGGAGGAGGAGTTAAGAGGTGACGTTTCAGGAATGAGGATCTAGGGCATAGGCTTAAGGCAATACGGAGGCAGAGGTGGGGAAGCGTTTAAGAAACGTCCAGGAGATTACAGAGGAGATCAGGTGGATATGGGTGGGGAGAGAGGGCGGTTGAGGATGAGGTTTGTGCCCTGGGCCCCTGGGTTGGTGCCAGTGACATAAGTCAGGACTAGAGGAGAAGACTGCTTCAGAGAATAAAAATGAGTTTTGTGCACCTTGTGAGTTTGAAATGTCTGGATAACTCCACAGTATTATTTGAGGTGGATAGTTGACCAGGATTAGGGTCTGCAGTCCAGGAAAGAGGTTGGCAATGCAGAGATTACAAAGAACTTGTCTTCAGATGGTTGCTGAATAAGTGACTAATTATGAACTAATTGAACAAGACAACATGACATACCAACTAAATAATTCACCGATTGAACCACGCTGTCCCCCAGAGAGAGTGGGTAGGTGAGAACTCTAGACGTTTCTCCTGGCTAGGTCCATTGATGAGAAAGGAGAAAAAGGTTTACTTCTGTTTATTCTTTAAAGGGTGGAGATGAATTCTCCACTCCCTTTAGCCTTTGATATGTTTGTCAGGCCCATGGGAGGAGGTCTTCAACAGTGGAAAGGCAAACAAGAGCAGGCCAGAGCAGGAGGTGACAATGGCCTTTTTGAAAGCTGGCTTTCACATTTGAGCCCATATTATTGTCCCAAGAGAAAATGTTTACCATCCATCCTCTTAATTTATGGTCTACTTGTAAAAACACTCGCCAATCACGTCTGTGTAGCATGTTCATCGTAAATTAGTCCTGTCATTTTATATGTAATTGATAGATGGATGCTTATGAGGAACTGGAAGTTTGGAATACTCTTTCAACTTTGCCCATTTAAATATCAGCAAATAAACAAAAATATTCATGAGAGATTGAAAAAGGAAATATTCAATTTATCTGTGTGATCATGACCGTGTTCAGATCCAAGTTGCAACTAAGGTGACAGTGCAAAAAACAAACAGACAAAAACCCACAGACCAAACCAAAAACAAAAATAATTATTGTGTAACAATTATTATTTTTTTGGGTGGTGGTGGTTGGAGAACTATTTTTAGCATTATGAAAGATGTTAGGTTTTAGCCTGAGAATACAGGTAGTACATCAGAAAAGAACACTATTATTTAAACCACAGTAACCAACATTTTTGTTAAAATTATCATGCCTGATGTAAAAGATTTTATATACACAAAATTAGCGTAGTGTTCTATGTTTGTAGTCTGGAATGACCTTGGGGGTCAGCTCTCCCATCTCCTGATATCCCCTGTTGAATCAGCGGGTGTCCAGAGATGCTTGCTTAGCCTCACGTGGTCTGTTGGTGACAAAGTTTGTCCAGTAAAATGTATCTGTCATTCTTTGTTTTACGGTGACATGTTTGTCTGGAATGCTGCTTGTCTGTTTCTGGAACAGGCCCCATAATTCACACCCTCCACCTCCTTGAGTCCTTACTTCCATGATTCCCCTTCCCCCCTCACCTTTTCTTTGGTGTGTTTGCCACTTTCTTCCTGCATAGTTGAGTGTCTCCAACTTTGTAGGAGTCCTCGGTGGAAGTTGCTTCAGCATTTTAGGCCTGTCTAAACAGGCTGGATTTCTCTGACATGACTTTCATTCTCTTAAATCATGTGAGTCGGCACAGAAATGTTTAGTTTTAGCCAAGAATGAGAAAGATGGTTCTTAGGAAGTTACCTATGTTAATATTGAACTGGAAGACATGGCAGAATCATGAAGGTACATGATCAATTGCTTTTAAGCATCATGAACTATTTATGTATGTCGCCAAAAAAAAAAAAAAAAAGGTTTGAACACATAGGTGTGGCCCTGGTCATTAATAACAGATTGTTATTCAGTGGTTTATTAACTCTTTCCTTTCCAACTTCCAGCCTTCTGTCCATGTCAAGCTTTATCATCGTGAGCTGAAGACCCTACACCACTAATGTGCTTCTCTATTGCATATATTGTGCCAGCTCCCTGACGTTGCTGAACTGCTAGGTGGTGGCATTAGCTTATTCACTCCGATCCTCTCAGGAACCCTATTAGGTAAAAACCATCTCCATTTTATTAAGAGAACACTGAGGCTCAGAGACAGCAGGTAACTTGGTTAGGGCCACTCAAGTGGATGGAATTTTACCTCCACTATTCCACTCCAAGCCATCTAACATCTAATTTCCACCGTTCCACTCTGCTTGGTGTTTACCCACAAGACTAGAGAATCTCCAAGACCCATTGCAACAGATTCTAGGAATGTCTCTGCCTGCTGGGGTTGGGACCAGGTGCTCTGGGCACCCCAGGGGGAATGCTGAATCAATGGCGTCTTGGAACCCTGCTTGAACCCTCTCCTGGAGATGGATTTGGCAAAGTCTTGATAAATAGGTCACTTTAGAGCCATTTCCTGCCAGAAGATGGTGAATACATGAAACAGGATATTCTAGAATGGTCTCTCTCCTTCATCTGATCCAAGTGAGACTTTAACCAAATAATTGTTATATTAGATTTGTGGTGCAAAGCAAGCAGTCAGTTAAACGCTGCACTTGATTCCTGAATGTTCACGTGAGAATGACCTCACTGGTTTGATGTTTTTCAATTGATGTCAGCTTTTAAATATATACAGATGTTGACATTTCAAAACCCCTATAAAATTCCTGTGGTGCCATTGATCCGACTTAGGGACTCCAAAGCATTCAGGTTTCTCATTTGGAAAATGGAGATGAGGGCCGGCTGAGTGGCGCATTGGTTAAGCGCTGGTTTTGGGATGCCAGCGGCCCCTGTTCGGATCCCACATGAGGGCCAGTGACACTGCCCTCTACAGCTAAGAACAGCTCCACCTGGAGCTGGGCTGTGCGAGCCCCGGTGATGGTGTGGGCTGCAGCCCCTGCTGCAGTGGGCTGCCATAAGCTACAGTGAGTGGCCCGCAGCCAGCGTGAGCGGCTGGCAGCCAAGAGTGAGCTGCCAATAGCCGCGGTGAGCGACATCCAGAGGCCGGAGACCGATCTGCCTCATCCGGGAAGAGCGCAATGACGATACCAACAGTGAAGCAACATCCTCCGCAACTAGACTGAAGAACAAAAAGACAGCAACTTGTCTGTTCCCCTTCCCCGATTCCCCAACGCTGTTCCCCTCTGCCAATTCCCCAATAAAATCTTTAAAAAAAAAAAGGAAGTTTAAAAAAAAAGAAAGAAAATGGAGATGAAAATACTTGACCGTGGGGTACAGGGAATATGGGTAATAATTCCTGCAGAGTGCTTTGCGTGTGACAGGTACTTCATACATTTCTATATTCAAGAAAAAGCAGGAGTCTGGCTACAGTGTTATGGCGGCCTTCCCCCAGAGATCAGACACCTCTGCACTGTGGATGTTTCTTTTTTTGAGGGCAGTGTCACTGGCCCTCACATGTGGGACCCGAACTGCGGCCGTTGGCCTCCCAAGCCAGCGCCTAACCACCGCACCAACTCGGCTGGCCCTTTTTCTTTTCTTTTCTTTTTCTTTTTTTTTTTTTTTTTCACTGTGGATGTTTTGATCTACATTTTCTTCTACCCAGAAGAAGCATAAGAAAGGGTAGGAAGGAAAGTATGAGTAGGAGCTGGTACTGAATTACACTATTTCAAAAAATAACTAGAGATACATTTTAGGGAACAAGAAAGTAGTCCATTTTACCCAACTTGGGTTTTTTTTTGGTTTTGTTTTGTTGTTGTTTTTTTAAAGCTATGAGACACTAACCTTCCTTTAAAAAAAAAAAATTAGATTTCACTTTCACTTTGAAGGTGGTGTTCCTGTTTGCATGTTTAAGTAAGTGTTGAGGTTGGAAAGCAGATATTGGACATGCACACGTTTTATTGATGGTGTTGGGTTTAGCATTTTCTTGGTGATTACAGTACAATTTGATGAAAGCCCAGCTACTCCTGGGGGAAACCTGACAATGTTCCCAAAATATATATGGATGAAAGGATACCTTGGAGGGCTGGCTTTGCAAGGTGACATGCTAATCAATGGTTTTATTAGTGTCACATGCCTATATATGCCTATATTTCTGATTGCCCCCCCCCACCAAAGAAAAAAGAGAAAAAAGGATTGATTAGCTATGATTTCCTGTTTTTCGTGGAGCAATGGAGAAAATAGAAGTGGTTCCTAGTTTCAAAACCTTATCTCCTTGGAGAGTGAAGATACAACTTCGTGAGGGTTATTACTCATTCCCTCTTGGGAGCAGAGAGGATTTTGAAGGCATGGGAGGTCTGTTTCCGCTGCCGGGCAGGCAGTACGTCCTGAGTTGGGAAGGCTGGGGAGGAAGCAGCCCTCCGAGGCTTGTAGAAGTCACCAGGGTGAGATGGGCCAAGTTTGTCTCTGTTCCTGTCGTGTTGGAGCTTTGCTGGAGGACCCCGCGGCTGCCCCTCTCAGGATGGGGCACTGTGAAGCAGGACTTTTGGTGACAGACACTGAGGGACACAGCGACATAAAGATCACGACCTTGGAGTTGTGCTCCCAGGCCGGAATTTCAGCTGGGCTTCATATGAAAACTGTGTGACACTGGGCAAGTTACTTAAGCTTTCTGTGCCTCAGTTTACCCACCTGTGAGGCAAGGCCTTGAAAAGTACCTGCCCGATAAGGTTGTGAGGATTAAATGAGAGTAAAGCATCCTTACGTGATGCCTAACCCATGTGCCACCACGCGGAAGGACTAGCTGCAGTGTTGGCTGCTGCTCTTGTGAAATGGATCATGGGGAGGCTGTTTGGGCTTCCGTGAACTCGAAGGTGCCGTGTTTGCCTATCTTCACCAGAACCTAATGATTGCTTAGTATTTAAAAAGCCATCTGCAGCCTTGTAGCTCAGTGGGAAGATGTGTCCAGGTCCTTCTGACCCCTCCAAGGCTTTTCTCAGCAGATGTTCCATGAGGTGAGTTGCAAAGTGCATGGCCAGAGAGACCACAGAAGACTGGGAATGTCCATTTGGGATGTATCAAGTTAAGCCTATGCTAGCGTCCCCTTTGCTGAGCTGTCACTGGCATTGACAGAATCAGAGTGGCGGTGGAGGGGGGGAATTGATATAACCTTTTTAAAAGATAGATGGTTTTAATATTGACGATGGTATTCTTTACCGTTTCATTTGAGAGATGCTGCTATAATAGAATGCCTTATAAATACTAATGTGCGCTGACTACATTCTGATTGCGTGTAACCCCTGTGGGTATTTTGAGACAAAAAGTTCTTTGATCTGGGCCAATTTAATGCATCACAGACAGGTCTGGAAATATGATCCACAAATAAAGCGTCTTTCACATGACTGTAGGAAATATGCATTGATCTATATTTTAAAAATCTTTTCTTAACTCCCAGCAAGGAAAGGCTTTCTGTGTGTTTGATTTGAATTCATGTATAGCAGTTTTCCTCATTTGATTCAGACGTTTGGGTCAGTTTAAAGGTGATTGAGTGCACATATATCACTTCTTCATGAATGTCGCCCTTGGTCCTGACATGCTGGGGGACACCAGCTATCGCCAGGACCCTCAGGATTAAAAAGCATCTGAATTTACTGAAATCCACATTTTGATGGAGGAGAGGAAAGGGCTGAGTCTGTGGATGTTTGCAGACATGCCCAGTTCTGGGATCCTTCAGTTTTTGGTGGACAGACACCAGTTATGCGGGCTTCACCCTGTGGAGTTCGAGGGCTTCATTGCCGACTGGTTGACCGTGATTTTGTAAATGCGATGAGAGGAGTGGATTGTTCCATTAGGAAATGTTTGGGGAAGGGCAGAGGGGAGATGCAGGCAGGTAAAATGTGCTCCATCCTCACCATGGTTACGCCCAGGCCTCTAACGAGGCCATGACAAGACTCGTGGTCATTGCTACTGTAGAGCTCTGTATCCGGTGCTTGAAGCTGTTCACACACTTTATCATGGAACAATAAATATATTACCCAACACTATTTAATTAATAACTAAACATTTACTAATGAGCTTAACCGTGAGACTTTTGAGGTTGATGGCATTTACCGGTCTCTAGGCAAGGTTGGCATTCTGGAAAATATTAAGTCATGATAGTAGTGGAAGGAATTGGCCTCTGAATTCATTCATTCTTTCATTCATTTATTCCAACAAAACTTAACTGCTGTGTGCCAGGTATTCTAAGTGCTGAAAATGCAGATGTGGGCTAAGGACTCAGAGGACTTTCTCAGTGAGGGGGTTGGAGGTAGATTGAAGAGAATAAGTAAAAAGAAATAATGAGATGAGTTTGATTGTGAAGGCCATAATGAATGCCAGGTGTGACGAGATTATGGTATACAAGTGCAACTTCATACTAGAAAGTCTGGGTCCGGGTCAGGGTCAGGGTCAGAGTCAGGGTTATAGCAAGGGTCAGGGTCTGGGTCCGGGTCAGGGTCAGGGTCAGGGTCAGGGTTATAGCAAGGGTAAGGCTTGATAAGGAGGTGCTGCTTGATCTGGGACCTGAAAGACCCAAGTGTTTGATCTGTGGGGAGAACAGATTATATAACTAACAGCCTCAAACCAAAAAAAAAACAAAATCACAAGACCTTCACCCCAAATGTTTGCTGTGCTCATTCTCTCCTTGTCCTGGGGTTGCCAGCTCCTCCTGCGCCCAGGCATGGTTGTTGTACCTGGTGAGACTCAGCACCCTGGCAAGCATGGCCTCTCCCAGGCTGCACTCTGGCTCCGGGAGCCTTCTTCCTTGGCCCAAATCCACTGAACTTTGCACCTGACAAGAGCTCCCCATGTTTACTTTCTGATTACTCTGGCTAATTAGGTAAGCCCAGAGCTCGCTTTAACTTTCCTTTCTTGCCCAAAACATGTGTCATGCTGCTTAATGCTTTCAGCTTCCTGTAAAGGCCATACTAGCCTGTCATGTTCTCACTCGGTCAGCGTGCTGCCCAATGGTGTCAAGACCTGTGGACAAGCTGGAAATTAGAGCTCCCTCTTCTTCCAGCCTGACTCTTTTCAACTGTGGGATATTTTTAGCATTCTAAAAAATCATGTTTGGGCCGGCCGAGTGACTCAGTTGGTTAAGAGCTCGCTCAAGAGTGTGAGCTGAGCTCTGAGTAACAGCAGTTCGATGCCCAGCCCGAGCTGAGCTGCTGCTGAGCTGCCAACAGGTGACAGGATGGCTCAGCTAAATAAAAATAAAAAAAAATAAAAAATAAAAAATCATGCTTGAAGTTTGAATTGTTTTGTGTATTTGTGGAAAATGAATAAATAAATTCAGTCAATGAGGGTTTGCAAAAGGTGCAAGTGTCTGAATGAAAAACCCTTTGTGTTCTGCCAATAGAAACCTTCCCAGTTGCTTGAGCAATTTCTCTGTATTTCTTGTTGATTCACACTAAGTACAGAATAGTAGGATTTGGCTCCTTCACAATAGAGATGGTTATACAGAGCTTTATAGGAAAGCAGAAATTTACTAAATAAAACCTAAAACCCAAACTTAGATGCTATTTAAGCACTTGTATAGATAGAAGCTTATGAAGGCTGTTCTCCCTTTGGAAACTTCTGTTCTGGACAAAGATGATAAACATGAAAACAGTTTATTCCAAATAAGTAGGAATTGTAACAACTTAATAATAAAACAGATTAAATAGGCATCTGTCATGACCCCCTGACACATGTCTGTACCATGTGAATGAAATGATTGCATTCACTGTTAAGAATTTATGTTTAGAATATTCAATTCTAAAACTGTGTATGTGGATTTTTTCTGTATTGGCTGTTGGACGAGAACTAAAGCTGCGTTCTGAGTGGCCAAAGCCTTAGAATACTCATTTTTTTTCGACTGGATCTGTGTTTCTGAGATTAGTGCCAAGACAGAAGTGACAACGCATAAAGCCATTGCTTCTCTTCCAGTGCCCAGAGCAGATATTCATGCGATGACATCATATGTCCCACGGAGCCTCAGAATCCTTTGCAATACTAACTCTTTAGGCAGCGACCACAACCGCCCTGAACTGGCCATCAGAAATCTAGTCTCATCCAAGATTATTTTGGATTGAATTTCCCTTCCTGTTGGGGGAAAGCACACACAAACAAATACAGATCCAAAATATCAGTATACCCATTACTTTTATTCTTGTGTGCATTTATTATGCAAACAGCATCGTGTCAATACTAAAAAGGAACGAAATTTTTCTTTTTAATTTTCAGGTGTATAAAACAATGTAGTAGTTATACATTTCACCCCTCACAAGTTGATAACCCCGCTACCCAATCTATTGCCCCTCTGACATCATATATATCTATCTATTACAATTCCATTGACTATTCCCTATGCTGTACTCCATATTCTATGAATATATATATATATATATATATAAAATTATATGACACACATGAAAAATTTTTAAATTAGAAAAAAATAGCCTATATTCTTTTGCCTTGGAAAAAAACTAGCTCTTGAAAGTTTTTCCATGTTCCCTTCCAGTTTAGTTCACACATATACATTTTACAGAACTGTGAACATACAATAGTTTAGGTACCATTTTGTAGCTTGTGTGTTTTTCATTTAAAATTATATCATGAGTCATTTTCCAGGTGGCTGCATAGCATCAGAAAATTAAATTTTAATGGCAGCATTAATGAAGATTAGTGGTTCATATTTCTGTTTATGACATTTGTGTCTCTCTACAAATACATCACTGAGCTAGTCTGCATTCTGGGCTCAATTTCCTAGGCTTGTAGTGCATTTATATCATATTAACTTGATTGTCACCTCGTGCAAACTGTGCAAGACATTCTATTCTTCACCTGCGATCATGGAGTAATTTAAAATTTCACCTGGTGAGCATGTATTGGAAGTTAGAATAGACACCTATGGACCATGTATTTTTGTATGGATTTTCTTTGATGTACTCTAAATCTAAAAACACATTAAGGCAAATCACTGTGCTCTCCAAAAACCTAACACAATGCAATAGCCTTCAAAACAGGTTTATCTAAGTGAATTTATTCCTTACTATGGGGACTGGGTGTTGTGTATTTTTTCTTTTATTACCTCAGGGAGAGTCTTTGCATCTCATTCATATTAAATGACATGAACCCTTCAAGGTGAAGTCACTCAGAGAACCATCACAAAATTAGAAAGAAAATTAGAGAAGAGTGGCTTGAAATAATACATTTTGATTTTTTGCTTATTTATAGAATTCAGTATGAAGGGACTAAGATAGCAAAATTCACAGCCTAGGCATGACGATTTTAGTACCAAAATGATCCGTTCTGGGGGGATAAAAAGCTATCTCTGTTGTATTCTTCAATGTGAATTGGTGTTGAGTATTTACAGAGTGAGAAGAAGGAGGAAAAGGTCCCCATCGTCAAGTTTTAGCAAATATCCAAATGAGAGGTAATGACATTGATATCTATATAGTGACCTAAGAAGCATGGCTATGGAACATGATTTCAAAATAGTGGTCCTTGGGTGACTTTTGTTTGATTGACAGTGTATAGGAACATGGAAGTTTCATGTAAACATTTGGGCTGGGAGAATCTCTTGAAAAAGCCGCGCACCCCCTGGCCACAGGGAGAGGACCTCTGCTACAGGGACCCCTGTGTTCTCTCTCGCTTGCTGAGCCTCCAGCACGATCCACCCTCCTTCAGCCCAGCCATGCTCTTGGTGCTTCTTCTGTGGCACCCATGATCGCCTGAGGTTTTGACCCTGCTATAGCAACATGTGTCTTATTTTGCATCCTCATGCATCCTCTTAAAAGGTATCACTTTATGTAGATCCATATAGTCATCCCAACCCGGCGTAAACATTCATTTTATAACTTCTTTGTTAATGTTTTAGAAAACTCGTGGGAATGCGCACAGCATAAACATTTACCACCTCTCCCATTTCTAAGTGTACAGTTCAGTGGTGTACATTCGCGTTGTTGTGCAACCATCACCACCATCCGTCTTCAGAACCATGTTCATCTTGCAAAACTGAGACCCCATACTCATCAAACACCCACTTCCCATCTTCCCCTCTCTCCAGCCCTCGGCCACCACCATTCTACTTCCTATCTCGCTGAATTTGACTATGATAGGTACCTCGTATATATGCAATCATACAATATTTATATTTTTTGACCTATTTCACTTAGCATAGCATCCTCAAGGTTGATCCATGTTGTAGCATGTGTCAGAATCTCCTTCCTTATAAGGATACACCATATTTATCTAGTCATCCATTCATGGGCACTTGGTTTGCTTCCACCTTTTGTCGTTGTGAATAATGCTACTAGTACTATGGGTGCACAAATAGCAGTTTGAGTCCTTGCTTTCACTTCTTTTGGGTACATACCCAAAAATGGAATTTCTGGAACGTGTGGTAATTCCATGTTTAATATTTTGAGGAACAATTATACTGTTTTCCATGACAACTGCACACCATTTTACATTTCCACCCCATTGACAGTGCACATGGATTCCGATTTCTCTAGATCCTTAACACTTTGTTATTTTATTTTTTAAATAGTGACCCTTCTAGAGGATTTCAAGTGATATCTCTCATCGTGGTTTTGAAATGCATGTCCCTAGTGATTAAGGAAGTTGAGTATAATTTGTTTTTCAAAAGTTTACTGCAGGTGTCAGACACGACCTTTTGAATTGTCATTGAAAAAAAAATTACCAGGAGAGTCAAACGATCTGGATTTTAGCCATGTGTCTATCCAAATTAGCCATTTGACCTTCAGTTTCACTGCCCTGGGTGCCACAGAGAAATATAAACCACAATTTTTCCATTCGTGTCTCCGGTTTAGTTTTCTTGTCTCTCAAAGTAAAAAAAGCTGAAATCTTTTCTAATTCTAAAGTTTTAAATCTGTAATCTAAGGTCGTGAGTGTAACCCACAGTCTCTTCAGACTAGGTAAGGTCGCCTGCCATCAAAATAAGATATGAAAACTCAGATAAACAGGGGGGAAATGCAACTGTGGGATTTTTTTTGAAAGGCCTATGATTAAAATACAAAATTTACAACTTCCACTTAATTTGGGGGTTTGATTTAAAAAAAAATTTAACCTATCTTAATCAAATGATACTATTTATTGTATGTTCACTGGCATAAGATTAGAGTGTCTCTCTCACAGCAAAGCTTCTTAAAAGGGTGTCTTGTCATATATTATTTTCCTGTTTTCTTAGCTCTCTGGCATTCTGGCTTCCGTATCCCCAAGATCTCTACTGCCCTCTCAGTAGCCACAAACAACGGATGTGCATCAACCTTCCTCGGCCGACTTTCATCCTAGAGTATTTGAAATGGCTGCTCACACCCTCTTTGAAACTTCTTCCTCTCAGCTTCCTTGACCCTTCTCCCTTTTCCTCCTGGACTCTCCTGGGCCTCCTTGGACAGTCCTTGTAAGTTCTCTTTAATTTGTGCTGCCACCCTATTTTCTTTCCATTTTACATGCCTGGGAAGGGGAGAGGAGGGTTCCCAACCTTGTTCCTAAGCTTTAAGCCGGAATATCCAATTAGACCAGAGTCTGTCTCAAATTTGACAACTCATCAGTTCTTCCAGCTGAACCCATCCAACATGGCATTCATCTTGCCTTCCCCTGTACATGGCTTTTGCTCTTTTTTTTTTTTTTTTTTTTTTTTTTTTTTTTTAAAGATTTTATTGGGGAATTGGCGGAGGGGAACAGCGTTGGGGAATCGGGGAAGGGGAACAGACAAGTTGCTGTCTTTTTGTTCTTCAGTTCAGTTGCGGAGGATGTTGCTTCACTGTTGGTATCGTCATTGCGCTCTTCCCGGATGAGGCAGATCGGTCGCTGGCCTCTGGATGTCGCTCATCGCGGCTATTGGCAGCTCATGCTGGCTGCCAGCCGCTCACGCTGGCTGCGGGCCACTCACTGTAGCCTATGGCAGCCCACTGCAGCAGGGACTGCAGCCCACACCATCACCGGGGCTCGCACAGCCCAGCTCCAGGTGGAGCTGTTGTTAGCTGTAGAGGGCAGTGTCACTGGCCCTCATGTGGGATCCGAACCGGGGCCGCTGGCATCCCAAAACCAGCGCTTAACCAATGCGCCACTCGGCCGGCCCGGCTTTTGCTCTTATTTCCCTGTGTTCACTGGTAGTTCCACGGGAATCACCGCTGCCCATCCAGAAACCTTCGATGCCTGCCTCTGTCTCACTCTAGCGTTACTGTGCTACATCATTCAGCTTCTCAATCAGACCCGTCTTCTCTATTCTAATTGCTATGTCCTTGGTCTAGGCCCTCACCATGATGGGGTGATGCATCCTATGTCTCTGGTAGCGTCTCATTCTTAAGACTCATAGTTCACATCGCACTGTATTGGGATTGCTTTGTTAGCACTCCCCTACCGAACTCTGAGCACCTTAGGAGAATGAATGCTTAGCTATTGAAAGCTTGAGCTAATGCAGGGGGGGAAATCATACCTTCATTGCACTCCTTTTTTTATTTTTTAAGTCATAAATACATGAGCAGTGTGAAAGTTTCTTGATCTGTATGTCTAATTCAATTGCCATATTTATACAATCATTACCACTAAAGTCCAAAGGTTTGGAATATGAAAGTTTTCTCAGTAGCTTCAAAAAAACACCAAAAACCTGCTGGTGTGATAGCTCCTGGGTGGGTTGAAACAAACATCTGCGTCTAATGTGGTTCTTTATGCTCTGAAGCTCACTGTTTACTTTCACCCTCAGTGACTCAAATTTCAATCTGTGTAAACCTCGCTTGCACATGTACACACACAGAGGATGGGCAGCGATGAGCAACATGGTAGAAAGCTTTGAACGCTTACATGGCGGATCGGTGACAGCCAATGCTTCCTTTCCTCATAGCATTTGGGTGTTCATGTCGTCACTTTCTAATTGCTTCTGTTTATTGTTGGTACTTATTTCATAGGATATTTAAACTCCGTCACTTTCTAATTAGCCTGTGTAATTTTCTG
Organism: Aselliscus stoliczkanus; assembly: GCA_033961575.1. Classification (NCBI taxonomy): domain Eukaryota; kingdom Metazoa; phylum Chordata; class Mammalia; order Chiroptera; family Hipposideridae; genus Aselliscus; species Aselliscus stoliczkanus. Next base: position 28,521,154 of record CM066741.1, read on the forward strand.
TACTGTTCCCCACACTAACACATTAATAATTATCATGTTGTTCATAGTGTCTCTTTGTCTGTTTTTCATTCTTATTTTAAAATTATGGCTGACTTATCCAGAAGGGAGATTTGGCGATCCCCAATTATGGATGGCAGCATAGCTTAAGGTGTAAGCACAGATTTCGTGGTTAGAGAGATGCTGGCACTGCCATTTACCAGTTGACAAGTTGCCTAATATGTATTTCTAGACCTCGATTGTCACATGTCATTGGAGTCATTGTACCCACCTCTGTTATGGTTATGAGGACTCAGAAAACTCTTAGACAAAATGTTGTCAGGTCAGTGCTTGTCCTTGGGCATCACACAATAAAGGGTCACTATTTATCCTTAAACCCACTTGATTTGGAAATTTGACATGTGGCCATTGTTTGTTTCCTTGAAATAATTGTTTCATACATGGATGAAATTGAGATCAACAGAACTCAGCCACAGAATTGTCATGAAAACACAGGTTTTTGTTTTTTTTTGAGGGCAGTGTCACTGGCCTTTGTATGTGGGACCCGAACCGGGGCCTCTGGCTTCCCAAGCCAGCACTTAACCACCGCGCCACTCGGCCGGCCTGAAACACAGGTTTTATATTCTTGTAAATACTAAGTTGTATGTATATTTTTGAACGAATGACTTTGAACTGTCCTACTTGTCCTTATGAGCGTAACCATTAATTTGTCATTGACCACAACCTTAGGTTACCAACGACTCTCTCTTTAGAAACTAATGACTTAACCACAGAAAATATTCAAACTCGGTTGCATTGCTTGTAATTTAAACAGTGCCACTGTTTAAAACAGTGTGAAGTGTTCATGTGGGTTTAACCTGGCATTTTTATAAAAGATATATTATGCTTGGGAAAGGTCAGCCAGTGCGATGCCAGGCTTGGCAAAGCTGCAATTTAGGGAACCACAACTGTTTTTCTTTCTTTTTTAAAAAATCTTTATTGGGGAACAGTATGTTTTTTCCAGGATCCATCAGCTCAAGTCAAGTAGTTGTTTCAATCTAGTTGTGGAGGGCACAGCTCTGTGGCCCATGTGGGGATCGAACCGGCAACCTTGGTGTTATGAGCACTGTGCTCTGACCTCCTGAGTTAACCGGCCACCCCATGAACAACAACTTTCTTGAAGTCACCTATTGGGAGATCAGACGTGCTTTTCCTCCTTTTTTCTAAAGACAGCATTCAGTAGATAACATGGATTAAAACTTTCTCCTGGTGAGATGATCAGTCTAACCAAGACTATTGACAGAAATGATTCCAATATGTCTTCTGGGAAGACGGCTAAGTTTCAAGTTTGGTCACCAGGTACTTTGAAGAGACCTACGAGAAATGCAGGATGTTTTCTTTAGATTTGTTACTATTTAAAGAATGTTTTCTTTCTATATAAAGAGTGTTTTCTTCAGTACAACTGACATCTTTGGTATGAACAGTAATTTGTATATAGATGGCTAGAAAGCTAACTGTTAATTTTTTTTTTTTTTAGCAGCTGGATGCAGCGCTTATCACTATCTGACTAATAATGTTTGACTAGTAATTTATGTGCATCTGCTTTCCCTGAATAGTGATACATCTCATTTAGATAAGACTTCCAAGAATATACATGGAGTACAGCAAAGGGAGAGTGTACCCCATAAGGGATCCTGGGGTGCTTTGGTGGGAGGGAGTAGACAAGGGCTCTGGGTTTATGGTGAACAGATTCAAGGAGGAACCAGAGGAACCAGCTCTGTGCTGGGCGCTGGCCTGATGCCAGGGCAGGTTAACAGTGGGGTACCCAGTAATCTTTGTTCAAAAGGCATAGAGTAGGAGGAGCTGGCAGGAAACATCATCACCCAACAGTATTGGGTATTACATTATTCAGCAGCTAAGGCATGATCTTGGGGAAAAAGTTTTCTGTTGACCTTGGAGCTGGCCTGATCTCCCTCTCTTTGGTAGCACATTACAGTCTGATTTTTAGGAAGAGGACTTTTATTTTCTCAAATATCCCAGGAAGACGTTTGTCTTTTCCTTTTGTGTATGTTCTAGTGTTCAGAA